>CM034619.1:33494247-35894247 GCA_020080225.1 Gynochthodes officinalis | reverse complement strand
ATGTGGTCTTTGTAGATCGAGAGGATTCGGCTCTCTCAGCTTTGAGCTCCTTGACTTCCTGTTTCAAACCTGAAACCAAAGTGTAAAATTTTGCTAACATCTCCTCATAGGATTCTTTAGAACCCGGTGGTGGTGGTGGTTGCCTCTCCATTATAGCTGCAAAGGTTAGCAAAGGAAATAAAACAGTTTATAAGTCCTCACTTCCCTTCCCAATTTCCCAAATTCACTCACCAAGTGTTTGAGTTCTCTCGGGCTTGTATAAGTGAAGGGACGGATTCACACCACTCAATTTGCTCTTCCGTTTCTATTCTTACTCAAACAATGTTACACAAAGGAATTTACAACAAGTTAATGCAGCTGGACAATGAGATTAGAATGAATTCTAAGGAACCAATGAAAAGATGCAAAGTCAATGAAAACAGTACCAAAAATACAAGAATTCAATTTTTTTGGTAAGGAATTTGGACAAACTGAATGCAAAAAACAGAATCTACACAAAAAATTAGTGAGACACACAAAATTTCAGAATTTTCGGACCTCAACTCAATATTACACAAAGGAATTTACAACAAGGTAATGTAAGTGGACAATGAGATTAGAATGAATCTAAGGAATACAATGAAAACAGATCAAAACACAAGAATTCGAATTTTTTTGGTAAGGAATTCGGACAAACTGATTGCAAAATCAGAATCTACACGAAAAATCAGTGAAACACGCAAAATTTCAGAATTTTTGGATCACAATAATTTCAGAATTTTCGGATCACAATTCAAGACACTTGAAGAAAGGAAATTTGGACAAAGTAGCTTGCATTAGTGGTCGGTCTCAGCCCTTCCAAATTCTGGAATTGATCAAGGACTTTTCTGGGTTCAAAATATGGTAGAAGGGATGTATTTGGATAAGTAGAAGGCTAATCACAAACTGGAAACAATCCAAAGTACAATCTGAATTTGAGAGGCTTGAAAGGAAAAATCTGTTTTTCCGAAATCAGAAAAGGATTTTTGGCATGGTAACTTCAAAAGGTCATAACTTTCTACTCCGATATCGGATTTTGCTCCGTAAGTACTCAAATCGAAGCTCTCGGAGAGATCTACAAGCAGACGGCCAAAGGTCATAATTCGGCATTGAAGAAGCTCTTGGGGGTCAAAAAATAACGCTAAGACCACCTACTGTCCGCCTCAAATTTTCTGCTCAAGTTCCAACAAAGAACTTGATTTTTGCCACAACTACTTACTGTCCGATTCTCTCCTTTTTTTTTTTTTTTAATCTCCTTTTTTTTTAATCTTATCAAGGCATAAACAACAATTGGATCAGCACAGCAAATTTTTTTTATTATTATTTCAGCAAGGCATAAACAACAATTTCAGCCGCAAGGTATGGATTCATCAAGAAAGCAAAGGTACGGTTTTGTCTAATATTTTGGAAGCAAGCCGAAACCAACACATCAATACAAAAACAAAATTTGTTTCATCAATACAAGAACATACCAATGATGATGATATTCAGAACAACAAAAAGATTGAGGATATAAAGAGCATACCAATGATGATGATATTCAGAACAACAAGAAGATTGAGGAGATAAAGAACATACCAATGATGATGATTTTTTTTTTTTGTACGGTAAAAGAAAAGATATGAACAGCTTGGGAACCAAGACTGCTCTGATACCAAAAACTGGCGTGAACCCTTGGATAACTTGTTCCAAAAACTCACTACACAAGTTCTTCCCTTGGATCAACCTTGAAATCTTTCCTTGGAGATGGTATGTTCCTTGAAGGTGGAATAGGTCCTCAACCCCTAGATAACCTGTACCTAGAAACCTTGGAATCAAATGAATGGATGGAATCCGAATTTCCTAGGGAACAAATCTAGGAAATCAAGAACAACAAACACACAAATTCCGAATTTGTGTAATTTGCAAGTAATTACAGAAACTAGAGAGCAATTCTCTCAAGCTTGTAATGTCAAGAACCAAATTTTCATTTCATCAAATCTGCCCTCAAGAATGGCCGACGGCCACTATAAAGATACAAGCTAGGGTTCCTAATTAGGGTTGCTCAAGCTAGGGTTTCTTTAGGGCCAAATGGGCTACATAACTCTTTGAGCTACATGACTCAAATTACCATATAATTAAGACTAAGCCCAATGTTCCTAAGGGGTTCTAAGAAAAATAATAGTCAAGCCAAACCCATTATGGTTACAACTTGGAATTTGGCTCCAAAATCTAATTAACAAGACCCAATTACACTTAGTGCATTAATAAACATGGTCTTGTCAATCTTGGTCTTCTCTCCACCCTTTTGGGCCGTTTGGATGAGTCCATTCGGGTTTCCTTCATTTTCTTTGTTCTAGCCCTTGTCAAGTGGATCCGAGCTTGTTCTGGAGACATTGCTATTGACATCATGCTTCGGGTTCGAAGTCTCTTCAATGCTTGTTGGATTCATATCATTTCCTTCCTTTGTTGCTTTCCTGCCCTTTTTACTTTCTCTCCTTCTTCATTTCCTTTCCTTCCCCTTCTCTGGCTGGAATTTATTCTCCTCACGTGCGTGGATGTAAAGTGCATACGCTATTTGTTTATGTAGATTGGTAGCATTTGTCGATGTGATTGTATTTAGTGGGAGTCCATAAATTATGCATTCAGCCCACTTTAGTTCGTAAATACCACAGTCACCACTCCTGAAATAACGATTGGAATCAAATTTTTCTTCTTGAACATACTATGTCATCAAACATTATGTATAAAAAGAGTGGGTATGGAGATACTAACGCGGGTTCTTGGTGCTCAGCAATGTGCTCCACCAAAACTTCCCATTTGTCCTCTCTTGGATGCTCATTTGCATAGTATGTGTGAAACTCACACGCCTTGATTATCTTCGGCATGGTTACAACGAGATATTGTAACTTCTGCACCACAACTTGCCCCTAAGGCGATGGATTATACACGTGAAATTTCTACCCATATAAATCCATCTTCACAAGCATCCAATAGCTGCCATCTACATAACATGGGAATAACAAGAAGTCTAACTTCCTTAGGTCATGGGGAAATGAACAATCACCAACGAACTACTTCATCACCATATCATCGACTTGGCATCTCTCTTGTTGTTATGTATCATCTTAATGCCAGTCTAGAACAAACAAGACGAAGCATCTCATGACATGAACAAATCAAATACCTATGGGTAGAATTGTGAACACAACTTACATCGAAATATGACTCCATAATGGATAAATCTTTGCGGCCCATGTTAATGATCCGTTTGCGTAGCATGGAAGTGTACAAATTAATTTGTTGCAAAAAACAGAAGGTTCAAGGTTAGGCGATAAGCATCACTAATAAATTAGGAACCCAAAATAGGGAAACGAGAATTACCAAATCATTGAGCCATTATCCTTTCTTCCACATTGTCTTTAGCAAATCGAACTCCAAAGAAATCCCGACTTACGTCCACAAATAGTGGCTTGGTTTCACCTGTATCCAGTCCTTCATTTGTTGGTGTTGTTCTTTGGTTGGGAGCAAATTAGGCATGGAAAACCTCGTATCCCACGGCACTTCAACCTTTTCTTGGTGGGGGTTGTCCACATTGTGGCTAGAGCCGGCCCTAAATTTTGCCCATAACCGCTTCCTCCACGGGAGATTTGGTTTCCCTGTCCTTTATCGAGGGAGGTGGAGCAGTCTTTACAGGTAGGGTACCTTTGGGCGAAGGAGTACGGTGTTCTAACGACAGCTGATGGACAATATCCATGACATCTGATTCTTCCTCAGCCTTTTGCACATGTTCCTTGCACGCGACCGTCCTTTCATTTTCTCCAAACTTTTGCCGTTCACGTATGACCGGTCGCTCGATGTCAGCGACTTCTTCAATGCCGAATTTGTCATCTTCAGGGGCTGAAACCCCCTCTCCAGATCCTACACTCCCTTCATCAGGGGTTGTACCCCCTGTTCAGGGGCTACACCCCCTTCATCAGGGGCTGTACGCCGTTGTTCAGGGACTGTACCCTCTTCTCGATGGGCTAAACTCCCTTGGGTAGGGACTTGTGTAGGATCCTCCAATTGAATTGGTTCATTGGTGTAGCTACGTGAACTACCGCACAATGGACTGGAGATGGGACTGGGCGGTGGAGGTGTAATCTGCCGCGCCAACATGTGGTGTACATAAGCACTCAGATGCTCGACTTTAGACTTCATCTTGTTAAGATCAATAATGAGGCCATTTACTCTATCATCCATCTCTACCTTTAGAAGTTTGTTGTCCTCTTTACACATGGACAATTCTTGCTCAATCTTAGTTTGGCGTTCAAGCAGCTAACTGATGATTTCATTTTTTCGCTCTAATTCAGCCTCGGCCCAATGGCGTACTATTTTTGTCTTTTCAGGCTCTGCCTCATGGCGTACTTTTATTCTCTTTTCAAGAGCAGGAACATCTTGTTCTCTACTCATCTTTTTATACGACACATAATAAGATGAGGACTCTACTTCTTCTCCTACCACATCCGTATCATCCTTCTCTGCCTTCTCTTCCCATTGCAAATATTTTTCATGTTCGACCACGGTTGGTTTCATGCGTCTAACTTTCACTTTCTGCAAGAAATCAATTTATTAAGTTCGATCCTCTTCTATAAGATAGTTGCTATATTCCACGTGGGAGTAAACAAAGCATCAACAATTACATAAATCATACCTCCCCATCGGATGTTCTTTTTTTCCAGACCTGCTTCTTTTCTTGTGCTCTACGTTGTGAATGCACACCTTTCCATCTAAACATCCTGGGCTTGTCCCCGAGCATTTGACACTCTAAACCATCTTCAAAAGCTGAAGATGTGGCATGACCTTATATGCGAACACTGAAGAAATTGGAAGGAAAAAAATTTGCATAAAAGTAATTATATTATAGAACATGTACTTAAACCACTTTAAACACTTTAACATAGTGCGCTAATGGTATCATTACCCCCAATACAATTGGGAAACCCCCAAGAGTGTAAGTCTTGTTCTCTGGGTGACTAGTTTGCTTCAAGGCATTTATCATACTCTTTCTAGCACTATTTACAGTGGCCCTGTACAATAGTTCATCCCACGGCATTTCATTGAATCTCTTCCAATTAGAGGCCAAATGAAGAAGCTTGTCTTCAATTTTAGTTCTTTTCGCCATGCCGTTGATTGATGTGTATAGAAGCAGTAGTGTCATGCTGACGACATCAACATCTGAATAACTTGAGTTGATCCAATCGTAAGTTTTTAACACTTCATCGTATGTGCCTTCCTCTGTGAAACCCAGGTGTTTAATGAACTTTGTGCGCGGCATTTTCCATATGCACCATCAAAATTGCCTATCTTGAGGCTCGTGATGATGGCAAACTTCCTTTTGCCAAATTTCACTTTCTTATCTACGAAGTTGAAGTATATGCTATTATCCCGAATAGATTTCTTGTTGGGTTTGAGTTGCCTCAACAACATGGAATGTATGATTTATTTGCACCAAAATATATGCTCATGGTTAAGAGCAATTTCAGCAAGACAACTCTCCTTTCGGAGTATTTGCTTCTACTTCTCCTTCAATTTGGATCGGATCATCTTTATATTCGCTTCATAGTAGCAATACTGGGAAACCTAGGCATTGAAAAACTCTCCCTGAATGACCATTTGCAACTTTAGATATTCCTGCATATAATAATGGAAGGTTCAACAATGGAGTCGACATATGCATTGACTAATGTAACGGAATTTTGCCAGGTTCAACAATGTAGTCGACATGTGTATCCACATATGTATCGACATTGTGGTCGACACTTGGGTCGACATAATGGCCGACACTTAGGTCAGGACTTTAATCAACTTATATATATCGTTGTCGACATATTAATCGATAGTGTGTCCACAAATATGTCAACATAGTTCTAAACAATCAACATATTGTTCGAGACTTGTTCGAGATTCATTGACATATTTGGCATACAATTCGAGACTTGTTCTCAACCTAGGGTTAATCCATGGTTCTCAAGTGTTTTGTCGACGGTTTTAGTGTGTTCAAAGTTAAAAAGAAACCGTATTGGGTATATAGCTCGAGACTTGTTATAAACAATCTACATATTGTTCAATACTTGTTGACATATTGGGCATACAGTTTGAGACCTTTTCGAGACTTGTTCTCTACCCAGGTAACATCCATGGTTCTCGAGTGTTTTGTCGACGGTTTTAGTGTGTTCAAAGTTAAAAAAGAAACCATATGTCATAGGATATGAAAGGTTTTAACCATATGCAAAGTAAAAACCCTAACTTGTATAACATCTTCGCAACGGTATGCGAGGGATAAACATGAAAATCAGGAAGTAATATGGGCACTTAACAAAAACACGAAGGAAAATTTGAACTGACCTTCTTCATGTGGCCAGTAGGCTTGGCTGATTTCTTCTCTAGAGCACTCTCTGCCAGTTGGCCACCTCGCGTATGTGCCATTGCAATTGTATATGTTGTATATGGTGTAAATATGCTGGATGAATATCGGTTGTCAAGAAGATAGAGTAGCAAGTGGCTATAAAATAATACTCGCGTTTCTTCTTTAGCAGTTGAAGTGATGGCGAATGGGAGTGGGAGAACGAATAGTCTCAAAACTAAATCAGGCGCGATTTTCAAATAGAGTGGCATTTTCGTAATTTTTTTCAGGTTGAGGTATCGTCGACTAAAATCTCGAGCCAATGTCGACGTACATGTTTGACTAAAGTATCGATCATGTTGGTCGACTCAATATTGATGAAAATGTCGATCCAAATATCGAATCCATGTCAACTAGATTCATTTAATGTCGAGCTTCTATCATTATTTGTGAGTTCAACTAAAATAAGATGCCAGCCTTCTTAAAACAACCAACTAATTGTTTACGAAAAGTGGATTCTGTTTGTTTGTGGGTCGGGATTTCTATTGCATTGTTTATGATTACTGTCAAAATATCTACTCCCCCTGTACAGGATATTCATACTAGGCGACCATCTTCAATTAGGCACCCTGGCAATGAGATGTTTAATCGATGAAGAATGAAGAAATTAAAAAATTAAGAAAAACAGTGAAATGAAAAGAAATGTTGAAGTTCAAATTCAGGGGTATTTAGGTATTTTCCCATGGGCAAAGACCATTGACCTGCTATATTTGCAAAGGATTTGTTGGACCTACTATTTTTGCAAATGTTTCTCCAAAACCTACTATTTTTGCAAATTTCCCGTCAAATTCCCGACAAAGAAAAGAAAAATCGGAAAGTTTTTTTTTTTTTTTCGAAACGATCGATATGGTATATATACACAGACAAAATTGTTACATTTACAACCTCACCCATTGGCAATGATAGCCTTAGATCTCACACTGAGACTAAGTGTAACAGTTTGGGAAGTTCTTGCAAAAGCCATAGCACTGCAACTAACTACCAAATGAACTAAATTCTAAACCTAAGAGGCACAGGAATATCTATCAAGGAAGGACAAAAATATTCCTTCTCAAGATCCAATAACAATATATGAAACAATAATGAGAATAATATCCAGAATCCATTTTGGATGGATATTATTTCCATTAGAGTACTAGCCTCTGCAAAAAAAAAAAAAAAAGTACTTGCCGATAATGAAAGAGATCACTAACACTAACAAGTTCCTAAACATGAGAAAAATCGGAAAGTTGATGGGGAAACTTTTCTAAAAGCATATTCAAATTAAATTAAAAGCAAATGTAAATACATATGCAAATTCAAATTTAAATGAAGATGAAATTCAAGATCCACAATTAATCTCTACCCTATAAAAGGAGAAAATTACCAAGGAGAGAGAGAAGTCGCACCGTTTCCATTTTCATTTTTTTTAAGGTAGTTCGGTACGTCTTTGGTTGTGGACTCCTCAGTGCTTGCGTTCGTAGTGGGGTAGCCAGGCTATTCAATGCTTGCGGTAGTAATGTAGGTGTTAAGCTATGCAACGGATGCAATTTTGTAGGCATTCTTAGGTGGCGTCGGCCGAGAGCTAGGAACCCAACTTTCAGTTTCTTTCTTCAGATGCCAGTTCCAGTGGCCAATCGAGCCAACAACCTTAGTTCATAGGATTAGGTAGTATGACCCCAGTCCCTACAAGTTCCTATTTGTTAGGGGCCCACTAGGGCTTTAGTCCTCCTCTCAGGAAAGTTTTTCCTCTTGGAGGCGTTTTCCTTCTAAGAGGTTTTTCCTTTTAGGAGGCTTATTTTCGTGGGTTAGGTTAAATCCAACACCACAAGGTGTACTTAACCCTTTTGTGGCTTGTAATTTTGCATTTTGCAATGTGAATATACTATCGTTTAAAAAATAAAAAAAAGAAGAGAGGGAAGTCGGTTTTTCTAAGTAACGATCCTAGCCTCAAAAAATTAAACCCACTCTTTGTATTCCCAATTCCACACAATTCAGAAAACAATTTTGTAATCCAATTTCAAATGACTTTGTATTTCATTAAATTTTGTTTTTCAGGTTTTGGATTCCAGTTCTTGGATTCTCAAATCTCAATTCAAATAAACTGTAAGTTTTATTCATCTCACTCTTTAATCTATTTTGACTGTTATACCGTCATTTTTTATTTCCCTACTAGTCTTCCTATGTTAATTTTTTAAATGTTCAACACTCTTTATAATACCTTTGAATTAGAATTAATTCTTACTCTACCTAAGTTTTATACATCACATGTTATGTAAATGAAGAAAAAAAATTGTTAATAAGTCCAATTCACAATGCTCACTTAATCTCCCTATGAAAATCACTATTTGGTTCCAAGGACTACAAACCCTTAAAGAACACATTCTTTAATATTTTATGTTCACTCTCGACCATAGAAGTCGAAGCAAATCTACTTTGATAAAGCAAATATCCGCAACCCACTCTAAGATGAATTGCTGTCAGATTTCTCAAGATTGTTACCAAGGTAGATATTCCGATGTTTAAGTTATTTTTTTGAGTTGTAAGGTAGTCGAAAGGTTAAGATGCTAGATTTAAGGTTTTCTCCTCTTTACCTAGGATGATCGTGTGGTATTTATACTTGAAATCCGAAATTGTAGGAACGTGTCATAGGAGTTTGAAGCTACCATTACTTGCACATCTTATCTGATGCCATCACGATTCACAGAACCTTTCATGGGCTTCTTTCTCTGGACCTCATAAGCTAGGTCAAGGTCCAATACTCATCATACTGCTCTATTGCTCAAGAATGTAAATGGCTTTGAAAACTCATTGAAAATGTTTATGTTATTATTTCCAGACTGACTAAAAGTTTTGGTAACAATCAAAGTTCTATCAAGCTTGTTTCAAATTCTATTTGTCATGCAAGAACATAACATATTGAACTCAAATACCATTTCATTCGCAAGAAAGTTCTTGATGGTACTATCACCAATTTAGAGATTCGTAGCAATGAGAATGTTGCAAATGTTTTTACTAAGACACTTCCTAAAAGATATTTTGAGCTGCTTCGTGCCAAGCTTGGATTGATTTCCAAAATATCACTTTTAGGAGAAGTGTTGGACTTAAAGTTAATTTTTGGAACTCAATGAGAGTAGTGTCCTTTACTTTTCAAGGTCATTCTCCTTATTTCCAGGAAGTCTAGTTAGGTCGAGTCTGGTTAATGCATTTTGTTGATTGTTAGTGGAGTTTATTCTTAACAACAGCAGAGGTTCTCCTTTCTGGGTGTAATATAAAGAAAAACTTTGGCGGATCTTTTCACATGGCGTAATATAGTCTTAGGCTACGACACTTGTTATTACATGTTTTTGTTTAACACTCCTAATAGATAACACTAGTATTGATGTAATGTTCATCATTCAAATTCAACAAAGGAAAAACAATCGAATTCAAGAGCATTTAATTCAACAAGTCATCATCTTCCCTCTATCGGATATAAGCTAAGAATTTTATTATTTATATGAATTTAAAATTCATAATAACGTTCTCTAAAAATTGAAAACTTAGATAAACATCAAATGGTAGGTGGGGTTCATCGTAAACCAAATTTTCTGAACTACTTGCATTTGTTAATTCCTTGATTACATTAGTTGGTTCATTGTTTAGTTTTGGGTGCACATATGGTTCAACATTCTATCATTTTCACGTATGATGCACGAATGCTTAACTTTATACTTATTTTGTAGCATTCAATTAAAATATTTGTTGTAATATTTTATTCATTGTTTTTACGCTGCCTGAAATTTTTTCAGTGCCCTACAGCTAGCCCACCTTATTGGTCACCTAACAATGGATGCTTGTTGATTTGGTTGGTAGTAAATCCGATAGACTTACAGGTAAATTTTCTTTAATAACTAATTCTATTAAATCCTTGTTATAATGCAGGATAGTTTAAGGATATACTGGTTATGGTTTGATAAAAAAAAGAAAAAAGAAAAAAGAAGAGAAAATAAGGTGGGAGGGCAATTAAAGAAGAATTATCATTTTTTTTACAGCAAGTGAAATAACATTTCAGTGTCATTTATTTTTTGGACTATTTGCTCTTTCTCGGAGATAAATTCCACTACTATAGGAAAATCCAGTTTAAGTTTTACACACGAGAATAAGTGAGAATATCTAGTTTCCAACATTACAGTTTTAAGTTTTACAAAGCTCTTGCATAGCATTACTTAAAAAAATATTTAATATGAATGATAAGGTGGAAAATGTAAATTCCTTGTGCCAAATGCAATTAACATTTTTTTTAAATTAAAGTTGATAACTTAATCCCATGAGGATTAATATTCCAAATCACGAACTTTAATTAAGTTGAATGATTTTTGAATTAAAAATATTAAAAAATTTGTCACAAGGACCACAACAATGCCAATTTGTTGAATTTATGTCTTTGTCTCCCAAGGAAATTGATATCATGAATTGAATATGTGTTACGCGGCTTTGGAAATGAATATAAATTTGCTTACTCTTTCTTTCACGGCGTTCCCAATTATTAATTAATACGTAAATGCTCGTCCCCTAAACAATGGTTTTGTCCGTTGCGTTTACTCATTTTTGGCTTGGTGTTTATTGGTTCCCAAACTGATCTCACTCTCATCTTTGTTCCTAACAATTCCTCTCTGTGTTTTGCTTTGCTGCATTCCTCAACTCCAATCACCTCACTGATATCCCAGTCATTCGAATTCATTCGTTTCTTTTGCTTGCTGAACATGGCTGATGCTGCACTTGGAGTTGCAATGGAGGCTCTGTTGAAGACGGTTCTCTCACTTGTTGCTGAGGAGATCACTGTCGCTTGGAGTCTCGACAAAGAACTCACAAAGCTTGCTCAAAAGCTGGAGATGGTTCAAGCTTTACTGTTCGATGCTCAAAGCAAGCAAGTAAATAACAAAGCTGTGCAACTTTGGCTCAAAAGGCTGCAGTTGGCTGCCCTTGATGCTCAGATTGTGTTGGAAGAGTTTGGCTACCAAGTTCTTCGCCAAAAGATTGAGAGCCGAAAGAGGGACAAGGTACGCAGGTTGTTTTCATCCTCAAATCTTGTTTCATTTCGCCCAAAATTCGCTCACAAGGTGAAGGATGTTATGTCATCCGTAGAAGAAGTTTATGCTGAATCAGGTCAAATTGGACTTCGTCCAGTGGAGTTCATAAGCTCAATTCCCGATCTTAAGGAAAAGAGGTTAACAGATCCTTTTGTGGAAGATTCAGAAATCGTGGGTAGGGATGATGATACCTCACAGGTGATAAACATGCTAACTAGTTCAGACTACCATGAGAAGAACTTACCAGTCATCACTATCCTGGGCATGGGTGGTCAAGGGAAGACAACCCTAGCCCAATTAGTTTACAAAGATGCCAAGGTCGAGAGTTACTTTAACAAGAGAGTTTGGGTTTGTGTCTCTGATGATTTTAATGTTCAAAGATTGTTGGCTGAAATGTTGCAGTCTCTCACTCAAAACAACTCTCAACTGACAAATACAGAAGCTTTAGTAAGTAGATTGAAAGAAGAATTGAGTGGTAAAAGTTATTTGCTGGTACTTGATGATGTTTGGAATAAAAGTAGAGATCAATGGGATCACATGAGGAGATGTTTGCTACAAATTGGTAATTCTAAAGGAAGCAAAGTTCTGGCGACCACACGCAGTGAAGACGTTGCCTTAGCAATGGGAACATCTGGATATCATCGACTTCGAGTACTTTCACAAGAGCAAAGTTGGGAATTATTTGAGAAACGGGCATTTGCAGAGAGTGGAGCAACAAAGAAACCAGAAATGGTGGATATAGGCAAAAGGATTTTAGAAAGGTGCGGAGGCGTGCCCTTAGCCATAAGGGCAATGGGAGGCTTATTGTACTCCAAGCATTCTGAATCAGAGTGGTTAATGATTGAGAAAAGTGGAGTGTGGAGTGATTTTTCTGATGAAGGAAACAGAGTTCTTTTGGTCATAAAGTTAAGTTACAATCATTTGCCCTCATTGTCACTGAAACAATGTTTTGCAAACTGTGCGATTTTTGAGAAGGGCACTTGGATGAGAAAGGATATGCTAATTCAACTTTGGATGGCGCAAGGGTTGCTGAATCCTCCGAAGGGAAGTGATTTACAAATGGAAGACATAGGCAGTGAGTATTTTAATATTCTACTAAGGAGTTCTTTATTGCAAGATGCTCAAAAGGATAATTTAAATAACATCGTGACTTGCAAGATGCACGACCTTGTGCATGATGTTTCATTACAAGTGTCAGAGGATTACTGTTTTCATGTGAAGGATTGGAAGCAAGTAAGAAATAAGATTGAAGGTGCATTTATCAATCACTACAGTGAAAGGGAAATGTGGAAGAGGTTGAAAGGTATTGTTCCTCGAAGTTGCGAACACTTCGTTTGAAAGGTCATAACTTGCTTGAAGAAGATTTGTCTGCACACTTTAAATGTCTTTCTGTTTTGATTGTTGAAGATGGGGAAGCGGAGGAATTACCAAATTGGATCAAGAAGATGCAGCATTTAAGATTTGTTGACATCACCACTTGCCATCGATAAGAAAGCTTCCAAAGTCTCTCACAGAGTTGTACTATTTGCAAACCTTGAGAGGTGCTGGTTTGGATGAGGTACCTAAGGGTTTTTCTCGAAATTAATAAACTTGAGGCATTTTCAGGTTGTGGACATGGATTGTCAGTAATTTTTGCTTCCAGAATCGGCCAATTGACAAATCTTCAAACTTTGAGTTGCTTTAAGGTGGACAAATGCGATGGATGCCAAATTGAAGAGTTAGAACACTTGGAAAACCTTAAAGGTGAATTAAGTATTTTTGGCCTTGAAAATGTGAGCAGCCATGAATCTGCTTTGAAAGCCAACTTGTCAAAGAAGTCAAACATTCAAAGTTTAGGGCTTTATTGGAAGAAGGCAAGGAAGAAGCGTGATGACAAATGATGTTATGGACGGTTTGAAACCTCATTCGAATATCAAAAGTTTGGAAATTAAGGGTTATCAAAGCTCCAAGATTCCATCTTGGATGATGAGGGTAGCAAGGATTGATTTAAACCAATTTCAACTGGTGAAGTTGACATTACAAGGGTTGAATAAATGTGAAGGATTGCCATCGGCAGGGACTTGCCTTGTCTTAACTTTTTACTTATAGAATCATTAGACGACGTGAAGTGCATAGGAGAAGAGTTCTATGGGTATCAGTATGGGCGGTCAAATCCAAATCCAAATCCAAACGTTGTTGATTGCGGGGTAAGAAAAATAGTCGTTGTGGTGGGGCAGATGCAATTACTCTCTTTCCTGCACTGAAAATACTTGTGTTAAAGGATATGAGAAGTGTAGTGGAGTGGTCAGATGTAATTATTCCAACACCACCACAATCATCATCAGTTATTGTTAAAATATTTCCTAAATTAGAGGAGATGATCATATGGGACCTTCCCATGTTGAGGGCTTTTCCAAACTTGGGTTGCCTACCAAGTCTTCGAGACTTGGTGATAGGTTATTGCCAAAGCCTAACCCTTTCATTGAATTGGAATTGGGTGGTAGGGTCTCCTTCGGATATCCATTATCACCAATCGCTGCGTCATCTAGTTGTTGAGAATTGTGGGGTGTTTACTTCAGCATTTTGCAGCCTCAAGATTCTGGCCCCACTTGAGTCTTCGGCAATCTTCGACAACCCTAGTTTATGGCCTAAGGATCTGCACCACCTCACCAACCTTAGGGAATTAGACTTAAGAGGCCATCCTTCTTATTCTTCTGAAGTTGATTGTTTCCCCTTCTTCCCTCATTCCGTCTCCTATGTCACCAATGCTCCTTCTTCTCCTCCATTTGATCATCTCCAATATTTTCCCTCTCTTACATCTCTTTCACTGTATGGGCATCGGTTACCAAAAGTCACCTCTCTGTCTGATCAATTTCAGTACATCACTACGTTAAGAGATTTAGTAATAGCTTATTTTCATCTATTGGAGATTCTTCCAGAGTGGTTGGGTAACTTAACCAGTCTTCAAAACTTGAATGTTCGGAGTTGCAAAAACCTCAAGCAGTTGCCCTCAACTGAAGCATTTCAACGCCTTACCAACTTACAACATCTTCAGATTTACAATTGCCCTCTTCTAAAAGAGAGATGCACTGAAGGAAGTGGCTCAGAGTGGCCCAAGATTGCCCATATTCCCAATTTGGAGCTTCGTGAATGGTGATTACTAATCCACTTTGTGAGTTACTCTCTACCTATATTCCTAATTTATTTAAGCTATTTTCTGATTGTTTGTTTATATGCAGAGCTTCTTTGGATTTTATTTTTAATTAAATAATAAAAGAAAGGTATTTTGTTTTAGCAGAACATGGAAAATTATGTGGTTATATGCTTCATTATTCCTATTTTTCATTCTTCATCAATTGAATGATCATACTACAAATGTAAATGAATCCTCTTTCTTTCATGTAGTTGCTAGTAGTCAACTATTCTTTGGATAGGAAAGGTCCAAATACAATCTTGAATCACTTCAATTATACTTATATTACTCTCAAACCACTAATAGTTCATAGTTCATACAAGTATAACCATTTATCAATTTGGGTAAGATTGAATCTTGTGATATTCATAACCAATCATAAACACAGTCATGATACAATATTAAGATAGAATTATTTTTCGTTTCTTTCTTCTTCTTTTTTTTTTGGCCTACACGATTGGTAAAAATTCAAAATTCTTCCTTTGGTGTTGCTGTGTTTTATTTGTAGCTACAAGATTTGTTGGTCTTTTGAGATTTATCATCTCGCCTTGTTTCCCTTCCTCTTTTTTTTTTTTTTTTGCATTCTTGCTAATCTCAATTTCTCTTTAGTCACAATAATGATGCATGCATAATTTTGCTATAGTATATTTATAACTGAAGATATATATCAATTTAATATCTTGCTTGAGCACATGTTGGACCCAAAAAATAATATGAAAATGAAATTGGACTAGATGGCTCTAAACTCCAAAACAATACATTAAATTTTCAAAAGTCATAAACAAATAACAAGGTCAATATATGATTTGTCTAAAAATTGGAGGCTTATTTTTCCTCTTTCTCACGTACACAATATAATGGACAACATGTTCTATTTATAAGAATTAGCAAAACCCAAACCTAACAAGATTTCCTACCAATGTAAATCTAACTTAAGATTTAATCACTCAAACCAAACATAAATATTAATCACTACCCAAAACCTAAACCCATTTGGAAACTTAGTTTAATTATTCTACATTGCCTCTCTTAAACTAAGTTTCCATAATTCATCATGCCATGCATTTTCTTCAACTTTACAAATGTTTCCACTTCAACGCCTTTGTGAAAATGTCTGCCTCTTGATCTTCAGTTTTGCAATAATCAATGATGATCTTCTTTTCTTGAACTAACTCACGAATGTAATGAAATTTGATGTCAATGTGCTTACTTCGCCCATGAAACATTGGATTTTTTGTTAACTCGATAGCCAACTTACTATCACAAAAAATCTCCGTAGGACCCTACTATTTGTGTTGTAAGAAACCAAACATCGTTCTTAACCATAAAGCTTGAGTAGCATTATTTCCTGCCACCATGTATTCAGCTTGAGTAGTGGACAAAGTTATCACTGGTTGGTTTTTGGATGACCATGAAAACACACCAAGTCCAAAGAAAAATGCATATCCAAAAGTGCTTATCTTTTCAATCATGTCACCGGTCCAGTCACTATCTATATATCCAATAAGTCTGCTAGCATCATGGTATCAATAAAAGATACTCTCAAATTGAGTACCCTGGATATACCTCAAAATCCTCTTTGCTGCTTGCAAATGAGATTGTCATGGACATTCCATAAACCGACTAATCAACCCAACACCATAAGTAATGTCAGGCCTTATTGAAGTCAAGTATCTAAGACTCTCGACCAATCTTCTGAAATAGGTTGAGTCAACCAATTCACCAGTACCTTCTTTTGTCAACTTCAATCTCTTCTCTACTGAAGTCATTATTGGCTTGGTTTGATCCATCTTTAATCTTTTCAAAATATCATTAGCGTGTTTCTTCTGTGAGATAAATATACCATCTTGATTGGTGGAATTGTAGTATGATTATTATTGTTGATTGGTGGAATTGTATTATGTCATGAGATATAATTATAGGATGTTGTTGCTTCTATAGATATAATTGTCTTATAAATATGAGTTGGTTAACGCAAAAGCATGTTGTTCCCATAAGGAATTGTTACATATACACTCATAGGTTTCATATCAATATTATCAATGCATGGGACATTCTAGCATTTCTCTGAGATATGAACATTATGTAACGTATTGATGCCTAGCTATATGGGTTGGTTTATGATTATTATCTTTGATTGGTCGAATTGTATTATGTCATGAGATACATTTGGTGGCCATTTCAGTTTTCTTTGATTGGTGGAATAGTAGTATGATTATTATCGTTAATTGGTGAAATTATATTATGTCATGAGATATAATTATGGGATGTTGCTACTTCTGTAGTTAGTCATATATTCGATTGGATTGGATTGAATCTTCTAACAAAATTTATAACATTGAGTGTTTTTATTTTCTCTTCACAGTGACTCATCCACCACCACATAACCAAGCATTCACAGATTGAAGGCAAACAAAATGCCTTTTGGTTGGTGTTGCTGAGGTCTATCTCATTCCTTCTGTCTCTTTTCTTCCAAAACACTAAGTGAATGATATTTGGATTTCTATTTTGTGAGGTGTAAAGTGTTTGGATAATATTTTATTCTCATGCTACAGCTAGGATGTTCGACTTTTATTTTCTTGTTTTGTGGGAAATTGAGATGTTGTCTTTTGAATTAATGAAATTTTACATTTGTTTCCTTAATTTCAATTTTTTTGGGTGTTCAATGATTAGTATGATTGCCGTCATCACATTTTCGACTTCGATGATGTATGTATTATAAGGATGAAAGTATTATGATCAATACGATGATGTTATTGGTGACAAGACACCAAAACAAATCACATTACTACTTTGGTCAAAAGTTGTCACTAATAACACTGTTTAGTGACAAATTTTTTTCGTCACTAATTGCATTGGCCAAGAAACCTTCAGTGATGAATTTTTTTCATCACCAATGAAAACGCCAATTGGTAACCATTGGGAGTCATCACCAAACCATCACAGAAGGCGTTGACCAAGGCATCTTATCTTGACAACTTTTTTTCATCACCAAAAGTTGTCACGAAGTGTTGTTGACCATCGTACTTTCAATGACAAGATTTTGTCGTCACTAATCTATCAAAATTAGTGACGAATCCTAATTTTTAGTGACAAAATTTCTTGCCCTTTGGTGATGACTTCTTGTCGTCATTAAATTTGGAGACAAACTCATTTCATCACTAAATCCAGCCATTTGGTGGCAACTTTCCTTTTCCGTCACTAAAAACCTTTAGTGATAGAACATTTATGACAAACTGGTGATGAACCACTTTTTCGTCACTCAATGCAATTGGTGACGAAAAAATACCTTTTAGTGACGAGATTCTTGTCGTTTCTAAAACCTATTTCTCTTGTAGTGAATCTACGTCATAGACATAAATAATTTAATTTAAATGAACCTGCTTGTCAATTTGTTTATTAGTATTACGTCTCTCTAGTTTTTAATGTTGTTGATATGTTAAATCCTAAGAGGTTATCTAGGGTTATGTATTAACAACGGAAGTAATCAATGAACATTTCTTGGATATGAAAAAACTATAGAGAGATTGGTTGTCATATTTTGTTTGATAACTATAACCAATTTATTTGTAAATATATAAGTTTATCCTTGCATCAATGATCAAATGAATGAACGATGTCTAATATTATTCCTTTGACTAGAGCCTTGTATGTTATCAATTTAGTTATATTTAATTTTTTATTATTGTCCTTTTAATTTAATTACTTTAGTTTAATTTCTCAATAACCTCCCTTTTATTTATTATTTTTTCAAAGAAATAAATCAACTGATTCCTATAGATAAACCCTAACTATCGTTGTACACCAAAAAATCTTTGGAGTAAGTATTTTTTTTTTTTTTGGGTTTTGACACCCACATAATTGGCAACATAGCTAGGGATTGGTGCTCTTAGTTGATTTATTTCTTTTGAATTTATACTTTTCTTTCTAGTTGCTAATTTATGCCTCATTCTTCCCATACAAATGAATTAGTTTCTAATCCAGAGGTTGAGAAGATAGCTCATAAATTGAGAAAAGAAACTGAATAACAGATAATAAATCATCCTCATACATTGCACTAAATGTGGGAATTGATTTGATTGATCATTCCTATATTAAAAGCATAATAACGTCAAACTTAACAATGTTAAATAATTGTGATCTTGGGAGACAACCTGCTGAATTCATTTATGTATGTTTTTGAGTCCTTGCTTGAATTTTATTAGTTTTTTCGCTGAATATTTGGTGAGTTAACACAAGTTTTGTTTTTAGACAAAAGGCTTCCTTTCATAAGCCATACCCATGCCATAGAAAGAGTAGTCTTATGTTCCAAGGGATTAATTAAATTTTTAATTGTGGACAAAAAATCTCTTTTTATAAGACACATCCGCATATTATTCATAAGACCCTGTGCCCCCTAAATACAATTCTCACTATATAAAATTCTTAAACAAATAGCAAAACTAAAAAAAATATGAAAGAACAATATTCTTTCCTTCACTACATTTCTTTCATATTTTATTTATTTTATTTTATTTTCTTTCAGCTAGGGTTTCTTCATCCCTAGATATTGGGTCTTTTGGTTCCACCAATCTTTTACTATTTTCACCAACCGCCACTCTTTTAGGTCAATACGTATCCTTTCTCTTCTATCTGATTTTTCTATTGTGAAAATTGAAGACAATGATCAAACTAAGTATAGGGGAGGGAATAACAACTGTTTTTGTATTTTTTGTGATTTTGAGTTAGGAAAAGAAAATTCGTGCTTTGAAGTTCAACATTTTTGGATAATTTTTTTTTTGCTTTTTGAGGTACTTCTCAATGATTTTAGATGTTTATACCTTTAGCAAATTTCAATTAAGCTTGAAGACTTCATAACATAATTGAATTATGATCTTGCTTCTTAAAGTTGTTTAGTTAGGCTCTTTTCCTTGAGGATATAGTAACTAAATTTGGTAGAAGATAGCCTGTGAACTTCGAGCCTTAGATTGAAACATACAAATTACTCTTTATTTTTCTTTTATGTGTGATTTTCTTACATGGTTTTACTTCTCTAGAACTTGCCTTGATTCTTCCAAACACTACATTGATACATGTGTTCATGACTATGATTAAGGCAATTTTTTGCTTCGAAGCAATATATAAGCCTAATAGCCTATCTTGGCATAATTTTCCTTTTGTGAATCCCTTTGAGCTGTATGGATTTTTTCCATTGATTGTAAACTCCACATTACAAGGTTTAACAAAGAAACAATACATGTACGTCAAGTCATTAAAACTAGTGGAGCATTGTATGCATAGGTGTGCAAGTAATAAGTGTGGGAGTGTCTCAAATTTGTGGTATGTGTATGGTTGGAGAAATGGAACACATGTTTTATTCTTAACTTGTGAGTTCCATTGTTGGTGTAGTTTTGAGTGAAAAAAAGAAGGAAAAAAGGAAAAATAAAGAAATGATGAATAAAGGAAAAACGAATGGAAGAGAAACTTGTTATAGTATTTGAAAGTAATAACCGCCCATGTTGGGTAGTCATCCCACGCAGCAAAAAATAAGGAAAACAACCACAAAGGAGTTGCATGTTTTTTTTCGGAAAAAAAAAAAACTACTACAGAAACTATAACAAGAAGGAGAGAAAAATTGAAAAAAAAAATCTTTTGGCTGAAAGAAAACCAAAAAAAAGAAAAAGAAAAAGAAAAAGAACAAGTCTTTTTCACTCTCTCAAAGTGCAAGCACTTAATCTGTGGATATTGGATATTATCGCTCATGTGATCGTATTTCGACCAGTGATACAAGTAAGTTGATCTTTCTGCACATATATTTTGTAGACATACTTTGGAATTCATTTCCAACATTGGTATCAGAGCCTAAATTACTTGTTTCCTGGTCATTTAGCATGTTTAATTAATGATTAAACATGAAATTTAAGAATTGATTGAATGTTTACATTTTTTTTCGGTATGAATTTGTTTCTGTCAAGTATGTTCATCAGCCCCTATTGTGCATGTTTTATTTAGAATTCCGAAATGATAAAGGTTGTAATGGTTGTACATTTCGAAACTAGACATTGCAGTCTTTAAATTGGTTTATAATATGTTTAATTTGGATGAAAAATAAGAGAGATATGAATCATCAAAGTTTCGAGTTTGCATATTCTGAATCTGGAAATTTATTTTCCAGAAATCAGCATGATCAAGTGACCACGTTTGACTACCTGTATCTCTCTAAAGTTTTGGTTTTGATTTACACTTCTTGTATACTTGAAAACTAGACATTACAAGCTATAATATGATATATTATATGACCAGTTTGGACTTAAGATGAAAGAGATTCGAGTCTCCAAAGTTTTAGATTCATCATGACTGAATCTGGAAATTTGTTTTCCAGAAATCAGCATGATCAAATGAACATGTTTGACCGCTTATATCTTTCTGAATTTTTTGTTGTGATTTACACCTTCTATACACATGAAAACTAGAAATTACATGATATATTGTATGACCGATTTGGATTTAAGATGAAGGAGATTCAAGTCTTCAAAATTGCAAACTTAACACTAAAAATATGAATTTTTTCATGTTCATAAAAAAGGGTTGACCTCTTGAAACTTGATTATCCCGACTCTTTCTTGAATTTTGTTGATTTTTTTGGTGACCATAGAACACTAGGAAGGGGGTGCATGGGCCCAACACACCACCATGCGTTCCCATAAGCAGGTGTGTGGGATTCACGTGCCGAGTGTTAATATGGCAAGCGTGTGGACCTCACGCACCGTGATTGAAAAAAAAAAGATTTGTGTTTCTAACATTGATTTCCTATTTATGGTTACTTTGTTATATCTAAGGATAATGAGTATCCTTTACTCTGTATTTGTTACAAAAATTATCATTTTGTTTATGAGATCTCCAAAAATAGTGAAAATGTTGGCACAAAGAGCAAACCTTGCAAAATGCAGAGAAGCATTAGCAATTTGTTGGTGGGATGGAAATTTCAACATGCTGGATCATGTTATCATGGTCAACGAGATGATACAACAAGTAATATGGGAAGGTGGCCTTGTGCCTGATGATGGAAAGGTTATCTATCTGAGATAAACACTTCTCAAAAAATGGCAAACAATGCTTGACAAAATTTGGGAAATCAAAAGGATGAACAATGAATTCCCTAACTATGATAAGCTAGTGGAAGCTTTCTTGAGA
The DNA here is from genome assembly GCA_020080225.1 of Gynochthodes officinalis. Lineage (NCBI taxonomy): Eukaryota > Viridiplantae > Streptophyta > Magnoliopsida > Gentianales > Rubiaceae > Gynochthodes > Gynochthodes officinalis. Next base: position 35,872,409 of record CM034619.1, on the reverse strand, counting down.
GAATATGTAAAGATAGGGGTAGCAAAGTCATCAATTCTTTCAATGAATTCAACCTTGCACAAATCTACAGGGAATAGCAACGATTACTCATTGGCTACTAAAATCAAACATAGAGTTACCAAAGAACTTTATGAGTCATTTCCTACTTGGGTTAAATTTATTAGAACTTGAAGTTATTCATTGGTTATAAATAATAGACCTCTTATGTAACTTAGAGTGAACACTTTATTTCTATTGTCTATATTAATTTGAAGTACATGTACTTTATTTATGATCTCGCATATATATTTGAATATTTATATGATTAACTTAATTCATATTTTATTCACATATATTTGAATGTTTATATGATTATGCTTAATTCATATTTTATTCATGTGGGAAGTTCTAAAAGTTTTATTAGTTTTAAGGAATTAAATTTTTACATAAATAATTATTTTAATAATAATTTCAAATTGGGATTTAGGTGATGATTGGGAATATAGTGAACTTTTGAATCTAAAACCTTATGTGAAATTATTTATTAATATAATTATTTAGTATAAAATTGATGCATAAATGATAGGCATTAGTAATTCGTGCATATATGTTTGTAGAACTTTGTGTTCAAAGACAATTGCTTCAGCATCTAAGAATATTGTACTTGAACTCAACAAAGAATAAAAGTTGAACAGCGAAAATTATGAAATCTAGAATATGAAAATCCAATATGTGCTAGAAGAGCAAGAAGTACTAGAAGCTCTTAACCAAGTTAAGAAAGAGTTTGAAGATGGGAGTACTGCTCAACATCGAAGAGAAAAAGAGACATTTGTTGCATGGAAGAGAAAGAACTCTCTTGCTCACAATACATTGCTGAGTAGCATGGACAATGATGTTATGCGAGAGTTCAAGCGTTTTGATAATGCCAAGGATATGTGGATTGCTGTAACAATGAGGTTTGATAGTACATCAGTTATCAAACTAAGACAACTTACTATAAGGTTTGACTCTTACAAAAAACCTCATGGATAGACAATGAAACAACATTTGAGGCAGATGTCAAACATGATTACTGAGTTGAAGGATGCTGGCCACATATTAACTGATGAGTAGCAAGTGCAAGCAGTGACGTTCCTTGCCTCAAAATTGGGAACATATGAAAGTCCACTTGACCCATAATGAAGCTATCAAAACTTTAAAAGATGTTGTGCGTCATCTTGAGTTAGAAAAGGACCGTTTGCTGGCAGCTAAACTAGGAATTGACATATATTATGCAGGTTCTAGCTCACAAGGAGCTTTGGGCTCCAAACACAAGCATCAAGGTAGGCAGCATAAAAAGTGGAAGAGCAAGGGAAAAATTTCTCCAGGCAAAAAACCAAAACTTAACCAACATGGGAAAGGAACGCGTCTTTTCAAGAAAAAATCTCAAAAGTGAAATGTTTCAACTATGGCAAAAATGGTCATTTTGCTCGAGACTATGGCTAGCCAAAGAAAGTTTGTACTTTTGAAAGTACAACTTATGTATCAAGTTCTATTTTCCTAACTGAATCTCATCATTTGTGGACTGTAGACTCAGGAGCCACAGACCGTGTAGTGAAGGACAGAGATGCCTTCGTAGAGTTTCGACGAGTTCCACAAGGGACGAAGTGGATATATGTAGGAAACAACTCCAGAGTTGAAGTTAAAGGAATTAGCAAGGATAGAGATGCGTTCGCGGAGTTTCGACAAGTTCTATAGAGGATGAAGTGGATATATGTAGGAAACAACTCCAGAGTTGAAGTTAAAGGAATTGGCACATGCCAATTAAATATGCATGGTGGTCGCACCCTATTCCTGCATGATATACTTTATGCTCCGGATATACGTCTAAATTTAGTCTCATTGTTGGTTTTAGTTAAACTTGGTTTAATTTGAACTTTCATATTAATGTGTTGACTTGTCTTTGGGAATAAGTTATTATGGTTCTGAATATTTTCTGGATGGTTTTATTGTGTTGGGCATTTTCTATAATAATGTTAATGTATGTTATTCCTTATTCACGTCTTCTAATTCTTATGAAAATGATGTGAAAATAAGGCATTCTAGACTTGGTCACATTAGCCAACATAGAATGAAAAGGTTACCAAAAAAGGGCTTATTAGGCAATATTGAAAGTGTCGATTTGCCTATTTGTGAGAATTGCCTGGCAGAAAAATCAACACGAAAAACCATTTGAAAAAGGAACAAGAGCTAGATTATTTTGCAATTGATCCATTCTGACATTTGTTGTCCAATGAATGTAAGAGCAAGGCATTGGGGCTATATACTTTATCACATCTATAGATGATTATACTCGAATCGGTAATGTCTATTTGACTTCTCATAAATCTAAAGCATTAAGTTGCTTTAAAAAAACTATGAGCTTGGTAGAAAATTAATTGGACCAGAAAATGAAAGCATTAAGAACCGATCGCGGTCGTGAATACTTATCTGATCAGTTCAAAGATATTTGTGATGAAAAAGGAATAGAATAACAATTGACTATCACTACAAGAAAAATGGCCTTTAATGACCAAAATTCCAGTGACAACAATTTATTTGGTCACTAAATGGCCTCTTTGGTGACCACTGAGTGAATCGTCACTAAATCTAAGTCATCATAACAAATTTAGTGACCAAACGAGAAATGTCGTCACTGAATGTGGTGGCAGCAAAAAAGACCGGGAAATGCACTATAATTGGTGATGACTTTAGTGATGACATTTGTTCTCATCACCAATGATAAAGACAAGATTGTTTGGTGATGAGGAATTGGCTTCACCAAATTGGTGCAGAATTATTGAAGATTTAGTAACGAAAAATTGTCGTCTCGAAATGTTAGAATATTAGTGATTGTAATTTGTTGTCACAAATGCATAAAATACTATGTACATTCTATGAACTATAAGTGTAGAACGGTTTAGTGAGGATGAAATGTCGTCACTAAATACCAAAGTTGTAATGAATAAGGAATTTGGCAGAATAATAAGTCAAAAATTGAGTTAAATTATGGTGAAAGAATGATTTGGTTCTTGGACTAAGCAATTTTATTAGGTGAAACATGTTTTTTGTATGACATTTAATGATTATTCATTATAGTACGGCACCATGATCTTTATAATTTTGCAAAATTAATTTTCACCAATTTGTTAGGACACCCTAATATTTACAATTTTCCCCCCATAATTTTGACTTATTATATGAAGTCGCCTTATTAAGTACAATTAGTAGTTGGAATGAATATGAAAATCCCCTCTGTACCGCACGACTAGACCCTTCTGTAGGCCCTGAAAGAGTTAGGGGCCGTTGACTTCTTATGTCTCCATTGTCGTCGGTTTGATTCTAGTGTTTTGGACTTTTTCATTGTTCAAATTAACGTTTTGGAAAAATGGGTTCTTGGACGTAGTACTTTCCTTATGTTTTCAATATTAAAACATGTTGAAATTTGAGGATGGAGCTGTGTTTTGAACTTTTCTCTACTTTTCTTTCTAAAATTTGAAATTTGGAGCTGTATTATGATGGCTGATTAACTTTTTCATTCAGCTTGGGTTCTATTTGCATGACGGATGAACTGTACTATGAAATGTCAAACCTTGAGGTTTGTTATTCTCATTTGGAGTTTGGGCAATTATGTAAAATATCAGACCCCAAAATATATGAAAGGGTGCTTACTAACTTACCCACATCTTACTAATACATAATTTGTACATTTCTAACATAAGTTATTGTGGCAAATGCAACACTTCACTCCTCCCAACAAACTCGATTAACTTCCCTAGTAACATAAGCATAATCAACACAAAACAGAAAACTACAATTAGGACATATTGATATTTGCACATTCCTATTTTTCCTACCTTCTTTTTCAATATGCAATTTTCCTTTTCTAACATGACAACTTTGTTTGTCTTATCAACCAACTCTGCTTTCATGCATTTCTTCTTAATTCGTACTTTCTTCAACTTCACCACCAACTCTTCCACTTCACCTTTCAGAGAATCTTTTTCTCCCAATATTGTCAACACTTATGTCCTCTCATGATCAGTGCTTTGCCGGTCCAACCACACAAAGTATCCGCAATCATCCGTGTACGTACAAATGGGAAAACAATTATTAAGCATATGAAATTACTCTATTAATTCTATCCGTTTATTTCGCAAATTCTATAATCACATACCTTCCACAAACGACACTTCAAAAACCAACGTCCAGGGTTGCTTTGACTCTTGGAGGTGTAGCAAAATGCAGTTATATGGTGGTGACATTCAGATGTGATTGAAGAACTACTAGAATCTAATGAAGGCGACGCTACTGAATTATGCATTGTCAATGCTGCCCAAGATGGAAGAGTAAATATAACATATACACATAGAAATTGAAGTATTTAATTTTGTTTGATTTGCAAATATAAACTGATTGGGTTAAAATGAATTTATCTAATTTTCTTTGGGCTATAAACAAACAATCTACTCGGCTACAATTATAATAAACATATCGAACAAATTCAAGCAGAGTTGTTCATGAATGAAATCTTTAACCTTCTAAATTATACCACAAAAACTCATATCATGGGTTTAGTATTATCCAACATATATAATAGCAAGTGTAATAGAAAATAAATTAAAAGGAACTTCGTAAGTTCCATTTTATTTTGGAGATAATGAATGAACATCTTATTTCTACAAAATCAAAAACTCAACCCTTGTATTCATTGTCCAATAAATAAACTAACCATAATGCACAACAATATATAAGGATCTTTTCCAACCTACGGTACTCTCTATTACACACACAGTCCTCTTAAAAAATTTCATCAAATGCCCTACACATCCAACATGAAAATACAGAAAATGTGACAATCAAACTAATTAAGGGAACAGTTGAAGAAATGCAAAAAAATTTGTTCGTTGGCCACAGTGGACAAAACCATGAATTGCACCAAGAGAAAAAATCAATGACAACAGTTAATAACAGAGATTCAAAGGAATACTTTAACTGTTTGAATTGGTGCATCCAATTGAATGCAGTGTTTTGTACAATGCTTTTTTGCTTATCCAAAATACACGAACCAAGAACATGACAAGCATCATAAGACTTCTATGTTGACCAACCTCATACACCAAATAATTAAAAACATGGAACCTTGAATGCAATCTAATAAATACAAAACAATTTGAAATCAAGAATTAAAAGCCTTCCAAATTTACCAAGCTCAAAACCCAAATACTCTTAAGGATCAAACCTTTAATGCCAATCTCATAAATGCAACACAATATGAAGAGAAGCCTCATAAGACTTCCATATTTACCAAGTGCATAAACCAAATACCCTTGAAGATCAAACCTTTAATGTCAATCTCCCTACTTTTGAAGCACTATGAACACAATCATCCTAAGACTTCCATATTTATCAATCTCATAAACCAATATCTCTAAAAGATCATAGCTTTAGTAACAAATACAAAAAACCGAACCCATATGAAGTAAATGAAATTCATACTTCCATATTCACCAACCTCAAAACCTACAATCTATAAATTGTTGATCCTTAAAGTAAAAAAAATCAATACAATGAAAGAAAAAGAAAGAAAAAGAAAGTGAGTTGGCATTTTGGGTGTAAGGTAAAAAAAAGATGGGACATATAACTCGAAAAACACTCAATTCGCATATGGAATACATGAAAAGTTAACAAAATAAATGAGAGATTTGGGGACTCCTCATACCAGAGATAAAGAGGGAAAAGCTTCACGAGTTTAAGGGATCAGGCAATAAGCTTGAGAGCAAGGAAGAAGGCATAATACTCTTGGCATTGAAGGGGGCTCCAGCTGTAGATCAAGTTGGATGGAGGTGTGGTGCGTTTGGGGTGCTTAGAATCTCACTGTATTAGCGGCAAAGGGGTGGGAATTGGACGGAAGTTGGATTGAACTGAGGTTGAAAGAGCGGAAGACCCATGATGAAGTGACGTGGGATGGAGTTGAAATTTGCCTAAGTGTTGGACTTGAAGACCAAAAAGAGTAAAGTGAGGTGGAGCTGAATTTTGCATAGTGTTGTGGGTACTAAAATGCTCCAAAATGACGATGTTTTCTTGATTGGTCTCCCGCCCATGGAAAAAATATCGGTTCCCGCTTTTGTTTTGTTTTTTTACACTTTGTTTCTTAAACTTTTCCAATTTTGTCAAATATTATTACTACAATAAGTTATATTTGTACTTTTGAAAATATTATACATTTTGAACCATAATTACACTATTAATTCAATTATAGTCATAATTGTTTGTACATGAGTGAAAAAGAAAAAATTCCTTAAAAATTTTAAGTAATAAATGTAAATTTGAAATTACATAAAATTGTTCATAATGAAATTTAATAAACATATGCAATTGAAATTATACATTCACTCCAAAATTAATAGAAGTCATCCGGTTTTAAACAAATTATTCTATACGAGTACCAATAATACCTCCCAAATTTTTCAACCAATTATTCTTTTGTTCCTTTTGTATTCGTTACAACTACTAGTTCTTATAAGAAGATGAATTAATATAATTCGTCAAAATTATAGGGGCAAATTTATAAATAGGAAGTGTAACTTTGTGTTTTATATATGTTACTTACATATAAATATATGATTGATCCCTTCAGAAATATAGGAATAGATATTACTTGTATGATGATTATATAATGATGATAACCATTTAGCTCGTTGCTTTTTAAACAAAAAGCATGAAAATTGATCACCAATTGAGTTATAAGTTATAACTATATTGTCTACTAATATATTATCTTGTTATTCCAACTAGTTTTATATATGTATATATATATATACATGAAGTATCTACGTTAGGTAAGATGTAATGAAATAGATATAGTTATGTACCAAGTTTTGGTGAGAGCTTAATGGCTTGTAGAGTCCTTTATCCAAAATTATATTAAGACCCTAAAAACTTTCAATCACTTTCAATTACATCCTGCAAAATAGACATTTCATTTTTGAAGAATTTCGAATTTAGTCCTAGGTATCTATGGGAAATTATGAATTAACCCTCCACTTTATCAATCTTTTCAATTAGGTCCCCCTTTATCATAAATTAACATTATTTCATATTTTGCAAAATAGTCCAGCGATTATGATGTAACACTTTTTTAGAATTAGATGATACTATTGATTAATAATACTTTTATTTCTACGAAATTCGACATATAATTTATACCAAAACATAAGTAATTTGTTAATTACTAAATTATTAACATAATATTAATGGACAGTACAATTATATGTAGTTAATTTAATACATACATGTGGTGAAGTAGACCGAAAGTTATAAATACAGATGTATATGTATGACATAAAAATTTAGTTCATATTTATATCTGCAACCAACTAACGTATTTATATAGTAGATATCTATGCCTATAATTAGTTGTAATAGTAACATAATGGTTGTGTTGATCATATATGCAACTAATGTAAGTTCGTTGTACTTAGCACATATCTATATCTATAACCATTTATCTTAATAACATACGATATTAGTTGATTTGAATTGCAACTAACATAAATACTTTGTACATATATATATATCTCCTTTATTACATCTTAAGTAACATAGATACTTAATATGTATATGCATATATATATATACAGATATGAAACCATCAGTTTGAATTTCAATATATGATATTAGTATACAATATAGTTATAACATAAGTTGTGATCAACTTGTGTCATTATTTTTATAAAAATTGCCTACGAAGTGGTTATCATCGTTATATAATAATTAGATAAGGAATAATTGTATTCCTATAATTCTAGAGTGCATGTGTACTATCAATTGCATATGTGGGAGTTTATTTTATTTTGCAAATTTTGATGTAATTTAAAATTTGAACTTATTAATTCAAATTTTGTATACACAATTATTTTTTCCTTAATATACAAACAATTACGACTTTAATTGAATTAATAGTGGAATTGTTATAAATTGTATAACATTTCAAAATTAAAAATTTAACTTATTGTAGTAATAAGAATTGACAAAATACTACAAGTATAATAAACAAAGTTTAAAAAACAAAGTGGGAACCAAAAATTTGTCCTTGGGCGGGAAAGAGTCCATCAAATGCCGTCGTTTTAGAGCGTTTCAGTACCCCCAATAGTTTTCGAATTTCAGCTACCCCTCATTTTATTCTCCTACGCCTTCAGCTCCAGCCTCCAACACTTAGACAAATTTCTTCTCCACCGAACGTCACTTGAAACCATTGGTTTTCTGCTCATTCACTCTCGGTTAACGGAGAACGTCCATCCGATTCCCACCCCTTCGCAGCCGATTCTATCACATTTCGAGCACCCCAAACCCACCTCACCTCTCTCCTCCTTCATCTACTGTCAGGACTCAACCCATTACCTGTCCGATTTGTCGCTTCTAGGGATTATTTCCTTCGGCCGTCCGTCTCCCTCTATGACACACCTGTCCAATTTCGTGATTCCTCTGCCTTCCCGATTCCCACCCCTTCGCCGCCGATTCAATCAAATTCCGAGACCCCCAAACCCACCTCACCTCCCTTCCCCTTCATCTACTGCCAGGACTCAACCCATTTTCTTTGCTCGATCGTCGCTCCTAGAGTTTATTTCCTTCTGGCCGTCCATCTCCCTCTACAGCTGCACCTATCCGATTTCGTCCTTCCTTTGCCTTCCCCTGCTGCCTCATGAGCGTAGCCATCAACAGCGTATTCGGCATTCAGTCATTACAACAGCTGACCAAATTCAGCCCTGGCTCAGCTATCAGATGATCTATAAGCGTGAAGTTGAAGTCCCCTGGAACGGAGAACACATCCTTCACTCCTGTCTACACAAGCCGCTTGGGCAACTGGGTCCCAAGACTTCCTCCCGTAGCTGAGGAAGCCGAGTGAGTTGGGGAGTGTCGAAGCCCCCAAAATTAATTCAGATCTTCAACTAACTGCAATTGATTTGTAGTAGTAGTGGACCAGTTCGAATCCCACGATGAGCTATATGTTGAGGAGGGTTTTTTAGCACTTGAGATGAAAAGAATAATAAAAGAAAAAAAAGTTAATACCAATTCTAATAGTAATAAATAAAGGAAAATTATAAAAGAAATTACTAGAAATATGTAAAAGAAGGACTTCAATCTTACCAAACTCCGATCCAAGGAAGTGTAGTTGTACCGAATATATCTAGATCATAGGATTCTAAAGACACTTTTTTATTCAAGCATTTAACCAAAAATTTCGCAGGATAGTCATGACAAAATTTTGAGTTTTCCTATTCTATTTGTTTGAACCTAGCATTCACAACAAACCTTACTAACAAATGACTGGGGGCGATAGCATTCCATATCATTTGATAGTAGCACTAAGAACTTTGAAAACAGTTAAAACAAAAATCAACAATTGAGATAGCTACAATTGAAAATCTTTGTATCATTAATTCCCTTTAAATCATAAATGCATGATTATTGGCACTTTACACATGCAAAAAGATTTAAATGCTACTTGTACTAAATGTTCCGGACAATTACGGATCAAGAACAAATAGATAGCTATAGGAAGAAAAATGAAAATAAGTTGTCAATTTATTTATCATTCAAAATCCATAAAAAAACATAATGCAAGAACTAATGATTACTTGAATGCAAAAGATTATGAAACTACGAACAAAACCTCACTAAATATATTGGCATTAACACCCCTTGGAACGGAATGAAAGTAATTTAGCCATTCATTGTGGCAAAACTATTCTACCTTTATTCTAAAAAGAAAGAGAAGTACAAAAGAAATGAAGAATTCTGCAGAAACTTAAATGAAAGACTTATGTCTTCCAAGTTCACTAACCCTCCTATTTATAGCCTTCTTCTCTAACAACCTTCCTAAAGACTTCCTACAATCTCTCCAATAAATCTAAGTCTTTAAACCTTAAATTCCTAACTAATTATCCAACCAACCATCCTATCCTATCTAATCCTATCTAACCCTAATAAATGTCATCCAATCCATTCTAACTTGAATTACAAAAGTTTAAATCAAAAGACAAATTCAAATCTTGAAAATTTCAACCCATCGGTCCTTTGTCTCAGCTTAAGACATGGTCACGTGCATTTCTTTGAGTTTCACCTCCAAGACTTCATCCTTTAAGGCGTGGGCAAGTTTAATCCAAAATAGTCTTCTGTTTTGGCTCCAAAAGTGCTTCTCCAAAAATCATCTAAATCTCCATTAAATTCCATCTTTTCGCCTTAGTCCATCAACTTTACTCCCTGGGACAAAAACACTTTAAATTAGCCAAATTCATACCAAATAAAGCATTAACATCATAGTTTTGCTCCTATTAAATGGTACAAATTAAATCCTATCAGGGAGCTGACTACATCATTAGCTACCATTTTTTTCCTCTCTCTGTTGCTTGATTTTGGTAATATTTCTGAAGTAGATGATAAAACATTTTCTGGGTTTTAGCTTCTGTGATTAATTAGTAGGGGGAATCATCCATATATATATATATATATATATATATATAGCTTTTGGCCCTCAGTGTGTGTGTGTGTGTGCGTGCGTGTTTTTTAGATGAATAGTTTTGTAAGACCATGGGCGCTTGTGGGCAAGCAGGGATACTTGAAGCTTGGGTTATATTTGATTTTGGAGGTAGGGACTGCTACAAGCATGAATTTTATTGGATTGTTAGTTAATTACAGCATTTCTTGAACGACAGTTGTGACTTGATGACTACTAAAGCATAATTTGGGGTAGAAAGATTGGATTAGGAAAATCTAGTTTTGCTTGCTAGCTTTTTCTGCCTAGACTGGACTGGAATTAATGCTTTTCCTTGCTCTTAATCTCTCTGAATGCATTTTGTTGTTGGTAGTATTTCTTGTATTTAGTTCTGTCTTTTCTGCTATGGGAGGAGGCATATTTGTCACTTGCTAGACTTCAAGCCAATTGCCAATTTATCACTGCCTGCAAATTGCCCTTGCTGAATTTTTCTGAAGTATTTCATTGATTTAATTTTCTGTTTCACTAGGATTTGTTGTTTTTGTGTTATGGCCGCAATCGATTGTATTTGTTGTTTTAATTGGATTTGCTGTTGCTATTGCTGTTTTGCTGTGAATCTCTGTCTACTACTCATTGATGTACCATCATCTTGGACTTTTATGATATTCTACTTCTTTCTTGCACACGCTTAAAACCTTCTGTCAATTGAATAATCATCTCTCGTGTTTCCCTTTTGCTCTGCATATCTTTTCTATTCCTTCTAGGTTATTGTTTTCAGTTACTAAATCCTCTTCTATACCTTCTTTTTCCTACAGAACCAAAACATATCTGCGTGCAGAACTTGACCCCTGTTATTTCTAGTGTAGTGCATAAAACCTTCAGGCAGTATGGGGAACTCAGCTAGCAGCAGTCAACCTTTTAACACACATGGTAGACGTGTTTCCTTGTTAACTTTGTCTATAAATTATTTGTCACATTGTTCTTAATATTTGCTGCATATTTATTTTAACTAACCCAATGTTTGACAATAATGTGCATGTTTGAATATCCCTCCCGGGTTCGCAAACGCAGGAAACAAAGGGTTAGATCCTAGACATTCAACCTCAATTTCAAGCAAAAACTCAGCGGTGATAGGTATATTCAAGCCTTATTTGTCTTCGTATTGCATGATACAAAAACTGTTGGAATTATATTCACTCTTTTGAATTACATATTCTTTGTTTCCTTGTGTTCATTTTGGGCCATGGTATGACATTCACATTGAAGGTTTGGACTTTCCAATTTTAAGTCCAATACACCTATGTTTCTATGTTTCAAGACATGTTTGCGCTTCGTTGCTACGTTATATTTCTTTTCGGTTCTATTTATTTGCTATGAAATAGCGAGTGGCTGAATTCTGATATTGCATGTTTGAGTAATTATAAAGATTTGAGTTCGTTTGCTTTGCTTGTTAATTTTAAACGTCTCCCATTGTTAGTATAAGTTTCCAAATCTATGATAATATGTATTATGTGAATGTTGATTGTTTTGCTTCCCTCAATCACTAGAACATACTCAAGTTGATGGATAAGTCCTGGATGAATATAGTGCATAGAACAAAGGACAGCAGATTTGAGTTGGGTGTTTGAGAGTTCTTGGAATTTGCATATCATAATAAGGAACCGTCCTCCAAAATCTCTTGCCCTTGTAAAAGTTGCAACAACTTTCGTTTATGTGACAAAGACACTGTGTACTTGCATTCATAGTTTATAAAATCGGGATTCTACACATAATCGATTTAGGGTAGCAGAATCGGATCGGTGGGATCGGATCGTAGAATTGTAAGATTCTACAAAAAATGAGAAAATATAATTTATAAATTCTTTTTAAAATAATTATTAATCAATATATGAATGGATATGTAGAAAATTTATGTATAGTTTATAATTAAATGATTTTATTTCAATTTTTATTTCTTATAACTTTTATATGATTTTTTCAATATTTTAGTTATTGGCGCAGTCGAAGGGTATTTATGTCCAATTTATTTATTTATTGTTGAAATCTAATAAAAATATGATTAAACCAATTAAATTATTTATATTAGTATATATCTTAATTTTAATTAGATATAGAAAGTTTTTTTTTGAGTAAATTTAATTATATTTTATTTATATAATAAGATAGAATCGTAATTAGAATCGGGATCGTTTTAGTAAGTTAGGATCGTAAAATCGTAGAATCGGTAAGATCGGATTGGGATTCTGACAACTATGCTTGCATTTGATGCAATAGGGAATACAAAGGGATTATTATAGGTGGATATACCATGGTGAGGTGTATGAAGGGACTTTGGAGGACGAAGAGGTTGAGGGTGAGAATGTGAGTGATGTTGATGATGATGATGATGTTTATGATGACGACCTTAATGAAATGTTGAATGACATAGAGCAAAGCAAATGGGGCCAAAATTGGCGGACCAATGGTTGTAATACCAATTCGTGTTCTAAAGCCGACACCCTACGGCGCTTATTTGCAGAATCTAAGGAGGAATTATATCTCCGGTGTCAGGGGTTTTCCAAATTATCATTTGTGGTTACACTTCTACACCATTAGTGGTTGGACGTCGAAATCTTTTGACTCCTTTATTGGCATATTTAAAAAAGCCCTCCCAAGTTTAGCTTCACTTCCAAAAAATTTGTATGAATGTAAGAAAATCATCTAAGCATTGGGGTTCAAGTGTGAGAAAATCCATGCATGTGTCAATGATTTTGTGTTGTTCTGTAAGGAATATGCAAGTCTAATAGAATACCTAAATGAACATTGCCAAGAGGCTAGATTTTCTAAGGAGGGGTCAAATGTTCAGAGGAAGGTGCTTCGGTACTTTCCCATTAAACCAAGATTGCAAAGGTGGTTCATTGATTCGGATGTAGCAGGTGACAGAAGGTGGCATAAAGAGAAATGGGTTGAAAATGAAAATGTAATGAGACACCCTGCAGATAGTGAGGCTTGGAAGCATCTTGATAGTGTGTTTCTGGCTTTTGCTGCAGACCCCCGGAATGTGTGATTGGGTCTTGCTAGCGATGGATTCAATCTGTTTGAGAATATGAGCAATGCATACAGTGTGTGGCCCTTCTTTCTCGTACCTTACAATTTGACCCCCTGGAAATGCATAAAGGAGCCATACTTCGTGATGTCATTATTAATTCCCGACCCTAAGTCACCAGGAAGTGATATCGATGTGTATTTGCAACCCTTAGTTGATGAATTGAATGAGTTGTGGGTGGGTGTAGATGCTTATGATGCTTACAAGAGTGAACGGTTTACACTACGTGCTGCTCTCTTGTGGACTATCAATGACTTCCCTGTGTACGGAATGTTGTCGGGTTGGACTACAAAAGGGTACACAGCTTGTCCAGTTTGCATGGATGAGACATCCTCACAATACTTGCAGCACAGTAGAAAAATTTGTTACATGGGGCATCATCGGTATCTCCCCATTGACCACCAGTGGCGAAGGGATAAAAAGAATTTTGAAGGGAGAGTTGACTTTCGTGAGGCATTAAGAATTAAGGAAGGTGAAGAAATGCTACGGGATATTGACACAACCGTACTCTACCCATATTGCTTTGGTAAGTCTTCTGTACAAAGACAAAGAAAGAAGTGAAAGCAAGCTGATGTAAGAGGTCCCAATTGGTGTAAAAAAAGTGTGTTCTACAACCTACCATATTGGGCAAACCTAAAGCTAAAGCACAACTTAGACATTATGCATGTTGTGAAAAATGTGACTGAGAGCTTGGTTTCAACAGTATTCAACATTAAGGGTAAGACCAAAGACACTTGGAAATCTCGAAAGGATTTAATGGAATTTGGAGTGAAAAAGAGTTTACATTTGCAAGCACACGGTGATTCCTTTCGGATGCCTATGGCCTTATATCATTTTAGTAACGATGAGAAGAAGAAGGTCGTTGACCTAATTAAGTCTTTGAAGCTTCCAAATGGATTTGTTTCCAATCTCTCTTGTTGCATTAAAAAGAGGGAGATCTAATTGTCAGGGATGAAGAGTCATGACTTTTACGTCTTTGTCCAATGGATTATGCCTCTTGTTGTTAGGGGATCCCTCATGAGAGAAGTGAGACATGTTTTGTATGAACTAAGTCAATTTCTGCAAAGATTGTGTGCACGAACAAGTTACATAGATGTTTTGGAGAAGGATAAAATGAAAATAGCTAATTTATTGTGCAAGCTGGAGAGAACCTTTCCCCATCGATGTTCAACATAATGGTGCAATTGATGATTCACCTGCCATATGAAGCACGGATAGTTGGGCCACCACAATATCGATGGATGTTTCCATTCGAGAGGTATTGACACAATGTATTAAAGCTGTTAAAAATTTTCTGTGTGTAACTAACACGCATGCTTATTCACCAACTGTTTATAGGAAAATGGGCACTTTAAAGAGGTATGTGCATAATAAAGCACAACCAGAAGGATGTATTGCGGAGCAATACATAGACCATGAATGTCTACAATTTTGTTCAATGTGCCTGAACAACGTGGAGACCATATTCAATAGAAGAGAGTGAAACAATGAGCATATAGATGGTGTGGGTGAAATATCTATTTTCTCTTGTATGGTCGACCAATTGGCATGCCGAATTGTTGTGTTCTGAGCGACGCAGTGTTGGGAAATCTTTACACTTTCATTCTGGACAATTGTGAGCAAATAGAGGACCTAGTGCAGTGACTCATATTACACATATTTTAGGATTTTTTACATATATCCTACACATCCACACATTTAATGATTCTATAATGTGACCAGAGAGCATAAGGTACTGCTGGTGGAACAAGGATATGAGAACGTGGATGATGGACATACCCACCAATTTCCAGTATGGTTTCGTAATTGAGTAAGTGTCATAATATGACTCGGAAAAGAAAACGTAGATGTGCATTGAGAATTTATATTATGGTAATGAACCAAAATATACTGCTACATGTGTCATTAAGCCCAGAAGTGTATAGTGAAGAAATCCAGGCATTGGCGATCGGCCCAATTAATCGAGTAAACCGGTATAGTGGCTGCTTGGTTAATGGTTACAGGTTTCACATCCTTAGCCGCGAAGGAAATAGGAAAACTCAAAATAGTGGTGTAGTAGTGAAGAGTAAACATGGGAACAATGTGATTGATTTTTATGGGGTACTACAAGATGTGTTGGTAATTGAATACCTTGGATCTAATAATAAAGTTTTGGTATTCCAGTGTAATTGGTTTAGGCTTAGCGATGCAAGTGGGATGCAAATTTATAGGGAAAGTGGCCTCACTAGTGTCAACATATCTAGAAAATGGTATATAGAGTTGCCTTATGTGTTGGCATCTCAAGTTAAGCAAGTTTTCTATGCTCCAAATTTAAAACTTGGCGCCAATTGGCATGTTGTCCAGAATATTAGTCCACGTACATTGCACAATATTCCCGAAAATGGTGAGGAAAGTGAAGTATCGGATGTTTACCAGGAAAAAAAGCCAACTATTGATAAGCTTCTTGATTTGAATATGGATGAGCTAGAGTTGACGAGGGCCACATTGCAAGTGGTTGATAGCTCAGTTGTAGAAGGTAATACAAATACGAACATATCACGAGATGTTCGGGTGGATGTTGATCCATTCATTAATGATGAAGCTCTTGATTCGTCACATTCCCAGTCAGATGTGGAGGATGAGGAAAAGTGGGAAGATGATAGTACTGATTCGGAATAGGAGTGGTTTGTATGAGAATGAAGATTTCGAAATCAGCAAAGTGAATTATATGTCATTGTTGTGTTTCAAGTATATGTACAAAATGGCCAATTATTTATTTTATGAACTTACATAAACTATTGAGGTGGGATTTAGTACTTATGTCAATAGTTATATGGATTTAGTAAAGTATATGTGAGGTTTGTTCCACGTACGTACGGTGGGCATTTATAGTTATTTGCATGTTGTGGACTCTAGCTCATATTTGTTTTCTTTAGCTATAAAGATGTTCTCAAATTGCCTATGCCACATGCACATGCTTAGACAATCGTAAATACTTACCATACGAAGTATACATGCTATGTTTGAATTTTGTTGCATTTCCATGTAACTTTTTCGTTATACTTGTACCTATATTTATTTGTTTTTAACTTAAAGCATTGAAGTTTAAGGATTTCTGACAAACAATAAACCAGTTTATTTGTACCGACTGTTATGAAAAACCTTATGCAGGAAAGGGTATTGTTCGACTTTAAATTATGCACAAAGTTGAAAAATGTTATTTCTCCAGAAACTGTGAAATACTATACTAATGTTGTTAAGTGGGTGTTAATGCAGTGATGGCTGGACCGAGTAAAGGAGGAACAAGTAAAAGGTAGCCTATTCCTCGAACACCTAGAATGACAACGCGGTTGATGAACACCCAAGCTGAAATACAAGCGGACCAAACCCTTCGGAGAAATGCAAGACTCATGCCTGTTAAGGCAACTCCAATTGTTCCTAACAATAGAGATGAGGAGGCCTCGGCTGCACCAATATCGCTCAATATTCCAACTAGGGAAAGCATAAACATACTTTCACCAAAAGTTATTGCTCCTAGAAGAAGTGCGCACCTTGCACCCGCAAAGGCAGTTCCCGCGTTCCAACTGAGAGATGAAGAGGAAGCAGATGATGGATTTCCAAGCCCGGATGGACATGTTCTTGAAAATCAACAAGTTCATCGTTCCCTTGACTTGATAGAGTTCACACATTCTCGAGATGACTCCATCTTAACACCCCGACAAAATATTGGTGGGGAGGTGGATCAGCAAAATAATGATGTGGTGAGAGGTGCTTCGCAACAGCAACAGCAGCAGCAACAGCAAGCTGGATCAACTTCATGAGGTAAATTCTAATAACACATTGGCGATGTTCTAATATTTGTTACAAGAAGGTGGTTGAATCAAAGCTGTGAGTATAGTATTTTACGGTTGAACATTGTCACAAAATTGAATTGGAGTGGTACTCCGCTTTCATGAAATTTTCACTCTATATTGCATAAACACCGTAACTACTCTTATATATGTAAAATTTGTAATTGGGGGAGTAATTATTGTGGTTCTACTATGCAATTTTAGTAAATGTAGTAGGGAGTTGTTTCACATTTCATTTATGGTTTTTGATTCGGAGTTAAATGTGTTACTTCATTACTTCTTGGTTTTCAATTAAAATTACCTAGACACCTCCATTACAAAGGGACCCATGAGGAATCTGAGGGGTTCAAAAAACTAGGGGGATGTAAGAGTTGTCATCGAAGTTGATAGCATTGCTGGTCGCTTAGTAGGGGTAGATAGTCAAAAGTTGATCACAAAGGGTGGATGTATAGTCCAGCAATTTGCTAAGTTTGATGGTTCTGGATGGAAAAAGCAAGATGAACAGTTGAGGGAGAGAATGATTAGCAAGTGCACAGTAAGATGTTTTACGTGAAAGATTACATAACATTCCAATTGTAAGAATCGTATTGGTTGTTTATGCTTGTTGTGAAGGCTTTTTTTTTTTTTTGGATACTACAAATTTTGCATGCATTTTAATTCGCTGCATTGCTATGATTTGGGGCTTTGATATTGGTTAAGTTGCTCTATTCATTTTGATAGCTTCTAACAGTGTGACAAGGTTTTCACGAATGTTTGCCACTCTTTAGGATATCTATCAACAAACTGAGTGCTATTAGAGCATCTTCCAATTGATTTGCATTATTTCTTTGTTATATGTCTTCTAATTATTTTGTATGAATTTTCTATGAACTGATAATGTAAACCATACACGTCTAAGAGAACTCCAACTATGATGGCAGTGCCTCAATGCAAAAAGCACTGTTGAAGCAATTTGCGAGGCAATATAGCAATCGTCAATACAAGTTGCATATTCACTTCCAAAAATTCCCAAGCAAAGAGGATGCAATGAAGCATATTCCCACAAATGTCCCAGAAGATGATTGGATTAATCTCTGCCATTATTTTGATTCTGATGAGTTTAAGGTTTAGATCATTTATATGTATGAATTTCTATTTCTCAAGTTTAGGTTCCCACAAGGCATGAAACACATTACGGAACCTCACTACATTTTCTCTCCAACAGACACTAAGCAGTAGAAACAAGGGAAACCGCGCGAAAAACAGCACACCACCAACTATTGGCTCAGTGTCGATTTCAAGGACCGTGCATGAGTTTGTAAGTATAGGCAGCTTGTAGTTATTAATGTCGTTTTTTGCTTCATACCAAAAAAACCAAAAATATCTGGTTGTTTTTGTGTTTCATCTAATGTGATTATGGAAAATTTGCAGCGAAAGGATGGCAATAAAGTCACTTCTATTGATTGCTATAAGATTGGTCATTTTTCAAAAAAGAAAAAGAAAATGGTCAATGACCAAGCAAAAAAACTATTGGCACCTTCTTAATTCAAATGCTTCTCAGTTTTTTCATTGTTATATTTCAATTTATGTTTCCACTTTTGACATATTTGTTGACTATGTAGGATGAGATGAGAGGAGAACGCTAGCTCTTTGCTATCCCTAGCAGAGATTTGTATTGACAAATTGCACAAACTACCTGGGCATAGTAGGGGTGTTTCTATGCCTACAAAGAGTGTTGTGGTGGCTAAAAAGCTACAATCCGAAGTGGACCAACAAAGGAAAAGGGCTAATGCTACGGAGGAACATGCAAATGCGCAGACAGAAAAAATTGCAACCCAAGAATGTGAGTTGAATATACTAAAGGAAAAGCAAGATAAGATGCAAGCGCAAATGGAGACTTTGATGGTGGAGGTGCATCGATTGTCTAGGGCACAGTCCGGAGATGAGGTAAGGGTTTGTGTACTATAATAAATTGCATGTTTTTTAATGCAACTGGTTTTTTGCTATTTTTCATTTTTACTGCACATTTCAGTCCACACAAATTGCTGCACATTTGAGTCTACACAAAAGAGAAAATCTACATTTCATTTTCTTTACACTGCAGCAACCATTATGTAAGTTTCAACCCAACACATTTGTAATAACTCTGTTTGCTATCATGAGTTGTGGGGTTTCCAAATCTTGGGGCTTGCCGGCAATATGACATTTCAATCGTCCAAATTTTTCCAACTATACAGTCTTGTCCTTTGTGCACAATTCCAAATTGCTCATCAACTTCATTTCTGTGGGACAGTAGACATTTAGCTGTTCAAATATTGATTTATTTCTTTTCACACATATTGTAATTATTTAATTCAATCCCTTTGTGATTAGCGGTTATAAAATGAAGCTGGTTTCGATTGTAAAATCTGTTTTGTTATTTCTGTTCTTTTGTCATAAGCATTTGTAAAATGAAGGTGGTCAATTCGTAAATTCTGTTTTTCTCTTGCCATTGTTCTTGTGGTGGTTTCTGGCTAGTATGTTCTCATTTATGATTTTTGGTTAGCGATTGTAAAATGAAGGTGGCCAATTCGTAAATTATGTTTTCTCACAAGAATCCAGCCGAACATTTCATTCTAGGTTTGCTTGAACTTTGAAATGTAATGTTCCTTACGTGGACTATTTGTTGTCTCACTTCTCTACTGGCTGCACTATGTATATAGTCCATATTTTTGGTTTAGTACCAATGGAGGCAAGTTATATACTTCTTTTAATTCACTAAGTTTGTGATGGGTTATGTGGACAAGTATGTCAAGGTATACATGTATAACAGCTATGGTTTGTTCTTGCATTTCTTTTAGAGTCATGGTGTTATTAGATAACTAAACTATCCCTGCAACTGAACTAACTTTTATGGTTTTCTTCAAAGAAATTGATTTTTTCTTTTATGTTTTCAGTGAATCAATCTTCTCTACGCTTGGCATGTACATAGTGGATAGATGCTGGTGCTCTTCACACTTTGCTGATGCTATTTGGTAATCTTTTTTGTGAATTATATTATGGGACTCTTTTGTACTTATGGAACACAGTTATATGGTAGCTTTATGCATGAAACATTAACAATGGTTGCTTGGCACCAAAATTTTGAAGGTGCTTTTTGTAAATGTGGCTCTACCTCTTTTGGATTTTAGGCCTGCTTTTGGAATGCCACTCTAGCTGTTTAGGATTTTGCTTGGTACAAGTTGGATGTATCTATTAGATAGCTCTACAGCTTTTCATTCATTTTTCCTACAAGATGTAGGACAGAAATCTTGTTGATTACCTACCACTTTTTGGCTAATATTGTCTCTTGCGTGATGTTTTAATCTTACATTCCTATGTAGGTGAATGAATTACTTTTCACATTTGTGTTATACACTTATCTTTTTTATTGTTAGTGTAGTTGTGGTTTTTACTTGTATGGATGTTTATGAATGTTGGATGTTTTGGATTTTCAGTCATATATAGTATCTAATGCAACTTCACCAAGAATGCTGTCAAAATAGTCAAGCATCTTTCATTTTTCTACTTTTATTTGTTATTGGAGAAGTCGTGGTATTTTTTATATATGTTTATGGATGTCACATGTTTTCGATTGTTAGTAATTGTGAGTAATGCTATTTGCCCAGGAACATCGTCATTAAAGTTGACAGTAATTCGTTTGTCTTTATAAATTTCTCCACAACATATGCAGTGAGCAAAATATGTTGTCACTATTTTTTTGGGCGATTTTACAATTTACTGACAACAAAATCCCATCACTAAAGTAGTGGATAAAATTACTTATATTGACAACAATTATGGTCACCAAATATTGTCATTACTGCGTTCATTCATTCCCTTATTTGCTGAGGATAAATTGTTGTCATCAATCGTTTGCTATTGTAGTGACGACATTTTATCGTCACCCAAGTCGTCACTATTTCATTCCAACCGACGACATTTAGTGACCACTTATTTTGGTCACCATTTGTGTCACATGACCCAAACTCTACTTAGTGACCACTTTTTTCGTCACTAAAGTCGTCAACAAATTCGTTGACTTTGTAGCATTTAGTGACCACAATTTGTCGTCACATAGTCATCACTATTTGGCATTGACTGCTCAAGTTTTAGTGACCAATTGGGACATTTGGTGAGCACAAAAAAACCCCTTTAGTGACCAACATTGTCGTCACTAATTGGTGACCATTCCGCCTGCGGTCACTGAATTGGCCTTTTAGTGACGACAATTTTCCAAGTTGTCACTAAATACCTTTAGTGTTGGAGCATTAGTAACAATGGGGGTGACCAACCCTTTTGTCATCACAAAAGACTTTTAGTGACGACAAAGACCCTTTCAGTGACCAAAATCGACTGGTCACTAAAGGCCATTTTTCTTATAGTGTATTCCTGGGACTCCTCAACAAAATGGTGTTGCGGAGAGAAGAAATAGAACCCTACTTGAAATAGTTAGGTCTATGATGGCACAAGCTAACTTACCAATTACCTATTAGGGTAATGCATTATTAACTACTGCCGATATACTTAACAGCGTGCTTACTAAATCAGTTACTTCCACTCCATATGAGTTATGGACAGGTCAAAAACCCGATTTCAGTTTTCTCAAACCTTGGGGATGTGTTGCCTATACTCACGATACCTCAAACAAATATGGAAAATTGGGTGCAAGAGGTAAAAAGAGTATTTTTATAAGATACTCAAAGCACTCCAAAGGGTATGTGCTTATAAGTGAGCAAGATAGTCGGAGTATAACTGAATTTGAATCACAAGATGTCACATTCTTAGAGAATGAATTTCCTAAAAAAGACGAGATAGATGAAGACCTATCTCTATATGGAACTCTGGAACAAGATAATGGGATTACTCCAATAGTAGGAGTTAGCACACCATAATCATCTTAACCACTCGATGAGACGATACCACCATTATCTAATCCAAGTGGAAGCATTATGAAGCATGGTGAACAACCTTCTATAGAACGATCAAGTCGTAAGAGCATTTCCCTTCAACATTTTCACATTGAAGGGGAAACTTTCTTGATTGTCCCACAAGAAAATGATGAGCCAAGGAATGCAAATGAGGCTCTAACATGCCCTAATAAGGAATTATTGATACAAGCAATGGAAAAAGAGATGGGGTCAATGAGATCAAACCAAATTTGGGAACTACTTGACCTCCCAAAACGATGCAAAGCCATTGGGAACAAATGGGTTTTCAAAATAAAGCATAAGCTGATGGCTAGGTAGAGAAGGCACGGTTTGTAGCGAAAGGGTATAATCAACAGAAGGGAATCGATTATGAAGAAACTTGTTTCCCTATTGTGAGATTTACCTCAATTCGTTGGCTATAGTAGCAAGTATGGATCTTGAATTACATTAGATGGATGTAAAGATTGCTTTTCTCAATGGAGAATTAGAAGAAGAAATTTATATGGAACAACCTGTTGCTTTCATAACAAAAGGTATGTAGACTTTTACGATTGATATATGGCCTTAAGCAGTTGTCGAGACAGTTTCATAATGCCATAATATCATATGACTTTGTCATGATTGATGAAGATCATTGCGTATATATCAAAATGTCCAAAGATCAATATGTGATCTTATCATTATATGTTGATTATATATTTATTGTCAGAAACAATAAGGAGTTTATAAATACTATGAAGAATTGGTTATCTTCCAATTTTGAAATGAAAGACATGGGTGAAGCTGCATATATTTTTGGAGTTAAGATTTCAAGAGATTGTTCAAAAAAATTATTATCTCTTTCACAAGAGACATATATAAATAAAATCCTTGAAGGATTCCATATGCAAGATTGTAAACCCATAGATGTTCCTATTGTAAAAGGTGAAGGTTTGAGCCGTAGACTGTGTCCTAAGACTCCACAAAAATAGGAACAAATGAAACATGTTCCATATGCTAGTGCTGTTGGAAGCTTGATGCATGCTATGATTTGTACAAGACCTGACGTTTGTTTTGCAATTGGAATGGTGAGTAGATACCAATCCAACCCAAGTCAAGTACATTGGATTTCCTTTAAAAGAATATTGATGTATCTGAAAGGTACTGCCAATTATTCATTGTGTTATCAAGGAAGTGATCTGCACCTTGAAGGCTATACTGATGCTGACTAGAAAGGAGATTTAGATGAGAGAAAATCAACCTCCAGATTTGTTTTCTTACTAAATAATGGCGCCATATCTTCAAGTAATAAGAAACAAACGTCTATAGCCTTATCAATGATGGAAGCTAAATTCGTGGCACTTTTAGCAAGAGTACAGGAGGGTGTTTGGCTTAAAAGATTTTTTTATCACTTAGGTGTTGCTAAACATGCTGCAATTCCACTTTTGGTTAACTGTGATAGCTAAGCAGCAGTAGCATACACTAAAGATCCTAAATTTCATTGTAAGACTAAACAGATAATTACCAAGTATAATTTTGTAAAAGACATGGTCGCACAAAAGAAAGTGAATGTATAGTCTCTAGATATGTGTTTCAAAGTCATGTAAAATCTCTAAGATTGTGTAGAAGTTAATGTACTGAATATTTTTGTATTTCCCAAAAGTTCACAATTTAATGATATTTTCTTATTTATTACTGCTCAGATTTTATTCAACATTTATGTATATTAATGTTTAGTGCATTATATTATATTATATTATCGAGAAGGTATGTCAGACAGACGGAAGGTTAGCCCACTCACATGGGTAATCGCCTCTATTACTACATGATTAATAGAGATGAGACAATTTTAAGCTTATTATCTAGGTGATAATTGAGAGCACAATCTTAAAATATGAATGTTGCCTTAACAAAGTGTTATGATGAGGTCATAATATTGATTATGTCTGAAAGTGACGTAACCCACATATTTCACTTTATCTGTCCTTAATGACAAATGTGAGTTCTGATGGATTGATATTTAAAAAGGAGTAGATATGTGAACTCAAGTTAGACATTGTGAATGTCTGAACTATCATCTATACGGTATTAAGTGTAAAGACATATGCTCCATGGGAAAAGAGAAAAATACCATAATACGTATTTCATACTATGATGCATGTTTCGACCACTGTGAGTTGGTGAAAGTTTTGATCTCAACTTTTAAGCCATGTGAGACTCATGAGGATGAGATTTCCTCAACTGAGTGCCCTTGTGACTCTTATCTTATTCTTAAAATTTTTATTCATTGTTTGCTATCTTAGAACATTGCCCACGATTATGAATGATGTGATCTAACTGAACATTTCTACAAAAGCAAATTGAATTGAAATTGATAGATTGAAGAAAGAGGATGATCAGTTGCTATTTGTCATAATTTATTTTGTATTCAAGGTCAGCCAATTATGATTATTTTGAATTTAATCATAATTGTAAATACAATATATGGTATTTAAAGAGATCAAGAGAAATATAATGTGACTGATTGGTTCAAGGTACTGCATACAAGATCTACTCTAAATAGTTATGCCCAAATTTGAGCTGCTATATATTCCTAACAGATGCTGGTCGCACAGATTATTTGTTGGTATGAACTTTGCATAGTAGAGAGAGTTATGATTTGCCCATCATGTGCAAGTGGGAGATGAAAGTAATAACCACCCATGTTGGGCACTCATCCCACGTAGCAAAAAACAAGGAAAACAATTGCAAATGAGTTGCATTTTTTTCTAAAAAAAAAAAGCAAAACTGCTACAGAAACTATAACAAGAAGGAGAGAAAAAATAAAGAAAAAAAAATTCTCTTGGCTGGAAAAAACCAGAAGAAAAGAAAAGAAAAAAAAACAGAAGTCTTTTTCACTCTCCCAAAGTGCAAGCACTTAACTTGTGGATATTGGATACAATCCCTTGTGTGATCATATTTTGACCAGTTATACAAGTAAGTTGATCTTTCTGCACATATATTTTGTATACATATTTTGGAAATCGTTTCCAACAGTATTCATATTTTTAATTCCTGCAAATAACTCCAATAAAGGATTGATGATATAGAAGAATGAAAGATCATCCCTTATTTCGAGGGAAAATCTTTCTTTTGAACAATTTTTTTTTCCAATGAAGGAGTTTCATATAGTTTTAATGTTTAGAAGTTAAGTTGTTTGATTGAGCGTATGTTGTTATATGGGATTCAGTTGATGCATTTTTGCTCCATTAGTTTTGATGATTTCTAAACTGTTTTACCAAATATTTCTTCTCTTGAACCTAAACCCCATTACAACCTTTGGAAATACCTTAAAATTTGTATAATACATATAAGCTAAGTGGTGCAGAGTAAGAAGATATGCAATCTTATGGTAGAATGTTTCTATCGGAAAGAATTTGAGTGAAACACTAACCTTTCAAACACATTAGAGTCAAGAGCTATTTCTGTGAGGGTCTACCCATTTAGTTTACTCCATTTTCAAGTGAAAATGCTTCATAGATAATTTTAACTTGTTCAGAATGCTGTTCATAATGTGTTATGATATTTTGAGAGTTTGATTGTTCTTTGTTGATGGCATTGTAATTTTTGTTTGAGAAAAATAAATTTGAGTTTTGCCCGAAGGTGAGCAAGATTTAAGTGTGGGAGAATTTGATAAGTCCATTATTCACATATATTTATATAATGATTTGCTTAACTTTTGTTGTTGAGTTGTTAATTTATGAGTGGAATTTTTTATAATTTGTAGGAAAATATGTCAAAAGATTGGTTTGAGATGATTTGGGTCAAATTGATGTTGGAGTGATATTTTCAAGTATTATTTGTCAAACGATGTGTTTTTAAAAAAAGTAGAGTTTTGTCTCGAAAAATCCAAATGATAAGGCACAATCAGGGTTTAATTAACTAGAAAACTTTAGAGGAGAAGCTGTGGACATGACATACCAGTCAATGGTGAAAACAAATTTTACTTGGGAAGAATAGTTGGTTGACACGTGAATGGCCAGAAAAGAAAAATTTTGCTAAAAAATATTAAGGATTGATTATTATTATTACTGATCTCTTTTTTTAGGAAGAGAATTCTCAATCCTATTAGAAGTTGTGTTTTATTTAAGTATGTTTCTTTATTATTGGTAACAACTATCTTTTCGACATGGATTTATTTTCTTTAAGAACCACAATAACAAGACAAACTAGTGGAACGTTGGGGAGCCGCCCAAGTCTCCCCAACAGATATGTTATCTTTGTACTATTCTCTTGAATCTTAATTTCTTGAGTTGCATTTCTCTACTTGAAGCATAATTGAAGTTTTGGTTCTACAATAACAGAGAGTTCTAATTTGATTTTATTGTGCCTAAGTTATTCATGAATATTTATATATTTCCTGCACTTTGTTGATTATAGTTATTTTGTTTAATTAAATAATTGATCACTATGTAATCATCGAAATAGTTTATTATCATTTGAGACATCAAATCTATAACTATTTGATTATTTTGATATTTGTGGAGAATGACAAATTTTCATTACCTTACAAGTAGTCTAATCTATGCCATGGAGATAAATAATCTAATTTAAATGAACCCTCTTGTTTGTTTGTTAATTTATAATAGGTCTCACTAGTTTTTAATATTGTTCATATATTAAATCCCTAAGACCTTATCTAGGATTGTCTATTAACAAGAGAAATAATCAATGAGATTCTCTTGGTTATCAAAAAACTGAAGAGAGATTGGTATTTCATCATTTGTCTAATAACTATAACTAATTTATTTATAAATATATGAGTTTATCCTTACATCAATGATCAAATGAACCAAGACTAATATTATTCTTTTGACTAGAAGCTAGTATATTATCAATTTAGTTATATTTCATTTTGCACTGTTGTCCTTTTGATTTAATTACTTTAGTTTAATTTCTTAACAACCACCATTTTATTTATTGTTTCCAAAGAAAAAAATAAAATCGACCAATTCCTTTATATACAACTCTATTTATCAATATACATTGAAAAACTTTATAATTGGTATTCCTATTTTTGGCTAGTTTCGACACCCACCAAACACTTTTTTTATATATTTTTTTATGACATTTTAATATGTTAATATAAAGTCTCTTATTTGTTTTCTTATCTCTGTATCACGTCAGAATCCACTTTCAGTATAGTCTAGTAACAAATGCAAAGATTTATTTTTCCTTTGTTTAATTATATTTAGATTTATAGTATAATTTTTCCATATTTTCCTACCGTTCTCTTAGGCACAAAAATTATAAAAAAAAAAAGTTGAAATATTTTCATTAATGCAAAACATTGATATAAATAAGAATATCTTAGTCAAAATAATAAATATAATATAAAGTGATATAAATAAATGTTACAAATGGCATGTTGGCCACCTTAATCATTAGGCTAGCCTAAGATTCCAAGTCCCATCGATGGTGTATTAATTATATACCACACTTTAGAATGATGTGGTTTTAATTAGTGGAACTATGTCCTTTTGCATAAGTTATAAATAAGATAACGGTACTTTGAATTGGTATTGATGATCTAAATCTATTACATACCACATTAGAGAATCTCCCCTAATTATTTACCTCTCCCCTCTTCGTTCTTTTCTTTGATTCCTCGTGAATGTATATGTACTACTGGAACATCCCCGTACATTATGAAAATAATTCAATGATTAAGAGCTTTTGTTCATCATAAAATGATAATT
This sequence comes from Gynochthodes officinalis, assembly GCA_020080225.1. Classification (NCBI taxonomy): domain Eukaryota; kingdom Viridiplantae; phylum Streptophyta; class Magnoliopsida; order Gentianales; family Rubiaceae; genus Gynochthodes; species Gynochthodes officinalis. The sequence continues at coordinate 35,844,354 of CM034619.1, read as the reverse complement.
CAATTGTTATCCTTTTGACTTCATTTAATCCCTTATTTTTTAAATAAGAAAGAAAAATATTCGAGTACAAATGATAGATTAGGAAGAGAAAAAGAGGGATGATATTGAAATTAATGAAATAACTTCCTTTTCTTTATCATTGTTCAATGCTTCCCGCTAATCCATGTATAATGTCACCTAGTTTAATTTTGAAGGATGAGAGGTGAGAAATAAAGAAAATAATTATAGTTTAAGTTTAAGTGCTTAGGGGATAGTTTTGGTATAAGAGAAAAAAAGATGCAATGTATGCTAATTGTTGCTCTGAAAATAACTCTAATACTGTATTATTTGCATTAGAAGTCTGTAATTAGGAGTGAACTTAGGAGACTAACTACGGTCCAATTTTTCAGTTTAATTGAATGGTTTAGTTATTTCAATATTAGTTATTAGAGTGATCAATAGTTAAATGATAACCTTCAAATTTGATCAGTTGTAACTTTTATAGGAAAATTTTGTTTCTATACAATCTCTTCTACTATAACTGATTTTTTTTATTTTTTTTGCATTAAGTGCTATAACTATTAATTGACATCTAAATTAAATTATGAATAAAAAAATATGTTTGCCTCATACATAGAATTTGCAAATTAAATTAATTTTTTCTGCCCTGGTTAGAATTGCTTCCTTGTCAAGAGTTTTTCATTTGTATATATGCAGACACGATTGTGAGGATGAGGTATAGAATGACAACAACAGAAGAGGATGCCACAGCCTTTATAACTTTGTCACAATATTCGGCAAAATAGTGACCAATATTCTACCAATCAGTGTGGGATTGGCCCATATTTTCTTTGATGCTGCATAATATTATATAAAGAATAGTAAATTTCTTTTATTATTTGATGATAAGTTCTTCAACGAGGTGGAAGAATGCATCTTGTTGAGAAAAAATAAATTATATTTTCCTAAATATTCTTCAAAAAATGGTGAAAAAATGGACAAATTATTTTGCACCATAATTCATCCCACTTATAAGTTTAAAAAAAAAATCAATCAAACATTGAGTTTAGATGTTATACATTACCGTATAAAGGAATGATGCAATGTTTATTATTTGACAATACATTTTCACAAAAAGTGGCACAATACAATTTGTTGGGAATAAAAAATTAATTTTCTTTTACAGAATCTTCACAATATGGTGAAAAAGTGGTAACTATTAATTATTTTTACATCACAACAATTCATTTTTAAGTGCCCAAAATCTTTTTTGCAAAACTTTAATTTTTTATGTTGTGCACTACTATATAAAATGATGGTTAATGTTTATTATTTGACAATACACTATTTAAGAGAGGTGGTACAAAGCATTTTTTTGAGTAAAAAAGGATTTCCTTTTCTTTTCCTAAAACTTTCATAACAATTTAATTTTGATAGAACTTAAAAAATTTTAATGCATACAATTCAAAATAAAATGCATCGTTTGGTAGTACATTATTCAAGGAAGGTGGAACTATGCATAAAGTTGATTTTCTATCCTAAAAAATGTTTACAATGTAGTGATGAGGTTTTACTTGTTATTTTACTTATAATAAGTTAATTCCAATAGTACTTAAAAAATGTCCTTCCTACACTATTAATTTTTGATATTGTACAATATTATATAAAAACAATACAATGTCTATTGGTTGATACTATAATATTCAATTGAGATTATACACTATTTTGTTGAGGAAAAAGGTTGACTTTTTCCTCATAAAAGTCATTAGAATGTATTATTTTATATCTAATATATAATTTAATTCCAATAAAAATTTAAAATTTTAAACCCCTACAATGTTAATTTTGGATTCATTATAATACAATATAAAAAAGTCGTACAATGTTCATTATTCATTGTACACTTTTAAGAGAGGAAGTAGAATGCATTTTGTTGGGGAAACAAATCCTCAATGTGATGATGAAGTATTAAGTATTATTCTGTTTCTGACAATTCAATTCGAATGGAACATAAAAGGTTTAAATCCCTACAAAGTTGATTTTTGATTCACACAATACAACATAAAAGGACAATACAATCCTCATTATTTGTGGAGTACATTTTTAATGGACGAGGTACAATGCATTTTGTTGTGAAAAAAGTTGATTTTTTTCCCTAAAATATCTTTGAAATGTGGTGATGAAGTATTATGTATTATTTTATGTGTAGTAATTTAATTTTAATAGTATTTAAAAAATGAGTAATGATACTTTTAATGACTTTTTATAGTAACAAATTATAGTGACTAATATGATAAGTATGTGATGAAGATAAGGAGATCGCCAACGGCCATAATGGAGAGAATGACGTACAAGCTGTGCATGATCAAGTGTCTATACCCACACGTCGCTCACACGACCTTTTACGTGACATGAGTGGTCCAATGACGAGGTCACGTACAAGGAAAATGCAAGGAGCTTTGGCTCAACTCATATGTGAAGTACATGCCAAGGAGGAGAAGCTTCTTCAACATGACCGAGTCGTTAATGTACTAAGTGTTGTGGACAATCCATAATTTCGGTCATGTAATCATTTATTTTATTTTTGTTTTATTTTGGTCTAGTAGTTATTTCTTTTTATGTGTTGGAATAGGATTTATTTATTAAGTCAGTCCTAGTTGGGTTAGGATTTAATTATTTATTTAGTGAGAGGGCTGAATTTGTCAATTAAAGGCAAGCAATCCAAACCCTAGTGGTCTTTGAATTAGCTTGGCCACACTTGTATCTTATTTAAAGGCTATTCAGCCGCCACTTTGAATACAACTTAAGAAAATTACAAACCTGAGAGCCTTACGTGCTTTTTCTTCCAGTTCTAAGAAAGAACTTGTTTGGGTCTATTCGGGAGAGTCGATTAGATTCAATTCAAAAGCTGAATCCTTGAGTTTCTTTCTCTCAAGGTTTTGTGCGTACTTCTTGGTTCCGTTGGGTAGCTTCAAATCGTTGGGGTTTTGGGGTATTGCTCGCGGGGTTATAGAGGGCTATAGGCAGGGTTCAACCCACAGGTTAGGGTTGGGTGTTGCCTCAAAGAAAGCAGTCCAACAAGAAGGACGGTTCGGGAACCTACAACTCTGGTAAGATTTGGGTTTTACTCCTATTGGGGTAAGGTTCGTATCAATTTGGTATCAGAGCTTACCTTTGGGTTGCTCTTCTTTGTTGTTCATATCCCTTGTTCTATATTTTTCGAGTGTTCTTGTTATTCTTGTCTTACCTGTGCATAAACCTTCTTTTCTTCAATCGTGTTCATACGTTTTGTTGTTATTCCCGTACTTCATTGTCACATAAACTTGCAAGAATTGTTTCCGCTTGTTGGCTTGGATATTTGAGCCGAAATTTTTCAGGGAATCAAAACACATGCTGAATAATATTTGAGAATTTTTCTGGAATTTTTGGAATTGTTATCGATTTTTTGAGCCTTGATTTCCGTGATTACTGAGAATTCCCGAAATCTCACTGCCTGGTAAACTTGCAAGAATTGTTTCTGCCTATTGGATTAGATATTTGAGCGGAAATTTTGCAGGGAATCAAAAAACATGCTGAAGAATATTTGAGAATTTTTATGGAATTTTTGGAATTTTTCTCGATTTTTTGAGCCTTGATTTCCGTGATTACTGAGAATTCCCGAAATCTCACTGCCTGGTAAACTTGCAAGAATTTTTTATGCATATTGGATTGGAGATTTGAGCTGAAATTTTTCAGGGAATCAAAAAATAGGATGAATAATATTTGAGAATTTTTCTGGAATTTTTGGAATTTTTCTCGAGTTTTTGAGCCTTGATTTCCGTGATTACTGAGAATTCCCGAAATCTCACTGCCTGGTAAACTTGCAAGAATTGTTTCTGCCTATTGGATTGGAGATTTGAGCTGAAATTTTGCAGAGTATCAAAAAACATGCTGAAGAATCTTTGAGAATTTTTATGGAATTTTTGAGGATTTCTTTTTGAAATTCTTCGTTCATCCTATTTCTGCAATTTGTGCAAAATCAGTGTTCTTGTTTTCTTCCGAATCTTATTGTTTCTTTTTGTGTGCCTATCATTCTTTGACCTCTAAATTTCTTGTTTGCTTTGAATTGAGTTTAATTGCTTAACCTGGGGGGACTTTTGAGCTTGTCTTGATTAGAACTTCAGGAAAAGTGCGGAGTGGAGTGAACTACTCATCAACCCTACTACTAAAATCTGAGTGTAGCCTTTATTGGTGTGTGAATTACTCGGGTTATTGGTTAGGGGAAGTGAGGTAGGCTGTTTTTGGAACTAATAACTGTGCAGGTTTTAAGTTCTTTCAAATGGCGACAAATCCGGGCCAAAAGAGACAAGAGGAGATTACAGTTGATGACACCTTGAAGGCGTTACTCCTGTCGATCCGACAAATCAACACCCGATTGGATCATCTTGAGTTATCTGTGGCGTCCTATCAAGCGTCCCTCAATAAAGATATTGGTTCTACAGCCAAGACCAGTAATCAGGACGGTGCTGACCGAGTTGTTACCAAGGGAAAGAAGAAGAAAACTAGAAAAATGGAGTCTTCAAGTTCAGAAAATACCCTATTCCTTGGCATTGGGCGTTGGCCTTGAAACACAAAAAATCCTGCAAGAAGGGAAAAAAAAAAAAAAACAGAGACAAAAAGGAAATCAACTCATTTTGGCAAACAAAGGGGCAGCCAAAAGTGAAACAAAAATTGAAAAAGGAAACAAGGTAGATATGTGCAAAGAAAAAGAAAAGGAAACAAACAAGTCAAAAAGAAGAGAATAGGAAACAAAAGAATGAAAAAAAGGGGATGCACAAGCAGCCAAATTGAAGACAAGAACATGCGGGAAAAGGAAACAAAAAAAAAAAAAAAAGGTTTAAAAGGTTTTGGAAACAGCCGCCACTTTATTCTTGGAGCACAAGTTTCTGTTGTGTTTCCTTTTGCTTAGTTTAGACAAGAAAAGGATATTTGGGACATTATAAAAACAGCCCCCAACTCCCTTTTCTTTGGGAGTTACGGAAAAAACACAAAACAGCAGCCAAGTGCTTTTTCCTTAGTCCTTCACCTTGCTTCCCTTTTCTTCTTTTCTTTTTGTCTTTCTTTTAGTTTAGTAATTCTCTTAGAAAATTTCAGCAATTATGTGTGCCACAATGAGTGGCTAAATTTTCTTTTCTAACTCAAGGGAAGGATTGATATCAATTGTAATCATTGTGAGGTTTTGTTCTTAATTTATTTTCTTTCTTTTTATTCAAGTACTTATTAATTCTTGATTTAATTCCTATGAATAATTGATGATTAATCAATCTAAAAAATTAATTTTTCATTATTTATTTTATTGCTATCCATGAGTTCAATGATCCGTAATTGTTATGAATAAGTGGACCACGTAGAAATTAGGTTAATTATGTTTATGACTTGAAATATGCATGCTTAGCCTAGAGGAATTAACGGGACAAGATTAATTTACTGCAGCTGTCTCGATTCTTTAATCTTGGTTTAACTGTTTTCATAAATTTTAATGATATCATTAAATTGATAAGAAAAGTTATCATGCCCAGTCAATTGATTGTAAGTTTTGATTTTGGTGTTGGGCTCGATCAATTATATTAGGAGAATAGAAATTTATTACAGCTATCCTAATAGGTTTCAAGTTAAATATTTGAATTTGTAAGATTATTTTTTGTGACCTATATGCAATTGAATAATATCAACCATTGGATTGGAAACTCGGTTAATTTGGTAACTTTTGCTATTTTCATATTTTTCTGCTTTAATATTTATTTTTATTAATTTTTAGATTTCAGTAATTTAGTTAATCATTCAACCCCCCACCCCCATTTATTTTTCTAATTTATTGTTCAAAATTTGAAAATTATACTTTGGTTCCCTTGCGATTCAACCTGGTCCACTTTTGCTGCAAATTTATTTTATAAATCACTTTAGAATCAATGATTAATTTTGTGGGTTTCGATAAATCCACCAAAGCGTAAGTGAGTTACAAAATTTATATGATAATAAATTTTTAAAAAAAATCCCATGTCAGATAAAATTTTTGATTAATTTTAGATTATACCCCCTTCATCCTAAAAAAAAAGGTTTACTTTCTTCAATGTACAACTTTTATTAGTTGTTAGGTATAACTCATTTAATGCATCACTAAATGTATAATTTTACATTTTTAATACTTACATTTTAATTTTAAGTATATATGATTATTATTAGTAAAGATATTTTGTGAATTTAATTTAAAAGTGAACTCTTTTTTTAGGGCAAAAAGAGTAACTAACTAATTGTACTTGAAAGTAAAATTTAAATTGAAAATAAAGAAAATACTATATAAGAAAAACTTTTAAAGTAAATTAATATACTAAAAATATACAAAAATAATTTCAAAATTCTATAAAATTACATAAAGTGAAATAATAGTTACTTCGTGAATGACTACCTAATAATAAAATATCATGCAAAGTTGAAATGAACTCTAAAAACTCACCATGCTCTAAAATTCTCAAACTCATCCCTCCCGAAGATAGCTTGTAATGTTTGCGGCTGCAGGGTTCCTTGTAAAGTGTAATCTCCTACCTACCTCGCGTTTCAAACCTTCTCATTCGGACACAGTGTAACACGGTCCCTTGACAAGAATGGATTTGAATTTTATTCATTTGACCATCAGCTCAGTCTTGGTCTAAGTTCTAACCTCCGACAATTCAACCACCTGCTCCAGACGCGGCCACTCATGCATGGTTTACATATCTATATATATACACACATACACGATTCTCGAATTAAGAGGACTGCATAACACATTAAAAAGCTTGATCATTACCCAACAATTACACACAGAAACGCAGGAGAATAAAGCTTGGCATATCATCATATTTGCATTTGATGCCTATGGTATCATCGTCCATGGAGGCAGCAGCAGCGAATGGGTCACCATGGTCGGCTGGAGGCGCGGTGGTCAGCCCTCAATATTGTGCCCCGTATCCCGTTGAACTCGCAATACAAAGGAAGGTAAAGGTGTTCGCCATAACGGAGCGCTTTGTGGTTACGGATGTGAACGGCAACCTCCTGTTCAAAGTTGAATCGGAACCGTTTAGCCTTCATGATAAAAGGATCATCTCCGACGCCGCTGGAAATGTTATTCTCACTCTTCGACGGAAGGTCCACCATTTCTATTTATCTATTTAACAAATTACAGCATATATGGATGACATTTCAAAACCGTTTTTAATTACCACATCTTTTTGACAAATTACAGCATCTTTTTGACATATTGATTTTGAGATTTGAAGTTATTAATTGAAAAAATATTTTGAAAAACACATAAATGTTTTTTGAAAACATATCCGTATAGGCTCTTAATTACTCCCCATTTTCAGGGAAAAAAGTATATTTTTGATTTGATATAACTTTTTTTAAATTATAAAGGAGGGGTGATGAGTGAATTTTATTTTTTTATATTTGTCACATTAGTCACTATAAAAAGTCAGTATAATTAGTTATTAAGAGTATCATTATTTTTTTTTTGAAAGTAAACTCTTACTCTGTGATAGAGGCAATAATATTATTATATAATTTTAATTCTTTTTTAATTATAATTAATTATCTTTTAGTCTTCAAATATACATATATATACCACCTAGTTTGTGGTAGCATCATTTATATAAGCAAAATATTTTAATCTAAATTAATTAGTAAATTAATTTATGCAGATCAATAATGGGGTTTTATTTATTTATTTATTTTTTGGGTACTTATAGGTCTTGAACTTCACATGTTTTAGTTACATTCCCTAATTAAATGCCTCAATGGCTAAATAATTTTCAAATAATAACACACGGACACACACACATATATATGTTGCAACTAGAAGATAAGAGACATCTTAGAGTGTATGCGGATTATTATCTAAAAATATATTTTTATATTTTATATATTTTAATATATTTTATGTTACAATAACAATTCCAAAAAATATAAAAACACTTTAGAAATACAATTTATGCACACCTTTAGTTACCATTATTCTGATTTTATTACTCAATCCAACTCTCTCAAGATAATAATACAAACACATATATATTTTTTGTGTACAGTTATGGAATTTCCATAGCACGTGGCAAGTGTTTAGGGGACAAAGCTCGGATCCCAGCGCTCTGATTTTTACTGCAAAAAGGTCGTCTGTTATGCAATTCAAAACAAAATTGAATGTCTACTTATCCTATAACACTGGAGAAGGATTTTGTGATTTCAAGGTCAAAGGAAGTTATTCTGAAAGATCTTGTGTCGTTTATGCTGGAGAATCTAATTCCACCATAGTTGGCCAGGTAATTAATACAACGAGTGCTATTCATCTATTGATTCCCAATATTTATTAGTTATTTATACCGTTCAGTTTTATTTCTGATCATATTACCCTATGTATAAATCTAGTACGATTTCTGATTACAAAAAATTTATTTTGGATTATATTAATAATTGCTTGTATTCTCCTTTCGTCTAAAAGAAAAGTGTAATTTAAATTTGATACAATTTTTTTTAGTTATGAAATATAATACATTTAGTTTAGTGCACTATTAAATATATATAAACATTTTTATTTTTATCTTTTATTTTTCAATTTTAGGTCATACATGTTCATTATTAATAAAAATAATATAAACTTTAAGGTTGTTCAAATAGTCAAATTTGATTTGATCCGATCTAATCGGATCTGATCCGAACTATGTGGAACTAATTTGCACAGTTCGGATTGAATTGAATTGGTGTATTTTCAAATCAATATGAATCGAACTAATCCAAAATTTTTACTCTTTAGTCTAAAAGAAATCCATTCTTTTGGCAGTATAGGTTTTGATTAGTTACTGATAGGTAGTTAAATGTATAGCATGTGCAAAAGATAAGTTTATCTTAACTTTCACACTTAGTCTATTGCGAGAACTAAAACATTATCGCCAATAGGCAAAGTTATATATGTGACATTTTTGTCAGTAAATATAAATATCGTTTCTTTGGAAAAAAAAAAAGAGACTAAATGAAATCGTAAACGTGTACATTAAAATATGTGTTTTTGTCGGTTTTAATCCCTTTTGTTACAAAATTGATTAATTTTAACTAAAAAATTATTTGATCTACCAAAAACTATATTAAATTTCCATTTCATAACCATTTTTGAAATAAAAAAGTTATAATTTTTTTTTTCCAATCTAACACAATTTGAAATTTCGGTCCAGTCCACGAATCAAAGTCAAGGAGAGACAATTAATTTAGAACTTTCAGGCTGGTATTAATTTGTTCCCGTACATGCATCGTCCAATTAATGCATGGCTTATTTATTTGTGAAAAAATTCAGATGCAGAAGAAGCTTACAGCCGGAAGTTTTTTTCTGGGAAAGGACAAATTCATGGTCACAGTGCATCCCAACATTGACTACGCCTTCATTGTTGCCCTCATAGTCATCCTCGACGCAATAAACTCTAGCAATAATTCTTCTGGGAACGGACACATTCCTCATCATGGTGCAAACGGACACATTCATCATCACCATGCAGCTGCGGCTTCATCATTGCCCTCATAGTCATCCTCGACACAATAAACTCCAGTAATAATGACTAATGAGAGAGAGGCTGCTAGCGGATGCAATATTATGCACTGAATCAATACATCCACAACTGCTGCTACTCCAAACTGCAAAGAAAAATTGTTGTAGATTGTACACGTTGTACATAGACAGATGCATCCATGTACAGAGACCCTAGTATTACACTAATACTTTTAATGTTTTCATTAAACACTCACTTTATAAAATCGACATTTTATGCACGATCGATTTTGGGTTGTCAGTGGAATCGAATCGTGATATAAAAAAAAATACTTCATTTGTTCTAAAAAAAGAGTCTACTATAATTAATGTATAATTTTTTATTAATTATTAGATATAATTCATTTAAGGCCTTCTAAATGTATAATTTTACATTTTTATCTTTACTTTTTAATTTTGAATATATATAGTTATTATTAGTAAGGGTATTTTAAAATTTTAGTTTAAAAGTGGACTCTTTTTTTTTTTTGGGGACGGATGGAGTACAATATATCAATTATTTATAAAGGAATTATTGATTAATACATATATAAATATGTAAAAATTCAAATATAGTTCATAATTAAATGTTTTCATTTAAATTTGTATTTTCTATAACATTATATATCATTTTTTCATTGTTTGAATTTATATATCATTATATAAATTTTAATTTCACTTAGATATAAAAAATAGTTTTAAGTGAATTTAACTATATTTAGTTCACATTACAACAAGTGCAATCATAGTTCAAATCAAAATTGTCGTAGTAAATTTTGGATGGATAAATTCTTAAACCCCTCAAAGGCGTAAACTCTAAGATATGATTGTTCATTTTGATCTGTGGATCAAATCGGATTGAACTAAATCAATTTCGCATTTTGGATCAGATCGATCTTATTCAATCTAATCAAATTTGATCTAAACGAACTTATTCGTGAATATAAATGAACCAAACACATGTCTGTTCATATTCAATTCGTTTATTAAATTAATAGTAAAATCTGTTCATTTATTATTTGTTTAATTTAATAAACGAATATAAACGAACGTAACTAAACTTGTTTACGAACTGTTCTCCGAATGTACTAATTTGTTTACATCCCTACTTAGACAAGAATGCGGTACTGCCCTTATTTTATTCTCGTGGGTTTCACGAGGAGAAATTCGACCTTTATTTTTTTTATTTTTTATTTTTTTCAAAAACGATTGATGTATTAAGTGCAATTGCAATAATTACATAGCAAAAAGGCTAATTAAGTTTCATGATGTTGGATTGTACCGAACCCACGAAAAGAAGCTTCCGAAGAGGACACAATCCCTAATAAATAGGGACACCCTACCATGTAGGGACAACACTAATACTAAACAAAACTAATCTAATGCTATATCGACTAAGGTAGCCAGCTCCATGGGGTACCGCAAATGACGTGAGATGAAAGAAACTAAACGCTGGTGGTTCCTAGTTCACGTTCGACACCTCTCGAGATGATCCCGTAAAATTACATCCGTTGTATAGCTCGACATCCACATTACTACCATAAGCGTTGAATAGCCTGTCTACCAAACTACAACCGCATACACTGAGGAGTACACAACCCAAGTCATATGCACTTTCTAAAAAAAAAAAAAAATTGGTGCGAATTCGCACTGAATTCACCCGCAAATTCAGCCTTTATTAGAAGGCCAAATTTTTTATATCCGAGACTGTCCCTGATTGGTTGGCGTGCTACGCTGTGAGTTCTGCAGAGTTTAGTGAGCCCAGGCTGCATTAAATGATGAGTGTATAACATACCTATATCACATCCAAGTCCAAACCTATTCTAGTTGTGGGTTCCTGGCATCGCCTTCCTCATATAGTTAATCTGGTTATCGTGAGAAAGCTCATGACTCTATACTTTATGGCTATAGATGTTAACAAAAATATGATGTTCAAACTCAAAGGCAAATTAAGCCTTCATGACAAGCGGGTCCTCTTCGATGCCGCTGGGAAACCTGTTCTCACTCTTCACCACAAGGTTATATAGTTGTATATTTGTTGCTCAATGAAATTTTCACAATTGATGTAAATGAAAACATCAAACACTTAAGAGACCAGAAGTGGTGACTCTGGAAATGAGAAAAATCATAATTGATGCTTGCTTTAATCCCCCAAAAAAATCAATATGAACTGATGACATTATCCACCTAAAATAATAAAATTTGATATCTATTTATGACACATCATGAAGTTATTAACTTTAAAGCTTCTCTAACAGATTTAGATCGCTTTAATCACCTACTTCTCTTTTTTTGACTTTTGGTTTTTTTGGAGAGGCGGAGGAGTTCTTGGTGGTAGAATGCTGAATGATTCATGTATATTATGCATCTAAACAATGTCTCCTTTGGAGTGTTATGTCTCTCTTCCTACAGAAGAGAGGATTAGTTGCCTTCTGAAGGCAGAAGAATCTTTCAACTTTAATTTAATTTCTTTCATATAATCTTACCTTTCAATTAGAACTGGATAATTAGATTTACTCAAGTTAATTTATTAGTTATTTCTGTCTGGTTCGAAAAATTTAAGATAAAACAAAAAAAAAAAAATTAACACAAAGGAAGTAAGAAAGAAAGAGAGAAATGGTCAAAAATATTAGGGCTCTAATCAAAATTTTCAGCCACCACCTCGTTCGAAATACCATCTTTCTTCTTTTGCTTCCACAAGATGCAACCCTTGCTGTTGATCTAACTTGCATTTTACTCCCCATCAGGCTAGCAAGTCTTTGGTTCATCAAGAAGGGGACGGTGAATGCATGTGCTTTGAGGCCGAAAATGGATGTTACGGAGCTGATGCAAAGATTCAAATTATCCGAGGAGGAGGACCCTGGGGTTCAACTGGAGAAGGGGGATATTAGTTTTAGCAAAGGGGAATGTGGGAGAAGCTTGATAGGAAGAGTTTATGGAGAGAAAAGGGTGAACTTTACTGTGTTGAAGAAAGTTTTGGAGAATAAATGGCCGGCAAAGGAGAGCTTCTCAGTGAGGGAGCTTGGGACCAACTGGTTCCAGTTCGTGTTCTGCAAGAATGAAGACAAAATGAAGGTCCTTTCTGGTAAGGGTTGGTCTTTTGACCAACATTACATTATTCAAAAGGAACTGACTGAAGATATTCAACTGCGGGAGGAAAATTTTAAAACCGTGGAAGTTTGGGTGCAAGTCTGGAACATTCCGGTGCAATGGCTCTCTCAGCCTACTGGTTTCAGATTAGGGAAAATCTTCCAAAATGTGTCCGACGAGCTGATTCCAGAAAACGGTAGCAGAGCAGGCAGACACATGAAGATATTGGCAGAAATCGACCTCAGCAAGCCACTACTTAGAGGAACCAGATTGAAGCTCGAGAATTAGTCCCAATGGGTTTATTTTAGGTTTAAAAATCTGGCTGCCTTCTGCCTTTATTGTGGAGTGGTTGGTCATCCTGAAAAATCCTGCAAAAAACGTAGTGATGATATAAGGAAAAATGAATTAAAAACTGGACAGTTTGGGGATTGGTTGAGAGCTACTGCTGGTAGAAACTTGGTGAGGAAGGAAGGTAGGGAAGTAGCTCTGGAGCAGAGGGAGCAAACAATTCAGAAACCTAGGATGGCTAATGTGCTGCTGGTGGAGATGAATATAAAGGCTCGGACGGAGGACCCAAATAGCGGGGTTAGAGCTGTAATAATGGGAGGGTCAAGAAAATAGTAGAGAAAAAAGTTCAGTGGAGGGCAATAGGGGCATTGGTGAGCAAGGGGGGATACTATAGTAGTTCTGAGGGAGGGAGAATCGGCTTCGACCAATAGAGGAGCAAGGGGAGACCAGAATAGGGAAAGGGAGGAAGGGCAGAGGGTAGGAAACCATGTAAGCTTAAAAAATATGGAGGCAACTTTGTATGAGCACAGAGGAGTAGATGGTGAAATTAAGTCGCAGGAGTGCAGTCGGTTGGACAAAGCAAATGATCATTCAAAAGGCATAAAGGAACTGACAGGGACCGAAGGTGAGGAAGATTGGGGGGTAGGTGAAAAAATGGAAGTTGACAGTACTGTTGGTGTGAGTGGGTAGGAAAAGGACACAATGGGTGTAGGTCTCATTAATATTCCAATTAGTTGTCATTCTGAGACCAAGAGAGCTTCGAGAAAGATGATTAGCGGGAAGGAGGTGATGGTGGCGATCAAAAAAGTAAGGGATTTTAGTAGTAGGAGAGGAAGAAGAAAGGCGGGAGTCAGAATAGGAGAGGGAGGAGGGAGCCAGCGAGGAGAGCTCGGGTGGGAATCAGCGGCTGGTACTAAAAGAGGATGGAGTTTGAGAGACAAAAGCTCAGAAGAGGAGGAAGGATGCAGTAAACGACAGAAAAACCTACAGTATAGAACTCATGACAACAATGAAGAGGAGCCGAGTTTTTTCCCTTTTTAAGTTGGAAAAAAAAAGAGCGTAAATTTGGGGGGTGCTTTATGCCATTGTTCTAGCAATGTGATGGGCGCATTTGGCAACTGCACCTTCTTGTACGACACATCAACTCCATAGACTTTCTTAATGTCAGCACGAATACTCTTCATAGCATAACAGGGATCTTCCTCAAAAATAATATGAGTGGCTATCACAGTGGAAGTCAAGTTTGTGTGATGACTTCCCTGACCCGCACCTAGACAACTGTGCGCAGAAGCCCACCTTGTGATTTGCCACATGCCATGAGTACTTTTCTGTACTGTCCGAACATTCCACATGCAAGGTACACCGAACTGAGACGGGTTCTCTTCTCAATCGTTCAAATACTGATTCTTGCACTTGGCCACCCAAGTACGGAGTTTACTCTCTATTACCTTGAACTCACGAGCATGATCAATAGACCATAGCGTAATTGCCTTTTTCAGTTGCTGCTTATCTTCAAATTTCATTCCCAAACAAATGGATTTATTTTCCTCACTCTACATTCGGATGCGACTGGTTTCACCCCGATCTGTGAGATCAGAATTGTCAGAGGGACCAATATCAGTGAAGAATGCTAATCCCCTCGGAGTATACATCCGCTGGGATTCTGATGATAGGTGATGATTTTCAACTTGAGGACTGGCACCAGCGCGACCGCAATGGGCATCACGGTCAAAATCCGAATCACTATCTCCACTGCCTTCCCCTGACATACTCTCGTTCTCAATAGGCAATGGCTTGCCTAATAAGGGATTATACCCATCAGCGAATGCATTATTTGCTGTATCACATCTTCTCCCAAGCTCTTGGTCTTGAGAAGTAAGTGATAACCGAAAAATTGGACTCTCTGGAGCAGATGTACTAAGGGATGCAGCAAAGCGATTTGTATTCAATGCTGGGGAAGAGGAAGAAGGGCCAGTCGGGGTGCACGGGAACAACAGATAACCCTATCGTTGTCGATGCCCCTAATAAGAAGTCAGTAGAAGAAGACACCAAATGATTGGATAGAGGTGGCGACATGCCAACATTGGATTGAAGAGTAGGAAGAAGAGTGGCACGAGGAATACACTGAGGAATGGATTGCAGCAAAGCTTGAAAAGAACTTTGGCTCGGAATAGGGGCACCACCATGCATATGTGGTGTCGGAGTGAGCACCTCGTGCAATAAATAAATTTCAGCTAGAAATGACTCGTGTGAATTTACCACCTCATACATTAATTCCATTACAAAATCGTCTGCGATGGACAAACCACTGAAGACGACGAAACCACTTAAAGTGCAAGGTCGGCGGAACAACAGTTTCAACCTAACCACATTTCTATCGACTGGGACACACTGGTAGACTAATGTCTCTAGTTCAGAGAACGAGATCTTTGATGTTATCCTCATGGTGCGATTAGCATACGGAGGACAATATGATAAGCCAATGTTGGATTGAACAATGTCACCACCCCAATATAACCCTAATACAAATGGACGAAAAGTAGACATATCTCACCAAGACCTATTGCGACAATATAAGAAGATGTCAATAACGTTTCATATATACTAATCATAACAGCATCTAAAAGTAAACATGCGTTAACACTAATCACACTTTTATTTTGTAACCGACAATACAAACTAGTTAGGGATATAATTGAAATTAGTTTTGTTATTATTATTATTAATCTTATTGTTACTAAAATCTATATTAAAAGTCTTGCGTAATTCCAATGAATATAAATTTTTTGCCTACTGCTAAGTTGAATGGAAATAATTATAAGTGAAAATAATAATATCATATACCCATAATTTCAACTCTATCCCATGTTATTTACATTGAATAAATGCATATTTTAATCTCCTCCAACGTTTTTAACACCACAAATTGAAATGTATAGTTGTTATACAATGGTGCATAAAAATAACATTGTTAGAGAGAACAAAATGTGAAAGTTGATGCCAAATGCTTCCCACATTCAATTTGAACATACACGCAATAAAAAAAATAATTCATTTCCACAAGTGACAACAATCCCCACAAATTTCCATGTATGTACTCCATATATATTTGCATACTAAAATTTCATCGACAAATAATACAAATAATTTCATTTACACTTTGAACTCAAAATATACTATAAAATCAAACTTCATTTGCATAAAATAAACAACAAAAATGAAAAAATAATTCATTACCGAATATCTACAGATGGCGGCTAGAATGGCCATGGAACGACTGAGAAATGCGTCTTGAGCTGGCGGTGGATTTGCCTAGCAGTTGATTCTCAGGCTTACAACCCAACGGGCAAAACAATTAAGTCCGGTAGGAACACAGAAAAGACCTAGAAAAAAAATGCAGACAATTAAGGATGACTAAAAAAATGCAAACATATGGGGAAAAAAATCCCATGAATTAGAACAACAACTGCACAAAAAAATTCAAGAAAATGGCCGAGCAAATGCACAATGAAATCCAGAAATGTGCAAAAAAAATTCAAAACTATATTTCAGCCCACGGAGTCCAAACAAATCAGCCCAGAACAGGCCGAAGAAATGATAGAAAATTTCAGCCCATACAAAAATATGCCAAAATGCTTCCAACAACAAATGCAAAAAAACTTTGGGAAATTGGATGACCAAATGCGGAAAAAATTCCAGGAATGGACGGAAACAAATATTCCAGAAAAGAGACCAACCAATGCACAAATTAATCCTAGAAAATGGTAGACCAAATGCACAATAAAATCCAGCAATGTGGAAAAAAAAAATGCGCACTATATTTCAGTCCAGGGAGTCCAAACAAATCAGTCCAGAACAGGCCAAAAAATCATAGAAAATTTCAGCCTATACAAAACATATGCCAAAATGCTTCCAACAACAAATGCAAAAAAACTTTGGGAAATTGGACAATCAAATGCGGAAAAAATTCCAAAAAAGGAAAAACAAAATTCCAGGAATTGACAGAAACAATTATTCCAGAAAAGAGACCAACCAATGAACAAAATAATCCTAGAAAATGGCCGAGCAAATGCATAATAAAATCCAGAAATGTGCCAAAAAAATTCAAAACTATATTTCAGCCCACGGAGTCCAAACAGATCAGTCCAGAAAAGGCCAAAAAAATCATAGAAAATATTAGCCCGTGCAAAAATATGCCAAAATGCAAAAAAAAAACTTTGGGAAATTGGACGACCAAATGCGGAAAAAATTCCAGAAATGGAAAAACAAAATTCCAGGAATGGACGGAAACAAATATTCCAGAAAAGAGACCAACCAATGCACAAAATAATCCAAGAAAATGGCCGACCAAATGAACAATAAAATCCAGCAATGTGCAAAAAAAAAATGCGCACTATATTTCAGTCCAGGGAGTCTAAACAAATCAGTCCAGAACAGGCCAAAAAGTCATAGAAAATTTCAGCCCATACAAAACATATGCCAAAATGCTTCCAACAACAAATGCAAAAAACTTTGGGAAATTGGACAACCAAATGCGGAAAAATTCCAGAAATGTAAAAACAAAATTCCATGAATGGACGGGAACAAAAATTCCAGAAAAGAGACCAACCAATGCACAAAATAATCCAATGCACAAAAAATCCAGAAATGGGACATCAAAATTCACAAAAAAGTTCATAAATGGCAAACAAAATTTGCACAAAATTGTAGTTTGACAATAAATCCAGGGATCAGAAAAATAAATTCATAAAACTACCAAAAAAAATCCATGCACAAACTCATCAAGTTTTGCTTACAAATTGCTGCCGAACTCTGCTCTTCTTGCTTCTTCACTCGGTGGCGCTTGCACTTGCAGCGGCAACACCTCAAATGGCCCTTTGAACCAAACCAAAATGTAAAAAAATCAGTTTAGGGAGGGAATTGAAAATTTTAGAACAAATGCACAAACAAAATCCTTAAATGGGACTAAATGGTAGTAAAAAATGCAAGCCCAAAATTCAGAAATGGGAACAATAAAATCATAAATTCAGAAAAAATACACACAAAAAGATCTGGAAATGGTAAGGAAAAATGCAAAAAAAAATCCCATAAATGGGAACAAAATATGCACACAAAAATCCAGAAAGGGCAAAAAAAAATTCTAGTTCTTTTTGAAGTCCAAGTTTGGCTTACCAAATAAAAATTGACCGGAAATGGCCCAGCGGCATCGGAGGCAACGGCGGCGGCGGTGGCGGCAGCTGAGGCAACTACAGGCGACAGCTAAGGCAACAGCGGCGACAGCATTGTGAAACAAAAAAAATGCAGATCGGCTCGGCAAACAAAAAAATGGAAAATAATGTGTGCCTGCTTCAGCAGAGTTGCAAGGGATGGAGAACTTGAAAAGATCGGCGGCCGAAAGAAATAACGAACAGAAAACTTAAAAATGCGACGGAACTTAAAAGGAAGAAAATGCAGATTGGGAACCTGATTCACAGAGGCGGAGGCGGATGTTTTATTCACTGTTTTTCTTTTCATTTGGGCACATTTGTCAAATGCGCCCAAATGTGCCAAATGCACCCAAACCCGAACCGATGAAACGGGTAATGTGCCCAAATGGTTTGGGTGCATTTGCCAAATGCACCCATCACATTGCTGAAACATTGGCATAAAACACCCCCCAAATTTACACTCTTTATTTTTCCAACTTACAAAGGGAAAAAACTCAGAGGAGCCGGTGGAGGGAACCAGCCGCAATTGATTCCAAAAGAATTTACAAAAAGTATGTGCTTGGAATTGTAGAGGTTTGGATGGACCCTCTACTATTCCCCAATTGAGGGAGATTTTATGTTCCCATCACCCAGAATTTATTTTTTTGTCAGAAATCAAAAAAAAAGAAAGTATTTGTGGTTGATATGTGTAGAAAAATGAGGTTCCAAAATAGATGGAGGATTGTTGAACCTGAAGGTACTAGAGGGGGTTTAATGGTTGGATGGGCTGATAATGTCATTGTTAGTCAAATTATTTCCACGACTTTTTGCTTTCAGTTGGAAAACTCCTTACAAAATGATTCCACGAAATTTGGGCAATTTTTTTGTATGCTAATATGGATCCCAAATTAGAGAGGAACAATGGAGTTACTTAGAGCATCAAAAGCAAAAGTGGGGGGATGGGTGGTTCTTAGAAGGTGACTTTAATAACATTATGCATCCTAATGAAAAAAAAGGGGGAAGAATTCGGACTGAGGCAAGTTGTAGTCCTATGAGGTGCTTCATTAGGATTATGGGAATGGGTGAGATTGGTTTTGTGGGGAGAAAATTTACGTGGGCCAATAATCGAAAGGGGGAAGAACCGAAGGACTGGTGGAGGAGAGACTGGATAGGATTTTTGGCTATTTGAGTATACCTTTTTTTTCCTTCGGAATAGATCGCTTGTTACATTTTTTGCAAACCATTACTGGTTATACACTCTAACAAATTATTGTAAATCTTGTAATTTTTTTTAATATTTATACTATTGATATTCATTTTCATCATAATAAATTTTAATTTTAAGAGTTCATTTTTTATTATTAGATTATATTTATTTAAAATTTTAGAATAGAAAATAAAAAATATCACTTGGTCTAAAAAAAAAGAGTTCACTCTCGCTTTGGTATAAGTTTTCAAAATTACAAAGTATAACACATATAATACACCATTAAATTAATGTATAATTTTTTTATTCTAAATTTTTAATTTAAATTATACATTATATTTTTAGTAAAAGTAATACAAGTATTTCAAGTCAAATGTAACTTCTATTTTTAGAGATTTTTTTTTTTAAACTTTTTTTTAAAAAAAAAAGTAAAAAAATTTTTATTAAAATATTAGTTTAATACAAAAACTAGAAAACTTAATATCAAAATTGACTAAAACAGAAATGGATATGCAAATAATATATATTAAAAAAATTATAAAATTTATGTCAACTTATGGGAGTATGTAAACACAGGAAATATATAACAGAAAATCTAATGCCCTTTTTTTCATAATATTATTTGAAAGTAATATTTGAGAATTTAAATTCGTAGATATTCACTTTATCCAAATAGAATTATTACGTATCTCTTTAATAAGTTAATTATGAAAATGTGACACAAATATTGGTTAGAAGGAAGTAGAGTTTAATTTGTTCAAACTTGGAGTCCAATAATCGGACTATAATGGTCTCATTTCCCATTTAATCTCCATGAAACGACGTAGTTCCGTTCCAGCAAAAATTGATAACATGTCAGTACCCAAATTAGTCAGCTGCGCCATACTTGTTTTGTTCGGCTCAGTTAATGTCAAACCTCCGATCAATGCTTTGAGCAATTTCAGCCAATTGAGCTACCAAAATGAATGGCAAAGAAAGAGTTCTATTTTAAGATGGACAGGCAATTTATTTATGGATTTAAATTACATTTATATCCCCTAAAAGTTTAAGAAAATTACAAAATTAATTTCGAACTTTGATAAAATTGACCTTACTTTTCTTGACCTAATGACAATTGATGTTAACTATCGAATAAGTTAACCGACAAAAAAATTAATTTAGATAAAATAACATGTATCACTCAAAGTTTGTTTTAGTTACGAAATAACCTATAAAATTTATTAACTTCAATTTCTTTTATTTTATTTTTTTTTCTAATGAGGAATCTTTTCACAGTCTTGTTTTATATCATAAACTACATAACTGAAAAAGTGGTAATAATAATTATTATGATCATATAAATACATACTTTTAGAACTTTTAGAAATCAATTAATAAAAATTGATAACAAAACATTTTTACTATATTATTATTTCATCATCATTGAATTTGACAAATTTTATTTTCTATTTTTTACTGTACCTTCACTATTAATTAATCTACTGCTGCTCTTCTCTTAAATAATTAAAGGATTTATTTATTATTTTTTTATGTCTCTAAAGTTTTAAGAAATAGTTATTTGCTTAAATCTCTTTCAATTTCATTTTGATCACTAGAATTTGATGTAATGGCTATAAAATTAAGAATTTTGTTTATTAGATTAAACTTAAATTATTTAAAATTAAACAAAAAAGACAAGCATAATAAAATATTATGAAATTTAAACTCCATATGCATTTTGATAAGTTGTTAGATTGTTAAATTGTGTAGAAATTGTTAAAATTGTTTTTACATTTTGACTAACAATAATTATAGTTGGAACTTTTTTCGATACTAAGCAAATAAGAGAAAAAACATTTTGTTAAACCTTAAAGTCCATTTTATAATTTAAAAAAAAAACCTCAATTGAGGTAAATATAATTCAAATGTTATAGTTTAAAGTGTAATTTAGAAATTTCAAGAAAATCTAACATTTGACTTGGTTCAAAGTCAATAGTCAATATTAGTCAATTCATAATATAGGGTTAAATGTTACTCTCTCCATCTCAAAAAAAGAGTTCACTTTGGATTTGGAATAATTTTTAAATTACAAAGTACAACACACTTAACGCACAATTAAATGTATAATTTTATATTTTTATCCTTACTTTTTAACTAGAGTTATACATTGTTAGTATTAGTATAGGTAATATAGAATTTTACCCTAAAAGTGGATTTGTTTTTTTAGGATGAAGAAATTTTTTTAAATCAGACTCTATTTTTTAGGGACTGAGGAAGTATAAATTTATGAAATTTATAGGTTATCTAAATATCAGAATTCATTTTATATTTTTTATTAATTCTTAAGGGAGATAAATGTAATTTGTCCTTCATTTATTGGGATACTATCATACTAGGCAGGCCCTTGGATTCACATCTTATGTAAATACTAGTTTTTAAAGTGACAAGTGAGGCGTAGAGTGTGACAAGTGATAATCTAAAATTTGATGAATATTAAAATTTTTAAGAAAGATTTTGTTTGGATTTTAAAATATATATTTTTTATATTTTTATTATATTTATGAACTATAAAGTTTTTTTTTTAGTTAATGTGGTACTACTTTTTATAATTATATTGTTAGTTAAAGTATCTTCTAATATGTTTTCCCATTTTTTTAAAAAAAAAATATTCATTAAGTGCATATAAAAATTTGTTTAGTACGTACAACGTTAAATAGTATTATAAAGTTAATTCGATTAATTGTTTAATTAACACTAATATATTTGAAATTAAAACATATTACAACATTATATATATAACTATTTATTTAATATTATGATGTAAATTAATTTATATAAAAGTATATCTTGTTAATTTAATAAGTAGAATAGTTATTATATATTTAAATAAGAATATGTAAATGCAGAGCATGATTTTTTTCTGTCAATAAATATCTAAGTTATTTGTGATCATAGTGTTCATAATTTACTTAATAATTATATAATAATTTTAAATAATGTTTTGATTTAGTATGTTTTTTTAGTCAAAATATTTATAATAATAGATGGGGATCAAGTTAAATTATTTCAAATATTTATTTCTATAATTTTTTTATATGTACTACTAAGTAATTTTTTTTAATATGAAAAATAAAACATTTAAGTGAGTGTCTGTGTGTGTGTGTATACATATATAAGAAACATGTAAGTGTAAGTGACAAAATTTATATGGTAATAAAAAATGAAAAAAAATCCCATGTTTATAAAAATTTTGATTACTCTTAGATTATATTCTTTTTGTCCCGAAAAAAAGAGTCTACTCTCATCAATCTACAACTTTTTATTAGTTGTTAGATACAACTCATTCAATGTATCACTAAATGTATAATTTTATATTTTTATCCTTACTTTTTAATTTTAAGTATATATGATTATTATTAGTAAAGATATTTTATGAATTTGGTTTAAAAGTTAACTCTTTTTTGGGACAGAGGGAGTAACTAACTAATTGTACTTGAAAGTAAAATGTAAATTGATAGTAAAAAAAATACTACATAAGTAAAACTTTTAAAGAAAATTAACACACTAAAAATATACAAAAATAATTTCAAAATTTTATAAAATTACCCCTATAATAAAGTGAAATAATATTTCCTACTGGAATGACTGCCTAATAATAGAATAATAAAATTACACTCATCCCTCCTGTGGATAGCTTGTAATGTTTGCGGCTGCAGGTTCCTTGTAAACTCCTACCTACTCTGCGTTTCAAATCTTCCCATTGAGACGCAGTCCCTTGCCAAGAGTGGATTTGACTTTTATTCATTTGACCTTCAATTCAGTTGGTCTAAGTTCAAACCTCCAACGACAATTCAAACGCATGCTCCAGACGCGGCCGTGCGGCCTGTTTCACTCATGCATGGTTTACATGTTTATATATACACACACGATTCTCGAATTAAGAGGACTGCATAACACATTAAAAAGCTTGATTATTACCCAACAATTACACACAGAAACGCAGGAGAATAAAGCTTGGCATATCATCATATTTGCATTTGATGCCTACGGTATCATCGTCCATGGCGGAAGCAGCAGCGAATGGGTCATCATGGTCGGCTGGAGGCGCGGTGGTCGGCCCTCAATATTGTGCCCCGTATCCCGTTGAACTCGCGATACAAAGGAAGGTGTTCACCATAGCAGACCGCTTTGTGGTTACGGATGCGAACGGCAACCTCCTGTTCAAAGTTGAATCGAAACCGTTTAGCCTTCATGATAAAAGGATCATCTCTGACGCCGCTGGGAATGTTATTCTTACTCTTCGACTCAAGGTCCACCAATTCTACATATAGACCTTAGCTACCATTTTTCTAATTTTATTAATCAATCCAACTCTCTCAAAATAATAATACAAACACATATATTTTTTTGTGTACAGACATGGAGTTTCCATAGCACGTGGCAAGTGTTTAGGGGACAAAGCTCGGATCCCAATGATCTGATTTTTACTGCAAAAAGGTCGTCTGTTATGCAATTCAAAACAAAATTAAATGCCTACTTAGGCTACAACACTAGGGAAGAATTTTGTGATTTCAAGGTCAAAGGAAGTTATTCTGAAAGATCTTTTGTCGTTTATGCTGGAGAATCTAATTCCACAGGTAATTAATACTAACAAATTATTAATACAACGAGTGCTATTCATCTATTGATTCCCAATATTTATTAGTTATTTATACCGTTCAGTTTTATTTCTGATAATATTACCCTATGTGTGAATCTTTTATGAACATCTAATTACAAAATATATATATATTGGATTATATTAATAATTGTTTATATACTCCTTTCGTCTAAAAGAAAAGCTCAATTTAAATTTGTTACAAATTTTTTTAGTTATGACATATAATACATTTAGTGCACTATTAAATATACACATTTTCTTTTTTATCTTTTATTTTTTAATTTTAAGCCATACATGTTCATTATTAATAAAAATAATATAAAATTTAAGGTTGTTCAAATAGTCAAATCTGATTTGATCTAATTTAATCCGATCCGATCTGTATAGAACCAATTCATACGGTTCGGATTGAATTCAATTGGTGTATTTTCAAATCAGTCTGAATCAGACTAATCCAAATTTTTTACTCTTTGGACTAAATGAAATCATAAATGTGTACATTAAAATATGTGTTTTTGTTGGTTTTAATCCATTTTGTTGCAAAATTAATTAACTTTAACTAAAAATTATTTGATCTACCAAAAACTATACTAAATTTCTACTTTATAATCAGTCTTAACCATTTTTGAAGGAAGAAAAAGTTATACATTTTTTTTTCGATCCAGCCCATTTTGAAATTTCGATCCTGTCCACGAATCAAAATCAAGGAGGGACAATTAATTTAGAACTTTCCGGCCGGTATTAATTTATTTCCATGCATGCATTTGTCCAATTAATGCATGGCTTATTATTTGTGAAAAAATTTAGATGCAGAAGAAGCTTACAGCCGGAAGTTTTTTTCTGGGAAAGGACAAGTTTATTGTTACAATGCAACCCAACATTGACTACGCCTTCATTGCTGCCCTCATAGTCATCCTCGACGCAATAAACTCTAGTAATAATGGCCAATGAGAGAGGCTGCTACCGCATGCAATATTATGCACTGAATTCATACAACCACAACTGCTGCTGTGCCGAACTGCGAAAAAGAATTGTTGTAGATTGTACACGTTATACATAGACAGATGCATCCATGTACAGAGACCCTAGTATTACACTAATACTTTTGATGTTTTCATTAAGCACTCACTTAGTTTATTAAATCGAGATATTATACATGATCGATTTTGGGTTGCCGGTAAAATCGAATCATGATATATATCCCTTTTAATTGCATTGAAGATGGAGTAGATGGTTGTGCTCAACATCCCTTTTGAATTGCATTGAAGAGGACAACTAAGGTTGCAACTTGCATCATTCACCACGCCTTCACCAAACACTAGGCTATACACCAAAGGAGTATCATCTTGATAGAGAACCTGCAAACTCGACATATTTCGCGTAAGAATGGGAGGATAAAAACATATGCATTTTTCTGTACTTATGACCAGTGGGGAAGCCATTAGACTTGTATTTATAGCATTCATGAAGTCGGTTTTATGCAAATAATTTCACAGACATATCAAAATCCACTCTTTTATTTATAACATTCATGAAAACAAATTTGTTTTGTTCCAATAAAATTTCTATAGAATCCCAACAGTAGAACACAAAAAATTCATAAAATCAAAGGCAAATGAGGGGAAAAAGATCCACTACAAGAAAACCCCCCTTTAGTGACGGAATTTCTAGTGACGAAAAAACATATCGTCACTAAATATCACCTTTAGTGACCAAAACTTTTATCGTCACTAATTTTTTGTCTACTCCCAATTTTTAGTGACGAATCACAAAAAGTCGTCACTAAAGAGTGTGGCGGGAAACTTTCCCGCTAAAATAGTCGTAATTAGTGACGAGAATTCAGTGACGACATTCATTATCGTCACTAAAATAATCATTGTGACGAAATTTTATCGTCACTAAGTTTTAATACCTTTTAGTGACGATATCTTTTTCGTCACTAATGGGAATATGTTTTAGTGACGCAATTGTTTCGTCACTAATTGTTTTTTTTCTTTTCTAAACCAAACTGATTGTATTAAAGTGGAAATCCCCAATTAACACATTACATTAGTGTCCATAAAAATACTAGGCTTAAATAGACGTGCGCTAACACAAAGTATGTAACCCCAGTAGGGATTGGTTAAGGCCTAAACCCGCTATTGATATATGATTTTTAATTAAATTCTTGATTATATGTATATGTGTGAAATATCAGTAATTAAAAAATAGAAATTTTTTTAGCACATTATAAAAATAATTTTTTGGTGCAAAAGAAAATTTAATTAGTAAAAAAGTGAAAATGAAAAAGAAAATAGTTGTAATCTATTAATTCATTTTTTTTTATACATAGGGTTTAAGTATGTAATATTATTACATATGGAGATAGAAAAAATTTATTTTAGTGTATAATAAAACATAATATTATAAATTTGATGAAAAAATATATGTGTTAAGCTAATTAATTTGGGATAGAGTAGATAAAATGTTTTGGGCTAAATTACTTGGGCCACAACTTATAAAGGATTGGGCTTGTTTTGAGCTAAATTGCTTAGGCCTCAACTTATATAAGGATTGGGTTTGTTTTGGGCTAAATTACTTGAGCCACAACTGATATAAGGATTGGCCTTCATTTTTGTTTACTTAAGAATTGGGCTATGTAATTTACTTATTGGGCCGAAGTTAACTTTTGAAAAATATAATTCTTAATTTTTAATAATTATACTAAAACACCCAAATATATATGCATTTGCCAACATTAGTTGACGTACGAATAGAGTATTTGTTTGTAGATACACTATCAACTCGAGAATTTACGCATATATATATGAATTTGACTACATTATATGAATTTACACATATAAGTTTAATCACTTTAAATATATAATTTTGTTAGTAGTAATAAGCACCTCAAGAACCAATTAGTTTACTAGTTTGTGTCTGTTGGGTTTAAAAATATTATTAATTATGTTTGTTGTAGTCATAGTTTATAACTAATAAGAAGTTTTACTAAATTAGCCATTTTTTTGAGATGGAGAGAGAGGGAGAAAATGTATAATATTTTCACTATTTTAATTAAATTTGGCTCAAACCACAGGTGCCACGACCTCATCAAGAACAAGACTGCTCTGACATTTGACTAACAAGAAATGGCTCAAAATTGTATTTTAGTGTATAATATTATTAAATATAGAGAGATAAAATATTTGCTTTGGTATATATATAACGAAATTGAATGTTATAAATTTTAATAACAAGATATGCATTGGGGCATATAATTTGGAATAAATTAAATAAAATGTTTTGGATTAAACTAATTGGGCCACAGTTTATATAAGGATTAGACTTGGGACTTAACACTCAGCTGTATCACAAGGATACTAGTTGGCTTTTTTTTAGCAAAGAATAACAGTTGCACTAAGCATATTCTTCATTGGGTTGAGATTTATTAGCTTATTTATTTTATGATTTTTAATTTAAAATAATTATACTATAACACCTTGAAGTTTATGAATTGGCACACATACGTTTTGTGTGTGTTAAAATAAACTATTGATTAATGGTAATCAAAAGTTTTGATATTTATTACGAACTATATTTCTTTATAAGAAAATTAGGAATTAAAAATATATAATTTCAAACTAATTAAAGCCACTAATGTAATATTACAACACAAGTAGTGATTAATACATGTACATATATAGTTATCCGTATAATGTATAACAAAAGTAGTAAATAGTTATACAGTTATATTCTTTTTGTTTCAAAAAAGGAGTTTGGTTTCACTAATATACAACTTTTTCTTTTTAGTCAATCAAATGGAAGTACAACTGATTTTATATCACTAATTTTCTCATTAAAGGTATTATATGTCATACACCCTTTAATGTAATCTATCTCATTGAGAGTATTTTGGATATTTTGTTGAATGATCAGTTTTGACTTTTGAAACTCAATTATATTTTGAGACAAACATTTCTTGAAAAACTGAGCTCTTTCTTTTATAGGACAGAGGGAGTATCTATATATACATATATAGTTAGGACTAAAATCTATAGTATAAGTAGTTAATACATATATATAGTAGTTATATAGTTATAATAAAAGTAATCATTACAAAGTATAAGTAGTTTAGTGCGTATATACACATACTTTTAATATACCTAATTTCTTCAATCTCAACATAGAAATGTAAATATTATTTTTTCTCTAAATTTTTTTTAAAAAGTTCACTTTTCCCATTTAATAACTAATTAGAAATTCAAAATTTAAAATTTTAAAAACATTTAAATCAAAATTTTATTAAACTAACATAGTATTGTAAAGTGAAAAATTAATGACTGATTAAAAAAAGTAAAGATTTTTTAATAATTAATAATTAAATAAAAAGTTTGAATACTTAAAAAACAAAATGAGGGAAAATGAATTTGTTAAGAGGGAAAATTGACGCTCAAAATGTTTTTTACTTTTGCCAACACCTAGTCAAATTTTCAATCTAACGCCAAAAGTTTATCTGCCCAAACTTCATCTCTTCCAAGTCATTTTACACAAAACACATTTGGGAGCTTGTGAAACCCAAACACTTCTGTCTCAATCAGCCCGCCACCCCCTCCCATTTTTGCCCTTTCCTGAATTCCCTCATCGGCTAACTCTCCGGCGCCTCCCTCTCACCACCCCAATTTTCGCCACCTCTCTCTCATTGCCAGCTTCATCCACCGCCAAAGCTACCTTGACCTCATTACCCCATCATTTGCTTCCGCTCTCTCACCGCTTGAAGCTCTGCCATAGAGCTCTTCTCACCGCCCCAAGCTCGTTGTCAAGGCCAGGAGGTCGCTCCATTAGATCTGATATCTGCTTCTTGAAATCCTGCAAACTTTGGTAAAGAACTCTTTTTTTTCCCCCTGAAATTTTCTCCCCTGCAAATCTTGTTTTTGTGATGGAAAACAATGTCACCCCCATGGCGGAATCATATATTTGTTTGGCAAGGGTGGGGTGGCTGCTAGTGTGATCAACAATGATTGTGTTGCATAGTTTGTAAAATCGGGATTTTACGTAGAATCGATTTGGGGTAGCAGAATCGGATCGGTAGAATCG
The DNA here is from genome assembly GCA_020080225.1 of Gynochthodes officinalis. Classification (NCBI taxonomy): domain Eukaryota; kingdom Viridiplantae; phylum Streptophyta; class Magnoliopsida; order Gentianales; family Rubiaceae; genus Gynochthodes; species Gynochthodes officinalis. The sequence goes on along the minus strand of CM034619.1, from coordinate 35,815,309 downwards.
ATAGTAAAATCGTAAGATTCTACAAAAAATGACCAAAATAATTCTAATTATTCATATTTTATCACCTACACTAATTTTTTTTACAAAAATAAGTTGTGTACTTGTGCTAAATTGTAAAAAATCAACATTATAAAATATTCAATGTATATACGTTTTGAATTTTGTCCAAATCCTGTTTAACAACGACATATATTATTCAATCATTCAACCATTCAACCATTTAACCACATTCTACCCAAAATAATAATAGCACTAACTAAAAAAACAGAAAAACAGTCAGTTCAGAAAAAAAAATTAGAAAAATAAAATAAAATAGAAAAATGATTCTACCAACGATTCTACTAACGATTCTGTATGATTCTATACGATTCTACCGATTCTACTAACGATTCTACTTGCTGAACGATTTTGTGCGATCCAGGATCGATTTTGTTAGATGGGATCGTAGAATCGTGCGATTCTACGATCCGGATCGCGATTTTAACAACTATGCTGTGTTGGGGTTGAGAGAGGGGACGAGGTTCTCTAGCACAACTTGTCGAACATCTGATGGGTGTCCCAACTTAGTGAAAACTACATCACTTCTAAGAATCTTGTGAAACTTAATATGACTTAGTCCATTTTTTGTGTATTTACAGTTGCTAGCTTTTAGAATTTATTGTTCTTTTAAGAGCTACCCCTTCTGTGGTCAAAATACTCTTTTCTCTCCAAATTGATGTTCTTATTTTCCTTTTCCAGTCCTTTCCTCTTTTTCCCCCTTCCCTCTTATGGACAGTTCTAACTACCAGACTATCAAATGCTTTAAGGACTAGAAAGGAAAGCCCTTGTATGTTTCCATATATATATATATATATATATATATATATATATATATATAGATATATAGATTTTGGAGTTTTCAATACGGTGACTAAGTTTTTTCCTACTCTTTCTTCAAAATGTATCATATCTTATTTCACTTGTTTAATACTTATGCCTTGTCATGCTAAGAAGATATTGACTCTATCGTTGAATGCTTCCTTCCTGTAAACTTTCTTCAAATGAAGGGCGTTTTGTGGAAATTAATAAGTAAAAGTAAGGATAATAAGAAAATGCTAAGTTGAAGAGTTATATGTTCTTTCTAAATTGTAGAAACATTTGCATTGTTTCTTCCTGCTTACTTAGCAACATGGTTAATGCTTTAAATGTTCTTTCACATCAACGATATTTGTTCTTTCTTATGCTTTCAGCACACATTTTTGGATTTTCCGCAATGTTTCTTTTATTCATTTGTGCCCATCTTACTAAAGGTGTGCTTATTTTCGAGCTCCTTGATTTTGAGAGCGCCTAAATATAAAAACTTTGGAAGGAACATGCATCTTATTTTGAGCTCCTATGACACAAAGTTATATGCTTTGGAGCCCGCTACCAAGTTGTTGAGTATCCACTAGGAAGGAACATGCATCTTGGCATCTCGTTGTTATTAAAAATTAGGCAATAAGTTTGTCTTTCGGGCTACATAAATGATGAATCATTTAGTAGGTTCCAGATGGCAAACCACACTAAATGTTTTGACTTTCTTGCTTATCCATATTTGACTTGAACCAACGATGTGATTATGTTTGATTAATTGCTTAGCTCTACTCGCTTATTCCTATGTAGATCAGTGGTTCTACAATGCTTAATCTATCCTTACTCACATCAGATATGTGGGCTGTCTTCATCCGTATCTTTGCATACCATGAAAAGGTTCAACTAGATAAGAAATAAATGAGTTATCCAATAAATTTATCTTCTATATTAGAGATTGAAGTATCGGTCCTCTCCCCTTTTTTTCGTTTTTTTTTGTTTTTCCCAATTTGTTATAACATTTTTACTTTACTCTCAGTCATTGGATGTATTTTGTAGCATTTGCAGGTGTTGCTGTTGGACTCATTGTTTACTCAGGGTATAAATCTTTCTTTCATCCATTTTTTCTTATTTTTGTCATGAGATTTGTCAAGGGTTCATTTAAGGACTACTATCTCCTTTGGCTCAAATATTTACTCTTTTCATAGTTAACCAACTTCTTCTATTGCTCTTACTTGTTTACTCAAGAAGAGAATATTAGAACTGGTAAATCTAGTCAAGAAATAACTTCTATTATATACCAAGTGTGTGCTATTGTTTTATTTTTGGATCATAAATGTATATGAAGACAGGGCTTTCACTATGTGTACTCTAAGCTGGATGGAGGCATTTGGCTAGTTCAAAGATGACTTGTTGTATATTGTGTAATGAATCTCTAAATTGCGTCAGAGTGAATGATCTGACTTGAACTTCTGACCTATGAGAGTCAGAAAGTTAATTCCCAGGCAAAAAACACCACACATGTATCTTTGTTACTACATGACTTGTAGTCTACAGATATCTGTTATGTACTTAATGGATGGAGGTCTCAATATTCCATTGTAAGTTTTCCAGAATTAAGTTTCTTCTTGATTTTCAAAGTTATGTGATAGTGGAGTGCGAGCTATACTTTGCAGCTTGAGGTTTCAATGAGTACTTTTCTCTGAATTTACACAGTTTGTTCTTTTCTATGAAGAGAGCATGTGGAAGTTTACTAATTGCATCTACAAATGAGAGTGTGGATAAAATGTCTTTAATTGCAATATGGAAAAAGCACTAAAGTAAATACTTTTACGGTTCTTGCCTTATAAAATTTAAGTCTGTGCTTCTAGCATTGAGTTTTCTGCACTTTGAAATCTTCAAGTTTATCCTTTTGTTTTCTGTTATATTGATTTGTATTTTTGTTTTAGTTGTGGGTGTCCTAAACATTTAAGGTTTTGTTTTAAGCACACAAATATGAAGAGTATTAATTACAAACCAAAAACAATGAGCCTTTTGGTTTCATCCTTTTTTAAGGACTTTCTAATACAAGAAGATTCATATTGGTCCACACTTTGAAAAAGTAGTGGTAAGTTATTGTTATATGTTTTGCGGAGTTTTATAAGACAGTGTCGTGTTTTTTTGAAAGTTTCCACTATATAGACAAAGCTTGTGAGTGATGGATAAAGTAGTGGTATAGTTAAATTTATGACATTGTTGTTATGATTATGAGTTTATTTCTATTTGCAAATCTTTAGATTAGTATTTTGATTAAAATGCCTTCTTGTATTGAAGATTTCAATCACTTTGGATTTTAACTCTTAACTCAGGCAAGAAGGAATTAAAAGCTCTGATTAGATGGAAATAACTTTGTACAGTGGTAAGTTTCAAGAAATGACTTATATACAGTCTATTATGTTTTTGTGGCATTGATTAGACATGTCTTAGATCATAAATTTTTGAGTAGCCACCATGGTTGTCTTATGTAAGTTTGTAAAGTTATTGTACAAATAACTTTTGCGAGTAGTATCAGCATTAGCTTGTTTATTATTTATAAGAAATGCTGATTAAATCCTCACTACCTTGATGATTCTTCATATATGTGCTTGATCTTAGATCAAGATTCTATTTATTATTTTCACAAAAAATTGCTACTAAGATTGACTGCAGGCGTATGTTTTTGTACTAATTTGAAAAATGTATGCAGCTATCTTGCTCTTGGTCTTTTGTAAGCGATGTGTCTACTTTTCAATTGTGCGGAGAAGTTTTGAAAGTCAAAGAGCACTAGAAGTTCCAAACTCAAAGGATGCAAGACATAGCGTGATTTTTGAAGGGCATTTGTGGAAGTGTCTACTGAAGACTTTGGTACTTCAATAGTTCCCATCTATCAATTATGTGTTAGAAGCTTTAGTTTCGACTCACTAAAGATTGGCTTTGCCAGGATTACGATTTCTTATTTTTGGAATTTGATTGTTTTTGAAACTTTTTTATGAACTGAACCACTTACTTTGGAATGACTTATGCGTGTCTTGGGTATTTGACGGAAATAGGATTGCATATCTTTTGAGTTACTTTAGTGATTGTTTGGTGTTTTATAAGATAGCGGCCCGATTTTTAGCTTTTAATTTTTGAACTGGAACTGTCGGGCTTTGGTATATGATAAGATATTTGGTCAATTATTTTGGCTTTTGGACTAGATTGGCTTACTAATAAGATTTTTTACGCTTGTTTTTAGTTGTTTTGGTGTTTTTGGTTGTTTGGCAGAACTTAATGTTTAGGCTTTGAGCTTTGAACTTAATCTCAAATTTTGTAAATAGACATTCACATCTATGTTTGATTTCACTTTTATTTCCAAACAAAGAACTTCAGAATCATATGCCAGTTCAATATCCATTTCCTTCCTATTGCTCAGTTTTATTGCCTCAAGCTACTTATTGGTTTGCCTTACACACAAATATAATTTTAACAGTGACAGTGAAGATTCTAAAGATGAGCCGGTCATCGGACTTCAAACTCACTTGATGCCTCATGTTGGTTATCTGGAGGGCGCACTTTCTGAGCTAACTAGTGACCGACAACTTGCAACCATGGTATGATGTACCCAAGTGAAATTGGTTCTGCAGTTGTAAATTTGATTTATCAAGTAGGCAAGCATGGATATCACTCAAAGCATGATATCATCTAATTGTCTATGATTGACATTTCTCTTTGGCCTATTTACACTACTGTTCTCATTTAGTTGGTTTTTGTTCACGTACATGAATTACTTTTGTCGTCCTCATGCTATAATGACGAGTTGTAATTTTTTTTCGTAATGTTTCCTTTTGGTGTTACTTTCTGTGTCTTATTGTTTAAGCACAATCTTTGTTTCTAGATTGTGATTTTATCTTGTAAAAGCCTTCTCTGACATCTTTTATAGCTTTTCATGTTTGTGAATTTTAGTTTACAGATGTAAAACATTCTATCTATTCTACCTCAACTCTTTGGTCAACATGTCCACTTTTCCTATTTTGCATTTTTTATATTTTGGATTTACTAACTTTTTGTTTTGATTAACAGGAAGAAATAAGAGGCCAAGTAATGGACTTGGAAATAGGTTTGACGAATGAAAATGAGAAATTCACCTCTAATCTTACCTGGACAGACAAATATGCAGAAACAAAACGCAAACTGGATAGAAAATTTGATATCTGATCAGAGGAGAATGTAAGTAATTTGATTCTAGTTTGTAAGGGAAAATATATTTAGTAAAAATAATCTATATATAAGCAGATCCAAAAACTTTATGTAGGAAAAAGATGGGATTAAAAATGGTGAGTGCTAAGTGCATTTGATTCTTAAATTCTGAGCTACAAGAATTGGGCATAAATTTTTCTGATTTTTTTGTAATTTTTTCGCATTGGTGCCTAAGGTTCAAAGTGACTTTTTCTCTTTTGTGATTACCTACATTGCTGGAATGTGCTATCCAATAGTTGGATTGTAAGAATGTTCACCTAGATTTACTTGAACACCTTGTTCTGCACCTTACACAAATGATTCCATGTTTTGTATACTTGGTTTATCTCACAATATCTCATGTTGATGGCCTAGTATTATCAAATTGGTTTGTAATTGAATGAACTATAATGTTGGAGTAGGGATACTCTTTGGACAAGAACGATTCAGGTTTGTACTTCTACTTCATAACTTCTTTAGCCTTATAATGTTGATGGTGTTATATTCCATTTGATGTAGCTGGTGTGATTTTTGGGGTTTAGGCCGGCAATCTTTCCTGAACACTTCAAAGTGGATTGAGGAGGTTCGCACTAAGAGAGGCAGTGATGTCATCATTGTCCTTGTTGGAAATAAAACTAACTATGTGGATAAGAGGTAATGAAAATTAGCCATCTTTTTGTGTTTGGATGAAATAAAATTGCATTTCTGTTGTATGGACTCTGAATATAAGGCAAATTGTTGTATCGTAAAAGTTCCTTTCTGTTTTGGGTTTATTGTTGTTTTTAAAGTGGATTGAAGTTGTGAATTTGTGGGCTTTTTTTATGCAGTTTATTGAAATTAATGGGTTATGCTTAAATTGGGTTATTTATGCACTTAATGGTTTTTTTTTCATATGTACACTGTCATAGAGGTGTTTGATCATTATATGGAAAATTTTCAGCTTTTGTGACCTTAAAAATAGAAGAGAATCGCTTGAAACATCATTTGATCCAAAACTATGAATAATGCAATTGAAGGTTGGCTTTCGAAAATTGTTTAGAAGGATAAGTGGCAACAACTCTAGGGTACCAATTCTTGATTATTTTCAATATTGGAAACAAATGACCAGATTGTAATCTTTATATCACTTTTGGCTGAATTCTTTGGATCAAGTATGAAGTATAATGCGACTAATTTTTGGTTTTTTCTCGATTGAATTTGCTGAACTTGAAGTAGATGTCGACTAATTTTTCGCTTTTTTTTTTTGGTTTTCCTGATCGAATTGGCCTAAAGCATGTTGCTATGTGTCTTTTGGTTAATTTTCTGATTGTGTCTAGATTGATTTTATGGGTTTTCCTGATTTTTTCTCGATTTTTCCGATGAAATATTGCGATCGATTTCTTGATTTTGTTTGATTTTTCTAGATCAAAGTAGAATGACCGAATGAGACGATTTTTGGGTGTTTGTCTGGATCGAATTGGATGAACTCACTCAAGTAGATGGCGATGATTTTTGGCTTTCTCGACTGGATTGGCTTGAAGCATTTGGCATTCTGAATCTTCAATTATTTTTGGCTTCTTCGATTGGCTTTAGCATTTGGCTTCTTTTGCTTGTTTCGGATTGTTTTGGTGTTTTTGGTTGCTTTTGAATCGAATGGAAGTGTTGTTGTTTTTTTTTTTTTTTTTTTTTGATATTTTCTTGGTTGAATCGATCGCAATAGAATCGACAAACGCCGCTTTTTCTGGATTGAATTGAGTATTGGGTGAAGTAGATGCCGACAGATTTTTCTAGTTTTTTTGGTTATTTACGGATTGAATTGGCTCAAGCATTTATCTCTGTGTTTTTTAGTGTTCATTTTAGTTGTATGAGTGTTTTGTTTTTCCGCTCATTTTGTGGTTTTTCTGAACTAATTTTGGGGTGTTTTTCTAAGTTTTTCTAGACTGAAGTGTTGTGAGTTGTGAGTTATTTTTGGTTATGTTTTCTAATTTTTCAGGATTGAAGTAGAATGTGACTAGTTTTCCTGGACTGAAGTTTCTGGACCAAAGTAGATTGCGGTTTATGAGTATGATTTTCAATTTGTGGTTTTGCATTATGTCACGTGATGGATTGCGTGGTTATTTCCGTTAAATGTGATTGGTGGAAAATGTAGTATGATGATTATCATTCATTACGATGAATTGTACTATGTCATGAGATATATAGTTATGGGGTGTTTTCGTAACTAGTCATATTTACAATTGGATTGGATTGAATTTATAACATTGAGTGCTTTTTCTTTTCTTGTCACAGTGACACAACCACCACCACATATAGCCAAGCATCCATAGATTAAAGGCATCACCAAATGGCCTGTCGAGGTCTAAGTCATTCCTTTTGCCTCTTTTTTTAGAATGCCAAGGGAATTATGTGTACATTACTATTTTGTGAGGTGTAAGGTGTTTGAATAATGTTTTATTCTAATGGTACAACTGGGATATTTGACTTTAATTTTCTTGTATGTTGGGAAAGGAAATGTTATCTTTTGCAATGCACAAGTTTATCTTTTGTGTCTTTCTTCATATAGGTTGTGAATGTTGAATGATTAGTATGATTGCTTTTGTTACATTTTCGACGTCGACGATGTTTTTATTAAAAGGATAAATAATGTCACAATCAATATATTGATGTTATTAGTGATAAAATATTGAAATATACAATGTTATAGTTTCGGTTAAAATTGTCACTAATAACACTATTTAGTGACAAATTTTTTTCGTCACTAATTTCATTTGCGAACGAATTTTTAGTGACGAGATTTTTCCGTCACTAATGCAAAAGGACGTCAAAATTTTTCGTCACAAAATTGCATTCGCTAACAAACTTTCTGTGACAAACATAAAGTCGTCACTAACCATTTAGTGACGACAAAACATATCGTCACTAGTTCGTCACAGAAAAAGTTGACCAAGGTTCTTTTTAGTGACGAATTTTTTTCCGTCACTAAACCGTCACAACTGCCCAACTGACCGAAATAGTTTCAGTGACGAAAATTTTTCGTCACTAAATTTCGTCACTAAACGTGCTCAATTAGTGACGATTCTTAATTTTTAGTGACGACTTTTTTCTCCTTTTTGTGACGACTTTTTTCCGTCACTAATTTTCGTCACATCTTCATGTCGTCACTAACGCCACTCATTTAGTGACGACTTTTTTGTTTCTGTCACTAAAACCCTTTAGTGACGGAGCATTAGTGACGACTTAGTGACGAACCATTTTTTCGTCACTAACTGGTTTTTGTGACGAAAAAGCGACTTTTAGTGACGATATTCCAGTCGTCACTAAAGCCCATTTTTCTTGTAGTGATCCAATGATGCCTTAAAGAAAGCAGAAAGATCCAAATCCAACAATTCGAACTTTTCATCCCAGAATCAATTAGGGAACTTACCAGTAAAAGATCCAATAGATAGCAAATTCTCTATTTCTATGAGAGTTTTGAGGTAGGAGCTGTTATGGTAATATGGGAATCAATCACCGATGTTTGTTTTCTTCAAGCAAATTTTTTTTTTGCGAGAAGCTAGATGGCGGAAATTGGGCAGAGAAGAATAAGGGGTGTGTGTTTTCTTCCTGGGTTCATCGATAGGGCATAGATGAAGTGAAAACAATTGCTGAAGGGCACAGATGGAGAACTAGAAAAGTGAAAAGGTTGTTCTAGCTTCAAGGCAAAAAATTGCAGATCCAGTGTGGCTGATGGCGGGCAGAGAAGACGGTGTGCGTGTATTCTTCACCGATTACCACCGTCTTTTCTGTTTTTTATAGTAGTGACATGGATTTTTAGTTTTTTAATTTTATATAAAATTATAATGACACAGAAGGTGACACATCAGTCATGATATTTAGTCGTTGTATGTATCATTATTCTAAAATTAATTCACGTTTCTCGTTATCAGTCTTGAATTATACTAATTGGAGTTAAAAAATTTTATAGGTTTACCGCCAGTGTAAAAATGCGAATGTGTGTGTGTGTGTTTTAGTTTTTTTTTCATATGACAATAATAATTATAATGACAATGAGGAATGATATCGAGAAAATTAAAATAGGACGACATTTTCGACAAAGTAATTAAAAAATGAATGGAGTGTTAATAGGAAAATGGAGAATTATTTGAACAAAGCAAGCAGTTATATAAAAAGACTACCCTCCTGTTAAAAAAAGTTTGATTTTGATTTAGCGTAATTTTTTATTTTTATTCTTTGAAAAGTACAACATACTTCCTCTAGTATTAAATATATATATATATATATATATATATATATATATATATATATATATATTATTTTTACTTTCTAATTTTGGTTATATATTGTCATCATTACTCCATCTATCTCAAAAAAAAAAATCATTTTGATTTAGGTGCAACTTTTTATTAATTATTATATATAACACACACAATGTACTAACTAAATAAATAATTTTATAATTTTATCCTTATTTTTTTAATTGTGAATATACATAATTATATTATAAGGATATTTTTAATTGTGGATTCTCTTTTGGGAGAAGAAAAATTTTAGTAAGTAAATACTTTCTTTAGGACAAAGGGAGTAATAAGAATAATACAAAAATTTTACACAAAAAAAACCTTTTATTTTTTAAAAATAATTGAAACTGAATTTTTATGTCTTCTCAATCGTGTGTTGTGGTTTTGGGGTGTTCTGGCAGAGACGAACTGCCCACCCTGCACATCAGTCCCACAATAAGGGGACCACCCACCTCACCTTTACATGCCCGGTGTGGTAAAGCTATATTACCCTCCAAAGGCTGCGGCAGCCTTAATGCAACCAAATTATCTAACCACACAGGAAGCCATTTATGCAACTATGCCACAAGCTATTTATTGAAATGCACCTGTGTCACAGCCTGCTTCCTTATTCGCACCGGCAACCGTACCCCAAGCAAGTTACGCAGTACCCCCATTCCCGTGGATGCATCCGAGTCCAAGTCAAGGCAGCCATAAGTAAACCTATTCCAGTAGTGGTTCCAAGTATTGTCTCCCTCATATGGTTGATCTGGTTATGGCCGGAGGCAGTTTAGAACCTGGTGATTTAAACTTGTATGCAAGAACATTGTTCATAATCCAACTCAAGACCAAGTTAAATGTGTGTTTAGCCAATTGGACATAGGAAGATGTTTGTGTTTTCATGGTTGAAGGATATGCACGGTATGGTATACACGTTTTTAAGTGTGGGTGGCCACTTTTGGGGGATTCAAGTTTTCAACAATGGTGGCTTCAAATATGCAGGGGAAAAAGGATGATCAGTGGTGAGACAGTGTTGGTTTGACGGTCTACATTTTATGGATGCTCTAAAAGACTAGGAATCTTTAGATCTTTCAAAATGAATAGAGCGAAGAAAAAGAGGTGGTGGATTTTGCATTGGCAGAATGGCTTGAATACCAAGATGTTAGTAAGGTGTGGCAGTACTCTGATGAATGCAAGTGACTAGGACCTATTCATCGAGGTCAGTGGCAATTCACTTGCTAGTTCATTGTATTTTTGTGACTGGATGAGGTTGTTAATATTGTATTCTTTTGCATCTCATCGATTGGCTAATATGCCATAGATGGTTCAGTGTATGGAATTCCCATGTCTTGGGTATTCTATACTTTCACACTTAGTCTCATTATGAGAGCTAAGATCTTTATAGCCAGTGGGCTATTATGTATATGTGACACTTTTGAACGTAAATACTATGACCATTTCTTTGGGGGAAAAAAAGTATGGGTGGAAATTGGGTGGGAATTTATCGGTGGAAATTTAATGGGAATAGGTAATTAAATACCCATTAATTTTAAATATTGGTGAAATTGGTAGATAATGTGAATGGGTAATCCCATTTTCCATTGCAATTCCAATTAGATGTTGTTAGTGGGTCCAAATGAGATTCCATTTAATTACCTAATAAATTCCTAATAAGAAACTACTAAATGTTTCCAATTAAATCCATTAAGTTAATATTTTTTTATTTATCTCTAGTCTTTTGATTATTCAACAGTATTCAATAATTATCCATTTAACCATTCCCATTAGGACCCGTGAGTTTCCCATAACTCACCTAAATTTTTTTATCCCATTAGGTTCCTATTGAAACTATAAAAATATTGACAACTCTATCTTTTAAGAATATGCACGATCATTGTCATCCAAACCCCCTAATTTTCGAGTTGAATTTTTTTGTCCTTGTGTAACAACTGTGTTCCATCATGGTTAGGTTCCTATTAGAACTATAGAAATATTGACAGCTCTATCTTTGAGAATATGCACAATCATTGTCATCCAAACCCCCTAATTTTCGAGTTCAAATGTTTTGTCCTTGTGTAACAACTATGTTCCATATGGGACGGTTAGTACACCATTCATTAATAAATATTAAATTTTAGTGTGAAATGTATAAATTCTATATGAATCTAATTTTAATAAAATTATGTAGTTTTATTAATGAAACATAATTGATACATACATGGACAAAAATCTCAAGTACTAATTTTCCCCTCTAAAGTTGTGTAAATCCATTTATAAAATTTGTATTAGTCTTCTCACCATCCCAGCACCAAACAAAATGTTATTTCCAAATATTTAATTCAATAAATACCCAACCTTTATTTCCACCACAGCATCGCTGCTGCCATTTTCACCCCCAACACTGCCACTCTTATAGTAATTTTATTAGCTAAAAGCCTTTGATGTTGGGGTCATAAACTGATACCCTATTATTCACCAAGAATTTTATAAAAATTATTAAAACAATGAATTACATGATGACCAAAAGTATAATTTGTTATTGTTTTGTGATTTTCATCACCATACGAAACCCTTAATCACACTTTTTCTCCTGACACTGGTATCAGGAGATGACGAGAGGGTTAGAATTAAAAAAAAATGGATAAAAAAAAGAGAGGATATGAGTGCTAAGTAAGGAATTAGAAACAGAAAGAGGAAAAAAATAAGAGAGAAAAAGTCCGTTGCTGAAAAAGTAATAGCAAAGGGAAAAGAATTACGTTTTTAAGGAATTGGTGTGGGGTATTAAGTGTGTATTTTCTGTTAGTTTGATTTATTAAAAGGGGTAAAGGAGAGTTTTTAAACTTTGAGATCTACCTGATGAAGTCGTAATCCGCAGCTGCTAACGATCCGATCCATATATCACGATCCTCAATCTTCTAGGTGTTTACCAATGATGATTCCTACAAGTGGTTCTCCGGGATAAATTCTCCAATGCCTAAGTTAGTTCTTTTTTTCGGAGTATAATAGTTTTCTTTATGATTTCAACTTGTCCCGTACCTGGTGATCTTTTCTGGTTTTCTCTATCTCCTTCCGTCATTGATGAAATTCTCTAACGGTGATAAATTGCTGAATCGCAAATGCTCCTTTTGATTGTGCGTTGCTGTTATTGTCTTGCAATCACAGGCTCTAGTTACGTGCTTATGGATAAGCACGGTTCTGTTGCGTTGTCACGTGGTCTCTTGATATTCATGAATCGATCTTACTCAGTGTATTATGAGAATGAGATTCTGGAGTTAAGTGGGGATTATGCAATTGTAAATAACGCGAAGGTCCCAGTCTCTGACTTTAAGATCCGGAACTGCGCGCTTCATAAAGGTCTGGATCTTTGACTCTAAGGTCCCAAACTTCGCTAGTCTCACAGGTCTAGACCTTTGAGTCTAAGGTCTAGGATTGCGCTTGCCTCAAAGGTCTGGGCCTTTGAGGCTTGTTTTTAATAACTTTGTGAACTTAACAGATTTGACCCATGTAACATATGTACCTGACCCATACACATCATATATTCGTCATTGATGGGATTCTCTAACGGTGATAAATTGCTGAATCACAGATGCTCCTTTTGATTGTGCATTGCTATTATTGTCTTGCAATCACAAGCTCTAGTTACGTGCTTATGGATAAGCACGGTTCTGTTGCGTTATCACGTGGTCCCTTGAGACTCACGAATCGATCTTACTCAGTGTATTATGAGAATGAGATTCTGGAGTTAAGTGGGGATTATGCAATTGTAAATGATGCGAAGGTCCCAGCCTCTGGCTTTAAGATCTGGAACTGTGCGCTTCATAAAGGTCTGGATCTTTGACTCCAAGGTCCCGAACTTCGCTAGTCTCACAGGTTTGAGCCTTTGAGTCTAATGTCCAGGATTTTGCTTGCCTCAAAGGTCTGGGCCTTTGAGGCTTGTTTTTAATAACTTGTGAACTTAACAGATTTGACCCACGTAACCCATGTACCTAACCCATACACCTGAAACCTCTCCAACTTGATCGTTAAGCCTTAGGAAGTATTCAACCCAAGATGCAATTGCTTACAACTCAAAACATCCTAATAAAAAAAACAAGAAAAAAAAAATAGATGTCCAAATTAAGACTTCTTACCCGCGAATCAGTTTAACGAAAATTGTCATTCAATTCTGCAAGTGGCATTCCTGCCAACCTTCTCTGATAATTTTCCAACCCTTCGACCTTTAACATCTCTCATCTCTTATACTCCGGGTTTGGAAAATAATATGGCAATCTCCGAGGCTGTATTCTCGGCCTCTGTCCCACTTTGTTTCTTCTTTGAAGCAACCACCTTAACCCTTTTCTTCTTTGCTGGAGAAGCGATCTCCACTACATCATCATCCACCTTCCATTTGAAAGGCTCCCCTGTCTCCACTTCCCTAGTCACGGGAATTTCTTTTACATCAGACTGAGCCCCTGTTGGGGGCTCTACTTTCACAGAACTGTCAAATTTCATTGCAAAATCCAACATACATAAAGTTACTCATTATACATGCACATATCTCATAAATAAACATGAAATTCCTACCTTTATCATCTCGGGTAAAATGTACAATCAAAGATCCAGTATCATCCACAGCAAGGCTTAATTTATACTTAACCAAATCTTCCTCAGTATAGTTGCCAATCCTCTCTTGTCTAAGTTCAGCATATGCCCTACCTCGAGGATTCTGCTTTTTCCGATTGAGGTACGGATTGGTTCTCTCCTCAAAGAACCAACCCGTTTTTAAACCACACACATCGAATTTCACAAAAAAGAACCTCTTCTTCCTCTCATGATGAGCGGAAGGCTTTATTCCCTTACTCTTATATCTTGGAAAAAAGGTAAAATAACCCTGAAATTTGCATATTTTTTCATATAGAAAAAATATCTAAATAGATCTATACAACTCTTCAAACCACCATCTCGACACAATACTTCAACCCCTATTATAAGTCTTACCGCCTTAGGGGTTAGCTGAGCCAGTGATATTTCATAATACCTCAATACATCAACTAACAGTTAACAAACAGGAAACCTAAGACTTGCTTTAAGATGCTCCTCATACACAGCAGTGTATCCAGCCGGTGGACTACATGCTCTGCCTTCACTACCTAGAGCCCTGACCCCATATACCTTAGGAATATGGTACCTTTTTTTTAGTTCCTTTACGTTGGCTTCATTAAAAACCAACTCTAACCCCTCAGCAGTTGGGGTAAATTTTGAAGGATACCCCACCACGAGGGGAGGGGGGCAACCAATTTCTCCAATTCCTCTGACGAGGAACTTAGGTCTTCCGACATATTCCCCTCTTCCCCCAAACTAGAAATCACTACCGCCCTCTTCCCTCTACCTACTAGACACACCCAATCTGTGGCTTGAAGATTCTGAGGCACTCTCGCCTCTTCCCGCAACGGACATTGTCTTTCCACCCCAGTAGGAAGACCCCGACATTGAGTAAGAGGAAGTCATACTTACTTTTTCAACTATAGCATAAGACCGATATAGCTCTTTGGCAACAACCACCCAAGCAACCCCGTCGCAACCTCTTTCTCGGAACAGAAACTTTTTGCTTTTTTTCTCTCAAAATAATAAAAGCTACTGGTAATGACGGATGGGAAACCCTAGAACCGAGAAGTTGCTTTTATATACTACCAGTTACAGATTTCGTGTGAACCCACAAAAATCTTTTCTGACCCCACTACCTCTTAAGTTGCACTCTTAAAAACCGAGATAATAACTCCTAGCTACACACGATGCGCTTCAGTTTCCTATATTCTCTTCCCATACTCTTCTGATTAGACCTTTGTTTGACATTATCCAACCAAGGTTTGAGGGGCTTATGATGTGTATGGGTCAGGTACATAAGTTACGTGGGTCAAATATGTTAAGTCTACAAAGTTATTAAAAACAAGCCTCAAAGGCCCAGACCTTTGAGACAAGCGAAATCCTGGACCTTAGACTCAAAAGTCCGAACTTGTGAGACTAGCGAAGTTCGGGACCTTGGAGTCAAAGATTCAGACCTTCATGAAGCGCGCAGTTCCATATCTTAAAGTTAGAGGCTGGGACATTCGCGTCATTTACAATTGCATAATCCTCACTTAACTTTAGAATCCCATTCCCATAATACACTGAGTAAGATCGATTCCTGAGTCTCAAGAGACCACGTGATAATGCAACAAAACCGTGCTTATCCATAAGCATGTAATTATAGCTTGTGATTGCGGGACAATAACAACAATGCACAATTAGGAGGAGCATCCGCGATTCAGCAATCTATCACCGTTAGAGAATCCCTTCAATGACGGAAGGAGATAGATAAAACCAAAAAGGATCACTAAGTACGGGACAAGTTGAAATCATAGAGAAAACTATTATACTCCTAAAAAAAGAATTAACTTAGGCATCGAAGAATTTATCCCGGAGAACCACTCGGGACTTGTTTTGCATGAATCATCATTGGTAAACACCTAGAAGATTGAGGATCGTGATATTTTGATCGGATCGTTAGCAGCTGCGGATTACGACTTCATCACTACCCATTCACCTCGTGGCCTCTAGATGATGATGCCCCCTTCTTGACATCTATTGAATTTGAAGGTTTTTAGGAAAAAGGGGCAGTCCTTCTTCTATTGAAGCTTGTACCAAATTGGACCATTGCAGACAAAAAAAATGTAAATACATGTCATTTCAGTTGTGAACAACTAAATATGTTTACATTAAGTGTAATGGCCCCACTTTTTTCTTTCTTCTTTTCCTTTTTGGCTAGCCCCAAGACTTGAGGTCTGATATTTACAACAGCCAAACTCAGTTTATACTTTACTAGCTCATCTTCTGAGAATTTTCCAATCCTTTTCTCTTGGAGCTTTGTGTATTCTTGGGTTTGTGGCTTGGTGGGCTGTCTTTCTTCTAATTCTTATAGGTATCATTTGTCTCCCCATAGTGCCATTCCATTTCCATGTCACAATGATCCTAAAGAAGAAGAATTTCTGTTTCTAGTCATGATGGGTGGTGGGCTTTTCTACCTTGCTTCTTGAACTCAGAAAGAATGCAAAATATCCCACCAAGTTCACAAATTTTTCATAGAATAAAAATAGCTAAACAAATTCTCATAAGATAATTAAAACTATCTAATTACCACTCTAAGTGAAATTGGTACGTTAATGGGTAATAGATTTTCTTGAAGATATTGCGAATGAAATTGATTAAAATAGAATTTAAATAAAAGATCGTACACAAATATAAATGTACACTTTTCGCATAAACATGTAGCAACTATTGTTGAAAAATAATTGATCATACTCATGAGGTGATTGACTTATTGTTAAAGCTTCTGAATTTTTTTTTTAAATTATGGAAACAACATTAGTGTGTAATTTTAAGTCTGTAAAAATTTTAGGATCAAATTATGAAAATAAATCAATAATAAAAAATTAACAATTATAATTAAAATGATAATAAGTGTTGGAGTTTCAATTAGAGTGAATAAAAATACGTTGAAAAATGTAATTGAAAGTTACTATATCTTTTTAGACAAAAAAAACAATAAAGTTAACTTGTGGGATATAAATACTAATAAGTACAATTGTGACTTAATAAATAGTAATAATATAAAAATTTTGCTTTGGGCTGCTTTGAATAGAATGTTGTATTTCTTTGGGTTGTTTTTTTGAAAATGGATTTGTTTTTGGTTGGTTTTTATTTGGGCTGATTAAGTTTTAAAATTGGGCTATTTTTAGGTCTCAACTCTGGTTTTCAATTAGTTAACCTATTTAACTCGCTAAAAATAGAAACCAATTATAATTGAAATCAGTTCATTGATTACACAATCTGTCCGGCTCCGATTGGATATTTTTTTCAATGCCAAAATTAATTTACTAAATCAGTAATAACTAGTTAACTGGATCAGTCGCATCCCAAGTTCTTGCTGCCTCCATTTACTTTCTCATCAATTTTTTTGAAAATAAACTTTTAACAGATTTGTTACTCAAATTCTTACTAACTTTTAGACATAATATTGGTGGAATTTATGTAGGAAACCAAGTAAAGCACGGAGCGGAATTTAAAATTTTTGGTTTCCTTTAAAAATTCATACGAAGTGAAATCAAACCAGAGTTAAGGACTAATACCTTGTTAGTATTAGTAAAACCGGTAGAATTGTTTTGCGAAGATCACTGTTCATTGAATCAACAACAAAACCAAATCAGCCTTGCCTATATGGCATCCACACGATCAATCCAAATCTCTAGATATTGTCACACAATTATCTAGAAAAATGAGCAGCAAAATTCGTGAGTGCTAGTTTCTGAATTTTGCTCTGGTTTGTCAAGAACATTTCTCAAGAATTCGTGAGTGCTAACTTTTCTCAAGATCTTTTCTCTAAGCTACGGTTTCTCTGTTGATTTCAGCAAGAAATTGGCAACCGTTTTTTCCTAAATAACAGTTGAAGAGCTTCTTGTTTTCTTAACAAGAATGGCGGCTATTTTCTTCAAAAGAAAACTAAATGATGGCTATTTTTCTTCTCAAGAAAAAGCCGACGGATTTCTTTTTGTTGAACAAGAACAAAGATTGGTTTTCTTCTTCAAGAGGACTGAATTTTAATTCAAAAGAAAAAGAGTAGAATTTCTTTTCTTCAAGAAGAAGAAAAAATGTTTTTTCTGGATTTTGCTTGTGTCTCACACATCTATGGCTAATGGCCAAATCCCAAATATATATAGCAGTAGTATTAGGGCAAAACTTTTTCTAAAGAGTTTTACTTGAACTACCAAATTCTAATATATTTGCGATTGGCTTCCAGAACAAGAATCCCCTTCTAATTTGGCTTTCTAAATTCAGTTTTCATATGAATTAATAAATCCAAAACTGTTTCGGATTTATTAACACAAAACCAAAATCATTTAAAATCCAAATCCGAATACCTTCTTAAACCGAAAACCTTATATAATCTCATTCATGTTAGGATTTTTAATTTAACCAACATTCATCACATGGATTTTACACTCCTTTTGGATACGATTTAAGTGTGCGGCCCAATAGGTTCTCATAATGTTGGACATGACACAAAATCTATTTTATGCCAAAAGCAGTGAGCAGTGTTTAGCAACACATCAAGGCTACCCAAGTTATGAGAATGTTAGTAATTTGACATTACTTATCGTGTGCTAGATGTTAATATGTAATTCACTCATTTTGCCCTAAATATCTTGATTGAACATGAGCCACGGAATGTATCACACTTTGTATAGTACAATATTTGCATTTCTTGATTCTCGAGTAAACTCATCTAAACAAATGAACCCGATATCATATATCGACTCATTTGAGCACGACCATGCATTTTATGGTCTCACTCAATCAAGGGGCTCAAATATATCACTCCTATTATATAAGAGGGGCAAATCCTATCTTGATCACTCAACATTCCACTACATGATTCATTGCATATCCCATTGCTGCTTTTATAGTTCATCTTATTACGAGTAACGTTTGGTAGTATCAAAATATGCAACTCCTTATATTGGGATCTCTGATAACCTGAAGTCTAAGGATTATTTACATCATCATCACCATGAGATATGTTTATGACACTTTATATAATTATCCATATAGCATTTCTCATGGCGGGTCGATCCTGTACATAGTTCTCTAATATATACCTATGTGTTGACTTGATATCTTACATAGCTCTCTAATATATATATATATATATATATATATATATATATATATATATATATATATGAGGTTTCTAATATATTAGGAATCACTTAATTTGGATATTTATAACTTGAGGTATAGTAAAAAAAAAAAAAAACCTAAAATATACCACTCCCGTTGTCAATAGTGAAATATGCAAACTTTAACCAAATTTTCACATTAAAAAGACCAAAACAAGAAAAGTACTCAACATAAAAGTTGTGCCATACCTCTTAACTTTTTACAGCTATAAGAATCACTTGAATCGAACATCCCAAGAGAGAGATATGACAAGAATCAAGTACTCGCAATTTGTCAAAACCTTTCAGCATCATATCACTACCAAACTTTTTGTTCTTCAATTCTGTTCATTATTTGGACTTCAATTTCTTCTCAAAGGTTTGGATCATAAGTTGCCATCTTTTTATTCATTTATACCTCGTTGAACACAATTTATATCAATTCTTGCTTAATTACTAAGAAACTCATTAGTAGCCAAATGCGTATTAAAACTTGTTAAAATCAAGTGGAATTGAAGTATTTAATGTGAAACATGTACAAATTGTGAATTTATAAACTACTTCCCACTTAGATTCTGATTGCCTTTAGACAAAATAAGTTAAAAACAAGAGAAAAACTCTTATTCAACTTTCATTTAGTCAATAATTATCTATACAAATCATTAGGAGTTTAGTTCAATAGTAATTAAGCAATTTCAAAGTTCAATTGCAAATAAAACCAAGTCATGAAATCCAAGAGTGTGTGTACTTAGTCATTCAATAAGCTTTTATTGCGAAACACTTAGATAAAATCATGCAATGTATAGTTTCTTTTAACACCCTATAGATTTTTCTCTTTACAACTCTCTACTAACATAAAATATTAATTCAATTTAAATTAAGTAGAACTTTCAAAACTTGTAACATTAGGTTAATGTATATCAGTTAACAAATGAAAGGAAAGCAATAAAATTCAAAGAAAAGGAGTTTTAAAATTATTCAATGTACATTCATCAAGTACTCCACTTAAAAATTCCAAATTATCACTCCATCAAATCTAAACTTTTCAACAAGTAACTTGAACATGTATAAAGGAGGAAACTTTAGAAGCTTCCTTCATTTTTTTGGATCTAGACTAAAATTCAGAATACAAATCAATATAATTTTTAGATCCTTGCAAAAACCGAAATGGCCACATGAGAAAGCCAATACAATTCTTTTCATTATTCATTATTCTTTTTTTTTCCTTTTCTTGAATTATCTTCTTTTCCAGTTGTTGGACATATTTTGGTTTGAACGAATTTGGTGACTTGAAATATTACGACCTCAAGTTTGGAATGTTCAACAGTATTACTTCCAACTACATTACTATAAAATATATATACAAACTATTGGGTTCTAGCTCACACGGGTCCTAATAACTAAATCTTCACCTATTGAGTTTATATGTAAACATACTATTTGGACTATATTTTAAATATATCCAACACTACTTTCACATCAATTTTTTTTTTAAGTATCCTTAATCGTGCATATTACAATTGCAATCAATGTCATCAACACTTTCAATTTCTTTCGTCCTATTTCAATTACTTTCCATCTCTTATTTCCCTTATCAAATCCAAGTAAAACTCTTTCAAGGGACATTTTAAATAGCATATATAAAACAATTAAGCTCAAAATGTAATAAATGAGGTTGTATGCAAGAAATTGAATAGTAACTCCGTTGTTTAAACAAGACTAAAAAGAGATACTAGAGATATAATATTTAGATAGTTGGCTTGAAAAGCTAAAGCAGTTTAAGGAAGGTCTTACGCTATCATTTTAAAATTAAATCAATTATATAAAACTTTTGCCTTGCAAGTTCTAGAGTGTATCAAACAAGTGAATTCGCAACTTTTCACCAGGCGTTCAAAATTTAATGAAAATACATAACTATTACTGCTTAAGAATTTTAGAAATCATGACCAAGATAATATTGGCACTGAGTGGTTAATCACTCTGCAATCATTCTCTTAGATTATCAAACAAAACAACTAATAAAGCATACTAAACAATCAAAAAAAATTCTTTTAAATAAAAAAAAAAGAAACTCTATCAAATACATAACAACACAAGCAAGTTTGCGACTAAATCAAGATAATTTCCAACAAAATATAATTCTCAAATTATCATGAAAATTTGATCAACTGCAATATATATATATATATATTTATATATTTTGGACATTCAATTACATAATTAGCTCGAAAAATGCTCCCCAGCAAAATTCCCCCCCGCCCCGCCCACCCCTCTCCCCCCGGGCGAAAATAAAGAAAAAGAAAAACTCACTCCTTGGTATTCAATGTTAGCATTCTCACCCTAACCATAACTCACATTCTCTTTCCATCCCTTTGATTTGACCAAAGAAATTGACTCCTTCTATCCCTTTCTAACCCACTCACCTAAAAATAGCCCCCTGGCTTAGAATCATGAAATGATTTATTGATTTGTGATAAGAAAATTATCAAGGTCATGACGTGCCTAAAACAAAACATTCTCCCAATAATCATGCGAAGATTTGTTGCTTGGAGACAGCAGAATCAACCTTAGTTTTGCCCCAGGCTTAGTCAACAACATGGGGATTATTAGGAATGATTTTGAGGGGTGGGAGCAAGAGCAGCTTTTGACGTATTGTGAACAATTTGCAAAAAAATAAAAAGGAAAAAAAAAATAAAAAAGGATGATTTGTGTAGTTAATTTGCAAGGTTACAGTCAATTAGGAAGAGGATGTTAGAATGTGGGGTGTATTATATGTGCGGAGGTCCAAAATAATTAGTGTGAAACTGTTAAAAAATCCTATGTGGCATGTAATTAGTGGTTGCCTAAAAAGTGGGTTATCAAAATGTATTTCGATAATGTTATGAAAATACTGTGAAGTAGTATTACTTCTTCTATTCTATAATATAGTAAATCAGTAAATAGAATAATAGTAAAGAAGAAATGTAAAGAACACAAATTGTAGTGAAAATTTTCTATCTTTTTCTCATCACCTCATACCTTCACTAAACCTCTATTTATATAGGTTTAGGGTTCATCCTCCACATAAAAGTCTTGTAGGTTACAAGAACCTAATGTAGATTACATAATATACATCAATTAGGAGTGTTATAAAAGTTACAATGTGGGGTGTTACATGGGTTATAAGGTAGTGGGAGTTACATGTTTTCAAGACAAATAATCATGAGTAAGTGGAGGAATATAAATGGACATCCACAAATTGCATGATTCATAACATTCCCTCTTGGATGTCCGTCTTTGAGAAAAATGCCTCATTAAAACCTTATTAGGAAAAACCCAGTGGGATAAAAACCTAGTGAAGGAAAAAGATTACATTAAAATGTGATACTGTCTTGTCAAAAACTTTGACAGGAAAAACCCAGTGGAGAAAAAATCTTGGCTAAGGGAAAAAGAGTACAGTGTATGATTACTCCTCCTTTTGGGCACATTATTGGATATCTTTCAGTCGACGCAATCCAATACTATGAACTAACTTTTCAAATGTTGAAGTCAGTAGTGACTTTGTAAATAAATTTTCCAGATTATCATTTGAACAAATCTGTTGAACACTAATATCACGATTCTTTTCGAGATCATGTGTGAAGAAGAATTTTAGAGAGATGTGTTTTGTTCTGTCACCTTTGATATATCCCTTCTTTAATTGAGCGATACATGCAACATTATCTTCAACAAAATAGTAGGAGCTTTCTTGTCCAAATGCAAACCACATGACTCTCGAATATGGTGAGTTATAAATCTTAACAAAAAACACTCCCGACTTGATTTATGGATGGCTAATATTTCAGCATGATTAGAAGAAGTGGTAATTATAGTTTGCTTCATATAATGCCAAGAAATAGCAGTACCACCACATGTGAAAACATAGCCCGTTTGTAACCGGGCATTATGGGGATCTGATAAATATCCAGCATCTGCATAACCTATAAGATCAGACTTGTGCTCTAGGATAATAAAGACCCTTATCAATTTTATCTTGAAGGTAATGAAATATATGTTTAACACCATTCTAATGCCTTTGTGTAGGTGAAGAACTATATCTTGCTAGTAGATTTACAGCAAATGATATATCTGGTCGCGTATAATTAGCAAGATACATTAATGCTCCAATAACACTAAGATATGGTACTTCTGGATGAAGTAGTTCTTCATCACCTTCACAAGGTTGGAAAGGATCTTTATGCATATCAAGTGACCTTACAACCATAGGTGTGCTCAAGGGGTGTGCTTTATCCATATAAAATCTTTTAAGCACTTTAACTATATAAGCTGATTGATGTAGAAAGATACCATTTTCCAAATGTTCAATTTGCAAACCAATACAAAATTTTGTCTTTCCAAGATCTTTCATTTCAAATTCTTTCTTTAAATAATCATCAGCTTTTTAGAACTCTTCAGGAGTCCCAATAAGATGTAATCATCAACATAAATAGCAATAATGACAAATCCTGAATTAGATCTCTTTATAAAAACGCATGGACATACCAGATCATTTTTATAGCCTTCTTTCAGCAAATATTCACTAAGGCGATTATACCACATATGTCCAGCTTTTTTCAAACCATAAAGAGATCTACATATTTTAATTGAGTAAAGATCTCGAGAACTATGTTCATGCCCTTTAGGTAATTTAAATCATTCAGGGATTTTCATATAGATGTCGTTATCAAGTGAGCCATATAAATAGGCAGTAATGACATCCATGAGACGCATTTCAACTTTTACACATGATGCCAGACTAAGAAAATATCGAAAAGTAGTCATATCCACCACAGGAGAATACATCTCATCACAATCAATACCAAATTTTTGTGAAAAACCTTGTGCAACAAGACGTGCTTTATATCGCACAATTTCATTTTTTTTCATTCCTCTTGCGCATAAAAACCCATTTATATCCAATGGGTTGCACATTTTCTAGTGTGCGAATCACTGGTCCAAAAACTTTACGTTTGGCCAGTGAATTCAATTCAGCCTGAATTGCATCTTTCCATTTTGGCCAATCATCTCTTCGTCTGCATTCTTCTACAGACCTTGGCTCATGATCCTCATTGTCATTCATAATAGCAATTGTTGTAGCATAGACAAATTTATCATCGACGTTAGTTTTCAATTGGTCCCATCTTTCCCTAGTCATGACATAATTAATTGAGATCTCATGATTATCAGCATTTTCAGGTATCTAAATTTCTACTGGAAATTTTTTACTAGCCATGTTAGGAAACTCTCCAGGAGTTGTAATTTCCTCGTTTTGACCATTAGAATCATTTGCTCCTTTTCTTTTGCGAGGAATTTTATCTTTATAACCAATTGGTTTACCACGCTTCAAGCGTGCCTTAGACTCATTTGCAATGATCACTTGTCCTTCAGAGATATTAATTCTAATCGGAGCATTTACAACCGGGACATAAGATTTAGTAACTCTTTTTAGGTCAGTAAAAGTGTCTGGCAATTGATTTGCTAAATTTTGCAAATGAATTATCTTTTGAACTTCCAGTTCACATTGTTTTGTACGATGATCAAAATGAGAACAATATGAACATAAACTACACTTCCAAAAATTCCTAGATGGGAAATATTTGGTTCCTGACCATGAACCAATTGTAATGAAAGACTTCATAATAATTCATTGGCCTTATGAGAATCAATGCTACTACATGCAAAATAGCATGTCCCCAAGCAAAAGTTGGAAGATTAGTTCTCATAAGCAATAGCCAAGCATGTAATTGCAAGCGCTTTATAAACGATTCTGTTAGACCGTTTTGTGTATGAACATAAGCTACAAAATGTTCAACACTTATCCCAACGGACATACAATAATCATTAAAAGCTTGTGAAGTAAATTCACTAGCATTGTCAAGACGTATTGTCTTAATGGGATAATTAGGAAAATGAGAGCGTAACTGAATTAATTCTCCCAAAAACCTCACAAACGCCAGGTTGCGAGTTAATAATAAGCATACATGTGACCATCTCATTGATGCATCAATTAAAACTATAAAATATCAAAATGGTCTACAAGGTGGCTGAATAGGTCCACATATATCTCCATGTATGCGTTCCAAAAATATGGGAGATTTGGTTTTAATTTTCATTGGTGATGGCCTTATAATTAACTTGCCTGGAGAACAAGTAGCACAAGAATTCATGGGATTGAAGAATCTTCTGGCTCTTCAAAGGATGACCACACGAATTTCCTATTATTTTTCGCATCATTATAGAACCGGGATGGCCCAACCGGTCATACCAAACGATAAAATCATCATAATTAGTAAACTTCTGATTTACTGTTGCATATATTTCAACTGTAACAATATATGTGTAGTATAACCCAGAGTAATAAGAAGGTAATTTTTCCAATATAACTTTTTTAGAAGAAATACTTGTAATATACAAATATTCATTATTACCTTTATTTGTGGTCTCAATATGATATCCATTTCGGAGGATATCTTTAAAACTCAACAAATTCCTTTGAGACTTTGATGAATATAATGCATCATCAATGCAAAATTTTGTTCCTCCAGGCAAAATTATAATTGCTCTTCCAGAGCCTTCAATTAGTTTTGCACTACCACATATAGTACTAACATGGGCTTCTTTTATAATTAGACAAGAAAAATATTTCTTATCCTTAAAACTGAAGTTTGTTGTTGCACTGTCTGCAAGACATAATTCTTTGTTATTTAGCTTTGAAACGTCCATTTTCTTCACCAAAAATAAAAATTCCAAATGAGTATACAATTTTTGTGAAACACAAAAGAAAAGCATTAAAGTAAATATTCAATAATAAAGATTTAAAACATCAAATTAAAAGTTTATTGCATCAAATTATTTAAATAAAAATTACTCTTGGACATTTCCATCACTAGTGACTAGTATCAAATTCAGGGTGATTGTCAAAGAAATCAGCAACATCCAAAGAAATAAAATCAGTAAAGCCATTGTCACTAAGACCAATGTCATAATTAACATCATCACTAATAAAATTCATCTCTATCTTCTTTTCTTTATTCTTCAATGATTCTTGATAGAAATCAGCAAGATGTTTTGGCGTACAACAGATACGAGACCAATGGCTTTTCATGCCACAGCGATAGCACTTATTATCCACTTTCTTTTTGTTTTAGTCTCCATCTTTCTCATCATTACTCTCCCACTTCTGGTTATGAGTGGCATTTTTGGTATGACCACCATAGTTATTACGACAACGACCACATCCACGACCACGCTCACACCCACGCCCACGATTAGATTGCAGGGCTGTCACATTTGCTTCAAAAAATGAAGCAAGAAAGCTTGGGGGCTTCATGATTTTTCAATAAAAGCTCATTATTTTTTTTAGCAACAAGAAGCAAGAAATCAGTTCAGAATATTTTCTAAAACCCTTTTCATGAGGTTCTCGAGAGGGATATCATCAACCATTTATAGCCATCACCGTGACATTGCAAGATGAGTACTTTGAGGTTTGTTGGTCGACGGAGATGAGATGGTTAGTCCAAATTCAAGTCATACAGTTGAGGAGTGGCAGAATATATGTCATGAGCTGTTAGGTTACCTGCCGGCCCCCAATCATTTTGATGGAGATCAATTAAAATTGAGGAATATCTCTATACATCTGCAGACGCGTCCTCTACTGCTCGAGTCCATCGATAATGAGGTGTTACAGCATGCCAGATGTCGGATTATGCAAATTTTAGGGTCTATTATGGGGGACAAGGCAGGTACAAAAATCAAATTGGTCTACCTACTTATACTGAGGAATGTAGTAACGGTATCGAGATATAGTTGGGGTAGCACCGTTCTAGCATCGTTATATAGGGCACTATGTTGAGCGACAATGGGAGATAAGGCCGACATATGTCGATCACTGAGCTTATTGCAAGTGTGGGCGTGGGAAAGACTACCGAAAATTAGTCCGCAATACCGTAATGTGAGAGAAAAACCTATCTTGAGCTATCCTGACATGCCTATCGGGCCTCGAGCATGCAAGTACGTGTTTCTCACTTTTTTTTTCAATGGCACATTTGGTTTATCTTAAATTATTTTTTGCCGTATTATAATTATCACAAGTGGAACACGGGTTTGAGTTTCGTAAATGTCGGTCGTCATGTGTTGTGTATGTATCGAGATCATTTGGACTATATGTCTGATGATGATGTAAGTAATACATAATTAATGTTTCGTAATTTTTGTCTCGTTAAAACAAAGTTTAGTTCAAAGACTAATGATTGTTAAATTTCTTTATTTCACAGTTTATCTGGCAACCGTATGTAGCGGAAGATTTGTACCAATTGCCAGAGTATTGCTTACGAGGCCATGATATTTGATGTGCAGCCGTGCCTCTGATCAACTTTGATGTTGTAAAACTATATTTACCTGAGCGAGTTATGCGACAGTTTGGCTATATTCAGACGATTCCTGCTGCCGTTGACAGAGATTTGAGGTTGCATCTTACGTTGACGGGTGGAACAACCGAAGTGAGAGAATTGTGAATGGCTTGCCTTCAAGTGGTCCTATGCAGTATTTCTCAGAATACATGGTTTGGTATCGTCGGATTATTTAGATTCTGATAGGTAATCCCGCACATTGTCCTGCCTAGGGTATCTGCCCAACTACATCGGTTGTCGAGTATTGGGTATGTATATAACTTTTAAAATTTCAATATTTAGCATAGTATCGAAAATTTAAAGGGTGAGCATTTTTTTATATACAGGGTGAATGTTAGGAGCAAGTGTATGATTTGATCGCGATACTTTGACCAATTTAGAAATAGATCCGAGAGCTCGATTATCAAATGTACATGACATTTTTTCTTGTGCATTGACGATGGTTGGGGAGAGTCACGGGATGCAGATGACACGTTCAAGTTTTGAAAACCAATGTGACTTTCAACAATCGCATGGTCGCTCATCTACGCCCGTCGCTCTGCCTACATTCACTGCTCATCTATGTCCGGTCGTCTGTCTACTTCTCGCCGTCGTAATGTTGATGATGATAATCAGATATTGAATACTGGTATGTTTCTTCATTTGTCCAGTGAGCCATATACGGAGACACCTGAGCTGGAACATTCATCGCAAGGCCACACTAGTATGTCATCTCAAATGCCTCCGTATAATTTGGTCTATGAGTGTCGAACGCGTCCTCGTCCACAATAACTATAGATCAATTCATTCTTTTTGATCTAGACTCATCGAAGACACAAGGCCAATCCAATGAAGACCCACAGCCCCAACCCCAACCCCCTAGGTAACAGCCACGTAGGAATATTAGGCAACCTCACTGTGGAACTTGATTTTTTTATTTCATTTTTTTAACTTGTGCAAACTTAGAACTTTTTTCTCTTTTAGCTTGTTTTTCTACAATGTTCGCACATTTAACTTCTTATTCAATTATCGAAGTCGATTTTCTAAATATGACAATTCAGATTAGATTATCTCACACTATCTTATACTTCGAATATGATGTTGTTTTACTATCTTAAAATTGTAACATGACATTGTTTTAGTAACGTAGTATTATATTTTACAACAAAGTTAATAATAACTATACGATAATGAGAAAAACTTTTTTTTTTTATTGAACGAATTACATTTATCACATAAATAGCATCCTTCAAAATGAAAGAAACTTAACTAGCTAGCTAGCTTTATTAGGTCTAATTCTATTACTAACAAAACTAAAAGAGATATTAATAATAAATACTAACAATGCAATGGAAGATTTCAAATTTCTACTATAGCACTTGCAACAATACGATCCAAGTTAAATGCAATCATATAATTCGATCAATATTCAGATATATATCTTTTGAAGTATCCTTCAATCTCTTCTTCTTTTGATGACTCTTAAAAATGCCAAAATCAAAAAGATAGTGAGAGATAATCTAATCTGAATTGCCATAAGGAGTTGATTTCCTAAATATGACCTTTCGAATGGCTATGCATTAGAGTTAGGGATAAGGGGGGATGGGCAGCGTGTGACACTCGTAAATCCTAAACCCTAAATAATATTAAAGAACAAAATTATAAAAAGTATGTATGAAAAATTAATTTGTCTTGTTACGAAATAAAAATATATAATTATATTTTTTGAATTTAAAATTTCCTTATGCATATCCATCCAAATATATAAATTAAAATCATCCGTAATAATACACAACAAATTCTGCAAAAATATTGTACAAAATTTCATTATTTTAAAAAAAAATTAATAAAAAAATAGCACAAAAACTAATTAACAAGTCTTAAATCATAACTTTTAAAAATATATATATTACATTAAAGTCAATATTCACGATATCGATTTCAATATTATTGGCACACTCCCAAAATTATCAATATTTATTTAATTCTGTAAAAAAAAAATAATATTCTGCAAAATAACTCCAAGTTCCAAACTTAAACGCGGTACACAAGTTCTATTACAGTGGAATTAACTTCTTGCACCAATAATTCAAATTAATAATATGAAAGACTACAATTGAATTGAACAAACACATAAAAGGAAGCTTACTATTAAAGCGTAGGAGTTGAAAACGATAAGTTTTTAAATATCAGAGAGGGAGAGGATGCTAAGGTTTAGGAGGGGATCAGTAGGGGGAAGTAAATACATCACTGTTGCCATGACTCTATTTAATTGAAGGGGAAGAAGAAGGCTTAGTTTATAAGATAAGATTGTATATAAAATTGATTTAAAATAGTAAAATCAGATCAGTAAAAAAAAATTTGAATTTTAAAAAATAATATTTTTTTTAAAAAAATATTAATCAATAGCTCATTGCATCTCGTCCTGTACCTCTAACTTTCTCTTTCAAAATTTAAAAAAACAATTATTAAGTGCTAATAGTTTTAATGAATGGTATTCATGTCTACTTGAGTAAATTATTTGCTGCCCTAAATAAAAATTACACCAAAATTGCAACCTTCTTATTAACATGAAAATTTTCAATATCCCTAATGAAAATTTTCCTTAATTATTGCTAGTAAAAAGTTAATACAAAAATTTTATTTTAAACGTAGAAAAAAAAAATTTTCACTAAAAAAAAACTTTTTTTTGGCCGCGGGGAGTAGGTTTGATTAAGAGAATAGGTTCTCCAACTTGAAGTTAGCGAAGCCTGTACATGATTGCTTTGATCAATATGGTCATTCTTCAATTGCATGAGTCAGTCATTTCTATTTGTAATGTTTTTCTCCCCAAAACACAATTATCCTCCAAGACTACACTTTAGTATCGGCAAGTCTAGCTTGCATAATGAAGAAGGTGGTTAAACAAACAATAATTAAACAACGTCCTCTGTTGCCTCTCTTTCAAAGAAAATTAACAAAATTTGCTGTTGAATATATTCCCCCTGTAAAGATTGATCCCGACTCCGCCACAGCCATGGGAAGTTGGCACGCATCACCCGCACATTGCACAGGCACAGTCGCTACTCTAATCAATAACTTCGACCCCAATAAGTCCACTTCTTGGCCGGTTTACCCGAGGTGAAGCACAAAGTACCTGAGAGTAAAAACAGCACGGTACTCAGAATCAAGCAAAGAAACCTAAATGACGCCCACCAAAAACAATCGTATTGAAAGAGGTTTCAATTTTTGAACTTTGCCTTTAATTTGATATGATTCTCCAAGTCAAAAGAAATATATAAATCTAGATGAAATAGAAAAGAACCTTCAGGCATTTCTGGCTGGTCAAATGGAGTACACAAGGTTTTGACTGCACCCATCTCCCCCCTTGTGCGTTCTTTGACCGACTTCTCCACATCCTAAAACAAGAAAAAGCCAAACAAATGCAGTGCAGCCGCAGAAAATTAATAAATATTAAGGAGAGAACCATGTATAGCAAAACAGTCTTTGTAATAAAGGCAGCAACAAGTCAATTGATAATCAACTGGCACCCTCGTGAGTGGAAAGAAAAAATGGACACATGAACACATGCACTTGTGGACAAGATCATCCAACAAGCACGCTTTAAAGTCAGCACACATGCAGACACAAGTTCATATTCACTCTGATGAACCAAATGCACACATGCAGACACAAATGCACACATGCAGACACAAATGCACCAAGGTGAACTTGTCAAAAAACCAGAATTCAGAAAGAACCCCAGTAAAGGACACCATACTACTTAGGTCAACGGACATCATCAAAGAATCATTTCAAAACATCAAGCTTCGATGAAAAGTCAATAGCCATCATCATCAATCCCCAGAGAAAAACAGAGTGTAGATAATAGACCAAAAAAATCCATACCTCTTCATCACACCATGGAGCCAAAATCAGTTTCTTTTGGTTCAGTGCCTCCATGAACTCTTCCCAAGTTCTTACCACCTGAATGCAGGCATCTTTCTTCTGTTTTGCAACATCAAACAGGTTCTTTTGGATCCCATCCAGCATTTCTCTTACTTTTTCAACCAAATCCTCAATGGGAGTGTCAGTTTTAGCATAATTGTCACGTCTAACAAGACGTACCTGAGGAAAAAAGAAAATCAGTGGTCAACAGATATTGAGTTATTTGCCAATAGCCTACCTCACGTTTGCCTTTCTCCTCTTTCATTTCATCCCTTGGGCATAGACTGCTACATAACACCAAAAAAAAGGCTAATGAACAAGATAATAATGGCAGAATTCCACCCATAATTCACCTGCTTTTTAGCAAGGTCCTTTGGCCCTATTTCGATCCTAAGAGGGACGCCTTTCATTTCCCAGTGTGAGTACTTCCACCCTGGCGAGTAGTTATCCCTGAAGTCTGCTTCAGCACGAATACCTGATTCATTCAAGGAATCCACTACGGCAGCACATGCATCAAAAATACTCTTAGTATCAGCATCTTTAAATGGCACAGGGATGACAATTGCTTGGATAGCTGCAACTTTAGGAGGCAGCACCTGCCCTTTATCATCCCCATGAACCATTATCATCACCCCAATCTATGACAGAGCAAATAGGACAATAAAAAAATTATACCACATATAATGTGTCCAAAAGAAAAGGTGTGTTATGACAGAGGAGAGAAGCAAAGACAAGGAAGATTACTGTTCTTGTGGTGTAAGCCCAGGAATTCTGCCACACCATACACTTTTCTCCTTTCTCATTTTCAAAGTTGATATCAAACATTTTAGCAAAATTTTGTCCCAAGCAATGGGAAGTTGCACCTTGTACACCTCGACCAGTATTTGGAATGAAAGCCTAGTAAAGAGAAACAAAATATGAAGTTTGGAAAAATAGATGCCCATCACATGATTGCCAAAAATTTGATGAGTAATGTCCAAATGGATTTAAGTACCTCAACAGTGGTTGTATACAGTCCACCAGCGAATTTCTCAAGCTCACTTTTCTTTCCCTTTATGACAGGAACAGCCAAGAACTCTTCATATATACGTCTATACAGTTCCAAGATTTCAAGGACCTGACAACAAAAGTCATGATTTACATCCCATACAGAACAACATTCATATTAGAAAGTAGATACCATCTATAAAACTAAAATGTTAAAACCTCTACAAATATCACACTGCCCCAAACCTGATCTGTCAACTCACCACATTCCATTGGGCCACAAATTATGCCCAATTTTTTTTTTTTTCACGAGAGCTTTGAAACAGAACAAATGACTCTAACACTTTATGATGGAGATCAAGGAGCACAAACACCACAACGTTCAGGCCAAGCAAGCCAAGGCAAGAATCAAGGAATCAAGGCACTAAGAATGGATTTAAAGATCCACTTCAAGGTGCTCATGGGCCGATGACAAGGGCCAGAGCTAAAAGGGTTAAAGAGGCCCTTATTGGGCTTATTCATGAAGTCAAAGTAAAGGAAGAGCCCAAGTTTAGTGACTACAAGCCTTATTTGGTCTAATTATTAAGTGTAGTTATTAATGAACCTTGTTCTTAAGCCCAACTTTGTATTTTTACAATTAAAATTAATTTTTGGGTTGTCACCAAAATTGGGGATGTGTGGTTGGCCAAGGGTTTATTCCAACTTTAATTGTGATATGTTTTGCTAGTTTCCTAATCTAGCTGAAGTTGCTATTAGCCGAATCGTTTATGGGATTTTCCTAGAAAACTTCCAATTTGTAATAAGGTCAAACTTTTTAATTTAGTCTTATTTAGGATTAGGATCATCGTTGGGTCATCTTAGAACAACATGTCCAACCAATTACAGTAATTGCTTTAACTACAAGTTAGATTGTTAGAAAGGGAATCATGTTTGGAAAAGGATGTAAAGGCCTAACTTCACCCTATAAATACCATTTTGGCCAAATTCTTCATCAATTTTCATCAATAAAATTTCTTTGTAAGGTAGTTCATAATTTTTAAGTTCTTTTGTAAAGAGTGTATTAAAGCTTGTCCTTGTGCTATTCTTGTGACTTAATAAGTCTTGTTCCCTTAACATGTGGTGTTGCTTCGACTCATATTGATACCAAGGTTTTGATCTACATAATAGATTGCGGTCAAGGTCCTTTCCACATTGAAGCAAGTAGTTCAATTCCTTGTTAGGGTTGTTCTTGGGGCCATCCATACGTTTGTGGATTTTTAGGACAAGTTTTCCAACGGTTCACATCACTCTATCCACAGCAAAAGATTGGAATTCCAACTATTACCTACAGTTTCAACATATATGTGCACAAAATCCTGGATAAATTTTTTATCTTAACTTCATCTGCAGCAGGACGGAGCTTATATATGCGGAATAACATTTTGTGAACAAAACTTTTAATTCTCTCAATAAAGAACAAACTTGTTTTCCACTTTATATTTAAAGTAATAAAAATTACTTGCCATTTCAGGTCAACATGCAACTACATTCTTTCAAAAGAGCATAAATCATTCATTCAACATCCCTCTAATGTACATTCAGATAGAGAAACTTTGATAAGGCCATGCATATGCAACAGTTTCCAAGGCTTCCATGTACCTAGTACAGCAGTTGGTAAGCAGACACTAGCCGTGTAATATGTGTAGATATTTATCCCCCCATACACACACACGTATATAAAAGAAACAGTGAGTAATCACCACAAGCTATCTACACCATGAAAAGATGAAAGCAACATTAGCCAAGGCAAGCACAGGCAGAGAGAGACGGCGAGTAACCATCACAAGCTATCTACACTATGTAAAGATGAAAGCAACATTAACCAAGACAAATACAGGCAGATAGAGAGAGAAGCAGAAGCAGAGACAAAGCCAGTAACAACTTGATTGGGGCTATAAGTGTGTGCTATAGTTTTGCATTATTCTACAATAGAACAAATTTCCGCATCTTCTGATTTTGCATTTTGTTAAGACAAATAAACCTAGTAGCAAAATCAAAATTGCTCAAACTGAAGGATAAATCAAGACAGCTGCATGACCCAAAATAACAAGTACCTCTTTATCTGCCTCCTCCTTAGTAGCAAAAGCAGTATGCCCTTCTTGCCAAAGAAATTCACGACTCCTAAAAATCAGAACACAGCTTATCAAACTGAATCAGATATACAAATTCCAGACTGTACCTACAAACTCTTGACTGGTCAGCATAGACCAATATTACATAAAGCCAGAATTTTTAAGTTTGGGGAAGAAAAAGCATACTAAAAGAACTCTGGCTTTGCCAAATCAAAGAAATAAGGAAACTGAAAAGGGATAAAGTTAGTACACAATTTATATCACATTAAGTAAGCAGGGCGGCAGTGCCTCAGGGTAAAAGATATTTAAGAGCTCTTCAAAACAGAAGAATTATAATGATCCAAACCCCCGAAAAAAGAGAAAAAAAAATTTAGAAGAAAGACGAAAAGTAAAAAAATGAAGTATTAACTGAACAAAAGGAATCATATGAAAGCACCTGATGAATGGAGTAGGATTGCTGAACTCCCATCTAACAACATTGCACCATTGGTTCAGCCTCAAAGGCAAATCTCGATGCCCCCGTATCCACTTAGAATAATAAGGATACATGACAGTTTCACTAGTTGGACGAATAGCAATTGGAACTTCCAAATCGCTTTGTCCGGATTTGGTAACCCAGGCAACCTGTAACCACAATTGAAACATAAGGATAATAGAACTTGGAAGTAAATCCTTCACAGATAACAAGAAATAAATGAAAAGACCAACATTTACAAAAAGACCATAATAGGCAATATTTGACTAGTAAGGTAGCAATTCTATCATGAGTTTATTTTGCATGAACTCAAATGACATTAGGTATGAAACTCTTAGCAACACAAAGAGGTCAAATCTCCCTACTGAAGATTGTCTTACTTAAGCTTGCACAAAATTATAACTTTCATTTATCGGTGAGCATTTTGCACCCATGTACTTGGATTTCATGAAAGTTGAACAACTGTCACTTGGATTTTTTCCATCCTAATGCCTATAACCTGTTGCATTTATTAAAAATGAATGTAATAAATGTAACAAATTACAAAATGCACACACACACACACACACAAAAAAAAAAGATTCATTTTTGTGAAGAAAAAACAATACATATTCGAAAATCTGGAACAAGATATAAGACAACTTATAAAACACCAGAAGAAGCGAGTTTCTCCGCAAAGATATTTGATCTTTCTGGCAGTTTCAAACATCTGTTTCTGAAAATTAAGATTGAGACAAGAACTTGCTCTCTGACTCTGCTAAATTCCTCACAATTGCAAGCTGCTGATTCTCATTTTACAAGGTTTTAACTGAAATCCATTTTATGTGCTCACATTTTGATGCAAGATGCCAATAACACTCAACGAGTTCAAAGCTTTCTGCTTGTGCAACTAGCACAGGTTTGCATCTACTAATTCATTCAACCTTACAGCCCTCTTCATAGTCCTCAAACTCCTCCACTCTCCTCCAAAACCCCACCACCACCGCCCCTCCCCCCCGCCCAAAAGAATAAAAAAAAAAGGCAGCCTTATTGGTAATTGCTAGTATTATTCTACAACTATCGGTTCAAAATAGCTATACTTATTGAGCAAATGGCCATGCCATATTATACTTAAAAGAAAAAAAGAAAACGAAATAAAACTGCCATATGAAATAAAAATAAATGGAGGTCCTGAGGTTCAAGAAAACTGTTAAAAACAGGTCTAACGAACAGACCATACAACTTGAGAGCAAAGAGAATTCTAACCTCAGGTGCAAACCCCTCTACGTGATCCTTCTCCTTTTCCAGAACACCAGGGGATACAAACAAAGGGAAGTAACAGTTTTGAATCTTCATTTTCTTAATTTCAGCATCAAAAAAGTCCTGAAAGGTGAAGCATAAAGTAATATTAACATCCATGACATATTAATACATGACTAAAAGCAGTTTTAGCGGCAGGAATAAACAAGATATCACCACTAGAAGCACCACTGATACTAAAGATACTACAAATTAAGTGCTATCATGAGTCAAAATTTGAAAACAGAAAATATTTCAAACTTACATGCATTTTCTCCCATATGGCCATAGCCCAAGGACGCAGTATATAGCAACCTGATATGTCATAATACTGGATCATCTCACCATTGACGACCACCTAAAGAAATCAAATTTTCAGGAGATAATCATTACAAAACATAAGAATATGGATGTGCTAAGATTTTGGAATTCAAATACAACAACTGCTACTATGCCCTTATCCCACTATGTGAGGTTAACTATATGAATCATATCTCACCATCACTTTCTATTCATCATACTTAAATTCATTTAAGTTTAGGTAATTCATGTCATTTTAATGATTTCTTTCCAAGTCGTTTTAAGTCCTCCCTTCCCCCTTTTAATTTGAGTTAATAATTCTCTAATCTCTAAACGTCATACTAGTACAGTTAATGGTCTCCCATGCACATGTCTAAACCACCTTAAACGTGTTTTCCTCATTTTCATCATCTATTAGAGCTACTCCTACATTCTTCTAATACATTCATTATTTATTCTATCTAGTCTAGTATGTCCGTACATCCATCTTATTCTCATTTCTGCTACTCTCATTTTCTATTCATGTTCATAATTAGCGCTCCAACACTCTAATCCAGAAAACATTGCTGGTTTTATGGCTGTTTTATAAAAATTTTCTTTCAATATTATGATCACAAGGTATAGAGGACACACTTCTCCATTTATTCCAACCTACCTGAATTCTATGTGTAACATCCTTATTAATTCCTCCATTTTCTTGTGGAATACAAATTCTAAATTTTTAAAACTTTTATATATATCTAATTTGTGGCTACCAATTTTCACACTTACCCTATTGTTGCTCCTATAATGAATAAAGTGAATCCATATATTCAATTTTATTTCTACTTATTTTAAAACCTTTCGACTCTAATGCCTCCTAAGTTTCTAACTTAGTATTCACTTCTCTCATCCCATCAATTGAAACTATATCGTCTACAAATAACATATATTAAGGGATTGGTATTTGCATATGCTTAGTAAGCTCGTCTATTACTAATCCAAAGATACGGACTCAAAGAAGATCCTTAATGCAAACCTATAGTATTCAGAAATTCGCTTGATCTCTATTCTAGCATTCTTACACATGTCATTATGCTTTTATACATATCTTTTATAAATTCTATATAAGCTACTCTAGCTCCTCTCTTTTTTAATACTCGACACATTATATCACAATTAACTCTCATATGCCTTTTCAAGATCAAATTCCATATATAAATCTTGTTTTCTCTCCCTATAGTGTTTGCATAGTCTTTTTATTATAGGTATGGCTTCTATTGTAGACCTTCCTGGCATAAAAGCAAATTGATTTTCTAATAAACTAGTCTCATTTCTCAATTTTCTTTCTATTACTCTTTCCCACAATTTTATAGTAAGACTCATTAAGTTAATACCTATATAATTTGTACAATTTTGTATATCTCACTTATCCTTATATAAAGGCACTAACACACTTGTTTTTCATTAATTAGGCATTTTCTTAGTTTTTATAATTAAATCAAAGAGATTTGTGAGCCATGTAATACAACTTTTCCAAGACACTTCCATGCCTCAAATGGGATATCGTTAAAACCCTCCACTTTACCATTTTTCATTATTTTTAGTGCCTTTTTTAACCTCCAAAGGTTGGATTTTGTAATAATACGTAAAATTTCTTTTTAGTTCAGACTGTAGTTCCTTCCATCGATCTTTTCTCAGTTTATCATCAATTAAAACAATTTCAATTTCATCTTTTATAAACTTAATCTATGTTAAATTTCTTGTTTTCTTTCTTCTAATTTTTGCTATCTTATATATATATGTATGTGTGTGTGTGTGTGTGTGTGTATCTATATATATATATTTCTCCTTTCTTAGTATCTAATCTTTTATAACAATTTTTGTAAGCTTTCGTTCTTTGCCTCATTTATTACTTTTTTCAACTCATTCTTAACAATCTTGTATCTTTCAATATTTTCATCATCTCTACAAGTATATAAAGTTTTATGACTGACCCTTTTTACTTTCACTTTTTCTTAAAAAAATTTATTCCACTACCATCATTTTTTATACCATGTATGGCCTTTTTACTCTCCCAATACTCTTTCCGCAACTTCTTACATTTGATTAGTTACCTTTCCCATGTACTCTCTACTTTCTCTTCCACATTCCAATTGAAGTGTCTAATATAGTTTTTATAAAAATATATTTTTCGTTCTTATTTTTTAAGCCCCACCCCTTAATCCTAGGGACATTGGGTAACTTGTTTTTAAATTTTTTATTATTAAGTCTTATATTAAAAATCATTAACCTATGTTAAATAGAGAGACTTTCTCCAGATATTACCTCACAATCTTTACATAATTTTTTATTACTCCTTCTTATTAGGAAATAATTAATTTCTGACTATTTAGAATTCAAATATCCAAGAAAAATGTGAATGTGATCAGAACAGAATCTTGTCTTCAACAATAGACAATTCTTTGCTAATACAATTTTCTCAAAACATATTCTTCATTCACAAAAATAATCTTCAGTCTCTAAACAGACCAAATAGATAGATAAAAAAGCAAATCTCTATTTTATTACTCCAACAAATGCAATTTATCACTCATCACAGTTGGACAAGGATTACCTCAGAGTACCACTCTCCAAAATTCTCATCTTTCTTGTTTGTGAGGCCAAGTCCAGTCTCCTTTTTCACTTCCTTCTTTCTCCCTTCTGGGACATTTAAACACACACATAGTAAGCATACCAAAAAAAACAATGAAACAAAAAAACAAAAAAAAAGAAAAGAAAAACACGTTTAAGACTATTCAATGATGAGAAACTAAGCCGCTGAAGTACTCACTACTAGGGTTTGATCCAGTATTAGAACCCTTTGCTTCGTTTGCTTCCTTACCAGCCATGACTGAAATATCTCTGACACTTTTCATAAGCATACACATTACACATCCACAAAAAAAAAAAATGATATCAAACAAAGAAGAGTAGCCTTGAGCATAAATGCCTTAGCCCAATAAGAACCATAGCCTACAGAAATCCGCAAGGAGCAAAGTGCCCACGTCTGACAATAATTACCATTGTCGTCCAAACAATGCCGCAGATCGTAAATTAACAACTATCCAAGAGTAACGCTTGTTATCTTTTAACTTAAAGATTATAAATATTCTTTATCTTTTGCCCTTAAAATACCAATTTTAAGGAAACTGTTTACACTTTTTCCGCTAAAAATACGATTTTGCTATAAACCCTTCTCACCTTTTGCGCTAATAACATTATGCAAATAAACCATTTTCACCTTTTTGCCCTGAAAATCCAATATTCAAAATAAAGAAAACCTTTACGGCATGAAAGCTCTCCCTACGAACCACACTAGACAATTTCCTCTACCCATCCCACATACTGAACACTAGATTAAAACCGCAAGCTTGGAGCCAATGAAACAGAAAGGTTAGTTCCCAGACAGCTTAATCAATTCTAATTTGAAAAATATACGGAATGGGGAGGACTATACCTGGCAATACACTGTTCCGATCGCCACTCCTGCTCTTGCTGCGCTGATTGCACTTCACGACGGCCCACAAAATAATTGGCAAGAATGAATGTAAGGGGATGTTGTGGGATGAACAAATGCCGGGCAAGAAGGCGAAGCGGGGATGGTGGACGATTGACCGGTGCGGGGAGAGGATTGGGGGAAAATACCTATGCGTTAAGTATTTACTTTATTTAAATGCCCGCCAAAAGTCAATGAAAACAATTCGGGAAATTTGCAAAAGCAGCACATTTGACCATGAATTTTGCAAAAATAGCACGTTTCTTTTTTTCTTTGCAACTATAACATTTTAAAGTTGCACAAATACCAACATGCCCCTCTCTTCTATTCTAAAATCAAAGGCTCGACCGTTCTTCTTTATCATTATTCTTCATTTCCTTAACACCCATTCCTCTACAGAAATAGCACCCATTCCATTCCTCTACTTCAAAACTTTAAAACAATACATATCATCTTTTTCAATGGCAAGCACAAAAGGAGGACCATCATCTTCAAGAAAGAAAGTGTAGGCTCATGAGGTCAATCGAAATTTCACTACAAATTGTCATTTTAATCTTACAAATTCATACAAAGAGTGTTTTGATAGAGTGTAGTGTTATTGAATGTTTGAATTTGAGTTGGGTTTGTTTGAATTTGTAATTGGTTTTGGACAGAAGTGCAATTGGTCGAGGCATAGGTCGAGCCCTAAGTCTAGTAATTAGTCGAACCATATGGTTGGTCGAGTATTTAATCGCGTTAATGGTCGAGCACGAAGTCGAGTAATAGTGTACGTCGAGTTAATAGTCGAGCCATGTAAGTCAGATTTAGGGTTTATCAAGCAAATTATCAAGCATGAATCAAGCATATTCCTTGTATTTTCTTTCATGTCTTGTAAGA
This sequence comes from Gynochthodes officinalis, assembly GCA_020080225.1. Classification (NCBI taxonomy): domain Eukaryota; kingdom Viridiplantae; phylum Streptophyta; class Magnoliopsida; order Gentianales; family Rubiaceae; genus Gynochthodes; species Gynochthodes officinalis. The sequence goes on along the minus strand of CM034619.1, from coordinate 35,774,385 downwards.
GAAATGGGACATCGTAGCTCAGCATATGCAAGAACAAATGAATGCTCTTGTCCCCGAAATAGCGGCGACAACAAAAAGATGCCAGCAATACACTAGCCGCATAGAAAAGGCCGTTAAACATTTGGATAAGGCCGTCAAACATTTGGATGCTCGTGTTGAGAAACTGAAGGCCAAAATTCATCATTTAGAAAAAACCATAGGAAATGTTTATGAAAAAGTAGGAAATGTTTTTGAAGAGGACGAATGTAGCGCAGTTGAAGACAATTGACAAAAAACAAATGTCAATTTGTATTTGTCTTCACTTTTATTTTAAGGAACATTTTAAGAAATTGTTATTTTTCCTTTTGTTTCTAGAACATTTTGTTGTTATTCAAGATAAGCTATTGGTATATGTTGAACATCAATATGTCCTGCCGCCCGGTTAGTTTAGTCCTTATGCGCAACATTTTGTTGGCTACATAGTATGGACCTATTAATCAACCAGTTTAGTCTTATTACTTAACCTAAAATAGAACTTGACTAAAGGATCGACCTATTAATCAACCTAATATAGTTCTCCAAAATTATTTTTTTTTCTAAAATAAATAAATAAATAATTTTTTTATAAAAAAAACTTGACCTAGTATTAGGTCGAGTTTTAGGTCGAGTATTAGGTCAAGCGTGACGTAAATTCAACCAAACTTAGTACTCAACTTAAAACTTGACATAAAACTCGACTTAACCTTGTGCTCGACCTAAAATTTGATCTAGGGCTTGACCATTCTCTTCTTCAAATTCACAAACCTAGTTCAACTAGTGCAAATTTCAACTAACTAACATATCGCTGATGTGATTTCTTCTTTACGATTGCGGCCTTATTGCTTGAAGATGATAGTCCAATAGGGTGTACGAATAGTGAGGTGTGCAAACAATGGGGTGTGAGAACAAATTTTGTTGAATCGTTGAAATGGGTTCTGAGAAATAAAAAAAGAAAATGGGGTGAAGTGCTATCTCTTTGCATTCTATAATAGAAAAGAGGGGCACTGTAGTCTTTTTTTAGATGGAAGTGCTATAACAGAAAACAAAAAAAAAATGAAGGTGCTATTTTTGTAAAGTCAATGGTCAAATGTGCTATATTTGTAAATTTCCCAAATAATTCAATGTCCTTTGCGTATTTATTTTTTAAATTTTCATTTAAAAATTTCTAGTTTTATTTTCCAATTTCATTTTCCAATTTCCAACAATAATTAACCATTTGACTCTCTACCAGTAGGCATAGTTTTTAGAAAATCGAAATTTATTAAAACAATCTCGATTTTAACTACAGTTCTACCTTTATAATTTAAAAAATATATAATTAACTTTACTCAAAAAAAATTATATTTAAGTAAAATTAAGATTTATTATTATATAAATAATTTAATTAGTTTGATTATATTTTTATTAGCCATTAGCAATAAATAAATAAATTAGACATAAATAACCTTCAATTATGACAATTGAAATATTGAGAAAATTATATAAAATATTATAAAAAATAAAAATTTAAGTAAAAACATTCAATTATAAACTATAATTGAATTTTTTACATATCTACTCATATATTATTTTAAAAATAATTTATAAATTATTTTTTCTCATTTTTATTAAGATCTTATAATATCTCACCAATTCGATCCTACTATTTTAAATCGATTTTGTATGAGATTCTGATCTTATAAACTATACTAGTAAGAGTATCTTGCCTAAGACATAAGATTGTTCACTATATATTTTTAAACAGAGTAAATTACATTTTAGTGGTTTACATATTCTTTCACTTTTTAAAATGATATTTTGTTATCTAGTATTGTAAAAAAAAGCTTTTCTGGCATTTTGGATTGGATATCACTCATTTAAATGATAAAGTTAAGCATGTGAGAGTACATAAATTTTTCTCAAGGATAATAATGTCAATACAATTCTCATTTCCTGTCTAATTCACCACATAAACACATTAACAATATGGAAAAAAATGAAAAATTCACCATACAAACACAAAAATGAAAATTCTTTGATCGCTTTTCTCCTATCTCCCTATCCTTTTTGTTTATTTTCTAGGTGGAGGAAAATATCTAGACTTATCCTTCTTCACTTGATCGTGGCCGTGAGTGTAGAAAAATAGGCACATAGAATGATGAAGGAAAAATATAAAAGAAATCGATTTTTTTTTTACAAAGAAAATGTTAGTTATAATTTACTTCCAAAATGTCACCATGTACAACTTTACCCACTATTTATGAATTCTTTAACTCTCAAAATGCGGCTAAGGCTGAAGCTCATGGGGTTCCCATACTAACTTAATCTTTATACATTTCTAAACCAATTGCTTTATATTCCTACTATGAGGCCAAAAAATTGTAGTACCAAAACAAAATAAGCAGCAACAAAAAGCTGCAACCCTTGCTTGAACCATCAGCTACTCTTCGACTATAGTTGGAATTGTATCCTTCTTCTATGTAAGTTTGATACTTTTCCCACTACAGCCTTCACCTCAATTTATCAGCATGCCTTTAGAAAGGGACTAGTTACCACCGAACTTGAACATAAGTTCCTAGCTGCCACTCTTCACCTTGGTCTATATCTCCTTTAACTTTAACTAAAGGTATTGCCTGTGTCCTCTTTCCATCTTGCTCACATCTTGGAATTCCAACCATTCAATCACAGCAGGTCCACCACAACCTTTTCTTCTCTTTACTCCTTTTGAAAATCCAAAGGTTTCTAAATTTCCAAAACATCCAAAGGATATACACTGTCAATTGAGTTCTATCTTGCCAATTATTGTCTTTGTTCCTGCTGCATATTTTTTGCCACCAATTGTTGAAACTCATAGTTTGCTCTCTTGGATCTTCCCATCTTACTGATGCAAGTTTCCACACCATTTTAGCCCTTGTACAGTATAGTAAGACATGCTCTAGGTTTTTCTCTTCTTCTCGGCACAATTACATATGGGAGTTTCTTAAATACCTCTTCAACATTTGATCCTTGGTAGGCAAATGTTTTGAAATTGAAAGTCATTGATTTTTATTAAAATAGAATTTGTTCTCTCTGTCCTTTCCAACTAGCTGATTATTTTATTTTATTTTATTTTTTGCCAAAGAAATGATAATTATATTTACTGCCAAAATTGTCACATGTATAACTTTGTCCATTGGCTCTAAAGGCTTTAGCTCTTGTGATGAGGCTAAGTGTGACAATATGAGGTTTTCCTATCTTTTGATAATTCTATACACCTTGAAGCCTATTTCTATATTTTCTAACCTATGAGGCCAAAAAAGAATGAAATATCAACAATCTCATCAAGCAACAACAAAAACCACACCCTTTGCTTCATCCTTTTGCTCCTCATTGGACTATAGTGGATAGAATATCATATTCTCATGGTGTTTGGATATTCTTTCCATTATAGTCATTGCCTCAACCTATCAATTATTTTCTTGTCACGGTTAGTGGCCACTGAACTTGGTTAGTAGTTCCTAATCGCTCCCCTTAGTTTGGTCATCTCTCCTACTTACTCACATCCTGAAATTTCAACCATTCCGCCAGAGCAAAATCAACAACTACTTTTTCTTCTCTTCATTATTTTTGGAAGATCCAGAGATTTCTTATTTTCCAGAACATTCATAAGATATATACTGCCAGTTCAACTCTACTTTGCAAATGGTTGTCCTTTTTCTCACTACATATTTTAAGCCACCATTCTTTAAAAGTTAAATCTTCTCCTCTCAAATCTTTTCTCCTTATCGAGCCATTTCCACACATTTTTTTGCCTTTGGGCAATACAGCAGGACATGCTCTAAGTTCTCCTCAATTTCTCCAGACATGTTGCATATAGGATCTTCTTGAATGCCTCTCCTCAATAACTAGTTTTTTGTTGCGATAATGCAATGCTAACATCTCTACATGAAGTGCTTGAGCTTCCTTTTGATACTTAGCTTCCAACTACTCTTCCAAACCATTTTCATTGCTCCCCTGACTGAACTACTTTCGGCTTGTTTATACACCTCCTTTTGTCCCTTGAGTGCATCTTGATAGGTTGACTTTACCATGTAGTTTCCTTATTTTGTCAATTGCCACACAAGTTTGTCTCTATGGTCTCTATGGACTTCTTTTGAGCGAGAGATATTTACTATAACTTCGGCATCTAATTGGTTGAAAATTTGGCGCACTAGTTCTTCATTTTAGCTATCACTCTTCCTTTCAAAAGCTCACTCACCCATGTAGCCATCTCTCTCTGAATAGGAAAAGTTGTTGGGATGAAATGTGGTCTTCCAGGAATCCAAGGGCTCTCCCATACTCTGACTGATTTTCCATTCTCCACTTGGAAAATGACCCCACTTTTAAGGATATATTTGGCTCTCATTTAATACTTCCACAGTTATGATACATTTTTTTTAATCGGGACTTGTAGAAAACCGCCATCTGGGAAATACTTGACTTTTATTACCTTGCTCATGAGGAGGTTTGGCTGTGTAATGAGCCTTCAAAGTTGTTTTGCTATAAATGCATCATTAAACAACTATATATTTTTGAATTCCAAACCCCCCCTCCTCCTTCGGCCATATCAGATTCTTTCTAGCCTTCCAATGTATCTTGGATCTCTCATCTCCTTTGTCTCCTCACTAGAAGTTTGTAGTCTTTCTGATAATATTCTGACACACTTCTTTTGGAAGTTTGAAGCATGCTGTTGACACAAGGTTTACAAGGTAAATTTATAATTGATTTTGATGATAACAAACATTAAATTGAATTTTCATAATTAATTTTCAAATTGACATTCAATGAAATATTTTAATTTGATAGATTGAAGATAATATATTTGAAAAAGATTAATATTACTTTTAATGTATTTTTACCTAATTTGGATGAAACAAGAAAGGAATTTCAAAGTTTAGAGTAATGAAAATTAGTGAAAGATGAAAACTTGAACTAGAAGGTTAATTTGGATGAACAAAGAAATTAGATATATGTTAATATTTTGATGATATATAAAGATCTAACGGTTCAATTATTTTGAAATTTTCTTATAGTAAACTAAACTTCCATATTTACAGCTTTACTGAACTAAACATTTTTTGGATCCAAAGTTTAGATGTTAAAAAATGAGCTGAAATATTAGTTATTACAGAAGATACTTTAATTCTGGAGTCTGGAGCTAGCTTTGGTTTTTGAGACATAACTCAAAATGTAAAAATTTAAAAATTACAAAATTTTGTGTGTAAAAAGAAGACATAAAAAAATACAATTTTTGTATTTTAAAGTTTTCCAAATTCGAAAAGAAAAATGGTGAAACAATATCTTTAATATGAAAACATAGATGCAAATTATCAGAAAAGGTTGTCTGGAGCTGGTCTTGGTTTAACGGCTATATTTGAAGATCTAACTGTTGGATGAAGCTGAAATTTCTCCACGTGGTATCCAACTTAAAGAGCTACAAAATCATTACTCTGAGGAATTTGTAGATATGAACGTTATATGGGAGAAACAACGGTCACAAATATATTCTAGAAATCTGAATTTGAAAGGAAGCATTGAAAGCAAGAAAATTCAAATTCTTTGAAGGGCAAAAGAGTCTTTTCGGTTAGCAACGGCCATTTTGGAATTTATGCCTATAAATACAGCCTTAGACTCAAACTAATGCAGAAGAGCTAGAGAAGAAAAAGAGATAAGGCAAGAAAGAAGTGCCTACAAAGAGAAATAAGTTTTGAGTGATTTCTTTCACAATTGTGCTTCATTTTTTGTATCGAACTTGTGAGAGTTTTGATCTTAGTTAATTGAGTTTTAAACTCATATATATTTTTGTAAGAAAGAGAAATTTATTACCCTTTTATTTGTTTGTGAGAGTTAGAGGAATTCTTGTTGATCTTGGTCTAAGTGTTAGAACCTAGATTGGAGATATTCTTTGAAAGAGTTTTGTTGAGTGATTTGGGGATAAAATCACTTGGTGTAAATGTTTCAGGGATAGATTCATTTGGTGTGAAGTGATTCGGGGATAGAATTACTTGATAAGGTTTTCTAGCACCTTTGGAAGCTAGTGTATAACAAGCTCTTTCAAAGAATAGTAAAAAATTTCATGGAGGATCTTGAGGAGTGAACGTAGGCAAAACTGGAGCCAAACCACTATAAATCGCTTGTGTTTGTTTCTTTTCCCTTCTCTTTATATTTATTTCATATATTTGCACTTTATTTAAAATATATTGAATATGTTTTTGTGAATTTTTCTATACTTGATTATCATTATCATTTTCATTTTGATATACTTATTTTTACAGTTGAAATTTTATTTGTTAATTTTTAGTGAAACCATACTCACCCCCATCTGGTGGTGCTATTTGGGACAATACATCTAATCATGTAAGTGGGGAGGATACTAATTTACGCCGTAATGAGCACTTCTTTTCCAACTAGGCTAAGAAACCTATTTGAACACCTGTAACTTTTGTTAGACTTTCTTCCCTCTGAGTTGAACACCTCCTTTTTGATCCGCCTATTATCATGGGAGTCCGAGATACCTTGCCTTTTGCTTCTCTTTGATACCATCTAGGATTTTATAGATATCTTCTTTTTGCTTATTTGGAATATTATTGTTGAAGAATATTGAAGATTTTTCCTAGTTGACCAACTGGGCAGAGTAGCAACTGTAGTTGGATAAAAGAGTCTTGATCCTATTTGTTTGCTCTAAACCTGTTTCACAAAAGAGTAGTGAGTCATCTGTAAACAATAGATGTGTAATTTGAGAACCTTTTTTGCTAACCCTCATGCCCCTGTATTCCCTTATCAAGTTTGTTTGCTTAATCATGTTTGAGAATGCCTCAGACACAACTAAGAAAAGATAGGACGATAGTAGATCCCCCTATCTAATTCCTCTTGCGGGTTGAATATACTCACATTTTTTCTTATTGATGTTAATAGATAACGTTGAGAAACTAATGCATTGCCAAATACAATCTATAAAAGTGTTAGAGAACCCCATTCTCCTAAAGACCTCACACAAGAATCTTTACTCTACCCTATCATATACTTTAGACATATCAAGTTTAATAGCCATCCACCCCTTGTTTCCTTTATGCCTGGCATTTGGTGTATGAATACATTCATGCGCCATTACCACATTATCTAATATTTGTCTCCCAAGAATGTATGCGACCTGGATAGGGCTAATGCATTTGTGGAGGCAAACTTTTATCTTTTCAGTCAATATTTTAGAGATGACCTTATATACTACATTACATAAGCTAATGGGTTTATAATGGCCAACAGATGTAGGGTTTTTAATTTTTGGAACCAATATGATTAATGTATAGTTCACTTGTTTAAGCATTTTCTTCTGCTCAAATTTTTTTTTAACAACATTGCACAAATCTACATTAATCACATTCTAATAAGATTGGAAGAAAAAAGAAGTCATACCATTAGGCCCAGGGGCCTTTTTGGGATTCATTTTGAACAAAGCACTTTTAATTTTGAATTCTTTCACAGGTCTCGTTAGTTTATGGTTTATTGTTTCTGTGATCGACAATGAGATACCATCCAAATCTTCATGCTATAGACTCGGGTTAGAGGTAGAGAAGAGTTTATCATAAAATATTAAGATTTCCTCCTTCACTTCTTGGATGTTTTTACATGGACTTCCATTTTCCTTCATCAATCTTTCAATAGTGTTTTGCCTCCTTCTATTGATAGTCGAGGCATGAAAGAATTTCGTGTTTTTATCCCCTTCTTGAAGCCATTAGATTCTTGATTTTTATTTCAAATATATTTTCTCATCTCTATAAGCACTATGGAGCTCTTTTTTCAGTTTTCCTCATTCTTGCCAATTCTTGTTGTTCTCATGACTAGATAGGAGCTCCATTTGTGATTTGATCCTCGCTATTTGCTTAGTTGAATTATGCATATTCTTCTGGCTTTATTTTAACAGCTCCACTCTATTTTGTTCAATTTTGGCACATAGTTGATACATTGGGGTTCCTCTTTGCTCTCTTATCTATGTAGCTTCCACTAGTTCGCCTACCTTCTCTTTCTTGACCCATCTTTTGTCAAAGAAGAATTGTTTCTTACCTCTTTGCTCTTTCGGTTCAGTGTCCATTAGGATGAGTGAATGATCTGATAATTGCCTCTCCACATGATAGGCTTTTGCTCTTGGAAAGCTGAGTAACCAATTGGGGGAGCCAAAAAATCTATTTGGCATTTCTTTCACAAAGCCTTCTCCTTCTTTATTATTAGCCCATGTGAAACTCCTTCCCACAAAATTTACTTCTCCAATCTCTATTTCGCTAACAAATGATTTAAAAGGTTGGCAATTGGCTCTGCTCTTTTCTTCTCCCCTTTCTTCTCTTCGGGACTTAAGATATCATTAAAATCTCCTCCTAAAAACCACATGTCTCCCAAGTCCTATCTTTGTTGCTCTAAGTACTCCCCTTGTTCTTGTCCTATCTTTTTATCTGTACTAACACAAAAAAAAATAGCCCCAAAAAACCTATTCTCCCCTTTTAGCTCACATTCCATTTGAATGCAAAAGTTAGTAGATATTATTTTGTTAATACCTATATTATCATTCCAACAGAGAAACAATCCTCTTTTTGTGCCCTCTGGCTCTACAACTCTCCATCATTCTTGGCATCTCAATCTTCTACACACAATAGTCACAAACTTTCTTTTTTTTTTTGGATAGAAATATCAATTCAGAAAGGTGGGATTGAATAACCTCCCTCAATTGGAAAACTGAAGAGAGTCCTCCCAAACCTCTATAATTTCATACATAAACCTTCATTTTTGATGTTGGGACCACTCTAGGATGGTCACCACCACCTTCAATGAATTTTCTATTTCTTAATCTTCACTTCTTAACCTTTTGTTGTACATATCCCTCTCTTCTCTAAATCAAAACTTTCATCTTGGAGTTGCCAAGTTCTCTTACACCCAAAAGATTCATTTTCTTTACTTTTAGCCCTTCTTCCAACTTTGTTTCCAGTTCATATCCATCTTTTGCCCTGCACACTTTTCTTTGCTTTCCTTATTGAGGCCACAGCTTTATCTTTTTTGTAATCATCCTTCTTCGTTTGCTGGAATGCCATCTCACTTCTAACTGGAACATTAATCAATTCAAAATCTGCATTTGATTTGTCAACTTCCTCTTTCTCCTTTTTGGCTATCTAATTCCATCTCCTCAAGCTGCATACCATGACCGCTTGCTGCCATGATTTTCCTTCATACGCCAGAGATTCTTTTTCTTTTTTTTCTTGCACCCACGTTCACTATCAACTCCCTCTCCAGCTGCTGCCCTTTTGTTTGGTTATCATTCTTCTCCCCCAAGTCCCTATTCTCTATTTCTGTATTAATCATGGTTGGATCTGAGTTTGCATCTGTTCTGAGGCTTCCCTCTTCCCTATTTTCCTTCCTCATTTTTAGAAATAACCCTTGCTAATGGTTGAGTTTCAGATTCAGCAACTTGGTTTTTAGCTTGTAATTCTGTGCTTGGAGTTCAGACCTAATCTAGCCTTTTGTCTGAATCTCCCACATATTTTTGCCTTCGGATTTCTAAACTACCTTTGCTTCCTCTCCCCTTGCATTAGGCTTACTCCTTGTAGCTCTCAACCACTCTCCAAATTTTTCCTTTTTAGTTCATCTTTCTTAGAAGCTGCCCTCTTAATAGAGCACAACCTCTCAAAATGCCCAACCTTGCAGCAGTAGTAACAAAAAGCTGCTAAATTTTCATACCTAAAAGATATCCAACACTTCTTATCCTTCAGTTTCAGCCGTGTGCATCTCAATAAAGGCTTGCACAAATCAACTGAAGCTAATATCTTCATGCACCTTTCAACACTGCTTCCAGTTTCTGGGATGAGGACATCTAGAAACTTCGAAAAAATTTGCTTCAATTTGAATTCCATTTCTCTGGTCATCCACTGAATCAGCAGGTTCCACACTTGAATCCTCAGATTCACCTTGTTAAAATTTTTTTTGTTTGAGCTGTAGATTGTTTGTCCATTCTCTAAGAATGAAAAATTGCTGGTCGAACATCAAGCCTTTGCCTTGTAGTACCCTGAATTTGTCCTCTTTATTGCTAAAGGCAAATTGATATGTATTTGGCCCTAACTCCCATACTTTGAAGGGTTCTCTAGTTGGCCAAACTCCTCCAAATTGTTCTTGAGGCCTATGAAATTCGCTTTCCTTTCCCCAAAAATTCTGTCTATTAGACTCTTTGAACACTCTTCCATATTGCTTTTAACATCCTCTTCCTGAATCACCACCCCCATTTCTTCCTCTCTAGTAAGCTTTACTCTTTGCATTAGATTGGAGACTGCTAGCATCGGATCTGGAGGGTTCCCACTATCTATTCTCAGCTTGCCAAGCCCACAAGGTGACGGCCTACCTAGAAGAATCAGAAAACAACAAGGGTAAGAATTTGGTAGCTAAAAACTAGGGCCTCAGTTGATCTGTCATGAACATGGTCTGATGGAAATGTTAGACTAAAGGGCAAAAGTTGATGGTCGCTTTATGGATCTTGGAAGCAAAAAGACTGTCTGGAGTGAATCTCTTAGACTATTGGAAGAAACAAGGATTTTTCCATGGATTTAATAGCTAGAAGAAGAAATCAGAAGGAGAAATTAGACTATAGAGAAGTGAAGTTTCCTTAATGATGTCTAAAAACTGGAGGGAGACCACATTAAGACTAATCACTTGTGTAATCATTGTGTAGACAAACTAATGATTAGTTGCTAACTATTTAGTAAGATCATTAGTGCATGTTAATTATTTGTTAATGACTAGTAGACTAAACCTTTGCCTCCACAAAGGCACTTTACTCCTCTTCACCTGGAGAGAGGAATGTACACTCCAAAGGAGACTTTATGTTTCGAGTATTTACAATTCTTTCCAACTAGCTGATGGAGCTCTTAATTATCAGCCCGGTAGTAGCACTTTTTGAATTTCATGTCTTATTAACAAAGAAAGTGATTAAACCCATTTTCCAAATTACGCAGGTGCATCAACAATTTCAGGAATGAATTAATAAAATAATTGATTTTAAAGTAAGTTGAAAGTCATTTCATGGTATCCTTTGTAGTGGAATATAATGCCAATTTGTGAATTGGTATCAAACGTTGTCTGTTGCAATGGCTCTTGTATTTATGACATGACAAAATTCTCTTGACCTCCTTCAATAGAATGAGGGGATTAAAACTTCAAGTGTCTATTGAAGGAGATTGAACAATAGAGGATTAATACTTCCAGTATCGACTCAACTTGCATTATTTGGGATATTGAAAAAAGGTTTGTGGTGGTGTTGCAAGAGGGTTATAGGGTAACGGGAAAAAGGAGGGGGGGGGGGAGGGGTGTTTAAACCAATGATAGCTAGTAAAGAAGACAAAAAGACTTTTATAGCTCTTTCCAGAATAATATTTTCATTGTCTTGAATCATCCCAATCATTGGGGAAAATATGTTGACATGGAGAGTCGAACTAATGAAAAATTTATTATGACTATGCAAATAGAAATTTAAAAGGCAAATAAGAAGAATCAACATTTAGAAGTGTTATTTGTAGTTAGTTCTACTATTATTATTTGAATATTATACAGTTTCAATTAAAATTATTTAGTTCAAAAATTAATCTAACTTCATAATAACTACACAAAAATATAAAAAGTATATTTCGTTATTAATTAAATTTTAATGAATTTACATGTTAGTATACTAGGAAAAAGTACTTGATGATAAACTGTTAGAATGGGTTTAATCAATGTGTGAAATTTAAAATAGAAAATTAATTTAATAAAATTACATTTGGAAAGAAATAGTTCCCAAATTTTCCTTTTCTTTTCCCTTTTCCTCTTAACTAGAACATATATTATTATAAGCAATTAAGTGGTCAAATGTTTACGCTGATTTTTGTTTAGCTCTTCAGCTTTCCTTTCATTTACTATAACTAGTTTACATATCTTAGAAAAAGAGGAAAAAAAAAGTTCTAATATCTTGCATAATAAGCTGAATTAAAGTTATGGATAAAGAACTTTCTGTCGTTTGTGGTAAGAAGATCAAGATGTTTACAAAGGTTACTACTTTATTCCACCCAAGTGACAAAGCCGTTCTCATTTCCTAAATACAAGCCATTGCTTCTACATAAATTGCAAAAGTTGTAAAGTAAGTAGAATTTTTGTAGAATCTGTGATGACTTATGCAAAGACTACTGTTGACATGCCCCATCTATTCATATTTGATCAGTTTTAGGCGATAATTGGCAATTCCGAGCGAAAACTAATGCTTGCTTCACTAATTGCGACTAAAGTATACTCTTTTTGTTTTTAAAAAAATTTACTTTTAGTGTAAAATTTTTGTATTACCTTTATAATTCAAATAAAAATTAAAAATAAAAATAAAAATAAAAAAATAAAATTATATATTTAATTATGTATTAAATGTGTTATATTTTGTAACTTTTTAAAAAGTTAGACAAAATTTAAAATAAAACTTTTTTTTAACAAGAGAAGGGAGTAATATTTGTGGATAGCACTTGCCAACTGTGAATAAGTCATTATGGATGATTTTTTTTTCTAAAAACGATAGATATTATATTGCAATTACAAAAATGTACATGGATAGCCAAAAAAACTAATCGATTTTCTTGGTATTTGATCTAAAGTTTGATTGTTACCATGAAGGGAAGAACAACCACTAAAGGTCAACAACACACCTCCAACATGGAGGAAACCCTAATAAATAGGGACAAAAGACTACCTTAAAAACTACAATCTTGAGCCCGCTAAATAACAAGTTGCAGAAGAGACTGAACACAGATCTTGATACCTAACTTCTACCCATGCCAATCTTAATGTTGCCCAAGCTGATACAACGATTCTAAAAAAACAAAAACTATACAATCGCATTGTGGATTGACCGCAGGTACAGTAGTTTTTTTGAGAGACAGCCTTCCGGCTTATTTTTTTTGATGATTTTTTTTAATTGAATATAAAAAATTACTATTGATCAAAACTAAGGTTTACAGAATCACCGGGCATCCCCAGGCAATATGCTCCTATAAACCCGATCCGAACTAGTTTCCTAGCCTAGTTACATACAAGCTAACCAAGCTAACTAGTCATCTTATAAGATCATGACACTCGGGTACAAGGCGTGACCCACCTTGTACACTTGTGTCATGATCCTATGTACAACCTCACGGTAGTCTAGACCATGTCCCTCAAAATTTATCCGGTTTCGAGCTAACCAAATGTAGTACACAGTGCATACCAACGCAATCCTCTTCCTTCGGTTGATCCAGGTCATCCCACTAGCCTTCAGTGTCCACCTGAGCACAACTGGTAACGTATTCATCTCCCTTCTGATTCGACACCAGTCCCTGATTGCTGTCTATATAGTTGCCGAGAAGGGCCATTTAAAAAATAGGTGCCCCACCGATTCCACATCCCCATGGCATAAGTCACAGGTTGGGTTGATATCCAAGAAGCTTAACCGATCTTTTGTGAGAAGCCCACCTCTGATAGCCAACCACAAGATGAAGGAGTACTTAGGAGGTGTATAGGCGTTCCCACTAGTTTCATCCACATAACTTTTTGTCCCCGGCGTCTGAAGTAGTTATAAGCCAAAGGCCCCTGAGTATTTCCATGCAGCTCTGCAATCCTATCAATTGCACCCTAAATTGCTCATTCCTTCTGCACTAAGATATTTCTAATAGATAGCAGGCGCTTCATCAGTGCAGAAGTATCTTTCTTCGGTGTTAGGGTCCAGATAGTCACTCCATGTGATAAGTATGTATGATGAATCCACCTTACCCACAATGAATCTCTTTTACTATGGATGTTCCATAGTACCTTTGCTAAGAGTGCTGCATTCCAAACTCCAGTATCCCGAAGGCCTAAACCTCCCTCCTTCTTGGGCAGGTTAAGATCTTTCCATGCCATTAGAGGTTTCCCTCTATCCCACAAGAAATTTCTGCACAGCCTTGTGACCTCTTTAAGGACCACCGCCGGCACTGGAAGGACTGAGAGCCAAAAACAATTAATACCTTGTAGGACGGATCTGATGAGCTCCAAATGACCCACATAAGAGAGTGATGAAGCATTCCACAGCCCAATCTATCCAGCAATCCTTTCTATAAGGGGGGGGGGGGGGGGCGTAATGGTTGACTCTGAGCCTTGCTGCAGCTAATAGGATCCCTAAATAGCGGATCGGGAACATCCCTTTGGGTATACAAGTCACCCTTAGTATCTCTTCCATCTCCCTTTCCTGCACACCCGCCATAAAGATATTTGACTTATTGATATTCGTCGTAAAGCCAGCCATCGCACCAAAGTCATTTAGGCACTCCTATATGATTTGGACAAAAATCCTATCCCCCCGCAAGAATATCATCAAATCATCTACATACACTAAGTGTGTAATTTTTAAAGCTACACATCGCAGATGATAGTTAAACTCGGACTCTATAGTAGCCCTCCTGAGCATCCGAGACAGGTACTCCATACAAGTAACAAACAGGTAAGGGGATATTGTATCCCCTTGCCTTAGTCCTTTTCGGCCTTTGAACATACCATGGATATCTCCATTTATCTGGATAGAATATGAGCTCGTAGACACACACTCTATGATCCATCCAATAAATCTCGTTGGGAACTCGAGGCCAATTAGTGTATTTTGCAAGAAACTCCAGCTGACAGAATTATAAGCTTTCCGAAGGTCCACCTTAATCACGCATCTGGGTGATACTCTTTTCATGTTGTAGTGATTAAGAAGTTCTTGGGCCATATGGATATTTTCCAACATGCTCCTACCCTTCACAAAGGTGGACTGGGCTTCATCTATAATCTCTGGCATTACCTTGGACTTCTTGGCCGCTAATATCTTGGTCACCACTTTGTAAATCACATTATAGCACGCAATTGGTCTATACTCTCCCACTGTGTTTGAGTGTGCTGACTTTGGTATCAGTGTGATGATCGTATGGTTGAGCTGTTTCAGTAGCCTCTCTGTCCTGAAAAATTCATTCACCCCCTTATATAGGTCATGGCCAACAATGTGCCAAGCATTTTTGAAAAATCCTGCGGTGAACCCATCCGGCCCAGGAACTTTATCCTGTCCAATGCTAAACATTGCCACCCTGACTTCTTATTCTGTTACTTGTTGTTCTAAGTCATAGCACGCTTGAGGCGAGACCTTTGCACCTATATCAAAGACTGTGTTGTCCACTTCTCCCGTGTGCACTTCCCTTTCTAGGAGGTTCTTATAGTATCTAAGGAATTCCGCTACCACTTCCTCTTGCCCTGATGTTACTTCTCCATTTTCTGTGATCACGGAGGCAATGAAGTTTTTCTTGGCGGTCCTTTTGACCATAGCATGGAATAACTTGGTGTTCCGGTCACTATTGGTTAAGTATTGGCACTTTGCTTTTTGAGCTAGGAAGTTCCTCTCCGCTTCACTTAGCTTCCAGGCTATTTCCCACAGTTCTTGAATCCCAACCTGTGCAGCTGCAGCAAAGGGTTGTTGTTGGGCTTCTTGTTGCCTTCTCTCTAGTTCCTCCCTTGCCCTCTACGCTCGATATGAGATGTGACTGTAGTGTTTCTGGTTGAGCTCCCTGAGTGGCATTTTCAACATTTTGAGCCGGCAGCATAGCTTATACTGCTTAGTACCATACATATAAGTATCCCAACCCTGCTGAACAATACCTCCAAAATCTTCGTGGTCAGCCCACATGTTGAAAAACTTAAACCTTCGCCTGGAGTGATTATCATGGCTCCCCACTGTAGAGATGCTTGGTGAATGGTCTAACAAACAACCCGATGGTAGGAAGTTTGTGAGAGTTTCCCAATCAGTCATTAGCCACCGTTCATTGACCATTACCCGATCTAGCTTGGACCACACTGAATCATTTGTCCAAGTAAGGTGGCAGCCGATGGAATTCACATCTGTTAGGCCTAATGAAAAGCAACAGTCCAGTAGATCTTTGGTCTCATAGGTAGTGACCGGAGATCCATTGACTCTTTCTCCATCAAACATAATACCAATAAAATGTTACTTTATCACTTACAAGTTAAGGATAGCATTCAATTCTAGTCTAGATATACACTCTTTGGTAACTATATACGCTATATAATGAAACATGATAATTCAATAAAATTCTAAGTCAAGACTATATTCTATTCATTGATTGTAAGGGTGTTTACGATTAATAATCTGATTCAACCGATTGAATCTAATTCGATTTGTATTTAAATAGATCGTGTTCCAATCCGATCTGATCCATTCATTAATTGTAAGGCTGTTCAAAATTAATGATCATATCTAAACCCGATTTAATCTATATTTGAATGGATCGTGATCCGACCCGATTTGAAATATTCAAACAGATCGGATTGAATCAAATTTAAGCTCGGATCGGTTTTGATTCGATTTGATCCATTTTTTTTAGGCTATTGCTTTCCTTTTCATATATATTGTTAAATTTGAAATTAATAGTTCATGTTAAAAAAATTTCTACTCTTTTATGTAAAGATAATTAATAATTTTCATGTAAAGATTTTCATTTATTTTGTCACAAATTGATTAATTTTAATTAAAAAATTATGTAAATTATAAAAAAATACTAATTTATATTTTACAACTAATGTTAATTATTTTTGGAGAAAAAAATTATCATTTTTTTAATTTTTTTTTCATTTTTGATCAAATCGAATCAGATCGAATTGGCTATCCAAAAAATGAATTGATCCAATTCGTTTTCTTCTTGATCCGACCGATCTAATCCAAAAATTCAGATCGAATTAGATTGACTGATCCGCGAAATAAATAAAATGAACACCCTAATTAATTGAGTTCTTGTTCATTTCCACCATCAAAATCATTCTTAAAGATGTTGACCTTCAAATCCATTTTGCTTCGGAACATTCCAACAATAGATGCAATAGTGACTCCTTGGCTTGCTAACCCTTTTTATAGATTGGACTCATTAATAAACCTCTATTTCTTATGTTCACAACTCTATACGTAGTCCAGAAATGAAAAAAAAAAAAAAAAACCTTGTCCTTTCGAGTTTTTTTCAACCTCTAAAATCTTGTGCAAGACTTGAACGTGATGTTGACTGCAACTTGCTAGATATTACCATGATTTAATTAAATATACCCCGTCTACAGTTATCCGAATTAACAATATGAATATAGATACCCAAAATATGCTTATTTGGGGAAAAAAATTCATTCAAGAATCTAATTCCCTTGGCCATCTAAGACATCACTAAATTTCTTATTCAATTGGTGTTGAGGTAGAATTGAGAATTGAATTAGATTGGAAATGCCTGGAATCTATTCCCCTATTATGTTAATCTCGTTACTTAATTTAACTTACTATTGAAGTTCTACCTAACACATTAATATTCCTCCTACCTAACATATTAATACTCCTCCAACACCAATAACAAGCATTGCCAACTTGGACTTTTAGAAAGTCAGTTTTGGTCCAATACTCACTGTGCAAAATTTACTAACAAAGGATTGAGGTTGTGAAATTATTTTCCTTTCCGTTTTTGCCCGTGAAGCTTGATTGAGCTCATGAGTTGATTTAATTTTTAACCCCCATAGAACTTAGACTGACAAAAGCATATGAATGTCATACAATAGATAGAATAATGCAACAAATATCATTCATAGAGAGGATATTCAAATGTAAAAATAAAATAATTTCTTTATTAGTTAGATCACTGATAAATTGTTCCTGATTGCATTGAATTAAAAGAAATTAGAAAATTAAATTCAATATTCTAATGCTGAAAAAGTCAATTAATTAAAAGTTTAGGACGTAGGCTCTTCACCAATCAAATTGTGAACTAATTCAATATTGAACTGCTTGATTATTGGTTTTATGCGTCTCACAATACTCTTAATTAAGTTTTATTCTCTTTCAAGGTATCATCTTCTTATTTATAATAATTCTATAACTATTTTCATGACTATAGTAATTAATATAAACATATTAAATTCGTATGAATCCAAGCTACAGTAATTGAGTTCTTTTTGTAGCCACAATTAAAGTTCAATATATATATACTTATATATCAACAAACTAATATTACAATTGAACTTTTATTTCTTTAATTAACGCGTTAAACATGGAACTACTCACAAGAATCTGACAGTGAAAATATGAATATTAATGTGTACAAAAGCCAAAATATCTTGAATAAAAATAACTTAAATTTAAGTCCTATATTAAAATTTTGCTACAAAATATAGTTATCATCAAACAATACAGATAAAGATTTAACATAAAAAAAATTAACTAGTAAATGTAGAAACTTTAAAAGAAAAGAAGAACTCTTGACAAAAAAATCTTGAAGATCTTGGCCTAAGAGTTTATTAGCACCTCCCAAAATGCTCAAAAATGTTGGAAGAACTCTCTAAGAAGGCTTCTTTTTTTTTTTTCCTTTTTCTTGAAACCTAATGCAAGCTTTCTTTATATATGGTTCTTGTAAAACCATGTCATAGCATGGAAAAATTCATGGCATGGCAAAACTACTGTGATATCAACATTTTTCAATTTTTTTTCTTTTTTTTTCACTATTATTCTTTCTTTTTTTTCTTTCTTTCTTATTTTTCCCCCTTTCCACATTCTTCCAGGATTCAAATATTCATTTTCCTCCTCTCAAAATTCTTCAAAACAACCTCGAAGAAACAATTAAAAATGCTAACATGTAAAAAATTAATAATAAATCAAAATTTTTTAGGAAAGTCACTTAATTAGATTCCTAATCCTAATTTATTTTTTGTTTTAGAATTAGGAAGTTTGTTTGTTTTGGAAAATTTGATTTACTTTTAGATTGTTATAGTATTTGGTAATATGATAAATTATAAATGAGACTTGTACCTTCTTAATTTTGTAAGCAGTCAAGATTGAGATACAAAGAAAAGGCTGAATGTCTAGTTGTCTTGTAGTTTTGTAATGATGAATATGGGTTTGGTTTATATGATTTTTTTAGTCAGCAAATTGGTATCAGAGCTTCTGTAAGTGATTCTAAGGAAATTAAATGATGATTTCTTTACAAAAAAATTTTCCTGATTGTCTAGTTTTTGTCTTTGATAGTAAGAATGATTTTGAAATAAGGCCTGAATTGATGGAGAATTTTTTCGAATTTATTAGAATTTGGCATGTCATAAATCTAGGGTTTGATGAACCAAAAAAAGTGCAAGAATTCATGGATAGAATTAAAACTATTGTTGGTGAGATGAAAGTCAATGGTAAGGAGTTGGAAAAAGAATAGGTGGTTTCCAGAGTTTTAAAGCTTCAATCTTCAAAATTTCATACAAAGAAGTTAATTCTTGAAACCATTAGAGACTTGAGTATGTTGCCTTTTGACAATTTAGAAGGTAAATGACTTAAGAGATGTTACTTTACTCAACAACTAATTGAATAAATAGAAGAGGCACTAAAGGATGTCATTGATTAACCCAAAGGAAAACCTTCCAAATGTGGTGATACAGATCAATGAGATGAAAGTTACCAAAGTAGAGGACACAGAAACAAAGGTAGTTACAGAGGTAGAGGCAAGGGAAATTTTCTTCTAGTCAAGGATGAGGTAACTTTATTTACCAACAAAATGATAATGGTGATGATATGACTAATGATGGAGAAAACAAATTTCAAAGATGTCATAGACAAAAGATTCAGTGTTATAATTGTGGAAAGTTTGGCCATTATAAAAAAGGAATGCTAGTTCAAAAATTATGAGAACAAATATGCCCATGCTAAAATGGCAGAAAATGAATCTTAAGTTTATGAAATCTTACTATTTTCTAGTTCTATTTTAGAGAATAATAATTAGGATGAGTGGTATTTAAATCGAATAATGATATTCGTAGTAACTTTTTACAGTGAAAAACTATAGTACTAATGTAGCAAATATGAAAAGGCAAAATTATCTCTAATTATTTTGCATTTTTTAAGAAATGTGGTAACTGAACTTTGTCTTTTCATATTTGCCACATCAATTACTATGATTTGTTACTATGAAAAGTCATTAAAAGTATCATTACTCATTTAAATTTAGCTTGTAATAATTACATGATTGGCCACAAATAAATTTTTGTTGTTATTGATGAATCATTTAGAACTTATGTGACTTTTGGTGATAATGCTAACGTACCTACTACTAGAAAGAAGAGATTGTCATTAGTTTGAAAGATGGACTTCTAATTATATATCTGATGTTTATTAATGCCTAGTTTGTGTTGTAATTTATTGAGGTTAGGATAGTTTTTTTTGGAAAGAATATGATCTACATTTTAAACAAGACATTTATTGTTAGTGATGATAACTTAGGTCAAATTACTAAGTTGATTATGATCCAAACTTTTCTCTTTCTTATTACCTTCACATGTGGTGATTAATCTTTCTTTAGTTCTATAACTTTTGATGATACATGGTTATAACATATGCAATATAGACACTTGAACTTTGATAGTTTGAAACTTTTTGCAAGAAAGCAAAAAAAAAAAAAAAAATTTAGAGGTTACCTTCTATCAACTTTGGAGATAAGAAGTGTGAATCTTACATTTTTGACAAAAAGTATTGAGATGTAATTACAAAAGGAAGGGTTTGGAAAGCTACAGACCACTAAAATTGTTGCACTCATATATTTGTTTGATTGAAGCTCCTTCAAACAAAGGTAGTTAGTATTTCATTAACTTTATTGATAATTTTAGCAAGAAAACATGAATTTATAAAATAAATCTAATGCTTGTAATGTTTTCAAAAGTTTTAAAGTTTATATGGAAAAGCAAGGTGAATTCTATATTAAAGTTTTAAGGAATTATTGAGGTATAAAATTTATTGCATGTGATGATTATTTAAAGAATCATGGCACTAAATACCAATTGACAACGCTATATACTCCTCCGCGAAATGGAGTGGGGGAGAGAAAAAATAGAATAATTATGGATATGGTCAGGTCCATGATGCATGCAAAGTAGATGCTAAAGGAATTTTGCAGAAAAGCAATTGCTTGTGTTATTTATGTACAAAATCACTGTCCTACACGATGCAATTATGGTGAAAAACCTCAAGAGCTTTAGACAAGGAAAAAGCCAAATATTTACATTTGGTTGTATTGCTTATGCTCACGCTTCTTTACCCAAATATTGTAATTTATAATGAAAACTAAAAAAATATTGATATTTTAAAATTAATTTCCAAAATATTGAAATCTATTTATCAGAAATCGACTTTGAAGTCAATATCTCAAATATCGACTTCAGTCAAATTAAAAAAAAAATCTCCTTCTTCTTCCCTAAAACTATCCTTTCTTTTTCTCCCTTCCCTTCCTCCTCTCTTCTTCTCCACAACCCCACCCTCATGAGCAAACTCTCCCCATCGCCCTTTAGAAATTTGTAGTTTGCTCAATGTTGTTAATTTCCTCCCAATTTAAGGCTTGAGGGGGTACAAGTGAGCCAAGAGTCCATGAGCTGGCCTTTGTTAATTTCTTCACATTTAAGGCTTAATGGGGTACAGGTGGACCAAGAGTCCATGAGCTGACCTAGAGAGTGAAGGATCAAAAATTTTCCCTTGAAATGTTGAAGCAATATTATCTCCTTGAAACGTTGAAGAATTAATTTTTTAGGTCTTGAAAGTATTCGGGGTTCTTGTGTGTGGCATTCTCCTCCCACCATAGTAACTCCCCTTCAAGAGTAGCCCCTGTCAAAAACAACCACCAAAGAAATAGTAACAAGAAAAAAAAAACAAAAATAGCAGTAAGAAAAAAAATACACACATAATAGAGGAGAGTGGGGGGATTTTGCTTGTAGGAGGTTTGTTATGGGGTGGGGGCTGTAGGGAGAAGGGATGGGGGCCGCAGGAAGAAGGGAGGGTTTTGGGAATAATAAGGGAGGTTTTTTTTTTTTTTTAACTAAAGTCGTTATCCAAGATATCAACTTTAAAGTTGATTTCTTGAATATTGACTTCAAAGTTGATTTTTTAGAAATTGACTTCAATGTTTTTAGAATTAATTTTAAAAGATCAATATTTTTTCAAATTTTTTTTATAAAAAGTACAATATCCAAATAACTTAAGAAAACATTGAACGATAAAGACAAAAAATTGTATTTTTATTAGTTATGGTCATGAGAAAAAGGGTTGCAAGTTGTATAATTCTAAATCAATTTTATCAGTAGAATTATCACATTTGATGATCAAGTAGCTTGGGATTGGTTTTCTAAAGTCTAAAGCATCAATTAGGCTTCTATCGATTTTTTTAGTTCTTGAATAAGGGAATTTGAATAGATACGAAGAAAAATAAATTACACAATCCACTTCAAAGATTGTCCAACCAGTTCCAATTGAAATGTTTGGTCACTTATAAAAATAGAGGCAAATGCCAGTTAGATTACAAGATTATGTTGTTAGTAAAGATAATAAAGTGTTTGATGAAGATATTGTGAACTTTGCTTTATTTGTAGATTATGGCTTAGTTACTTTTGAAGAAGCAGCTAAGGATGATTGATGGGTCGAAGCAATAGATAAAAAAATTCATGCAACTGAGGAGAATAAAACATGAGAGTTGACTACACTTATAGTATGGAAGCCAAATGGAGTCAAGTGGGTGTACAAAATCAAATAAAACAAATGGAGAAGTAAACCACTAAAAGGCGAAATTGGTGGTTAAAGGATACAAACAAAAGGTAGATATTAACTATTTGAAATTTTTGTTCCCGTTGTGAGACTTGATACAATATGAATGATTATTTTACTTATTGCAAAACATTCTTGAGAGATTTATCAAATAGATATAAAATCTACATTTTTGAATGGTATTCTTAAAGAAGAAGTTTATATTGAGTAGCATGAAAGTTATGTTAAGAGGTCTAATAAAAATAAATTTTAAATTAAAAAATGCATTATGTGGCTTGAAGCAAGCTCTTAAAGTTTGGTATACAATAATTGATTTTTATTTCTTATAAGGTGTTCGTATGATTATACTCTATATATATGAATTTCAACTTTAGTGGAGATCTTCTTATTATATACTTATATGTGGATGATTTGATTTTTATGGCAAATAATTCCAAATTAGTTTTTGAATTCAAGAAGGTATGATTGATTATTTTGAGATGACATATTTAGGATTAATGACTTATTTTGCTGGAATTGAAGTTGATCAAAGAAAAAAAATGGTATAATTATTTTAAAAAATAATTATGCTAGTGACATTTAAAAAGGTTTAAGATGGGTTAGACGAAAACCCCGGTTGAGGAGAAGTTGGAGTTGACAAAAGATAATATTGGTGAGTTGTTCAATTCGACCTATTTCAGAAAATTAGTTAGGAGGTTAGATACTTGACTTCCACAAAACTTATTACTTATGATGTTGGGTTAATCAATTGGTTTATGGTGTCTCTTTGGCAATCTCATTTGCAAGTGGCAAAAAACATACTGAAATACATCCAAGTACCTAGTTTGAATGTTTCTTTTTTTCATATCATGATGATAATTGACTTATTAGATATATAGATAATGATTGGATATATGATATGATTGAAATGAAGAGCACTTCTGGATTTTTTTTCCTTTAATTTGGATATGGTATGTTTTCATGCTCATCCAAGAAATAACCAACAATAGCATTATCTACTGCCGAGTATAAATAGGTGGTGGTAGTAAATAGTGCTACTCAAATTTTAGGGTTAGAAAAGATGCTTAGTGTTTTTACAGCATAAGCAGGATAGTCTTATAGTGATTTTTCTGTGATAGTAAGTCGGCTATCAAGTTAATCAATAATCTAGATTTTTATGAATGAAGTAAGCATATTAATATCAAATTTTATTATATTTGTGAGTTAGTTCAAGAAAATAAAATTGCTATTGACTATTGCAAAACTAAAGATCAAGTTCCAGATATTTTTAGAAAGAATTAAAGATAGAAACATTCATGAAGTTGAAAAAAATATTGAGCATGGCCCAGTTTGAAAACTTTGGTTTAAGGAAGGCAATGTAAAATAATAATAATAATAATAATCAATAAACCAACGATTTTTAGGATAGTCACTTAATTACATTCCTAATCCTAATTGGTTTTTTGTTTTAGAATTTGAGAGCTTAATTGTTTTCGGAAATTCGATTTACACTTAAATTGGTGTAATTTTCGGTAATATCATGCCTTATATAATGGCATTGTACCTTGTTAATTTTGTAAGTAGTCAAGATTGAGAGAAAAAAAGCAGGTTGAATGCTAACTGTCTTGTTATTTTGTTATGATGAATAAATTGTTGGTTCAATTCATATGACCTTTTGGAATATGAAAGATTCCAAGGTATATTAGGTTGAAGAACTAAGGGATGATATATTTTCTTTTCAATTCGAAATGTTAGTGATTAAAAATGTAAATTTTCATTTTTTTTCAATTACAGATTCATTCATAAAGAGGTCAAATTTTAAAACTAACTCGCTCATAGCGGTGATAATTTTAACCAATCTTGAAAGAGATAACTAAAGGTTTTTTCTCGACAATTATTCTTTGTGCATTCTTTCTTTTAACTCTAAAACTTTTTTCCTCCAATGTTTTCCAATATGGAGAATTGGATAGGTCTTATCTTTTTCTTTATTTTTTTTCTTTTTTCTATTTATTAAAGTATAGCCTTGTTTATTGAGGAACTTTTCTCTCTCTTGGCATTATTATGTATAGGATTTCCTATAACACTTTCTTGTACTAGTTTTGATAATACATCTTAATATCTTCACATAGCTATTTTTATTTTTGTTAAACAATATATCATTAGTGACTACTTTCATTGTAATATATTTTAGTGTCAAGATCTATTTTTTCTATACTCATCTTATATTTTAATTTTTTGGGGTATAAAATATATAATAGGAAAATATTAAATATTAATTAAAATATATATAAGAGAAAAATGGTAGAAAAGAAAGCTAAAAGTAGTTGTAGGATTTCTAAGAAAAGCGATAGTGAAGTGTTGGCTTGAAAACAGATTATGTTATCATTTTAGACATTCAAAGTGTTTATTCATCTTTTGATTAAGATGAAAATTGGAGGAAATAAGTTCGGACTAAGGAGTTTAACTCTAAAAGTGAGATGATTGACCATATCTTTGACACTAGTAAGCAATTTCAAAATAAACAAATGTTTATCAAGGCAATACAGTTGTAGATAGAAAGGGTGTGAAGTTGATTGAAAATGGGAAATTTAGAGTTGAAGTTAGGTGTACTGGTAATTGCAATAGGGAATGCTATGATAGTGAGGTAGATGATGTGCTTTCTTTTGAAATTAGGACCTATAATGAGAAACAAGCATATTAAAAACTATGGTATACTAAAAATTGCAAGTCAAACGTTATATTAGGTTGGTATGCTTACAATTTTGGTGATATTTATGATATAAGTATTTCAAATCTAGTATTTAGCATACATAACGAAAGAAAATTGACTATTACACATACCTAAATGTGGATGTCAAAAAGAAAAGCACCAGATAAAATAAGGGTAAAGATTGCTAATTAGTATGTTAAGTTTGAAAACTATATGGTTTAACCACATAGAATTAATCCTAGATCATCAATATATATAAAGCTAAGAACAATAAGATAGATAGGTTCAAAAGCCAATATTTATGTTGAGGGCCAACAAAGGAGAGGTTAATAGAATAATGTAGATTAGGGGTGTTTAAAATCAATGATCTGATTTAAACTTGATCCGATCCACATTTGAGGGAATCGTGATTTGATCCGATCCGAATATTTCAGATGGAATCAGATCATATTTGGATCGAATCGGTTTTGATCCGATTAGATTCGCTTTTTTTTTTTTTGGTTGTTGTTGCTCTTTTTTCCTTTTCATATACAATGTTAGGAAACTTAACTTAGGTTTGAAATTAAAAGTTTCATATTAAAAAATTTCTATTTTTCATGTAAATTAATTTGTGTATTTTCATGTAAATATTTTAATTTTTTTTTTTACAAATTGACTAATTTTTATTAAAAAATTATTTGAATTATCAAAAAAATACTAGTTTATATTTACAACTAATGTTAGCTATTTTTGGAAGAAAAAGTTATATAGTTTTCCATCTGGATCCAAACAAATTGGTTTGAAAAATGAATTGATCCAATCTGTTTTTTATTTGATCCCATCCCAAATTTCAGATTGGATCAGACCTGATTGGAGGACCGATTTGATCTGCATATCAAAATGAATACCTCTAGTGTTGATATATTATAGGAATTGATCGTTACCAATTGGAAATACCATATGGAGTCTAACTATTTGCAATAGTTGGTATGGATGGAAACAACAATATGCATCCAGTAGCATTTGTTGTTATTGAAGTAGAAAACAAGCTTTCTTGGAATTGGTTTCTAAACAATGTCATTAAAGACATGAACATAACCAATATTTCTGATTGGATAATTGTGTCTGATTAATAAAAAATTATGCTTTGACCCAAAAAAACTTTTTTGATTGTATTTTTCTTATGGTGTAATTTAAAGTGGTGACATTTTTTTTTCTTGCTAGAATTATGCTCAAATTATACATAAGTTTTACGAAGAGTTTAGTGTTGACATTGTGTGTAGCATTTACTTAATAAATTCAAGAAAAATAACTTTGAATTAGCCTTGAAGTAGAAGGCATAAAAGATTGCAAAGGCCATTCACAAAGATAAGTTCACACATTTGATGGATCAAATGAGGGAGGAGAATGAGAATGTTTATATGTGGTTAATTGATGAGCAACTCAATTTTTATGCAAGTCACATTTCTAGACTGAGATAAAGTAGAACCTATTAGTGAATAATATCTGTGAGGGAACAAACAAAGTAATTTTGAAATCTCATAAGTTGCCAGTTATTGCAATGTTAGATTGGTTAAGGATATATATGACTAAAAGGATTCATAATAAGAGCAAGTAGATGAAGAAGCAAAATTGGGATTTTGTCCAAAGATAAGGGAGTGATTATATAAGTACACAAATCAAGCAACTAGATATCGTTATTTGTATGCTAGGAATGAGCAATTTTAGATGAATTATTTGGGAGGTGAGTAGTTAGTATTATGCTAATAGAAATTTATATATGCAAAAAAAAAATGAGATTTAACTAGGATCCCTTGTTTCATGCAATTCAAACTATTAGTAATAACAAGGAGAATTTGGTTTGAACTATAGCTCAAGATCAACATACATCCAATTTCACCTCTACATTATCGAATAAAACTAGGTAGACCCAAGAAAAATAGGAAGAGAGACCTTGATTTAGCATTAAAAAAGAACTTTACAAATGTAAATAGAATTAATAGAACTGTGGGGAAAGACAAGTGTGGTGATTCAGCATTAAAAAAGAACTTTACTAGTGTAGCTAGAATTACTAGGGCTGTGGGAAAATACAAGTGTGGACATTATAGGGTTCAATACCATAGTAAGAAAAACTAGCCAACATTAGCTGCTAGAAGGATCAATAGAGAATTCTAAGATCAAATTATTCAATGTATATAGATATCATAACAATTGGTTAAAATAAAATCATCATAATTACTTTATTATATATCATTTTTCTAGTTTGGTGTGCAATCTCAAACATAAAATGTAAGCACTAATAATAGAGAAGAACATGTCATTACGACAATAGTGAGTCTAACGAAAACTATTCATTACGACAAAAATTTTGAGACCAAAATACCCTTTGATGTAATGTTTTAAGCTCCATTTCCAACATGACAATAGAGCTTGCTAGAATTTGCTCTTTTCACTCAGTTTTCATTCGAAGCAAGGAAAAAAGGAAAAAATGAAGGTTGGGCTGGCAATTTTGTCGAAACATAAGATATGAAGAACATAGTTAATGTATGTTCATGCTACCACTTTAGGAGAAGTATGCATGTTGTGAAAATGCTAGTAATGGAGTAATTTATTTTTGTGTTCCAAAATCATAGATGTCAAGTAGCAACAAATGGGATGATGGCATGGGAGGGTTGAAATTTCAGTACAAGTATTGTTACTGCAATAGAAAAGCTATTGTGAAAATAGTTGACTCTGAGAAGGACACAAAAGAAAGGCTGTACTTTGTCTATGAAAGTAAACAATGTAGATTTTGGTCATGGTGCAACCCTATTAATCACAATGTGGATAGGAACCGCATAAGGGGTGTTAGTAGCTTTCAGTCAACTAGCTCTGGAGCAGCACCGATAGACCAAAGAATGGACCAGGCATCCCATAATGGCATTGAAGCAGCCAATAAACACCTTGAAAAACTACAAGAAAGTGTCCAAAAATTGACACTAATGGTTTATACTTCAACTATAATTGCCTATATATCATTGTGTATTACTTATTTTAATTGAAGTTGTACTTAGTAAGTTAGAGATTAATGGTCAGAGTTGGATGGAATTTTGGGCCGCACATTTGGCAAACTCTCTGCAGATATTAACATAGTTTGTGGTACTATTTGATTATGTTACATTGGATGGTGAGAATTTGTGCATGTTGTTGTGTTTCCTAGAATTTAATGTTGTTGTACTGTTTATGTTGCTTGGAATTTGTTGTTGTGCTACCTACAAGTCATGGTAACCTTGATTACCGGTGGCTGCCTATTTGGGTATGAATGGCATCACTTATTCCAGCACATATTTGTGTTCTAGAATACTTCAACATAAATTACACTTCAACATTTATGCCATGGTAATTGTATGAAAAAGCTAGGCATGATAGTCAAAGTGCATAAAAAACCAGAAATCACAAGAAACTGAATGTCACCATGTACAACAATAATATTCTAATAAACCATTAACGATACAATTAGACAACAAATACTAAATATCATGGGTTATAACATAGTAATGTTTTCGGAAACAATCACCCAATCAAGGTTGCGATGCTTAAAAATAGTCATATTAAATTAGTTAATATCCAATTCACAAATACAACACCCTAAATGGAGCCAAATCCTCCTGGCTCTCTTGCGCTTCTTGAATTCCTACACTAGAGGTCTGAAACAAATGGAAAGTAAGTATGTGAAGTTGTAAAATTGAAACGGGGCAGAAAGTATTAAAAATGATATGAAGTAAATATGTTTATCTCTGCTCTTGTTTGACTATGAATCATATAAGTATGAGCAATAGGTTGGCTACATGTCTTTCTTTTTTTTGTGCTAACCAACAATCCATTCACAATATTAGTATTAGGAGACTTATTTACATAGGAAAATAATGAGGAATCAAGTAAGAGCCAAGAAACAAATGCAATAAAATTTGAACTTAGCATGGATTACTGTGCTTCTCAATGA
Organism: Gynochthodes officinalis; assembly: GCA_020080225.1. Classification (NCBI taxonomy): domain Eukaryota; kingdom Viridiplantae; phylum Streptophyta; class Magnoliopsida; order Gentianales; family Rubiaceae; genus Gynochthodes; species Gynochthodes officinalis. The sequence goes on along the minus strand of CM034619.1, from coordinate 35,745,093 downwards.
AATTTATCATTTTCCGTAGGCTGTGCATGTGCACCTTTAGCTATTTTTTCAATATTGACATATGTGGATGTAGTTACTCGAGAGTCTGTAGTCTGAAAATTAACATTACCTAGTGAACCGATTTTTTTCTTCCTTTTTTTTTTCTTGCCACGCTTATATATCTACCATTCTTGATTGTAGTACAATGTGGTTGCATAAAGGGAAAGTTTCATCACATATCAAGATATATCTTTTCCACTTGGCCCAAAACCATGAAGCATGGACATAACTAACCTATTTCATATTTGCATTTGATTGGAATAGAACCACCTATGAGACATTAGGTAAAGAGCCTTTGACTTGTATAGTACTCGCACTAGATGGATCCTAAAATCATCAGCAAGAATGTTAACTTATGGAGTATTACAAATGTAGATGAATGATTGTCAAAAGGGAGGAGCATACCTTAAATTTTTTTGACCTAAAATGGATTTCATTCCTATAAGTTTTAGAATTATGTCCAATCCCAAAATACCTTTTGTAGTGGATAGTGAGGCCTCTTCTTGTGGATATGGATATGTTCTTATTCGCTTCTCTCTTTCTTATCCTTTTGGGCCTTTCGGGTTGTTTCCTCGCAGCAGGAGGTTTTATGGGTTCAAATTCTATTTCATCCCAGTAATTCATTGAGAGGATAGCTTTAATGCTATAACTGTATGTCTTCATGTAAGCTTCCTTACTGTAGCAGTGATTCATGAAACTTTCCACTGGCTTTTTGTCTTTCTGAATTGCAGCAATGGCATGTGGACAAGGAATTCCGATAAAAAAAAAATACCCACATGTACAAGTTCTATCTGCTAACTTTACCACATATGTTAAAGTCCCATAGTCTACCTCATACTCACCATGAGTGGAGTACACAGCAAACAAAACCTACTATGTGGGCAAGGAATTCCGAAAAACTAAAAATACCCACATGTGCAAGTTCTATCTGTTAACTTCACCACATATGTTAAACTCCCATAGTCTACCTCATACTCACCATGAGTGGAGTACACAGCAAACAAAACCTACAATGTCTCTTGTGTGTCTCTAACCTTCTTAAATGTTTGGGCATAAACTACCCTCATAACTTTTCATTCTATTCTTCTTGATATTTATTCTTTGCATCAATTGTCTATTTATCCACTTAAACATAGAGATGATTGGTTTATCCTTAACTTTCAAGATGCAATTGTTGAATGACTCATTCAAATTATTTACTAAAATATCACTCTTACATCAGTCACTAAAATGTGCTATCGACCACAGTTTTGGAGGGGTTTTCCACAACCATTCCACAGCATTCATCTTCCCACCCTCATTTGGATTTGCTCTCTCCAAATCAGCCATTGCACATCTAAAGTCTGCCCTATTCCCAATAGAGGTTGTGGCCCAGAAAAACCCCTTCAAGTCTTTCCCCTTGAATCATAATTTGAAATTCTAATACATGTGCTTGAGGCAATATTTGTGTTCTAACCTAGGGAATAGTTGTTCGATGGTAATGACTAGACCTTTTTGTCTATCTGAAATAAAAGTCCAAGGGACTGATGCCACACTAACATCACCAATTTGGTATTTCAGTTCTTTTAAAAACCAATACCAACTATCATACGTTTTAGTCTTCACCATTGCCATAACAGTAGGGTACATATTATTATTTCTATCCCTTCCTAATACAGTTAGGAGTTGGCCACCAAATGGACTCTTTAAGAAACAGCCATTCAACCCAATTATAGATCTGCACGCAATCAAAAACTCATCCCTCATTGCACCAAGACTGTACAACATTCTTTGGAAAACGCCAACGGACTCCTCACTTTACTTGGCAACTTCTATGGTGATACGGTTCCTTAGATTATGTGCCAACAAGACATTTGCATATGGTCTAATCTTATTATATTGTTCGATTTCAACACCATGAAGTATTTTATTTGCCTTGTACCTAGTCCTGTATGCATGCTTTAAACTCACATACAATATGTATGTCCACCTTATGCTCTTGGTTAATGCTTCTACATTCACATTGGAATCATCCATTACCACATGCTGCATTTTCTTACTCAAATATTTGACATTGGCATGCACATTACTATACTCTCTACCACATATGTGTCCCCCTTTATGCTTTTTATCTAGAAAACAGTGCTACCCTGTATAAGACTAGCATCAATTCTCTAGTTGTAAGCTTTTTTTACAAATAGCCGTCTGCTCTTTTCATTATTCAGACACCAAAATTCAAACCCTTTTCGGACATGCCATTTTGCTAGTACTTCCCAAAATGCATTAGCAATTGCAAACTTTTTGCCAACTTTGAGAAGCAATTCAGGTTTTGGAAACTCTACGCTTGCATTAAACTCTTGATGTGGATTTACTCTATCATCACTTTCATCCCATAGTTGAGCATCGAGTAAATTCTCGTCTAAATCTATTTTTTCATTCCATACCTTAGCAATTTGGTGTTGCCATGCACTTGTATCTTGTTTTTCAACTCCTGTTTCCCTTGATACTTCATCACGTAAAGGGCCATCTAGTGAATCCCCATTTTCCACATCCCTTGAAGTTAGCGCTTGTTTCTTACCATCCAGACCAATTGCATTGGTGCCTTGTTCTTGAATTGAGTGTGGTTCACTACCTAATGACTCCAGGTTTGAAGCATCCTCATTTCCAACTTATATATTAGTTGTGGATTAGCATTAGCTCCTACATCCCTGAAGATATCTTCATCATTGCTCCCTTTGAGTTTTTCTTGAAGCCAGTCTATATTTTTTGAATCCCTATTGTTTGCGCCAATTGGTTGCTCAACTAGTTCTTTTATGTCTTGCTCCACTAAAAATTCTGTTTCTTGCTCAACCTGCGTATGTGAAACTCCTCCAACTGATTGCTGGTTGTTGTGCTACACAGATTTGCTTTCTTTGAATTGCACTCTTTTCTTTATTTTCTTCTTACTTTGCTTGGTCTCTTTTGCTTTTCTTTCTTCTAAAATCCATGCTTTTCTTGCGCCACTTTTAATTTTGACCTAATTGGTTGCTCAACCAGTTCTTCTATGTCTTGCTCCACTAAAACTTCTGTTTCTTGCTCAACTTGGGTATGTGAAACTCCTTCAGCTGATTGTTGGTTCTTTTGCTACACAGATTTGCTTTCTTTGGATTGCACTCTTTTCTTTCTTTTCTTCTTACTTTACTTGGTTTCTTTTGCTCTTCTTTCTTCTAAAATCCATGCTTTTCTTGTACTGTTTTAATTTTGAGCCAATTGGCTACTCAGCCAGTTCTTCTATGTTTTGCTCCACTAAAACTTCTGTTTCTTGCTCAACCTAAGTATGTGAAACTCCTTCAGTTGATTGCTAGTTGTTGTGTTATACAGATTTGCTTTCTTTGGATTGCACTCTTTTCTTTCTTTTCTTCTTACTTTGCTTGGTGTTTTTTGCTTTTCTTTTTTCTAAAATCCATGCTTTTCTTGTACCGCTTTTAATTTTGCGCCAATTGGTTGCTCAACCAGTTCTTCTATGTCTTGCTCCACTAAAACATGTTAAACTTCTTCAGTTGATTGCTGGTTGTGCTACACAAATTTGCTTTCTTTGGATGCACTATTTTCTTTCTTTTCTTCTTACTTGGCTTGGTCTCTTTTGCTCTTCTTTCTTCTAAAATTCATTATTTTCTTGTACTACTTTTAATTTTTCCCTATGCTCCTAAATGCTCACCAATTTACTGGATTTCCTTTTTCTTGAATTCCCCAAATCAATTTTGGAAGTTTATGCATCCACAATAATATATGCACCCAATGAATCTGCCCCAAATTCCTGTGTGGGAGTTTCATGCTGTGAAGGAATCTTGTGGTGCCCTAGAACTTTTTTTGGATTATTTTTTGGGAGTTTGTCTCGTACTACTTTATTTCCTACACCTACTCCACATGTGTCACCCACTATTTTCACATATTGACCCTCATAAGGCTGTTTGTTGCCATCTCTCTCCATATATAGCCACATTTGGTTCAAACCCTTGTATGTATTGATTAGTGATTTTACATCTTTATCACTCTCAATTGGGACCACCTCAATATCTAAGTTACAGTAAGGAGCTTGATAGTATACTTTCACATTAATAGCCTACTCCACTAAAACATACATATTAGAAAGCACCCCCATATTCAAGTAGTCAATATCCCAATTTCTAAACACTATAACTTGCTTACTTGTATACACAAGTGTTGGTGGTGTTTTAGACTTCACAAATTTGCCCTCATAATAAATATGAGTGTCTATTTCATTATCTCCTTTTGGTTCTCCATCCGCAAACTTACACACAGTTTGTACTATTTTATTAACAAAAACACAAAATGGATGGCCCACATTCAACATAAAGGTAGAGTTCCACATTTCAACATAAATTCTCTTACGTAAATGGCACAGCACAAACATAGCAGCAAAAATAAACATCTAAATAGAACTGAAAGCATTTAAATATCAATTAAAAATATTGCATTTGATCTTTGCCATTGCTTGAAATGTTAACTAAACAGATAAATCCCAAATTCTAAACAGACAAATACTAAACATAGTTGGGCCTAGTTTTTTGTACTATTTTATCAGATGCCTCATTTCAACCCTGTAATGCAGTATAAAAAGGCAAGACTGAAACATTTAACTTGTTTTGGAATCAAGTCTTGGCCTTTGCCACAACATTCTTTTACCATAGCCTAACTGCATCATCTTGCATCAATATTTTACCAACCTAATAGCACTACATTTGAGCCCAAACACAAGCCAACATGAAATTAGAAATACGAAACCAAATGTAGAAACCAATAGTTGTTAACAGACATAAATGGGCCCATTTTTTTTCTCTATCATTATATTATATGCTATATTTCAACCTAATATGAAACAGATAATTAAACCATTTTGTCTAGATATATGACAAATGCCATCATCGTCATCGGTTTCATCATTCAACCTCAAGTTTAGATCTGAGATATGTTCTTTATCATTATCAATTTCAGATACAGATATTATTCAAATTCCACATACTATTCGATTCATGCAATGCCATCTTATGTTAATTTTAACTAGAATTGATACTCTTACCAGTCAATCTCCGGTACTGTTGAGGTACTTTGACTCGTATCACCGCTGTCCTTCACAATCCTAGATCAATGTAGCTTCTATGATTTGTATTTTAATGTAATACCCGAAATGTCGTGAAGAATCACAGACGTTCTTTGTAAAAATTTAAATTAGGGTAATAAAGTTAGAACAAAAAAATTGTAGTTTGCCGGTAAGCTCGTCGTTGTGTATAATGACGGTAGTTCATTTATGTGCCTTTTAAATTAGGGAAATTATTGGTATTTCATAGGCTCTCCATCACCATTTGGGAGTTCTGTTAGTTTTCCACTATAGTCCAAACCAGAGGGAGGAAAGTGGGAGTTTCTAAAGCAAAATGGAGGAAAATATTTTTGTGGTAAACCACAAGGAAAGAAAATGAAATTCACCTTCCTTTTTTTTTTTATCTAGCCTCATGGATAACAAATTTGGAACTGAATATTATGGCCAAGATAAAGATATGGTGATGTACACCTCACGGCTATAAAGAGCTAACAATACCCAACAAGCGAACAGGACCCAAGACTTGACATACGAAACTTTCAGAACTAGTGAAATTTTGGACCAATGGATGAAGCATTGCCAACACTTAAGGTTCTACTAGATTGATAAGACTCAAAAGTGCCACAAACTGATCAAGTTTGATAAGCTCGTTGTTTTTTGAAAAAATTTGAAAAAACAAAGAGATTGATTTACTCAAACTCTCAAGGATGTAATGTCTAAAAAATTCTCAACTTATCTATTATGTGATGGACGAATGGCCTCTTTAAATAAAGTACAAGGATGTCTTAAAAAGGTAACAACTAAAATCCTAATCATACTCTAAAACTCAAAGAGGGGCGGCTGGTTTCCTTTGAAGATTAAGGCAGTCTTACAAATAAAAAGGAAATAAAAACACTAACTAAATAACCCTAATTTCGGCCACATAAAAATCCAACAAGGTGGCTTTCTTAATTACCTAATTTTGGCCTTTCAAGAATTAAAATAACAATAGAAAAATTAATTTAAACAATTTGGCCTACTATCACATTAGAATTTGGCCAAGGCAAGACTAATATTCTTTCATTGAACTTGCAATAAATTAACTAGCAAGTATTGGCTGCATGTTTGACAGGTTTGAATGTCATGGATTAAACCACTTAATGTTTCTTGAACTTGTTTAACTCTAGCTCTCGTCATTGGCCCCGTAATATGCCTTGATAGATAAAATGCATGGTGAGTTGGCTTTTTGGCTACGGCTTCTTGGTTCTCATCTTCATCCTCTTCTCAAAAGGATTTGTCCTCAAATCCAACTTATCACCTACATTAAAAGGGGAAAGATCAGTCATATTGAACATGGCACTAACTTGATACTCACCAGGCAAATCCAGTTTATAGGCATTGTCGTTGATTCTACCACTTGAAATGGTCCATCTCCTCCGGGATGAAACTTAGTGCGCCGTTGAAGAGGAAACCTTTCTTTATGCATATGTACCCAGACCCAATCATTAGGTTCAAAGATAACACGCTTGCGACCTTTGTTTTCTTGAGTGACATATTGGTGTGTCTTCTTTTCGATTTGTTGGCAGACTCTTTCATGCAACCTTTTCACCATGTTAGCCTTTTTCTCACCATCAAGACTTGAATACTCAAATGGCAATTGTGTCAAATCCACTAGAGTTAAGGGATTAAAACCATAAACTACTTCAAAAGGTGAATAATTAGTGACAGAGTGGACAGTTTGGTTATAAGCAAATTCAACATAAGGTAGATACTCTTCCCAACTTTTCCAATTTTTTTGAATAATAGAACACAACAATTGTGACAATATCCTATTGACCACCTCTGTTTGGGCATCGGTTTGTGGTTGACTAGTGGTAGAAAATAGTAACTTTGTACCTAACTTACCCCACAAAGTCTTTCAAATATAGCTTAGAAATTTAATGTCCTGGTTAGACACGATACTTTGCGGTACTCTATGTAATCTTACGACTTCACAGAAGAACAAGTCAGTAACCTGCTTGGCATCTTCTGTTTTCCTACAAGCAATAAAATGAGTCATTTTAGAAAATCCATGGAGTTCATACCTTGCAAGGATCTCGGTAACCTTAACACAAAATCCATGGAAATGTCAATTCAGGGCTATTTAGGAATGGACAAAGGAGTGTACATGGCATGCGATTGGGCTTTAGACTTGGCTTGTCTACAAGTAATGCACTTGTCACAAACTCATTCTATCTCTTTTCATAAAAGGCCAAAAGAAATGCTTGACTAACACATCTAAGATTTTTCTAACCCCAAAGTGTCCCATTAATCCCTCACTATGCGTATCATGTACTAGTAATTCACGTAGAGAACTATTAGATACACAAAGTCAATTTTCTCTCATTAAAAACTCTTCATGCCTATAGAACTTGCCAAATGTGGCTTCTTCACAAGCTGTATAGATTGTACCAAAGTCAGAATTAGTAGCATATAAAACTTTAATATGTTCAAATCCTAACAACTTTGTATGTAAAGAGGAAAGTAGGGTATACCAACGAGACAGTGCATTAGCCACAACATTTTCCTTACTTTGTTTATATTTGAACACATAAGGAAATGTCTCAAAAAATTCGACCCACCTAGCATGTCTCCTATTCAACTTACCTTGTCCCTTTAAATGTTTAAGGGATTCGGGGTCGGTATGAATGATAACCTCCTTAGGCCATAGATAGTGCTGCCATGTCTGCAGAGCTCGGACGACTGCGTAGAACTCTTTGTTATACGTTGGGTATCTCAATGCAGCACCATTCAGTTTCTCACTAAAGTAAGCGAGAGGTTAGCATTCTTGTTGTAGGAAATAAAATACGACATGCAGCAGAATTTTAAAATTTTTGATTTCCTCCAAGAATCCTTACAAAGTGATTTCAAACCGGTCGTGAAGAGATTAACCTTTACCGGTAGTTGTTGTTCTTTCTTGTAAAGACTTTGCTCATCGAATCATAGAAAAACCCAGCAGAGCTTTGCCTCTATGGTATCCACATGATCGTCTCTAAGTCCCAAGTTAATTGTCACACAATTAACCAAGAAAGAAGACGCAAAGGAACCATTGGTGCTATCTTGGAACTTTGCTTTTAATTTTTAGGTTTAGAAGCTTCTCCAAGCTTTGGTTTTTTATTGCTTTTTCCCACACAAGAAGTGGTTGTTTTTCCTTCTAAAGAAAAGCAGAGAGGCTTCTTATGTTCTTGCAAACTTAACTGCAATTCTTATCAAGAAAAGGCCGAAGAGGTTTTGCAAAAGACAAGAAGAGAGATTCGGTTATTCTTGGTTGAAAATTTTCTACTGAATTTTTCTTTCTCAAAGAAAATAGCTTTGGCTTTCTTGCTATAGAAAAACGTAAGTACTTGATTCACACATTAGGGCTGGAGGTTGCAGAAATTATAAGTCTAAATTTATAGAAAATAGATTAGGGTAAAACTTCTTCTAAAGAGTTTTACTTGAACTCTAAGTTCTAATCTATTTTGAAACTTTCTAAATTTTAGCTTTCCAAATTCCATTAGTTGCCAAAACAAAAATCCCATTCTTATTTTCCTTCTAATTTTAGGCAATTACATGAATTAATACATCCAAAACTATTTTGGATTTATTAACAAAATAAAACCATTTAGAAACCAAAACTAAATACCGATTTAACCGGAAACCTTCTAGAGTCCTATTTGTAATAGGATCCTTAAACTAACCAAATTCATCACATGAATTTTATACTTCTTTTCGATACGGTCTAAGTGTGTGACCCAATAGGTTCTTATAAAGTTGGCAATGCCATAAAATCTATTTTATGCCATAAACATTGAGTAGTGTCTAGCAACACATCAATGTTACCCAAGTTATAAGAATATTAGTAATTTGACATTACTTTTTTTGTGATAGTTGTTACCATGTAATTCAATCTTTTGCCCTAGATATCTTGATTGAATACGAGCTATGGAGCGTGTCACACTCGCATAGTTTAATCTTTGCGTTTCTTGATTCCCAAGTAAACACATCTAAGCAAAAGAGTTCGATATCATATACCGACTCATTTGAGAACAAACATGCATTTTATGGTTTTATTTTATCAAAGGGTCTAAATATATCACTCCCATTATATAGGAGAGGCACATCCTATCTTGATTATTCAACATCCCACCACATGATTCATTACACATCCAATTCCAATTTTATAGTTCACCCTATTACGAGTAACATTTAGTAGTATCAAAACATGCAACTCCTCATGTTGGGATCTTTAGTGACCTCAAGTCTAAGGATTATTTACACCATCATCACTATGTGAAATGCTTATGACACTTCATATAATAACCCATGTAGCATTTCTCATGGCGTCAATCCAAAGACATAGTTCTCTTACATGTACCCATGTGTTGACTTGATATCTCATATCATGACACATTTTATCAGTCACTACACATGCTAGTCTTAATACATTATCATTGTCCTTTTAATGCTAATACGTGACTAGGGATTGTTTTAGAATAATTAAATTCTAGGGACATTATTATATTTATTCATAATATGCAGATATGAAATTAAACATAATAATAAATTTCCATAGATTATAAACATTATGATACTTATATATGCCTAAACAATCATCACATAATTGGTCTTTAGAACATAATCCAACACTTGCATCAACGCGGCTCTAATTCCTATACCCGAAGCATAATATTCTGATGAGAATTCGGGAGTTGTTCAACCTACTTGATGGGAATTTAGGAGCCGTTCAACCTACTCACCAAACATTTGATCCATTAAGGCATATCACGGGACGATGACGAGAACTAGAGCCAAATGAGTTTAAGAAATCTTAAGTGGTTGAATTCTTAACATCCAAACCCGTCAAGCATACAACCAAGACTTGCAAGTCATTAACTTATTGCAAATCCAAGTTGAAAAACCACCAGTCTTGCCTTGGTCGAATTCTAGTGTAATAATAGGCCAAGTTTTTTAGTTAATTTTTAGCATTATTTTTAGGTTTATGTGTGACCGAATTTAGGTAATTAAAAGGCTATCCTTGCTGGTTTTTATTTTTGGCCAATGCTTCTTAAGGTTATGGCTGAATTTTTCCTCAATTTTAATAGCCAAATTTGTAAGTTTGAAGGAAGTCTTAAAGGGCCAAACTTGCAAGTCCAATTGGCTTTAGAGTTTTTTTTCTGTTTATTTTAAGGAATCTTGGCCATCCCTTTAGTTATAAAGTAGGATTAGGATTTTAGTTGTTATCGTTTTAAGACATCCTTATACTCTATAAATAGGCCATTCGGCCATAAGCACAAATAGACATGAATTTTGAGAATTTTGACATTATGTCCTTGAGAGTTTGAGTGAATCAATCTTTTCGTTCTTATAAAAAAACAATGGGCTTATCAAAGTGGTGCCTTTGAGCCTTATCAATCTAGTAGAACCTTAGGTTGTGGTGATGTTTCATCCATTGCTCGAAAATTCTACCGGTTCTACAAGTTTCGTAAGTTAAGTCTTAGGTCCTATTTCGCTTGTTGCTTATTACTGGCTCCCTATAGCCATGAGGTGTGCATTACATTCAATTTCAAAAGTTTTAGTAAAGTCAGGTAAGGCTAATAATGGTGCCGAGCTTAGCTCTTGCTTAAGCAAATTGAATGTTGATATTGCTCTTCTCCATTGAAAACTGTAGACTTTTTAACAATTTCGCTAGAGGAGAAACCTTAGTGCTACAATTCTTAACAAACCTTCTATAAAAGCTTGCTAAACCATGAAAGCTATGTACATCAATAACATTAGAAGGGGTCAACCATTCACATAAAGCCGTAACCTTCTCGTCATCAACCCTTTCCTTTCGCACTTACTACATACCCAAGGAATATGACTTGATTTGCACGTAATGTACAATCTTAAATTTAACATATAATTTTTCAGCACGAAAAGTAGCAAGAACAAGTCTAACAAGTTCAATATGCTCATCTAAAGATCAACTATAAATAAGGATATCATCAAAATATACGACAACAAATTTTCCAATGAAAGACCTCAAAACATAGTTCATAAGTCTCATGAAGGTACTAGGTGCATTGGTTAAACAAAAGACATGACTAACCATTCATATAAACCATATTTTGTTTTAAATGTTGTTTTCCATTCATTTCCTTCTTTCATCCTAATTTGGTGATATCCATATTTTAAATCTATCTTTGTATAAAACTTTGCCCCATGTAATTCATCCAACATATCATCTAAACAAGGAATATGATGGCGATACTTTATAGTGATTTTGTTGATCGCTGGCAGTTCATGCACATACACCATGATCCATCCTTCTTTGGTACCAATAATGCTGGAATGGCACAGGGACTTAAACTTTCTCGCACATTCTACTTAGCCAATAACTCCTCCACTTGTCATTGGAGTTCTTTTGTTTCTTCGAGGTGGCTCGCTCTATAAGTAGAGTGATTTGGAATTACAGCTCCAGAAATGAAGTCAATTTGATGTTCGATTCCCCAAATTGGCGATAATCCACTTGGTAACTCTTTAGGAAAGACATTACTAAATTCCATCAAAAGAGAAGTCATAGCATTAGGCAAATCAGGGTCAAATTCGTTAGTAGAAAAATAACATTCTTTAAAAATAATTAGAAAGAGTTGATCTAAAAAGAATGCTTTCTTAACCTCCCTTTCACTAGCATAGAAATTACTCTTGACTTTCTCTTTTGTTATCTTGTTGGGCGCAATGATGGATTTCTCATTTGCAGTCGTTTGCAAACCTGTCACTCTCAACCCTTTTCTTCACATTGATGATCTTCAATTGATATTCATAGATTTGTTGAGATGACATTGGGTTGAGAGTGACAGGTTTGCCCTTCATCATAAAGGAATACTTATTAGTTTTTCCATGATGTCGGGTATCCCTATTAAATTGCTATAGTCATTCCAAAAGTATGTGACTGGCTTCCATTGGGACTATGTTGAATAGGACCTCATCTTCATATCTTTCGATCGAGAAAGCCACCAACATTTGTTTAGTTACCTTAAGTTCAACACCATTATTTAACCATCTCAATCTATAGGGTCGGGGTGCTTAAGTGTAGATAGTGACAACTTCTCTACCAACGTTGTACTTGCCACATTTGTATAGCTTCCTCCATCAATGATCAAATGACAAACCTTACCTTGCACATGACATTTAGTATGAAAGATATTTTTCCTTTGCTCTTCATTTTCCATGGCTTGAGCACTAAGTGATTTCATAGTCACTAATGCTTTTCCTCCATTTGACAATTCATCACTTACCCTTTGTAGACTCTTTAGGGTAGTAAGTGCTTCTCCTACTACGATATCTTCTTCGTCTGTCTCGGTCAAAGGAGGCATAGAGTCGTTAGACTCACTATCGAAAATCACTTCCCATCATCCAAGGTGATCATCACTCGATTATTAGGGCAATGAACAGCTATGTAGCCTTTACCTTGACATTTGAAGTAAGTGATATCTCGGCTTTTAACAAGACAGGCGGTGGTTCTTCCTTCTTGACTTCTTTTCTCTTGGACGAGTCCCATGGTTTATATTCACTCTTCTTGTCTCCTTTATCCGATTACTCTTCAGGAAGACTTACTAGGCATGTAGTTTGGCTTTGAATTTTTCTTCTTTAGTTGCCTTTCCACATTCTCAGCCTTGTGAACCATCTCTTCAAGTTCAAGTAATGGAAGATATTTTTGGATTCAATTCTTGCAAAAATTTGGCCATCGTAGTCATTTTATCTTCTTCTATATTGGCTAGGATGACTTCAGGCTCTAACTCACTGAAGTATTCGGTGACACTTTTCGAACCTTGTTGTAAGCTTTGCAGCATCTTGTATAGTTCCCTATGATAATAGGTTGGGTTAAACCTCTTTCTCATAATTGTTTTCATTTCTTCCCAAGAGTGGACAGGAAGCTTTCCATTTCTTTTCCTTAAGGTTACAGGTTGATCCTACCAAATTATGGCATAGTCAACCAAAACTAGCACAAAGTAAAAAACCAAACTTGATCAAATTTTCTAGGAAAAATCCGAAGCCAATTTTATGAATCATATAAATATTTGGCCTCAATATTATTTTCAATTTTAATAATTTTTTTCAAAATCGAAAATCAAAGAAAATTGAGAAACCGGAAGCCAAGCTAAGGGTCTGTTTGGATAAGGAGTTTTTATTTGCAAATAAGTAAATTCTCAAACAAAAACAGACTATCCAAAAATATTTTTATTTCAAAATTTAAAATTTAAATTTTTCCCACTCAAAATCCTCTCACATAATTTTTTAAAAAATTCCCTTTTATTTTTTCCTCCAAAATATTTTTTCTATAAAAAACAAAACCCACCAAAACTTTCACATATTCTAATACAACTTTTTCAAAATACATCACACTCCAAACAAACCCTAAAAAATCCAAAAAAGCTAAACTTTGGTTCTTCCATGCATATTCATATATATAGCACATATATATTACTTGTATTATTCAAATCCAACAATAAAAAATTAAATCAAACCCTAAATTGATTTAATAAACATAAACATATCATATATGTTTAGTGAACAACTTCACATAATCCAAATTTTTAGCATGCTTATTCATAAACAATTTAAGAAAATAAACATGTTTTCACATAAAACCAATTTGAGCTTTTGTAAGTGGCTATGATATCACTGTAGGAAATCAAATATGACATGCAGCGGAATTTAAAATTTTTTTATTTCCTCCAAGGATCCTTATGAAGTAATTTCAAACCGGTCGTCAAATGATTTACTATTACCGATAGTGGTTGTTCTTTCTTGTGAAGACTTTGCTCGCCGAATCATAGCAAAACCCAGTGGAGCTTTGCCTCTATGGTATCCACATGATTATATCCAAACTCCAAATTAATTATCACACAAGTAATCAAGGAAGAAGCAGTAAAAGAACCATTGGTGCTAGCCTAGGACGTTGCTTTCAATTTTCAGGTTTTTGAAACTTCCTTTAGCTTCGGTTTTTCTTGCTTTTTCCCCACACAAGAAGCTGTTGTTTTTTCTTATAAAGAACAGCAAAAAGTCTTCTTATGTTTTTGTAAATTCTTCTGTTATTCTTATCAAGAAAAAGGGGCCAAAAAGATCTGCTCAAACAAGAACAAGAGGTTCAGTTTTCTGGTTTGGATTTACTGTAGAATTTTTCTTCTCCAAGAAGAATTCTGTTTTTGGTCTCAAGCAGCAAGAAATAATGTGTTTCTTTCTTTTCACGTTGGGTTGGAGGCTTCTTAAATTTTATGTCTAAATATATAGAAAAATATTAGGAAAAAACTTCTTCTAAAGATTTTTACTTGAACCCCAAGTTCTAATATATTTTAGAACTTTCTAAATTTAACTTTCCAAATTTCATTAGTTGCCAAAACAAGAATCCCATTCTTATTTTGCTTCTAATTTTTGGCCATTACATGAATTAATAAATCCAAAACTATTTCATATTTATTAACACAAAATAAAACCATTTAAAAACCAAAACCAAATACTAATTTAAACCGGAAACCTTCTATAGTCCTATTCGTAATAAGATTCTTAAATTAATAAAAATTCATCACATGAATTTTACACTTCTTTTGGATACGATCTAAGTGTATGACCCAATAGGTTCTTATAACATTGGCAATGACATAAAATCTATTTTATGCCATAAACATTGAGCGGTGTCTAGCAACACATCAATACTACCCAAATTATAAGAATATTAGTAATTCGACATTGCTTTTTTTGTGATAGATGTTACCATGTAATTCAATCCCTTTGCCCTAGATATCTTGATTGAACACAAGCCATAGAGTACGTCACACTCGTATAGTTCAATCTTTGGATTTCTTGATTTCCAAGTAGACACATTTAAGCAAATGAGCTCGATATCACATATCGACTCATTTGAACACGGCCATGCCTTTTATGGTCTCACCTGATCAAGGGGCCCAAAGATATCACTCCCATTATATAGGAGGAGAAAATTATATCTCGATCACTCAACATCCCACTACATTATTCATTACATATCCAATTGCCACTTTTATAGTTCACCATGTTACGAGTAATGTTTAGTAGCATTAAAACATGCAACTACTCATGTTGGGATCTCTGGTGACCTCAAGTCTAAGGATTACTTATACCATCATCACTATGAGAAATGCTTATGACACTTCATATAATAACCCATGTAACATTTCTCATGGTAGGTCGATCCAGTATATAGTTCTCTAACATGTACTTATGTGTTGACTTGATATCTCATATCATGACACATTTCATCTGTCAATACACATGCTAATCTTAATGCATTATCATTGTCCCTTTAATGATAATACTTGACTAGGGATTGTTTTAGAATAATTAAATTCTAGAGACATTATTATATTTATTCATAATACGCAGATATGAAATTAAACATAATAATAAATTGATAGATTATAAACATTATGATACATATATATGCCAAAACAATCATCACATGATTGGTCTTTAGAACATAATCTAACAAAAAAAGCAAAAGCAAAAACAATAATATGAAAATATTTGTAGTAATGGTGTATATGAGTCTGCTCTCGGTTATTTTTTTATGTTTCACTCTTCACTCAAACAATCTCTCTCTACGTTCTTGCTTAAAATAACACACTTTATTAAACCTTTAGGAATTTTTGACCAAGGACATCTCGAATAAGAATGTGTGAATTTAGGAACTAAGACTCATTGAAGGTTAACAAATTGGTAAACTACAAAAAATCAACTTGGAATTGGATGCAAATATAGAAACTAAAGGAATGGGAAACTAAATAAATCTAACTACAAAGTAGAATTGAATTAAGGAAGCTATAAAATAGGAAACTAGATAAATCGAATATGGAATCTAAAAGGAAACAAATAGGAAAAATTAATAAAGGAAGGTAACTCTAAGAGGAAGACAAATACAAATGGGAATCAATTCTTGCAAGTAAAATCAAATTAGGAAACAATTCTTGCAGCCCTTTTTGTATAAATAATTTTGGTCAAGAGAGGGTGCTAAGGTGCAGAATTTTCATCCAAATAAGTTGCCAAAAGGTGCAGAATTTTCGTCCAAATAAGTTGCCAAAAAATGGAGAATTCCAGTCAAGTGGTACTAGTCAATTCTAAATCTAATTGGGATGAGGAAAGTTAATCACACTTGGATTCTTTTTTAGCAAGGCTCACGTTCTCTGTCAAGCAAAATTATGCTATGACTCTAAAAGTACTAAAATACTTCTTCAACAAGAATTCAAGAACAAAATATCAAGAGGGCAGCAAGGGTTCAACAAGAATTTAGGAACAAAAGTGCAAGAATGCTGTGCAGGTTTGAAGGCAAAATTTTGGTCACACTTCTAGAAGCAATTCAGCCAAATACAGCAAGGGTTCAACAAGAATTTAGGAACAAAAGTGCAAGAATGCTGTGCAGGTTTGAAGGCAAAATTTTGGTCACACTTCTAGAAGCAATTCAGCCAAATAATTCAAGAAACAATGATTCAAGAACAAGAATTCAAGAAACAAGAATCAAGAATTGTTATTCTCTTCTTCTTGTTTCCTTCTTTCTTTTTTTTCCGATTTTGTTGTTCTTTTTTAGTTTTTTTCCTCAGTCCTTTCTTCTTCTTCTTTTTTTTCCTTTTTTAACCAAGAAGAACAATTCATAGCAGCAATATCAACATGAAGTAGAAGAACAACCCAAAAATTTATGGATGGACAAGTAAGGAGTTTGGATTTTTTTTTAAGGAAAACAGCAAGTTCATGCCACCTAAAGATCATTAAGCTATTTACTGAGATTTTTCACATCATCACTCGGAATCAATTAATTAATGGTAATTGGAAGAAAAGCAGTCCTCACCGTCTTTGTTAATTTTGGGCACTGCTTAGCAAATCAGTCATTTTTACCTATTCTGTGAGGGGATAGGATGGAAATGGTTGGAGGATTGGGATAGATTATGTTCTAAAGTCTATGAATGGTGTTGGGTGTGACAATTTGGTTCCTTTTAAAACTCTTTTTTACAAAAGATATCTCCATGTGTATGTTTCGGATGTTTTTTCTAGTATTTTAAAATTATTTTTATTTTACTTTCTAACCATGTAATTTTTTAGAAAATAATTGTAAATTACAATAAATTATATAATAATTTTTTGTAATTAAAATATGATTTTTATTTGTGAAAATTATATTTTTAAAATATTTTTTATTTGTAGTTAAATTTATTATAATAATATTATGTGGTTTAACAATCAAATATTCATGTTATGTATTAGATTTACATCTCGCGTATAAATTATTTTTAATAATGCATCTTCTATGTTATAATGATCAAAATAAAAATATATCTTCCTATCTATAACATTCAAGATAAAAATTACATTAGTTTTAAATATCTATATATAATTTAATTTTGAATTTTAACATGGTTTTTATCATTTTTAATTATATGTGGTATAAGTACTCTAGTATAAAAAAGAAGAAGATTTTTTTTTTTAAGATATGTTGTTAAAAGTTAAACAAAATATTACATATGATTGAAATTGATTAATATGTCTATATTTAAATATTAGTGGAGAAGTTCATATAATTAGTTATTTTATTAACACTCACATATTGAAATTAATACACACACATACATAATATCACAATTTGAACATTGATTTTTTTTTTTCATGATTTATTGTTTTTCCCACTCCCACATACTAGAATAAAATTTTAATTTTTGTTGTTGATTTATTGTTTATTATGCAAATTACTTTTTATAAATACATGATTAGCTTAATATATATAAATAATTGAAATTGATATAAAATATTAAAATAATGATATGTAAATTTAGATATTAATAAAATATTTTGATATTTATAAAATTTTGAAATAATAAATTGAGATAATGTTCAATAATGTTCAGAGTTAGTACTAACATTTTGGATTTAAAATATTTAAATTGATAAATGGAAAAGAAATAAGTTATTTTGAATGTTATGCTTCATACTGTTTTAATTTATAGTCTTAAGTACTATTTTCCAATTATAAAATATTAATGAGTATTAATTTTTCAAGAAAAATTTTGTGTAATTTTTTAATTATTTAATTGGCATTTTAACTAATTTTACTATATTTTATGAACTACAATGTTTTTAAATTAATTTAGTAGTACTTTATATAATTACATTTTTAATTAAAGCATCATGTTTTTCTATTAAAAAATAGAAGTAAGGGGAAACGAATATGTGCGTGTGTGTGTGTGTGTGTATATATATATATATATATATATATATATATATATATATATATATATATATAAAAGAAATATGTAAGTGTATGTGAGTTATAAAATTTATATGATAATATAAATTGAAATTTTTTTATTAATTTTAAACTTTACAGTTGATTAACTTGATTGTATTTGAAATAAAATTTAAATAATTAATAATAATTTTTTAACTTAAAAATAAATAAAATAAATAAAAAACTTTCAAAGTAAATTAGTATACTAAAAATCATGTAAAATAATTTTAAAAATTTACAAAATTATACTTTTACCAAAGTGTAAATCATATAAAAATTACTCCTTTTACAAAATTGCTCCTTCAAATCATCTCTTTATATCTCTTATTTCATTATTGTTGTACCAACTTATGACTCTTTATATCTCTTATTTCATTACTGTTTTATATCTCTGTTTTATACAAAATTTCTTTCAATTTTTTTTATTATTATATAAAACAGAGATTTTCATCTCTTTATATATCTTATGAGAGATTTATATACTTTTACAAAATTGCTCCTTCAAATAATCTCTTTATATCTCTTATTTCATTACTGTTGTACCAACTTATGACTCTACGATAAAAAAAAAGAAGAAGAAGAAGAAGAAGAAGCATAAGATAAAAATGAGCTAAACTAAAATTACTAAGAAAAGTACTAATTATAAGAAAATTTTAGAAAGAATAGATAGTAAAGTTGACACTTACCAACTCTACCAAACTTGAACCATTACTGATCATCGAGCAAATAATTCTTAACTACACAACTCAAAAACTTTTAAACCAAGATTCAAACAAACGAAACATATAAACTAACAAAGAAGAAAGCATCAAATTTCTAAGGTTGTTGGAAGTATAGGCCTCTCCAAGTCAAAAACTTCTTAATTACTTAAAAAAAGTTCATATATGGACACTTCAAAAGCCAGTCAACACAGATAGCGAATAATCACTAAGTATGCAGTATTTTAAACCAACATTAAATAGGACATGGTCATATAACACTTTAAACTCATTGACTGTGTGTACAATAGGTACCAAGTAATTGAAGCAATCGCTTACATGTAATGTAAATTCTTGAGAATTTCAATAATTTTGTACCAATTTCCTCATTTTCTCACTCTCATCAATTGAAATCAATTAGTTAGTAGTTTGTTGTAATTTTGACGCCCTAAGTCATCTAGTGGTCGCTTCTGTTTGCCGTCTTATACGGCCTTTTTCCTGCTTGTTGGGCTTATTGACCCTTTGTGGTTCTTTTTGACCCTAGTAGTCCTTTGTCTTCTTGAGTTCAGTCAAACACCAATACCACAAAACATTTAACCATTTTGTGGCTATATACTTTGATAATTTGCCCTGTTAATACACTATCATTTTTAGAGAAAAAAAATCAATTGAAAAATAAGATCATTAAAACTTTCATTCCTTTTTGTTTTACCACTTAAGTCATGACATGCCTTTCATTGTGAAGACAAACATTTGTTGCGTGGCCCATCTGATTACCCAACAAGCAACACGCTCAAAGTATTTTCTAACTTTATCCACTGTCTTGAGTACTTTTAGTTTTTGTATACTCATTTTTAATCATATTAATTCCCTTAGACACTTATCTAAGAGGATTCTAATAAAGTAATTAATACGTCTTCTGTCAAAAAAAAAGAAAAATTTACTTTTGATGTGGTGTAATTTTTTCTAAAGTATAAGATACAACACATTTAATATACAAATAAATGTATAATTTTATATTTTATATTTTTACTTTTTAATATGGGTTATATATTGTTATCATTAGTAAAGGTAATATAAAATTTACTAATATAAGAATTTCACTACAAAAGTGAACCCTATTTTTGGGACAAAGAAAAGTTTTCAAATTAGACTTTTTTTTGGAATGGAATGAGTATTTAGTTTTCAAAAAGGGAGATGGCACTTTTAGTCCCAATGTTGTATTTAGAATCACTTTTAGTCCCCAATGTTTAAAATCTAACATATTTAGTACTCAAACTTTCATATTTTGATAAATTTTGTACAATTGATGGCTATTAAATTAGAAAATGACAAAATTTATTACAAAAATTTGCTACCAAATTTTTTAATTTACAAAATTTTAAAATTGCATTCTTTTTCTTTTACTTTTCATGCAAAATCCTCATTCTTTAATTAATTTATCTTACAAACCTTTAATATTTGAACATTAGAAGATACGGTTTTTGAATGAAAAATAAATTAAACTAATTAAATTTGTAAAAAAAAAATTGATAAAAATTATGACAAAAGTTAGGGAAATTAAAAAATTTGGTAGCAAAATTTTGTAACAAATTTTGTCATTTCCTAATTTATTAGCCATCAATTGTACTAAATTTATCAAAATATGAAAGTTTGAGAACTAAATATATCATATTTAAAATATTAGGGACTAAAAGTGATTCTGAATACAACATTGGGGACTAAAATTGTCATTCTCCCTTTTCAAAAATATAAAAACATGACTAGCTTATATCAAAACTCCATTGAAATATCGACAACTGTTTCAAAGATTGATCAAATGAAGTTTAAGTTGCCTCAAATAGTTAAAATTCACACAAAAAATCATGTTCTCAATAAGAATAATTATCTTTAGTTTATCCATAAATGTGTATCAAAATCAATTTTTGAAAGCATGCACATAGCTATTCAAAAGCACAACATCTAATTTTTTTCACTAATAGTTTTTGAAATTGCCCAATTATTTTGTATATGACTTTCTTTTATTTATTAATCCACTCCAAACCAGACAAAACTAAATTCATCACTCTCATTGGCTAATAACTATTTCATTGGTTAAATTTAAAAAAAAAATTTTATGTTACCAAATGCAAGGGACTAAAAATTCATTAGAAATTATAAGAGAGAAAAAGAGCAAACAATTATATATGAGAGAATATTTCTACAATTTAATCATTCGGGAGTGGCACTTGAAACATTAGACCGTGAAGAACCTTATCAAATGTAATTACAAACCTCAATTTTTTTTGGTCACTTTTACATTTTTCTTCTTTTCCAATCTTTATCATGATGAAAACATCTCTAAATGACAGTCAACAATCAATGCCTCTCTCCCTCCCAAATCTCCAAATCTTTTTCCTTTTTCAATCAATAATTTTCTCTGTCATCGCATACACGGTGATTACTACTTTGGGCATTCATAGCCTTCTCGAACTGTTTTAAAGAAATTGATGACAGTGACAAAATTTCAGTTGCTTGTAAATTTTCCCATCCTTTCATAGGGTTGACTGTGGTGGATCCATCCCAACCTATATGGGTGACATGCTTCACATCTGTTGGAAGTCCAATTTCAATCTCTTTTTCTTCTTCCTCATCTTCTTCTTCATCGTCAACTGAGATATTGTATACAAACAAAATCTTTATATACACAATATGAACCAAACAAGTAAATATAAAAGAGAAGCAAGAAATTCAATTTAGGATTTTCTTGAGATTTTAAAAACTTAACATTGGGAAAGATAACTTCTTCTTTTTTTTTATTTAATTTTAAGAAAGACATTCCTTTGGTTAAGTTTTAAAAGCTTTATGGAGAAATGTAAAATTAACCCTTCAATTTGTACCCTCTATATTTTGTATTGTTTTCTATGAATAAATGTCAATTTGTGAATTAAACATTAATTAGGCATTACTTTTAGTGTCATTTGATAACTTCCTTATGACCTCAAAATCATCATAAGACTAGTCCATATAACTAAATGCAATTAGTATCAGTTGCACAAAATCAACTTTCGCAACCAAAAAAACAAGTAATCTTCAGTTTAAATTTAAAGTTCAATGACAAAAATATCTCTTAAGTATTTTGTTGCTTACCATATGTTATGTTAGCTCAATTACATGTGCCTTTCATAAATCATTCAAAGTGTAATGATACTTGTGATGAAAAATTTTATAGTGATTAAACTGATATTTATGTGGTCAAAGAATATTGAATAATTAAAGTGGCCATTTCTTAGTGAAATTTCCAAAAGCAAGAAATTTCAATGAAAATTTTTACTACCTATATTAACACTCAATTTTGAATAAATAATTTCATATTTTTGCCTTTATCATTTTGTAAAGACCTCTTCTAATAAGCTTTCACAAATCTTAAAGGAATAATATGAAAATTTTTCACCTTTGCATAAAAACCTTGACAATTTACCTTTCAAATTATTTACTTTTGATATCCCAATTAATGACGACGTGATTTTCGCCAAATAAGAAGCGAAACTAAAGGGGTAACCTTTCCACGTGCAATATAAAAATCATGGGTAGAGATTGACTTGGAATATAATAAGGGCAGTTATATTAAATTAATACAAACAGTTAAACGCTATAATCTAAAAAAAAAAAATAAGAGTACGTCTAAAGTAACTATTCTTTTAATCCTTAAAAAGGGCAGTAATATTTTAAAATTCTTTTCCTAAAAAAATTTACTTTTAAATAAAAATTTTATATAACTCTTATTAATAATTACGATATATGGTCTATATTTTTTTACATGTCAATAACGTAGAAAAATGAACAAAACCTTGTCAATAATTAACTTTCAGTACTTACGAAATTAGATATTCATTTACTACTCAACAACTACGAATATTACTTGAGATTTTCCACATCTAATTCGGCTTTTTCCAGATCTGCGTCAAACTTTTGGCTTCATCAACCAGTACCTCCATTTAAAAATTAATTAGTATTCCTTCACCTGTACTTCTCTCAATTTATAGCTTCTAATTTTCCTTTTTTTTTTTGTCAATTTGGGTTTGAGCAAAAACATTATTACTAAATCATCGTAATTGGCATAGAGTTGGGTCCTGTTCTAATGCAACAAAAGTTTTCCTGCCCTGTTCTAACACAACAAAGGTTTTCCGGCAAGGGATATGCCTTCTTTTTTTTCCAAGTGGATCAACCTTTCAGATCTTCACTCTAATGTATAACGCAATTTGTACAGCAAAAGTTGGGCAATGTTTAGTTAATCATCTATGTAAGAAAAATTAATTTTTAAAAAATAAAATTTTTAAACAACTTTTTATTTATTTTAAAATTTAAATTTTCCCATATTATTTTTTAAAAAAAACCCAAAACAATTTTTCTTGCAAAAAAAACTAACTACCAAAAATTTTGCACTTTTTAATTAATTATTTTTTCAAATAAACTACTATCCAAACATAATTTTGGATACATTAGTCATTCTAAATCTATTAGTCTATTATTCTCAGCAAAAGCTAAGAAAGCATCTCGATACTGGTAAAAGGTCCATTGTTTGTTGTTACACCATCCAATATTTGCTAGTGACACCTAATATCCACTTCCTTTCCATTAAGGGCCACATAATTTATAAAAATTTTCATTAGATACTTACAACCTTGTCTAAAAGTATGAATTTTATGATTAACACTTTGAACCTTAAACAAATACTCACCAATGACCAATGACAGCATATACTCACCAAATTCAAAAAAGGTACCATTCTATATTTGATAATTTGATGGTCTTTTGCTCTTAATTTTGCATTTTAAATTTCTACAACCCCGCAAGCATCGAATATGATTTGTATTGCGATGAACCTGACATCGTAAAAATGACAAACGAGAGTCTTTGACTTCTAATTTGAAAGTAATTGACAACAACGTAAAATTAATGTGATTAACAGAATAATAATAAAAAGAAGAAAAAAACTACAAGTTTTTATTATTTAGAGATGAACTTTAACTTAGACCCTTAAAGGTTTCATATGCGACAAATTAAGAAAAGTTTCATTTTTAACGGAAGGAAAATGTTGTGGCAAGTGCAATATCTCTTGTTGAGAGAAAATATTTGAGTTTTGATCATGGATATACGTCATTTTGAAAAAAAAAAAAATTAAATGACTGGTTAATGCATGAAAATAAATTTGCAAAAGCTAATAAAGAAAGCCACTTTGCACCCCTAATGTGCTTAACTTTTTCTGATTTGAACCTTAAACTCTTCAACAATTGCAAGTTCCCACTTTAATCTTAATATAACCCTAAAATTTACTAAGTTAATACAAATTGTCTCACAAGGTATTAAGAAAGTGCTCATAAACTCATACCTTTAGGGACGCTTGGTATAAATGGTGGGTTTAGGAATTGAATGGATTTGTAGAATGAAAAGGTTTGGAATAGCACGGAATGATAATAATTATGTTGTTTGGTATTATTTTGTAATGGAATGGAATAAATTTTATATTAAAATTATAATAAAAATAGTATTTTACATTATATGATATTTAACAAATTATATTTTGTTCAAAAAATAGTCAAAGTGCATGTCAATTTGTAGAGAAAAATATTTTTTATAAATTAGTGAAATTTGTTTTTAAAAAAATTAAAAAAGGATAAAATGGGGTTAATCATGGGGTTTGCAACCCCATGATGGCCCAATCTTCACAATTGTGGCCTGAAGAACAAACCCATCACCGTGGTTTTGACAAAAGTATGGGGCAGGTTTTGATGAAACCATCGTGGGTTTCTAATCCAAACCCACAAACAAACACCTCTTTTGATAGTAAATCATTCCAAACCTCCCAAACCCACCAAACAAACGGCTCCTTATTCTTACATGAGGATTACTTACAATTAACACTAGACTTTTGGAATAAATATAAACTCAAATATTTTTGTCTAATTCCATGAACTATGTGCGCGTGACTGCAATAAAGAGAAACTTTTCATATAAAAATACCAATAATTGGGATAAGATGAAAATGTGCAAAGGTTGGGGTGCAAATTTAAATTATAAGTTAAAAGCACGTAGGGAGAATTAATATAAACTCTCCAGGGGCAAAGCCCAACAGTAAATTCAAGATTTAATTAGAAATATGCAATTTGCTTGACTTAATTCAATACAAAAGCATGCATACCGCAACTTGGAAGTTACGTCTTATTAACAAACTACATAATCTAAGATAAAGGGCAAGGAAAGAATATGGCATCAATATATAATTCAAGTCCCTATTTTTTTCCTAGACATTTATATACATTTATGTTCGAAAGTAGTGATATACATATGATGAGAAATTTTAATGAAAATTTTTAATAATTAATTTAACATTTATATAATAGGAGTTATTAAATAAAAATTTCTTTAATCATTCAATATCATTTTGTTACATGAATATTATATTAATTATTATAAGAATTCATTGAAAATTATCACCAGCTTATGTTGGATTAAAGACAAAGAAAATTTCCCAAAAAAAATAAATAAATAAATAAAAGTATTGAAATTAATACGCTTACCAAACAATTTTGGAAAGCTTTTGAAGCTCTTGATCACTTTGTTCACGCCTGTGGCCATACCGTTGTTTGGAAGAACAAAAAAGGATCTTATTTTTCTCATCTTTGGTATTGGCCGCCTCTCCTTTTCTTCCATTTTACCTTTAAAAGAGAAATCATCGCAAACGAAGAACCCAAAAAAATAAAATTAAAAACAGATTTCTCAGAGATCCAGAAAAACACACGCACAGAGAGTGAGTGAGTAAGAGAGAAATGGGGTGGATTCGACGTACTCGGAGGTGAAGGAAAACGAACATGTTTTGCATGATGTTTCTGCTTCTTTGGCTGATTTTTCTTGCCCACGGCAACACATGATTCAGTAGCACATCCCATTGAATATGGGAGCTTCAAGAGCCTTTCCCTGTGATCTCTCATTCTTTTTTGATAAACATATAAAAAAATCTACAAAAAAAGCCCGGAAACTTTCCTTTTGCAAGAGAAATCACAACACAAAAGATCAAGATGGGAAATTAAAGAAAAAAAAATGGAATTAAAGTTATTAAAAATGTGGCGGCATCTGTAGCTTCAAGAATGATTGTTATATTGAGTTTGTTTCTTTATGAAGAAGCTAGAATGATTTAGCAATGGAAAATGTGAAAGAAACTAGAACCATGTTTGGTAAGAGACAGAGAGAAATAAAGAAAGAGAATTATATTATCATTTGGAGTGGGTTGGAGTGGTTAGTTGGTTTAACAGTGCAACTCAACCTAATTTTTGTGATGACCGTGCTGATTCCACACCTTTTCATAGAAAGAGTAGATTTAATTTCAGAATTAATTAAGGTTAGGCCCACAACTGTGGCTTCAGTTTTTGGTTAAATCTTTATTTAATTATGCTTCTTCTTTGTGGGTCTCCTCTGTAGTACCCTGATTCTCTTATTACAAGTAACATAAAAAAAAACCTTTTTTTTTTTTTATATTTAGAATTGAAGGTATATACACTCAATCAGTTATGGGTTTGCAATACACATTCCAAATATAAGACTAATCCTCCAAGGCTAAGTAGATTTCACCTCTAAACCTGCCCACTAACGATAGTCGCAGGAATTAATCCCTTATTGCGAAATTGATCTCTGAACCTTCTATCTTTTTAAAATTTAATCTTTTCAAAAAAGCTAGTTGAACCAATCCTGAGAGTCCTTGAATAATAATACAAATATGCAATTTTTACTTTTTTGTGTTCGTGATATGGCCAATGGTACCAGTACGTCTATCATGTCATTGAAGGAGTAAACAGGAAGCATTTTTAAGTTTCCTAAAATGATAATAAATAATCTTGAAATAAAAGCGTTGAGGACCATAACTTAATTAGAGATAGGGGGAAATGAAAGAGTAATCCATAGTTTAGGAACTTGGTTTTTGATGTGTTTTAAGCCTAAGAAGTCATTTGAATTTTAAGATTAAAAATACATTTGGACAAGAAAAGTTGTTTGGGTTGACTTGTTGAGGAGAATATTTTTAGTTAATATTGCATTTCATTGAAATTTCATTATTAGATTATTAAATTATAAGAAAAAATTTCTTTATTATTTGAACTAATATTATTAAATTAAATATCATATGAATTTAATTAGCTAATAGTACATTAAATAAATAATTAAAATTTATTAAATCCAGTTTAACTGAATTTAAAAAATTATAAGATTAATTCATTTTTAATTAAAGCAATTTCACAGATCTCATTTCTTTTGGAAAAAAAAAATACCAATGGAAGATTCCAACGGCAAGCGTGAGTCGTAGCCGTCGGTTAGAACCGAATTTGTTCATGTAGCGAGAAAAAGGTTCTGGCAGTTTCGCCAGCAGTCAAATCTTTCCAGTAGCCAACTGCCATAGAAAAAGACTAGCTGTGATCCAAACTGACGATCAGGCGTGGTGTGGACAAGAAATTTCTTCTCACAGAATGGCGACCTTTTATTTTTCTCTGTCGGTGAAATTGGCTGAAAAGCTATATCCAAATCTTATTGCTTATTCCGATTCGAATTTTGCTGCCCGGCCATTTTTAAATGACATTTTCTATCGATGGTTGCGAGCAGATGTGGGAATGGGGATGGCGGGAGTAGGTTTGGGGGATTTGTGGGGGAACATTTATTTTTGAAAAATAAAAAATTCTCACTTTTTGGTCATCTATCAATAATTCTTGAGATAACTTCCAAAATAGTCCCGTATATATTGACAAATGAACTTTTTAGTTTTTTACTTTTAAAATAGTAAAAAATTATCATTCATATTTCATGAATGTAATCATCTGTCACTATTCATTATTCTACAATAAAAAAGCGGAATAGTGATAAAAGACTTAAGCAGATTCATTAGATGTGAGGATTATTTTTTCCGTTTTAAAAATAAGGGACTTAAAAACTCGTTAGCCAATATGCGAATGACCATTTTAGAGGTTATCTCATAATTCTTTACTTTTGATTAATTTTTTAGGTTTTTGTTCATATCGATTATTCCGATAATTAATGTTAACGTGGGACTTATAGGTTTTTTCATATACTGCTCCCACATCCATAGCGTTCTCACCATTTCTATGTGTTTTATCATCTTCCATGCTTCTTTTGTTCTGTATTGCTAACTTGAATTTCTCAAATAGAGCATAATTTTGTTCAATAAACTTGCACATTTCGTCGTTATGATATTTCTCCATTTGTCAGTTATGATGATGTTAAGTTGATATTCACCACAAGTGAATATATGTTCAAATCTATTAGGAATGTCATCTAACAATCTCTTTCCTCCTTCAGTTGGGTCAGAATATCAGGTATCATTATTTTGATGGCTAACACCACATTTTTACTTTAGACGTACTACGAGATCCTGTATTAAAAATACAATTTTAATTAGGCATAATATACAAAAATAAACGCTTACTTTTTATTATAATAATTTTAACCTTTTAATTTTAACAATACAAGATAACTATTCAATTTGTAACAATTATGGCTCGGTCAAAATTGATTCAATCCAATCAACCATTAGTTGAAAAAGAAAAAGCCCTCCGATATAAAGCATATAGTTTGAAAAAAATAAATTTTAAAAGACAAAAAGACAAAATTTAAAGAAAAAATTTAATAAAATTATTTACACTATATAATAAATTTTTTTTTTAAAAAATAAAATTTAAAGATGAAAATTTAATAAAGTTTAGAAATGACAAAAAAAAAAAAAAAAAACAAAGTATCTATATAAAAAAAAAAAAGTTAAAAATCTAAGTATCATATAATAATTTTTTAAAATTTTTAACAAAATTTTACATGATTTTATTTTTTTTTCTTTTAAAAATTAATAAAAAATTTAAACTATATTTTGTGTCATTTTTGTCTTTAAATTTTACTAAATTTTTTTTATTTAAATTTTTTTTTATATTGTAAATAATTTTATTAAATTTTTTTATTAAATTTTTTTTTATAAAATTTTTTTTTTTTTTTTATTTTTTAAAATTTATTTTAGGTTTTTGTCTTTTATATGTCATATTTTGATTGAAAAGAAATCTTAAAATTATTAATTTTTGTATATTATCCTTTTAATTACTAGAGAAGAAAAGGTATGCATACACAAGCTTTTGAAAATTAATAGCCAATCGACTAAATCCCTACCAACAGTGCCACTTAATGAAATTTATATTTTTACCTCATTCAAAATGAATATTTGCTTGATTTCACTATGAGTGTGCACCTACAAAACAAATTATGAAATTATTATTGGAGTAGATATTGCGATATTTAAATTAGAAATACTATCAAAATTAAAGATAGTTAAATTATGATTCCCTTTTGCTTGGTGCGAAAAAAACATATTTATATTTAAAATTCCAAATTAAAACAACATGTTTCATAAAAAATAAGTTATCAAATTTTATACAAACACCAAAATACCATCACCAATATACTTACAAATTTCTTACAGATCTAAACCTTTGAACCTTTCACCATAGGTCGAAATCCGATATTCGTTAGCCTTTATCCATTTCACTGCCTAATTCTTCCGCTTCCAGGGGTTACCTCACTTAATTTCCATTGTTTTTCATTATTGTTCACCATGCATGGACTTGTTTACAAAGGCATTTTCACGAGTTGAGTGAAGCAGGCCTTTGATAGTAGAGTTAAAATAATAACAAATTTTTGTTAACAAAAAATATTAAGTAATATAATTTGGTACAAAAAGTTATAGGTATTTTTGATAAATTCTCACATTTTGAAATCGTTGCAAAATTAACTTTTATGATATTTAAATTGGGGTTGTTAATATATATATATATATATATATATATATATATATATATATATATTTGTATGTATGTATATATGTATGTATGTATGTATGTATGTATATGTATGTGTAACACTTTACCATTTTGTTGGAAGTTTTTCATAAAATAAATAAGTAATGAGAAGTTAAGACAAAATAGAAAATAACTGTAAATAATTATTTAGTTTTAAAATTTAAGTGGGAAAATTAAGGGAAAATTTTTAATATTTAAAATTTTCTAGACTATTATATTATTATAAAATGCACAAGATAATTAAGAAGAAATAGAATTTTACAAATACAAAAGGTTAGTGTAAAACATAAAGAGGATTTTTAAAAATTTAAGTAGGGAAATTAAGAAAAAAATCTATAAGCAAAATAATAATTGTTTGAAGTTTAGGACCCTTCCTTAAGGCCCTCCACCATTTTATAAGTGGTCAGTCTGTGGTCATCACTAAGCCTTCAAGAGGGCCAAGGACGTCCTCAGTGTGAAGTTGAAAATGAGAATGAAATTGATATCTCTGTCGAACTTGCATGGTAAATTAATCTTGTTTGTTTTACTAATGGTGATCTAAAATCCCCTTTCAGTCGTTCAATTTTATGACATGGGGAATTGTACTAATTTTGCATTCATCCCATGGGTGGCAACCGAGCCAATACTTGAAGGAAACAAGGCGAGATGTAAATGGTTGGGAATTAATGAGAAAGAGTAATGACTTACTCACTAATTAGAATGTAGGGATTTAAGATGGTACTTAATGGAAATAAGTAAGTATTCCCTTTTCCAATGGAAACCCAACTTATTTTAATTGTACTTTTAGTAAGTTTAATTTACAAAGCGGGGACAGTGCAGCAGCAGGCCTACTGCCACTTTTTAAGTAATAATAATTATTAATAATTTTATTTATTAATAAAAATTAATATTTAAGAATTATTTGTCAAGATCCACCACTGTCCATTAGATATATACTATTAATTATTCAATAATTTCCTAATGGGTCTTATGGTATCCACTACTTAAAAGATTTCATCCTATAAAAATTTTCCCAAAAATTCTCAATAAATATTTTTAATAAGTATGAGAAAATAACTCCTATTATATTGTATACTCATTGAGAATAGAAAATTTCACTATACCTAATTCTTCTCATTAGAGAAGTAGATCAAAAGAAATTAAAAAAAAAATTATTGAGTTTTGTTCATGAAGTGGACCCTCTGATGAACAATTAGTTAACAAGTCCAACAGTTTTATATATCTTCAAAGAGGTGCGATGTGCGTCAAACCAGAGCTTTGTCACATCTTTTGGGTGTAAGAAAGAGATTGTTTTCGTTTGATTACCTGGGCCGTGAACTATACTACTGGTTTTCCAACCTTGAAAGGTATGAGGTAGGATTCCAGATACTTTTTCACTAAATTTTTTTATTTTTTTTATTTTGGAGTTCTTGTCATCTCCCTAATGCTAGGTAAAAGTCATGATTATCATTGATATACATGATATATTTTGAACCAATGATGCCAAAGCCTTTTAATCATGAGTTCAACACCTTTGAGTGTGTTGCACATACTTTCAATAAATTGAAAGCCATTACGTTCTCATCTAAAATTTTTTCATCCAGTCTTTGCTTTACCTTCATTAACTTCCTTAGCAGTGTATATAGAATATGAAAGATGGGATTCCCAATTAATTTAATGCTATTGGAGAAGCCCTCCTTTTGATTGAATTTATGTAGTACTTCAATAGGAGCGCAGGACAAGGAATTTTTTTTATGAGAGATCTACCACTTCTAAAAATCTAGAGAACGAATCTCTTTTTTTTGCAATTAAAAGTCAATTGGGAGAAAGCATCAGCTACTTCGAAGACATACGCAGCCATTAACAAATGTCCATAGCTTAGCTATTCCTTAGCTTAATGCTTGTTCATTAATCCTAGAAAATCTTAGCTTTTCAATTCATTAATCAACCACACCAGATTTAATTACAAGACATTTCGGCATGACTCACGTTCTAGTATCCTATTGCCTACCTCCCTCAATAAAGTCAAAGAAAGCGGTTCTGAGGTGGACGACTCTTTGGTAGTACTCATGTTCTCATTCAATGCCCCATGGGAAGAAACTATTTTGATAGTTTAGTTTAAGTCAAGCAATCTCCGATAAGAGGTTAACAGGGAAAGTTGCTTTTAGACTACTACTTTCATCTTTCTTTTACTTACTAACCTTGGCATAATTCAATGGGTGATTCCATCCATCATACATATTGCTTTTTAGAGCATATAGTACTATACCAAACTACTTATGTTACACATACCCATTGAAATATTAGAAGAATACACAAGAAGAAATCTATATTGATATCATAATAATAACATTGCCTATTTTTTGTGAGCTATCTTGATTCTTCTAGTGGATGACTGTATCGACTTAAATCCTTGTCGTCTATAGACTTTCTTTTTGATCTATTTCTCCACATTCTTTCTCAAATAAATTATGTAGGTATAGGAAAGAAGGTCCTATTGGCCTTCCCACTATTAAAAGAATGTGTCCCCGCCCAAACCAGCCTGTGCCACACCCCACATCGCCCACGCCCATGGCCAACTCTATACTATTCACACAGACATCATCAAAAAAATACCCATATCAGCCCTTGGCATTTTCTACCACATAACTAATTCTCTCTCCTTCACCATATTCCAAACTATTATCAAATTTCTTTTATATTAATAATACAACTTATACATTAAATTAAAATTATCATACATTAAATACTAAAAAATATTTAATGGAAAATTTTCATTACATTAAAATTAAATTTACTAATACACTTAAAACATGAAAATAAATACAATAAATTAAATACTAAATACTTAAATAAAACGTGCGTAATTAAAATTAAAATTTAATAAATGTTCATTACACTAAAATTAAAATTTAATAATACACTTAAAACATTCGGATAAATATGATAAATAAAATTTTTAATAACGTGAGTAATTTTAATAATTTCGCTATGTGAATAGTAAAGGCCACGCTTTTGTTTCAAAGCCTGGCCGTTACTATTTACACAACTATTATTAAATTTTTTATATTAATAATACAATTTATAGTTTTAATTATCATATACTAAATAGTTAAAAACAATTAATGAATTTTTTGATTGCATTAAAATTAAAATTTACTAATACACTTAAAACATGAAAATAAATACGATAAATAAAATATGAAATACTTAAAAAAAAAGTCCGTAATTAAAATTAAAATTTAATAAATGTTCATTACTCTAAAATTAAAATTTAATAATATACTTAAAACATTCGGATAAATATGATAAATTAAACATAGAATTTTTAATAACGTGAGTAATTTTAATAATTTGGATATGTGAATAATAAAGACAAGGCCTTCGTTCAAAGGCCAAGCCTTCACTATTTACACAACTATTATTAATTTTTTTATATTAATAATACAATTTATAATTTTAATTATCATACATAAAATACTAAAAAAACAATTAATGGAATTTTTTATTAAATTAAAATTAAAATTTAATAATACACTTAAAACATGAAAATAAATACTTCAAATTAAATATGAAATACTTAAAACGTTTAATAGAAAATAAATTTACATTACACTAAAATTAAAATTTAATAATATACTTAAAACATTCGGATAAATACGCTAAATTAAACATAAAATTTTTTATAACGTGAGTAATTTTAATAATTTTACTATGCGAATAGTGAAGGCCAGGCCTTTATTTCAAGATCTAGCCTTTACTATTCACACGGCCAATATTAATTTTTTTCATATTAATAATACAACTTATAATGTTATTTATCATACATTAAATACTTAAAAACAATTAATAAAAAAATTTTCATTACATTAAAATTAAAATTTAATAATAGACTTAAAACATAAAAATATATACGATAAATTAAATATGAAATACTTAAAACAATTAATAGAAAATAAATTTATCATTACACAAAAATTAAAATAAAAAATATACACTAAATTAATAAAAATTGTAATAATAAATTTAATAAATAAAAATAAATATTCTAAATTAAATATGAAATACTTATTACAATTAATAGAAAATAAAAATATCAAATTTAACTCCAAAAATAGTCAAAGTGCATGTTAATTTGTAGAGAAAAATATTTCCTATTAATTGGTAATTTTTAATTTTTTTTTTGAAAAAAATAGTGGAAATGGCTGTTGCAAATCAATGGCTAATTTGCAACAGCCATCAGAGGTGGCGCCCACATCTGACGCAACTGAAAGGCGCACAGCGCCTGTCAGTTGCCTCTGAAAGGCAACGAAAGGATGCCAAACGGCGTCGTTTTAAAGCCAAAACAAAAAAAAATAAAAATAAAAAAACATACATGGCCAGGCCATGCCCCGGTTTTATCAGACGAGCAAGCAAACGGCCACGCCAGATCAGCACACTTGCTGCTCTGGCGTGGCCCAGGCCACCCACGGCCAGCCCCAAAAGGGCTGCTGTGGGTGCCCTTAAAAGTGCACCCTTAAAAGAGCCTTTCTTTCTATCAATGGTCAGCCTCAAAATAGAATGGCTAGCTCAAAGAAGCAAACTTTTGGGTTAGTTAAGTCCAAATTCAAGCTAGAAGGTAGGTCTTTCTAAAGCTATATCCTTTACTAATTAACAAGATTCATGCTACTTATTCTTTTGCTCTATCCAAGGCAAGTTGTCTAGTTCCATTATAATGGAAAGGAGAATCAGCTTCACTGGTACTTCATCAGAGATAGTGATTAAGATTTAGAAAGTCTTGGTCTTGAGTAATCATTTTGCTTTGCCATAAAATCAAAGAGTTGCATTAGCTATTGGAAAAAAGCTATTTTAGTAAAAGGCCGAATAGCCTTGCTCTTTATTTAATAGGAAGAAACCAAGTGAGCTGGCCAATTACACTAAAACTATAGATTTTCACTCGGAACCCACCTTAGCCACCTCTCATCAAATAGATAAGGAAGAGATAGATATGAGTCTAGCTAAATCGGGATTAAAACTTCTAACTTCTCCTCCTCTAGGCCATCCAATTCAATGTTACTCTTCCAATTATCCACATAGGGTACAAGATCAAAATTCATGCTTTGCATTCCAAGTGAGATGTCTAAGATCAAAGGATGGAGGGTGAGGATTGATGAGGAATCTATAGGAGAAACTTGTGAATTCAAAAATATGACAATAATTCTCAACTCGAGATGTTAGAATGTGCAAAACTATTGTATGCTAGAGCTGCTACAATTGCGTTAGCAAGAGCTATTGTTAGTATAGGAAACATCCTTAGTTCCTTTATTAATTTGGTGCCACTAAACAATTATTTGGTTGTGCCATTTTGGGCTTTACTCTAACCAAAGCTATTACATTGTTTGCCCTAATGATGGCTTTTCTCATCTCATAAGTATTCTGAACGAAGAAAGTAATTTTGTAAAGCAAGCATATCTTTTTCTTCTAGACTTAGTCAAATAAGAGGTGGGATATTGTTCTTAAATAGAATAATGATGATAAAGAGGATGCAATTGAAATTCAAGAACAAAAAAGTCGAATTGAGAGTAAAGATGAAGGAGACTAGTAGCCAAAAACGTTCCACTTATAGGTTCGTTTATCACTGGGGCTTACAAAATACCTTTTGCTCATTTTTCTTTTCAAACTATTACACTAGTTCGTTAACCCAACATATTTTGTTACAATCACACTTTCTTTTTGTTTTATCTTATGGAACATTTTATCTTACAATACACCTACTCGTTATCCCTCCCCATATCTAACGACACCACCCCCCCCCCCCCGGGGGTTTTACCATTCCTCAAAAGGGTTGTTGTGTATCAAGTGCATAATGTTTATTTGAATAGATGTGGATTTTATCATCAACTTGATTAATTAATTTTAAAATATAAGGTTATCCT
Source organism: Gynochthodes officinalis (assembly GCA_020080225.1). NCBI lineage: Eukaryota > Viridiplantae > Streptophyta > Magnoliopsida > Gentianales > Rubiaceae > Gynochthodes > Gynochthodes officinalis. The sequence goes on along the minus strand of CM034619.1, from coordinate 35,709,220 downwards.
ATTAGAATGGGATGTTCAAAAAGATTCCCCGTCCTTCCATCAAATATTCCCCCTTTTTTTTTTCTAGATATTCAGTTTTAAATACCCATGGATTTGCTATTTGCTTATTATCTTGATATAGTTTAGAAAACACTAGTTTTCTTGAAGTTTCTTGTTCATACCTCTCATCAAAGGATGTTATTCGATAATGCTTCCATGTAACACAAGTGAACATTCAAACATCTGTCCTATATTCATTCTTGAAGGTACTCTAGCAAGTTGAATACCATATCAACAGATCTTCCATATTCTAAACAAAGCTTATCTTGTTTAGGCAAAATTTTTTAATACCCTTGCTTTTGCATCTTCCAGCTTCTTCAGCTCGGACTTTAATTTCATATTTTTGTGATATATATACACGAATCTTTCTAAATTATAACTGGAACCTCATTTCTTATGGATCTATTTCACATCAATAACCTGACCTCTACTACTTATAAATAGTTTTAGACATGTTTCTTCTAAAATATATACCTAAATGCCAAAACAATCTATCTTTTCGAGCATACGACAACTTTTTCACCACTTGGACCATTAATTTACCTACTAAAATATCACTTATCTCTACCCAAGATCTCAACATCACAATTCCATTTTTCTCTAAATTTCAAAGTAAATGGGCTTCTAAATGGGGAATTTCGTAGGTGACCCTCTCAAGACTTTAGTTTGTGAAATGGTTATGAATTTCATATTTCCATATGTGAAAGGAAGTATATGAAGTTGGTCTCCAATTTGGGTCCTCATATGTAGAAACAAATAGCAGGGTGCCAAGAGAGAAGCACAAGGGAGGGGATCATTTGGCATTTAAGGATCTCAACTAAGCTTATCTTCTTTCTTTTCTTTCCTTTATAACCCAAAGGTAACAAAGGAGTGAGAAGATGAGCTAGTGGGTGGGGGTTGAGCTTCCTTAGAATTAGGTCTTCAAGAAAGCCTAATTTGATTATGGAAGTACTTATTCGGCTACTATAGAGAATTAGCTCCTCGATAAAGGACTAATTCAATTCTAAAGCTAGAGAATTATGGTTTTCAAAGAAGTCATAACTCTATACTCAAGAGTAGTGTGCCCAAAAAAGCATGACCCCCCTCCCCTAGAATAAGGTCACCTTGGATGCAGTATTCAATATGGGGAGTTTCTTTGACTTGACACTTGATTTGTGACTCAAAACAAAACTCTTTAACACATTTTCAAACAAGTAAAAGTACAATATCCAGTATCGAGCCACCTTTTTCACTCGGCATGCCTACTGCTATGTGGCTTTTTCGCATGGGAACCTAGACTTGATTGCTTGGCTCAAGTGAGAAAAAAGAGTAGTTGAGTCTTTTAGTTCACGCACCCTTCTTCTGAATCATAGCCATTATGTTAGTAACCTAGCTACTTCGAGTTTTGCTGTAAGCAATCTTGGTAGGGGTTACCAAGATGATGGCTATTCCTCTTTGGTTACTATTTCTGTAATCATTTATGTAATTTCAGATCTAATTCATATTCAAATAGCCTTATATATAGCTCTTTAGCATGGCTATGTGGGATTCCCCTCAATATGGATTAATCTCTAGATGAAAGTTAAAAGTCTATTTTGGTCCAGCACCTAGGTTCCTCTATAAGGCCTAAAAGTATTAAAGAGTTTATGAGTGAAATCAAGCATAACAGTAAAAGCCCTAGGAGGGCATCCTATCTATAGCAAAAATAGTCGTAAAATACGAGCCTTTGGCAACTGAGAGAAGAGCCTCCCTAGCACTTGAGGCAATCTCCTCTTTATGTCGACATGAGACAAAAAAGGGTAATGGGGCCCCCAAAGAGAATAGCCTGAGAGAGGGATCCTTTGCCAATGAAGGAGCCCAATTGAACTTCTCTTCTTTCTCTTTTTTCCTTCATAACTTGAAGGTAACATAAAGAGTTAGAAGATGAGCTAGTGAGTGGAGGAGTTAATCGACATGTTAACTAATTGATCACAATAAATTAGATTGGATTTGGCTTCTTTTTTTTTCCTAGTGTATCACCTCAACATGACATGAGCATGAAGGGGTTTAAGAATCCATTTTCTTTTTATAAAAGCTAAAACAATAGTGTAGACTTAGTGATAATTTCATATTCCTTCTTTAGGTTTTGTATAATTTCACTTAGTTCCCTTCAAGTATCGAATATTACATATACATCCTTTAAGGTTTGATTTTGGATGACAAATTCCACCTATATAATTAAAATATTGTATATGTGAAAAGTAATGTGTGTTTTTTCCCTAGAATAGCCTATCCTTTTAATGGTGTATAAAATTGGATTATGTTGTAAAATGTGACCTACTAACAATTATTAATCTTGATTTGATTGTTTTTTTTCCCTATATTCATTTAAAATACAAATTATAATGCTCACATAACTTTAGAATCATAAAATATTGTAATTTTAGGAAGAAATATTTCATGTGATAATGTTCAAAGAATTTTAGAATCAAAATTAGTGTCAAAGCCATGTGTAAATGAGGGTATGCAAAAGACCCCTTTCAACTTTCAAAAAATTAAAAGAATTACCTTAGAAATTTTAATATTTTTATCATGTTTATAGAAATTTCCCTCCTCTCTGTACCCTAAATGTATGAAAAATCATCTTTTCCGTATTTTGCGCCTCTAAATTTTCTTCTTTCTTTTATTTTGTCCCCTTATTAGTTAAAAAAAAAAAGTCGAATTACCCATTTATTACTTAAATTTCTAGATTGTACATATGAAATAAAATACAATACACTTACTTTTAAACAATGTTTTTTTTTTGACAAAAGATCAATAATTTTATTAACTTTGACAGTTAAACTATACACGCAAATGTCCCAAAAAGGACTCTTCTTAGCTCGAAACATGGCTAAGACCTAACTGACATCCAGCGTCAACACAAAACTTTCCACCTGCTACCAACCTTTCCTTGCTTAAAAGCTAAGAAAACAAAACCCTAACTTGGTGGCCTTTGTCACCCCCCATCAGCCATCCGCAGACATCCGTGTAGTGCGGCTCTGCGTATGTCGGTCCCTCATGTCATAGCCCGACCACAGACATCTGTGTAAGGCGGCTCTGTATAGATCAGGCTCCCATGGCATGACCTAATGCTGCGGATCATCGTGAGTGCCCTTCCATCCAAGTTAAAAGACCAAAACCCTTGAGGAGAGTGCAGCCTTGCCGAGAACAACATGAAATCACCACTAGCTTCGAAATCCAACAAACGGGCGTCCATGATACGCCTCAGCACTTCCTCCCATACTAGGGACACTAAACGCCAAACCGACAACCTAAAAATAAAAAAAAAAGTCAAAGTCAAAATTGAATCGCACACAGTATCGCACCAAAATCGCCCACAGTTGCGGGAGAATTTGGCAGGAGCTGTGTGCTTCCAATTTCGGCTGGGTTTTTGAAATATTCTTAATTTTACTTTTAAACAATGTTAACAAGCTTTAAAATGAAAGTTCATATTGTTCACCATATACTTTCAAATTATATAGTTTCAGATAGCTATAATTATTATAATGATAATTTCTCTCTAATATTTGCAACTTAAAAGAAATTGTCCCCCCAATGTGGGGTTCTTGACTCTATTTTTTTTATCAAAATGATGGATAGCATTACATGAACTAAAGCATTTATTTTTAAATTAACACAAGCATTTGTGTCTCACTATTTTCATTCATATGAGATATTCTTCCATGGATTCATTCCTCTAGTACTTGCCTTGATTCTTTTCGAGATCCCGTGACGCATGCATTCATGAACATGATTGAGGCCTTTTTTGTTATAAACTACATAAAACCAAATAACTTACTTTTTAATTAATATTTGTTCATTTACTGAACCCCTTTGAGCTTTCTTGGTTTTTCTTTGTTTATTGTGAACCTATGTTATAAGCTTTAAATTTGGGGGAAAAATGCCTATACTCAAGTCATAGAACTAATAGAGCATTGTTCATTATTATAATATGCATGGACATACAAAGAATAAATAAGTGGGGGGCATCTAAGTTTGTAGTATGGTTATGATTGGTGAAATATAATATGTTCTCATTCTTATCTATGAGTTTTGTTATTGATGTATTTTTTGGAAAAAAGAAAAAGAAAAAGAAAAAAAAAGTAAAAAAAGATAGAGAAGAAAAATATATGGAAGAAAGAAGAGAAGATGGAAGTGATGGAGGAAATTACTTTTACATGTCTACAATTCCTCTTAAAAATCTAAGAGATTATTTATACATGATATACAAAGCTAAAAATTGAAGAAGCTGCTTGATGGAGAGATTGTTTATACATGTCTTATATATTAGAGCTTGAATAGATTTATTTTGTACTCCATTAGTTTCGATAGGTTTTGAACTATATTTCTAAATGTTTTCCAACTTAATCCTATGTCCCGTTATATCCATTGAAAGCGCTTATAATTTGTGTTGAGTATGTGATCTTAAAGTGGAGAATAATAAGATATGCCATCTTTTGGTGGTTCATGTCCATTGGGATGAATTTGGTATAACATATACCCAAGGTTGTTAAACTCTAGAGTCAACTCATACAATTTTACGAGTTTAAGAGTCAAAATTAAGAGCTCGATTCAGATCGTTTTCAAAATCAAAAAATGGTAAACTCGTGGTGAACTCTAGAGTCAAATCTTAAGTGAATATGATAAACACATGAGAGTTAAACGTTTATTGCTATAAGAGTCAACATAATTAGTTCACTCTATCTTCAAGTGAAAATGCATGCTAAGAAATGATAAGTTGGTTTGAAAAATACTTATTCATGATGTGTTATGTGAAACTTGGCCGCTCTTTGCTACTAGCAATATCTTGTTATTTTGGGGGAACTGAATTTGAGTTTTACCCTAGGACAAGCAAAATTTAAGTGTGAGGGAATAAAATGCAAAATTCTTTATTTTTCTCCTTTAATGTTTGGTCGTTTACACTTTTTTTGGTACTTAAATATACTCATTGTTCTTATATTTTGACTTAGGTGACAATTTGAGTGGTCAAGTACAAAGTGAAACTAATCTTGCATATTGTCTCTTTTGATACATTTGTAATTTGGGTGTAACTCTCTCATCTGAGCTCTAGTTGAGATGATTCAAGATGTTTGAGAAAGATTTACATATTTTCAAGAGATACTAGATGTATCAAGGTCAAACTCGGGTTTGAATTTTCCTATGAGATGAAAAAGTCATTGGAAGAGGAAAAAGGAACCACACTATGATGTAGCTTAAAGCCTCACTGCATCATGGCGTAATAGAAAGTTTGGCAATTTTAAAGCAAAGCTAGGCCATTACTTGGTTTATGTCATGTCTTGTCATGGCAAGGGTTTCCTACTACTTCAATTTCGGCCATGTTATGGTGTGACTATGGCTTGGTGGTGGTGGGGTGATGTATTTGCGAGTTTTTTTTAACATCTTTTTTACTCAATGAACTTTTATATTCCTGGCTATCTATAAATAAAGGCTCTTAGAGTTAGGAATTAAGTAGAATCCTGTCTCACTTTCCCATTTTCTTTTGTAATCTCTTGGTTCTTATCTATGGACTTGCAAGTCTATAACTCTCTTGCTATTTGAAGCCTTGATATAAAAAGCTGAGAGTTTGAATTTATTTTCTTTATTTTTTATGTTTTGACTATCAAATATTCTTTTGTATTTATTTTGCATGATTTTTTCGATTAGTAGGAGGCTTACTAATTTATTATTTGGTACAATCTACTACTAATTTAGATATCAAATATGTAATTGTTAGATCCCCTTAAGTCTATGAAGTGACTAGGTTTTGATGATTTATTGTGTTATAAATTTTTGGATCTTAGGAAAAACATTCGACTAAATTAAATACATCCGCGTGTGCTTTTATTGTTGGGCTTCATTCATCTCTATAATTTTTAAGACTATTACAAAGTTAAATCGTTAGCATGTGTCTTGTGTTGTTCTATAGTTATGATCAATTGGATCATTTGTTTTCTAACTAATTAAAATGAAGAAGAGATTGGAAAGTAGTTCCAATACTGAACATTCCAAGTGTGTACTTGTAATATACACTTACATCAATGATTGCTTTTGAAATTTCAATAGTAGATATAGACTCTATCCAAGGTTTGCTTTCTTGATTAATCTTTATATTGCAAATTAAATTGTTTCTTAGTTAACATCTTCTTTCTTGCTTGTCAAAAAAAAAAAAAACATCTTCTTTCTTCTTTTTTTTTACAAATACTTTCATCATATTCAAACCCCCAATTCTCCTTTGTAAAGGATAAAACTTGGCTAGGTATTTCCTATGGGAATGATCTTTACTTTGCTACTTAAAATTTTAAAAAGTTTTTTTTTTTTTGTGCTAAATGACAATACACTAAAATTTTTATACCCTTTGAAAAGCTTAGGTAAATATTACCTTACTTGATGTAATTAAACAAATGCCTAGGTGTGCTAAATTTCTTGTGAAATTGTGCACCTACAAGAGAAGGATGGGTAATTGAAAGATAAATGTGGGGGAGAACATTTTAGTTATCCTCCAAAGGAAACTACATTCCAAATGCAAGGATTTAGGTATGTTTACTAAATCTTGCAAAATAGGCAATGCTAAGATTAAGAAAGGAACGTGTGATCTAGGAGTTTCAATAAATGTCATACCTTTATCTATTTTCATTCATCTTTGAATGTTGGTCCATTAAAAGCAATAGGTGTGGTTATTCAGCCTTTTAATAGATATATTGTATATCCTAAGAGAATTCTAGAGGATGTTCTAGTGCAAGTTAATGTGGGGGTTTTTTCTACTAATTTTTTTTGTGCTTGATATGAAAGAAGATGATTTTCCTAACTCAACGGCAATCCTATTAGGGAGGCTATTTTTTAAAACAAATAGGACAAAAATTGATGTGCATGATAGTACACTTACTATGAAGCTTAATGGTGAAATTATTAAATTTAATATTTATAATGCCTTCAGATATCCTAATGACATATCTTCTCTTTTTGGTATAATGTTGTTAATTTATGTCCTATGCAAAAGACAACTCCCTAGTATGCTAATATTGTTAATTATCTAGTTCACCTTAACGTAGTGGAAGTCATCAGTTTCAACCTAATTATCCCTAAATCTAATGTGAGTTTTCCATTTGGCTTTGCTTGTCACCCCCTACTGTGATTCAATTCATTGGATTAACATAAAGGGGTAAGGATGGATATATTTTTGGGAGAAAACTCTAGGCAACTATAGAATGCATAAATACAAGTTATGCTTTGGAATTAAAGACAATTCTAAATTTTCTTTATCTACGAACAAGAAAGCTATAAATAATGCAATTATTTATAGAAAGTTCGAACTTGACTCAAAGTGAACGTTGGCAACATGCTTAACATATGCAAAGCTTTTTATATTTTTTTAATTAATGGATTTATGTATCAAATTCCACTCTTCTCATAGTTGGGAACTAATGGTTAACTCTGTCTATTATGACTCTACCAAATCATTTATCTAGAGCTCAAAAAAGATAAAATCAACAGTGATGCCAAATATTATGTTTGGAATGATTCTTATTAATGAAAATATTGCTCTAACAAAATTATTCATAGGTGTGTTTCTCATCAAGAAATCCCTTCCATTTTAAACTTTTGTCATTCATATGCATGTGGAGGATACTTTGATCCTAAGAGAACAACTCGTAAGATATTAGAGTGTGGAATGTTTTGGTTTACTTTATTTTGTGATTAATATATGTTTTGTAAAGGTTGTGAATTTTTTCCTAAAACTAGAAATTTGGGGCATAGAGATGAAATATCATTTATCCCTACTCTTGTTTGTTAGTTATATTTGATGTGTGGGATATTGATTTTATGGGTCCTTTCCTTTCTTCTTATGGTAATGTTTACGTTATTCTTGGTGTGGATTTGTTTCAAGGTGGGTAGAAGCTAAGGCTATCCTAGTTAATGATGCTAAAGTTGTTATAGATTTTGTCAAGCCTCATATTTCAAAAACCTACAGTGTCACTCGCTTCAATACTATGATTTACCATATGCAAATAAGCGGATAAGTTGAGATATCAAATAGGGAAATAAAGTTCATACTTAAAAACACTACCAACGTAATAGGAAAGCTAGAATGTATGGCTTAATTATATATTATGGGCCAATCAAACAGCGTACCAGACCCCTATAGGTATGTCTACTTTCTATTTGGTATTTGACAAACCATGTCAACTTCCTATTGAGTTAGAACATAAGGCATATTGTGTAATCAAGGAATGTAATATGAGGATGGATAAGACGGGTGAACAAAGGAAATTCAAATTGCAAGAGCTAGAAGAAATTTGTAATGAAGCCTATGACAGTTCAAGAATTTACAAGGAAAAGAAGCAAACCTTTCATAATCAAATAATTTCTAGAAAAGTTTTTCAGTTGGTCAGAAAGTTTTACTTTATCATATAGATTTTCAGTTGTGATAAAATGTATTGCATTCTAGATGGATTAGACCCTTTATGGTTACTAACTTGTTCCTTTGTGGTGTAGTTGAGATACAAAGTTTGACACTTATAAGACTTTCAATTTTAATAGGTCATTGCTTGTGACATTTTTATAAATACTATTAGAAAAAAATGTCTTTTAGGACATTGAAAAATGTCCTTATATATTAATTATTAAGACATTTAATCTATTAAGGCATTTCAAGGAAATGCCTTTCTAATGCAGCTATAGTTTAGTATCTATTAAGGCATTTGTTAATGACTAAATGTTATATTTTTTATTATACCTCTAAAGAATTTCTGAACTATCATTACATTAAGAAATTCCTTATCAAATATTTTACAAGGACATTTGCTAAGGCCATTATATACTAAATATTTTATAATTTTTTTTTTGAAATTCTATTAAGTTTTAAAGAAATAATTTTATCATAAATTACTACTTTTACATTTCATTTTACACAAATAGATCAATAAAAATTAAAATTTTAAAAAAAAAGTCTAACTTGACAATCTAACTTTTTACTTCACATACAAATAATAATAATAATAATATTGAATTACAAACTAAAACTACACTCAAGTAGTATTACAATGCATATTTATAGCAAAATACTCTTCTACTCCTAGGGAGTTTTTCTCCTTTTTCTAGTATTCACAATTTGATGCTCTCTATTGTTCTGATTTTGACCACAGTACTTCTACACAAGATACACAAACTAATTACTTATTTCAAACTTACCTCATGAAAAAAAAAAAGAAAAAAAGAAAGGAAACAAAATGGAGAAAGAAATGAAAATAAACATACTTTAGTAACTTGTAATCTATGAATCTAGTCATGGTAAATTATCTACATGTCCATTTCCATTCTATTAGAATGAGCCAAGATAAATCTCCAATCAAAGATTTCACAAGGCCAACAACTAAAAAACATAACTATACTCCAAGGTTATCAAGTCATTCTTCACTTCTTGATATTTTAGTACTGGTGACTAAGTGCAAATACTAGAGTTATTAACCAAGGCTAACCTTTCCTAAAGGGAGATATATCATATTAATATACTTAATTCAAGTTCTTACCCACTATAAAAAAATGAAATTTTGGAGATTTAAAAATGAAGTTCTATAATAGAAAACTAAATGCAAATTATGAAAGATAATTAGTACTTAATGATCAACCACCCAAATTTTGAGAAAATTTGATCATGACTATCAAGTCCTTATTCAAATAAGGACTAGATATGTACGCACCAATAAAATATGTTCCAAGTAACATTACATTGCAGCATTTATAATTAATATAAAATAATTTATGCAACATTTATTTTGTCAAGGAGAAGGAAACAAAAGTCTAATATTAGGTCCTTAGAATCTGATGCAACAAATTGACATCTTTAGTTGTGATAGATCTGTTGTCAATAATAGAGCCCAAGACATGAGTCCCATGTGAAGATCATTAGTTTCAAGTCAAAATACATCATCCCAAACCACGGAAATCATCTTTAGCTTCAATCCTAATTAACTATCCAAACCCATGAAATCAAATCCCTAAATTTTTCTAGGGATCTAAGGCATAAAGAAATTTTTTTTTCCTATGAAATAATATATAATCAAGAATGGTGGTAAAAGATGATGAAGGGAAGAGAAGTAACATGATAGGTAAAGATTGGTTGAGCAAATGAGTGAAAGAAGTAGAGAAAAGTGCCAAGGAATTTGCAGGAGGAGAAGGAACGGTAGTGAAGCGGAGTGGAGTGTTGAAAGAATTGGGGAAATATACTTTTGAATAAAAAATTTTAATAAATGCCTCAGAAATATTTACTTAGCTAAATGTAGATGTTTTAATGAAAAGAAAATTAATAAAAATCCTCAAAAAGTATTATTGTAGTTGAATACCATTAAATGATATATATAATGACACTTTCAGAAATGTCATTAAGAGGGTGTCATAATAATGTAAATAAATGTCTTAAAATTTTTTATTGTAGTAAAATGCCCTTAAAAAAGATCTATAGTAGCATTTTCTAGAAAATGCCATCAAATGGGTGTCATAATAGGCTTGTAATAATGTGTTTTTATGTTCATAATGTTGAAGCAATTAGTTTGAAATGTCCAAAGTATTAACATTGAGAAGTGGACGCATCTATCCCAAGATGATAAATAAAGGCGCTATTTAGAATCCAACCCAAAATTTTAGCTATTTTTCTTTGCGTTTAGTATTAGAACTTAATTTTTGTACTTTTTATCATTCTTGTTTTATGTTTTTAGAAGTATAATGATCTTGTTTTATTTTAGGGAAAGTAGGTGATTTTTATTAGATGTGGGCATGCTTTATAGGAGTACGAATGAGTTCAGAATTGTATCACAAACTAGAAGATGTCCTTTTATAAGATGTGCCACATCTTATTTCTTGGTTTTAATGAACACAACCGGTTTTTAAAGAATGCCCATATTTATTTTAAAAGTTCTTCTACCTTCCAAAGACAAGAGTGGCATTGTTGTATTCTTTTATAATAATAATTATAACAACAACAACAACAACACCAACAACAACAATAATAATAATAATAATAATTTCCTTTTCTATTCTAATTGTCCTTTTCTTTCTTTGTTTTTATGTTTTCTTGCTACTACTTGTTTTTTCCCAATTGTCATTTTCTCACTACCCACCATCGATTTTAGTTGTTAGCTTCTCCTCAACGTTGATTTGCTTCCACCCGAGTTGCTCTCACTAATAGTTCCTTTGTCATTTTTTCCAAAGCATCACCATCTAATATATTTCTTTCTCACAGCTCATTTTTTTTCCAACCTCTATGTCGTCAATTGCCACTTGCTATTTCTTTTGCTATTTTTCCAGCATATGGAGCTCATTTTTTTCTTTTAGTGACAAATGCCCTTAATTCTCTACAATTACCACTTCATACCCTAGTTTCTTTAGCCATCATTCTTTTTCAACAACCGTTTTTTATTCCACCAGAGATTCCTTTGCTTTCTTTTCTTTTGGCCATTGCCATTTTACTGCTTTGCAACTTGTTGCATTGTAGTTTCCTTATTTCCACTATTGTTGTGGCTTCCTCATACCACTATTACCACTACTTTTCTCTTTTGGGTTTTGCTCTAGTTGCCAATTTGATTGTCATTGCTCTTTTATTGTTCTGACTACTGATTTATTCTTCACTACAGTCTGCTACCACTCTTTTTATTAGTAACTTCAATCAATATAGGATTAAGGCCTATCTTGACACCTACAGAGCAAACATTGCGAAGTTACTTGAGGTGGGTATTTTTGTTATCCTCAATGATTGGCAGTTTAATATTGTCTTACAAGGTGTGACTCAAGAGTAGACAAAGTTAAGAACTTTTTCTTCTCTTTAGGAGATAAGGTAGAGGATTAGCTTTATTATCTTCCCTCTAATTCAATAACAATGTAGAATGAAATGAAAAGACTATTCTTAGAGAAATTCTTTCCTACATCATGAGCTGCCACTATTAGAAAGGAAATATACAAGATTAGACAAATGAGAATTAGATATTGTATGAGAATTAGCAAAGGTCCAAGGAACTATAAGCTAGCGGCCTATACTATCAAATACCAAACTAACTCCTAATGTAGTATTGTTATGAAGTGTTATTATATTGCCAATAAATAGGAACGTAATCGATAGAGTTAATGAGAAATTAGTGAATAAAACACTAGAAGTAGTTAGGCAATTATTTTTGAACATAGTAGAGAATTTTTAGTAGTTCGGGATAAGAATAGATGGAGCTACCAAACATGTTAATGAATGAAGTACATCTCAATTTGAAATCAAATTTTTTATTAACTGCTTGGGTTTATCAATTAGCTATATTTCAATTGCAAATCAATAGAGTTTGTAGAATATGCTCAATTTTTAGACATTATATTAATACGTGCCCTATATTGTAACAAGACTCTATGCAATAACCTAATGCAATTGGGTGGGGGGGGGGGTGGATTTCGTAGTCAACCACAATATAAATATGATCTTTATTCCAACAACTATAACTCCAAATGGAGGGACCATCCCAATTTGAGCTACGGAAATCAATTAGGATAGCAAAGATACCTGCCTCAAACTTATAATAAACAATCACTAGCACTTACACTTGTTCAACCCTTAAGTGCTATGTCCAATAAATTACATATTGCTTTATTAATAAATAAGAATATTGGCACCAGTTGTGTTCAACTTTTCAAAAAAAAATTGGCTCTTTTAATCTCCATAATTTGCTTTCTAACAATAAGCTATTAGTGCTTGAACTTCCAAAGATTCTGAAATTAGCAATAACCACATCTCATCCAAAATGATCCCACTAACATTAAAAAAAAATTAACTGCTACCATTGATGCCAAAACTTTCAAGATATTAACTAAATTACAAGCCTTAAATAGAAATAATTGGGATTTGGGATAATAGACTTCAAATAAAACACAATTAGCACTTGGAGGAACTATAGTATAATATTTAAGCATATTTATACAAATAGTCTAATATTTGGATGAAATTCATAATACTGATAATAAGTCATGAAAAATTACAAAACAAAGTGTTATAATTGGAGGAACTATAAAGTAAGTCATAAGTAGAATTCCAACAATGAGGGATGTCATTTTAAAATTTTTTGGATTTTTTAATTAGTTAAACAAAATTGACTCATTCTACCTTTACTAATGGCTATGAGATTAAAATAGAAAGAGATTTTCTAATAAGTTGAAAATATTGGTCATGTGTTTTTAAACCATCTTTAATAGCAAAATTCAAAATATGCCATGCAAACCTTATATGAAATTTTACCACCTAAAGTTGGTTCACAAAGTGATTGTAAATTTGTAATAGATTTAGTGTTAGTAGACACATTAACAAAACCAATTGGAAAAATATTTTTATTTAAGTCATATTGATCTAAAATAATATTAATTAATCTAAATATATTAATGGCAATGTGACTTTCATTAAACACAAAAGAGTAATTACTCTTTTTTGTAATAACTAATTATTATTAATCCAATGAAAAATTATACCCATGTAGTGATGATATTGCTAATGATCATCTTAAATATCCAAACATATTGACACATTAGCATCTAAACTTTAAAAAATATATATAAAAAAAAAGTCATAGTTTTTCAGTTTTATAAAAAATTTTAGTTCACATGTGATAGTTGTTCTAGGCATTTGTTTAACTTGAGGATTTAATGCATTTTGATGATATTTTATAAAACTCACTTTTTAACAAAATTAAATAATAAATGTTCTATAGCTATTATTTTAGCTAATTTAATTCTATTATATTTGTTAGTATATTTAAATGAAAGAGAGTTTACAGTATTATCAACAAACCCCATGATTTGCATTTGCGACTAGTCAATACCAATTTATTAAAGGTGGTGTTTAGCTAAATATTTGTTTTATGTCTCGTAGCCACTTCGTTTTTTTATAGCTGTACTGTGCTTGGCAATAGTTGTAAATCATTTTATATGGTTTTCCTAGAACATTAAAATGTTTATTGAACAAATTGGCCTTTAGACTTGAAGGCCTTCTTTGAGTTGCTGTTAGTACATTGTTAATGTGTTCAGATGGATTTTCATTAACATTAAGTTGATATGTATCGACAGGCTCAAATGGAGATTAACTTTGGTTGCTAGTTATTTTTTAAATTTGTAAGATATGGAAAAAATTATAACTATAAAATAAATTTTTAAAAAATATAAAGAGAATATTGAAAATTGAGATAATACATAAAAAGATTAAATTGCAATAGTTATAAGTATAAATATTGCGGAAAGATTAGCAAGAATTAGATATTTGAAGTGAATTGAGCAAAAAAAAATGGCTGGGAGGGGTATTCATAGAATTATTAAAAAAAAAATTTAAAAGGAGAGAAGAACAACAAAAAAATTGGTCATTCCTCAAATGGTCCAATGACCAATTCTAGCCGTTGGAAGAAACATATTGCAGACCACAGTCCTATATCATAGGCTGCAACAGTGTAAGCCTCTAGCCCAATGGTTATAGCCCTTTTTTTCCCCCTATTTGGTGGTTCCAAGCCAGAACCAAACTGTCGCCTTTAGTTGAATTTCACTAATTCTAAAACTAGAACCCCTAGTTTAGTTCTGGTTTGGCTTCGATTTGGATCGGAATTGGAGTTAGGCCTGTGGTTACCTATGAAAAGGGCAAAGGAGAAGCAAATATAGGAGAAAGAGGAAGCTACTTTAAGAATTCAACTAAGGTAAAATCTATTTCTCCTTTGCCCATCTCCTCTAATACAATTGTGCCCTCTTCTCCTAGTAGGTTAGCAAAATCCAAAAAGGAAGAATATGAAAAAAATATATTTGGAAATTTTAGAAAAGTGAAAATATACCACTATTGGATGCCATAAGCAAATTCAAAGATATGTAAAATTGTTGAAGGATTTGTACATGAATAAAAATAAGTGAGAGGTGATGAGAGAATAACTGTATTAGAGAACCTGTTTGCTATCACAAAATGAAACTTACTAGATAAATGCAAGGATCCAAGGATGTTTATAGTTTCCTATGTTATTGATAATAAGAAAATTAAACTTGAAATGCTAAATTTAAGAACATCTATTAATATGTCATACTCAATCTATGGTGCTTTGAATTTGGATCCATGGAAGGAATCTAAAGTACTCATTCAATTTCTTGATCATTCTAATTCTTACCCAAAAGGGGGTATTGAGGATTTTTTTGTGCAAGTTAATAAAATCATAGTTCCAATTGATTTCAACATCTTGAAAATGGAGGAAGATAATGTAGCAAGTTCAAACCCAATTCAATTTTGAAGGCCGTTCATGAAATTACCAAGACTACAGTAGATGTGGATAAAATTACTCTCTTCATGAAATTTGATGGAGAGATTATGAAATTTAATACTGTTAATGCAATGAAGTACCCTTATGATTCTCATTTGGTTTATTCTATATGTTATTGATTCAGTTGTGTAGTGTAATTTTGAAGAAAAAAAATAATATTAATGAGTTTGAATTGAATACTTGATTGAAAGTGAATAAGAAAGTAGCCAAAACTTATGGTCTTAAAGTTAATAATGGAAATGCATACAAGGTCACACAAATTTGAACAATTAGTATATGTATCTCACAAGAAATTGTTGCTTCTGTTGTACAAGCTTTGAAACTAGAATTAAAAACCTTGTCAGATCATCTTGGGTATATTTATTTAGGTTACAATAACACATTACTTGTGATTATTGCTAAAAGGCTAATTGAGAAATAGGAAGAAAGACCAACTGAGGTCCTAAAGGAAACATGCACACATTTTTCCTTTTCTTTTTTCCTAAAAAAAAGACAACCAAGAAGAAAAAAAGACATTATTCACACCATGAGTTGCTAGGTTTTTTTTTTTTTTTTTTGGTTTCAAAGGGATTGTTATTTAAATTGTAATCACTTTGAAGTTTTGTACTAAAACTAAATTTCTAGCACTTAATTCAAATATTCATTGATTTTTTTTATCTTTTTTTTTTTTATGAATGATGAATGTTGACTAATCTAGCAAATTAATTTACTATATTTTTTTGTATTACTAAATAGGAAATCAGATCAGTAATTATTATGAATGATTGGTAGAAGTAGTAAATCACCTATTTATATTTATGAATCAAAGTGTGTATATTTAACCTAAGAGAACCAATAGAATAAGATTTAATAATTGCAACTGTCTTAATTATTCATTTTTTTTTAGTTTAATTATTTTCACAAAACTTATTGCTATTATTAAATTAATATAGAATGCTATGGTACCCATTTAATTAATGATGAAAATTGATATGAATACTAGGTTTTGTTAATTATTTCATAAAAAATTAAAGATTTGTTCTGACTATCCTAATAAATCTTATTTAAATGTTTGAATTGTGAGATGATATTTATAACTAGTGATCAATGATACAAATGAACAAAATTAAACCCATGAATTAGAAGATTATTTATATTTATTTTCTTTTGTACCTATTTTTAGTTGTTTGTTTTTGTTATTTGTTAAAATTTAGTTCATTTATTTAATTAATGAAAACCCCTATTTTCTTTCCTTTGTCCTTTAATTAAGAAACTATTATTCAATTCGTTTGGGGTTCAACCCAATCTCAGTATTACTACAAATTCAAGAAAATATGATTTATCAGAATGATCCTGATAAACCCCTTGTTAGGCACCCAATAATGTAAAGACAACTAAGATTTTTTTTTATCATCCATTTTAAGTTTATTAGTCCTAACCATATAGGAATACTTCCACCAAAAATTTCTTCAAGCCAAGTCGTACAAAATTGATTGCGACAAACAGCAAAGCCGAACTAGTTTGATGCAGATTGATGCCAAACGATTTTGGGAAGCAAAGCAAATTGATGCTCTAATGTCCAACAAAGCCGTCCGAACGATTTTGGGTTGCTCGGGCATGCCAAACTAGTTTGATACTAAATTATTGCCAAACAATTTTGAGAAGCAAAGCAAATTGATGCTCTAATGTCCAACAAAGCTGTCCGAACGATTTTGGGTTGCTCGGGCATGCCGAACTAGTTTGATGCAAATTGATGCCGAACAATTTTGGGAAGCAAAGCAAATTGATGCTCTAACGTCCAAGCATGCCATTAGGAGTACAAGCTATGCTACTATAGGAATTGATGTAGGTTTGTTGTATTGAATTCTGGAGGCTTTCTTTGTAATGCCAATTTCTCTTTTCAATCTCTGGTCCTTCTTTTCTAATTTTGTTCCTTCTTCCTTTATTTTTTCTGTTTCTTGTCTCTAATTTTCCCTCAGCTCTCCCT
This sequence comes from Gynochthodes officinalis, assembly GCA_020080225.1. NCBI lineage: Eukaryota > Viridiplantae > Streptophyta > Magnoliopsida > Gentianales > Rubiaceae > Gynochthodes > Gynochthodes officinalis. The sequence goes on along the minus strand of CM034619.1, from coordinate 35,691,913 downwards.
TTCCTTATTTTCTATTAAGCATCTCATCAAACTCACTAGTTGCTAATTCTATGATTTTTTTTAACTATTAATTTCTCATTCATTGATAGCTACAAAAGTCCTTGCGAACATGCCAATGGATTGCTTAAGTTTCATTATGCTTTCCTTTGCAGTCTATAAATTATGTTTTAACAAAATTCACAGAAACGTGAGAATTGTTCTTAAATTTAAAAGAACATATTACAGCAAAATGATGCTCATTGCACTAAATTTAGACTTCAGTATTTTCGTTCGGATGGCTTTGCTTCCTAAATCAACTTTCTCTTTCTGTTGCAATTTTGTCCCTTTTGATTTTGGGTTTCGTTTGGCTTTGCTGTTTGTCGCAATCAATTTTGTATGGCTTGGCTTTCGTTCAACATGGCTTGAAGAAATTTTTATTAGAAGGATTCCTATGTGGTTGGGACTAATAAACTTAAGATGGAGGATGAAAAAAATCTTAGTTGTCTTTACATTATTGGGTGCCTAAGAAAGGGTATCAAGATCATCCTAATAAATCATAGTCTCCAAATTCAATTGTAGTTCAATAGAGGATTAATAATTAATTTTGGGAGCTTCAACAACCTATCGAAATTTTGTTGGTTATGCATACTCTAGTAAATAAAGCATGCCTATGCCTTTTGTGAAAAGATCTTTTGGTTCTCTCCTTCTCTTCATTATATGTAGCCTATGTAATCTATTTGCTTGAACCTAGTCTAAATTATTTTACTATAAGGCATGATAATTTAGATTATGCATGGATGAATTGAGAAGAAAAGTTAGTGAATTAGATTATGGATGGATAATCTGCTTGAACCAAGTCTAAATTATTTTACTTTAAGGGATATAATTGGGAAAATGTTGAACAATTGGGTTAATTACTCTTCTTCACATTAATTGTCCCCGACAAGGGTGCCGAATTTCTAATGGGTGTTTGAAGCCTTGAAAATTATTTATTGATCCTTTATTAGATGACAATTAAATATAGGTGAATTATGTCTACTACCCTTGTGTTTTATGAAAATTATCAACCAGTTCCAAAAATTTGGAAAAACTACCAATATCCCTTTAAATTTGATAAATTCATAAAGTTTAACCCATACAGTTAATTGACTAACATTGATTATTGAGTCAATAGTTAATTTGTTTGAAATTCTTAAATTACCCTTCAACCTATAATATCTAAATTATATTTAACCCTTGAGGTTTGTTTCAATTACAAAATGGACCCTAAGGTTTCCTCCATATTTTTTTGTTATTTAATTAGTGTTACAAAAATGTTAATAACAACATATTGATAATCAAAATTTAGACACAATTATGACAATTCTCTATACAATTTAACAATCCAACATCTTACCAAAATACATGTAAATTTTAGATGTTACAATATTTTATTATACTTATTTTTTCTTTTTCATTCAAATAATTTAAGCTCAATCTAATAAATATAATTATTAGTTTTATGACCATTATGTCAACTTCTAGTAATCAAAATAATTCTCAATTTTATGCCTATTACATCAAATTCTAATAACTAAAATAACACTACATGAGATTTATATAAATAATTATTTATAATTATTTATAGAGATACAAAAAAATAAAATAATCATTTAATCATTTAAAGGGACTATAGTGGTAGATCATAGTTGCAACTATTCAATCTTATTCCATGATTCCCTTAGGCTAAATATGGGGGGGGGGGGGGGGGGGAGGAAGGAAAAGAAAATTTTAGTCTTCGAAGTTTCATCCTATATCATTGTTAGTCCCCAAAGTTTTTGGCCAAATAAATGTAATCTCCAGTGTTTCAATTTTTAATACATTTAATCCATTTAACAGGTTTAAGTCTTCAAATAATAGAGTTAACCCATTGACCACCAATCAAACATAAAACATGCATTATAATATTACAGTTCTTTTAGAGAAAAAACACTTTTAGTCTCCAAAATTTCACCCTGTACATTTTTAGTCCCTTAAAGTTTTTACCACACAAATGTAGTTCCCAATCTTTTAATTTTTAACACATTTAATTCATTTGATGTGCTTAAACCCCAAATGGTAGGATTGACTCTTAGACCATCAATCAAACATTAAACCTAAATTATAATATTAGAATTTCTTAGGATTAATTATAATTACCCCCTGAGGTTTGGCCAAATAACAAAACAAACCCCAAAATTTGGCCAAATAATAGTATCCTCTCTTAACTTGGAAAATGATGAGAATAACCTTTAATGAGAATGAACATTGCCCTTTTTATTTCTATTAAAGAATAAAATAATTTTTTAAAGATAAAATAAAATAAAAAATTAATAAGATAACTCATTATTTTCTATTTTTTATCTTAAAAATCAGGTTAAATTCAATATCACGGACAACTATAACAACAATTTTTTTATTAATAGTTATAGAATAAACATCATTATTGCATCTTTTACATAGATATTTTCAAATTTTAAGGTTTAATTAAATGACAAAAATTTAGTTCAAAAAATTAAAAAAAAATTATTTATGTTTGGTTTGGATGAGACAATTATATATTTATGAAAAAATGATTTGATATTTAAAAATATTTTGGAAGTAGGTAATTTGTCATATGAATGGTAAATTTGACATTCCAACAAAGGAAATCTAAGAGCAATGGGTCTATATTATACATCTAGCCATTTTGTGGGAGAGGAAGGGTGATTATTTGGCGAAATTTTTAGATTTTTTTTATTATTTGGCTAAACCCCAAGGAAGTAAATATAAACTCTAAAAAAATTATAATATTTTAATGCAGGTTGAATAATTAATTGATGATCAAAGGGATTAAATGTGTGAAAATAAAAACATTAGGGACTACATTTGTCTAGACAGAAATTTTGGAAGATTAAAAATGATACAAGATGAAACTTTGAGGATTGAAACTGTATTTTTTTTTTCAAAGGTTTAATGTTTGACTAATGATCAAAAGGTTTGCCCTATTTATTGGGGATTTGAACCCATCAAATGGATTAAATGTGTTAAAAAGTGAAACATCGAGAACACATTTATTGGGCTAAAAATTTTGGGGACTAAAAATGATGATGTTGGGTGAAACTCTGGGACTAAAAGTGTTCTCTCCTCTCCCCCCCCTCCCCCCCTCCTTTTTAAATGTGCATATTTTGATTCATGAATGTAAATAACCTATCTGTTACTTATATTAAACATTCATGACAATTATGAACCATAAATTCATAGATAGCAATAGAAAGAAAAAAAGATGAATAATTTGTTAGATTAATCATTTTCAATAATTCATAAAGAAAGTAAGCCATATCAGTGTGGGAAGTAGTGTCATGACTTTATTTTCTGAAGTATTCTACTCATCATCTCAACTTTGTTAGTAGGATATGAAGTTAGAACTAAAGACCTTGTCAAATCATCTTAAATATATTTATAGAGAACACCCAAAAGTATCCTTTACATTATAGTGAATAATCTTTTTTATCCTCCACTTTTAAAATGGGAACAAATAGTCCTTCAAATTTCGAGGATCAAAATTTGAAGGAAAATTGCAAGACTAAACGTTCCCGTTTATGAAATTTGAAGGACTAAAAGTTCCCGTTTATTTCACAAATAGTACCAAAAGTTCCAGTTATGAATTGTCAAGGACATTTTATTCCCTTTTTAAAAGTGAAAGACAAAAAAGATCATTCGCTATAATGTGAATGATACTTTTGGGTGTTCTCTCATATATTTATTTAGGTAATGATGAGACATTGCCAATGATTATTGCTAAAGGGCTGATAGAGAAACAAGAAGCGAGACTAACTAAAGACATAAAAGAACACAAGATAGAAATTTGTTAAAGATTGAGCGACATCAAGCATAAAGATGTTAAACAAATTGCGCGATTTGGGAGGTAACTTGAAGAGATTTACACTCTAACATCCAAATTTTCCACTCTAGCCTTGCCCATGCCATATCTTATTACATGTTTCACATTTTATATGCATATTCATGTTTTCAAGACCAAACAAACCAAGATTAATAGTCAAATGAGTAATAAACGAATCAAGAATTAACTTTTCTTAATTAAAACAACATTGAATTGAATAGCTAACCAACATCCCAAAAATCACATTATAATCACCTAAATAATATAATCATGAGATAACTCCCAAAATGGTCCCTCACATATTAGCCAATGAACTTTTTAGTCCTTTACTTTTAAAACGGGAAAAAATGGTCTCTCACATTTCATGAATGTACCATTTTGATCCTCTGTTACTATTCCATTTGTTTTTCTGTCAGAATAGTGATGGAATAGTGACAGATTAGTGATGAAATAATTATGGATGACCAAAATGGTGCATTCATGAGATGTGAGGAAACATTTTTTTCCCGTTTTAAAAGTGAGGAACTAAAAAACTCATTGGCCAATATGTGAAAGACCTTTTTGGGGGTTATCTGTATAATCATGGATTTTATCAAATTCTCATAATTTTCCAGCATAGTTTCAATATTACTGTAAATTTAATTGTAGTCTAATAGAGAATCAATAACTAATTTTGAGGACTTTGACTTTGACTACCAATCAAAATTTTAAAAGACAATAAGAGAAAAAACTTCACCACCTATTATGTACATGATGTCTCGATGATGCTTGATATTTTTAGCAAAATTTTGCTTACTTTTGTGTTTGTATTCCTCTTGACATTGTTGAGCATTCATCCTTGAATGGTTATATATTAATTCTACAAATATAAGAGTCACTAAAAAAGTAATAACGTGACAAACAGAAGTTGATCCCACAAAGATAGTTATGATGTCAACTACTAAAAAATTCTAAACTATGATAAGAAAATAAGTAGTTCAAATTTTACTAAACTATTTGAATGACAAAAATAGTAATAAAGTAAGAAGAAATAAGGATAGATATAAAAAGAATAAGCTAGATATGAGTAATTTTGGAATTGCAACATTAATCCCCTTTATGAATCCTAATGTTCTATGGCATTTTATTAACAAACAAGCTAAGGATTGTCTACACAAAGCAAACTCAAACTAATCTGTACACAATTTCACAAATTAGTGAACTTAACCTAAATAACCTAGATTCATATACTTTATTAGTCATTGGTCCATAATTCTTAGATTTAAACCATTTGTTGTGGGCAAAACCCCCCACTAGATAACCAAAAATTATCATATTGACATTTTCATGGACACAAGGGTTATGGAAAAAGATTCATCTACTTAATTGTGTCATATTAAATAGGAAAACACATCAAACCATGACATCCTTCATCCATTACAACTTCAATTAGCATGTAACTAGTAAACCATGTAGTGAATTAACTCAACTTTGATTGTATTATAGGAACTCAATTGTCCATATAGAAGCTCATTTATCGATTAATTGTTAAACCCACAAACAACTGAATCCCAACTCACAACCAAAAAGTCATGGGTAGATTCTCTTGTGACAAAAGGCCCAATTCAAAGGGGATACAACTCACATTCTAATCAATCCATTCCATTCTCACAAAAAATTCAATCAATTAACTTAACAAATAAATAAACAATCTACAACTAATTCAATAATATGATTAAAAGCAACAAATGGGTTAGATTCTAGTACCACTCCAAGGGGAATGATTAGTTAGCCATTATAAAGGAAAATGTGAGCAAACGAAACATTAGAACCATGAATTTCAAGACTTTAGTGAATTGGATGACTCTTTTGAGATGGATCTCCAATGAGTGACCTCCAAATTCTCTATATTCTTCCCTAAGCTTCCAAAGTTTAGAGCATTTCTCCAAAACTAGTTTTTTTTTTTACCTCCTCTTTCCTTTCTTTTTCTCCCCTCTAAGTTTAATTCTAATCTCTAAATTATATTCCAATAGGTCTTAAGAAGGATTTACACAAGTATGAGTCAATAGGGGGTAAAAATTTAGTTAAAATAAGAAAAAACCAGTTACATAAGACTAAAAATTGACCTAAACTCATTGTAGGACCGCTACCAATTGCCCCTAATGAAGCTTAGTGGTCTAAATATAGCTTCCCAAAAGATATGGGTTGCCGACCTTTGCCCCCAATGATGGTTGTTGATCTAAACTTGTCGCTATAGCAATTTCTTGTCTCATTTTGTGCTTAAAGATGCAAGAATTTGACGAAGATGCATGTCTCATAAAATCTATATTTAGTCAGTTTTTAGCTTTAAGAATCACTCAATTTGGAGTTGTATAGCTCAAGACAAAACCCTCACAAAATGGCCTATCACCATCCTTAGATTTGAACTAGTTTCTTGATAACTAAGATTTGAATCTGATAATGACAAATTAAGAAAAGTGCTCAACATAAAAATTGAAGCCATCTCTCTAGGCTTTCTAGAACTTTAAAAATCATCAATATTGAAGTGTTGTAATTTGAGATATTGTTTCTACAAATTAGACCATTCACTAACTATATTCCACAACTTTGGTTTTTACACTCAAATTCTCCTATGCATAAGATCATACCAAAACATAAGAAACATTAAAAAAAAAATAGAATTTAAGCTATTAAAACATACAAAACACTACAAGACAAGGTTAAACTTGAAGAAATAATGACATAAATTAAACTCTCATCAAACTCCCCTAAACTTAACCTCTTACTCATCCTCGAGTAAGTAATGCACAACCTACAATCTAAAAAGCATAAAAACAAAAAAGCTAAATTAAAAATGGTAGCATCCAATTCCCAATGTTATTTAAGGCATGGTCCATTTTTAATTCAAATGTCTCCTAAAGAAAGGTTTTATGCATGGATACCTCAAAACCTACTCAACTTATATGGTAATTACTCGTTGACTATTTAACTCTTTAAGTCACCACTACATAGCAAGTAATCATATCTCACCTTAAATTAGTTGCATGCGTATGTGTGCAGTGGGTAATACTTAGTTCAAGTAAGTACGCATATGTCCAATATCAATCTTTAGGAATTTTGATAATTATTGTTAAGAACAAGCTTATAAATCGATAGAGAAGTATTACACCATTTTTAAGATTATTAAGGCTTTTATTCTCTCTTAGTTAACCTCTCTCCCCCTTCTCCCACCCCCCCACCCCCCACCCCCTCCTCCCTCCTCCCTCCTCAAACCTATTGTCGCATTATGTTTTAGACACAAAGGCCATACATGTATTGGGTAGACATTCAACTATTTAAGAACATTGTACTTTACTTAAAGTATTCTCTCTTTTGATTTAATTGCTTTAGGCTTTGTGATTTTCTATATCTATTCTTACTCACACTGTTTCATCTAGACATGTGTCTAAAAGACAATATCTAAGAGCAATCCAATAGCAGAGTAGCAACTTATTTGTAAAAATATAAATACAATTATTGATAAAAGTGCGAAAGCAGTATCCATATAAACCCCAAATTAGGATCCTTATATCATTTTTGAGTTCAAACATAGGCAAATTATGTATTTGTACATTAGGTAAAAACATTTAATAAGCATAAAAAAGTTAAAATTAAGTGGTTTTTTAAAATAAATCCATCAAAAACAAAGCTTGAAAGTACGGGCATGCATAACGGGCAGTTTGGATACTGAAATTCAATAGAATGTATCTCTTCTTCCATGTAACCAAATGAGCAGATCTTACATGCTAAAGAAAGATTTTGAATGTGCTTCTAGTTTTATATTTTGAATTTCTGCTAAAATAGCCAGCATTTATGTCAAAATTAATGATGGAGTGTAGACACGATGAGACCAACCAATGACTATCACATTTCGAGAGAATGGTTATATTTTGAGATAGCAAACTCCAATTGCAATGATTCTTAAAGCATTGGACAGCTAAGAGGAATTTAATTTTTCTTTGAAAAGCATCAAAAAGTTGATGAAAGAAGAATCATTACACAAGACAATAAAAAAGCAAAAAGGAAAAGTTTGGGACTTCGTCATGCTACTACTCACGTTGGCAGTGTGAGGGGTGACCTAGCACAATTCAAAATGTGACAAATTAAGATATAAAAATATAGCACAAATACCATAATAATCAAATAATAATTAAGTTAATTTCACACAATATGAATACAAATATACGTTTGTTAATTGCAATAGTGGAAGTAAGGTTGATTCCACAAAAATATTATTACTCTAAGTAAATAATACTTAAATTAAAAATAAACAATTAAAAAAAAACAAAAACAGCAACTAAAGAAATAAAGTGAACTAGTACACTCTAAAAACTAAATCAAAGGAACTAATTAAGGAATTCATAAGAAATGACTAGCATAGTATTAATCTCGCAATCATTGGGTAAATTTTAGCTATGGGTTCATTAAAACAATAGGGAAATTATTTTTTTCACTTTAACTTCTATTTCTATTTATTAGAATAGAACGGTGTTGGTCATTTCTATTCACCAAACCATTAAATGTGACATAATGACAATATCAGCCCACCAATTCCTCTTACATATTCCTTTGCTAGAAGTACTATGATTTCAATAACAAAGGTTTAAAGTTAATGTAAATGATCAAATACAAGTACCATTTCACACAACTAATAAGGCCTACATGAATTGCATGATTTTCAAAAGAAAACTTGATATTGGACATTAATATGCATTACTCATAACACATTTAAGAGAAATATCAACAACCCATCATCAAATATTAGGAATTTTATAGAAATTTAACCACTCATAACTAATGAAAAGACTATCAAATTAAAGAAATTAAGCAAAAGATTCAAACTTAAGATATGAGAGACTTCTTTGAACAAGAATAAATCAAACCCACAAATTAAACTTTAAGTCAAAACTCAAGATCTTTAATGATGGTGGCTTCTTCTTTCCAAGGCTATGAATAATTCTTAGTTTTAAGATCTAATTTTTATATTTAAAAGTACAAAATTTATGAAAATTATCTATCAAATGGGTATTTTAGGAGTTTAGACCTAAAGATTTCATAACAAATGTCCCAATCCAATACAAAAGTGCCTAAAAATGTCAAAGGGTCCAAAAATCATTATTTTCACACTTACTTTCGGGTTGGGTCATGTTGCTTCAAATCTCATGATTTCATACACTTGTGATTTTTTCAATCAATTTTTTTAATATCTTCTAAGCAAAATCATGCTTCGACTTATCATAAAAGTTTTAGCCATTTCTCTCAGCTTTCCAATGTTTCAAAAATTATTGAAATTGGATTTTTCTATCTCAAATATGGCCTGATAGAATGAAAAAAATGCATATTTATTAGGTTAATTCCTTTGCATTTTAGTAATTAAAATGATTCTATTTTAACTAAAATGTGGAATAAATTGGATGAATTATGTGTGTGCTTCTATTCTACCAAACTTGTGTTCTAGGAACTGAATTTATTCTTTAATGTTTGTATAAGGTTCAAATCGGCATGAATGAAGCATGAAAGTCTTGAGATGAAAAGCAAACATACAAACAAATAAAAGTAGCAAAGGAAAGATAAAGAGAGCATTCACTTGATTTGCTTGTTGAAGACACAATCGGCTGACAACACAACAAATGGAAATAGAAAACTAATTTGTGGAAAAACAAAAGGAAACAAAGTGGAGAACAAAGAAGGAAAACTTCTAGAAGATGCATGGAAGATGAGCAAAGCGATTTTAAATGAGGACGAGAAACCAAGCGATATTTAGTAACAAGTTCGGTCAACAAGGAAAGAAACAACAAGGAAAGAAACGAGCAACTACAACAAACAAAAAAAGAAACCAAGCTAAAGGAAAGAAGAACTTGGGCGGCAAGAAGATAGAGAGCTCAGTGAAATTTGGCAACAAAGAAAAAGGAAGCAAACAAAGAAAGAAAAAAGGAAAACAAAAAGAAAAGAAGGAGACTTAGGGTGCAAACTAATTTGGAAACAACATATGGTTGGAATTTGGAAACAAAAGAGACCAAGTTAAGTTGAAGACAAGAGCAAAGCAAAGAAGGAATCGGGTTTGCAAGATTTAGAAAGAAACAACCAACCTTTGGCTCTATATAAAGAAGACAACGAGAACAACAAGAAGGAACCCATTCTTTGGTCCTTTGTCTTGTTTTTCTTTCTTTCATTAGTTAGAATGGTAGCGCTTCCTCGATTTTTCTGCGACAAATTTTCAGCCATCCTTTGTTCTTTTCTTGATCTTTCTTCGTTGTTTTGTTCTTGTTGGTTGCGATAGTTTAGCAAATAAACAGCCGCCAAACTTGACGCGAAACAGCGGAAATTTTTCTTTCCTCTAGATAACTTGGGTGAAGCAAACAAGCGAACAATTTCTTCCCTCACATATTTTATGCTATTTTTTTGTCTTCTTCTTGTTTTCTTTAGTTTATTTTAGTTATTAATTTTAGCTTTCTTTTATTGTTTTAGTTTTAGTTTTATTTAGCAATTTTAGTAATTTAAGTTTTGTATTTTGTCATGAAATTTTTGGCTAAGTATTATTTTTAAGTACCAATCATCTACGGCTTTTGTTGGATTTTATCTTTTATTTTTATTTTCAATCATGTTTAAATTTTTGTGATATTCTTTTATATTAATATGAACTAAATTCGTTTTCTAGGGTTTTGATGTAGCCTAACTATGAAGTCTTTAATATTTTCTATTAATATAGTTTGATTTAATTTTCCATGGTTGAGTGTTTATCTCTGTGCTTAATGCTTCTAATTACTTGATCACTAATTAGATGATATGTTAATCATATGAATTGGAAGGGGAGTTATGTGTCAAGTTCATTGGGATAAATGCCATGTATTGCATGTATGATAGAATATACTGCATGGTTTGTGTAGTCATTACATGAGAATCCATAGAAATTAATGACTTCATAATTGTTGTAGTTCACATAGAAATATAGTGTATTAGCAATTTGGAGGATTATTATTAGATCTTGAGAGGGACTAGGAAATAAAATAGAGAATCTAGAGCTATCAACCGAAATTAAATTAGACTACAGAAATAGATGAATATTAAGATGGATTAGTTATGGTGAAATCGAAAACCCTAGAGCTTTAGCCAACTTAATTCATTGTTTTGCTTTGCTTAGTTTTAAATTTAGTTTTAATTCAAGTTTTAAATTTAGTTTTAATTTAGTTTATTCATAAAATATCTTTTTATCATTCAAATAAAGGTAGAATTAACTAAATTTGGTGAATTAATAAACAATTAGTCCTTGTGGGATCGATAATTTATATTCACTTTATATTACTTGTTAGCGATCACGTGCACTTGCGTGTAAAATCCATAACAAGTTTTGTCAAAAACTTGTTGCGGATTTTACGCAATACGTGATCGTTAACAAGTAATATAGAGTGAATATAATTTATCGTTCCCACAGAGACTAATGAATTATTAAATACCGAAATTAAAATAGTTCTAACTTTATTTGAAGAAAATATATATATATATATATATATATATATATATATATTTAAGCTAAATTAAAAGTAATTTTAAAACTTAATTAAAACTAAAATTAAAAACTAAACAAAGCAAGTTAATGGATTAAGTTGACGAAGATCTAGGGTTTTCATTTCACCTTAACTAATCCATCCTAATATTAATCTATTTCTATAATCTAATTTAATTTCTGGTTGATAGTGAGATTCTAATTTATTTACTAGTCCTCACGAGATCTAATAAAATCCCCTAATTGCTAATTCACTATATTCTATGTGAATTACAACAATTATAAAGTTATTAATTTCTGAGATTCTCATGTAATGACTACACAAACCATGCAAGTATATTCTATCCTACATGCAATTCATGGCATTTATCCCAATGAACGACACATAACTCCCTTCGAAGTATGATTAACATATCATCTAATTAGTGATCAAGTAATTAGAAGCATTAAGCAGAGATAAACACTCAACCATGGAAAATTAAATCAAACTATATTAATAGAAAATATTAAAGACTTCATGAGTTAGGCTACATCAAAACCTAGAAAAAGAATTTAGTTCATATTAATATAAAAGAATATCACAAAAAATTTAAACATGATTGAAAAAAGATAAAATCCATCAAAAGCCGTAGATGATTGATACTTAAAAATAATACTTAGCCAAAAATTTCATGACAAAATACAAAACTTAAATTACTAAAATTGCTAAATAAACTAAAAACTAAAACAATAAAAGAAAGCTAAAATTAATAACTAAAATAAACTAAAGAAAACAAGAAGAAGACAAAAAATAGCATAAAATATGTGAGGAAGAAATTGCTATCGCTTTGTTTGCTTCACGAAGCTATCTAGAGGAAAGAAAAATTTCTGCTTGCTTCGCAAGTCAAGCTTACAATGTTTCTATTTGCTAAACTATTGCAGCCAACAGAACAAAACAACGAAGAAAGATGAAGAAAAGAACAAAAGGATGGCTGAAAATTTTGCAGAAAACCGGGAAATTTGCTACTCCTAACTAATGAAAAAGAAAACAAGACAAAGGACCAAGAATGGGTTCCTTCATGTTGTTCTCGTTGTCTTCTTTATATAGAGCCAAAGGTTGGTTGTTTCTTTCTAAATCTTGCAAACCCGATTCTTCTTTGCTTTGCTCTTTGTCTTCAACTTTAACTTGGTCTCTTTGTTTCCAAATTCCAACCATATGTTGTTTCCAAATTAGTTTGCAACTTAAGTCTCCTTCTTTTCTTTGTCGCTTTCCTTTTTCTTTCTTTGTTTGCTTCCTTTCTTCTTTGTTGCCAAATTTCAGCTGAGCTCTCTATCTTCTTGCTGCCCGAAGTTCTTCTTTCCTTTTAGCTTGGTTTCTTCTTTTGTTTGTTGTAGTTGCCCTGTTCTTTCCTTGTTGTGTCTTTCCTTTGTTGACGAACTTTGTTACTAAATATCGCCTTGGTTTCTCGTCTCATTTAAAATCAGTTTTGCTCATCTTCCATGCATCTTCTAGAAGTTTTCCTTCTTTGTTCTCCACTTTGTTTCCTTTTGTTTTTCCAAGACTTAGTCTCTATTTCCCATTTGTTGTGTTGCTGCTCGATTGTGTCTTCAGCTGAAGCAAATCAAGTGAATGCTCTCTTATCTTTTCCTTTGCTACTTCTTTATTTGTTTGTATGTTTGCTTTTCATCTGAAGACTTTTCATTCACAAGCCGCATTTGAACCTTATACAAACATTAAAGAATAAATTCAGTTCCTAGAACACAAGTTTGGTAGAATAGAAGCACACACATAATTCATCCAATTTATTCCACATTTTAGTTAAAATAGAATCATTTTAATTACTAAAATGCAAAGGAATTAACCTAATAAATATGCATTTTTTTCATTCTATCAAATTCCCCCACACTTAGATCAAAGCTTGTCCTCAAGCTTGCATGAGATCAACATCTTTCTTCTTCATTCCATTTCCCTTTTTCAACCCATCCATAAATAACTCAAAGTCAGTACACATTGAAAATCCAAATTGGAATAATAATCCAAAGAACAAGTAGTGATAGCCTGATTTTCTCAACAAAATAAACATCTCATTAATTCCAACAATTTTCGTCGAAATCAAATGCAACAAAATTTGATACCCTCTCATAGGTTGCACTCTAATCACTCAAAGTGTTTGAGGTTTCATTTGGCACTCAAATCAAATATAGCATGTCATTACCATAGGCTTGCTTATATATCACATCTCCACCACTACTAAATATGAATCCATGCAATAATCAAAGGGTCTTTATAAGGGTTGTAACGGGGCTTAGGTAAAGGTAGGTAAAAATAAAGGAAAATTTAGGTTAAGCATATCAAGGTATGAAGGAACTTTCTTGCATAACTCAAAAGCACAAAAATCGCACATTAGAACCACTCTTTATTCCAAATAACATACATTCCCTTTTTGCACTTTATCATGTAGTTGGACCATCTTGTACACAATGAAGAACATCCACTTTGTAGAACATCTACTTTGTCCAATCTTTATAGGGAATATTTTTCACTTCTTTTCTTTCTTTCCTTTTCTTCTTCTTCTTCTTTTTTTTCACACTTTTCATTCATCATCATTTTTCTTTCCGGTGGTTCTTTTCTTTGGAATCAATACATATTTTATCATGCAATTCATTCCCACATACTCTTGACATAGGCTAATGTTCAACATGATAAACAAAAACAATGGCTCAAGGCTAATGATGTGGTGTTTATAACAAAGAAAGGTTAAGGCTCAAAATTGGTTAACTAGGGGTATATGTAATGGTTAAGCTTTTTAGAAAGTTGAAACTGGTTAATCCTAAGTGCCCTTATCATTTTAAAACATGAATTCACAATGTGATCTCAACATGCATAACAAAGCAAGTTCTAGAATGAACACACCATATTTGACAACACTCAACAAAGAAACATGTGAGCAAGAAAAAGAAAATTGCTCTTAGGCTCAAATACTCACAATGGGTTTATTATATCAAATATTGCACATTCTCATCCAATTCAATTATCAAAATCAACAAGATGCTTTAAAAAATTTAAAAAAACAAAGACTAATCATACTTGCGTCATTCATACATTCCAACCCAAATCACTAATGCATATAACTCAAAATTATTCTACATGAGTATCAAAAGAGTGAGGAATGTCAAAGAAGATATCAAAATGTCAAGCTTATAAAAATTGATACTAGCAATCAAAATTTTGGACAAAAATTTAATAAAAATTTGGACAAAATTTAAGCACAAAATTTCATGTACCCCCCTAACTTAAAATTTAGCATTGTCCACAATGCTACAAAGAACTAACAAAAGTATAGCAATTAAAGAGGCATAAGAAAATGAAAGGTTAGGGTACTGCCCTGTTTTGAATAGCTTCGAAGAGGAATTTATTTTAGGTACCAAAACAACTCCAAAAATTATGAAATTTTGTGGATAGGAAGCTGGAGAAATATTCTACTTTCCTGTAAAATTTCAGCACAAAAATCCATTGGGAAGGCCGTGAATCAGATTTATCTTCTAACTGGTGCAGCAAAATTGTTTGAATGTTCTCTTTCTTCATCTTCTCTAAAAAACAACTAAAATAAAGATGTCCAAAATGCAAAAAAAAAAATGTATTTAAATACTAAAGATGTCCAAAAATTAAAAACCATTTTAGAATGCAAAAATGCATATAAATACCAAAAAAGTCCATAAATATTAAAAATAAGTCCAAATTGCAGAAAATGTAGAAAAAGACATTGTAGAAGTTCAAACAAAATACAAAAATGTTCATATGCAGACTACAGTTCAAAATGTAGAAATGTAAAAAAAAAAATTATAAAGTCCAGCAAAGGTTCAAAAATGCGATAAATACTAAATATTTCTCATGTGCAGTCAAGATCCACATTTCAAAATCCAAAAAAATGCAAATATACACTAAAAATGTCCAAAATTTGTTCCCAAAAATATTAAAAATTAGTCTAGAATAAAAAATGCATATAAATACTGAAAAAAATCAGAAAAAAGACTAAAAAAATTCACACAAGTCAAAAGCATAAATATAGAAAATTCATAAATAGCCCACAAAAATGTGCAGAAAAAGTCCAAACAAATCCAAATCCAATCTGGAAGGCAAAAAAATACATATATATACAAACCAACTAGTGAAAATGAAGAAAGACACTTAAATATTTAGATAGATTACAATAGATGATGAAAACTTAAAAATAATACAAGAAATGAATGCTTCTCGAAGCATCACTCTAAACAATTTTCTCACAACAATACAAAGTCTAATGCCCACAAGTCCCATTGCAAATTTCTTACTAAGTGAATTGAACCACCTTTTGTTTCGCACTTAAATCTTGAAGCTCTAATGTTAGATGGACATCATTGATATGAAGAAATTAGAAAGTAAAATGAAGCTTGCAAAACAAAAAAGCAACTTAGTACACAATTTGCACTTCTAGTCTATTAAAGAAAAAAGTTGTACAAAAATGAAAATAATTTAATAACTTACTTATTGATGGCATTTAAAGCCTATAGATGACATTAGAGTCCCTACTGGAAGAAACTATCTTTGTGACATATAAACAAGAAAATTTGAAAAAAAAAAATCATTAATCAAATATAACATAAGCTATAAAATAAATTTTAGAAATGGTTTACCTTATTTGAATATGGAGATTTTCCCCAATTTTTCCTCTGCAGTTATTAGGGAACCAATAACTCTCAACCAATTTTGAGTACAAATCAAGGCTTGCATAATTTTAGGAGTTAATGAACTCCTAAATACGTCTGAAACTCTACCCCGTGTGCTAAAAGTTAATTTCGAAGTGAATGTAAATATTGGGACAACAAAGACCATCATGAGCCATCTCAAAGAGGATAGGGAACTCTGGACTGTTATTCTTCTTCCAACTTAAAACATCAAATCCATTTCTCTTGGGTTCTCTTCCCTTCTTCAAATTTTTTTCCAATTCTAACTTTGCTTTAATCTCATCAATAGCATCCATTTTTTTGAATTCCTCTTCATATTGAGCTCAAATATGTGCTCCAAGGTCCAAGCCTTCTAACAAAGGACTATCTATATCACCACTTGGAATCCTAGAGGTGGAGGAAAAAGCCAATAATGATACAGAGGAGTGTATATAACTTCCTATAGTCCTCAAAATCTCAAACATTGTTGCCCTTGTTTGATCACTAAGGTCTGTAACCTTTTCAATGCTATACAACTTAGACAATATAAAAGAGACATAACTCATCTTACACATATGGTCCATAGGATCACAATGAAGATTAATTTGTTCATGTTTATAATATCCTCCCCCCCCTTCCAACAATATTTATCAAATTTCTCAATCATTTTCACTACCATGTTACTTATTTGTTTATCTTTATCATTTTTCACAATTTCAAAAATACATCAACATGACTAATGTGAGAGAAAAATTCACTTGAGGTCATGTACTCAGTACCAAAAACTTGTAATGTAAGTTGGTAAAAACTCTCCAAAAAAGAAGTTAATTTCCTAGCATCTTCCCAATCTATATATAAGGGCATTCTAAGTCCATTGTTAGATTCTAAACATTCTCTCATTTGATGATTATTCTCATAGTAACTTTCAAAATGTTCTCTCATTTGATGATTATTGTCATAGTAGCTTTCAGAAACCTTAGAATACCCTATAGTCATACTCAACATCAATAATGTAGAATTCCACCTAATGAAGACATCCAAACAAAGATATTATTTATACTTTATCCCCTCTAAAGAAGCTACTTCTTTGAACATTTTTAACCTAGATAGGGACTGCCTAACATAGTTCATCACTACCTTAATGGAATTTATAGCCCCACTATATGCATTCAATCCATCTTGGACAATCAAGGTCATGATATGGGCAATGCATCTAATGTGTGACCATTTATCTCTAAGAATGCATTTATTCCAATATGTAAATTTATTTTGTAAGTATGCAATGGCTGTATCATTAGTGCTAGTATTGTTTACTATGAAAGTGAATGCATTATTGATACCACACTCAATCTACATTTGACAACAACCTCACCAATATTGAAATTCCCGTGACCACTAATTGAACAAAATTCAAAACACACTTGTTTAGTTTCCATTTATCCTCAATAAAATGTGCAGTGAGACACATTTAACTCTTTGTAAGGATGTCTATGTATTTGTAGTGACACAAACACTACTACAAGGTGACTTTATAAAATGGTTTGAGCTTTTTTTTACCTCCAAATATAAATCATAACAATCTCTAGTCACTGTTGTCCTAGAAGGGATAGAAAACTTAGGACAAACCACACTCATCATATGCCTAAACCCTTTTCCTTTGACAAATTTAAAAGGCAATTCATTGACTATAATCATGCATGCTATTCCCTTTCTAATAGTATCTTGTTCAAACTTCCAAGCCAATAAATTAGCCTTCATTTTTTTCAGAAGCTTCATCAAACTCTCTGTTCCCAAAGGCTAGCTATGTTTGTGTACTTTGGTTTTAGGAATTATTGGGATTCTTGTCATATATAGAAATGTGTGCAATCTTGGCACTTGTTCTATTTTTATTAGAATCAGCAAAGTACTCAACCTCACAGAATTTACATTTACCCTTTACTAAGTTATTTTTTTAATAATAGATTTTTTCAAAGCATAACTATATTTTAGAAGTTCTTTTTTGTGTACCCGGACCCCCTTTCTTTCTTCTCTTATTACCCACTCCCCTCTCTAGGTCTAAGTTTTGGATTGCATTACTTGAAACACAAGGATTAGGAGGAATAAGGTTAGGAGTACCGAATATGTAGTTTTACTTGACCTTGAAGCATTGCTTCACACTTTTAAATGTTTAGACTCCATTATCTACAATAAAGAAAAATTACATGAGGCTATAAGCTAAGGACATTGAGAACTAAGATACTAACAAAACAAAAAGTTGCATGTTGTTCAAGACAATAACCATTTCTACAAGCTTTTGAGCCAATGAGCACTTATTACATTATGCTCCATTTTTCCTAGTTGAGCACTTGTCACACATGGTTGATTTTTTGAGAACTTGCCTTTTTATGCAAGTAGATCGAGACCACATTATTGAATTTGATGCATTTTGGTCTAGACATTTTAAGTTTTTTGTTTTTTTTTTTTTACAAAGCCAGCCTTGATTTTTGCCCTTAGGAATCTAATTTTGAGTATTAGCCTTTCTTTGTGATAACTATAATATAAGCCATATTAAACTCTTTTATATCAATATTCCATTCTTTTGGACCCTCGATGAAAGAAGTGTATGAGGTTATTTGTATGAAAATTTAAATATATTTGAGGATATTATAGGGTTAGAAATAAATTGATTCAAGTTGCAATTTTCTTGGTTTTTCAATACATGAGAAGAAAAATAAACAAAAAGAAAAAATAAGGAACAAAAGAAAAAAAGAGAAATTGTGCAAATATAGTTCTGTTGTGGTGATTTGAATTAATGGAATCATCAAAACATGTTGAAATTGAATTCAATGTGAAGAGATTTTTACTATTCCTTCAATTTAATTGCTCACTATAAACTTCCTTTTTATGAAACCTTATCTAAGCCCCATTACATCTTGTTTTAAAGACCCCTAAATTTTTGCATTTAGTTCATTATTTAATGATGCATATCTGATATATTGGCAGGCTTATAGTAAATATCCTTCTATATATTGACTGGAAAGTTATCAATACCCTAAACAATTGTATAGAGTAAATCCCATGTGGGGGTATGGAATCCTACAATATTTTGATTTTAGGAAGGTTGCTGAAGTAATTATTCATTTGTGTTACTTTGTGAGAACTTATTCGATGAATTGTTTGTTTTCTTACTTGTGTTTTGATTTGAGTCTGTAAGACATGATAATTTAGATTATGGATGTATGAGTTGAGAGAAAAAAGTTAATAAATTTGAACTATTGTGTACTTGAGGACAAGCATTGTTTAGTGTGGGGCAATTTGATAGGATACAAAATGTGTATATAATGTGTGATATTTCCTTGTTTTTTAATGGTTGAAAATACTTGAATGTTAGATTTTAATTATGTTTTTTATTTTTGATGTAGATTGGAGAATTAGGTCAAATGAGTTTGGAATAGAATACTTAGCATAATTGCAGTGAAATCACAATTTTTGAAGGAATTTTGGAGTCCAAAAGAGGGAGCAAACCAAAATAATTTTTTGCATATAAGGCATGGGTACGCTCTATTTACCAAAGTGTGCAAAGCAGAGTTTAAAAATAGCATGGGCATACCTTATTAATCCACAAAATCTTTGAATTTGAGTGCAATTTGATTGGAAAGGGTGATAAGGATGATAGTTGGACGTTTTATTTATTTATCCCTATATTTTTAGGAATGATTTAGGTTAGTATGATTCCTTATTAGTGTAAGATTTTTACTCTTAATTGATTTCTTTTTTAAGAATCGGTCAATTAGTCTATATAGGAAGTAGGGTTTTATTTTATAAGGGGATTGAACATTCGGCTACTCTCTTCCTTTTCTTTCTTGCATTTTCTTGCTAAACATGAGTAGGTAAATATTTTCTTCCAACCAAAGGATAATTGAAGTTTAGATTATTCAAGAATTTTGAGATCTAATTAATTAACATTATTTTTCAATATTTATATATCTTCTAAATTTTTTTGAGATTGTTATTTTCATTAATTGATTCAAAAAGACTCATTGTTCAGTTATCAAAATATTATATTACCATTTAAAACTTTAAATGTTCTAATGCTTGTAGTCAAATAACACAGTTAATTATGAAAAGATATTCAATTTATGTTATGGAAGCATATAATCTAGTCTGAATAAACCAAGCTTTTGTGTTTATTGACTACAATCGGTGATCTCTCTAATATTTAATGCTATATATACATTAATTTCTAAGAACATATTTAGAGTTGTTTATTAATAAGAGATATAATCAAAGAGTTTGTTTTGGTTATTAAGAAATAAGGAGAGATAGGTTATTAGAGTTTGTTGTAATCATAACAAATTTATTTAAAAAGAAAAGAAATTATCTTTTGCATCAATGATCAATTCCTTCAATTGAAATTGAAATTATACCTTTAGTTGAATATTTGTCATTATTATATTTCCTTTATTTTATTTAAAAAAAAACTTAGCTGATTCTTGTGGATGTAATCTTGCTCATTACTGTATACAATTCATATCTTTTTAAGAGCAGGAACTTATTTTTGTTGGATTAACAACCATCAAGGTGCCAGAATGAAGGCCAAATAGGGATTTGAATTGATTTAGTGTCATAATGGGCTTTAAAAAAAGTCATTGAAATGTTGGAATCGAAGATTATGTTGTACTGATGCTCAACCATGTGCAACTACTGATACTAACTTGAAGGTTTGTTTCCCTCAAAATATTGGTTCAACTTTTTTGATTGGTCATCACTATGAGGATGATAGGTAGAGTTATAGTGCAAAGATACTCCTTAGTTTTTTAATATAGCTTGTCAAAAATAACTAGTAAAAATCTTATTTCCATCACTAATTGTTGGTTTAGGAAGGCCTTGGAGTTTATGTATATGATAAAAAAATGTTGGGAAAACTTAATAGCAAATGTTGGATAGGATAAAGAGATAAAATATCCAAACTTTATCAAGCGATCTACTACAACCATTATAACTATGTGGCCCTCAAATTCTGATAACATCTAAATAAAATCGATTGATGAGAATATGAAAGTACTATCTAAACGGAACCTAAAATAATTTTTTTTTATGTTATTTCTTAAGATAAATAGACATTGGTTATGTGTTTTTATATGCTTTTAGGTAAAAATATTCTAGAAACATAAAGCAGTCAAAAAGAGGATCAATCTTGATAAAATGCCATCAATTGTGCAACTTGGAGATAGAATATATTTAAATGTGCAAACAATGATAGGAATCAAGGAGCACCATCTCAATTATCTCAAAGAAAAATTCAAGTGAACATGAGGTTCACGTTGATTCAAAGGCCGAAGGTCATATACAAGACTCTTTTAGCAATATTCATGGGTCAATGACAAAAGTTAGGGCCAAAAAGATCAAAAAATTACTTAATGGGCTCATTAAAAAAGTTCAAGCTAAACAATAGTCCAAGATTGGTGATTACATGCCCAAATTAATTAATATCTTAAATGTAATTACCAATGGGCCTTGTACTTAAACTGACAATGTGTTAGAGCTCACTTATTTTAATTTTTTAGGGTTTGGCTAAATTGGAAAGCTTGTAGGTCGGCTACACATTGTTTTCTAGGGTTTTTATGATGTTTAATTTCCTTTTTAGTGATTTTTAGATGTTAGTTTCCTATTTGTTTAAGTAGATTGCTTGACCAGCCTTTATGGGACCTTTCTAGATGGTTTCCAATTTGTTTAAAGGTCAAATAATTAGTATTGTTTCCTTAAAACTTTCTTGTAACAAATAGGTAATTTTTGGGCCAACCTTCACCCTATAAATATAGGGGAATTTCAGCCATAAGTTTAATGATCCATCAAGAATAAAATTTGTGTGGTTTCTTCCTTCACTTGAGAGTTCTTTTGTGAACTTGTTTGAGTCTTGCAAAGTTTTCTTTGTGAAACTCTTTTTGACTTATTAACTAAGCATCATACTCTTAGTTGTTGTATCTTATAATCAAAGTTCTTATTCCAATTTCTTGGATAAGGGTTTTGGTTCAATTTAGGGTTTTTAACTCAATTCAAAAAGGTAGTTCTTGGGACTTAATCTAATGGGTCTTGAGGCCATCCTTGAGGTTCATATCAAACAGGCAATTTAGATATTGAACCTAAATAGAACATTTATCCTCTTCCACTTAACTAAATGAGGAGATTTTAGATGTTTCCAATTTTATGTTTTGAGTTTCTTTTAAGGGTTTTCTTGGTTGAGGGGTTAGGGAGGGAAAGGAATGGGAAATGAATGAAGTGTGATGCTCGCTTGAGGGGTATCATTTCTTGAACAGTAACTCCAAATACCAGAATTGGATATCTTCCATTCCCCTCCATTTTGTGGGGTATGAAAGTGATTATCCACAAAAAAAAAAAATTCCTGAACCAAGGTTGTGGAAGCAATATTTTCCATAGTTGAAAGAATTATGATTATTATTATTATTATTATCATTTTCTAGCACAAACCAAGCAGCATAATTATAATGAAAGAACCCATTATCATTTATCACTATTATCATTCTCATTATCTTTTTCATTCCCCTCAACAAATTAAGCACCCGTAAAACTGCCAACATTTATGTCAAAATTAATGAGAAAGAGAAGATATGATGAAACTGACAAATGAATAATAAATTTTGGACAAGTGGCTATATCTTGAGATAAAAAAAATCTATTTTTGATAATTCTTGAAGTATTGGAAAGGTAAGAGAAAACAACTTTTATGAAGTTAAAGTCCAATTTTGCCCAGAAAAATCTAAAAAAAAAAAACAATCAATCAAAGACAGTATCAGTGTACAAAATCATTAGAAGGCAACATAAAGAGGAGATTCAGCTTGAGTCAGACCACTAGTGTGACTCTACTCACATTGGTAGTAGGACCTCCTCACATTGCTAGTATGACCTTGCCTAAAAGCAAGTACTCCCTCCATCCAAAAAAAAGGTTCAATTTCAAAAAATTTTCTTATCCCAAAAAAAGAGTTCACTTTCTAACCAAATTTCTAAAATATGCATATTAATAATAATTATATATGCTCTTAACTAAAAGTAAGGATAAAAATGTAAAACCATACATTTAATTAGTGCATTAAGTGTATTGTACCTAATAACTAATAAAAAGTTATACTTAACCAAAAGTGGATTCTTTTTTTAGAACAGAGGGAATGCAAAATAGCATTTTTTTTTTCTTTTTTTTTTTATCCTTTGACCTCTCTAGAAACATCTGTGTTGAATTGGGTCACTGGTTATGAAGTTTTTAGGTTTAAACCTCTATAAATACCCATTTGAAGGATAATCTTCACAACTTTTGCACTTTTAAAGACCAAATTAGATCTTAAAGTTAAGTAAGAGTTTTTCCATAATTTTGGAAGGAGAAATCTTCATTTTTGAATATCTTGGGTTTTAACTTAAAGTTTAATTTATGAGTTTGATTTATTCTTATTAGGGGAAGTCTCTTACACTTTAAAATTAAACCTTTTGCTCAATTTCTTTAATTTAGTGGTCTTTTTGTTAGTTATGAGTGGCAAAATTTATATAATACCTAAAATTTGAGGATGAATTATTGATATTTTTCTTTATTGTGTTGATTTATACTATGGGTCATGTGAAATACCTATAATTTATATAAACCTTATAGATTGTATGTTATGGGTTTTTGTGTTTGATCATTGATTTTCATTAATCATTTGATATCAAGATCATAGTATCTCGAGCCTAATAGGTCAAGAAAATTGATGAGTTCTTAATTATTAATTGTACTTTTGTTTACTGGTTCAATAGAATAGGAATATTTATCATATCCATTCTATTCTAGCAACTAATAGTAGAATTTTATAGTGAAAAATAGACAATTGCCCCATTGTTTGCATGAACTCATAGCTAAATTGAGCAAATTATTGAAGGACTAAGACTGCCCTAATCATTTCTTAGAAGTTTCTTATAATTCTTGTTTAGTTCTCTTTGATCTACTCTTTAGAGTGCATTAGTTCATTTTATTTCTTTAGTTGTTTTTGTTTGTTTACCTTTAGCCTATTTCATTCTATTAAATAGTGTTAATTATTTACTTTTTTTTCTTTTCTTCCATTCAAACATTATTTTTACTTAGAGTAATAATATTTTTATGGGATCGACCCCACTTCCACTAGTGCAATTAATAAACATACACTTGCATTCATATTGTGTAGAATTAGGCTAATTTGTGGCATTTGTGCTATATTTTTATATCCTAATCCCACCACAACATTGATCCATAGGCTATAAAAAGCAATAAGGAATAGGTTCTACTTTATTAATTTGATAAGTATCAAAACTACTCACTAAGTCAACAATTTTTGGTTTTGTGTTAAGCCACCAAAGTGAGGATTTAAACAATGACATGCAGACTACATTATATGCTTATAAGGATGTGGCATGTAAGGATTCAACCAACTTCTTTCTGAGATCGATATTGTTTCCAATTTAAATCCTTACCATTTTTTTTTTATAAAGTCCTTTAAATAATGAAACTTATTGCAAGACTCATTTCCAACATAGTTGCCCACCACTTATTAAATTTGCTACATTGGTTTTAGCCCTCTACTTGTACAAAATTGAATAATCATGGCCAAACAATTCAGTGTGCCACTTATACTACAAAGAAGTTGTCAATTTCTACTCCAAAGAGTATTTAAGAGGTTGATAATCCATCTTAATATAAACTCAAGAGTCCAACCAAATAATGGCACCACTTGCTAATAGCAAGCACTAAGCGAAGCAACACTTTTTCATAAATTGATGATCCTATGTTTCTACAATTAAAGGTTATACTCAAAAATGTTATAGGTTGTCCTCCATAAGTTAGCATTGCCTACAATATTCTTTTAGTACTAGTATCAGTTTCTATGACAAAATGTTCTGAAAAATTAATTTTAAAACTAGAGCTTGACATATTCCTTCTTTTTAGCTGTTTGAATGTTTGTGTTTCTATCTCACCCCAAACAAGTGTATCCTTCCTTAGCAATTTGGTACTTAGTAACTATCCCATAATGTTTAATGAAGCACCTATGATAACCAGTTAACCATATAAATCCTCTCAACTCCTTGACAGTAGTGGGAATAGGTCAAGGTTGGATGCATTCTATCTTTCCCATATCTACACCTATTCTAGATCCAAATATGATACAACCAAAATGCTTAAGTAAGAGCCTAGCAAAAGAGCACTTAATTTGCTTGGAAAAAAGCTAATATTCCTTCGAAATATACAAGCACTCTCCAATTGTTATAATGCAATTTCAAGAACAAGCTATTGACATGAATGCCAAGAATGTCATCAAAGAAAATAAGAACAAATCTCTTGAGGTAAGGGCATAAAATGTGGTTTATTTTTGCTTCAAAAGTCATTGGAACAATTTTTAAACCAAAGGGCCTGACGAAGAATTGGCCGTGATGCGTTTGAGAGCCTATTCTGGGACATTCTGGTTCTATTCCATATGGTTGTTAACTCCAATCCATGGTTGGTTTATGCAAGTTCATTGGTGTTGGCAAAATAGAAGTTCTATCAACTGAATATTCTTCATTAATGGTTGCTAGTTTATCCCTATTGAGAATTTTGATCCCTATCTTTCTGTAGGATTCCTATTCAAGCGGCTGTAGGACGGACAGCCACCTATAAGTGGTAGGGTAGAGGGGTGATACCACTTAGATTGAGGCTAATCTTCCCTTTTAACACGGGCTGGGCTTAGAGAGCATGAAACTATGTAGCGTGGACTCAAAACTAGCCAAATCTTGACTCCATTTCTTATTTAAAGTGAATCTCACATTTTTTCAGCTATTTTTGGAATCCTCCAAAGGATTCTTGGATTCTTGGATTCTCAAGTCACATCTATTTTATTGATCTTCCAAGAATTTAGATTATGTACTCTCATCTATAACTTTAGTCTCTTGTTATGCATCAGCCACTCTAATATCAATTTGTTAGGATGAAACCTATCCTAACATAAGCATCTAAATTAGAACAAAATAGGTAATAATAGAGGTTAAAGGGACAAAGAAAAATAGGGATGAATAGATAGAGAAATTTCAGAGAGAAAATAAGCAGTTGTAAGAAAGAACTAGATCAATTCATTACCCAATGACTAATTGCACAACAATTGTCAATTTTTATAGTGTTATTAGATGACAAATGAAGCTAACTCCAGCTAACAAGATTCATTTTTCTAACTAATCTAAATTAAAAAGACTATAGGCATTATAGTGTTATTGAAAATTACTAGATAGGGCTCTAATTAAAAAAGGTACTAGATCATAGTAATTCAAAAATTATTTTTCAGGTACTAATATTAAAGCCCAATAGTTATATTCTTAATTTTAGTACCGCAAACCATCAAAAATGAAAAAAATAATTTTAGCCCCCTAAATTGTGCATATATTGTCTCATCAAATTTATATCTTTGCCATAAAATTATACATATTTTACAATTCTATTTGGTAGAAGAGTTGCACCCAATATCCTGTTGGAGTAAGAATATCAATCCATGTTCATGTTTCAATCAAGTTATTTATCTTAATATATTAAGTTCAATAAGGACATATATCTTAAATTATTCAATCACTCAATGTCCTTGGTCAATGTTTTAATAAAATTAGGGATAACAATAAAATTATTGATAACAATAAAATTAGGGATCATTTTCATGGTATCTAGATTATTGAAACACGGATTATAGTGTTTAACTATTGATAATCACAAATAGAATTTCAAAATAAAATTAATTTTGATAATCATAAAATGTGTTAAATGAACCGTGTTTAAATGATCGAGTCCACATATATATAATAGAAACCGTGTTTGATAAAATTATTGAATTGTTGTCCATATGATGCAATAATTAATGTTGATAATTATAGTATGTGTTAAACAAAAATGCAATCCCCTTGTGTAATAGATTTTATGAACTGCATTTCATAACAAATTTCCAGTATTATTATTCAAGATTTAACAATTGCAAAACTATTATCAAGAAAATTAATCACAAATTATCAATAATAAAATTATTATGAAATGATTAACTATTTATAAACGATATAATCATTTGCGATCATTATGAAAGTCTAGATGAAATTGTGATTCAATTGAAAATCTAGACAAATTAAATGATTCAATTGTATGAAAATAATTATTTCAAATAGTGTAAATGCTAACATTATTGATAGAACAAGTCTAAAATAATAATACACTTCATATACAATTGTAAGAACATTGATCCGTGCAATTATACATAAAGAAGATGCTAATCATTGATTAATAGACAAATAGATAAACGATGTTAAAGATAAATTAAATTTGTGTCCGTACATAGTAGACAAATAAAATCATGCCAATTTGGTCTTACAATTATACTTTTTCTGCAATTTGGTACATAATTTAGATTTAATAACATAAGTATGAATCAAATATTTAGTAAAATTAAATATGTATAAGAGATAGTATATAATTTGATTTCTAATATGATAAAATGATAAAAGTTACAGATATGAGGTATGTTACATTTAGTCAAATAATAGTTAGTATATTTACTTAATGAACTAAATTAACTTTAATTATAATATGACAGATTTCTTGATTACATCAAATAAAATTACTTTTCATAAATAGGTTCTAAGTGAACGGGAGATTATTATTTCAATAGTAAATTTATTTATTTTATTTTTAATAAAAGGTAAAAAATAATTCTAATAATAAATATTAAATAATATTTGTATTTATGTAATAGAATTATTATTATTGAATGCAACAAAATATTATTAAATTAAATAATAAATTCTTTGCACTAATAAAAAAATTCTCAACACCAAAATTAATCCATTTCTAGAATACTTGATAATAAGAATTCTACGTGTATTAGTAGTTTGTTAAAAATACTAAAGGTGATTGTATATTTATAACATTTCGTAATTTTTTAATTTTTAATTAAAAAAAATTAGTCCTTCAACTTTTGTCTGCCTTTGACAACATAATTTTGTTAACCTTTTATGTTTCACTTAAGGATAAAATTATAAGGGCTAAACTAATAAAAAAAAAGATAAGATTATGAAAAAAATTAAGGGGGTGCTTGGCTGGGGGATATGGGTTTGATAGTGATTGAGACTAGTTGGTTGAAAGAAATGGAATTCTCTAGCCCACTTGAAAAGACATTTCATTTCCTGATATGGGGTAATGCTCATATCCCCCAATATTGGGGGATATGGAAGTTAAGGATATGGGTTTGCTAATAATTATTTTAATTAATTTAATAATTAATTAATACTATTTAATTAATTTTAATTAATTAATATTAATTATTATAATTAATATAAATTAATTTATTATTAACTTATTATTATTAAAAGTAATAATAAATTAATTAATCAATATTAATTTAATTAATCATTCATTTACTCAATATTATTAATTAATTAATAATTAATTAATCTCATTTTACTAATAGTAATTATTATAATTAATGTATAATTAATTTATAAATATTTAATTGATAATATTAATTAATTGCTAATTATTACTAACTAATTAAGTAACTAATACTAATTACTTAATTCATATTAGTTATTATAATTAATACTAATTAATTAACTAATATTAATTAAGTAATTAATATTAATTATTATAATCAATATAAATTAATTTATTATTAACTTATTATGATTAAGTAATAATAAATTAACTAATTAAGATTAATTTAATTAATCATTCATTTACTTATAATTAATATGAATTAATCTCATTTACTAATATTAATTATTACAATTAATATTAATTAATTACTTAAGATTAATTTAATCAATAATATTTTTATTAATAATTAATTTAATTTAATATTATAATAAATAATTAACTAATAATAACTAATTAATTAATACTAATTATTAAAATTAATTTATAATCATTTTCATTCCCTAGCACAAACCAACCACCATTATTAGTAATCATTCCCATTCCCCAACACAAACCTTCCAACAGAATTATAATGAAAGACCCTATTATCATTTTCCACTACTATCATTTCCATTACCTTTCCCATTCCCTTCCTCCAGCCAGGCGCCCCCTAAGACAATCTTAGAGGAGGCGGTTTTGGCCGTGGTAAAAATAAATGAAGTGATAAAAATTAGAACTTTTTTTTTTTGAATTCAAATAAAGATGAAAAATAGAAATTCTACATGTAGTTTGATTACAATAACCAAATTAATATACGCATTAAAAGGAAGTTGAATTAACACTGTTATATATATATAATAGATATGGCTTGATTTCCAGTCTTATTGTTCCTAAGAAATGAAAAATTCTTCTATTCAACAGGCTAAGAATAAAAATTCAACATAAAAAAGTCAAATCTTTTAATAAAAGTAAAATTACAAGATTAATATGTTTTGTGTATCAAAATGAACTTTGCTATTCCTTTTAGAAATTCAAAAGTTTCTGAGCCCTATTAATTTCAAATCTCTTGTGTTTTTAGAAGAATTTTCCAAAAACAATTGTCAACATGAACATATTGAAAATCTCAAAAATCTCTATTCTTTATTAGAGAATTTTCATATTTTGTCATAGGCGAGACAATCTCCTAGGCCCATGAATCCCATAATATATTGGAAACCACCTAGTGATTAGGTTATCAAGGTAAAATTGGATACTACCATATTTTCAAATATACAGGCATCTAGCATTAGGGTCATTGGATGGAACCATGATGGACGGCGTATGGTAGCTCCATCGAATCTTGTTAGTGGGATTGTCTAGCGGTTCTGGGTGAAGTTTCAGCTTTGAGGGAAACAATTTTAGTAATTCGGTCGAAATATTTTTATACTGTTATTTTTTAAAGAAACCCTTATAAATAATTAGACTCGTTCAAGATATTTGGAGGACTAATCTCAAAAAGTCTTAGCCCCCAGGGCCTTAGATCAATGGAAAGCACGGAGGCTTCATTTTCTCACCACAAGGAATCGAATCTCATGATGAGCATTGTCACCAAATTCCTGATATTCTGGCTGTTAGTGCTTAGGGCAAAGTACTGGTGATTCAGAAAAATTAATCCTACGCTTAGTTAATACATGGTGTGTGCTCGATGATCCCTAACCAGAGTTTATAAGGCCTAATAGCTCGTATATAACGAAGGAGTTTGATGAGAAATTATGTACCATGTAAAGAATAGTAAATATGGGAATGCCTCTTACTAAAAAAAACTCAAAAAGTCTTATACTTAATGGCGTGGTCAAGCTTAGTGGTTACTGGTTAATTTCAACCTACAAAGAGTTGATAAGTGGGCCAATCATAAGGCCAATTTTTGCTATCAAAACTTACGCAAGTTTTGCTATCAATGAACCCTTGCACGTTAGCTGAATCCACTACGTCATTCTATTATTAGGTTGATTCTTTCTTCTCTCTTCTCTCTTTTCTTTTCTCTCTTCTCTCTTCTCTTTCGTTACTTTTTCTATTATTACTTTTTTTATCATTAATTTTTTCTCCATTCTCTCTCGTCTCTATATGGTATTTCTTTTTTTTTTCTTCTTTCCTTTCACTTCTCTTTCTCTTTTATCCATCTTTATTATTAAACTTTTTCATTATTTTTCTCATTTATTTATTTCCAATATTACTTTCTCTCTTTTAATTTTCTCTCTCCTCATTCTATAGTGCTTCTTTATTTCTCTATTATCCCTCTATATTGTTACTTTTTTTCTCATAATCTAAAAAAAGAATCAACTTTTAAGATTTTTTTTGTCTAAAAAACGAGTCTACTTTCAAATCAATTTCTTAAAATATCCTTACTAATAATAATTGTGTATATTCATAATTAAAAAGTAAGGATAAAAATATAAAATTATACATTAAATATGTTATACTTAATGATTAATAAAAGTTATATATAAATCCAAATAAGCTCTTTTTTTTAAGACGGAGGGAGTATTTTTTAGTATTTCTTTCTCTTCTTTGTTCACTTTTTTGTTTTTCTCTCTCATCCGTTTTCAATGTTACTTTCTCTTTAATCAGTTTTATTTTTCTTCATTTTATAATTTTTTTCCCTTCTTTTCTCACTCCTCTTTCTTTCATCCATCTTCATTTTTATTTTCTCTCTTATTACTTTATAATATTTTTTTTTATTTCTTTCACTCACATTTTTCTTTCTCTCCCATCTATTTCTAATGTTACCCTCTCCTCTTTCTCATCTCTCTATATTTTTTCTCTCTTTCATCTCACTCTTCTTTCTTTCTTAATCTTCTTCATTATTACTTTGTCTCCCATCAGTTTTTCTCACCCCCATTTTTCTTTCATCTCTCTTCAAAATTAATTTTTCTTTCATCATTTTTTTTCACTATTACTTTTTCTATCTTTTATTTCTCTTTGTCTCTCACTTTTTCTTTCTCTCTTACCCATTAATATTATCTTTATAATAAATATATACACATATATTAACAAGGTAAAATTGAAATTTTAGCTAATTTTTATTTTCATAAAACTAAACATCATTGTTTCAATTGATACCCATTATGGGTGTAAATCAAACACTAATAATATAACGAGACTGACCAATTTAATGAATTCATTGTGATTCTCATTCAGGGGGCGCCTAGCTTGTGTGGGGGAATGAGAAATGTAATAGAAATGATAGTAGTGAGGAATGATAGTGGGGATTTTCATTATAATTCTACTAGTTGGTTTGTGTTAGGAAATAAGAATGATTACTAATAATGATAGTTGGTTTGTGATGGAAAATAGAAATGATTATAAATTAATTGTAATAATTAGTATTAATTAATTAGTTATTATTAGTTATTTATTTATTATAATATTAAATTAATTAATTATTAATAAAAATATTATTGATTAAATTAATCTTACATAATTAATTAATTATAAATTAATTAATATTATAAATTAATTAATATTAATTATAATAAATAATATTACTAAATGAGATTAATTAATTGTTAATTATAATATTAAGTAAATGAATAATTAATTAAATTAATCTTCATTAGTTAATTTATTATTACTTAATACTAATATGTTAATAATAAATTAATTTATATTAATTATTATAATTAATATTAATTAATTAATTAGTTTTAATTATAATAACTAATATTAATTAATTAGTAAGTATTAGTTAATTAATTAATTAGTAATAATTAGTAATTAATTAATATTATCAATTGATTATTTATAAATTAATTAATAATTATTATATATTAATTATAATAATTACTATTAATATATGAGATTAATTAATTAATTAATTAATTATTACTTTTAATAATAATAAGTTAATAATAAATTAATTAATAATATTAATTAATTAATTAGTTAATATTAATTAATTATAATATTAATTAAAAAAATCCATTCCATACCCTGTTTCTATAACTCCCAATATTAGAAAGTATAAAAAAACCTCAATATAATCAATTTCCATTTCTCCATTCTATTCCCCCAGCCAAGCAGGAATGATTCATTCCGTTCCTCCCAGCCAGGCGCCCCCTCAATAAGTCGAACCACGGCCATCTAAAATATTTCTTCATTCCTTAAAAGGAAATTTGTCAACCAAAACAACCCGAACCGACAACCCGGAAGAACGCGGCAGTTGCACTTGCACATGTGCTATCGCCATCACTATAAATACAATCAGCACCCGTTGCGGACATTTTCCCACCTATTATCGTTCTCTCTCCCGAAAATCCCAGAAGATATTTCTGGATATCTTCCTCTCTACTCACTCTTCCTTTTTCTCTTCTCATATAATTGAGGCTAGGACAAAAAAATCGCCAGAAGTGAAAAATGGCGGACGAAGGAGGAAGAGGAGAGCATGATAGTAGTACTGGTGGCACAGCTGAAGAAGAGGGAGGAGCAGTTACTTCCCCCGCTCCCCGCGTTCTGGCAATCTCTGCTGGTGCCAATCATTCTGTTGCTCTTCTTTGTAAGTTTTTTTTTTTTTTTTTAAATTTTGAAAATTATGTTTTGCTACATTTTCTTCCACACTTTTGTTATAATTATCATTTATTTCGTGTTTTTAAATTTTTTAAAAAAATATAAAAAAATGTGTGATGAATTTGAAATTCTGTCGTTGAAAATTTTGTTAATATGCATTGACTTGGTGGTCGTACCTGATGCATTAAAAGTTGTACATGGGTAGTGAATGATTATAGTGCACAGTACTAAAGGTGTAGTTAAAGTACTTACCGACTCTTTGTACGGGCAATAATGAGACACGACTTCGTTTGGGGTTTTTTTTGTTTTGTTTTTTTCTTTAATTCATCTAAACACTAATGAAGGGTAAATTTGGAATTTCAGCCCTTAATAGAATCATTAGTGGAGGCGGATGGGCGGCATCCTTGTTACTAAATAGTCCTTCAATATTTTAATCTTTTTATAAACCCCCCACCCCCACTGCCAAAATTTTACTTTTGTACCTAAACTCCTCACAAAAAACAACAACATCAAGGTTATATACCATTGCCAGGCACTGTAAACGAATGAAGCCCATATTTTGGACTGCAAGTGAGAAAATTTCTGCATTTTCAATGTCACGCAAAAAATAAAATTGTGCAATAGAGTAATCTGAATTCAAGAACATGATAGTGTTGTTTCTAAATATTTTGATTCAGAGAGATGTGATTCTTATGGCAGTTTGGGAGGACGGATCATGTACCACTTGCCATGGTCTTATACCTAAACTATTATAGGATTAATTTACTGGGGTTTAGATGAGGAAGTTAACTGTTTCCAATCATTTTCCATGTGTGATTGCTTCTTGCATTGTGGTCAAGATCAGCTCATTGTAACTTGTGCAAAAAAATGCAGCATTTTTGTAGGAAATTCACAAGCCTTTTGGATAAAAAGAAAATCCTTGAATTTACAATGGGTTCATTTTGAATTTTCTTAAATTTTTAAGGGTAATATTAGAGTTTTTATAATTGGTGTAATAGTCTGATAGACTCTTATGAAATCATTGATTGATTTCGTGGTGTTCATGCGTTGATCGAAATGAAAGCTCTTTGAATAATTGTGGGAGAATTGAATTTCTGCAAATTACAGCTGGAGGTGTCATCTGTTCATGGGGAAGGGGAGAGGATGGCCAACTTGGACATGGAGATGCTGAAGATCGATTTTTGCCAACTCACTTGAGTGCACTGAATGGACATGAAATAGTATCTGTTACTTGTGGAGCTGATCACACAACTGCATACTCAAAGTCACTTAATCAAGTATACAGCTGGGGATGGTAGGGTCTTCTAATTACAATCCTCGTTTGGTTTTGTATCTTCCAATGTTATAGAGGTTTTTGTTTCAAAGTTTTCACCCTATGGTCCTTCACTCTTTCTGCAACCAGTTGAGTGTAAGTTATCTTGCATGTTATCAGATCATCTCTGCAGTTGTTATGTCTTGTTTAGGAGTAAATTTCT
Organism: Gynochthodes officinalis; assembly: GCA_020080225.1. Classification (NCBI taxonomy): domain Eukaryota; kingdom Viridiplantae; phylum Streptophyta; class Magnoliopsida; order Gentianales; family Rubiaceae; genus Gynochthodes; species Gynochthodes officinalis. The sequence goes on along the minus strand of CM034619.1, from coordinate 35,657,402 downwards.
TTACAGTGATTTTTGTGATGTCAGAACTGTTGTGCCGAAGGACTTATCAACTTATCTTAATACTGGCATTCTGTAGGGGGGATTTTGGTAGGTTGGGTCATGGAAATTCTAGTGACTTGTTTACTCCTCAGCGTATAAAGGCATTACATGGTCTAAAAATCAGGCAAATTGTTTGTGGAGACAGCCATTGTTTGGCAGTGACCATGGAAGGCGAGGTGCAGAGGTGGGTTGTACTCCTTACTTTTATTTTTATAAATCTTCCAACTTAGAAGCTAGTTTTGTTTTTAATTGCCATGAACATAAGTGTTGAATAACATTGGTGAAAGATACTTTGAGAAAAGAAACAAATGGCATGTTGGAAAGAGGTTTTGTAATTTTTGAAGACCTTTAAGATACACTTTAGAACATTTTTACGTACACAAAATGGCCAAATGTCAGTGACACTGGTAACTATTTATCATTTGGAGCATCTTTACTTTTGTATTTGATAAATTTTTCCAAAGGAATGCCTTTCATGTGCTATTCTTTGATCAAGCTGATATCTCCGTGCGTTGGTAAGTTAACATATCTATTCTAGTTGCACGTTTTGGGTGCTTAACTCTTATTCTAATGTTGTATCATAATGGCTTAAAATGATCCCAAATTTATCTCCGTATGCAAACAATTAAGGATATAATTATGGCTGTCATCATGGTGACAACATAAGTTGGGTATAACTTGGATATAATTATTTCTGTCATCATAGTGACGGCATAAATTGGGTATAACTTCAAGTGCCAAATGAACATGCAACAGAAGTTGGACTTTTTCTGGTTTTGAATTGTCGCAATATTACATTTACAGTTGGAATCATACTATTAAAATTTTTGGTATCATTGTCAATCACAGAATTTACTGCGACAATTCAAAATCTATGTACCACCACAGTAATTGAATGACAAAGACATCATAGTTTATTATCATTCAATAGTTGTTAAAAAGGTTAGCATTTTCAAAACAAAAAACTTGTTATTTGCAATCAAGTGATGAAATATAACTATGGCTATGAATATGCATGTTGTTCCAACTACAGGTAAGAGATACCACTTCTTTCCTTGATGTTTAGGCATTCTTCTTTTGTTAATTATTCCTCTTTTTTTTCTCTCTTCCCTTCCATTGACATAATCTCTCTCACTTATAGTGACGTTCTGAAAATACTCACAACAAACACAAGTTTTAAAGTTGAGCTATAGTTTGTGGTTAAGAAAGAGGTGTGACAATCTGCAAGCACCCCATTACGGTTTTTAGTGGCAGTAAAGGCTAGGGACTTCATTTTATCATTCTGCGTTGGTTGCTTTTCCTTTTTTATTTAATTTTTATTTTGAAATCCTTGCTACAGGTACTTACTTAAGGGTAAATAAGAAATATTATAATATGTCCTTCACTTTGTCTTTCTATCTCTAGACCTTTTGGTTCCTTGGCCTTGGACCTAACATGCTAGTTTCCACTTTCTGACTATAAATCTCAGTGGAACTCATTTACTCTGATCGGGGAAATTTTAATAGATATTTTATTTTCTTCCTGTTTCAACCTATTGTGTTGTGTTTTTATCATAAATGTGTTTTCAGCCTCCTCTTATTTAATTTTTTTTTCTAAAATGTTCGTGCCGATTACAGTTGGGGGAGGAATCAAAATGGCCAATTGGGACTCGGTACTGTGGAAGATTCTCTTGTGCCCCAAAGAATTGGAGCATTTCAGGTAGTTTCAGTTATATTGTCAAAAGAATTTTGTATTAATCTACTATATCTAGCTACTTGATCTTCCTCGGAAAAAAAAGACACCCACCACCCCAAAAATAAATTAATAAAAGAGAAAAGGGAAAAAAAATTTAAACCCATAGCCCATAATTTACGTGCATTCAGTTTGACTTACGTGTTGGTTCCATATAGATAGATATATATTTCAGCATGTAAGATATATTTACCTTGTTGGGAAGAAAGGAGATACATATGTGATATGGGATAGGAAATGCCCTCATATGTTGGAAGCACAAATTTCATGTTTTGAAGCCAGCTTTTTTCACAGAACTAATTCTATTGTTCCAGGTTTCTGAACAATTTTGTATTATTGAACCGATGGCTGGCACTGCACTTTTATTTTTGTTGCTTTTGTGAAGCTATTGGTAAAACTTGAATTTTTGTTTGTTTTGTGACTTACTGGGGTCACATAGGATTTTTTAGGATATTCATAGCATTAAGTATCCCTGAATGTTTTGTATTCTTGACACTGTTTATGATTGTGATACGCACATTCGTTGTTTGCACTGGATGTTAATGTTAATTGTATTTTAAAACTGGAATAGGAAAATGGTGGTACTTTTAAAAAAGAATTGCAGAATCTAGAGCTTTATCTTTTGTAGTTTATGTTCCCAAAATGGAAAGAGTGATATTTGGTGTGAGATGTCATATGTTAACGGAAGTTCTATAAGTGGGAAATAGCTTTTGCTTGAACTTGTGAATAATAAATGAGCTCACTCATACTCTGGAAGGCTGTGGACGTTAAATAAGATGTCCATAAGAATTTTTGAAAGCTGCAAGTGAAGTATCTTGATGATTATTATTATTTTCTTGAATTCCAGTGGCACAGGATCAATATGTTGTCCCAAAAAATTCATTGCATTGTAATTTACTTCTCTTGTAGGGAATATCAGTCAAGATGGTCGCTGCTGGGGCAGAACACACTGCTGCTGTTACAGAAGATGGTGAACTTTATGGTTGGGGCTGGGGTCGTTATGGTAACCTGGGCTTAGGTGACAGAAATGACCGCTTAGTTCCTGAAAAAGTTTCAACTGTTGAGGTCTTTCATCCATCTGAATATTTTGAATTATTTCGTATTAGTAAGCATGTCGTTGGTTGCTTAATTAGGTGCAGATGCTAAAAACGGAAATAAACCCATTCGTCAACCTTTAAGAAATTTTGTTTTTATGATGCGTAGTTTATATTTTTAGCTTTCCACTGAAAAATTAAAAACATAGTATGGGATGTGTTGATGATGTTATTTGTTGATGTGTTATTTGAGGCAAAAGCTAGCCATCTAAAGTTTTTATTGGTAAATGTTGATAAACTTAAAATTTATTAGGCGATGCAAGTAGTAATCAGGCGTCCTATATTTAATTGTTTTTATCTTGATTCCTGTTATATTTTTCATGGCTTTAGCCATTAGCTGATTGTATTTTTTATCTGTGCCTATGTACTGGAGCTTGTGCACCTTACTTTATCACTTGAAGCTTCTTGTCCATTTAAATGATTCATTGCAGTGGCCTAATTTTTTAGGGAGAGAAGATGATTCTTGTTGCTTGTGGATGGAGACACACAATATGTGTCTCCTCTTCTGGTAATTTATATTCTTATGGGTGGAGCAAGTATGGTCAATTAGGCCATGGAGATTTTGAAGATCACCTTACCCCTCATAAATTGAATGCTTTTAGCAATAGTTTTGTTTCTCAGGTATTCTTCATTTGAGTCACCATTTCTTCAGTATGCTTATTTATTGTATCAGATCATTTGGAACATATGCTGAAGAATTATTGCTGTTTTAATTCTTGGGATTTTATCTGGCATAAGATTATCTAGAATTATTACCGATTATTATGTTAATGACATAAATGCATATTTAATTATGCATTCAATGGCTTAATTAGGATATCTCTGTTTTTCATTTGGGAAGTCAAAGTCAGGTAATAGTTAGGTGGTCTATTAGACTAGGTTTCCAAAAGGGCAGATATGTATAATACTTTATGCAAACATATAGCATATGATTAGACTATAGAGTAAAACTTCACTTCATCTGTATTGGTTAAAAATGAATTTAAGTGGCAGTGATTTCCAAGAAAACATTTCCTTTTGTTCAAGCTGTAGCAGTACTAGCAGACCAGCTAATTCATGATGGTGATAAATCTGCTGAATTGAATGACCTGCTCTCTCTAAACACATGGGAAGAGATTTATAGCTTCCACTGATTATTAGGAACTCCTATAACCAAAGATCTTATTGTCCTTGCTTGGGAAGTCAGATGATGCTTAAAACAATTTCATTGAACTCAAATTTTACAATCACACTAGATATTGCATGCTGGCTTCAGGTTCCAAGACTGGATTTGAAAGGAAGATACTTTGGTTAATTAGATGATGCCCTCAAATAGATATGAGAGTAGGCTGGTGTTACTTTTGTAATAGATAGTGAAAGGACGCATTAAGGAATGAGTTAGGAATCATTTCAGATTCTGTGTCCTTGCTCTTATAAGTAATTCATGGAATATCAACTATGCTATGATAATTTACCAATGTGTTCTGATAAAATATTAATGTGAACGAATATTATTAACTGGTTATATTTCTTGGCCAGTACACGTACAGATTTATAGCTATACAAGAGACTAAAAATAAGGTAAGAAATCCTAGAGTCCTAGAGAATAAAGTAATTACAGTTCTAATACAACTGTACAACAACTATTCTAGGAAACTAAATCACATATCCTAATTTACCCGTAAATCTTCCAACACTCCCCCTCAAGCAGGCTTAAAGATGTCTTCCATAGCTAGCTTGCGTGCTAGATGTTCAAACTGTCCTTTGTGTAGCCCTTTGGTTAGTACGTCTGCTGTCTGATCTGTAGTTGGTATATAGGAAAGACAAATTAATCCACTTTCAATCTTCTCTTTGATAAAATGTTTGTCAACTTCAATGTGTTTTGTTCTATCGTGTAAAACCGGATTGTGAGCAATTGAGATGGCTGCTTTATTATCACAATACACCTTCATAGGATGAGATACCGAAATCTTTAAGTCTTCAAATAATCTTTTCAACCACATTGCCTCGCTAATCCCATGAGCAAGGGACCTAAACTCAGCCTCGGCACTACTTCAAGCCACTGCATTCTGTTTTTTACTTCGCCATGTGACAAGATTTCCTCCAACAAAGGTGCAGTAGCCTGAAGTAGAACGTTTGTCAATAGTGCAACCAGCCCAATCTGCATCAGTGTAGACTTCTATTTGTAAATTGTTATTCTTCCGAAACATAAGACCCTTTCCACGGGTTCCTTTGAGATATCTTAGAATTCTATAGGCTGCATCAAAGTGTTCTCGACCAGGTGAATGCATAAACTAGCTCACCATACTCACAGCAAAGGCAATATCTGGATGGGTATGTGACAGATAGATTAATTTCCCTACAAGTCTTTGAAATTTTCCCTTATCAACCACCTTTTCAGCTGTAGCTAGATTAAGTCTCAAATTAGCATCAAGTGGAGTATCCACAGCTTTACACCCTAGAAGACTTGTTTCTTTGAGAAGATCAAGGTATATTTCCTTTGGTTTACAAAGATACCCTTCTTTGATCTGGCAAACTCCATACCAAGAAAATACTTTAATAATCCCAAATCTTTAATCTCAAAATCTTGTGCCAACTTCTTCTTCAAGTCTTCTATTTCATCCACATCATCACCGGTCAAGATAATATCATCAACATAGACAATTAAGATAGATATCTTACCTTTCTCCGAATGTTTATAAAACATTGTGTGATCGGCTTGGCCTTGCAGATAACCATGGTTTTTTACTGCTTTTCCAAAACGTTCAAACCAAGCTCTTGGAGATTGTTTAAGGCCATATAGAGATTTTTTCAGTTTGCAGACTTTATCTTGTCCCATCATCTCAAATCCTGGAGGTAGGCTCATGAACACTTCTTCCTCTAAATCCCCATTCAGGAACGCATTCTTGACATCCAACTGATGTAATGGCCAATCATAGTTAGCAACTAAAGACAATAGTACCCGGATGGAATTGATTTTTGCAACAGGAGAGAAGGTGTCCTGATAATCATTCCCGTAGGTTTGAGTAAACCCTTTAGCAACTAATCTTGCCTTGTATCTTTCAATACTCCCATCTGCCTTAGTCTTTACTGTAAACACCCATTTACACCCAACAATTTTCTGCTCTTTGGGTGAATCAACAACTTCCCATGTCCCGTTCTTCTTTAGAGCATTAATCTCCTCCATAACCGCTGATTTCCAGTCAGGATCATCAAGTGCTTTTTGTATGTTTCTCGGGATAAACAAGTTAGATAATTTAGATATAAAGGCATTATGTTTTATTGAGAGTTTAGCATGTGAAAGATATCGGGATATAGGCTGATGGGTACGTTTAGCTTTCCTAATAGCAATAGGAATATTTAGATCACTAGGCTCAGTATTAGGTACTTGAAAAGGAAGTGAATCAACATTTGGTTCAATATGAACCGAATTAATGTTATGTATACCTAGGGTAGTTTCAGGTTCTGTTCTCGGAGAAGTTGATTGACCTGGTGCTAAAGAAACTGTGTCCTTGTGTTTTTGATGACCTTTCTTCCTTGAATAAACTAGGATCTCTTTACCATGTTCAGTAGAAGCTTTGGGTAGTATTTCTCCCCCTGTCGAGGATTCAGAAAGGTTTGGCAAAGCAGATTCTTCAATATTACTAATTTCTTCTTCAGTAGAGTCAATGGTTTTAGGTAAAGGAGTAGTAGACATATCCTCCCAAAAATTTCCTTATTTTCCTATCTCCCCCTGAAGAGAAATTTTCTTAAAAAAAGGTTTATTTTCAAGAAAGGTAGCATCCATAGAAACAACTATTTTTTTAGTGTTAGGATTAAAGCACTTATATCCCTTTTGGCTAGGAGCATAACCAACAAAAATACATTTTTCAGCCCTTAGATCAAGTTTAGATCTCCCTTTAGGATTGGTGTAAACATATGCTATGCATCCAAATATTTTAAGAGGAAGAGTAGGAGGGAGACGTGATGCAGGAAAACATGATTTCATACACTCAAGGGGAGTAATAAAATTCAGAACACGAGTAGGCATTCGATTAATAAGGTAAGATGCAGTTAAAACAGCTTCCCCCCATAAATATTTAGGAACATTCATGGAAAACATAATAGCTCGAGAGACTTCAAGAAGATGTTTATTTTTTCGTTCTGCAATACCATTTTGTTGAGGGGTATTAACACAAGTGGTTTGATGATGAATCCCTTTCTCAGTAAAAAAATCTCCAAGAATTCCTTTAAAGTATTCAGTTCCATTATCTGTTTGAAGAATCCCAATTCTGGTTTCAAAAAGATTCTCAAGCATAGAGTAAAACATTTTAAAGAGTTTTTCAACTTCAGATTTTTCTGACATCAAGTAAACCCAACATAAACGGGTATGATCATCAATAAACGTCACAAACCATTTCTTATTTGAGGGAGTATTGATCCTTGACGGACCCCAAATGTCACTATGGATTAAGTAAAATGGTTTGGAGGCTTGATAAATTTTTGGACGATAAACGGTCTTATGACTCTTAGATAAAATGCAGTTTTTACAAACTAATTTAGAACAGTCTACTGCTTTAAATAAACTAGGGAAGATTTTTTTAAGATAAGGAAAGCTAGGATGCCCTAACCTATAATGCCAAAGCATAACTTTATTCATAGCTGGATTAGACATAATACTACTCAACCCTTGAGCTCCTTTATTCTCAGACTTGTGATCTTCAAAAATATAGAGGCCATTGATTAATTTAGCACTGCCAATCATCTTCGCCGAGTTCAGGTCCTGGAAGACACAGTATGGTTCAAAGAATATAATACAATAGTTAGTGTCTTTGCAGAATTTCCTAACTGATAGTAGATTACAAGTAAGTTTGGGAACATGTAAGACATGCTTTAAAGAAATATTTTCCGTAAGATTTACCAAACCTTTTCCGGCTATAGAATTTTTTCATGGCCAGAACAGGGATAGTAAGAAGAAAATAAGTTAGACAAACTTGTCATATGGTCAGAGGCTCCTGAATCTACAATCCAAGAAGCAGAATAATTTAGGGAGGGACAGGATAATGCCTTAGAATTAGTACCTGCTTGAGCCACGGAAGCATTAGGAGCACTTGCTGAACCTGAGTTGAACTTCAGCAGTTTGAGTAGTTGATCAATTTGCTCTTTGTCGAGGGTGGTCAAGTTGGCCTCATGTGCAATAGGATTCTTATTAAACCGTCCCTCATGAGAGCCTTTCCAGTTGGCTGGTTTACCATGAAGTTTCCAGCATGTCTCACGTGTATGACGTGGTTTGTTGCAATAGTCACACCAAACACGAGATTTTTCATCTGATTTCTTGTGTTGGCCAGAATTCTTTGCACCCGCAAGAGCAGAGTTTTCAATAAAACTGCTTGAGGTTTTCTTGCCAAGCATAACAAGGCGACGACTTTCCTCACGGCGAACTTCAGAGAACACTTCACCAAGAGGTGGGAGCAGCTGTCTCCCAATGATCCTGCCTCTAACCTCATCAAACTCCACATTAAGTCCAATAAGAAACTTAAAAATACGATTATCCTCCACCATTTTTTTATAATGGTCAGAATCATGTGTACATCGCCATTCATAAGTATTGAACATATCCAAGTTTTGCCACAGACATTTCAAGGAGTTAAAATACTTAGTGATAGAATTCTCACCTTGACGAATTTCTTCTAATTGTAGGGTTAGCTCATATACTTGAGATTGATTCCCCAAGTCTGAGTACATTTGACTAACATTGTCCCAAAGCTCCTTGGCTATATGATAGCACATATAGTTGGAGCTTATATCTTCCTCTATGAAATTCACCAACCATGTCATCACCATCGAGTTTTCTGCGGCACACTTCGCATAGCTAGAATCACCAAGTGCAGGTTCCGTCTTTTCTCCAGTCAAATATCCCATCTTGCCCCTACCACGGACAAACATGTGCACTGATTGGGACCAGCGCAAGAAATTCTCTCCATTCCGTTTAATTGTGGTAATCTGAATAGAGTGAGATTCAGAGGGAATCTGAGTAGGGTGTGTGGAGGGATGAAGAGTTACAGTATCGGTTGTCCCTGAGGTTTCATACATGATAAATAGATAGAGAAGAAAATTTCAGAGGTTGGGACTACTGCTTGCGCACAAAGCAAAAAATACAATTTGCTGTAGGAAAAAAACTACGGCAAATAAAGCTTGATAAATCAAGTGTGGCTGGCCGATGAAGGCTACTGCAAAGATGCAGGACAAAATAGGTATAGATGACGACTAGAGATGCAGAAAATAGGGTTTTTGGGCTCTGATATCATGTGAACGAATATTATTAACTGGTTATATTTTTTGGTACAGATTTATAACTATACAAGAGACTAAAAATAAGGTAAGAAATCCTAGAATTCTAGAGAATAAAGTAATTACAGTTTTAATACAACTGTACAACAACTATTCTAGGAAACTAAATCACATATCCTAATTTACCCGTAAATCTTCCAACAATTAACTACCCTTTTACTTCTAACATTTGCACTCAAGATGGAACATATGTGATGGAACTCTACTGCTACATAGAAATTGGACTTTGAATGACCAATGGACTCTAAATTGCTCTTTACATTTGATTTAACATTTGGTTCACGTTTGATCTTCCGTGATCCTTTTGTAATTTGAAAAACTAGGCTCTTTTGATTTTTTATTCTCTCATTTAGAAGCAGGATCACATGCTATAGAAAGAGCTGATTGATTGTCAGATTCTGTGTCCTTGCTCTTACAAGTAATTCAGGGAATATCAACTATGCTATGATAATTTACCGAAGTGTTCTGATAAAATATTAACTACCCTTTTACTTCTAACATTTGCTCTCAAGATGGAGCAAATGTAATGGAACTCTGCTGCTACATAGAAATTGGACATTGAATTGCCAATTGACTTTAAATTGCTCTTTACATTTGATTTGACTTTTGGTTCATGTTTTATCTTCCGTGATCCTTTTGTAATTTGAAAAACTTGGCTCTTTTGATTTGTTTTAATCTCTCATTTAGAAGCAGGATCACATGCTATAGTAAGAGCTGATTGATTGCCAAAATGTTGAAAGATGTAAACTGGGAAAAAGAACATCGTGATCTGGCGGAGACATAGATAGCCCTATGAAATTGTTGTATGTCTGCATGGATAGTTGTTTTTGTTTGCCTAATCTCAACAAAAGGATTACACACTTCTACTGAAGGGCCACCTTAGGCATGTCCAAATTTGAATGCATTTGCATAAAATGAGAATAAACTTGTGAATAATTGGTGCCATGATCATTCTTTTACTTCACTTTTTGCTTTGCCCACCTTTCCCCCTTTCCCCATGCACCCCCCACCAAAAAAAAAAAAAAAATGATTTTTCCTTTTAGATATCAGGTGGTTGGAGACATACCATGGCATTGACAGCTGATGGAGAACTTTATGGTTGGGGATGGAATAAGGTAAATCTCCTTTGCCTTTATTCTCTAACTTAAGCATATAGGAGTCAGTTAAACGTATGCATGTAATAATGAGATTATTGATATCAACACAAGTCCCTTTCACGAGGTTTGATAATTATTTTTGTGATATACACAATATGCTTGACTAACAAGAGTTTAGAAAACAAAAGCAGATAAAACTTAAGTTAGTTTCAGAATTCCTTATTCATTTTTTATTTTACTCGAGACTTGTGTTCTGGAAAACAAAATATTACATTCTTATTTTTTGGTGACTCAGCTTGTACTTGGTATTTGAAGTGTGTTGAACTCTGTATTTAAGCAAAACTCTCAGTGCTTGTTCTGGCCTGGCAACTCAAGACCTGATAACTCTTTTCCTTTCTCCTCATTGTTCTAGATAAAGTTTTGTTAACCTGAGCTATTGTTGTGTTCTTACTTTATATAACAGTTTGGACAAGTTGGTGTTGGTGACAATGTTGATCATTGCTCTCCTGTACAAGTAAGATTTCCGTTGGAACAGGTACCATTCTTTATCTTTCATCTAGAATCATGCTTCAAATTATCCTTTAAGAAAATGAGCATTCATGTTTCCTTGAAAATGGCAGAAAGTGGTCCAGGTATCATGTGGCTGGAGGCACACTCTTGCTGTTAGTGAAAGACAAAATGTGTTTTCTTGGGGAAGAGGCACAAATGGACAGCTTGGGCATGGGGAGTCTACTGACCGGTAATAATAGCTTTGCAGCGGTTGAAAAGTTGGGACTAGTGATTCCTAGTTTTCTTTGATTATCTGAGCAATGATGTAAAATGATAAGAATTTAAGAGCTGTAAACAATGTACAAGAGGAACAGGGTTCAGATAATAAACTAGAATCAGTGCTAAGATTACTGAGGAAGATTTGGAAATGCAACCATGGAAACAATGAGGAACCATATGAATTATCAATAGTTTCTTAAACACGATTAAACTGCAAGAGGCTGTTTACCAGAGACAGCTTAAATGAAAATCAGGCTTGAATTTTTTTTTTTATGTGGTTTTTTGCTTAGTTTGTCTTTAGTTAAGAAGGAAGAGTTAATTGAATTTGTTTCAAAACCAAACTTTGTGGAATAAAAAACTTTGGATTGAATAAAAAGACCAAGGAAACAACACATATCATGTATTAGAATCAAATCAATTTTTATATGAAGCTAAATATACTTGTAGAGTGATATTCCTTAGAGTATCTATCATTTTCCCTTTTATAGTTATTTTGTCAAATTATATCCATATATTTCTGCATTTGATTATCCCTGTGACATGCAATTTGCCAATTGAATGTATCTGGGTTAAGTAGCCAATCCAGCTGTTCCTTTCCCAAAAAATGGGAAGAGAACTGAAAGAATGGAAAGAACAATCATTTTAACATTTATAAATATTTATAGCATAACTCTCCCAGCTTTAGCTGTTGATGTAATATTCTGTGTGTGTTTCTAGGGGCATGATGTGTGTATGTTTTAGGAATTTTGAACGATTTGATGCACTTGTCATTTATGTTCTGGTAATTAAAGTTCAGATTTTTTGTTGTCTATTTGATTGCACTAACTTGTTGGCTTCTATTTTTTTTAAAAAAAAAAATTTGAAGAAATATTCCAAAGATCATAGAGGCATTGAGTTTTGATGGATCAAGTGGAAAACTGATAGAGAGCTCAAGATTTGATCCGTCCTCAGGTTTTGTCTAAATACTCTTGTTTTTTGGTTTTGTGGATAAGAACATTGTAAAAATGTGTTGGCTTCAAAATGATTGCTTTTTGTTTTTTTATTTTTTTGTGCAGAGAAATCTTGGGTCTCACCAACTGAGAGATATGCAGTTGTCCCTGATGATAATGTATGTATATGCAATTTCTGCTATTATTCTTTTTCTTGCCATACTGTATTACTAGTCAAAGTTGGTTGTGTCAACTCTTTGCTTCACCTTTTCTTCTCACATTTTTTATGCAATTTGTTAGGTTCTTTGTTTTTTTTCCCCTTGTGTTTTGGAGGGGTTTGCATGGGTGATTGTTGTCGCAAGCAGGTATAAGGGGTTTCATTGCTTGAAAGTTTTCTTAAGTTTCTAGACTGATGAGCTCTGGTTGGATTCCTAGATTTTGATCTGGTGCAAATGTGCAAGATTCAAATTTATCAAACTTGCATTGTTTGGAGAACAAAGTTAATAATGTACAGATTCTTTAGTGAAAATCAGAAAACATTGTCCAAACCTATTCAAGCTGATAACTGGTCATACATTGCCCATGTTAGGTAGTTATACATTTCAGACTTTGATGGTCTTATAAGTTTGTAACTAGCTCTCATGTTTAATTTTCTTATAATTATTCCTGAACTCTACCCATGTTAACCATGTTTATATATGTTTTTTCACGTATCTATGTGTTAAATATTTTTAATGTGACCAATCTTAAATCAAGATAAAAGAAGAGGGTTGTCTTGGGTCGAGAGTTAACATAAAAAGTGTCAAACCTAATAATATAAATCATACTTTAAATTGTGAAACCTACTAGAAATAATATATATATTATTATGGATTCAACATTCATAGAGTAAATGGTATTAGTAGTTAAAAAAAAATGGATAGAATTATAGTGCTGAAAGTTTTTAGATAATTTAAGGCATAAACTTTGGTATTGTGGGAAGGATAAAACTAGAAATAGGATGAGTATTATTGTAAATTCAGCATTAATAGAGTAAATAGGATGAGTAGCTAGAAAAGAGTATAGAATTATAACGCTTATGATTATTGTAAGAAATTAACTTGTAAACATTGTTAGTGTATATGTACTTTGAATAGGGTTATATGAATCTATTAAAATTAAATTTTGGGAAGATTTAGAAACTTTAATTTAGACAATCCTTCTAAATGAAAAAGTTGTCATAGGTGGGGATTTAAATGTGCATGTGAAGAAAGACAATGAGTATGTGAGGGTTATAGTTTTGGATTGCAAATAAAACCATTTTAGATTTTGCACTAGTTTATGATTTGGTTATAGATAATGCTTTTTGAAAGGTGAGAGAAACATTTAATTACATTTAAAAGTGATTTTAATAAGTCACAAATTGATTATTATTTTTTAAATAGAAATAGTGATAAAAAAATTATGCAAAAATTATAAAGTAATACCTAGAAAAAGTCTCACTACTAAGTATAGGTTAATAGTTTTTAGTATAACACTTAGTAACAAAAATTTAAAAACAAGTCATCCAATACACTTAGAATTAAGTGGTGGGATTTAAAGAATAACAAAAGAAATATTTTTATAAAAGTTTTATTAAAAACCAAATAGGGTTAGATATAATAAGGAATGCATTAAAAAGGAAGTAGGGATGACTTCAATAGATGAAAAAACACGAGAAAGACACGTCTAACATAATTTATTGCATAGAAGATTTTTAGATGTAACAGTATGGTATTTAGAACTACAGAATTGGTGACTCGAATTAAAAGGAGAAGGGAAATTTTTGAAAAGATTTTAAAGAAAAAACTATTAGAAAAACTTGAATTATTTAAATATAAACAAAAAAATATATTTTAATAAAAAGTAATGGCAAAATATGATCTACATAAGCGACTACGCGTAGTGGGATAAAATTTTAGTTATTGTTATTGTTGTGTTTTTTGAAGTTGCAACTTTTTCAAAATCTGATTCTTATTTATTTCCAACTGCTTGTGCATACATTTATTTGATGAGATGCATGTAAATTTTGGTTCAACTTCCATTTTCCTTATCTGGTAGACTCAAGCCCAAACAAGCTGTTTAGTCCGTGGCAATGGGAATGATGTTAATGTCCCTGAAAGTGACGTGAAAAGGGTTCGACTATGAGTATACTTAGGTCAGGCAATTTGATGTTCACTTTCAGCGACTTGAACATTTTGCAATACTCTGTAGCCATAGCTTTGGCCAAGCAAGCATCATTTAGTACGCGGCATGCACATTTTGCTGTGCTTTACAACCAGCATTATGAATCCACAATATCCTCATAGTAGATTTTTGCAGAGGTGTTGCTTCTGAATGTTCTACAATGTTCACATGCAAGTTTCGCATTGACTGTATCTTCAATAGCATTTCGGGTGTATATGATTTAAACTATCTTATAAAGTATCATCAAGGATGCTCTCTCGTCACTCTTTTGTGTAGCCTTTGTTGTATGTTTGATTAGCAACGTTGTTTTTGTATTAACTTAAATGAGAAAGGAGTAGAATTCATTACCTGCAATGTTTGTTGTTCTGGACCATTTTGGTTCAGCTCCTTATTCTAAGAGCAAAGTCATAATTATCAGATTTCAACTATAGTTATTAATGAATTGCAAAGATATCTCTCAAATTTGTATCCATTACGTAAATCTTTTGGACGTGCTGATCGCCCAAAAGAGTATATTTTATCATTTCAACAGCAGATTGTACGAAATGTCTAATTTACACATTGCATCAATTCAAGATTAATTTTGATGGAGTAATTTTCCAAAATATAGAGTCACATACAGTTGGGATTAGTTGTCTGTGATTGTATAGGTCAATTCATTGCAAGATTGTTTATAAAAATGAAGGGGTTTGTTGTATCAGAGTATGCTGAAACTTTAATTGCTAAAAAAGCTATTAATTTAAGGAAAATGCTGGACTTGCGTGATATTATGTTAAAAGGTAACTGTAAAGGTGTTCAATTGATCAACTCGAGGACCTGTCTTTTTTAGATTTTTAACTAATTTTGATTCTATTGAGATTTGTTGCGTTAAAATAGAATTTAATATGTAACTAATTAGTTTATTCAACAAGTTAAGTTTCTAAACAATAAGCAAATTTGATTGCATGATGTTCCAACACGTGTATTATATCTTTTATTGGTAGACTGTCTAGTTGTGATTGATTAAAAAAAATTACAGTTTATTTCAAAAAAAAAAAAATACTAATCAGTAGTTTAATGGTTTTAATTTGAACTGCAAATCTGACACAGAAAAGGAGATACTCACAAAAAAATCCACACAAAAATACCTACATGTTGAATGTTTCTTATGTTCGGTTAGTTGTCCTAATCTTCATAATGTAGTAGAAGTTATCATAGTCTTCAGAATGTTCTAGCCTTCAAAATGCAGTAAAAGTTTGTTGAATAAAAACTGCATAATTTGTTAGTTAGCTAGCTTTTAGGAATTAGTGAAACTTTATTCTATTTTATTGCATTTTAACATTATTGGAACTCTATGTAAGGAGTTCAATTACTGCAATAATTGTGTATAATTGTGTGAGAGTTGTTAGCCATTGAATAAAAATCCAATTTCTATTCACTTTCTTTTGTTGATTAAGTGTTTCAGAATAGTGGTATCAGAGTTGGTTAGAAAAGAGAATTAAAAACAAAAGGCAAAGAGAGATGTGAAGAAAGGTGGCGTAGCAGTTCCTTTATGTCTGCAGTAGCAAAAATGGCAACTGAGACTTTTGTTCAACCAGCAATTCCTCGCTTTGATGGTCACTATGATCATTGGAGTATGCTAATGGAGAATTTCCTCAGATCCAAGGAGTACTAGCAAGTCGTATATGAAGGAATTATTGAACCAGCAGTTGGGATAGCAATAACTGATGTACATAGGGCTGAGCTAGAAGGGCAACGTCTCAAGGACCTCAAAGCAAAAAATTACCTTTTCCAAGCAATTGATCACTCAATCTTGGAAACCATATTTTCAAAGGATACCTCCAAGTAGATTTGGGACTTCGTGAAGAAGAAATATCAATGATCAATAAGAGCAAAGAGACAGCAGCTTCAAGCACTTAAGATGGAGTTTTTGTTTGATTGTCACCAATATTTCGACTTCAAAAAGGTAAAACTTGCTGTCATTGAATTTTCCGATTATGCACTAACATGGTGGGATCAATTGGTGCTAAGTAGGAGAAGAAATGGTGAAAGACTTGTTGAAACTTGGGAAGAAATGAAAGCAATAATGAGAAAAAGATTTGTGCCTAACCATTACTATAGGGATCTCTACAACAAGCTTCAAGGCTTGAGGCAAGGAAGCAGAAGTGTGGAAGATTATTTCAAAGAAATGGAGGTTGCTATGATAAGAGCCAATGTGGAGGAAGATCGAGAAGCAACCATGGCAAGATTCTTGAATGGTTTGAACCGTGACATCCAAGATCGAGTTGAGATGTACCATTATATGGAATTGCAAGATATGTTGCACACGGGTATCAAGGTGGAGCAACAACTCAAGAGGAGTGGTAGTACAGGTCAAAGTACTTGGAAGACGAGTACTCCAAAGAAGGAGGAACGACCTACGACTTCCTTGAAACCAGCCAAGACGACTCCAAAGGAGACGACTTCGAAAGGTAACAATGATCCTTCTACCTCTCGAACTCATGACATTAGATGTTTTAAATGTCAAGGCAGGGGTCACATCGCAAGCCAATGCCCAAACAAGCTTGCAATGATCATAAGGGATGATGGAGAGTATGAGACGGAAGATGAAGCAGAATCCAACTCCATGCTATCTCTTGCCAAGTTAGATAAAGAAGAACGAGTCCAAAATGAGCTATTGGTTACAAGGTGAGTTCTTAATATGCAAGTTATGGAAGACGAAGCGGCACAAAGAGAAAACATTTTCCACACCCGATGCTACGTTAATGGGAAGGTATGTTGTGTCATAATTGATGGTGGAAGTTGTACTAATATGGCTAGTATTTCCATGGTTGAAAAGTTAGAACTACCTACAACAAAGCACCCGAAGCCATATAAGCTCCAATGGCTTAATGATTGTGGAGAAGTTCAAGTTTCCAAGCAAGTAAAGGTGTCATTTCGCATTGGAAAATACGAAGATGAAGTAATTTGTGATGTGGTTCCCATGCAAGCAAGTCATATGTTGTTAGGAAGGCCATGGCAGTATGATCAACGAGTTAGTCACAATGGTTTTACTAACAAATATTCTTTTGTTCATAATCAACGAAATGTAACTCTTGAACCTATGAGTCCTAGTCAAATCTATGAAGATCAAGTGAGGTTACAAGAGGATGCAAAAAAAGAAAGTGAGCAAAAAAAAGAGAGTGAAAAAGAAAAATGAGAAAGAGTTGAGTGAAAAAAAGAGTGAAAAGAAAAAGAGCAACAAAGAGAAAAAAGAAGCAATTATCTTGAGTGAAAAGGAAGAAAAATTTTGTGTATTTGCAAAAAAAGTGAGATCAAGAATGCTTTAAATTCTCAACTTTCTTTTGTTCTGATTTTGTTTAAAGAGGCTCATTTGAGTACTAACAACTTGGCCGGTAAACTACCGAACAGTATTATTTTTATTTTGCAGGAATTTGAGGATATATTTCCCGAAGAAGTTCCAAAAGGATTACCACCACTTCGTGGTATTGAACACCAGATTGACTTCATCCCAGGAGTTTCCATTCCGAACAAACCTGCTTATAGGACGAGTCCCGAAGAGACTAAAGAACTACAAAGACAAGTTGAAGACTTGTTGAACAAAGGTTGGGTTCAGGAAAACATGAGTCCATGCGCAATACCAATCCTATTGGTACCAAAGAAAGATGGAACTTGGAGGATGTATATAGAGTGCCACGCTGCGAACAACATAACGGTAAAATATCGCCACCCAATTCCTCGATTAGATGATTTACTTGATGAATTATGTGGTTCAATTGTGTTTTCCAAAATTGATTTGAAAAGTGGTTACCATCAGATTAGGATGAAAACAAGTGATGAATGGAAAACTGCTTTTAAAACAAAACATGGATTATATGAATGGTTAGTAATGCCTTTCGACTTGACTAACGCACCAAGCACTTTTATGCACTTGATGAATCATGTTTTGAGAAGATTCATTGGAAAATTTGTGGTTGTTTATTTTGATGACATTTAGTGTATTCAAGAAGTTTGAATGATCATCTTGAACAGCTAACTTGTGTGTTAAGTGTGCTCAGGGAATAGAAGCTTTATGCCAACTTGAAAAAGTGTCCCTTTTGCATTAATGAAGTAAGCTTTCTTGGTTATATTGTAAGTGCTAATGGTATCTCAGTTAACATGAAAAAAATAAAGGCAATTCAGGAATGGCCGACTCCCAAAGGTGTTAGCGAAGTGCGAAGCTTCCATGGCCTCGTAAGTTTCTATAGAAGATTTGTCAAAAATTTTAGTACCTTGGCTGCACCGTTAACTGAAGTCATCAAGAAGAATGTGAGATTCAAATGGGAAGAAGAGCATGAGCAAGCTTTTCAAAAGCTTAAATTTCAATTAACTAACGCTCATTTACTTTCTTTGCCCAACTTTGATAAAACATTTAAAGTTGAGTGTGATGCTTCAGGTGTTGGACTAGGCGCTGTTTTGATGCAAGAAGGAAGACCCGTGGCATACTTTAGTGAGAAGCTAAGTGGGGCAACTCTGAATTATCCGACTTATGACAAGAAGTTGTATGCGTTGGTCCGAGCTTTGAAAACATGGCAGCACTATCTATGGGCTAAAGAATTCGTGATCCACACTGATCATGAATCATTGAAGTTTCTGAAAGGCCAACATAAGCTTAACAAAAGGCATGCGAGATGGATGGAATTTATTGAGACCTTTCCATATGTCATCCGATACAAGAAAGGTAAAGAGAATGTTGTAGCCGACGCACTCTCTAGGAGGTATGCCTTATTGACTTCATTAGATTCTAAATTACTTGGCTTTGAGCAAATGAAAGGATTATATTGTGATGATTCTGATTTTTGTCAAGTATTCCAAGCATGCGAAAAAGGTTCATATGAAAAATTCTATAAGCATGATGGGTTTTTATTTAAAGAGTCCAAGCTTTGCATTCCTAAGTCTTCTATGCATGAATTGTTAGTTAGGGAAGCACATGGTGGGGGACTTATGGGACACTTTGGCATAGCAAAAACTTTGGCAATTTTGCAAGAACATTTTTATTGGCCAAAAATGAAAAATCTTGTTGTGAAAATTTGTGATGACTGTATTGTTTGCAAGAAAACAAAATCAAAGGTTCAACCTAATGGCTTACACATACCTTTGCCGATTCCAAGAGAGCCGTGAATTGATCTTTCAATGGATTTTGTTTTGGGTTTACCGAGAACTAAAAATGGAAAAGATTCAATTTTTGTGGTAGTTGATAGATTTTCAAAAATGGCGCATTTCATTGCATGCAATAAAACGAATGATGCATCACATATTGTTGAACTGTTCTTTAAAGAAGTAATTCGAATGCAGAGAACCATTGTATCTAACCGAGATACAAAATTTCTGAGTTATTTTTGAAAGACTTTGTGGGGGAAATTAGGGACAAAATTGTTGTTTTCTACAACTTGTCATCCACAAACCGATGGCCAAACTGACGTCGTTAATCGTACCTTATCTACATTATTGAGATCGGTCATTGGTAAGAATACTAAGTCTTGGGATGTTTGTTTACCTCATGTTGAATTTGCATATAATAGGAATGTGCATTCTGCCACTAAATTTTCTCCTTTTGAGATTGTTTATGGTTTTAATCCATTATCTCAAATGGATCTAACACCTTTGCTTGTGAGTGAGAGATTGAATTTAGATGGCAAAAAGAAGGCTGAATTTGTGAAGCAAATCCATGAGAAGGCAAGACTCAACATTGAAGAGAAGACGCGATGATATGAACAACAAGCCAACAAGGGGCATCATAAGCTCATCTTTGAACCGGGAGATTGGGTTTGGTTGCACTTGAGAAAAGAAAGGTTCCCAACACAAAGAAAATCCAAATTGCAACCAAGAGGAGATAGACCTTTTCAAGTTGTAGAGCGCATAAATGACAATGCCTATAGACTTGATTTGCCGAGTGAGTATGATGTTCATGATGTCTTCAATATTTCTGACTTAAGTCTCTATCATGTAGGTGCTGAAGATTTGAGGACAAATCCTTTTCAAGAGGAGGGGAATGATTTGAACTCGACTCACACTTCCCAACTTGCGACTCAAAGATGCTCAGAGCACACTTCCCGACTTTCGGTTCACACTTCCCGACCTACGAACAAAGATAGGAACTCTGCGACGCACACTTCCCGACCTTCGGCTCACACTTCTCGACCTACGAGCAAAGATGGGAACTCTGCGACCAGAATTGCGAACTCTTCTACTAGAGCTACAAATTTGGTCCCAACTTTCCATCCAATTTCATGGAGCGAAGGTCCAAGTTCAAGTGTGCATTTTATCCAAGTCAAAGATCAATTTTAGTCCAAAGTTGGTCCAAATTCCAACAAACAATTATTCATGTAGTCAAGTATTGAAGATTACAAATTCAATGGTCAAGCATCCATTTTGAGGCCTTGAAGGACGAAATTTAGCCTTGGAAAATTCAGTCAACGGAGTAATAAAGAAGTTTTGGAAGCTAACTCAAGATGCATGAACTTACTCATTCCAACACTTGGTCAATGTATCAATCCAATGCATCTTGATTTCAGCCAACATATCATCTAGAAATATGCAAAACTCATGGATTAAAATGCAGAATTTGATTAGTCTTGTCTAGAAATTAGAAAGTCAAATTATTATTTATTTCTTCTAGACTAGGATTTATTTATTTCTTTTTAAGACTTATTTTAGCCTATAAATAGGCATCTTTGTACAACTTTAAAAACAAGCTTTGAGTAATAGAATTTGTGAGTTTATCTCATTTGGTTCCTTAAGAACTTAGAACTTCAAGTTCTTCTTGGAGACTTGTGGCGTTCGTACAAACTTATCAACTAATTTTTGGTGTAATTGGTTATGGCGTTTTTATACCAAGGTTCCTATCTATTTCATAGGTAGTGGGTTGCGGTTTACACCATCTAGTCTAAGCTTCCCTTAGACATATCCCAGGCAATTTCAAGTGTTTCCGATCCTTCCAATTGTGAATCACATCTTTGAAATTCTAAGAGTGTGGGATGTAATGATGATTGTGTATTCTGAAAGTTCAAGTGTAAAGATCATCATCATCATCATCACCTTTATCCCAAACCAGTTGGGGTCGGCGGCAGATGAATCCAAAAACATCAATGCATAAATAAAGAAAATATAACAAAATAAAGAAAATAATATATATATTTATGTTCTTACCAAAGCATCTAGAGATCGACGTGAAATATGCTCAAACCATCTCAATTTACGTTCTCTCATCTTTTCGGCCACCGATGTTACTCTAACTTTTCATCGAATATCCTCATTTCTAATCTTACTCATCCTAGTCTTACCACACATCATCGTAGCATCCTCATTTCCGCTAATTCTAACTGATGCTCATTTTGCCTTTTTGCTAGCCAACATTCAACTCCATGTAGCATTGCCGATCTTAAAGCTATTCCATAAAACTTTCTTTTTAACTTAATTGGGATTTTGTGGTCACACAAAAACCCTACTGTACTACGCCATTTCGTCCAACCTGCTCTGATTCTATGGCTTACATCTTCATCAATCTCTCCCTCTTTTTGCAATATTAATCCTAGATATCTAAAAGCATCTTTCTTGGACACCTCTTGTCCGAGCATACTCACGGAATCTTCGTCATCTCTTCTTGCCGTGTTGAACTCACATCTCATGTATTCGGTCTTACTTCGACTTAATGTTAATCCTTTTGCGTCCAATGTGCTTCTCCAGATTTCTAATTTCACTTCTACCCCTACATTGGTCTCATCAATAACACAATATTATCTGCAAATAACATACACCACGGTACTTCATCTTGAATATTCTTTGATAACTCGTCCATAACTAGAGCAAAAAGATAAGGACTCAAAGCAGATCCTTAGTGTAAGCCCACTGTGATTGGAAAATAGCTTGATCTTTCATTACAAGCCTTCACGCATGTAGTGACACCATCATATATATCCTTGATTGCCTTTATATTTTGAAGGTACATTTTTCTTCTCAAGAACCCACCATAGAACCTTTCTTGGAACTCTATCATATGTCTTTTCAAGATTAACAAATACTATATGTAGGCCCTTTTCTTTTTTCGATATCTCTCCATCAGTTGTTGTATCACGAAACTAGTTTATAGAGACCAAACGATGCTCGATAACTCTCTCCCACAGTTTCATTGTATGGCTCATAAGCTTAATGCCCCTGTAATTAGAGCAATCTTGGATATCCCCCTTATTCTTGTAAATAGGTACAAGCATACTCTCCCTCCATTTATCAGGCATCTTATTTGTTTGGAAAATCTTGTTAAAAATGTTAGTCAACTAACGTATTGCCACCTCCTTTAGGCATCTCCACACTTCGCTAGGGATCTCATCGGGTCTCAATGCTCTACCAATCTTCATTTTCTTCAATGCCTTCTTAACTTCATGCTCTTTAATTCTACGTACAAACTTTCTGTTTGAATCATCAAAAACAGCCTTCACATCTATCTCACTTCCATCATTTCCCCCATTAAATAGCTTGCTAAAATAGCTCATCCACCTTTCCTTGACATCTGCATCTCTTACTAAAAGTATTTTATTTTCATCTTTGATGCATCTAACTTGTGTCAAGTCTTTACTTCTCTTATCCCTTATCTTCGCAAGCCTATAGATACATTTTTCTCCTTCTTTGCTCTCAAGTTGTTTGTACATTTCTAACAAAAACCTTGCTTCTAGCCTCTCACACAACTTTCTTGGCATTTTTCCTCTCCAGTCTAAACTGTTGCAGATTCTCATCATTATGACATTTATACAAATGCCTAGAATACTCTTTCTTATATTTAATTGTCTCTTGCACCTCTTCATTCCACCACCAAGTTTCTTTGTTTGATGTCCGTTTTCTTTGCTTTCTCCTAATACCCCTCTTGCCACTCTCTAAATGCAATTAGTCATCTCATTCCACATCACATTTACATCACTCTCTAGCAGCCCCAGTTCTTCCTGGAGTAATCTTTCATTGAAAGTTATTTGTTTTTCCCCTTTTAATTTCCACCATCTTATTCTTGGGTTCTGAGTATCTTGATGCATTTGCGTGCTTGTTATATCGAACCTCTAAGACCACCAATTTATGTTACGTAGTTAGACATTCTCCAGGATAGAGTCTACAATCTATATAGGAGGCCCTGTCCTTTCTTCTAGCAAGAAAAAAAGTCAATTTGGCTACGATTTTGACCACTGCAAAAAGTGATTAGATGTGACTCTCTTTTCCTAAATAAGGTATTTGCCAACAAAAATTATTAGCATTTACCTAAAGAAGGTAAAGATGATTAGTATTAATTTTAGACAAAAATACCCTTACAAAATATCACGTGCTTCTCATGTATTGTGAAATTTGTTTGCACTAACGGACATATTTGACGAAATGACAAAAAATATATTATTTTTCATATTTCAATGACTAATTTTGAGAAAAAAAAATATGATGACCAAAATCTAAACTTTGAAAAAGTATAATGACTAAATTTGCAGAGTCATTTGGCAGAATATTGTTTTTTTTTTAAAGAATTAAACAAATATTGATAATTTGGGAGGAATTTCCATAATACTGAAGTCAATATCGTGGATATCGACTTCAATGTATATTTTTTTAAAATTTATTGATTTAAAACTAGTTAGTTAGTTTTATACCATATTTTGTTAATAATTGTGTACTTTAGTTATTAAAAAAATTAAAAATTAATTAAATTTTGAACAATATTTTTGTAGTAATTTATTGTGTATTATTACAGATGATTTTAATTTACATATTTGGATATGCATAAGAAAATTTTAAATTAAAAAATATAATTATATATTTTTATTTCGTAACAAGACATTAATTTTTCGTACATGTGTTTTACGATTTTGTTCTTAAATATTATTTAGGGTTTAGGGTTTAGGGTTTAGGGTTTAGGGTTTAAGGGGGCCATGTGCTGGCCATCCCCCCTAACCTTGATGCATCCTATCTTAACTCATTCAAAAGTTCATTTTTAGAAATTGACTTCGAAGTTGGTTTTCCCATACAGTGCATCTCATGTTATAAAATCATTTGGAAAAACAAAATCCAATTAATTAGCTTGAATTTTTACCATTTGATAATTGAATAAGAAGTTAAATGTGTGAATATTGTAGAAAAACAAGCTGAAATAAAAAAATTTCTAAATTTGAACAAGTTACCAAAAAAAAAAAATCAAGTTCCACAATGAGACTAACTAATATTCCTACGTGGCTGTCGCCTATGGGGTTGGGGTTGAGATTGGAGCTGTGGGTTTTCATTGGATTGGCTTTAGAACTCTTGTGTTTCCGGTGAGTTTAAATCAAAAGGAATGGATTGATCCATACGTAATTGTGGACGAGAGCGCCTTTCACACTCATGGACTAAATTTTGCATAGACACTTGAGATGATGTGCTAGTGTCTAACTGGGATGAATGTTCAATCTCAGGTTTCTCCTTATATGACTCACCAGGCTGATGAGGAAACAAATCAGTATTAAATATCTGATCAGCATTATCAACATTGCGACGGCAAGATGTAGATGAACGACTGGAAGTAAATGGACGATCGGATATAGATGGACGACCAGATGTAGATGCACGATCGGATATAGATGGACGATCATGCGATTGTTGAAGTTCACCTTTGGTTTTCAAAGTTTGATTGTGTAATCTGCATCTGGCGACTCTCTCCAACCATTTTCAATGTACGAGAAGAAATGTCATGTACATTTAAAATAACTGCTATTGGATCTATCTTTAAATTGGAGAAAATATCGCGTGTCAAATCATACACTTGTTCCCAACATTCACCATATAAATAAAAAAATGCTAACACTAAAAAGTTGAATACTACGTAATATTGAAAATTTAAAAATCATATACATACCAATACTCGACAACCAATGCAGTTGGGCGAACACTCTGGGCAAGACGATGTGCGAGATTACCTACCAAAGTCCGAGTAATCCGACGATACCAAACATATATTCCAAGAAATACTGCATGAGCACACTTGAAGGCAATCTATGCATAGGGCAATCTATTCGCCTGTTCTACCTATCTACGTAAGGTGCATGTCGTGTTATCCAATTAACTCCATTCCTATCCCACCGATCAAGTCTATACAATCTCAAATCCGTGTCAACGGCAGCAGGAATAATCTGATTATAGTCGAACTGCTGCATAACTCGCTCAAGTAAATGTAGTTCAACAACATTAAAGTTGAGTAGAGGCACGGTTGTATACCAAATATCATATCCTCGTAAGCAATAACTTGGCAACTGATACAAATTTTTCGCTAAATACGGTTTCCAAAAAAAAAAGTGAAATAAATAACTATAATTAGTGTTTAAACTAAACTTAGTTTTAACGAGCCAAAAATTAAAAAACATTAATTATGTATTACTTATATCATTATCCGACATATAGTCTAAACGATCTTGATACATGCACAACACATGTGAATCGACATCTGCGAAACTCAAATCCGTGTTCCACTTGCAATGATTTAGGAATGACAATATAGGATATGAGACATAATTTAGGATAAAACAAATGTGTTATTGAAAAAAGGGGGTGGGGGACATATATGTATGCTTGAGGATCGATAGGCATGCCGGAGTAGCCTAAGATTGGTTGTTCTATCACATTACGGTGTTGTAGCCCGATTTTTTGTAGTCTCTCCCACGACCACACCTGCAATAAGTTTAGTGGGCCACATATACCCGCCGTATCTCTCATTATCACTCGACATAGTTCTTTATATAACGATGCTAGAACAGTGCTACCCCAACTATATCTTGATGTAGTTTCTATATCCCTCAGTAGAAAATAGGTATATCAATTTGATTTTAGTACCTGACTTGTTCCCCATAATAGACTCTATAATTTACATTATTCTACATCTGGCATGCTGTAAAACCTCATCATTTGTGGCCTCGAGTAGTAGGGATGCGTATGCAGATGCATGGAGATACTTCTCAATTTCAATAAATCTCCATCAAAATGTATAGGGGCCGGCATGTAAACTAGTAGCTGATGACATAGATTTTGTCACTCATCTACTGTATGGCTCGGATTAGGACCAATCACTGCATCTCCGTCAATCGGTAAACCCCAAAGTACCGCAACATCTTGTAATGTCACGGTCACTTCACCGACTAGAAGGTGGAGTGTATGCGTCTCTTGTCGCTATCTCTCAACTAGTGCCATAATCAATGAATGATTTACATGTATACATTCTGATATGTATACACCATAAAAGCCTACTCGATAAAGTATATCTTGAACCCTAACGTCGAGTAAGGTAGCTTTTCAAAATCGACATCCAACCTATGCACTTTCAACAGGAGGATTTTGGGGTCATTCCAAACGAGTTTCGATAAATAACTGAATTGTAACGTCAGTACATCCGGCTGCCGTGGGTTCGAAGTTAAAGTTACAAATTTGGATGAAGTTCCTTTTGCCTCCATAACCTAAACATATTAAATACAATTTTACCATATTACTTTCAAATACAATTACGATTGCATAAAGTACTAACAAAAACAAATGTTGGGTTTTTTTTGGACATGAAAAATCACCATTCAATTATTACATAAATGTTAGCATGTGATATCAAATATTACATAAATTAATAAACAACATGCAAGATATAAATATTACAACTAATCCTGAAAAAAAATATTAGATAAAACAATAGGATATAATACTACTATCCAATAGTCTCTCTATGTTTGGCCCTTCATGGATGCATAGCTACCTTATCCCTAAGTCTCTCCATGTTAGGGCATGATTTCCTATTATGTCCAATTGCTCCATATGCCTTGCACTTCTGCCATTATGCTTGATTCATTTCATTCATTATACGAATAAATCTTGGATGGCCCGATCGATCATTGACCCTCGCACTATTGGCCATTAGATGAAAATATGCAAGAAACCAATAGTCTTCGTGATGCATGGGGTAAAAATGAATGACATTGTTTCTACCATTTTCTACACATTGAGACATGCCTTATTGTATAATATATTCACCTCAAAAGAGTGCACATCTTCAACTACATCGAGGACCTTGTATGAAGCATTTTCTTTAATATTGTTTCGTACCATCAGTCCAACCATGCCATGATCTAAATTTGGGTGGCTTCTAGTTATATCTCAGGGAAGCATGTGTGTTTCAAGTGCATTTTTGTGATCTCCCAAAGCCATGTTTCTTTTTGCACTTCGCTCGAACCCTCTATAAACAATTCTTATTTGCATAATAAAGACATTGAACAAACCAGTTAGTAGGAGTACTTTAATACACTTTGAAGCACCGATGTGCACGAATGAACCAACATTTAATTACATGTTGCACTCTTTCTTTGGTCTGAAATACCATTCCAACATCTAATTCCGAAGTCCGATCATCAACTCAAACGAGTTGTTTATAGTCATCGAACTTGTCTATCATAGAAAATTTTGCATCACTAATGTCTGATTAAAAGGGAATATCAACGACAACATTTTCCATAGTAGCATCAACAGGTGGATTCGAAGTTTCTCCTTCCTGTTGGCCACCACCCACGTCCTCCTCCTCATCACTATCATCGGATGATCCAACACCATTGTCTACCCAATCATCTATGGGATCACCGCGATCGCTCACATCTTAACTTGTGCTCCCAAGTGGCAACCTAGTTATTGCTTGGCCAATTAGCTCGGGAGTAGGGAGTTCCTAGTTTAGGGTTGCACGATTTGGTCCTTCATTAAATTGCCACTAATTGGTTCCTCATTAAAAGGGGCACGACTTGGACGCACGTGAGCAAAAAAAGGGTCCGATACTACCCTACCTCGTTGCAAAAAAAATCATTTGATACGAAAGTACCATAAGAAAACCATTGATCATTAAGAAGCCCTCTCTCTCTCTCTACTATGTAGAAGTTGTATGAATGACCCAACACTTGTTTGAGGAACAAATGACATATTGTCCTCAGAACGAAAGTAATCTGAAACGAATTCATGACTTATGTACAATTTAACGACATTAAGAGCAGAAAATATCTTTGGAATGGACAACATCTCCCTCAATGTAGTATCATTATCTACTGGAACATGCATGTATGTGATTGAATGATCGGCGATGCTAATAGGATAACGGCACATTAACTTTATCTTAACTTGACTTCCATCTATTCCAATTACCCGATGCAAAATTCCTACAAGTTCAACCAAGCTAATATTATGATTAACAATAAATCGTTTTGAACTAATACTGTATTGGGAGCCATTCGGAGCACTAATTGTTTCTCCATCCCAGTAGAACACAAGCCTCACTTGATCCTTCTCTATTTCTATATTGTATATGACATCAATAATAACATAAAATAGACATTAATATCGGCATCAAAGTTATTAAAGTAATGGGGATTTCAAAGTTTATGGAATCATTCTTCAAAGAACAATAATTATTTAATTAATATTAAAAATGTATTTAAGTAAACAACTAACATTTTCTCATATATTTATAACCAAGTTCTTTCGAATAAACATTTATAATTATATTCATCAAATCCAACCACAATTCTTTAAACATCATTATCAACACTATTATTCATAGCTTATTATTCCAATAATAGCAAATTTAGTGAATAAAATTATTAATCAATCCAAACCAATCCAATCAGTATACTTTAATCACAACAAAATGCCCAAAATCAATTCAAATCATTTTATTAATAATATAATATTCATAATGTATTTTCAAATTAAAATAACGTTAATTCATTAATCAAAATAAATAAAATATTTACCCTCGCCTCTTTTGGTTTTTTTCCGCTGTTCAAAAATATAAATTTTCTTGATTTAACATATTTCCCTTTGCACCGCAAAATTAAAATTTTATCATTTTATCAACTTATGTTAGGTTTTTTTTTTTTTTAAATTTTTTATTTTTGAAACTGAAGTCGATATCCCCAAAATCGATTTCAAAACCGCTACCTAAATAACGACTTCAAAATCGATATCTAAGATATCAACTTCAAAGTTGATATTCCAAATATCAACTTCCCTAAAAATATAAGAATTCTTATAACATCAATATTTATTTAAATTAGATTTTTTTTAACAATTTTTTGCGAAAAAAAAACTCAAATTTGTGATTCACTCACATAAACAATGTTGAGAAAAAATGAAATACAACATCTCTATTACATAACACAAAATAGAATATTCATAATATCGGATTCAGGTAATGGTGAAACATCCCTCAAGTACTCAGCAAAGCAAGAACTAGTTCGCCCTAGGAGCAGCCCATTCAACTCTAAGGATAAGATTATCATAACCATATCCATTAAGTTTGCTGATGGCTCTCTCAGCATCTTCCCTGCTCACAAAATTCACAAAACCAAAGCCCCTGCTCATGCCAGTCTTCTGATCAACAGCAACATAAACTCGGCTCACAGAACCAAAAGGCCGGAACAGCTCGAGCAAATCAGGCTCCCTTGTGTCCTCTGAAAGGTTGGTCACCCTGACAGAGTTCTCTTCATGCCTCCGTCTCATCTCAGTTCCACCTCTCTCTACAGCTCCTCCTCTCATGCTAGGAGGAACGTATGCAGACTTTCCACCTCCATTTACTTGGGGGCCCTCTGAAGGTGGTTTATCTACAAATACCTCAGTTGGGGCAGCAAGATCCTTGTAAGGGCACCTTGACGTCCAGTGATCACCCTTCTTCCCGCAGGTCCTACACACCATGAGAACAGCCCCTCCTTTATTCATTTGAAATAAGGGGTCTCCTGCAGCCTTTGCTTCCTCTTGTTTGGTGCCTAACCAAAGTTGACAAGAAAAGAACAAACGTAAATAGTGTAGTTCAAAAGGTACCTCAAGACGTTAAAAGAGGCCAAAATGTTCAGGAAAACAAAAAATTAACAGGATTTCAAGCATGCAATACATAATGTAAACCTAAAAGCAAGCATTTCAATGAATTGAATGTTGAAGTAGAGCAGTTACTATATGAGTTCAGCAATTAAATGTTAAGAAAAGCCTTTACTTTCTAGGACCCATTACCTTTCAATTATCTCAATAATCCATCTCCCACGAACCCCCGCCATCCCAAATACCTCACCCCTCCCAGCCCCACCCACTTTTTCAACATCTTTCTGAATGCTCCATCCGCCAATCAGGTATTTATCCAAACAGCACATCAAATTGATAATAACAGGCTGAACATCATTCCTTCAGAGTTGTTATCAACCTCAAGGAAGAACAATAGAGACTTCGTTTAACTTAGGTGTAGTAAAACTCAAACAAAATTAATTTCCTGAAATTTAGTTGTAGATAAGGAAACTGATTTCCTATCTTGTGAAAACAATAAATGAATCTTTTGTTCCACATCATTATTAATTGACGCACTTAAAATCTATCAAATTAGATCCATCAGACAGCAAACCATTAACAATATAAAAATCTCAAACTACTGCTCCTTGCAGTAGATCTAGCGATGCTATGCAACTCATGAAACTAAACAAACCGACACTGTATTGCAATCCAATCCTTAAAGAAAATTAACAATAATAGTTCCCAGGATATCAAAGCTTTCATTGATCAAGATAGAAAACAGAAACAAAACAATATGACAGAGAGAAATAAGGATGACATCTGACGAGGGAAAAGAAAGGAGGAACGAGAGAGCTGCTTTTCTTCAGCATCATTCTCAAATACATCATTATTTCACAACTGAAACACAGGAAAACAAAAATTACAAGTTTTTTTTTAAAAAATGATGCCTAACAAGAATTTGGCTTAACAGAGCCTCCAAGATGTATCCAAGAGGCCCCTCATCTGCTGCTATTTCTTTTCTCAAGAAACATGTTCCTGAAGCCAGTTTTTATTCCCAAACAGAGTTGAAATAACTTTTATCACATCAAAGGACTCTCCCAAAGCATCCGTTTTGAAAACTAGTTCCCAATTCACTTTAGCCCTGTAACTGAATCATTTTGCTCCGGCTCCTAATTATTCTTAAATTTTTGTTACTCCAATTATAATCTTTTAACCTCCTTTTTAAGGAGCTTACTTCATGACCAATTAAACACCCAACCCCATGATTATATTCAATCTACGAAGAAGAAAATCCTGACAACACCAATCAGTAAAAGTTGGAACTGCTGTTTCGCTAGATGTAGAAATCAAAACCGCAATAACAAACTAAATTAAACCCTGCAATAGCATAGCAAAGGCCAAAAACAAAATCAAAATAAAAAATGAACATAAGCATCACCCCTACCCCAGTAAATTTTCCGATTCATATCACAAATCTACCAAAATAAAAGTTACAATCTTCCTAAACAAACAGCAATAAAGTCAAAGAGGAAAATTACAAATAATTTTTAAAAAAAGGCAAAAGATAGGAAACCTGGGGCCCTAGGGCGTTCGAGGAGGATCTCTTCCGTGGACACCATAGTAAGGCGGGCACCAACATCTTCATGAACAGCGTCACCGAACTTAGGCCACGAGCGGCGCTCGACGGCGTGTTTGCTAAGTCGGGCATTAGCGAGCTTGCGGATGCGGGTGGTGGTGGTGATCTTAACCTTGTTACCCTCATCGTTAAACTTGTACTCGATGACTTTCTTAATCCCGTTCTCATCGGGGCCTATAACCTGCTTTGGAGGCAATAGGAAGTCGAGGTCCTCTCCGTCGTCTTCTTCGAGCTCTCCCCATCGGAGCTTGCCTGGTTGGGCCGCCGTGTCCGCCACCATCTTAGGACGACTGTGTTGTGTTAAGGAGGATTCGTTTAAGCCTTAGGAGGGTTTTGACAAAGTTTTTAACCCTATGAAAGGAAAAAGGAAATTGAAGAGAGAGATACCCGTGGAGAAAACTGGAAAAGAGAAGAATGAGTAATAAAATATCAATTCACCGCAACAAACAATGACCCGATAAATTAGAGATCCGAGATGTCGCCGCAGAGGTCGCTCCAATATTAACTTGTAACGAGTTCCTATATTAAAGTCTTGAAAATTCACTGCCTCAACGCAATGCTATTATGCCCTTTTAATAGAATTAACATCATAAATTTAGACCAATTTCGAAGAGGATTGGGATTGAGTGAGTTTACTGAGCTTTTAAAATTTTGAAATAATAAGTTGATTGACTTTTCAATTACATTTTTTTTATTGAAATAATTAAATTGGATTCTGATTCAATTCAATGATATAACAAAATAGGTTACTAACTCTCATGTTTTATTAAATTAACTTGAATTAACCGATCTATGCGCTAGTGACTATTTGTTTTTTACATGACCAATTTAGGCTAATTTGAATGGGATTGGACCACCCTAAAACCTTGCCCTTACACTTAAAAAGGCCTAATTAATTAGGACAAAATTAATGAATTCCATACTCCAAAATGATTCATCCGAGAAAATATTCCATTATATAACGAGAGACAATTAAGAGACAACTTATAATTTAAATTGATGGCTTGTCGTTTTATATATAGGAAGGTGGAAAAAAGTATATGATTGAATTGTTGCACTAAAAATAATGTATAAAATATTTTTTCTTTTTCAACATGGTATACAACTCTTTGGTGTACCACACTCTCCAAGTTGAGCAAATATATTAAGTTCAAGAAATTTTGACAATTTTAATCCTTCTTTTTAAAAAAAAATAGTCATTGCACGTCTGGTAGACTTGGTTACCCTTTTATTAATTTATAAAAAAATAGTACTCCCTCGTTCCCAAATAAAAAGTCCACTTTTAAAGTTTTTTCTTCCAAAAATAGAGTCAATTTTTAAACTAAATTTCTAAAATATCATTATTAATAATAATTATATATATTCCCAATTAAAAGGTAAGGATAAAAATGTAAAATGATGCATTTAGTTAGTGCATTAAGTATGTTGTATCTAATAACTAATAAAAAATATATCTAAACCAAAATGGACTTTTTTTTTTAAACAAAGAGAGTACATGAAAGACGGGGACATATACCGTACCTCAAAAAAATTTAGAAGTGGACAACATGAACCTTGCCACTTTTTATCCTACTAGCAAGGTCTAACTGCGCAAGGTGCGATTTTTTGAGTGCTCATTGTGTTGTGTAGAAAAATAAAATCAAAATACAATTAAAAAAAAAACTAAAGCGTTAAGAAGAAATTATATAGTAAGAGTTAATTAATGTAAAACTAAAATGTGGAAAATGTATTCTAATTTGTTCTAAATTTAAATTGCCATGGATAGAATGTTTCTATCCAATGGTTGCTATAAACAATAACAAGAAAATTTTTATTTATTTGTGGTATGAAAACTTAATAGTCATGTTCTTCCAAAATATAATCTTGTACAAATTGATGTCAATTTCGACGGAGTAAAGAGCGCTTGACAATGACGTCTGATACATATTGCAAAGCAACAAAAAGCATCAGACCTACATGAAATATAATGTTGAAGACAAGAACTATGAAATAAATGACTTCTAAAAAGGCTAACATAAGATAGGCAAAATCCATGAAGGAATTTGTTAAGACAACAGCCTTGTATCATTTGACTAAAGATCAAACTTGTTTGGAAACAAAGCTAACACTTTTGTCATTTGGTCTTCAAGCTCATCAATTGGGATAGTTCCATCCCTTTCAGGAATGTAATGCCTTGGCAAAAATAAATGAGATATGGATTTTTTTTAGTTACATCTTCCAAGCAACTTTTCAATATTTCATGTCATAAAAATCCTTGTACAAAGAGTTTAATATTTTCTGCAAGACTCATTATTGAAAATGTTAATTTAATTTGTTCATACTAATGAAGACAATTTCTCGGCTGATAAAGTTTTTTATTGTGTTGTTTTAGTAAATGAACAGTGTAGTATTGTAAAGAATATCTAAGAACAGATTTTATCTTGTTCAGATTGCCTTTAGGACACTAAATTTATTAAATTTTCAGTCTATGGTAAGCAAAGGTTTCATCCGACATATGTCACAAAAACAAAAAAAAGAACACATGCATGTATCAGATATACATAGCAATAGAACAAGAGGAAAATCAACAACATTAAGTTAAATAAATGTAAACCAGTATGAACATGCTATGAATGCAAGTAATACTAGACATAACTAAGTAGGACCAATGAAGAAGTTTATACATAACTCAATTGCTAATTGGCTACCAAAAAGATGACTAGTTTTTCAGTTTGGCAATACTATGTACAACCACAACAACTTTAAGCAAGAGTACTTACACAAACATCTTAAGTACGAATATGTTAACAAGGTAACAGGTTCATCTATAACACAAACCAAATGTAAACAGCATAACAAACAATTAACCAAGGAAAAGAGAGCAAGAATCTTTGTTATATTTACACAACCAAGTGTGGGAATTATTTATGTTTGCCACTCATTTGTTGGGTGAAAAGCTCGCCATGCTTGTGTGGCGAAAAAAGTGACAAGGCCAAATAGGTACAGCAAGAAACGCAAAACCGGCACAAAAAGCATTAAGCATGAACCCAAAAAATAGCAAGCAATAATCATTTATTTAACGTAAAAATGAGAGGCAGTAAGAATCCTGACCATGGAGGTTCCAAGGACAAGAAAAAACAGGAAGCAAGAAAATAGGTCCAATTAAACAATAGAAGCATACTCTTTTGAACAAAGGCATGAGTAAGTTAATACGAAGCATTCTTACTGTTAATGAATGAAGCCAATGCAGCATAGGTCAAATTAAATACTTCAAAGTTCCTGGTTCTAAGAAAAAAAAATAGAAGTCATAGTTAAGAAGCTGGGAAGGAGTAATTGTAGAGAATGAAACTGGCAGATGTAATGGACAGAAAACCTCAAATTGTAAACAATCCAAACCTAAGATATATTACACCCAGCAGAAGGAGGAAACATCGTTTAGCATACAAGCAGCACTGTTGTTAAAAGGAGTAATAAGTAAATTTACTTTTTAGATGTCAAATGCAAACAGTCCAGACACAAGTTTGCAAGAAAATGCCATGGCTACAATATGATACACAAATTTAGAATAGGGAAAATTTAATGGGCAACGAATACAGAGGCATAAATTCATTGATTAGAATCTAAAAGAACAAGGTTTCACATTCTAGGCAAACAAATACCCAATCTGATTACAATTAACACAGAAGATCACAGAGAATTTGCAAGACACAAGAGGAAAAATATGCAGAAAAAATGCATAGGCAAAATGGATAACATGCATCAATATTTTGTTTCCATTAATCTCAGACACACAAGAGTTATGATTAGCACAAGAGGAGTTGAAGCAAAAAAACCATATACAATAGAACTTTACGAGTAAAAGAACAACACGAAAAGAAACTTTACCTCTCGAAGCGCAACTGTATAAGGAAATCAGTTGTTCAACGAGCATCGATAGTCAGTTTGCATTGAATGTATATATACAAAAGGAAGGAGAAAAAAAACAGTTATGATGAAATGCAAAGAAATAGGGCAAATGTGTTAAAGAAATAGAACTTCACAGGATAGTAAGAAGGAAGCTCAGAAAACACAAACTTTGGAAAAAAAAACAAACTTCTACTCTAAATAAACAAGTGTATATTCTTTGGCTATTAGAAGAAGATGCTTTGGGTTTCTAATGCCTTTTCTCTAACCGATTACCAATTGTATAGTTGAGCATTAGGCATAACATAATAGTAATATACATGATCACATGGATATTAAATGATTATCAATATTTAGGCCTACCAACAAAACACTTTCAACACATGCAGGACAAACAGTTCTTGTATTTCATGTCAAACAATTGGTCCCATAGCAATACAAAATTCAAGTAACATACATGTCCATGTTTTGCTCTGTTTGAATAGATTATCCTTCCTTTATTTGGAAAGAAAAAGTGTTTAGCGTAGATACCATCCTTCTAATATTTTTCCACTGACTTACAACAACTTTGATAAGCATACGAAATTGAAGTAACATACACGACTGTGAAAATATTAAGTGCCAATTAAAGTTGTCAACCATTGGGTAAATATATCTGTCGCATGCAGCAAATAATTTCTTACACTTTATCAATCATGCATGTGCTTCTTATAGTGAGGACAGAAAAAGTAAAAACCGAAGAAACACATGAAATATTATTTGCATGGAAAAGAGCAATATTAAGAGGAACTTTACCTAGGAAAGCATGATCGATTGAGTTGATAAATTTTCAACGAAGCATCAACATTTGAATTTCATTCCATGCATGAACAAAACATAAGTAACAATTAGAACGAAACAAAAAGCAAGAGCATCGGCAACTTTTTTTCGCGCAAGCATACATTTAAAACTGTTACATTCTCTTGCCCAAGCTAGAGTGCAAGGACGCATAAAATAATTGTTCTATAAAGGAAATATGTAGATTCATTTTCCCATGTAAAATATCTAGAGGGCCATGCAGAGCACCAACAACAACAATAAAAGAATAACGGCATGAGTAGTAGATCCACAAATCTAGCTAGAAATTAAATCGTAAGGCACCATCAGACAACTTAAACATAGACAAGAGCATGGAACTTTCTACAAGTGTTTTTTCCAAGGTAAGAAAAATCGGAAGGCACCTTTGTTTTTACAAAATCAAAAAACTTGCCATGGATTAAAATGCAACATTTGGGAAACTTAATTTTATTATTTCCAATATGAATCCATACATCATTACATTACTCAAATTAAAAGAACCATAAATTTTGAATCACACATTTAATCAAAAAAAAAAGAAGCACAAACAAACGATTTTTCTCCCATAAAAAAGGAACAGAAAACCACTTTTTTGTTTACACGCAAAATGGGAAGGAAACATATTGAGTTGGTGAAATTCGCACTGCAAATTTGATCTACTTTTACTTTGTCATCTTTAAAACACAAAAGTTACATGAACCTATATATTTAGAGAGAACATTTTGTTTTCTCAAAACAAAACGAAAAGATGGTATTTTTCTAAGCATGAAAAGGAAAATAAGTACTAGTTTAATGGAGTTGCTATTCCAAATGTAGCATGAAACTATTTTATGCATAAAATAGTTTAGACACACCCCCCTTGATATTTTGTTATTTTGCAACTTTATCTACATAAAACAAGTCACAAGAAGAACGTCTAAAAACGAGTCTCTGTTTATTTTTCCAGAAGGAAGGAATCAGTTGTTTTTACATACAAAGACAAGAGAAGAGGCAGGGACTTTCCCAATGTAGTGTGAAAGTTTTTAATACACAAATCCCATTAGCCACACACACAAGGTGTATTTTTCCTAAAAAAAAATTCTTTTAAGGAATAAAAGGTATGAAAACAAAGCATTAAAATCTCATAGATAACAGTCCCTAAAACATGCTAAAACATATTTTAAATCAAAATCTAGTATTGAAGTCAGCAGAATTACAGCAAACAACTACAAATGGGCGAGCAACAAATCTCATTAACAATTACAAGTAACTATCATCGCAACTTTGGTGACATGATAAGACACGAAAAAGCTATTGACATAAATCAAAGAACTAGGCCAACACAAAAAAGGCCCCTCTTCCCACTTACCAGAAATAAAACAGAGGGACCAACACTAACAAATGACTGAAAGATATTTCACAAAAACCAATACATATGCTTGACATTTGTTTGTAAAATTGAAAATAGAAGATGGGTCCAACTGAAAATAAACTTGCCAAAGCCGTATAACTGTAGGACACAAAACCAATTAGGGGACCAACACTAACAAACAACCAAAACACATTCCACAAAAAAGGAACATATGGTTGAAACCAGATGGGTCCAAGAGGAAATAAAACACAGGGACCAACACTAACAAATTAGTTAAAGACATTTCACAACAACCAAAATATATGCTTGACATTTATCTATAAATATGAAAACAAAAGATGGGTCCAACTAGAAATAAACTTGCCAAACCCATATAACTATAGGACACAAAACTAGTTAGGGGACCAACACTAACAAATGACAGAAACACATTACACAAAAAAAAAAAACATATGGCTGAAACCAGATGGGTTGAAGAGGAAATAAATATGCCAAGGCCATATAACTGCAAGTCACAAATCCAACTAGGCAACCAACACTAACAAATGGGTGAAAGACATTCGAAAAAAAAAACAACATAGTAATTGAACAAAGGCAAGAGGAAACAAATCAGACCGCCTCTATAAACGTAAGCAAGGAAATGCTAGCAAAAATGACCATATAAGTTAGCACAGAATAGGAGCAGCCTAGAACAAAGCAACAGGCAACAAAGCAATAGGGGAGGATCAACCAAAGCAAGAGCCATTTTGGAAAGAGACAAAATCACATAGCAGCTTTGTTTTGATTCTTGGGAAAAAAATTTCTTTTTTTTTTGTATTTCCCATTTTTATATAAACAAAACAAAAGTGAAGAAGAGAAAATATCAAAAAACAGGCAACCATTTGTTTTTCCAAGAGGAAGAGATGATTTGCTTTTGTAGACAGACAAAGGAACACATGATGATTTTCCAAACACAGTGCAAGAGGTTTTTATATCTAAAACTCTTCACATACACGAATAGAAACTATTTAAATTGTACATTTTTTTGGCTCTAGGAAATACGTATAAAAAGGCTTGAAAGAAAGTATAAAATAGAATGGAAAGGAGTGGTAAAAAAAAGAAAAAATATTTGAAGATGGAATCCATTATATAAGGTAGTCAATTATTGGAAGAGAGGTTTTTTATATCTAAAACTCTTCACACAAACACGAAAACTATTTTAACTGTACATTTTTTTGGCTCTAGGAATTAATTACCAGTCCAACACCTTGATGATCACATAACAAAAGTCGAGACCTATATACAAGAGAAATTATGGAGCTGTATGAAAGCAAGGAAAGCTTGGTAAGATATTTTCAACCCGTGCATCACCCTATGAATTTTCTTTACATAGATTAAGAACTTGATGAATAAACATTTCCGAAGTATATGCACATGCTATTTTTTGCATTTCCCCATTATTTGTCTGTGAATGGTAATAAATGGCACTAAAAAGATTGCCTTTTGCATGCTTCTTAAGGGATGCAATAAAAAACTACTAAACTGAAGCAAGAATAGACAAAAGCTTAAAATGGAAAATGCAAAAAAGTGTTAATTTTCTATGGAGCTGCTTTGAGGTCAAAAATGGACTAAAAACTACCTAACATTAACAAAAGATTTTGAGTGAATATATGCAACATTTGAATGTCAACACTTTCAATATTCTTGCGTCCTCAAAGTTGCAAACCAACACAAAATTATGATCCAGGCATATAAGATATATTTTCATAAAGTAGTAAGCAAATCTTTCGAACCACAACATATTCTCTCATAGACAAGTTAAGCTCCACATCAGATTCAGCAGGATATGAGTATATGATCTATAAAAAAAAAAGGCAAAAAGAGA
This sequence comes from Gynochthodes officinalis, assembly GCA_020080225.1. Lineage (NCBI taxonomy): Eukaryota > Viridiplantae > Streptophyta > Magnoliopsida > Gentianales > Rubiaceae > Gynochthodes > Gynochthodes officinalis. The sequence continues at coordinate 35,617,856 of CM034619.1, read as the reverse complement.
ACAGAAAATCAACAACCATTATAAGGCATATATATTTGCAATCTTATTAGAAGATTGTATCACTTACTTACCCAAGAAAGTAATCCATGCCATCAATTGAAGAGGGGCAACTAAAGTAGTAGTAATGCACTGTCGAAAAAACAAAACAAAAAAATTAATAAGCATGGCCAAGGCAAAACAAACTTGAACAAAGACAACAGGACAAGGCTAAACACAATGCATGGTCATGACAGAAAGCAAGAGAAATGCTGAAAATAAAAAGTAATACAAATATACATTTGATGCCTTTTTCACTGGGAATTGATATATTTGAATTATTAGAAAGGAGACGACTAACAATAGGATAGCTATTTGGTTCCATTTGATTTCAAGATATAAATAACAGCAGTTTCAGTTTAAGCAAGCAAACCATTATCCACCAACACAACTTTAAGAAAAATTTAGGTGTAAGCAGTTTTAACCTAAAAGTAGCTAGGTGGTTTCCATGCACCAAAATATAATCAGCCTAGTCAAAGTGACAAAAACTGACTGTTACAAGATATCCACATCTCATGTTATTGTTGCTTTATTAAATAACCTAGTTCTGTATAAAAATTGAAATGATTTTGACATAAATTGCCTTTTTTGTTCCAAATCTCTGATGAACATGTACTTTACCCATAAAAGCCAAAGATGAAGGTAAAGAAACACAGTAACAAACAAAAGCCAAATGGAAGAACATTAGTGGAATTACAAAAAACCATCAAATCATATTCCTACCAATCAGTCTCAAGGATAAAGGTAGTTTAGCCTTCAGCAATTTTAAAGCGTGCTTCAAAATATCCTCACATGAGCTTATAAAATTGGGTAAAGTCACAGCACGTGTTCGGACTTGGATTTGCAGAAATTTAAATATGAGTCTAACAGCCAAGAAAAAAAATGTAATCACTTGTTTAGGAAGTTTGTGAGGTTGGAAGTTTAATAGAGAAAGTATCTCATGAAAATGGCACTAAAATGTGGCAAGTAATAGGACCAAAAGAAGACAATGGAGGGACAAAGGAAAAAAAACACCGAGATGTTCATAAGCACATAGACTAAAATGCTAGCTTTAGCTTGTAAAAGACTCTAAAGCATCATTTTCATGTCAAACATATGAGTTTGAGACATTACAACATCAAGTACCTCAAAAGATGCAATTTTCAACTTTAAAGTCAATGTTTTCCCACAAGGACCCTCTTTTCTCAAGTCAGCAGCAAGCATCTTTGAAAGATCCACTGCAAACAAAAATGAAATCAAACTTTTTTCAGGTATACTAGAACACCCAAACCAATTTGAATCAGGTAGCAAATCAAATATACAGACACGATAATCTCTAAAGTTTTTTTTTAAAAAAAAATCACAGTAAGCTATCAATTGGAACCACCAAAACTGCAAAAACTATCGAGCAGCCCAAAAGAAAAAAAATCCATCAAACAGATAAAAACAATTCATCGAGCATACTAAAACATGTTAATCACAGCATATATGTAAAATAAAGAAAAAATATTGGTGGCCACGAAACATAACACAAAAGGGGGGGGGGGGGGAAATAAAAGAAAGAATAAGTCCCATGAAGGCTTGATGGCTTCTCCACGTGACAACCAATCTTAACACGATGGCTTCTCCCTTAACCACAAGATCTTCAAATTCCTGCAAAACATCTAGTTAGGATTTTTTTTTTTTTGTAATAAGTAATTGCAGAAAAGTTCAGACATTTTGGAAAAGTTTGGACTTCCCTTCCTCAAACCCAGTCTTGACACGGGTCGATGACAATCAAATTGAAACAGTGAGGGATGGACAGTAAATTGGTAGCTTGGATGCAAAAATTGAACAAAACAACACCAAAATTTTTGCATTGTAAAGCATGCCAATTATCAATGGAAATTTAAAAAATACCAAACAGATCATTTCATACTGATAAAAGTGAATCAAGCCATGAATATAATTGAAATTCCACTTGATTTTGGATCTACAAAAAAGTGTAACCTGTTTTAAATCACAGTTACATCCAAGTGAACTTAATCATAATATCAATAACCATTCAGGAAATTGCCTATTTATACAAGGACAAATAGCATATCTGTGTACACGTCTATTTCATCAAGAAAGGAAATGGTTTAATGTTTAATGCATGTTAAGATGCATAAAGATTGCAGGATTAAGCATCTTATATATTATGGTCAAATTATTAGTAAACCTACATGTAGTGTCCATCAAACAATAGTAACCAACAAAAGTTACACATAGACAATAAAATCTACAAGTAATTGAATCTTAACTAATTTGCGTTTAGCAGATAACAAAAACCCAATACAACTTAATCCTAACAATGGAACATTGATCTAGCCATGCATTACAACTTACTTATTGTAATAATTGTTCAACTTGACTGCATAAACCTCGAAAAGATGCCGTGGATTTGGCCCTAATGTCTCCACAACTAAAGTCTACCGCAGTATCAATAAACATACTGTATTGTCAGTGCAAATAAAAAATAACCTTGTAGAAATTTCTAAAAAGAAATAGCTAATGGGAGACCTTGCCATGATCATACCTCAGATGGACTAAAATAATAATTAACCACATGCATTTTTGCTTCAGCAGGAGTCCAACCAAATGTCTACATTTTCCCAAACCCAATAGACAAACTCATAAATACTAAAAAGTAACATATTTTACACTGAACACTAATCTATAAAGTATATTTGATTAACTCGTGGATACACATTTGCTCGGTAAATTAGAAAGAGACTATCGTCCAACAAATATATTCAAGAAACATTCATGGAAATCACATAGCACATGCGCACATAAAATCTTTTTAAAAAATCCAGGTTACCTCACGAGAGACGAATATATCTGGAAATCCAAAATCAATAAAAGCACGATAAGAATAGTAGCTGCAAAATTTGTGGAACACTTTTAGTTTCATTAGCCATTTGAATAAAATATAAAAGAGAGAAGAGAGTCAATCAAGGAACCAAGAAATCTATAATTCAAAAGAAATGAAAAAGTATATGTAATCAAATAAATAGAGTAGAAGAGAAGAGTAAACATCACACATGAGAAAATTGCAAGGTTTCATGTGGCTAGTGAATAACTTCAAAAGGGCTGTACAAAGGTGCAAGTAAAGCGAATCCTTTAGTGTTAATTATGGCAAAAGGTCCTCCACACTATTGACCCACCAATTTATCCAAAGTGGAGTTAAAAAATTTGCTGAAACAATTTGCAGAGGCAACACTCGGGGGGGGGGGGGGGGGGGAGATTTGGAAGAAATTGAGCAGCAAAAGTGTACAAATCAAAATTATTAACAAAAATCGGAAGAATGGCAACACTCAGGCAGGAAATTTAGAAGAAATTGGGCAGCAAAAACATCAAAATCTGAGTTACAGTGATAATGGCGAAAGTTGAAAATGCAAGAAAACAGATCGATTCTCAACACCACAAAACTGCAAAAAAAAGAACAGATCTGGTCAGATTCGAAGGAAAAATAAAAGTTACATGCACAATGAGTGACATGACCACATTTTCCTGTACAAAACTGGTGGTAAGAAAGGGTAAAAACCCTAGAGAGGAAACAAAGAAGGTGAAGAAAGTGAAAAGAGAGGTACGACAGCAGGAAAAAGGGTGAAAACCCTATCGAAGAAAGATCAATTTAGGAATGAGGTAAATGACACGTACATGCCACATTTTCTGTTTTAGCCAACCTGGAAGGCCACTGGCGTGCACGGAGGGGAATTTTTTGTCCATGTGTCATCACCAGAATCATCTTGTTGAGGCTTTAATAATATACGTTAATAACTAACAACATGCATGGACTAATAAAATGAGACAAAAAAATTACAAGGATTGAAATCAAAAATTACAAATTTGACTTCGATCAACACTTAGTAGCCCTCGAATTTCCTTTGGTAGATTTGTTGGACATGGAAATAAATAGAACTCCTTATTTCACTGAGCTACCCATGCTAGGAAATCCGCAACCATATTTGCCTCTCTATAATAATGACCAAAAGACACCATGTTTTCCTTATATCTACTTATCTTTCTTGACCATAATAAAATGTTCCATGACAATTGGATCTCTCCATTTAGCACACCCATGACCACCCTTGAATCATATTCCACAACATAACCTTTTATACCAACCTAAAAGCATAAAGTTAAGCTAATAAAAATAGCCCAACTTTTTGCCTGAATACTCATGATAATCCCTAATGGGGTATAGAATGCAAAAATGAATTGTCCTGCCATGTCCCTTATAAGTTATGACTACCCTACCAGACCCAAACCAATACTCCCAAAAACACTCCTATCAATGTTCAACTTTAACCATGCCGAAAACTGTCATTTGACACTCTGAACTAGGACTCTCTTTTTTACGATTTTGCATGAAAGTCAGAATATACTTTCAATCCAAGTCCCACCTCCCCAAACTTAGGTGCTCCTATTCTAGCAAAATTGCCAAATTATTCTCGATTTCCCTAATGATTATTTCCCTTGGTACTAATTGACGCTCATGTCGAAAAATATTCCTGACTTTCCACACGTGTTAGCAAACAACTATCAAAACCATTTGGACCAACTTCTTGATTTTTCTCTTACACTCTAAATCTGGCTCTAATTGCCACCATAATAAACATCCTTTTCTCAATGAGCACCTCGTTAAATGGGCCCCTAGTGGCCCTTCAAAATATGACCATACTTTGTTTGCAAAGTCACTCAAATAGAAGATATGATCAACTATCTCCTCCTTCCTCCTCTCATAACAAAAACATCTTGACAGTCCCATCACACCAAATCTATATAAGATCATATCCAAATGAATGCTCCTTCTCAATAATAGTGACATGAAAAATGACATATTCAAGGAAATCGAATTGTGCCACATTACCTAGTAAACCTTACTCTTCTTATGTCAATCCCTAACCAACTGGTATGTCGACTAAATAAAAAAAATTTCAATCAATGTCAACCTCCAAAATAATTATCAGGTTGCTCTAGCCTCAACTCTATAGGGGTAGGAGGTAACACGATGCGCTGTCTCAGGAGCCCACACCCTTTGTAACTTCTCCAAGTTCCAGCAGCCACCCTTTATAGATTCATGTACTTATTTCTCTCTAGTGACCTCAATTTTATAGCATAAAGGGCCCAACCCAAGCCAATTGTCATGCAAAAAAGACACCCGTCCCTCAGTTAAGTCCCAGCACATATGTTCCTCCATTATCTACTTTACCTTTATCATTACTTGCCATGCATGTGATGCATGTCTTGGTTGTGCCATAACCAACAGATGGTCTCTTCTACAATATTTATTCCACATAAAAGACAATCACAACAACTATTGCTGACGGAAACACTACCAAAGTTTGCAGCCAAATGCCTTTGCTAAACTATCTAATAACCTAAAGCCTACCTCACTTTCCTCTGTTGGATAGCATAACTCCTGCCGTTTCCTCCAATGATATTTATTGTTGTATTCACTCTCACCCTATACAAAAATTTGGCAAACATTTGCTCTAAAACTACCAAAACCCATTTTGAAAGGTGAAATATTGACAATAAGAAAACCAGAATTGAAGCTAACACGTGCTTAATCAGAGCCATATGGCTTCCCACAGAAAGGAACTTCTTAGCCCACCCCCGTATCCTATTCTTCACCATTTCTAGTAACTCTACGAATAACTACTTAGCCTTTCTCCCAGTATATAGTGGACATCCCAAATACCTAATTGACACAATTTTATATTAGCATCCCAACACCTCCTCCATCATTTTCCTCATTCCCAATTGCACTTACTTACCCATCAAGAAACATGATTTACTAGGATTTACCAACTAGCCCAATATAGCCTCATGCTTCCCAATCATCTCTTTAACCAATCGTAATGATCTCTTGTTTCCTGATGAAACTACTATGATATCATCAGCATATACTAGATGTGTAAGTGGGTGACACCTTGACCTCACTAAATAAGGAGTAAAGTCTATAACTTGTAACAGTATATTCAACAACGGTGAGAAAACCTCCACTACATGATCAATAGTGCTGGGGATAAGGGATCTCCTTGTCTGAAGCCCCTAGATGACCGAAAAAATCCTTTTGGTTGGCCATTCACAAGGGTGGAGAAATGGCAACTAGAAATCAACCTCCAAACAACATCCAAGAAAACCTCACTAAAGCCAAACTTTCTCACCACCAAAATGACAAAAACCCATGAAACTCTATTGTATGCAATACTAGGTTCCCTCATCATGCTTTCCTATCCAAATCCATCATTAGCTCTTGAGCCAATAAAATATCACCCTTAATCACCCTACCCTTCACAGAACCACTTTGGTCGAATGATATTATATTTAGGAAGAACTGTCTCCAACTATACCATCACCATTTTCGAAATGATTTTATAGATAAAATTACACAAACTTATTGGTTGAAAATCAGTGAATGAGTATGGACTCTCCACTTTCATAATCAAGAATTTAAAGTGGTTAAAAAACCCCTCAAAAGATTCCTTCCAACAAAGAATCCTCAGATTGCTTTACTTATATATTCACCAATGATATCCTAGCACTTGTGAAAAAAAAAATCTCGAAAAAACATATGGACCACTGCACTCTCCGAATCAAGCAGAAACACAACTCTTTCCATCTCTTTATAATATGGCATTTTATGCAACGCCTCATTATCATCCCCCATAATTGAGTATAGAATAAACTAAAGAGAACTCATTAATTTGTAGTAATAACATTCATCATAGGATAGTTCATTTGCTAATAGGTTCTAAAAACACTCAGCCCCTGTATTGGCTATCTCCTTCGAAGCTGTTACCATCTCCCCTCCTTATTCTTTATTCTCTTAACAACACACATCTTTAACCTTTTAGTAGACACCATCAAGTGAAAGAAATGAGTATTAGCATCTTCTTCCTTGACCCATTTTACCCTCGATTTTTGACACCAGAATGCAACCTCTCTATTTAAGGTTAAGAATCCTTTGTCGCATTCAAATCTATGATTTTTCTTTCCGAATTGTGTCCTTCCAACTCCATTTTCAGTCTTCTTATCTTTTCTTCTTATCACTTAACTTGCTTTAGAATAATTCCGAAAGTATGACTCCATTCTTGCAAAGCTCCCTTCACCATTTTCATCTTATATAAAACATTTGAAAACACCTTACTCTTCCGAACACTACTCATGCTTCTTTAGCCACATCTCCAAGATTAGAATGAGTTGCCTACAAATTTAAAACAGAAGGATTTAGAACCAAATATCACCCCACATTACATGTAACAAGTAGTGGGGAATGATCTAACCTTACTTGTGGCAAATCTTCCACCTGCACTAATATGTTCTTTTCCAACTACATGCAATCGACCACCATCCTATCCAACCTCTTACAAATTCTCTTCCTTCCCTCTTGATTATTACACCACGTAAATGATGAGTCCTCAAACCCAACATCTATCAATTCATTAGACTGCAAAAAATTCTAAAACTCCATAGATTCTCTGAAATCATACAACTAACTACGTTTCTTTTCCTGTTCTGCCAATATGACATTCAAGTCCCCCCACAAACATATAAGGCCTGTCTCGATTGTTTCAAGATCCATCCATAACTCTATTCTCTCCTTATGTGCAAAGAGCATGTATATATACCATTCTACCTCTTCTGCCACCACTAGAAGTAGAGTTCTTATAGCTGAAAAAAATGGAGCCTAAGTAATCTCTCTTGAATTCACCCATCAGAAATACCCAAATACATCCTTCCACATTATGCCACCTCTTATCAAACCCAACTTTTAACCGAAATTGTTCAAATTTCTTCACGTTGACCTTTGGCTTACGTAATGCCAATATTTGAATACCATGAACTTTTTTCAAAACCTTTGGTCGTGAAATTGCAACCTTTTTGGTGGCCCTCAAACATTCCAAAAAAGCATTTTTAGCACGAAAATATGACGAAAAACTAAAGATGAATACCCCAATGTTCTTTTGCACATGGGTGAACTTGCCTTAACCTCCACTGAGGATCTCAAATATCCAATTTCCTCGGTGACAAGTGACCTTGCAGAACGACCAAGGCTTGCTTCTCATTTACTTCAATTTTGACAATTTCTTTTCCCTCTTCCTCCACCATTACATGATGTGTTAGGCCCAAAGGCCTTGTGTCTAGCCCATGTGGGTTATTATTGTGCCCAGCCCATTAGAGCTTTGTATCTTTTTTATAAAAAGGCAGCAAATGTCCAAATCCACCGAGAGCCAAGAAGAAAAAAATTAGCAATTTTTCTCTCAGTCTAGTCTTGATCAAAGGTCGATCCATGGTCAGATTGAGTTGAAATTTTTTCAGTAGAATCCTGATTCCTTACTATTCAATCTATACGGTCAATTTTCTATTTGGAGTTTTCAATGACTAGATTTTGGGGTATATTTTGGGTCTGTTGTATTTTGGGTGAGATTTTGCCATCTTCTTCTTGGGTTTGCTATGATATAGCTTGTTCTTCACTATATTGTTGATTCCTTTATTTCTGGAATTGTGGTGCTCATTTGTTGAGTTGAAATTAGGTTTTGTATCTAAAATTATATAGTGAAAATTTAAATGGACTCCGAGATCGGTCCTGTGGTTTTTAACCTTCACATTGAGGGAGTTTTCTAAGTTAAAATGTGTTGCTGTTGCCAATTTTTGATATTTTTTATTGTGTTTTGGATTACTGTTTTATTCATGTGATAGTTCAATCCTATCACATAATTAGCTATTTCCCAAATATGGTCCTGGGTAACTTCCAAAATACCCTCCTCCATGTACCAAACCATATGTGAAAATAAACTATGGAAATCTTCTTTAACTCGAAACATCAACAAAAATGTGATGAGTATCCAAAAGACCCATTTCATATGTGCCTTTTAAATCTAGTGCAATGAAGAACTTATTAATCACCTCCATAGTCAGGCATCCTTATGAAAATTTGTTTACCAATTCCCATAAGAATGTAAATTCGACAATGAGAAAAAGGCAGTTGGATTACCTCTATGTGTCCCTTTCTTCAGCATCTTATTACTAGAATTGTTCTAACATTGCTAAACATTAGAATTGTTAATCAATAATGACTATGTTGTTTGTAAAATCTGAGCATACGACTTGCATCGGCTAGTTGTCGTCCCTAAATCTCCCATGCCCATGCAACATGCACTAGCTAGAGTGCTCCCACCAATCTTCCCAACTGTCTCCATCAATTTCACATTATCAACTTGGCATGCAATTTGCCTAGTATTGATTACATTTTAATGTGAGCTCAATTGCCAAGTATAACAAGTTTTGGGTAATTGGTTAACTTTGATAAGTCCTCAATTTTTTTCAACAAGAATATGTCCTAGGAGAACAGAGTAGTGATATGCCAAATTTTTTATGGGTCTAAGAAAAGAAGAATGCAAAATATTTAGATCTTCCTATGCATATAGGTAGATCTAAAAGGAAGGCTTTCGCCTGTGTAGTGGAGAAAGTGCAAAAGCGAATAAAAGGATGGAAGAACAGATATCTCAACCTGGCAGGTAAAGAAGTATTAATAAAAGTTGTGATTGATGCTCTTCCAATATACGTTATGGTTTTTTTCAAACTTCTTAGCAATGTATGTCAAGATATGGTTAGAAACACAGCCACTTTTTGGTAAGGAGAACAAGAGAAAATGACACAAAAAATCCACTGGAAAGTATGGAAGGATTTAACTATTTCCAAGGTGGAGGGAGGGCTTGGTTTCAAGAACATCCAATTGTTTAATGATGCTTTGATCACTAAGCAATTTTGGCGACTCATTACACAACCTAATCTTCTTTCAAGTAAGGATTTGAAGGCTAAGTACTTTCCTAAAGAGGGATTATTGACAACTCCTCAGAAAGGTAACTCTTCTTGGCAGTGGAAGAGTTGGCTAGGAGCAAGATACATTTTACAGAAAGGGGCAATCTTTCAAGTGAGAGATGCCAAATCCATTAAAATATGGGAGCATCCATGTATTCTAGGTAGTCAAGGAAGGAAAATTACACAAGCACCATTTTCTCAGGCATAGGTTACATGGGTCAGTCAACTCATGCACCAGGGAGGGAAGGAATGGAATAAGGAATTAATTGTGGAAGTTTTTAATAGTACTGAGGCAGAACTCATTTTTTCTATCCCAATTAATCAGCACGGGGAAAGAGACAAGCTCCTTTGACAGCCAAACAAGAACGGAAGTTACACTATTAAGTTAGCATATCAAGCTCCAGTAAGGAAATAGCTGAGGAATCTAAAAGATGCAAAAAATAGCACATCCAGAGGCACAATGAGAGGTATTTGGAGAAGCACCTAGAGGCTGGACATCAAAGGGAAATTTAAGCATTTTCTCTGGCGATGTTGGCATCAAATTCTACCCACTAAGGACCAACTTATCAAGCGAGGCATTCAAGAGGATCTCACATACAATATGTGTTTGGAGCAACCTAAAACATCGGAGCATGTCTTATTAAAATGTTGAAAGAGCAAGGCTAGTTTGGAAAATTGCCCCAATGCAATGGAAGGCTTTGACTTCCCAACATCAGACTTTCACGATGTCATGGAGGCACATATGCATGGGTATCAAGGGGAGTAATTGGCAAGATCGGGCTCAATTGACAGTTTATATACTCTGGATGCTATGGAAGTTTAGAAATAACTGGATATTTCAAAAAGAGTGGCGGGAAGAGAAGTTAGTAGTGGATTTCGCAATGTTTGAGTGGATGAAATTTCAGGTTGCTCATAATACTGGATGAGGCAATTTCTATAACCGAGGTAGCAATGGCATTTAAACTTTTGATTAAGCAGTTAGAATAGTTTATGTTGGGACTTAGACTCATATGGAGTACTAAGAAGGTCATTGCCATTTGGCAATCTTATAAATGACAATTTTTGTTTTTGAAAAGTAAATACAACTATTTGTTACCGAAAGAAAAAGTGAGCTCAATCCCCTTTCCGTTTTAATTTGAACCACATGTCTATTATTGATTACTTTTTATAGTATAAGTATAGGATAGTTCCCTAGATCTCTTGTTTATTTTCTTTTTTAAACCACATCAGATGATGTAACCCAAAGTTCTCCACGTGCGGTCCCCTATCCTCGTTCCAGTACTTTAACCCCAAATCATCAAAGAACTCGGGTGGTCCTCAAGCCAAGTCTGGAACACTAAGTCAGTAATATTATATGCAAAAATGAATAGCCGAAGCAAAAATATATACCTGCATAGAATATGTAGAATAATATAATTTCCATAAATATGTAAAGATAAGATTATCCAATCACAAGATAAGAGTTGCCAGGATATATCTTGTAATTTGAAACTTAAGTGTAAATTAAATCTAAAGTTAAAATAATGTTAGGTCCGGTTTTATTTTGAACTCAGCATTGATGCGATTGCTTATTGATCAAGGTGCGCCTTCCAATGTGCATATGATAGAATATCTACAGTATGGGATTCTAACCCCGTTAAACACTCCAATGCCTAAATCAATTTCAAATTGTGGTATTTTGAACAACGCAAAATGATTATATGCACCTAGATATAATGGTTATGAAGTGTTATATGTTTAAGATATCATATTCAAGGACATAAGAATCTCATAATGTATACTTGATTTCCCAAGATTGAGAGTTGTGGTCTGTAACAATTGTTTATTGCCACGTTAGCTAGTCCCCTGAGGTAGGAACTAACATTTAATGCAATTATATTTTGGGGACTACTTAGGTCCATAAAATTAGGTAGTTGTCTTATCTTGCTAATGTTGAGGGTTTCAAAATTTAAAAAGATACCTTTCAAATGGCACTTTAGTTTTGCGAGATGATGTCATTCACTTTTTTAGAGGGTGTGCCACCCTTTAAATTGAGGAGCGGCCCATTCGTTTCTAACTCTTGGCTTTTGGCATTCTTCTTTCCCGCAATCAAACTTCTAGCATTTCTAAATGTTCGTACACTCTTTCTACCTCCATTTTTATACAGTTTTCAAAATTTTATCCCAAAAACTTGCAACTAATCCAACAAAAGTGGCCAATAGAGGTAAAAATAATATCCGCGCTAAATCTTCCAACAATTTCTTTTCTCCTAATGATTCCTCTTGTATTCTGAGTATCTTTTGATAAAAAAAAAGTATGCCAAAAACATCACCGTTAGCTTCATCTGAGAACCTTAATCTCTTAAGTCCCCCTTCAAGCCCAAACAACTCAAAATTGGGAAAGTGAAAGTCCAATTGTGAAAACAACAACTTCTTCCAAAAGGCCTTGAATGTAGAAAATATCGAGAGTTGCCTTAGTGAGAATGACTTGAACCAAATGTAAGCCAAGTTCCACATATTTGGCCCATAAAAATGTTTCTGCCCACTTTCAAAGAGACAATTAACCACATTGTGAACAATATAGTAGCCATTTACTTGGAGCACTTGTTAGCTAGGCTCCGACTTCCCTTACCATGGCTCGTTCACAACCTTCTTCAATGCTATCAAACAGGGTTGGGGTAATTAACTTCCAATTCTATTTAGATTATAGTAGGATTTCTATGTCTATGTAAATTCCATTCTGTAACTCCTAGCATAACTCTTGTTCAAAGGTTTTTTTGTTTAAAGAATAATGGTAAGGAACTAAGCCAGTTCTACTTGTCTTTTTTTTTTTTTTGCCAAATAAATGATCATTGTAGTAAATATAAACAGTGTTACATATACAGCATTACCTAATGGCAATGAAAAACTTAGAGCTCATATGGAACCTAAGTGATGCTAACTGATTCACAGAATTGATGAAAGAAAAATTCACCTAACTAGATTAGTTAAGCAGAACAAAACACCCAACTTGTTGGCCACTACGGGAGCATTGTGAACAATAAGTAGAGTTACCGGATAAAAATAAAGCACAAACATATCACGCATCCACTTAGACCAAACGCTTGCTCATGCCAATCTTTACACTGCTTAGTATATCGAATGCCCCTCCACCCAAACTAGGACATCCACCTTCACAATGAATGACCAAACCCTAAGACATAGGGACTAAAATGCTAAGTAATAGGGACCGAAGACTAACCTTAAAAAAAAAAAATTCAATCGCACTATTGTCGCACCAAAATCGGCAATAGTAGGTGGCAATTTTGGCATGACATGGGCGAAAGCTTTGAAATATATATATATATATATATATATATACTTCTCAAAAAGGCCATTAGACGCAACTATCATAGGAAGTCAATATTCTATTCATGGATAGAAGCAAAAAAATTCTTTTTTATTGATGCTGGTCATCTAGGCATAATCGTTGTATGATGAGATGCAATGTCAATCTCCAAAGCTCCTCATATGAAGTTAAGGTTCAACCTTGTTGACAAGAAAAAGCTTAACATATCAAGTAAACTCATAGGTGTGGAAAAAAATTTCCCTCAGTTAGAATTGAAGTGAGTCAGTTTGAGCCAAGCTTTGAACATCACCTCTATAAATAAAGTTGTTTTCCTAGCTAAATATATTTTATTGGTATGACTAATGTTAACTTATTCTTTTTTGTTTGTAGGATGTCTTTTCAACAAGTTGGTGGACAAATTTGAGAAGAAAAAGGCCAAAAAACATCTCCACTTTGAAACAACAATGTCCAACGAAGTGCCCGAGACCCTCACACCTTTCCTAACTCTCGAATCAGCCCAAAGTCCAAACATCTCCTGCTCCTACACTTTTGCACCACAAGAGAAAACAAGAAGATGAGAACAAAACGCCGTTGGTTGGAGAGGGTCAAACTGCTCCTTCTATACCTCTGCTAAACAACAACATGAGCCATGTGGTTGACTTCTTGGAACCTCATTCCAATGGAGGGGGATGTCATATCAGTATTAGCGAAAGGGAGATTATCAGAATGTTGAACAATTATTCTTCAAAGATAATGAAGCCCTTAACTCGGTAAGTGGTTTATTTTTCTAACTTCATTTGTTGTGTTGACTCTGTGGACATTGATTTTAATGTGAGTTGAATGTAGATAACTAAGGCAATCCAGGGATTAAAAAGCCAGATCACATCGTGAGGGAAGAGGATGAATGAGGTTGTGAGTGAAAACAACGACCTCTAAGATTGGGAAAATTTATAAAAATAGCACATTTTGGAGTCAAATTTGCAAATATAGCAACTCTAAAAATTTGTTTGCATTTATAGCAGGTCAAAGCTGTTTGAACTTGTGAAAAGAATGTCTCTCTATTTACAAAAAATGAGAAACATCGCTTCTAAAGCATCGTTCAAGACTTCTTCACTTCATTTTTTCACTTCGAATTTCCCTACCTATTCAATCATTCTTCATCGATTCAACATCCCATTTATTTGACGCTGCATGATTTGTCATCTTCATGAATTCAACATCGAATCTCCAGATTGAGACTCTACATTCTTCATGGATTGAAACTCCCAGTCCACACAACATAATTCATCTTCAAGCATAAATAGCATCAATGGCACGTACGCGAGGGGGACCGGCATCTTCAAGCAAGAAGAATGCCTTAATGAAGAAGAAATCTCACAAGCCAATGGACCACCTTAAGAAGGTTAATTGAAATTTAGCTTCGTTGTTGCTAACTGTGCATATTGCTTCATGTTTTGTTGACGGACCATGTTAATGATGAACACTTGTCGATAATTAGGTCGAGAAATATAAGTAAGAACAAATTTTAAACACTATGTCAAACATGTCGAAACAAATGTCAAATACTATGTTGAACACTATATCGAACATGTCGAAAACTAAACACTTTGTTGAGAATGTCGAACACTATGTCAAAATATATGTCGACAACACTGTCGAATCACTTTGTTGAAAAATATGTCGAATTAATTGTCAAAAAAAAAATCGACAACTATGTCGAAAACACTGTCGAGCAATATGTTGAAAACCAATCAACAAAGTGTTTTTGAACGTTCCAACTGGAGCTTCATGGCCAGTGGAACTACTCCAAACTGACTGTGGAACTTGGCTGGGTGGAATTTGCATTTTATTATAACATTAGAGTACGCCATTTTCTGGTATTCAGATACGATGTCAATTCCCAATTAAAAGTAATAATCTTTTATTCAACTGCATTAGAGATTCAATGTCCATTTGAATTGAATCGTTTCGGACATGAGGAGGATCACCTCATTAGTAGGAGGGCAGGTAAACTTTGAGAACGAGAAGAGATTAAAAAACATAGATGATGATGTTTCTATAGAATTCTTGGGGGCGAAATCTACATCATCATGCTGGGTTAAAAGGGAAACAAAGTCAGGGACCAAAAAAACGAAGCATGGCTCACAATTGAAGAAGAAGATCTCCAACAGCCACACCAAGATGTGCATTTATGTCATTTATGAATTTATAAATTTACATTTTCAATTACAATGTAAATGAAGAGTATAAATCTAAACGATGATACGTAAATTTACGTCTTGGTGGGGTTTTTGGAGATCTTCTTTTTCAATTGTGAACTGTGCTTCTTTTTTTTGGGTCCCTGGCTTTCTTTCCCTTTTAACCCGGCATGATGATGTAGGTTTCACCCCTAAGAATTCTATAGAAATATCATCATTTATGTTTTTCAATCTCTTCTCCTTCCCGAACTTTACTTGCCCTCCTACTAATGATGTGATCCTCTTTATGCTATAAACGATTCAATTTAAATGGACATTGAATCTCTAATGTAGTTGGATCAAAGATTATTACTTTTAATTGGGAATTACCATCGTATCTGAATACTAGAAAATTACGTACTCTAATATCATCATAAGATGCAAATTCCACCTAGCCAAGTTCCATAGTTAGTTTGGAGTAGTTCCATTGGCCATGAAGCTCCAGTTGGAACTTTCAAAAACACTCTATCGATTGGTTATCGACATATTTTTAGACAATGTTTATCAACTTTTTTTCCGACAATTAATTCGACATATTTTTCGACAAAGTGATTTGACAGTGTTGTCGACATATATTTCAACATAGTGTTCAATATTCTCGACAAAGTATTTAGTTTTCTACATGTTCGAAATAGTATTCGACATTTGTTTCGACATGTTCGACATAGTGTTCGAAACTTGTTCTTACCTATATTTCTTGACCTAATTATCGACAAGTGTTCATCATTAACATGGTCCGTCAGCAAAACGTGAAGCAATATGCGCAGTTAGCAATGACAAAGCTAAATTTCAATTGACCTTCTTAAGGTGGTCCGTCGGCTTGTGAGATTTCTTCTCCATTACGGCATCCTTCTTGCTTGAAAATGCCGGTCCCCCTTGCGTACGTGCTATTGATGCTATTTATGCTTGAAGACGAATCATGTTGTGTGGACTAGGAGTTTCAATCCATGAAGAAATCAAAGTCTCGGTCTGGAAAATCCTTTCTTGTGCGATGAAGTGAAAGCGAATAGGATTGGGAGAATGAATAGTCACGTAACTGCTAGTTTGGAACATTTGGGTCTTTTCACCTGGAATATTTGAGTTGTGTGCTATGAGGAAATTTGAAATGATTGAGAACTATATTTTCCCATTTGTTGGATATCAAGAATGAGATGGAATTTAATGGGTGTATTCTTGATAATAAATTTTTTGTGGAAAATTTCTTTATTCATTATCTATGAAGTTTGATTATATTGTTACACTTATATTGGAGATTAAAAATTTATCAACTTTGAGCATTGAAGAACTACAAAGTTCATTAATTCTTCATGAACAGAGAATTGATGGAAAGCTTGTATTAGAAAACAAGCCAATGGAACAAATATCAAAACCTCATGATACTACAATAATTGAGGAAAAAGATGGTCCCAATGTGGAGTCTAATGCTCAAAGTCAAAATTTTGAAGAGATGGATTGTGAAAATTAGCAAGTTGATTTTGTAAAGAAAAAAGAAGAGATAATTGGTTTGGCAAATGTACAATAAGAAATTTTTGATGTTTTGGTTGATGAAGAAAACATTAATTTAGAAGAAAAAATAAAACCATTAACACGGTTGAAGAATATGAGAGAAAATTTGAATCTTTTTATGTAGAAGAGAAATTGAGTATCGTAAGATATTTTGAATTGCAAGACGATGGCGAAAATTATTGTTTTGAAAAGTGGGTCAATATGGTTGAGGTTTTTAATCAAGAAAAAGAGTCAAATAGAAGTTTTTCAAAGTTTAGATTTTTATCCATGACAAAATTGAAGGTGATAATGAAGATGAAGATCAACAAGTTGATGTTGTACATGGTCTACACAACAAAGGAGACTTCAAAAGAAATTCATGCTCGAGATAGAATTGGAGCTGCTTTCATGACAAGTTTCGTTTAAGGGAGGCATTGTTGGTGTATTAAACCAAACTTATTTAGCAAATTATATTTTGATTAGGATTTGATAATTATTATTAGTCAATTTCTAATTAGATTATAATTTAGTAATGATTTGTTGAATTGGATTTGGATTTTTTTAGGAAGGTAGATTTTGTGTGGGATTTGACTATCAAATCCTAGTTGTTTTTTTATTAAGCATAAGATTTATATAAAGGATCTATGGTTATTAGCTTTTGTAAGACTCGGAAAAATAAAGAAAGAGAAACTCCAAGAAAAATAGAATTGTGAGAAGTAGGAGTTTCTTCCTACCGTTTGTAGTTTGAAGTGTAGGGTTTTTCCTACTATATTATTTGTCTTCAAATAAATTGTTTTTATTATTTCCCCTGCATGATTTTGTACGTAGGATTTTTATTTCTACGTAGTGGGAAGCTTGGGTTGATGCTTACAAGCACTCCATGAAGTTTGGTTGTATTCATGCTCACACAATTGTGAAAAGCAGGCTTCACTGAAAGAGTTGACGCGGTGTAGGAGTTGGTGCTTCTCTTAAGTAGGGGTGGCAAATTTAGATCTAATCCAATAAATCAACCCAACTTATTCAGTATTTTAATCTAACGAGTTGGGTCATTTGGATCTTGGGTCATGGGTTATTAATTGATATGACCCATAATTTTTTAATTGGGTTGGATTGGACTGAATAAGGGTGATTCGTTGGGTTAAGTATTTTTTTTTTTGAATTTTTTTTCTAAAATACAAGTTATCTAATTAATAAACACGGTATAATTTTCTCTTAATTTCTAAAATGATAAAGTAATTTTACTTTTTAAACACAACTTTACTTTTTTAGATTTATTTTTTTTAAACTTACACTTAATTAAATATATAATTTTAAAAGGCAAAATGTGAAATTAAATGACAATAGTTTCTTAATATCAATACCAAGAAAATAATAAAAATGTAAAAAATTTTAAATAAAAAATTACAAAATTAAACATTTTATTTAAATTTTTAAAATTAATTTTTTTCCTTTTTTTATGAACCTAAATGTTATGTAATAAAAAAAAATATCAAAATAGTTACATAATTAAAAATTACTAAGAATAATTTACTATTTTGATATTTTATTTTTAACTTTTTGTGAAATTTAATGTTAAATAATATTAAAATTCTCAATATAATATATATATATATATATATATATAGAGAGAGAGAGAGAGAGAGAGAGATAGATAGATAGATAGATATATATTCTATCTTTTGATAGCTTTTTGAATATTCTAACTTCCAATTTTCCATCTTAAAAAATTTTGAATTTTTATAGCCAACAAATCTTTATTGTCATATGGAAGATTTGTTTTTAAAATTAGATATTTGGTTATATTTAAAGGTGCAAAAAAAATTATTTAAAAGAATAAAATTCTATTTAGAAAGTAAAATATCTTTATCCTTATTAGAAATTAAAATTAAATTATGCTCTCTTTATTAATTTAATAACTTCCACCGCCCTTCTTAAAAAAATTTCCATTTTCTTTTTTGTTTTTAAGACAATTAGGCAAATACGTGATGCATTGTTATTGCAAATAATAACTAGAATTAAGTGTTCGTGATGCATTAAATATAAATCTCATCACATTTAAGAAACCACTCAAGAAACTCGCTTTCATATAATTTTTTTCAACCCACTAATGATTTTCACAATGATTGCCTCATTCATTCTAATGACATTTGGTATTGTCTATAAAGTTTAATTGAAAAATGGAAATGGATAATGGACATTAAGAAACTGATACATGTTAATAGAGAAGCTAAATAAGATTAGTTTATTTTTTGGTTTTGGTGAAAAAATAATAGTCTTTTTATAAAAAAAAAATTAAATAAGATTAGTTCTTTAAAAAGTACTCAAAAAAGATTTTAAAAAATATAAGTTTAATTTCCTTAATTAAATAGAAAAAAAAAGTAAAAAAAATTGTTGAATTTACCGGTTCGGTTAATTAGGTTTAACCCAATCCAAATATGACCCGTAACTAAATGGGTTGAGTTGGGTCATGACCCATTAAATCACAACTCATCAATGACCCAGTCTATGAGTGACCCAACCCCTTCAAATGTGTTGTAAAAAAAAAAAAATGGAGTTCTATGGCTAGTAGTTGCCAAGTTGTACAACAAATGTTTTGGTATTAATATAGTAGATTTGTTAATTGTAGGAATAGTAACAATTGTTACTTGTTATTGATGCAGTTAATATAGAACTTCTCAACGATTATTTGATATTAGTATTGGTTTTGGTGTTAATAGAGAAATTAAAAAATATTAGTTTATTTTT
This sequence comes from Gynochthodes officinalis, assembly GCA_020080225.1. Classification (NCBI taxonomy): domain Eukaryota; kingdom Viridiplantae; phylum Streptophyta; class Magnoliopsida; order Gentianales; family Rubiaceae; genus Gynochthodes; species Gynochthodes officinalis. The sequence goes on along the minus strand of CM034619.1, from coordinate 35,598,210 downwards.
AGTTATGGTGAAAAACATAAAAATAATTTTAAAAAAGATTAATTAAAAAAGAAACTAAATAAAATTAATTTTAAAAAAGGACTAATGTTAATAGAGAAACTAAATAAGATTAGTTTATTTTTTAGTTATAGTGAAAAACATAAAAATCATCTTTTAAAAAAAGATTAATTAAAAAAGCCAAATAAGATTAGTTGTTCAAAAGGTATTTAAAAAAAGATAAAAAGTATAAGTTTAATTTGCTTAATTAAATAGAGAAAGGAAAAAAATTAATTAAATTAACCCGTTTGGTCGATTGGGTTGGACCCAACCCCAGAGTGACTTAACCCGAAACTAACCTGTAACTAAATAGGTTAAGTTGGATCATGACCCGTAAAATTTTAATCCATTAATGACCCAACACATGAGTAACCCAACAAGCCCATTTGCCACCCCTAATCTCAAGATTGAAAATCTAGAAGTGTATGATATGAAGGCAAGATAATGAGTTGAAGACCTAGTCAAGTTTACCCTCAACTTAGACTTTCTGGGCAAGGAAAAGAGTGAGGGCTAAGAAGACCAAGATAACTAGTTTTAGGTTCTTTTGTTATCTTTTTCTTTTTTTTTAATTTATAGAACAACCATTGTCGACCAATGGGATTGGTTACCCTTTTATTAAAATACATAAAAACCAACACAAATAATCTACTTGGAAGATTATACAAATCTTAAGGTACTAACTTCATCCCGATCCAATGACAAGAGAGACCGAACATGGTTGAGTAGATCATGTGTGTGATAGTAGAAACTGAAATACTTGGTCTGATATGCTATCTTGGTCAAGTTGTTTGCAACCCCATGTAATGAGATAGAGAGGCAATCATACTCTTGTATCTTGAAATCTTTCGAATGTGAACTCTCAGTTGCTAAGGAATTATTGATTGACCATTTACCATATCAACCACCACTTTCGAATCACACTCCACCTCCACCCCCTGTAAGCCAAACAAGCTATAGAGTGCCACTACTAGGAGAAGAGACCGTCATTCAGTCCTCATGGTTGATTTTGGGCTGAAAAAATCAGAATAAGCAAATATTAGTTCACCCCACATGTCCCACAACACCTCACCTCTAGAAAATTCACTCTCATTATCAATTGAGTTGCCTTCTATGTTCAGTTTGCAGTTGGTGACCCCTGGGAAATGCCACCAAAGATGTATTATATGTCCTCTTGGTTTGGTCATGGCAATAAAATCCAAGAAATGATCTCACATCCCTCCTTGAATCTTCAGATGAGGAAACTACAACCCAACTTTCTCTAGTGATAGAAACTTGACCTCCCTAATCACACTTCTTGGGTAACTCTCTTGTGTTGGCATCTGTTCGAATTTCTCGCCTTTCAAATCACCCAACACATCAACTTGGTAAAAGGCCCAAAGCTGTCTTCAAAGTGCATCGTTCACAAGTGGTTTTCTATAACTCCATTCATCTATAATATATGGGCTTAACCTCCCCTTGAATGCCAATCCTTTGCTCAAAATATGCTCAAACTTCCTAAGCCAGCTCACCCATGGAGAAAACATGGTCTATATCCTCAACCTGAGGATGCAGCAGCAAAAGCATTTCAACGGGCCTACAACCCCGAATTTGTAAAAGTAGACATCCATAGGTATTCGAGAGTGGAGCATTAAAGACATAAACCAAGCAATAGATTCGCCCACATGCATAGTCCATAAGAGTCAATCAAAGAGGAAGTTTGAGCTAATGTCCTATACCAACTCATATGCCGACTTCATTGTGAACATTCCTGAGGACTCTGGCTGCCATATGATGCGATCACCATTTTCATCACCCAACTCAATTGGCATTGCCACAATTTTGACCAATAGATCATTTGGCAAAATCCCCTATAACATAGACCTACCCTAGCCATCCAAACCAATGAAGTCCCGAACTCTCCAATTCCCCAAATATCAACCAAGTTCCTTAATAGCACATCTCCTAACTGATAATCATTAATGAATGATATTTTTCCCACATAATCTAGTCCTCCATCACACCCTTCACTCTAAGCATGTATTTCCAAACAGATGAGTCTATGATCGATGGAAATACTAATGCTGTATGGCTGTCACCAAAATATTTCCACAACATGTAGTGGGCCCAAAGAGAATTTTGGTGCCTAAACCGCCACCACAAATTACAGTCAATAGCTATAGTAAGAGCCTCCAAGGAACGAAAACTAAATCCTCCCTCCTCCTTTGGCATGCAAAGGTCCGCCCATCATCTCCAATGATATTTATGCCCATATTTAGAGTCATCCCAAAAAAACCGTGCAAACAACCTTTCTAGGTCTGAGACCACCACCTTTGGTGAATGCAAAATCGACAACAAATGAATGGGCATTGAAATTAAAACATGCCTCACCAAAATGGCTCTACTCCCTACCAAGAGAAATTTCTTCAACTACCCTGACAACCTTTTCAACCAAGTGTACAAACAAACTTTTCAACTTTTGGCCAGTATACAAAAGGCACCCTAAATGCTGCAAGGGAAGTATCTTAGGCGTAAAACCTATGACCTCATTAACAACCCTTGCCCATTTACTCTCACCACCCTTACCCACTGCAAAAGCTGACTTTGTACTACTTACCATTTGACTCGAAACTAACACATAATTATGAATAACCTCTATCACCTTCTATAGCGACCTCCGATCCGTTGACAAAAAAATAATGATATCATCAGCATACTCCAAATGAGTCAATAATACGTAATCTGTCAACACTTTGTAAGGCTTGAAGGAGCCAATATCAAGAAGGGCATTTAAAAACCGAGAGAACACCTCTCCCATTAACACAAACAACAGAGGTGAAATAGGACACCCTTGCCATAGCACTCTAGATGAAGCAAAATCCCCGTGAGGCACCCCATTCACTAGAACCAAAAAGTGACACCCTGAAACTAAGAACCATACTATATCAATCATGTCCTCCCAAAACCTAAACTTTTGCATAATTGCAAGCATAAACACCCAAGACACCTATCTTATGCTTTAGCCATGTCCAACTTCAACACTATGTTCCCTTCCCTAGACTTCCTGTTTAAATCAAACATCAGTTCCTATGCCAACAGAATGTTATCCAAAATAATTTGACCTTTCACAAAACCACTCTGCTGAGGAGAAATCAACCTAGGCAACACCCACTATAATCTTGTCACCAATAACTTCAAAATCACTTTATAAATGAAATTGCACAAACTAATAAGACGAAAGTCTGCAAATGTGGTTGGGCTATCCTTTTTTAGGAGCAAGAAAACTAAGGTTTCTAAGAACTCCCTAGGCAGTAAAGATCCACTAAAAAACTCCTAAATGGCCTTGACAACATCTTCACCCACAATCTCCCAACATCCTTGAAAAAAATTTCATAAGAAACCATTCTCTTCAGGAGCACTATCACCATCCATCCCATACACAACTTATTGGATTTCCTCGACTTTTGGCATCTCCACCAACTTCCCATTCTCTTTCTCTATTACCAAGTTAGGATCACATCTAAAGTCTTATGCATCCTCTCATAATAGACCTTATCATAGCACAATTTATCAATGAGTGTTTTTGAAAAAAATTCACCCCCTAGGCCACAATAGCATTCAAATCCTCAAGCCAAACTCCTTGATCATCCTGTATATGATGAATAAACATCTTGGCCCAATTTGATTGAACCATATTATGAAAAAGTTGAGTATTCGCTTCCCCCCGTCCCAGCCACTTAACCCTCACCTTTTGCCTCCATAACTCCATCTCCTTGTTCAGGTTCAACATATGTTCAGCCCTAGCTTTATTTAACTCCATCTACCTCGAAGTCAAAAATATGGCTGCCAGCTTCTTCTCTAAGTCTGCCAACTTAACCTCAAATTGCTTTGCAGTTTCAAAAATATTCTTGAACTACTCCTTACTCCACTTACTTAAAGCACCTAGTCTTCCGAAGTTTAGCACCTAACATATACATAGGTGAGGTGAGGCCTAATAATCTAGCTTCCAAGATTCTTGTACAACATTTCTAAACTCTGAATGTAGCATCCAAGAGTTTAAGAAAATGAAGGACTTTTCCCAAGAGGAATGAACTGACGAGCCTACATCAAAATAAAACATTGATTTGAACCTACTCTATCTAAGTGTTGAACTAATATTTGCAAATTCTGCTGAATCGATCCCTGGGTTTGAAAGAGCCTATCCAACCATTTGTAAATACGGACACTACCAGCACGGTTATTAGACCAAGTAAATGGAAAGCTCGCAAACCTAACATCAACCAAACCCACATCATCAATGAACTCCACAAAATCTAGCACACCACCCACATTGAATGGTCTTTCTCCCTGTTTCTCATTTGATGATAAGATAGTGTTCACAAGTGCACGATCATAAGTTGCTAAATGTCAACCCACAATGACCTATGTTCCCCTTGAATACAGGTCATATGCACCATCACCATCACAAATTCCTCATCTACTATCCCATGCTAGAACTTAATAGCCAAAAATTGATTTGATTCAGCCACTTTGTCCCTCCATACCAGATCAAAAAGCCCATAACCTTCCTTGTTCATTTGCCAAACCCTCATGCCTTGATAATGTAGGGAGTAAAAGACTGCATGAGCCTTAGTAAAAATTGTAATGAATAACATATTTAGCTTCTTGATACATCAATTCAATCAAAGAATTTGCAAATTGGTTTATTGCTCAAGAATTGTGAGAATCATGAAATGCATACATTAACTGAAGAAAATCCAAAAGGAAAGTTGACAAAATCATTGTTAGTACTTTTTAAAAAAATTTCCCCATTCCAGGCTTTGGGAACCTTTTTACCGTCCACTGTACACAACTTATAACTTCTTGTTATCCAAGCTTCCATGATCCTCTGTGGACTTTTCTAGTTCGGACTCAACTTGTTTATTCCTTCTGCCCTACTGACCTCATTCCATTTGAGCACTAGATCACTAGGCTTAAAGAATTGCATTTGAACTCGAAGGTCGTAGAGACTCTTAATGACTTGTTTATAGTGAGCTTGTCATATTGCCACAGCTTCTCGCAGTTCCTCAACTCGATCTAATTGGACTAACAAATTATCTCTATTCATATGCTCATCATACAAATACTCCTGAGCTGTTAGGATTCCCAGCTCAGCAGGAAGCACAGCTTTCGTCCCATACATCAAGCTTAATGGTGTCTCCTTAGTTGAAGACTTCAGAGTGGTCCGATATGCCCACAGCACAGATGGTAGGTTGTCCACCCAATGGGACTTGGCTTTAGCTAGTCTGGTTCTCAAGCCTTACAAAATGATCCTGTTAATCAATTCAACCTATCCATTTTCTTCCGAGTGGACAACTGAGGTGAAGAACTCTATGATTCTAAAGTTTGAACACAGTTTTGCAAAATCTAACTCGAATTGTTTCCCACTGTCTGAGATTCAGGCATATTGGAATTTAAATCAACATATGACATTCTTCCAAAAGAACTTGGGAACATTCTTATTAGTGAATGTTACTAAAGGCTCATCCTCAACCCATTTCATAAAGTAGTCAATAGCTACGATGATGACTAAAATCTGCCAACCACTTTCAAGGAATAGTATGTCCCATTGAGTGAATGACCAAGGGCTGGGTTGCATCGATCATGGCACCGGTCAGAGCTCACATAATTGGAGCATGAACTTGGGCACTTTGGACATCTACAAACCAAATCCTCTAACTCCTTGAACATGGTGGGTCAATAATACCTTGCTAACATGGCCCCTTAGGCTAATGACCGAGTTCTACCATAACTACCACATTGCCTTTACTGAATGTCTTTTGAACAAAAAAAAATAGAGCGAAAATAGGAAAAAAAAGAAGGAAAATCAACTAAACCTTGCCAAAGATAAAAAAACATTTAAATAGTAAAAAATCTTCTCAAATTAACCCACGTGAAATTATTTGTAGCACATTTTTACATTACTTGAGTTCAATCCTTTTAGTAGTCACAACAATTAGCTAAAGGAAATTATGTAGCATACTAGGATCTGATTGTCCTCCATCAACAAAAATTGGCATAATCTTTTATAGGGTTGGCAAAAATAAAGCCAACCTAAGAATTCAATTCAATCTACCCATGATTTTAACCTATTAGGCAGGTCGGGTAGGTCACAGGTTGAATAAGAATTTGTAATTTTGTGGATTCGATTGGGTTCAACTCAACTAAAATATGATCTAACCTAAATATGACCCATAGATTAAAATTATAAATTAAAAAAATAAAACTCGAAGCTAGCCAACAACCACTGCCACTAGCCGAATTCTAGCCAACTTTTGGCAATTTGGTTGGAATTCAAACAACTAACCACCAATTTTATTTTTTAAAATTAATAACTTTAGTAAGTGGGTTGGGTTGGGTTCAACCCACCTAAATATGACCTATCATTATATGGGTTGAATTAAATTATGACCTAAAATTACAACCCATGAGTGATTCAACCCACTCATTTTTATACCCTAAATTCTTCTATCTTAACTCTAAGTCATGCATATTTCAAATACCAGAAATTTGAATTTTATTAAAACTTTAAACAAAAGGTAATTAACACTACCCCCCTCCTTCCCTTGAAAAAAAAATGATGACTTTCCAGAACATTTCTATTCCATTCTAGACACATATATCATTAAATTTATTAGTGTAGAACAAAACATAGACAGAGTGAAAGATTTTATTATAATTTTTTTGGGTAAAATTGGAGTGAACTTGCATCCAATTTCCTTCAAGAACTTCAACAACCTACATGGGAATAAAAATAAAAGAACATGAAAATTTATGGAGCCTACTTTCATTTTGTAAGATCAATGTCATTAGAGCTGGTTACTTTCCTGAGTTTTTTACCTATTTATTATTGTTTTTCAAAAAATTGAAACCAGTAGGGGATTTTACAAGTTTGTGAACTCCAGCTAGAGTTTTCATTCTGGGAATGCAAACTTTGTTATATTTTATTTTCCTTTATTGTTTCAGAATGCGAACTCAGATTTTTTCTTTTTCTTTTTTTTCTTTTGAACGCGAACTCAGTAGTGGTTACACATCCCCCCTCCCAAAAAAATCCTATGTTGTAAAGTTTTAAAAAAAAAAAAAGAAACTAAATGATGTTATGTCTAATGAGTAACATATAAGGGTAACAAAAATGACAAATTAGGTAACAAAAAGTACTTGTCATTTTTTGTTGTCATTCATATTTGTTAGTTAAAAAAAAAAATACTTCTAGTAATATCTATATATATGTGTGTGTGTGTGTGTGTGTAAAATGACAAACAAGAAAAAATAATGATATAGATTTGTTATTTAATTTAAATTTTTCTCTGATAAGTTTTCTTGTTAATTTTACATTTGTGAAAAATTTATTGTAATATATATATAAAGCATGGCTCAATGATTCAAAGAATGAACAATAATTAAATAATAAGAATTAATAATGTGACTCTTTAAGCACTGTTGTATCTTAGCTAAACTATAAGATAAAATAAATTTAATTAAAAGTAACAATATGCAAATTTTAAAAATACGCATAAAATAAATTTAATTAAAAGTAAAAATATGCAAATTTTTAAAATACACATAAAATAAATTTAGTAATATAAGCACCAATGTGCCATAAAGTAATGAAAAAGTCATTTGTAAATGAATGAAATATCTTAATGTGTTTAAAATGTATATATTAACATTTGATCTATAAGGAAAAATGTAAATATTAATTCAAAATTTCAATATTCATATAGTTTAGGATAAGCATTATGAGTTGTATATGTTTTAGATGCACCAAGTAAAAAATAAATAACAAAATTCAAATTGACTCTATATTTACTTACATATAAGTCTACACAAATATAAAATAGAAAATCAATAATATAGTTGAAGTACAACGGCCATGTTATCCACTTTTTGTAAATCGTAAACCCTAAACCCTACACCATAAGTTCAAAATTTTAAACTCATTGAAAAAATGAGGACGTATCCATAGAAACTCTAATCCTTCTAGGTGCACATTTCATGTTTTAGTAATTTTTTTTTAAAAAATTAATTTTGTTTTGAAAACATCATGAACAAATACTTATTTTAGAAATAAAATTTTGTTCATTCCTTTTTATTTAGTTTCGTATATAGTAAATTAAATTAAATTATCCTTTGGTGTGTTGTTAAAATCAAATTAAATTTCATTCCCTTTTTTGTTGAATTCCAATTTTTTTTGTAATATTTCAAGTAAATTTAATTTAATTCCATATAGTTAAATTTTGCATATTTTGTCTTTTCTTATGATCTCAAAATTTCATTTCTTGAATTGACACTTCTATATTGGAAATAATTTTATACTGAAATTAGTATTAAATACAACTAAGAAGATCAGAATTTTTTTTATATAAAATTGATAAAATCTATAAATTAGAACCTTAACCAAGTACTAATTGTAACTTACAAGTTTTCCATGAGTCCCACGTAGGTTAGATTTAATTGTTCTGTTTGATCTACGTAATCTTACATTTACATCTTGGTTATCACAAGTAAGATGTAGGTCCATATCATTATATTGAATTTCTTAGTCAATGTCATCACTATTAGTTTTAACATCATCTAATTGACCATCATTAACTGAAGAGTAAGTTGCTTGAATTGGACTGTGGAAGTCTGGTAAAGGAGTTGAACTAGTAGATGACTGTAAACTCATCTAATCATGAAGTGTGATGTAGGTGATCTACTAAAGGAGTTGAACTGGTAGATACTATAAACTCATCTAATTGACAAAAAAAAAAAGTGATCTAATGGCCAAAACAAGACCAGCTCACATGCACCAAAGTGTGATGCACTTCCATGTTGCTATGCACATCGATGTGCAATGCTTGCAAATCTTGATTTAGAGAATGGTATCAGCACCTTCCACCACCATGTCATCCTCTAAGCATATTTTGAAAAGGATCAATATTTTACTGTGGAACTAAATTCAGGGTTGATTCTGTAGACTGTCTGATTCCCGAATGACATGCATAGAGCTACCAGTGAAATCACGTGACTCAGCAAATCGATAATATCTTGTGCCCCGCACTATGCACTATACTATTTGTAACATTCTAGTTCAATGGACTGACCTAATAACTTTTTTGAATTTTGTCCTCACTAACTCAAAATGTTTCAGCCAAGTTATTAATGGTATATTGGGTAGGTCTTATATACATACATACATACATACATACATACATACATACATACATACATACATATATATATATATATATATATATATATATATGTATGTATGTATTAACTTTTCGATATAGGACTGGGATATCATATTCTTCTCCTCTTAAGGCTTTTGTATCCTAGCAAGGCCCAACACATTACTTTCTTTGGACCAGTCTCCCATGGAATAGAACTCTAAAGATGGCTTCTTGCATAGCACTTTGTCCTGTGGGTTTAAGAGATGACTCTCACACATAGCACTTAACTCCCGAACTAAGTCGGCTTTGATACCAACATTGTAATAACCCAATTTCATCATAGTCTAATACTTAAAAAGTTTATACATAATTTAAAAATATGAACATTAGAATATAAAATAACCAAAGTTATTAATGACGTAAATCTATTAGAGTTCCAATAGTCACCTATACATATAATATAACTAAAATAGAAAAACTAATTTTTGTACACTGCACTTCACTTGTAAATATTTGTATTACTCTTACTACCCTTTCATGGTACCTTCTTGAAAAAAAATCCGTATAAGCTATAATAGCCCAATGGGTAATCTTGTGCACATGTGTAGTTAATTTCAATATATAAAAAAGAAAAAAATTCCAAATAATCACTCGAGCATTGACATAAGTATCAACATTAAAGTTGGAATTCAATAATCATATTAAAAAAATCATAGAAGTAAACACCCTTATCATCTCAAACAGATTGTGTGCACGTTTTAACCAATCTTATAACACCAACGATCAATTGATAATATCTGAAATATTATCGGAATAGCTTGGACCGCATAGAATTAAAAACTCTTTAATTTTGTCGAAGAGGCATGTCATAGAGATTTAGAGTTGACTGTCAGCCCGAATACCTTTCCGACCAACTGATAGTGTACTAATGAGTAAGGCCCAAAGTCCCCAATAAGTCGGGTTCACAAATCATATTATGATTCAGATAACAAGTACCACACTCATGTACATACATAATAAATTTAACTTGATTGATAGAGAAAAATAATGCTAATATTAATAATTTTAATAAAGATAGTCATAAAGTTTTCTACAAAATATAGATGAAAAAAAAATAATTTCCCTTTCTTGTGAAAATTAAAGAAAACTATATTCTTAACTGATGAAAAAAGTATAATTTCCCTCTACTCTTAATTGATGAGTTGTTTGATCAATTAGTTGAGGCAAAAGTTTTCTTTGAATTTGATCTAAGGTAAGGGTATTATCAACTGAGGATTCAAGAAGATGATATACCTAAAACTGCCTTTAAAACTTGCTATGGTCACTATGAATTTGTTGTTAATGCCATTTGGACTAACAAATGCTCCAGCTGCATTTATGGATCTCATACATAGAGTGTTTCAACTTTATTTCGATAAATTTGTGATGATATTTATTGACGATATTTTGGTGTATTCTAAGTCAAAGAGAAGCATAAGGAACATTTGAAAATGGTTTGGGAGACATTAAGGAGACATAAGTTTTTTGCCAAATTTGTAAAATGCGAATTTTGGTAAGAAAAAGTTACCTTTTTGGGACATGTTAGTTCTAGCGGGGGATTGTCAGTTGATCCCTTGAAAGTTGCATCAGTGTTAGCATGGAAGCAACCTCAAACTATGACTGAAGTGAAAAGTTTTCTTGGGTTTGTTGGTTATTATAGGCGATTTGTTAAGGATTTCTCGAAAATAACTAGTCCCTTAACTTATTTAACTCAAAAGAAGTCTAAATTTGAATGGAATGAAAAGTGTGAGTCAAGTTTCCAAGAACTTAAAAAGAGATTAACAATTGCTTCTATTTTGGCCCTACCCAATGGATAGATGAATTATAAAATTTATACTGATGCCTCAAAAAAGGGACTAGGATGTATACTAATGTAAAATGGTCAAATTATAGCTTATGCCTCTAGAAAACTAAAGCTATACAAACAAACTTATCCTACTCACTATCTAGAACTTGCGACTATAGTTTTTTCTTTGAAAAATGGAGACATTACTTTTATGGTGTGAGTTTGAGATATATAATAATCATAAAAGGTTGAAGTACATATTCTCACAACAAACCTGAGAAAAAAAAAAGAGGATAGAGCTTTTTAAGAGGATTATGATTGCTCAATTAAATTACCACCCTAGAAAGGCCAATGCGGTAGCTGATGCTTTCAGTCGAAAGGTGCAAATCACCTATTTGATGATAAGAGAATGGGAAATGCTAGAGAAGGTTTGTGAGTGAAAGCTTGAAACCTTTCAACAGGGGATTCTTATTTCCAACATTAAGATTCATCCTGAGTTGATTACTTGAATCAACGAGGATCAAAAGAAAGATCTAGATATTCAAGCGATTCGAAAAAAAATAAAGGAAGGAAAGGTATTTGAGTACAATATTGGAAATGATGATGTTGTGAGGTTGCATAATCAGATTTGTGTGCCAAAGAATCAGGAACTAAGAAAAGAAATTCTTGAAGAAGCTCATCATTCTAAGTATACCATTCATCTAGGTGGGAATAAAATGTATCAGGATTTGAAAAGAAATTATTGGTGGCCAGAAATGAAAAAGGACATTGCCAAATTTGTTTCAATAGGTCTTACATGCCAACAAGTCAAAGTGGAATATCATAGATCATTTGGATTACTTCAACCAATACCTATACCTGAATGGAAATGAGAACACATCACAATGGATTTTGTAAGTGGATTACCTCGCGCACCAAAAAACCACAATGCTATATGGGTGATTGTGGATCGGCTCACAAAGACAGCTCACTTTTTACCAATAAACATGAAATATTCTTTGGAGAAATTAGCTCTGTTATATTAGATGAAATTGCGACTCCATGGAATTCCTATGAGTATCAATTCACACTGGGATCATCGTTTTACATCTTAGTTTTGGCCATGTTTACAAGAGGCCTTGGGTACAAGATTAACTCTTATACTTCCTCACACCTTCAAATAGATGGGCAATAAGAGAGAACCATTTAGATTCTTGAGAACACACTTAGAGCTTGTGCCCTCGACTTTTATGGTAGTTGAGACTAACATGTTACCTCTGCAGAATTTGCTTATAACAATAGTTAACAAGTTACTATAGGTATGACATCCTATGAAGCCTTGTATGGGAGAAAGTATAGATCACCAATTTATTGGGATGATGTAGGTGAAGGAGATCATAGATGCTAGTGAAATTTCCATTCTTGAAGGAACTTATGAGAAAGTTCAAAAGATTCGAGAGCAAATTCTACCTACTCAAAGTCGCCAGAAGAGTTATGCTGATAAGAAGAGAAAAGATTTGAAGTTCCAAGTGAATGATAAAGTATTTTTATGAGTAACCCCTCAAAAAGGATTGATTAGGCAAAAAAAAAAGTGAGGGAAATTGAGTCCTAGATTGTGGGGCCCTTTGAAATAATGGAAAGAATAGGCAATGTGGCCTACTAATTGGCTTTACCACCCTTGTTGTCAGGAATTCATGATGTTTTTGGTCTCATTTCTTAGGAAGTATCATCCTTATCCAACTCATGCGGTAAATCCTGAACCACTCTATTTGGAAGGCAATTTGGTTTATAAAAGCAACCAGTATGCATTTTGGATTGTAAAGATAAAGTATTAAGGTCCAAAAAGATTCCTTTAGTGAAAGTACTATGGAACCATCATGGGGTTGAAGAAGCTACCTTGGAACATGAAGAAGAAATGAAAGAAAGCTATTCTAACTTTTTCAAACTAACAAGTAAGAGTTTCTCTTTAAAAAGAAGAGATTGTGAGAACCACTTGCAGTATCATGTCGATTATTTAGTATTTTGTGAAGTTAAATAAAATTCAACAATTATAACTATTAGATGAGTTAGTTCATAAATTTTCAATAGTGATTAGATAGAATTAAATGAACAATTAATGTTAAGTAATAAATAGATAAAATTGAATTTCATGAATAATTAATAAGATGATAGTAAATTGATAGGATTGCATTTAATGAATAAATGATAAGATTGTATTTAATGAGCATTTTTTAATAGATAGAAATAAATTTAATGAGAAAAAGATAAGATTGTATTTAATGAGCATTTATGAATAGATAGGAATAAATTTATGAATGAATAATGCATAGGATTGTATTTAGTGTGTATTTATGAATGGATAAGAATAAATTAATGAATAATGGATAGAATTATATTTAGTGAGCAATCATTAATAGGTTAATGAAGGAGTAAAAATAAATTCAATGAATGATTAGTAAGTTAATAAGTGCTTAGTTAGTTCAATGTATTATATAGAAGCTATTTGAAGAAGATACATGAACTAAATTCAATGTATTATATGATGCACATTATTCAATATAAATCAGGTGAAAGGACATTTTTCTTAGTATAAATAGAGCACCATCCTACGAAAGGAAAATAATAATAAAGACGGAAACCAAAGAGTTTAGGGAGGAAAAAAAATAGTGAACTAGTGAGTTTATTCTAGCTTTAGAGTTGTGGCATCTTGAAGTGTTGAAGAAGGTGGGTAATGCTTTCATGTGGAAATCTTTGTTTAATCTTTGTAAAGTAGTAGTTTTTAAACATTTATGGAGATTGTAAACAAAAAGCCTTGACATCTTTTCCAATTTTATACTATGAATATTGTATGTTCTTTCTGAATTTTGATTTCAATCAAAACTTTTTATCCTTCATGATCTTGAGTAGGAATTTAAAAAATAAAGTTTTCTTTAATTTTCACAAGAAATGGAAATTTTGTTTTTTTCATCCATATTTTGTAACTTTATAACTTTCTTTATTAAAATTATTAATATTAATATTACTTTGCTCTTTAACAACCAAGTTAAGTTTATTATGTACGTACACGAGTTTGGTCCTTATTATTTGAATCGTAATATGATATGTGAATCTGACTTATCGAAGAGTTTAAACCTTAGTCATTAGTAGGCTGTGAGTTGGTCAAGAAGGTATTCAAACCAATAGTCAACTCTAAATCTTTATGACATACCTTTCTGACAGAATTGAGTTTTTAATTCTGTGCAACTTGAGCTATTTCGACAACATTCCAAATACTGTAAACTGATCGTTGGTATGATGAAATTGGTTAAGATGTGCACGCAATTTATTTGAGGTGATAAGGATGTTACTTCTATGGTTCTTTTAATACGATTATTGAATTCCGACTTTATGTTGATATTTATGTAAATGCTTGAGTGATAATTTGGAAGGATTTTTTTTTATGTATTGAAATTTACTACACATATGCACAAGATTACCCACTAGGCTATTATAAGTCACACGTATTTTTTTTTCCCAAAAGATACCACCGAAGGGTAGTAAGAGTCATACAAGATATCTACAAGTGAAATGCAGTGTACAAGAATTAATTTTCTATTTTAGTTATATTATATGTACAAGTGACTTTTGGAACTCTAATATGTTTATGTTATTAATAATTTTGGTTATTTTATATTCTAATGTTCATAGTTTTAATTTATGTGAAAACTTTTTAAGTATTAGGATATGATGAAATTGGGTCATTGCACTATGTGGTCCAAAAACTTATAGTAGATAGGTGAAACTACATCCATCTATATGTATAACCAATTGTAATTTCATAAGGCTCCAAATATAAAAGTTAATACAATATAGATTTAAACAAAAAATAACAAAAGACAACCATGCCAAATATTTTGCGATAGAGCCCATGCCTTGATAACCTAGTAAATAAAGCATCATGACTAGGATTGAAAATTTACATAAGTGTTTGTAGCCTGTATCACATGATGTACTCAAAAAATGGGTAAGTTGGGTCATTTATAGCATCACCATCCTCAACTGAATTGTGACAACTCACTCACATATCTACGTAGACTCAATGTATAGATACCTAATTATTATTAAACCTACCATGCCGACTTATCTTATATAGTTCTTCAAACCTATCTACCAATTGAGATATGGGAATAGGCTAACTTAATCCAAATTATTTTAGCACAATATGTGTGTGTGTGTGTGTTTGTGTGTGTGGTTTAACAATACTCCAACAGATAGCATCACTATAACACACTAAATATCACAATCAACCATACAACAAAAAGGAAGTGCAATAAGAATTTTCTCAAAATAAGGCTGCCATATAAACTACAAATGATTTAAAAATGTTCGACTATGTAGTGAAAATATGAAATTGATGAAAATAATAAAACTATGAATGCATGTTAGTAATTGTACCTGGTCATAATACAGACATTTCAATTGATCACAATATACCTACAAAACATGAATGAGGACTCTAAAAATGTTAAATTGAACATTTCATCCACAATAATAAAGTAATAGAATTAAAAAAAAATGAAATTTTCAATTTTTTGTAATAATTTCCAATAATCAATTACTATATTATCTCGTTGTTGACACCAGTACATTGCAATGGCATGATGGTATGTACTAAAATTTTCATGATCATATTAGGATCAAATATATTAATTATGAAAAAATAAATTGAAATAATTGCAACATTATTCTAACCAATAATAATATCAGCAGTCCTGCTATCTCTCTAACTATGGGTGATATCACCTCACACAAGTTATGGTACAAACTATATAAAACTACACTACTCTAACTATAAAATTGTGTATACTACTAGTTCTCCAACATAAGTAAATACATTAAGGGCATTGCAGAATTTGTTTGAAATAGAAGCCCACCAACAACAACATAATATAAATGTGTGCATGCTGTTTGTATACCTTTCTAGGAACATCGTCTACAAGAGGGTCATCAAATGCATGAGTTAGGCAACCTACTGTAATGTGGCCTTCCCTAATTGTAGAGATAGGTGTACTAAATTCCAACAAGTTCAGACACACATTTATCCACTTACCCATGTTTTGTTGTGTGTCTATATCAATCAAATCCTCCTCATCTATGTGCATGCCCCATAGCATCTCAAAGTCTTGCAGTGTAACTATCACCTCACTAATAAGAAAATAAAACATGCATGTCTCAGCTACCAATGCATAACAATACGGTGATGAGTGCATGATCAATTTGAATGTATGCACACTGTAGAATGCCTTCAAATCCAACTAATCATATGTACTGTGTTACAAGATCTAAAATATAGGCATGTTGTTAAAAATGCCCATCACACCATCTAATCTAGAGCTGGCCATCCATAATGTATCTATTGACTATGGCTAATGCTCTGTGCTAGATGTGTAAAAATAGAAGGTCATCTATAAATGGATGAACTCAGATGTACATCACATGTCGGGGTATCCATACTCAATCACATCTATACATAATATATAGGAGTATAAATTTAGCATAAAAAGAAACAAATTTTCCGCATAAAACCATGAAGACAAATCAGTCCAGTATCAATATTAGGAAAAAAATGTGACAGACTCCCATTTGGAGTAATGATTTCCCATCAAATCAAAACCATAGTCAAACAAAGCATTTTATCATTATATGGGTATAAAATAGTTTACCATCAAATGCTAACGAAATTCAAAATAATATCAATATTATAATATTGAGTTCAACGTTCCTACAAATTCAACATAGTCTTCAAATTACAATGTTAGGAAACAAATTTGACACTTCCCCATTTGGAGATAAAACCCCTGTTAATAGTAACGGTTTTCCATCAACTCAAAACCATAGTCAAAACATAGCATTTTATCATCATATCGACATCAATTAGTCCAACATCAAATACTAAATCAATCCAAAATAATATCAATATTACAATATTGAGTTCAACATCCATACAAATTCAATGTAGTATTTAACTTACAATATTGGGAAAAATAGATTTGACAAAATCTCCTTCATTCAGAGATAAAACCCCTTGTCAAAAATAACGATTTCTCATCAACTCAAAACCACAATCAAACATAGCATTTTATTATCATATCAACATTAACTGATCAAGCATAAACACTAACTAAATCCAAAATAATATTGATATTATAATATTGAGTTCAACATTCACACAAATTTAACATAGTCTTTGAATTACAATGTTGGGAAATTTTTTTTATAGAGTCTCCTCCATTTAGAGATAGAAACCCTTGTCAACAGTAATGTTTTTCCATCAATTTAAAGCTACAATCAAACATAGCATTTTATCATCAAGATGTCTTAGATAAGGGGCAAATTGAATGGCTTAACAGGGAAGTCACAAATGAAGAGATCAACGCAATCTTCTTCCAATAGGAAAATGGAAATCACTAGGACCATATGGATTCCCAACAGGTTTTTTCCAACAATACTAGGACATTGTAGGACAAGATGTGATAAAGGCAGTGAAATTTTTCTTCCAAACAAAAATCATGAGTCCAAAATGGAATACCACAACCATCATTCTTATTCCAAATAGTCCAAACCCCAAAGAGCCAATAGACTTCAGACTAATAAATTTATGTAATACCATTTACAATGGCATAGCTAAAGTGTTAGCCAACAGGATGAGACACATGATAAACAAATTGATCTCAGCAAACCAATTGGCATTCATTCTAGGGACATCCATAAATGAGATCATATTCATTGCACATGAAGTCCTAGAACGATTGCATCCTTTTCTTCAATATATCAATTCAAGCATTCGCTTAGCTTGGAAAGATACTAAACACCTTCTCAGCATATGTGGGGATAGAGAATAAATTACAATAAATCCTCCCCAACCATAAGCCTGAACACAAATCAGGAATGGATAGTATTCCTATCTACTATGTTCAACATCAAGTGAATGGTTCTTCATGGTAAGTACTTAGGTCACAACCTAGGTTTATCACAATCCAAGAAGACTCTATTCGAGGGTCACTTGAGAAAAAGAAAGGCTAAGATAGCCAATTGGAAGAATGCCGCCTTATCAGTGATGGGAAGAGTAACCTTGGGAAAATATGTTCTAGTAGCCTTGCCTCGTCTTGGACCCTTTAGAGTTCCAGTCTTAACAACGAAGACAATTGATCAATACATTATTAGGTTCATACGGTGACAAAGAGGGTAGAGGTACCCACTAGAAATCTTGGGAAATCGTAGATCAAAATTCCAAAGGGGATTGCAAATGAGTTTAACACTATAGCTAAATCAAGCTCTTCTATTTAAAATTGCATGGAAAATTCACAGCAATAGATAATCTTTCTTTTTCATATTCTTCCATGTAAAGCACTGCAAGGAGACCGATTTTCTTCAAGTACTACCAAAGCCTGGTGTATCTTGGAGCTGGAGAAGCATAACCTAAGGAAAGGAGTTATTGAAGAAGGTACTCAAATAGAAAGAGGTAAAGGGAAACAAAATTGAAATTAAGGAGGACTGGATCTCAAACTAGCCCAACCCCCTGGTGACCAACAATTCAATAGGCTTGTGATTCAACCTTAAGGTAGTAGACCTCATAGACAGTAAAAGAAATTGGAGAATGCCACTATTAAAAGTTCTCTTCCCAAACGAAGTACTACCAAAAGTATTGTCAGTCCACTTATCAAAAGTGCACATGAAAGGTGAGGATTTCCTATATTGGAGCAAGGAAATAAAGGGATCCTATACAGTGAAATCAAGGTATCATCTTGCCCACCCTTCACAAATCTCAACCAAACCATCAACATAAAAAACAATAACAAACCAAGAGAACCCGTTGAATGAATACTACTAGAAGAAGCTACAGAATATAAAGGTACCAATGAAGATCATATTCTTCTTATGGAAGGCACGTCACAATATCAGTGCAATGGTAGACCAACTCCTAAGGAGAGGCATAATGGCATCGAAGTTATGTGCAAGATGTGATGAATATGTGGAAAACATAAAACATATCTCGCTACAGTGCCTTCAAGCAAAAAGAACCTAGAGACTATTTGGCCTTGGGGTTCAATTTTGATGTAGAAGAACCAATGAAGTTTTATATTTGGTTTGCTACGTGGATAAAGCTGGCTGAATTTGATAAAGATGTAACTCAATCATGTTTTATATTATGGAATCTATAGTTGGTAATGTGTGAAACTTTTGGAATAACAGCAACACCTCTCCAATCAAGCTATTGGAAAGAGCAACACAAATGCTAGCAAATGCATGGAAAAGGGGCCTTCAAATCAACATACATTTTCCCTTCAGAGAACAACTAGGAATAAAAGACCCCATAATATCCCACGTAACCCCCAAGACAAAGATCATATGGAATTAGGAAGACAAAAACATAGTGGATCATCCATTAGATTGGACTGAAGTCATCATAAATGGCTCATTCAAGCAATGTGATGAACTTGCTGCTTTGCTCGGTGGCAAGGAAGATTGATGGACAACTTCTCAAAACCAAGTCAAAAAGGGTTAATGCCATGAATGCAGTACAAACAAAATTTATCGCAATTTTAGATGCCCTCAAAGAAATGGTGGAAAAAGGGTGGACAAAATTCATCTTATTCACGGATTGCCTAGTTTGCATTCAAATTATGTCCAGACAAGAACAAGGACTAGTACTATTACAAGACTTGATGAAAAATATAATGTATTTTGCAAATTTGATAGATGAATGTGTTTTCATTAAGGTCCCTAGGAATTATGAAATAGAAGCACATATCTTGGCTTCCAAATCATTGTAGTTCTTGTCCACTGTAATGAAAAGTTTCATTTCAGTCAAAAAGAAGAAGAAGAAGAAAAAGAATATGCCCTATTGCTAGTCAATTTATGGTAGTGAAAAAGAATACTTGACGGGTGAGTTTATTAATTTATTGAGTTAGTTGCAAGGAGAACATGCACACACATGTAAAATAAATAAAAAGAGGAGAGTGCAAGGCTTTGATTTAATTGATATTACTAAATTTCCAAGGTTAAGGTGTGGGTTATTAAGAATTGAAACTAAATGACTTCGTATTGTGACGAGATCGCACATGATCTTGAGTACATATAGCTAGCATTTTCTATGTTGGTTTGCCAAAGGATGTGCAAAAGGTCAGGGTAGAGGAATTTGATATGTGCAAATTTATTTGTTTGTTTCCTTTTCATATTTAGTCTTTTGTAATGATTTTATTTGTGTTGTAGTTAACAATCATTTTCTTCATGAATTGGCATAGTTCAGTGCTAGTTTGATAGAAATTCCTTATTCTGACAGCCTTAAGCTTAGCAAAATCTACCTTGGATTTGAACGTTCAAGTACACATTAGAATGCTTGCGTTCACTTTTTTTCTCTTCGAGAGTGGAAGTAAAAGAGAAAGGTATATGAAAATGTTAGTATCAATGGATCTAGAGAAGCCTTTACTGAGAGGAACCTCAGTGCGATTAGGGAACAATTTAGGCTGGGCAACTTTTCGGTATGAGCAATTGGCTGCCTTTTGCTATTACTATGGGAAGGTGGGACATGCAGAAAAGAATTGCAGTAGTAGGAGAGAAGATCAAAGGCGGGGTGAAATACATGAGGCCCAGTATGGGTAATGGATAAGAGCTAGGGGAGTAAGAAGCGAGAGCAAAGAGAAATGGAAAATGCACGATATCGAGAGAAGTACTCTGAATCAACCAAGGGAAAGAGCTACAATGCCTACAACACTTGACGGAGGACTTAGCCAAATGCAGCATTGGCAAGAGATAACAAATACAAGAAATAGTAGTAAAAGGAGGGAGAGGCCAATGGAATATGAAGAAAGTAGGTAGATTGATGACATAAGGCAAGGGAGAACTGAAGTCAGAGGGAATCAGAAGGTAGAACCAGATAGAGGAGTAAGAAGCCAGTGTAAAGAGAAAAAAAAAAGCTGGAAGCTACAAAGAAAAGTGTTTTGAATCAAAAAAAGTGATAAAGCTACAATGCCTGCAACACTTGAAGGAAGATTTAGCAAAATGCAGCATTGACAGGAGATAATAAATCTAGGAAACAGTAGTAGTAGAAGAGAGAGGCTAATGGAACAGGCAGAAGGTAGGCATATTGATGATACAATGTAGTGAGGGACTGAAGTCAAAAGGTATCAGGAGGTTTTGGAGGCGGGGTTGGAGAGGGTAGAAGACACAAAAAGGGATCATCAAGATAGATTTATGGAAGAGGACTTGGTACAGGAGAAAGGGGAGAAAATGGTCAATAATCTAGATACAACATTAGTGAACATCCTAATAAACAATGATGGATTTGGAAATCAGTACCGAATAGAAACTCGCAGCCATAAAGGAAAGGACTTTGTAGATACGGTAACGACCACAGGGAGCCAAAGGTCAAAATGAAATAGAGCAGGCAAACCAAAGGAGTGTGGAATATAGGAGATTCAAACCAAAAGTATAACTAAGCCAGGAACCAAAATGAATTAGAGACTGTAAGATGAGGACTTAGGGTCTGAAAATGAGTAGCACATTGAAAACAAGAGAAGAAAGGTTGTTAATAAGGGAGTTGAAGTACTGGAAATGGTGGGAGAGACCGGCCTAAAGTGGTCTCATCAAGAGCCGTGAGAATATGTGTGTGGAATTATAGAGGTTCGGGCTAGTTGAGGGCGTCAATCTACTCTTACCACCCAAATATAGCATTTATTTTCGAAACAAAAAAAAAAAAAAACCTTTTGTAACTACTATTGGCAGAAGAATGAAGTATCAAAATAGATGGGAACTGGTGGAACCTATGGGCAGAAACGGTTAAGGTTCTGAGAGATATATAATTCATTTTGTGTCCAAATGAAGTGTCAACTGGAGGGTGATCCTATTATCTGGTGGGCTACTTTTGTGTATACAAGTACGGAGGTTGATGTTAGGAGAGAACAGTGGAAGTTCCTAGAAAAAGAAAAGCATAAGTGAGGAGATTGGTGGTTCATTGAGGGATTTAAATGACATAACTCATCAAGAAGTGAAAATGGGGGCAGGAAAAGAACTAAAGCTAGTTTGCTGTAGTTCAAGCAGTTCACTAGGAATATGGAGATGATGAATCTGGGCTATATAGGATAATAATATACTTGGGCAAATAATAGGGAGGGTGAGGAATATGTGGAAGAGATGTTAGATAGATTTTTTTGGTGCTCCGCATTGGATGCTGAAATTCCAAGACACAAAGTTTATCTATGGGAGAAACAGGTTTCATATCATGATTTTCTTATGATGGACACACAACCACAGAAAAACCGCAAGTAAAGAATAGATTTATCTTTGATAAGAGATTGTCAAAACAGGAAGGCTTCTCAGATAACATGGAGGAATGTTGGTAAATGGAATAGACAGGATAACAAATGTTTCAAGTTAGCTCCACAATTAAACAATGTAGAATGGCAGTGAAAACTTGGAGCAGGCAAAAAAGATTGAATCCAACAGGGAAAATCAAACATATCAAGACAAAAATGGAGAACCTTAGTAGGGAGGGAGGTGAGAGGGACTAGACAATGTGGAAAGGACTCAAAAATGAGTTACATAGCTCTTATACAGAAGAGGAACTTTTCTGGAAACAAAAATCCAGAATTCAATGGCTTCAGGCAGGGGATCAAAATACAAAGGTTTTTTTATACAAGCACTATCCAACAAAGGAAAAATAATGGTATTGATAAATTGGTGATAGAACAACGGCAAATCTATGAGACTAAAGAAGAAATCCATAAGGAGATTCTAGATTTTTATGACAAGTTGTTCACTTCAACTCATCCTCAGAGATGCCAAGAAGGATTTGAAGGTATCCCACTATCTGTTACTATGGCCATGAACCAGGCATTGACAAAGAAAATGGAGGAAGCAGAAATCAAACAAGTTTTGTTTCAAATGAATCCCAATAAAGCCCTGGGGCCAGATGGTATGATTGCTCTATTCTTTCAAAAGTTTTGGAGTATGATTAGGGTAGCTATATGCAAAGTTGTTAAAGAGTTTTTCAACAGTAGGAGAATGCTTTAAAAAAAATCATACCTTAATCACATTAATCCAAAAAGTGTGTAATCCCACTTCCATATCGCATTATAGACCAATCAGTCTATGTAATATTGTGTATAAGATAATTTCTAAAATTTTGGCTGAACAACTCAAAAGCTACCTTCATAAGTGTATTAGCCCTAACCAAGCTGCTTTTATTCCAAAGAGACAAATCATAGATGACACAGTTATTGCGCATGAATGCATACATACTCTTAACTCAATGAGAAAAGGGAAGAAAAGGTATATGGCTTTAAAGTTTGATATGGCTAAAGCGTATGATAGCTTGGAATTGGAGTTTTTAGCTAAAGTTCTTAGTAAAATGGGATTTGATAGGGTTTTTATTGAGTGGCTAATGCAATGTTTGAGTACACCTACTATGTCTATCAATATAAATGGTGAATAATGTGGCTATATCAAATCCTCAAGAGGAATAAGGCAGGGAAATCCTATTTTGCCTTATCTGTTCTTGACTGTGTCATAAGCTCTATCTAATTTAATCAAACAAGTCAGTTTGAGAGAGAAGTATAAAGGAATGAGAGTTAGTAGAAATGGGCCATTGATCACTCTTTTTTTTTTTTGCAAATGCTTCTATACTTTTTTGTGAAGCTAACTTGGAGTAGGTACAAAAGTTAAAAGCTATTCTGGAGAGATATAGCAGAAACTCAGGACAATTGGTCAACATGGAGAAGTCTTCTATTTTTTTTAGTAGAAACGTGTCAGAGGAACAAAAGCATTGGATCTACCAACCAATGGAGGGCATTGGATCTACATAGTGGAGAGAGTCCAAAACAGAATTCAAAGTTGGAAAATAATGTTCCTCAATCTAGCGAGCAAAGAAATTTTTATCAAAGCTGTAATAAATGCTATACCTACCTATGTTATGGAATGCTTCAAGTTACCTGCAGCATTATGTAAGGAAATAAGTAGCAGTACAGTTAATTTTTTATGGGGAGAAAAGGAGACAAGCAAGTACAAGGCACATTGGAAGGCATGAAGCAATTTAACAAAGACATAGTGAGGGAGGCTTGGGGTTTCAGGATATAAAAAGTTTTAATGGCTCTTTACTAGCTAAGCAGCTGTGGAGATTGGTCACACAACCTGAACTGCTAATGTGTAAAGTTTTTAAAGCTAAATATTTTTCACAAGGTGGGCTGCTACTAGTTGAACCAAAGGGGAATGCATCCTGGTTCTGGAAAGGTTGGCTGGAGGCTATCCTTATTCTAGAAAAAATAATCAAGTTCAGAGTTGGGAATAGCAAGTCTATCTAGGTTTGGGATTCACCATGGATTCCAGATACTAGAGGTTTTAAGCCAAGCCAAAACAATCCAAACAAGAATCAGGTTAACTGGGTTAGTGAGCTGTTGCAACTAGTTGGGCAGGGTTGGAATCAGGAGTTGATTTCATGCATCTTTAACCCAAATGAGAGAGCAGCAATTATGAATTTACCATATGGACGAGGGAAGTCAGGATCAACTAGTTTGGTAACTTAGTTCTCATGGAGGCTATACGACACAGTCAGCATATCAATCCGTCAAAAAGGAACAAAATGAGGGATTCAGTAGGGAAGAAAGCAGTAGTAGTGGAAATATGCGGATGTTTATGTGGAGAAGCAACTGCAAATGAAGCATAAAACATAAGCTGAAACATTTTATTTAGAGATGCTATCATGATGTGCTTTCAACAAAGAAAATGCTGTACAAAAGGCACATGCTAGAAGATGCAACATGTTTTGCTCAACTGCCAAAGAGCACGAAGGGTTTGGAAACATGCACGAATTAAATGGCATGAACCCAAAAATGAAGTATAAAGTTTTGAAGGGTGATAGTAGCAAATTTGCAGTAGTACAAGAAGTCATCTTTGGCAAAAACAAATCCAACTTACTATCTATATTTTGTGAATGATGAGAAAAATGAGGAACTTGTGGATATTTGAAAGGGAATGGATGGTACAAAAGACAGTAGTGAATTTAACCATAACAGAGTAGATAAAATATCACGAAGTTAGTACGATGGAGAAAGTTACGTGGTTAGGAATAAAGTATACTTGTTCAATGGTTACAAAGCACAATAAGGTGGAATCAACATAAATTTTAGAGTTGTTAAGATAACCATTTCAAAAGTAAAAAAATTACAATAATCATTCTACACTATATTGATTTTTTGAGTGCAATTATAACCTAATTTTGTGTACAATGGTTCCCTAGGAGAAGTATAATTTAGCTTTAACCAATCATAAGAGTTAAGAAGAATCCAAGTTGTTCGACAATTTATGTACCTGTTAATTTTTTGGAAAAGTTAATATATCTTTTTTGGAAAAAAAAGTACACATTGGAATGCTTAAACTACCTTTCACAACTTTTATGTAGAGGTTATTGTAGTCAAATCCGTTTGGTTGAACTCTTTAAATACCCCTGGTCCTCCCCATTAACTTCTAAATATCATCATGGCATGTGGGCGTCAGAAGCATCTGCAGTGTGTTGCAGAAGGATGTGCAGATGTAGGTCTACCTGCTAAAACTCATATAGAAGACGGTGACAAAATAGACACATATACATGAAGTAATTTCAAGTTGCCAATAAACCAAGACAGTTCCATTACGCTACCGAAATTCCTAAACTACGCATCACTTCGTCTTCGTTGGTAGAAACCGTTCAGACTAAGAAGTCGTCGGAGAAATTTTATCTTATCAAAATAACAAATTTAGCATTAGCCGAATGTCGCAATGAGAAACCCCTTGTAGATGCTCATAAACTTGGCTACGAATGCTGCAAGGTAAATCAACATAAAGCCATCAGAAATGGTAGTTCAAGCACCTAGCAGTGAAATTGTGCAAACTATTTCAAACATATTGACCCACTCGCAATTAATCACTGCCATCAGCAAAGGATGATTTTGGATCAGAAAATCACTAGTTGCTAATAAATTAAACTACAAGAAAATCCAAAAGATCAAAGATTTAAAAGACAAAAAATCACTTGTTTAACTATAAAAGGCCAAAACAATATCTAAAATAAATTTTAAAAGACCTTTGCACCTTGAAGATTAAACACTCCACCAAATTCATTATTGAGTTTCCATAAAGATTACAAGAAACTTTGGTGGTAGTTAGTTGAAATTTTAGAACTTTCACAAAATAGTGGTGCTCTAGTCAAAAACTTTTTAAGAAATACATAACTATTAACTTCCAATTTTTGAAATTTGTTAATAGCAACTTTTCTTTTCACTTTAACAAAATATGGTGATACTTAAGAATTTTAAAACACTAGATAACCTAGAGAGAAACAAAGAAAAAGTAATAGTGATTTGCCGGTAAATTTTCATTTAATTTTTAAAAATATGAAGGTACTTTGATAAAATTGAAAGATATACTCCCTCCATCCCAAAAAAAAAAAAGTCTCAGTGTAAAAAAAATTTCTTTATCCCAAAAAAAAGTCCATTTTTTGAGTATAATTCTTATATTACTCTTACTAATAATAATAATGTACAACTCAAATTAAAAAGTAAAACTAAAAATGTAAAATTATACATTTCATTATATATTAAGTGTTGTATATTGGAATCTAAAAAAATTGTATCAAACTAAAAGTGGACCTTTTTTTTTTGGGATGGAAGGAGTATATTTTTGTTTTGTGGTGGACGCATACCCCACCCTAAATTCACCACTAATATTAACTATGAAAATTTTCCCTAAATGCGCAAGCATATCCAACCCATAATTATTAATTCACTTTTAAATAAGTAATTTACCTGAGTTACACGTATTTTAGGCATGACAAGAAGAAATAGATGCAAAAAATAATCTTAGATTATCTTTTCATTCACTAAATCCAATATGAATTCAGCCATTATGCAGCACCATAGCTAAGTATCAGATAAATTGTAATCAATTTCCTAAGCTATATATTTAGCAAATGTTAGATTTAAAACCTGCAAACCAAAACATAAACATCACAGAAGTCTGACAAGAAATGCATTTCAGGGAATTCAGATAAACTATAGCTTCAGGTAAGTATCTGAAATACCTTCAAGGTGAAATATTGCCTTCTGTCCAAGGCGCATCCTATGCTCCTGTCATAAAGGGTAAAATGTTGAATAAATAATTGAAAAGCCCTGCCAGATCCCAAAGGTAACAAATAATATATGGAAAACATTTTCTGATTACTTGTCATTGAATGGTTGTTCCCAAGCTCATCAAATTTTCAAAAAATATCTTCAACAAAAAAGCTCGGGTAGTTGCAGCTCATAAAATTGAATACTTATGAATCAAAAACTGAATAATTCATGCATGGACCAGCAAATAAATGAATAAGGTATTTGATGACCAAAAATCATCTTTTTATGGGATTGTGGGTCGTAAAATTGTATAATTATGCATTATTAACTTTCTAATTAATCTTTGCAGAAGGTGGGAGTTTCAGAGCGAACCAAAAAAACTGACCAAAAACTTGATGAATAAGAAGAAAGAGCAGAAAAGTAAAACAGAAAAGCCCACACACAAATTCAACTATTAAGTACGCTTGAACATCAGAGGGCAGGAACAAACATTTAATGAAGTGTATAAACACGTTTAGATACTCAAGACAGGACCCAAGTTCTAGATTAGTTGGTTAGTGAGTTGCAATATCTGGCCCATATCCCACTCAAAATTTCTCACAGTATTTTGGGGGGAAAGACAAACAAACAAACAAACAAACAAATAAACAAACCAACCACCAAGTCACTGAAGGTAAACAGATCTACTTACATAGTATGCAGCCCAATAGGATACTTCATGTTTAAGCTCAGAATCCAGTTTCTTCAACAGCTCATACAGTAACCTCTGAAATCAAATCATATTTACAGCTAAGCAAATAATTTCCAAGTTGGAGATGCAGATTGTATGAAGAAAAAGGGGAGACCTTTAATATAATCTCAGCCGGGATACAATTGGTGAGAAGTTCATACAGCTTTCCCCGAACCTGGAACAACCTGCACAAGTAATGTGCTATTCAGAGAGGAAGATAGGCTGCACTCAAATACCAAATATAATTGGAGAAAAAATAAAAAAGAAAAAAATGCTATACCTTTGAAACTTTTCTTAATCAAAATACCAGAGCGCAACAACTCTGTAATTCACAATACATGAAGCAGGAAGGGAATTCCCACATAGATACCTCTCCTTCTCATTCTAACAACTAATGCTAAGTAGCTGTGTTTGCATATACCTCTTCTTCACGGAGTTAAAAGCATATAAATGAAAGAAAAGTAAATGCTCAACAGCTAGGAACTCTTTTTCACTCAACAAGACATACAAGAGTACATCCAATGTAATATTTTAGGGCACAAGCACCAGCACCTCAATCCTCCATCCTTTGCCAGATTCCATCATGCAGTTTAGGTTTGCAGTTTGATTCAATATTTACATATCTCATGTTCTACATGAAAGCACTAACAATTACTCCTTTCAGCCATATTTGTTGGCAAAAGGTAAAAGAGTACAATTACAACCACAACATTTGCAGCTGTAATTCAAACCGAAGTACCTCAAACTTAAATATCTTAGAATTTACAGTCATCAACACTAGTATTCTATAAAACTTATTAAGGGGTACTATACTAATCAGCAATGAAATGAACTTTGACAAGTCAATATAGTGAAAAGTATGTGGCCAATGAAAGTGGGACACAATTATATAATTTCCATAGGTTCTTCTTCAGTAAGGAGAAAGACGGATGAAAGTCACCCATAGCCAATCCATTCAGAAAATTTCCTTTGGTTTGTGTAGCAATGTATAACATCAGCAGACTCAGCAACACAAAAGTTTCCTGAGTTATCACAAAGTAATGACATTTCATGCAGAACAATTTATATTGTACCCCGATCTTCTATACCCCTACAACTTCTTTTTCATGCATGTAGTCTTATATCTGGATTTTGTCAAATTTGTGGTTTCTCATAATATGTAAGGTTTGATAAATACCGCTTGTGAGGAAATTGTTTTACAAACAATGCCATCCTCTCTTGCAACTAATGGAAAACACTACTATACAGTAGTCTTTTTGTAATTGAGGAAACATGATGCACTGGAGCCAAAAATCATCGAACGATATATTCCTTGATTATAATTACTCTTTTTTCTGACAACTAATGAACTGGTACTGGTTTTTAGCCATAAATAGGATGAGCTTTAGTTAGATATTATACTTTTAACAGTAAAAATTCCCATTTACACGTTGAGGGTGATTATGTATAGCATTAAGCATATCATAAATGCTTAGAACTTCAAATTTTCATCAAGGACTACCTCACTATATCTTTCCCTTCCTCTTCTCTTACTCTTTCTATTTCTTTCTCCTTTCTTCAAGATTTTCTCCCCGCCCTACATCAGATTCAGCTTAATCTTCCTTTAACATTTTATTTCCTTTTTCTTAAGGTACCTTACACTCTTTGTTGCCTCAAATCAAATTCCACAAGCTATATACAACTAAAATATAGTCTCTTTTTTCAAGTCATATTTCTGCTTCACGCATCTCTCATATTTTTCCATCCAATTCGAACAAGATGCACTGCATTAAAATGTTCCAACACTTTATCCAACAGATCAATAAGAAAATTTTTGGATAGATCACTATGAAAGAACGACAAAATCAGAATCAACAAGGAGTTTGGACAAACCTTTTAGGGCTCTGCTCCTTCATTATATCTGATGCTATTTCTGTAATATACTCTTCCCAATCCATTGGGGGTATTGTCTGGTTACTTGAAAATGGATACCTTAAACATTATCCAGAGTAAGGATTACTATTAGTCATAATCCAAATCATACACAATTGCTTAGAAACAGTTGATAAAAACTTCAACAAATTTTTTCTAATGTTAGCCTGGGATGTTTTGGAGCTTACTGCTGAACACGGCAAGTCTCAAATAACAATATTGCTCTCCTCAAACTCCTGTTTGATTTTTCAGCTATGCGGAGAGCAAATCCTGGAGGGAGTTGCAAACCTTCTTTCTTTCCAATGAATTCCAATACCTTAACAATCTAGAGAGAGAGAGAGAGAGTGAGGGAGACAATTTTATTGAAGATGAACGTAATTTATTTCAAAGGAGATATTAATAATCCACAAATCTTCAAGCCAATAAACAAGTAGATTCATTGACCAGTTATCACAGGTAACAAACCATATCCAACTCTACAATGAGCAACATAAAAGTACCGCTTATTGCAAATACAATGTTAGAAACAAAGTTTTGATTATTATTAAGCCACAACAGAAACAAGTCAATACAATGGTAATCATGGGGCAAGCCATAGGTGTAGTTTCCTCTATGAAGATGCCCAGCATTATTGAATGCCGGTAGTTTTGAAGAAGACCTGATTTAGAATATTGATACCATATACGGAGATGTATTAAGAAAGAAGACCTGAATAGTCTGCCACTACTCATGTAAAGAAAAGATACCATTACTCAAGTAAAGAAAAGATATCCATCTTGACCAAAACACACCTACCCTACTGACCTGGTCATCAGTAGGTGCACTTATTCGCACATTCAGACAGCGAGAACGTACAGCTTCAGTGACCTTTGAAGAACTATTACAGCACAGAATCAGATGGCAAGATCTACTATATTTCTCCATTGTTCTTCTAAGAGAGTGCTGGGCTTCTCGGGAGAGTTTGTCAACCTCATTAAGCACCAATACTGAAGAACCAACAATATAACAAGGAAAAGAAAACCACACTGACAGTAAGCAACATGAAATAGCAGAATCTACTATGCATCATGCAATTCATGTTTACATGTTTTACCAAAACTTACCAATAAGAATCTCATCACAAAATAAAGATTATAAATAAAAGTACAACCAGAAAGTATTAGATATTTTCATCAACCTCCATCATCTTAATCAACAACCATCGCATCACAATAGACAATCAAACTAACACTACTGTACAGAACATAGACCCCATCAATCATTCATAGATAAATTAGCCCAAAACCACAAATAAGAACAAGATTAAGCTAAACATTTGGCTCGATAAAACAGAAGCCAAGTAAAATTGCACAGAATTTAAAGAAAAAAAAGGGACCCCATGACCATGATCATTGTAAGATGCTTGATTCTAGATCACTCGAGTCCAAAAGAGGGGACCCCATGACCATGAGCACTAAGATGCTCGATTCTAGATCACTAGAGTCCAAGAACTTGATAAAGGGCAACCAGGTACAAGAAGCTCCTGCGTGGCCGCATGTGAAGAGTTTGGGAAAAGGTCGGTCATTAAGGCCTGATGTACACAACTTTATCTCAAATTTCTATAAGAGACTGTTTCTGCGACTAACCTGTGACCTCACAATCACAGAGCAACAGCTTTTGCTGCTGCACGAAGGTCCTCCTTCAGTCCAAGAACTTGATCGGGACAGAAATTAAAGGGTAGTTTATTCTCTCAATGTATAACTATTGCCTTCATGGAAAACTGAAAATTGCCCTTGATTATAACTGGGAACCATTCAATGATGGTTATGAATTGACATCTTGTTTAGTAAAACAACTTTATTTGAATCTAAACACATATAAAAAGGAAAACCACGCTTTTTTATTATTTTGGTATATTGAAAGGCTCCAATAAATCTTCCAATTTTCCAAATTTCAAGGATGACTAAGCAATTAATCAACTGAGAATTTAAATTATTTAATCTCTTGCTTTAGTGCCATTGAAACTTTTACCCCTCTTCTCTCAGTTGTTCCATATAATGTAACTTCATTATATCATCTCTTCCACAAATTGGCCCCAACCAACAAATGGAAAAAGCTTTCTGACAAAATTTCCCTTTTCCTCCCACACTTTCTGTACATTTGATATACAGAACTGATACGGGATCAACACATTGTATAAGACATTATGAGAGCTTTACATGAACTATTATAGTTATAGAAGCTTAAACTTTGTTACCTTTGAAACCCTTCTTTCCTTTGGCATCAAGAGGCCTATTCTTTGCCATTTCTTTAATTATTTCTTGAACAACATATCTATCCTGAAATCCTGCATCAGCAGGATTCATTTCCACATGGTGAGTGCTCAAAAGTGTTGTCAACTCAACATCAATGGTCCTAGTTCCAGCCTGAAAATGTAATCCATCAATAGTAAAGCAGATCATAACATCTAATCGTCCAAGCCAACAAATCAAAATGTGTAAAGATGAGACAGAAGTTTCTCTCTCTAAATTAAATTTATCAAGACACTTTTATAACCTACACAAAAATAGTTTAATGTCAAAATGCAAGCTTCTACATAATAACTCTACATGAGACAGTATATAGGAAGAGAACCAAGAAAACTCATAGGAAATCTTTTTAATGTGGACTTTTCTCATGAATTAGAAGACAGTGATGGCTAAGACTAATTGTGAGCAAATATAAAAGTCAACTAAACCTTGCCGAAGATAATCACATTTAAATAGGAAAAACCTTTTCAAATTAACCTGATTGAAATTATTTGTAGCACGTTTTTTAAATCACTAGAGTTCAATCCTTTCAACAGACAAAAAATAAACTAAAGGAAATTATGTTGCAGACTAGGATTTGCTTGTCCTGCATCAACTAAAATTGAAATAATCTACGATCTTAACTCCAAGTCATGCATAATCCAAATACCAGAAATTTTTTATTTTCTTGAAACATTAAACAAGAGGTAATTAGCACCAACAGCCACCCCCGCCTGGGAAGGAAAAAAAAGGGGATAACTTTTCAGCTCAATTCCATTCCGTTCTAGACACACATCTTATTAAATTTATTAGTGTAAACAAAACACAGATGGAGTGAAACGTATTTTTTATTATAATTTTTTAGGTTAAAATTGGAGTGAAACTTACATCCACTTTCCAAGTCTTATTTTCTACCTTCACCTGCATTCAGAAGCGATAAATTAAATTAATCAAAAACTTAGTGAATCCACCTAAAATATAGGCAAAACAAACTCCAAAAAAAAAAAAAAAAAAACCTTGTCGGTACTGGGTCCAAACATCTGCCGAAGAAGAGCCATGATTAGGGTTTTCTTTCCCGACCCAGATGGCCCATGAAAGAGTAAATGCGGACAGTCTTGCTCAGCCGCCTATGGAATCAGAAACCCGAAATAAAAGAAAATAACAAATTTGATATCAAGAAAAGGGAAATTGAGTAATTATATGATAAAATTACCAGTTTTTTGAGATTCTGAGCGACTTGTTCATGGACAATGACTTTGTCTAGGGTTTTGGGGCGATACTTGTCGACCCACAGCATTGTTCTTCAGCGGACTGACAAAACAACAACAGTAGACACACTCGCAGG
This sequence comes from Gynochthodes officinalis, assembly GCA_020080225.1. Classification (NCBI taxonomy): domain Eukaryota; kingdom Viridiplantae; phylum Streptophyta; class Magnoliopsida; order Gentianales; family Rubiaceae; genus Gynochthodes; species Gynochthodes officinalis. The sequence continues at coordinate 35,564,826 of CM034619.1, read as the reverse complement.
GTAAGATGGAGAAATAGGGAAAGTGGCGGGAATTTAGAGGGGCGAACAGGCAAAGACATAAAAGAGGGCCTTTTTAAGTTGCCCTGTGTTTTTTTTTTTTTTTTTCTCTTCTTATCTTTTGTTTAAAATTTAATTTTAAATATCTAATGTTAAACAAATTAATAGTATTTAATAAATATTTAATTTGAATGTTGAATTATTTAAATTATATTATTCTATGGAGAATAGCCCTCTTTTTACCATAGATTAAGTAATATAATTCGAATAATATTCCTTTTCAACATTGTTTTTGGAAACAAATATGGTTGGATGTATTGGTAGTAGAAGCACAGTTAAAAAAGTCATTCAAATTTTCAAATTTTATTCCACAACATAAGTTCGAAACACAATCTAAAAAATTATTCAAATTTTCAGATTTTATTCCGCAATGTAAGTTTGAAAGAAAAAAGTTATAGATATGTTTTTATACTTTGTATCTAGAGTGCTTTATTTAATTTTCTCTATATTTTTTGGTTGTGTCGATATTTATTATACACTATTAGGTCTTGAGATGCTTAAACAATTCTAATTAGTTTTGGATGATCCACATCTCACGATCATGAACACATTGAACTATTTATGTTGTTGAATTCCTCACAACCCATGTTCAATAATTATGAGGAACGCGCTTTATTATTGAACTAATAACTTATTGTGCAAGTCTTTTATGAGCGCTCATTATGCTAAGAGTGAGAGAAACTCCATCCCTCTTTTTTCCTCACCCCCATGTTGCCACATGGGGACACAAAAGTATAAAAATGATCCTATCAACTTTTTTATTCCAACTTAAAATAATAAGTCCATAGTTTAATCCTATCAACCTTTTTATTCCAACATAAAATAATATGTCCATGGGTTTAGTTTTACTTCATCATCAAGAAATGAAAGAAGACTCTCATATCCAAATTTAACTCAAGTGCATGATAATTTCATGACATATTCAATCTCTATTGTATATGGATAATTTTTAAATTCTTAAGTATTGTTTTTCATAGGTCTGAATACGTTGTTTACTACATTTATGTATTTCTTTTTTCATTTGATTTTAGAAGGGTAAAGTTTTGTGGCCCCGTCGTCATGTGTTTATTTGATTTTATGTGATTAATAAAAAGATAACCAAATTTGTCAGTCGTCTAATGGTTGTCTTTTAAAAAAGAATATATTATCCTATTATTTACCTATACATATGATATTTATATTTATAACATAATATATATTATTTATATTTTAGTTTACACATATAATCTATATGCCATGTTATCAGACTCAGACCGGCCCGGCCGATTTAATCGGTGACCCGGTCCTTAGACCGGTCCGAGTCACTCATTAACCCAGTTGGGTTTTTTTTTTTCTTTTACCTTGTTTCTTTTTTGAAAATATATAATTAATAACTTGAATAAGCATTTTATACAGGAACTTTTTTAAAGGTCAAAATTATGATTCTATCAAAATTAAAGCCAGTAGGATATGTGTTGTTCATTTTACTTAGGATATGCTTGGGGTGTGATATATTTCAGAAAAGTAGTATTGAAATGTGTAAAAATTTTGGTAGGGCTTTTTTTTTTATAAAAAAAGTATTTTAGAGAGAAAAATAAGAGAGAAGATTTTTTAAAATTATGTAAGAGGAATTTGAGTGGGAAAATTTAAATTTTGAAATAAAAATATATTTGGAGTGTGATGTTTTTATTTGAGAAAACGGCCTACTTTTTCTATTTGTAAATAAAAATTGCCTTGTCCAAACATACCCTTAGATGGCATTTTTGTATCAATTTTTATGAGTGTAGATTTTGGATTTTGGATTTTATTATGCTATTATGACAATATCAATTGTTTGGTTGTTTATAAGTTAATATTTTATATTTTCTCTATATTTTGATATTATTTTTATTTTTTTTATTAATTTTATAATTAACCCACCGATTGAACCATTGACCTACCAGATGAACCATTGACCCATTGACCCAAAGTCTCGACCGGTTCAATAACCAGTCCGAGTCTGATAACTATGTCTAGTATGTATGTATAGTAGTTTTGCATATGTGATGATTGAAATTAATTTTATGGGTTAGTCATATAATTTATATAATTTGTAGAACGGTGCCATTAAATGATTCAAACTAACTTTGATAAATTTTCAAGTTTTAATAATCAAGAGAATTAATATTTAAGATATGCATAATTTAGTAAATATTTGAACAATTTGAAACAAAAAATTATAAGTTGTAAATCACATAAAACAGCAAATATTCAATGTTTCAATTTCAAAACAATAATAAAAGATGGAATAAAGCCATAAATGTTTAATTCTTAGTGTGAACATAACCGTTAACACTTTTTTTTGACCAAACCGTTAACACTTAATAAGACAAAATCTTTAACTAGCATTTAATTTGTGAAAATATTTCATATAACTAATTTTTAAAATACTTATATCATTTTGAAATTAGCCAATTAAGTACAGTTAAATAGATACCTTTTTAAGCTTTAATAGTTCGATTGAGATGAAAAATATTGTATTATAAATTAATTGACAAACAATAGATTTTTAAAAAGTTGCGATCTTAAAATATAATGTAATTTGTTACTTTGTTAGAACTTTTACAAATTTTATGAATGTTAAGGAAAAAAATTAAATAGAAAATTTTCTTTTTCTTTTGGGGTTTTATTGGAACCATTAGTATAAATTCATAAAACATAATTATGGATTGAGAGATTTTAGAAAAAATTATAAAATTGTGATTGTTTGGGTCCTTTTTTTTCATATTCATTTGGATCAAGTTCAACATTATGAATGAAGAGTGAGAAGATCTTTTTTCCCTCCAAAAGGAATGACCTATTATTATTGGGTTTCGGTTATGTTATCTTGGCCTAGCGAAGGCAAAAGAAAAACCCCAATAATATGTTAGGTATTGAACGTGATAAAGTAATTTTAGAAAAGACTAACCAGAGAAAGAGAAGAAAAAAAAAAGAAAATGTGAAGAAAGAAATGAAACTCTATTCATAAACTTCCGTAACCATTGAATTTTCAGCCATGTCTTTTCGTCCTCCAATGCCTCAAAATGGATGATTAACCATTGAATTTGAAGTCTTCAACACTTGCCTACTTTAATAATTGTTGGCTGGAATTTGGACTGTGTTTAGGACCAAAATTCATCTTTGATCTAGATCAAATACACTTTTGAACTTGGACCGTCGCTCCATTGAATTAGATGGGAAGTTGGGGCCAAGTTCGCATCTCTGGCCGCAGAGTTCGCATCTTTGACTCCGAGTTCACATCTTTGAGTCAAGTCCGCAACTTTGACTCTGAGTTCACATCTTTGAGCCGAATGTTGGGAAGTCAGAGTCAAGTTCACATCATTCCCTTTCTCTTGAGAAGGATTTGTCCTCAAATCTTTAGCATCAGCATAATAGGGACTTAAATTAGAAATATTGAAGACATTATGAACATCATACTCACTCGATAAATCAAGTTTGTAGGCATTGTTATGGATGCGCTCCAAAACTTGAAAAGGTCCATCTCCTCTTGGTTGCAACTTAGATTTTCTTTGTGTTGGGAACATTTCTTTTCTCAAATGCAACCAAACCCAATCTCCTGGTTCAAAGATGAGCTTATGATGTCCCTTGCTGGCTTCTTGTTCATATCTTCTTGTCTTTTCCTCAATGTTGAGTCTTGCTTTCTCATGGATTTGCTTCACAAATTCAGCATTCTTTTTGCCATCTAAATTCAATCTCTCACTCACAGGCAAAGGTGTTAGATCTGTTAGAGATAACTAATTAAAACCATAAATAATCTCAAAAGGAGAAAATTTTGTGGCAGAATGCACATTCCTATTGTATGCAAATTCAGCATGAGATAAAAAACATCCCAAGTCTTAATATTTTTACCAATGACCCACCTCAACAAAGTAGATAAAGTACGATTAACAACTTCAGTTTGGCCATCGGTCTGAGAATGACTAGTAGAAAACAAGAGTTTTGTCCCCAATTTTCCCCACAAAGGTTTCAAAAAATAACTCAAAAATTTGGTGTCTCGATCTAATACAATGGTTCTTGGCATGTCATGCAAACAAACAATTTCTTTAAAGAATAAATCAGTTATTTGTGATGCATCATTCGTTTTGTTGCATGCAATGAAATAAGCCATATTTGAAATCCTATCAACAACCACAAAAATTAAATCTTTTCCATGTTTAGCTTTCGGCAAACCCAAAACAAAATCCATCAAAAGATCAACCCATGGCTCTTTTGGAATTGGCAAAGGTGTGTATAAGCCATAAGGTTGGACCTTTGATTTTGCCTTTTTACAAATGATACAATTTTCACAAATTTTTGCAACATTACTTTTTATTTTTTGCCAAAAGAAATGCTCTTGTAAAATTGCCATAGTTTTAGCTATACCAAAGTGTCCCATAAAGCCCCCACCATGTGCTTCCCTAACTAACAATTCACGCAAAGAAGAGTTAGGAGTGCAAAGCTTGGACTCTTTAAATAAAAATTCATCATGCTTAAAAGAACTTCTCAAAAGAACCTTTTTCACAAGCTTGGAACACTTGACCAAAATCAATATCATCATGATACAACTCTTTAATTTGTTCAAAGCCAAGTATCTTAGTTTCAAGAGAAGAAAGCAAGGCATACCTCGTAGAGACTGCATCAGCTACAACATTCTCTTTACCTTTCTTATATCAAATGACATATGGAAAGGTCTCAATGAACTCTATCCATCTTGCATGCCTTTGGTTAAGCTTATGTTGGCCTTTCAAAAACTTCAATGATTCATGATCAGTGTGGATCATGAACTCTTTAGCCCATAAGTAATGCTGCCATGTCTTTAAAGCTTAGATCAAGGCGTACAACTCTTTGTCATAGGTAGGATAGTTCAGAGTTGCCCCACTTAGCTTCTCGCTAAAGTATGCCACGGGTCTTTCTTCTTGCATTAAGACAACGCCTATTCCAATACTTGAAGCATCACATTCAACTTCAAATGTTTTGTCAAAATTAGGTAAAGAAAGCAAATGAGCATTAGTTAAATGAAATTTAAGCTTTTGAAGAGCTTGCTCTTGCTCTTCATCCAATTTGAATTCCACATTCTTCTTGATGACCTCGGTCAAAAGTGCAGCCAAAGTGCTAAAGTTCTTGACAAATCTCTTATAAAAACTTGCAAGGCCATGAAAATTTCGCACTTCACTAACACTTTTGGGAGTTGGCCATTCTTGAATTGCTTTCACATTTTCCATATTAACTGAAATACCATTGGCACTTACAATGTAACCAAGAAAATTAACCTCATTAGTGCAAAAAGTACACTTCTTCAAATTGGCATAAAGTTTCTTCTTCCTGAACACACTTAAAACACACGTTAGATGTTCAAGATGGTCATCTAAACTTTTCGAATATACTAAGATATCATCAAAATAAACCACCACAAACTTGCCAAGGAACTCATGCAAAACATGATTCATTAAACGCATGAAAGTGCTAGGAGCGTTAGTTAGGCTAAAAAGCATTACTAACCATTCATGCAAACCATATTTTGTTTTAAAAGCGGTTTTCCATTCATCACCTTTGTTCATTCTAATTTGATGGTAACCACTTTTCAAATCTATTTTGGAAAAGATAATTGCTCCATATAACTCATCAAGCAAATCATCTAATCGAGGAATAGGATGGCGATTCTTTACCGTTATGTTGTTCACAGCTCGACAGTTTATACACATCATCCACGATCCATCTTTCTTTGGCACCAACAGAACTGGTATAACACATAGACTCATGATTTCACGAACCCATCCTTTACCCAACAAGTCTTCAACTTGCCTTTGAAGTTCTTTGGTTTCTTCGGGACTTGTTCTATAGGCAGGCTTGTTTGGAATTGATGCTCCCTGAACAAAGCTGATTTGATGTTCAATACCACGAAGTGATGGTAATCCTTTTGGAACTTCTTCGGGAAACACATCTTCAAATTCCTGCAAAATAGAAATAATGCTGCTCCGTAATTCACCGCCCAATTCATTAGTGGACAAATGATCTTCCTTAAACAAAATAAGCACAAAAAGTGATTGAAATTTAGAACACTCTTAATCTCACTTTTTTTTTTTTTTGCAAATACACAAAATTTTTCTTCTTTTCACTCAAGATAAGTGCTTCTTTTCTCTCCTTTTTGCTCTTTTTCTTTTTACTCTTTTTTTTTCACTCAAACTCTCTTTATTCTCTTTTTTCTCAGTCTTTTTTGCTCACTTTCTTTTCTTGCATCTTCTTGTAACCTCACTTGATCTTCATAAATTTGACTAGGAGTCGTAGGTACAAGAGTTACATTTCTTTAATTATGAACAAAAGAATACGTGTTAGCAAAACCATTGTGACTAACTCGCCTATCATACTGCCGAGGCCTTCCCAGCAACAAATGGGTTGTTTGTATAGGAACCACATCACAAATCACCTTATCTTCATATTTTCCAATGCGAAATGGCACCTTTACTTGCTTGAAAACTCGAACTTCTCCACAATTATTAAGCCATTGGAGTTTATATGGCTTTGGGTGCTTTGTTGAAGGCAATCCTATCTTTTCAACCATATAGACACTAGCCATATTAGCACAACTTCCACCATCAATTATAACACCATATACCTTTCCATTAATGTAGTATCTCATATGGAAAATGTTCTCCCTTTGTGCCTTTTCGTCATCCTTGACTTGCATATTAAAGATTCGCCTCATGACCAGCAATTCATCATGGACTGGTAATTCATCTTCTTCCAATTCTACAAGAGATGGCATGGAATCCGATTCTTGCTCGTCTTCCGTTTCATATTCTCTATCATCCCTTATCACCATTGTAAGCTTATTTGGATATTGGCTTGCAATATGACCCTGCCTTAATACTTAAAAAATTTAATGTCACGAGTTTGAGAGGTAGAGGATTCACTGTTACCTTTCGGCGTCATTTCCTTTGGAATTGTTTTTGCTGGTTTTGAGGAAGTTGTAGGCTTCTCCTCCTTCTTTGAAGTACTTGTCTTCCAAGTACTTTAACGTGTACTTCCTCGCTTGAGTTGTTGCTCCACTTTGACAGCCGTGTGTACCATATCTTGCAACTCTACATAATGGTATATTTTAACTCGATTTTGGATGTCACAGTTCAAGCCATGCAAAAATCTAGCCATGGTTGCTTCTCGATCCTTCTCCACATAGGCTCTTATCATAGCAACCTCCATTTCTTTGAAATAATCTTCCACACTTCTACTTCCTTGCCTCAGCCCTTGAAGCTTGTTGTAGAGATTTCAATAGTAATGGTTAGGTACAAATCTCTTTCTCATGATTGCTTTCATTTCCTCCCAAGTCTCCACGGATCTTTCACCATTTCTTCTCCTACCTATCACGAGTTGATCTCATCAAGTTAAAGCATAATCGGAAAACTCAGTGACAGCGAGTTTTACCTTTTTGAGATCGGAGTAGTAGCGACAATCAAACACAAATTCCATCTTTTTCTCCCATTCAATATATGACTTTGGATCGGATCTTCCTTGAAAATGAGGGATTTTCATCTTGATGGAGCTAAGGTTGTTGTCTTCATTTTCTCTCCTCCAAGTTGGTCTTCTAGTGCGCCCAAAAGATTCCCTATCGAATTCATCATCAACTTCATCAAGCTCTTTATCTCCTAGCCTTTGTGTTTTACGCCTTCTTTGGGTGTTAGAGGTGTGTGAACGAGCCATTTGTGACTCCGCCTCCAATTGGTCAATTATTTCGTGTAAGGGTTCAAGTTCTTGTCGTAGCAATCTTTTTATTTCTCCCATCAAGGTTTTAATTTGTAAGTTTTGTTTATGATCCTTCTCATTGGAATGGTGAGACATTTTGGAAATCCTGCAAGAAAATTCCTCACAAATAATAATCACTCCACTCACACTCAAATGTTCTCACAAACGAGGTTTACACTCGTTATCTCTCTTAAGGTTGTTATTGAACTTGAACACTTATCAAGTGAGACTATGACTTTCACAACTAAAACTTATCAAACAATTTTTGTGTTCTTTTAAGTTGTGAAATTAATACACCAAGGAAAGAAAGAAGATAACAACTTGAAAGATAGATGAAGGGTAAAAGAATAATGAACTAGATGAACAATAGAAATTTTATCCAATGTTGATCGAGAAGAACTTTGTTAATGAATCTTTTGGCAACCTGGATCAAAAGGAAAAAGAATATTAGATAAAAACTTCACGAAATGAATTTTGGTATCCACTTCTTCTTCTTCTTCTTCTTCTTTTTTTAATATTTGGCCATCACTTTTTTTTCTTTTGTTCAGCCCTTTTTTTCTTTTGAAAAGAATAAAGTAAAAAAAAAAAAGAAGTGGAGATGAGAAAGTGACTCCTCAAATTCCAAATTCACTGTTAGAACCTTGTCCAACATGTGACAAAACCTGCTAACCCAAATGTGAATCTTGATTTCAAGAAAGTCAAGAATAAAAAAGAATAAAATCAAATAGGAAAACAAGGATATGCAACCCTTAGAAATGGCTCTGATACCAAATGATGTGATTCCAATCCGAAGGACTGTGAACACTTAGAAAGTTGCCCAAGATATGTTTAAGGGATGCTAGATTTGATTGGTGTAAACCGCGACCCACTATCTATAAAGAGATAGGAATCTTGGTATAAAAACACCACAACCAACTACACCAAAATTGGTTGATGAGTTTTGTTTGAACACCACAAGTTGATAAGTTCATAGAACACCACAACTTGATAAGTTCATTGAACACCACAAGTTTCCAAAGAAAACTTGATAAGTTCTAAATTCTACGTTCTCAAAGAACCCAAATATGAGATAAACTCACAATTTTATTACTCAAAAGCTTACTTCAAAACATTACAAAGATGCCTATTTATAGGCTTGCAAAAGTATTCAAAATATCCTAAATATCATTGTCTAAAAACTAGAAAAAAATAAATATTAATTTTGGACTTTCTAACTTCTAGACTGTCTTTGACGAGACTAATAAAATTCTGCATTTTAATATATTAATTATGCACCATTCTAGATGATTTATTGGTCAAATAAAAGGCACATTGCAATGGTACGTTGACCAAGTGTTGGAATGAGTAGATTCATGCATCTTGAGCTAGCTTCCAAGACTTCAATAATTATTTCATTTGACTAAATTTTCAGCCATGACTTTTCATCCTCCAATGCCTCAAAATGGATGATTGACCATTGAATTTGAAGTCTTCAACACTTGACTACTTTAATAATTGTTGGTTGGAATTTGGACTATCTTTGGGACCAAAATTCATCTTTGATCTAGATCAAATACACTTTTGAATTTGGACCACCACTCCATTAATTGGATGGGAAGTTGGGGCCAAGCTCGCATCTCTGGCCGCAGAGTCTGCACCTTTGGTCACAGAGTTTGCATATTTGGCCGCAGAGTTCACATCTTTGAGTCGAGTTCAAAACTTTGACTCTGAGTTCAAATATTTGAGCCTAATATTGGGAAGTCAGAGTCGAGTTCACATCATTAGCCCTCTATTGGAAACAAGCCTTGTTCTTAAGACTGAAAAGAGGGAAATTGCTGTTTAATAAAAGTATAGTCTACCCAAGAAGAGTTTGTAACCTCCAGCCCTTTCCACTTGATCACCCATTATAGCATTTGCTATTATCACATAGTATCACCCTTCTTTGGAGTATAGTCTCAGGTTCCAGAGGGCAAATCTCATCTAAATTGAGTTCATGTAGCGTTGTGTAGTGTTGGCTAGAATGTTTCCCAAAGGTTTATTTAATAATGAGACATAGAACATTGGATGAACTTTGAAGTCAGGTGGTAGTTGAAGCTTATATGCAACTTTCCCTATCTTGGCTGTGATTTGGAAGCTTATATTTCGAAGCATTAATTTAATCATTCAGATTAGCCATCACTTTGAGGATGATATGAGGTACTCAAGTTCAGTTTTACCCCTAACACTTGGAATGATACTTGCCAAAAGTGACTAGTGAATATCTTGTCTCGATCACTCACAATTGACTTGGGTAGGCCATGTAACTTGAATATCTCATCCAAAAATAACTTTGCAATAGTAGTTGTATATAAATGAATGTGCCAAAGCCACAAAATGTCCATATTTAGTTAACCTATCCACAACCACCATGATGTTGTCATAGGACTTGGACAAAGGTAATCTTTTAATAAAGTCCATAGTTATATGTTTCTAGGATTGTCAGGGAATAGGTAATAGTTGAAGAAGGTCGATATATGAAACATGTTAATCCTTATTCCTCTGACACACTTCACAACATATTGATATATTCAATTAGGTCAGCTTTCATGTTTGCCAGTGAAAAAGATATTTCATTCTATTCTAGTAAGCTGTTTGACCTTAATGTCTTCTCATTGGTGACAAGTAAAATGCTGCTAGTAACATTGACCTGATTCCTGCAAATTTTCCCACACATATTTTGCCATCTTTGTTGAGAAGCCTTAAAGCATACTGATAAGTCAGATTTTGTTTAGAATTTAGGACTGCATGTGAAATCAAGTCCTGAATCCACTCATTACTCTCATAGCTTTCACTATCTGTTGCATCCATGATGGTTGGATCCTATTAATAGCATTCAAAATACCTCGTGTTATATCTCCTGTCTCCTGCATTACTCTTCTTAAAAGGGCATTAGCCGTTTTGTTTTAGTACCTTTTGTATGTTGAATTTCATATTCCAATCCTAGTAGCTTAGTAATGCTGCAAGGAGTTTGCAAGCTTTTGCTCCAATAGGAACTTTAAAGCTTGATGGTCAGTGTTGCAGATTTTACACACGCAAATGCACGTGATCGTTAACAAGTAATACATAGTGAATAAAAATTATCGTTCCCCAAAGACTAATGATTTATTAAACACCAAAATTAGAATAATTCTAACTTTATTCGAACAATTGTAAAAATACTTTCTAAATGAACTAAGTTAAAACCAAATCTTAAACTAAGCTAAATTAAATCAGTGAATAAATTTTATATCAGACGACTAAAGCTCTAGGGTTTTCGAATTCACCATAACTAATCCATCTTAATACTAATCTATCTCTATAGTCTAATTTATTTTCCTAATTGATAGTCAAGATTCCATAACTTATTTACTAGTCCCTCTCGAGATCTAATAAAAATTTCCCTAATTGCTAATTCACTATATTCCTATGTCAATTACAACAATTATGAAGTCATTAATTTCTATGGATTCTCATGTAGCGACTACACAAACCATGCAGGTATATTCCTATCCTACATGTAATTCATGACATTTATCCCAATGAACTTGACACATAACTCCCCTTCCAGTTCATTATGATTAACAAATCATCTAATTAGTGATCAGGTAATTAGAAGCATTAAACACAGAGATAAATACTCAACCATAGAAAATTAAATCAAACTATATTAATAGAAAAATAAAAAGACTTCATAGTTAGGCTACATTGTAGCCCTAGAAAAATGAATTAGTTCATGCTAATATAAAAAAATATCACCAAAATTTTAAACATAATTGAAAGAGAAATAAAAGAGAAAAGCTAAGCTAAAATCCATAGGTTGCTACCCTCCTTGTTTTCTAGCTTCGGCCCTCTCTATTTTCTCCTAGGCGGGGGTCCTTCTGTTTTCTAGCTTTTTTTGCCTCTTTTTTATATGGGGCTCTCTGCTTCCTCAAAAACCAGAGGTGACTCTCTCTTTGTCTTGTTCACAATCCTTGTCATTTTAAAATTCTACACCCTTCACAATTCTCCCAGAAACACAAACGGGTGGACTCCACTTTTTTTTTGTTTCCTTTTCCTTTTCTTTTTCTTTTGATCCTCTTTTGTCTTCTTGTTATATGCTCCAGACTTCTCACCCGTCCATAACTTCTTCTTTTCTTTCTTTCTTTTGTTTTGTTCTATATTGATGCATGAAGTCTCCATCTTTGATACAAATTGTCCTAGCCCAAAGTCTTTCTCTTATTTTTCTCAACTTTTTCTCTAAATTAACATTTTCCATTCCTAATACAAAAACATACCAAAATCAAATAATTTTTCCTTAAAATCAAAATAATAATGAGAAAATATTAACAAGAAAAATGAACATTTTAACCCTTATCAAATTCCCCCACACTTAAACCATGCTTGTCCTCAAGCATACATTAAATCAACATCTTCCTCTCCTTTCATTTCCCTTTTTCAACCCGTTCGCAAATAATCCAAAGTTATCACACATTAGCAATCAAGGTTGAAAAAACAAGTCAAAGAACAAATACTCATAGCCTTTCTTTTTTCACAAAACATAAGCACCTCATTAATCCCAACAATTTTTATCGACATCAAATGTACAAAATTTGACCACCTCTCATAGGTTGCACTGTAATCACTCAAAGTGTTTAAAAGTTCATTTAGCACTCAAATCAAATAAAACATGTTATTATCATAGACTTGCTTATATATCACATCTCTACCACTAACAAGTATGAATCCATGCAAAAATCAAAGGGACTTAAAAACGTTGTAACGGGGCTTAAGTAAGGGTAGGTAAACAAAAGGAAAATTCAAGTTACGCAAATCAAGATATGTAGGAACTTCCTTGCAAGATTCAAAAGCAACACAAGTACATTTTAGAACCACTTTCTTTTCAAGATTGATATCCCCTTTCATTTTTTTCTTTTTTTCACATATAGTTGGACCATTTTGTATACAACAGAGAACATTTACTTTGTCCAAACTTTTCAGGGAATACTTTTTCACTTCTTCTCATTTTTTTCTTTTTTTTTTCACTTTTTTTCTTCGTTGCTTTTCTCTTCAGTGGTTCTTTCCTTTAGAAACAACAGCAATTTTATCATGCAATTCATTCTCACATACTCTTGACAAAAGGGTTCAACGATGGTAAACAAAAATAACGGTTTAAGGCTAATGACGTGGTGTTAAAAACAAAGAAAAGTCAAGGCTCAAACTGGTCAACTAGAGGTATATGTAATGAGATGGCTTTTGTTTGTTTGTTTTTTTTTTGTTAGAAAGTTCAAATTGGCTAATCCTAAATGCCCTTATCATTTCAAAGCATGAATCCAAAAGGTGATCTCGACATGCATAACAAAGCAAGTTCTAGAATGATCATACCATATTTGACAACACTCAACCAAGAAAAATGTGAGCAAGGAAAAGAAAATGCTCTTAGGCTCAAATACTCACAAAAGAGGTTCAATGGATCAAAATTGCACATTCTTATTTAATTCCATCATCGCAACCAATGAGATGCTTAAATAAAATTTCAAAACAAAAGCTAATCATACTCATTCCTTTTCAGGCATTCCAACTCAACCACTAATGCATGCTATCTAGGAATTATTCTAAACAAGTTTCAAAGAGTTAGGAATTTCAAGAAAGATATACAAATAGTTAAGCATGATTCGCAAAAATTTGATCACAAGAATGTAACCATAAAAGCACAAGAACCCCACCCCCCCCCCCCCCACACTTAACCCATACATTGTCCTCAATATATGGAAAATAGGCTCATAATTCAGAAAAGAAAAGGTAAACAGAAAGATAAAGTGAAACTTCCCTGAATCGTGACACAAGAAACTTGAGCTATGGTGAGAGGAGAAATGGCGGCCCGAACCCAAAATGTTTGAAAAATGCATCTAGATTGGACTCTAGTCTTTGAATACATTGATCTATATCTGAGTTGAGGGATGAGGGTGCTGGAGGAAGTGATGGGAAATACTCACAGAGTGGGGAAGGACTTTGAGATGGTGATGAGCTTCTCATGGGTGAAGGGTTGAGCTTTGTTGGAGAAACACGTTTTCTTATAGCCATCTTGATTCGCGGCATGATGGAGTAATGAAATGACAATTTTAATAAGGCAACAGTGCAGCCCCAAAGAGAACAAGACACAACCCACAAATAGAACAAATTCAAAACAATGTAAAGAAAAACCACATAAATAATTAAAAGACCAGTCCGTAATTCATTAGGGGAGCAAAAGAAAATAACAAATAATAAGTAGAAAGAAAACAAAAATAACAAGAAAACAGAAAAAAATTGTAAACCAAGAAGAACCGCTGGTTTCCGTTTGAACGAAGTTATAACACACAGCCCTTGAAAATTAACTAACTAATGAACACCAAAGATGAATGCTTAAACTATTTCACAAATTAAACTATTTTGCCCATCAAAATATTCAGTCAAAATATGCAGTAAACCACACCGTCAAAACAAAATTGTAGAAATTGACTAAGAAAAACAACAAGAAAAATCAATGGTCAGCCCGTAAAACTGCAGGAACGGGAAAGAACATAAGAGATAAAGAATAAAAACACGAGAATTCAATGGAGTTACGAAGCCATGGAACGGCGGAGGTGATAAGTCTGCACGGCGGCGGAGATGAACGGCGGGGCTGGTGAAACTGAAACCAAGCGGCAATAAAAATTCAGTTACGGCTGTGATTGCACCGATCGGAGAGGTCCAAACGGCAGAGGAGATGGATTGCGCACGGTGGTTGCACGAAAAGAGAAAAAAATTGGGTTGAAGAGTTGGGCGGCATAAAGAAAAGAAAAGAAAAGAAAAGGGATTTTAGGAAGGAAGAAAAAATTTCGGGTGTTAAAACCCTTATTTGATTTTTTTATTTTTTTAAAGGAAAAATAGAAGACGAGATGAAATAAAGTGTGGGCACGCCTAAAGAGTTTAGGTCTTCCAGAAAATTTTTAAAAGACTATTTTTCTTAAGGTGTGAGCACGCCTAAGAATGTGAAGTCTTCTGGTTTTTAACTCTTTCTCTTTTCTTTTTTTTTCAAATTTCCTGCTACAAAAAACAATTAAAAGCATTAGAAAAGAAAAGAAAAGAAACATAATAAAATTAAGAACAAAAAAAAAAGATAAACAAGAAGACTTTAGGTTGCCTCCCAAACAGCGCAATTGGTTAACGTCGTTATGCTCGACATCCTCTATTGCTCAAGTTCTTAAATTTTCACCAGTCTCTTAAACCACCCCTGCATTTTCTGATCCTCTGGGGTTATGGAAACCTGGTCATACCTTGAATAACCAACTAGAGAGGCATACGTTAGATGCTCGGGCAGTAGCTTGAGGTCTAATTGTGAAGGCTTCTCAACTGAAAGTAGTGGTTTGGAAACACCTTTCCAAGCTCTTCAAATGGCTTTTTAATGAACAAAGATGCCAAGACCTCTAGTTGTTTGGAGCATGTATCTACATCTTTATTTTTAAAATTCTCTATCCCTACAAGACATGCGTCCATGGGATCTTTTCAATGGCTAGCTTGGAATTCTTTAGTGCACCCATCAATTGTATCCACCTTCATACAATTGTCTATCTCACTCGGAAATTTCAGCGGTTTAAAGACATTGAAAGTGACTTGCTCATCTTGAATTCTCATGGTTAGTTGTCCTTTTCGCACATCTATTAGGGTCTTCCCCGTAGCTAAAAAAGGTTTACCAAGATATAGGAATTTCTTGGTTTTCCTTCATGTCAAGTACAATGAAATCAGCCGGGAAGATAAATTTATCCACATTGACAAGCACATCCTCTATAATATCTCAGGTATTTTAATGATCTATCTATTAATTGCAAGGTAATTGTGGTGGGTTTGGCTTTTCCTAAGCATAGTTTCCTGAAAACAGAGAGAGGCATAAGATTAATACTTGCACCAAGATCACACAAAGCTTTATCAAAATAAGATTTTCCTATAGTGCAATGAATAGAAAAACTCCCCGGATCCTTAAGTTTAGGAGGAAGCTTTTTCTGCAAAATGGCACTGCACTCTTCAGTGAGTGCAACCGTCTCATACTCTTCCAACTTTCTTTTGTTGGAGAGGATCTCCGTCTCATACTCTTCCAATTTCACATAGCTGGGCATCTGTTCCAAAGCATCAGCAAAAGGAATATTAATATGTAATTTCTTAAAAACATCAAGAAATTTGGAAAATTGCTTCTCTAGCTTTTGCTTCTGGAATCGCTGAGGATATGTCATAGGTGACACATAAGGGGTGGATTATCTGGAAACAACTTTGATGTGGGTTTCTCAAATTCTTTAGTTTGTTCCCCAAATTTTTCAAACTGCACTTCCCTTTCTTCTTATTTTGACTTTTTATGTGTCTCAAGTGCAAGCAACACTTTACCACTTTCTAGTGTAATTGCCTTCACATGTTCCTTAGGGTTGGTTTTCGTATTGTTAGGCAAAGATCCCTGTGATCTAGAATTTAATGAACTGGTAAGTAGTCTCATATGAACCTCCAAATGTTGGATGGATGCTGATTGATTTTGCAAAGTTGCTTTAGTCTTAGCCATGAACTGAGATGTGTTTATACTCAATTGAGCAAGAGCATCTTCTAAAGACATCTTTTGTGCATGGGGTTGAATTTGCTGTGGATGTTGAAATCCTTGGGGTTTATTAGCTGGCTAATTATTTCTCCAAGAAAAGTTTAGATGGTTTCTCCATCCCGAATTGTAAGTGTTGGAGTAGGGATTATACTGTCTATTGGCATTTTCTAGAAATTGAGCTTGTTCCATCTGAGATGGGGCAAAAGAATTGCCCACTTGACATTCAACACTTGGATGAGGTCCACTACAAAAATCACAAGACTCTGGAGGAATATGGATGGCATTTGCATTGAGCGTACTAAGTTGTATTGACAGTGTAGCAACTTGAGCTGATAATGCAGTGAAAGCATCAACCTCATGCTTACCATGATTCCTCTGCAGTGTGGATCTCCTTGAAGACCATTGGTAGTCTATAGATGCCATCTCTTCCGACAGTGCATAAGCAGCTACATATGTCTCCCCATTAATGAACCTCCCACTGCAGTATCTACAAGTATCTTGTTTGTTCGAGTCAACCCATTATAAAAAGTCTACAATTGTAACCAATCTGGGATACCATGATGTGGGCATGCTCACAGCAAATCTTTATACCTCTCCCATGCTTCAGAAAGTGCTTCCATCTCATGCTGGACGAATGTGGTGATCTCATTCCTCATCTTTGCAGTTTTGGTAGGTGGAAAATATTTTGTCAAGAATTTCTACCTACACATGTCCCACATGGTGATTGCTCCTGTTGGCAAAGAAAGCAACCAGCTCTTGGCCCTATCCCTTAGTGAGATCTAATGGCATCATTAGAAACGCCATTTATTTTCAATGTATTGCATATCTCAAGAAAATTCATTATGTGTGCATTAGGATCCTCGTGTGCTAACCCAGTGAACTAATTGGTTTGGACCATCTGGATTATGCCTGATTTCAATTCAAAATTATCTGTAGCAACAGGTGGAGGTATGACACTATGGAGATCATATGTGGCATTAGGCAAAGCATAGTCATGTAATGCTCTGGTGTTTGCATTAACGACAGGTATAGCGTTCTCTTCATTTTTAGCCATGGTGTTATGAGATTATGTAGAATTTTCTCTCTTCTCCTTTCTATTCGAACGACAGGTTTTTTTTTTTCTATCTCTGGATCAAATGGGAGTAGATTATCACTTCCAAACTTTCTCATGCACTACAGAACAAAATCTGAAAAGAGAAAAGAACAAAAATAATAAAATAAAAATAAAAATAAATAAATAAATAAAAATTAATAAATGAAAATAAAGTTCAAATTAAAGCTAGAACTACTTGGTATCAATATTAATAAAATCAAATTAGTCCCCGGCAACGGCGCCAAAAACTTGTTGCAGATTTTACACACTCAAGTGCATGTGATCATTAACAAATAATACATAGTGAATAAAAATTATCGTTCCTCCAAAGACTAATGATTTATTAAACACCAAAATTAGAATAATTCTAACTTTATTCGAACAATTGTAAAAATACTTTCTAAATGAACTAAGTTAAAACCAAATATTAAACTAAGCTAAATTAAATCAGTGAACAAATTTTATATCAGACGACTAAAGCTCTAAGGTTTTCGAGTTCACCATAACTAATCAATCTTAATACTAATCTATCTCTATAGTTTAATTTATTTTCCTGGTTGATAGTCGAGATTCCCTAACTTATTTACTAGTCTCTCCCGAGATCTAATTAAAATCTCCCTAATTGCTAATTCACTATATTCCTATGTCAATTACAACAATTATGAAGTCATTAATTTCTATGGATTCTCATGTAGCGACTACACAAATCATGCAGGTATATTCCTATCCTACATGTAATTTATGGCATTTATCCCAATGAACTTGACATATAACTCTCATTCCAATTTGTTATGATTAACAAATCATCTAATTAGTGATCAGGTAATTAGAAGCATTAAACACAGAGATAAATACTCAACCATAGAAAATTAAATCAAACTATATTAATAGAAAAATAAAAAGATTTCATAGTTAGGCTACATCGTAGCCCTAGAAAAATGAATTAGTTCATGCTAATATAAAAGAATATCACCAAAATTTTAAACATAATTGAAAGAGAAATAAAAGAGAAAAGTTAAGCTAAAATCCGTAGGTTGCTGCCCTCCTTGTTTTCCAACTTCGACCCTCTCTATTTTCTCCCAGGCGGCGATCTTTCTGTTTTCTAACTTTTTTTGCCTCTTTTTTATCTGCAGCTCTCTGCTTCCTCAAGAACCAGAAGTGGCTCCCTCGTTGTCTTGTTTACAATCCTTGTCATTTTAAAATTCTGCATAGGGGTGGCAATTTCGGGTTCGCGGGTTACAAATTACTCTTTAAATGGGTTAAACAGGTTGACCTGTCAACCCATCAGGTCGACCCGAACTCGACCTGTTTATTTTTCGAGTTAATTGTATCTGATTTAATTTCAACCCGAACTTGTTAATTTAGTATTTTCATGTCGTGTCAATTTCGTGTTAGGTTCGTGTCGTGTTATCGTGTCGTATCGGCCATTGCCACCCTATCTGCACCCTTCACAATTCTCCCAGAAACACAAATGTGTGGACTCCACTGTTTTTTTTTTCCTTTTCTTTTTCTTTTGATCATCTTTTGTCTTCTTGCTATATGCTCCAGACTTCTCACCCGTACATAACTTCTTCTTTTCTTTCTTTCTTTTGTTTTGTTCCATATTGATGCATGAAGTCTCCCTCTTTGATACAAATTGTCCTAGCCCAAAGTCTTTCTCTTCTTTTTCTCAACTTTTTCTCCAAATTAACAATTTCTATTCCTAATACAAAAACATACCAAAATCAAATAATTTTTCCTTAAAATAAAAATAATAATGAGAAAATATTAACAAGAAAAATGACCATTTTAACCCTTATCAGTCAGTTTTGATTACAAAACAATGACTACTTAGATGGTGTTTCCATTTTCCCTATTGCTAGTATTACTGTCACAAGTTATTTCTCATAAATGGATAGTCCCATATTTCTACCACTGAAAGCTTTTCTCAAATAAGCTGTGGGCTACCCTTCTTGCATTAACACTATCCCCATTCCTCTATCACAGGCATCAATTTCAATTACAATTCCTTAGAAAAGTCAAGCATCCTTCGTACAAGAGCACTAGTGCGAGCATTTTTAACCTGCTTAAAGTCTTCAAAAGTAGCTTCATTCCATTGGAATGCATCCTTTCTTAATGGGTTGTGAGGGGTTTGCTAATCAATCCATTTTTTTTAATGAATCATTTGCAGTAGCCTACTAACCCCAAAAATCTATGAGTTCCTTCAAGGTTGCAGGAATAGGCCATGTCAATATACTCTCCACTTTCCCTTTGTCCATACTTACCCAATTTTCAAAGATAATATGGCCTAGATATTCCACTGAAATTTGTGCGAAAGTACATTCAGATATGTATAATTGATGTTCTTTCAAGACTACTAACATAGATTCCAGGTGTTTGACATAAACTAGTACATCATCAAAGAAGACAAGAACAAATTTTCTCAAAGAGGGCTGAATCATAAGGGATTGAAATGTTGCTGGAGCATTAGTAAGTCCAAAAGGCTTCACTACAAAGTCAAAATGCTCATGGTGAGTTTGGAAAGCTATTGTAAGGGTATCTTGAGGTTTAACCTTGATTTGATGATATCCAAATCGAAGTTCCGGCTTAGAAAAATACTTAGCTCTAAACAACTGATCAAGTAGTTCTTTTATTTTTGGAATAGGATATCTATCATTCATGGTCAATACATTAAGGTGCCTGTAATCCACATAGAATCTCCATGTGCCATCCTTTTTTTTTAATCAGTAGCACAGGTGATGCATAGGTGATATTACTATGTTGAATAACGTCACTCTTTAGCATATCAGTCACTTGTTGTTCTATATCAGATTTTTGTGAATGAGGGTATCTATAAGGCCTAAGTTTAAAGGGGGAATTGATGGTCAACTGTTCTTGTAGGTGTAAATATGGTGGGAGGAGTATCAACCACTATAGAATACTGTGCTAGAAGGCTAGAAACAACATCAGGTAATGTACTTGATGTACTTACCTCGTTTTCAGTGGCAGTAGAAGCCAACTCTTTGCATAATCTCATTCTTTTATTATTCAAGTACCTTTTGAGATCTTTCCCTCTCATCAACTGCATGGGCCTGAAACACCATCTTCTCTCCATCCTAATCTAGTTGTATGTTTAGATTCTTGAAATCAAAAGTAATTGGGCTGTACTAGTACATCCAGTCCACCCTCAGTGCCATTACTCTTAGATTGAAGTAGAAATGATACCCTTGAATCTCCCATCTAAATCTAGGACATTATGTAGTACTTGTAATTTGGCTCCTATCTGCTATAATCACTGTAAAAGGAAATACTCTCTAATAAACCAATGATAACTGCTGCACAATGTTGTGGTTTAGATAGTTGTCCGTACTTCTAGTATCCACCAATATGTTCACCTTTCTGTCTTTAATCATGCTATGTAAAGTGATTGTCTTTTTTTGCAGGCTATCTAATAGTGTGTATATGCTTCTTCTAGATTAGCATTTTTGCTATATGATTCCCTTTCTTGCTCACCAATCATGAAGTTAAACTATCTAAATTTGCAATGATGCCCTGGTCCAAATTTTTCTCCACACTTATAACATAAACTATTATTTCTTCTATATTGTCGTTCTTTTGGAGAAATCTTTTTATACTCCTCTTTTTTCATTGTTCTAGTATTTTTATCCTTCTTTGCAAGAATTCTATAAATGTTGCCAACTTTCTCTGTCAGCCTCGCAATCTTAACTATGCCAAGATTAGGGTCACCAATAGTTTTCCCAAGCATTTTCCCTTTTTTTGCCACTAACTCCAGGGACTATTCTCGTAGTAAGGCTACCTCACAGGCTTTCAATAAAGACTAAGGTTGAATAGTCTTATCATTGGTTTCAACTCCTCCATTAACCACTTATGAAATTGGAAATGAAATACTGCTTTGATAATCTTAGATCTCTACATAATATTAATGATTTTAGTTCCTTGAATTGCTCACGATATTCCAGCATTGAACCATTTTGTTGCAATTTATTAAACTCCTTTACTTCATCCCTACCCCATTTATTCCTAAATATTTTAGTTAAGGCTTCTAAAAATTCAAACTAGAAAACTTTCCCCCTTACAAATTTTAGACTTTGAAAGCATATATTCACTTTTCACTTTTCCCTCCATATATAGTTCAATCATGTCCATTTTTCCTTATTCAATAATTTGATATATAGTAAAGAACTTGTTGCATTTTCTCAGCAATTCATGGGGGTTTCTTCATTAAACATAGTTAATTTTTACTCTGGGTATGTAGAGAAAGAAAGGCTTACCTCACCGATCCTTATAACTGAGTAGTGAATCTTCTCCTATACTTGCTTTCTGTACTGAACCAGGAATGGGCAATAATGGTATTTGATCAATTTAGGTACTCTCTTCCTGTGTGATCTTCTTATCTTTGTTCGGAATCTTGAAAACTCCTACCATCTTTGAATCAATCTTTGCACCTACTGCTAACCGAGTGGAGATCTAATTTGGCATCTAACTTGGATAGCATTTTTTCTAACTTGCTCTCCATGGTTGTTTCCCAGCTGGCTTTTGTATCTTCCAACTATCTCCCCCATTCAGAAGTCAGTTCCTGCAATTTGAGATCAATCTTCTTGACTTGATCCTCAAGCGCCTTGTAACAAGTATTCTCTGCCATTTGCTCACAAGTAGAGAATCTCATTTTTTTATACCAATTTGTTAGGTATTGAGCTTGATAAAAGTAATTGTGAAGAAATTATGCAAGGGAAGAACAATTGAGTTTTTTTCTAAAAATATTTACTATTTTAATATAAATTAAACAAATATTGTGTTTTAATAAGAGTGATAAAAATGCTGAAGTCAAAAGTCGATAATGCCATTATCACATGCAAGGGAAGAATAATTGAGTTTTTTCCAAAAACATTTACTATTTTAATATAAATTAAACAAATATTGTGTTTTTAATAGGAGTGATAAAAATGTTGAAATCGAAAGTCTACAATGCCATTGTCGACTTCAACTTAAAAAAAAAAAAATTGCCCTAAAGTCGACAATGGCATTGTCGGCTTTAGGATTATATGAAAAAAAATAAAATTTGCTTCATCCCTTCCCCTTTTCTCCCCAGCACCCCCCTCTCCCCCTCTCCCCTTGTATCCCCACACCCGCACCCCCTTCCCTCCCCAGGCCCCCCCCCCCCCCACAACCCCTTATTTCCCTCAAAACTAGCACTGGCGAAGATTTCAAGCTGACCAATAAGTATTGGGCCTTTAAGATCGTTGTTTGAGACACTAAAGTAAGACAAAAAGGGAGATTTCCAAGTGACATTAGAAATTCACTGGAAAAATAGTTTTTTTGAAAAGTCCAATTCTACCAGGTTAGTGAGATGAGAAATTGTGGTTGGAATGTCAGCTGGAGAAAATGTTATCACTGAAATTAAGGACATGTACAAACTTCAACTAATCGATCTCAGTTGGGATATTACCACTGAGGTTATTTGATTGTATGTATATAGACGAATTTTAGGGCAATTTTTTTTTTAAAAAAAAGCTAAGTCGACAATGTTATTGTAGACCTCAAAGTTGATTTTTCCGAAATCGATTTCAGCAATATTTGAAGAACTCTCAAATTCACAATATTTTTTTAATTTTGAAAAACATAAACAATATTTACTCAATTTACTCAGAATAATTAGAGAATGGGATAGAAAGAGGGGAAGAGATAGAGGGTGAAAGGAAAAGACAAAAGAAGGAAAATGTGAAGAAAGAAATAGGACTTTATTCATGAACTTCCATAAGCAACATTACAACTAATAGTCCATCTTTTATACATCTAATCACACACAGACACACACTATTTAACTAACCACTTAACTATTATTATTCAATTAGTTATCATTTCTAATTCAAGGGTTTTGGAAAATCATTTATACAACATTGTTTTACTTATCTACTTATAACAATCATGACACAATAATGACTGATCAATTTGCAAAAAATAGCCCAATGGTAAGATTACAAAAAACTGATAAACTGAAAAATTGAAAACTCAAAAACCATACCAAAAAACAAATGAATTGCAAAGTCAAAAACTGAACATTGAACTAAATACAGTTCGATTTTGATTTGTAATTCTAAAAGAGAAAAACCAAACAAATTGAACCAATTAAACTCAAAACCAAGAAACTAAACCGCTGTATACCCATAATTTTCCATGTTCCTTTAATTTTTTCTTATTGTGCCTATCTTACAATTGTGCACGCTTCTGTCTCTTTTGACATTGTCCTTAGATTAAATCACAAATTTTGTTCTCAACATTTGCGCTAAAGTTCTTTTTAGTCCACAACATTTCAAAGAATTCTTTTTAGTTAACATTCATAAACTTGATCTTTCAAACGATTCTTTTTAGTCCTTAATATTCACAACATTTGCAGTTTTGAACCCGTTTTTGCATGCTGAAAGGCAATAGTGAACTAAAAAGAACCATTTGAAATGCTGTGGACTAAAAAGAATTTTGGCACAAATGTTGAGAACGAAATTTGTGATTTAATCTTGTCCTTATTATGTTCTCGAAATTCAATTGTGCTCTTTGTGGCATCATTTTTCTTAAGAATTCACAATAGGGATTTCCTTCGCCATACAAAATTTTCTTTAAATATTTTTTAAACATGCTGGACTTTAGACTTATGGGATTTGTTTATCTTTTCATTTACACATCGTTAGTGTATTGTTCATGTCCTCCAGTAATATTTTTTTAATCAATATTAAAAAGGTTAAAATTTAATGAATTTTGGTGACTATCTATTTTGTAATTTGTAAAAGATTGAAAAAAATTATAGATATAAAAATAAATTGAAGAAATTAGATGGAAGAATTAAAACAAAAGAAAATATTGTTTTTTTTTTTTTGGGGAGGGGGGAAGGGTTAAAAACTCTCATATTTTGATATCTCATCAACGATGTATAAATAGTTGAGTATTGTTTTTTTAATTCATGGTTTATACTTGAAACCGAAATGTTGATTCCAATTCAATTCTAGAAAATCAAGAACTAGAACTAGATAATTCGGCTCGATTTTGATTACGGCTTCAAAAATCATCTCACACTGTTTCACTGTTTGAATTAAAATTATTGGTTCGATTCTAGTCCCATTTAGGGTTTCAACAAACTAAATTCTAGTCCGATCCTAGTGCAAATGGGAAAGTATGGCCAAGTCTAAACAAACTAAATCAAGAGTGGTATTGCATGTGATGTTACAGCAAAAATAAACAGTAATCCTCCCATGCCATTTTTATTACTATACATGTCAAAAAAAAAAAACTCAAACAAAACAGTAAAAAAATGCTTGACTGGAGAATTCTTCCTGTGATATTCATCAGTATAAACACAAATACAAGGAGCAAGTACGGATAGAATAATCTGTACTACTTACTCTCAATCCAGTTTACTACAATAAAGAAGTGGGTGGGTTCAGGCTGAAATGCCCCATAACAAGGCGTATCGTGAGAAAAAGAGCTTCTCTTGGATCAGAATAATAATTTGACCAAAACAAGTCCAGGAGGGTTATGAGTGTGTAATCAATGTACCGGCTAATCTATACAGCTCCTGACGATTTGACTCGGTTATTTGCAACTCCAATGTTACCTGTGAAAGTATGAGAGAACCGGATATCAGAAATTAAATAAGAGAACGGGATAACAGCATTTTGGTTATAGAAAACAGGAGAAGTCCAAAGATATCCAGGGTTGGAAAAAGCTAAAAGATCTAACGGAAAGGACTGACTCAGAAAGTCTCTAAACTTCCAAGTTCGAACGTAGTCCATTACTATGAAGTAAAAACAGGAACAACAGAATCATTTACAAAGGCATCCAATAAGGTAAGAAGCAATAATCTAGCACGTATACTAAGTTGATTTTGATAAGGAACTTGTGCACATGAGGGAGCAACAATCTCCAGTTTGATCATGCATGTGATCCACCGTATGATAGATAAACACCTTTCAGCAAATTTACAGGTTAATGTGGCAGGATGCCAACATCAAGATTTTATAGTATGTAAAAATTAATTTGTAATGGACAATGTTTTATGAGTCTGTCGAATGAAGTCAACTATCAAAGTATCCAGATGGAGAGAGACAAGACAGATAGGTATTGTAATTATTGGCTCACCTCTTTGAAGATTTCACTATGAGAAGTCTTCTCAAATCCCTGTAAGAGAAAAACAGTTTATGGTCAACCTTCCATTTCACAGATTATATATTTCCCATAAAAATTAAGAAAATGAATTTTCATCATAATATAATTGAAACCTTGAGAAAAAAGAAGTTAAGGACTTGGAGGCAGCAGAGCAACCTTGCTCCAACCTTAACTGTATTTGGAATTTCTTGAGACTAAGAAATTTAATTTCTATAAGTGAATATATTCCATGAATACCTAATCTATTGATTTGGAATCATTTTTTTCCATTTACTTTTGTATGAGGGAGGCTACCCACACCATATTTGGGTATGGAAATTCACCTCAATATTTGTCTTTTCCTATACCTTTTTTTTTTGGGGCACATCATTAGCCTCCACTTTTCAATACTCAAAATATATAACTCACAAGTAAAAAGGAAAAATGTCCGACATGTCGTGATGTCCTGGCCCCATGTGATCTCTGTGTTAATGTGTATGCCAACTTTATATTTTAAGGCTTGTGTACCAGAAAAATTGAGAGACTGATAGAAATAGGCATGCATAAAGAAAAGTGAACATGTGAAGTTGAGAGAGAAAGAGACCAATTTTTGGAACAAGCTAATAGAGGCATTATTTGATTCCCCAATTTTAGCTTGAAAGACATGAATGCCAAAATTCTCAACTGCAAAGGCCATCATAAGCATAACTGATTCTTTTCCGAGCCCTTTGCCATGGCTGCACCTCAAAAAATCATACAATTATTAGAAGGTACTGTTAAAAAAGCTTGGAATTGGTAAAGGTTTATGCATACAAGAATGTAAAATATGCATGTATTACTACTCAGAACTGATGTCTGCAAGTAGGATCTTGGTATTCAACCCTTCAAGCAGGACAAAAAATTTGCTGAAACAAATACATTATAATTAAAGTAAGGTCAAGATGTGGACACTCTTCTAGACTTCACATATAACAACTTCAAAAAAAAAAAAAAAAAAAAAAAAAAAAAAGAAGCAGAAAGAATTATTTTTTTTAAAAAAAGGACCCTGAAATCCTATGAAGGGGAAAAGAAGCTAACCATGATAGGAGTCTTCAGAAAGAACAGCTCATAATAAATGGTGAATCTCCTACCTAAATCCAAAGTGTACTTAAGTCTGTAACTGTACCTATATTCTAGACATTTTTACGGACCAAGACAATCAATATTTACTTAGATCAACACCACATTTCGCAATTTTTTGCTTGTATAACTAAGATCACCTTTTCCACATTCAGCAGATACAAAGCTGGTAGGATCTCCTTTTGATTTATGCACAGGTAGTTACTGAGTTAAACAAAATGATAAAGTATCATTGTCTTAAATTCAATTATATGGGAAGAAAAAAAGATGCAATGCCATGAGTTTTCCATGATCCTAAAATTGCATGATCTACATTTCTATGTTCAAGGGGTGCCTTTAATCTCCACTAGACTATCTTTTTTGGATTGTCAACCTATGATTACTAAAATTCAAAAGAAGATAAATAGCTGGGCAGCACTGAAACTGAGCTATGGAGGTCAACTGCAACTCTTGAAATCAACTGATGCAACTCTACTGGTCAAGGATGTTTATGCTGCCAAAGAGAGTAATAAAAAAGGTTGAAGGCTTGATGAAGTCTTTCCTGTGGTCTGGAGCTGAAAAACACCATTATATGGCTAACGTTAGTTGGAAAACATTTGCTGCACTTGTAAGAAGGTGGACTTGGTTTGAGGACTATGCGATTATGGAATAAATGCTTGATTGCTAATCATCTCTGGCACATCAGTCAAAGGAAAGAAACTTTTTGGGCTCAATGGGTGCATTCAATTTTGTTAAAAGGGTAGAAACCTCTGGACTGTGAAAATACTAGACGACAGCTCTTGGAATTGGAAGAAGCTTTTAAAGCTAAGATCAGAATTTTACACTCAAACAAAAATGGTGGTCGGGAATGGGGCTAAATATATGGTTCTGGGTTAACAATTGGCACCCCCAAGGGCCATTACATTTGCAACATCCAAGCAATATACTGGCAGTTTTTAACTGCAATGTTAATGCGGACTCTCAGCTTTTATTGAGAATGATCAATGGAAATGGCCTAGTGGAAGGCACCTAACACTAACTGCTAAAAGGCTAATGGTTAAAGCAGCTAGACTCATTAAACCATGCAGGGACAGGACAGATGAAATAAAGTGGATGGCTCATTCTTCAGGTAAATTCATTGTAGCATCTGCAGTGCAATTCCTAAGAGAAGCTAAAGACTAAGGTTGAGTGGCATAATGTGGCCTGGTTTAAAGGGTGCATTCCTAGATTTGTTTTTGGCTCTTGGCTTTTGTGTTGGAAATGGTTGACAACCAAGGATAGATTAAGTCGATGGGGGATTAAAGTAGATGCAACTTGTTTTTTATGTAAAACACGGCCAGAGAGCATTGGGCATCTTTTCTTTGAGTGTTATTTCTCATCTATGATATGGAGAAAAGTTCAAAGACTCCGCTTAATGTATAGGGAATTCTATGCATGGAACTGCCATGGCCTTTGGAGCATATGAAGGGTAACACTTTTCAGAAGAGAATTAAGAAATTGGCTTTTTCTGCCACAGCATCTCATGTCTGGAGGCAGAGATGTACCATGGAATTTGAGCACACAGAGGCTAACCCAGTGGCCTGAAATGAACGTAATCCAAAATGATGTTAGACCTGCTGTGATTTCATGGGATGGGATTCCATATACTAGGAAAAATTGGAAGCTAATGCTTAAATGGGATGGGATCAAATGCATTTTCAGTGGATGGACCGATATGTTCTGTCTTTTTATGCAATTTGATCAACTGCCTAGCTGTAATGCTATTAGTGTAAGCCTTCTATTCTGATTATAAATAAAATTACAGCTTTGCTTATAAAAAAATGTTCTAGTACTATGACCATAATTCTACAATTCAACAATGAATACATTCTCTTCTTTCTCCTTGACAAGTAGAAAGCTTTCAATTCATAAGCCACAACCAGGAAGCCAATACTTGGAGACTTGGACAATAATTCTCAAACCTAAATGAAATCTAGGTTACAAAAATTTCCATCTTTGACAAATGCTTTTTTAAAATGAAGTCCAGAGCATTATTGCAGACACAAAACAGATGAGAGTGGGCCATAAACTAAGTAAATTACAAAAACTGGATCAGGAAAGTATTAATATATTAAAGAACAAGAAAGATTGGCAATGCATGTATGGTGAAGTTTCCCTTACACAACTTTGGCTTTACTTTCCAGTACCAAGAAGTAAAGCACTAAGCTATGATGTTCATTGATAAGCTGCCACTGATACATTCCAAGTCATTATAAATCATTAGTCTGTTTAATTAGCCAGTTAACACAGAAGGTGTTAAAGATGCAATACAAACAAGTGGAGCATTGGAGACATCTTAGTTGGATTATACATCGCACATTCCATTGGTTTATCCAACAAATAGTACTCAATATTTTAGTTTGATCTCTGATTCATAAGTTCCCCAAATTCCTATTTGGTAACTAAATAATCTGCACTTCAAGTACAACACATGTTGCATTTGAGTAGTCAACATTAAGAGAGAGAGACCTCAGATCCTGATCAACTTTAGAGAACCTCAAATTCTAGTCAACTTTGTTAACTTCATTCGTCCATATATTTGATGAGAGAAGAGAGATACATTTTTAGATATGTAATTGTACCTTAATAAAGAACCCACGAAGAGTAATGGCCCCATATCATTATAGATTTATAGATTCTCTATTTATGAGCATGTCAAACTGCTAGAAGGTCCAGCGCCACACCAAATTGGAAAAAGGCTTATCATCATCTTCCATCAGAGCAACTACAGCATGTTTTGGGTTTATATCACTACAATAATTTCAAACATTTGAAACTTTTTCTTTTGATGAATTTCACCTAACATTGAAGCAGCAGTCAGCATACATCTATACGAATATTGCACAGGTTTCTACAGCTAAGAGACATGCTTTGAAAATACCAATTCGTGCACAAGTAACTTGGAAAAGCATGCAAATAATTAAATACTGGCACTTTGCTACATCTTTCACATATACACATATATGTGTATGTATGTATGTATATATATACATACATACATACATGTGTATGTATGTATGTATGTTTGTATGAACATATAAGTCGGGCAGTCGGTAGTCATTGGCAATTGTAGCTCAAGACTGTGAAAACTCAAATCATGATTTTCATTGGAGCAGGTATTATCTTCATAGTACCAAAAATATAAGCACAAGTTCACAATCAATCAACCATATTTTGACCATAGAGATTCTATTTCATGCTACTGGCATTCAACTTGTTCTTCTTTGTTTTAGTCCTTTGGCAGATAGGCATTTTTTAAATAAATTTATTCGATACTGAATGTATCCAGTCAAGTGACAAGTCAAAAAATATTTCTTTAGTGCACATTCAGTCTTCTAGGGTGATAAGCCTTGCAGAGGTAAGCTAGGAGTAGGAACTAAAATCTGGTCAGCCTAAAAGGACCACGTTGCATTGCTAAAATGGGTGGACAAAAGTACCTTATCTGTTTTCTTGACAATATTCTTATAGTTTTCTCAATGAAGGAACATTCTTCAGATAGATTAAAATTAAAAAAGATGTGTTGTTTTAGAGATCTAGTTGAGCAGAGTTGTGAAGTATCTCATTCATTGTTTTATAAGAAATGATGAAGTAGTTTGACAATCCAATGCACTAATGTTGAATATTGAAGCATTAGAGTTGAATCATCAATAACCCTTCTGAGGATTGGGGGACAGACCTAGACCCGTTTTCCTGCCTCCTACTTTATACCTATTGCATCAATGTACGTATTGATGGAAGTGATTGATTCATTCCTTTTCCAAGGACAAAGATCTAAGACACAGCAAAATACCTATTACATCAAGATTAGACATTCTTAGAAGACTATTTAATTAAGTTACAGTATCAGTTGTTGGTATCCCATCAATTGTGAAGCAACCATAAGTTGGATAAATGCATACAAAGCACTATATGCATAATGTAAAAAATGATGAAAATATAAGGTACCATTTCAATGTGGTATCCTATATAAGCAAATGAACAATGATACAAAAATTTAACTGAATATCAAGAGTATGATGACATTGTTTGATACACTCAAGAAGACAGTATCAGTAATAGCACTATAGATCCGACATAGTTCTACATCAACTGGTCCTTCTTCTACAGTGGTAGGTCAAAATCTGAGCTAAACATAACTCCATGTCTAAGCTCAGGCATGTGTATACTTAATTTGGCGACTGCAATCTACAAGGATTGAATTCTAGACCTTGGACAACCTAACATGGATATCTCATTTTATTAGACCACCTTAGTCTGACAAGATAAAGAATTTTGTATGCGTGGATGAATGAAGGAGCTCGGGGTGATTAAAGTAATAAATAACATTTCAATCAAATAAAAGTTTCCAGATTGCAGCAGCTAAGATACCTTTTTGTTTCAGCTATCATTATCTCAATCTCAGCCACTTTGGGATCATCCAAATCATTCATGTATATGTTAACATCACCAACCATTGCTGAAAGAAATAGTATTACGTCAACAACCAAAACAACAACTCTAGGTCTCAGAGCTTCCGCATTAATTTCTTGAGTTTATCACAAACAAACTTGAATAAGCTCAAACAGTGAGACAACATTTCTCAAAAAACATGCACAAACTTTAGTTTTTATACTAAATTGCTGTTCAGTGCCAATAATATCACCACACCCTACAAGGAGCCAAGTAATAGCAACTGAATGCCATACCCAATGCTAAACAAGTTCAGAAGGTAATCAAATATCAGTATGTTTCTTTTCCTGAGTAATACAAAATTCATACACTCCTTCCAAAAAGAAATTGGCCAAAGGAAGATTTAGAGTGGAGCATAACTTTGTTAAATCATTTGAGCAAATTTTCTGAGACTGCAAAAAAGTGCATTTTTTTTTTTAACCCTTTCTCACATTCAATCTTTTATTTGCATTCAGAACTCATTATTATATCTCTACTTGTCAAATTTCTTCATTCTTCCTCCTTCCAACGTAAATCAAACAAGCTTTACCTGGTTAAACAAATGTCCTCAAAAATTTGTACAAACGTAGCATATTATAAAACTAAATGTTGCAACTTTCGAATTAAAATCACTTGTTTTATCCTCCTCCTGTTCGCAACTTCATATTTTGATTTCTCCAACCAATATGAGCTGAAATATGTAATTCGCAATAGTTTCTGGTGATGAAATATGCATTAAGAACTAGAAAACAATTGCAATTTCTTCTGAGCCAATGGCTCCGAAAATGGAAAACAATGCACAACTACATTCAAGGCCAAAAAAAGAAGAAGAAGAAGAAGAAAGAGAGGGCAGAAATGAGACAAACTAGCATTTTGGAAATGAAATATCAGCAAAATTAAGCGATCAGAATGGACAAAATAACAATTCAATAAAAACAACAGATAGACAAAAACATCAATAGTAAAACTACCTTCAGTATGTGGATCACCATGACAGAACTCTCCAACAATCAACTGCTTATCTAAAACTATAAAAGTTTGCTCTGCCCAAAAAAAAAGGGGAAAAATAAATCCCATTTTCAGAAACACCCAATTAACAAATCCCATCAACAATATCCTTCAAAATATCCACCAAAAAAGGGAAAATTACTCAAGGGGTCTTGGGTCCAAGATAGTTGCATATCATATTCTTGATCAAGAGTAAGGGGCTCAGAAGCTGTGGCCTCAAGGAGAGCAGGGTTTTGCATCCACTCGTGGTACTTCTGGACGTGCTCTTTCATGTATGGCACTAATATCACCTTCTTCCCTACGATGCTGACCTTCATAGCCGTCACTCTTACTTCTCTCTGAAAACTGACTGTACGGCTTAGTAATAGAAGAGGAAGAAGAACAGACCAGTGGGCTCTTAAGTCAATTCGTTTTCTTTTCGTCCATTTTTCTTTTCTTTTCCTTTCAGTGGAAAAAAGTTTTGAGAAATTCTTTTTTCTTTTTTGAGATAATCAACAAAATCGTCCGTTTAAAATCAACTTTTTAATTTTTCATATTTAAAAAAAAAAAATTAATCCTTCGCTTTCATACATTTAATTTTTTTATTATTCTATCTCATTTCGTCAAACTTTCCATCCAAAAATAACATTATTATTTTTTATAAGGCATTTTTAGAAACACAAAAACTCCTTCTTCTTCATACTAGAGAGGGGATACAGCTAAATTCTTTTACCCTGCATCATTCACTGTTGAAAATCTCAAATCCTTTAGAAGAAAATTAGTGTTGAAGTTCAACACAATGCTCTCAAATGTAATGGCAATGGATTACAATAGAGTAAGTTGGAAAATACCACAATATGGTAAGTGATTATTAGAGCATTATGCGTAGAAGAGATTAGGGTTTATTTGGATTAGAAATTGGGGCTTGGGGTTAGTGCTGTTGCTAATATGAGTACAATTAAACATAAATTTTAAATGTCATAAAATAATTTTATCAAGTATTAAGCCTTTTGAATTTGAACAGCACGGAAACAAGAAATATGATTTTTGGTGACACAATATGATATTTTTGTATGTTTGCGTTGATGCTGTAGAACACATTACTAGAAGCCATAGTATATTTAATATCTTACCCGTGATGCATTGTTTCCATTTGCTTAAACTTTTGATTATTTTAATAGTTGGTGGTGGTGTTTAATATTGTAATGAGCAAAACATGAACAGCCCCATTTTGTTGGAAAAGGCGTTCATTTGAACAAATTGTGAGGCCTTAATTTATGCTTGCAACAGAAAGTGCCCAAATGTAGAACAAGACATAAGGTTGTCTGTAGTTTTAAAAAATAGTGAAGGAGAATAGTTGCTTAATTAAAACCTTGACTTGTGATTCTTGTAGCAGTCTTTGTCTCAAAAACAGTGTTGAATGTTTTATTTTATCCCTTTTTTGCTTGAATTCCTTAATTTGGCAGTGAATTGAACTCCAATTTTCTTGAATGTAGTTATTATATTAATATTGTCTTTCATTGGATTTGCTTTTTCAATTTTTTAGTTATTATAGTCCCCACTATAATAAACTAAAA
The DNA here is from genome assembly GCA_020080225.1 of Gynochthodes officinalis. Lineage (NCBI taxonomy): Eukaryota > Viridiplantae > Streptophyta > Magnoliopsida > Gentianales > Rubiaceae > Gynochthodes > Gynochthodes officinalis. The sequence continues at coordinate 35,531,108 of CM034619.1, read as the reverse complement.
ATGATTGTCTGCTAAATGTGTAACAGAACATGGATGTGGTTATTTTTCAACAAGGGTCTACTATGGCAGCCCATTAGTTAATAATCCAAGAAAAACTTACATTGGAGGTCATGTAGATGTTGCAAATTGGTGCTATCTAGACAAATGGTCTATTTGTACTTTGGATGGTTTGGTTAAGAAGTTAGGTTATGATCTAATGATTGTGGGGTACTATTATCTTATACATGAGAGGGAATTGGACGATGGGTTAGTGTATATGCTGAGTGAGAATGATGCAAGAGATTTGGGGATTTATGGGGAGAAATACGGATTTGTGAATATATATGTGGTGTACAAAAGTTATCTCATGAATGATACTCATGGGTAGAAGGAGACAGTTGTATGCAGCCAAGAAATTGACAAGGGGGAGATGAATGCTCCTATAGTTCATCATAAATAATTCCAAGTGACTAACGATCCAATATAGATTTTTCCAAAAAAGGCTCCTAGAATAAAGTGTGTAGCCAAAAAGAGAGCACTTATGAAGTTGAAGAACAATGCCAAAGCAATGAGACACAAGGCGACAGGTGGCCAAACTCTTGAAGATTCTGATGAAGTACATGAAATAGAAGATAATAATACATTTGATCATCACTTACCTTTTTATGCTTCTCATTATTCATATTTGCAACACTACATCTTTTATATATATTTTTATATCTTCATCATATTAACAATATGGCAAATATTAACTATTCCATTTGTAGGTGATCCTAAACCATTGGATGGAGTGGAATGTACAAGAATGCAAATGAAAGATTCAATCAAGCGAGGTAAGAAGAAAGCTAAGTACGGGAAGAATGTAGGTCATAAGAGGAAAGAAAGAGAGGAAAGAAATGCAAGTGATGAGGGCGAGGAGTTGAAAAACAATGCCAAAGCAATGAGGCACAAGGAGATAGGTGGCCAAACTCTTGAAGATTTTGATGCAGGACACAAAACAAAAGGTAATAATTCATTTGATCATCATTTAGCATTTTATGCTTCCCATTAGTCATATTTGCAACACTACAACTTTTATATATTTTTCCATATCTTCATCATATTAACAATATGGTAAATGTTATTTATTCCATTTGTAGGTGATCCTAAACCATTGGATGGAGCTCAAGAAAGCAAATGAAAGATTTAATCAAGTGAGGTAAGAAGAAAGTTGAGTACGGGAAGAATGTAAGTCATTAGAGAAAAGAAAGAGAGGAAAGAAATGCGAGTGACGAGGGTGAGGGTTTGAAGAACAATGCCAACGCAATGAGGCACAAGGAGATAGGTGGCCAAACTCTTGAAGATTTTGATGAAGTACACGAAACAAAAGTTAATAATTCATTTGATCATCACTTACCTTTCTATGCTTCTCATTATTCACATTTGCAACACTATAGCTTATATATATATATATATATATATATTATATCTTCATCAAATTAACAATATGGTAAATATTAACTATTCTATTTGTAGGTGATCCTAAACCATTGGAAGGAGTGGAATGTCCAAGAAAGCAAATAAAGATTCAATCAAGTGAGGTAAGAAGAAAGCTAAGTACAGGAAGAATATAAGTCATAAGAGAAAAGAAAGAAAGGAAAGAAATACAAGTGATGAGGGCGAGGGTTTGGATGAAGAATTGAATAAATTTTATGATAGTGAGTATGACTTCAGTGTTGAGAAAGATATAACCAGCATTTTGAGTGAAAGAGTAAAGGAGTGGGAAAATATAACAAAACAATTCCAAAGGCCCAATCTCGCAGGAGAATGGGGTTCAGGAAGGGCAAAAATCAATTGTTTAGGTGAAGACAATAATGAAGACAACATTGTGGATCATGATGACTTCCAAGGTTACTCAAGCAATTTAGAAGAAGGGGTTGACAGTAAAAAGGCAGCCATTAAGTGTGTCAGATTCAATCATGAAGTTGACAAAGAGGATCCCCAATTTTCGTCGGGAATGGTGTTTAGCTCTACGGATTTGCTTAAAAAAGCGTGCAAGCAATACGGTGTCACTCATGGAAGGAAGATAAGGTTTGAAAAAATGATAAGAGACAAGTGAAAGCTATATGTAAAGGTAAATAGTGCAAATGGATGATTTCAACTGCTTTTAGTAAAAAGGACAATGGTTTCAAAAAAATGAGCATGAATCTTGAGCATACATGCAATAGAACTTTCAATCATGGCTATGCTAACTCATCATTCTTGGCTAGAACATACAAGGATGACATCAAGGTGGTGCCTCATATGAAAGTTGGGGAGATTGTTAAGAAGATTAAGTTGGATCTAAATATTAACATATCTAGAAATGAGGCATACCTTGCCAAACAAAAAGCAGTGCAAGAGATTGAAGGAGACTATGAATCCTAGTATAGTAAACTTCGTGATTACTGTTGAGAATTGAATAGATCAAACCCTGGGCCGAATATTTTCTTAAGGGTGACTGAGAAGGAAGATGGTGAGAAGCTATTCTAAAAAATATACATATGCTTTGCTACTTGCAAAAAGGGTTTTAAAGTTGCATGTAGACCATTAGTTGGCCTCGATGGATGTCATTCGTGGGGACCTCACAAAAGTGTTCTCCTTGTAGTTATAGACTTAGACCCTAATGATCATATTTTCCCCATCATTTTTTTCGTGATGGAGATTGAAAACAAGGAGACTTGGAAATGGTTCCTCAGAGAGCTTTAGCTAGGAAATTAGTATTTGACAAGATTGAAAGTCAAATGAGTGTATTGCATCTTGAGCTAGGGAATTAGTATTTGAGGTAAGGTGTATGTACATTGATCAATACACAGTGGACCTTAGGAAGAGGTCTTGTGGCTATAAAACATGGGATTTAAATAGCCTTCCTTGTGTGCATGCCATCGCTACCATTTCAACCACAGAAGAGGAAGTAAAAAATTTTGTCCATGAGTACTACCTCAAGGAAACATTTGAACGGGCATATGAGCGTGTTATCTACCTAGTAAATAGAGAACACTTGTGGGAAAAGATGAACTAGGCTCTTATGCTACCTCCAAAAATGATCAAGATTCTGGGTAAACCAAAAAATTGAGAAAAAAAGATCCTATAGAATGACAAATGAGAAAAAGTACCAATAGAGTAACACAAAAGATTTCTTGGTCAGGAATGATGAACTACAAATGCAAAACTTGAAATACATTTGGGCACAATTGCAGAAAATGCCCCAGAAAAGCCACACAAGATTCTAGCAATCAAGGAGTTGAATCATAGAGTACATCAAATCTTGCAAATCTAGAAGTTCAAACCTAGTATCCAACTACTTGTTCTACTATTGAGGTTGAGAACCACGATCCATCTACCACTCATTACCAAGTTGACCGTGAAAGCCATGAAGGATTAGAATACACTGTCCAATATGTTGATAAGAATGCTTCAATACATCCAGTAGCAAGCAGCCAAGAAACTCATGCATCCTCATCCAATGAAATTACTGTGAGTGACTAAAATTTTTACACTTGTAGTCTTCAGTATGATATTTATCTAGTAGCTGTTTGATAAAATATAAAATTTAACAAGTTCATGTAGGTCAAAAAAAAAAGGGCTACTAAATGTGGTTTGTGTAGGCATCTTGGTCATAGTAGAAATAATGGTGAGCGTATAATTGCAACTATGTGTAAAGAACAATCCAATCCATGGGCCAAATGAGAGGTAATTGTTTATGGCTATAGAATCCATGTTACTCAATGTTATTTATGAAAGCAAAAACTGACCATATACATTGTTTTCATGCATGTGAAGGCTTTCCTAAGCAAAAAACAAATGTTGGTTCAAGTACCAATATGGCTTCTGATGCGGTAGGATAGCAAGAGACAAGGACCAATGGATCACTTGACAATGAGTAGTCCATCAAGAGAGAAAGCATAGTTGATATGCAAAATTAGTCTCGCATTTGAACTTAGTGGATTGTTATGTTCAATTGGAATGCGCCATGTTTCATCTTTTATTTTTGTAAATGGCACGGACCATACGCTGTAGTATTTTGCAAGTTTAACTGCATTGTTATTTTGACTAGATTGTTGGTAGTTTATGAAAATATATAATTCATGACTATGTTTATGACATTTGATGAAATTTCTATATTTGACAAAATTTTTGTTGTCTTGTTATTTTAATTGCAAAGTGTAGCTTTTTTTTTTTTTTTTGCACATTTGGGCAGTTTCTAGATTTGTTGATTTGCTTATTAGTTTTTTCTTGCTGATTTGCTAATTAGTTTTTTTTTCTTTTGATTTGCTATCTTGTTCTTTACATGTTTTCACACTATATATTGCATGCACGAAAACTGTGTGTGAGTGAAAAATTTGTTCAAAGGTCTCCGTGGGTGCTAGGGATCAAACCAAAATGAGATCATGTTACCACTACCCACTCGCCATCTAAAGAGATGCAAGAATTCAGATCGAAGATCAAGAATTTTCTTCCAAACCCGTGAGTAGATAGTCGGTCTTTTGGCAATCTAGAAGTTAATGTTCTTTAGGAATGTGGAATGGATCTATTTACACTATAGAGATTCCTTATTGGAGAAAAGAATCCATATGTGTTTAACATGATTAAATCGTTGGTCTTTGAATTTACAATTTTTTTAATTGGGCTATAGGACAAAGTATAATATACATTTTAAATGTTGTGCTTCATCCTATTTTTTAAAATATTAATGATCTTTCATTAATGTTATTTGTATATAATATTTTTTAAAAAAAATACAAATTTTCAATAATTTACATCTTTTTCTGTGTAGTGAATGGATGCAAAAATATAGGTTTTTTGTATTTTTTAAAATAATAATTTGCTAAAATTTTTTAATTTATTTATTATCGTGCTTGTTATTCTAATTTTATACCATAAAATATTAAGATAATTACTTTTTTAATAAATAAAAACTAGCATGCAAAGCACGGGATTGAATCTTGTTATATATCTTCTACATCTCAAAAACATAGGTTTATTTTGATTTCTTACAACTCTTTTTCAATTACAAATTACAATACATTTAATGCACCATCAAATATATATCTTAATATTTTTATCCTTATTTTTTAATTTAAATTATGTTTTGTCATTATTGTAAAAGTAATACAATAATTTCATACAAGAAGAGAACTCTTTTTTTTTTGGTAAAAAAAATTTTTAAATTGGAATTTTTTTGGGAGGAGTATTATTTTAACAATGAGTTAGTAAGTATTTTACATTGAAAAATAGAATTTGAAAATTTCTAGTTAATATTTTTAATTTTTACACACGCGGGATTCATTCTTTTCTTTAAAATCAAATAAATAATACTCTTCAACAACGCAAGCTCTCATCAATATTCTCTGTATCACGCTTGCATCAATCCGATTCCATTTCTGCTCCATTATGTCGGTAAGAGTTTGTTTGATATCATGCACAAATTCCTTTGTGAAACCTTTTTTTTTTTTTTTGTTGGTTTCTTCCATGAACAATCGGGTTTTTTTTCTTTTTTTGATTTAATGTTTTGAAGTCGTGAAATTCACAGATTTTTGAGTATAATGGAAGTGCCCTGGTGGCAATGGTGGGCAAGAATTGCTTTGCAATTGCAAGTGACCGACGATTGGGAGTCCAGCTTCAGACTATCGCCACTGATTTTCAGAAGATTTACAAAATCCACGACAAAGTATACATTGGACTCGCGGGGCTTGCTACCGATGCTCAGACCTTGTAATATACTGCTTTTTCCTTGTCTGTTTTTTGTTGGGTTAGTGTATAGCTTGGTCCAATTAACTTGATTTAGTTGTGAGGAGCAGAGCAAATTAGGGTTTTATTTATTTATTTATTTTTTTTATTGCTGCGAGCATATGAAAGATTTGATTTTTGGTGGTTTAAGTGATTTGCTGAATTTATTTGTGGAGTTGTGTGAACTTGAATTGATATGTTTGCCCTTTTTTTCCTGTAGATATCAGCGCCTTGTTTTTCGGCACAAGTTGTATCATCTAAGAGAAGAGAGGGACATGAAGCCTGAAACATTTGCCAACCTTGTTTCTGCTATCTTATATGAGAAAAGGTTGGTCAAAATTTGCAGTAGTTTCATTGTTTGAGCAGTTATGCTGCCATTGTAATTCCCATATTTACATGCTTGTATTGTTGGGTGTAATGATTTAAGTTCATATTTTCACGTTTTCTGGCTTTTATATGTGTTTTGAATCATAAAATTTTAAAATCTTTTTAACTTGCTGAGAAACTGGATTTGCTTAGTGTTGTATGTTTGTGCTTTAGTCATATGGTCCTTGATAAACTCCTCCATATAGACCTATGGCTGGAAGTTTATGTTACTTTTGGAAGAATTGAAGAAGTTGTAATTCATACTTTTGGTTTTTGTTGATCAATTAACAGTGCTATAATATTCTTGGACATCTTTTATATTAACAGATTTTAGGTGTTGATTTCTAGCTTGTATCCTGTCCTTTTTTGGTTCAGATATTACAGTACTTGGTTTTTCTTTCCACTAGTCTGGTGTCTTCTAAAGGGGCTCAAGTTGCGAAAACAGTCTCTTATAGAAATATAAGGTAAGGTTGCATATATCAGGCCTTAATGGCCTGACCCTTCCCCATACCCCACACATGAGGGAGCTTCCATGCACTGAGGCTGCCTTTCCCTTTTATGTTTGGTGTCTTCTATTTATACAAAAGCTTATCCGGTTAGTAAAAGGCCTTTTCTTTTTCTTTTTTTTGGGGTTGGACCTCTTTGAGCTTTGTCATGCCAGTGCTGTTTCTTCTTTGCTGCTTACCTTATCCTTTAAACCAGATATCCAGCAAGTGTGGGTAAATGAAGTCATCGATAAGAACCAAAATAATAATTCAATATTTTCTTTAGGCTTCAAAAGTTGTGGAACAGATAAAACTTTGTTTGAGAGCATTAGTCTGATGGGGTTTTACTGCGTTTTAGTGAGGAACACACTTTGTGTTTCAGGTTCTCCCATGCCAACAAAAGTCATTACCTTTCTTTTAGCACATCAAATGCCATTTCACAGAAAGTACCTGCACGCCTGATAGCAAATGGCTATTGATAGTGTGGTTTTGTTAAAAGATGGTAATCATACTAAGTTCATAGTGGAATTGTTTTGTAGTTTTTCCTATGAACTAGGCATTTCCAATGCATTCAGCTTGAACTGTATGTTCTTCATGGTTTTCTTGTAGAGGAAGGAATCATCTACTTTTTTTTTCACACAGATGGAATTGTATTAGGGGTGTAGGGAGATAGACAGGTTTTGTCTTTCTGAGATCTTTACATTGCCATTTTGCTACAGTGAACAGTGTGTAGCAGCATGAGATGCATGTAGCTTATTTCCTTGAATATAATGCCTAACCATGCCTTTACAAGATTGAAACTCAGTGCTTTTAGCAAATTTTTCAACCGGTAGAAGATTTGAAACTAGTATTTATGTAACCTTTTATGATGAATGCTCTAGCAATGGTATCATAGGTAGAAAGTTAAGTGACTAATCACATTGGTAGTGTAATGGAACTACTCTAGTAAAGGTTGACTGTTGGTAATATTAATGGATAAAGGGGAAGCGGTGTTATACCTGGGTGCCAACAAGTATTCTGTACATAATCAGAGTGTTGCTCTTCCTGGCCATTTTTTAACTAGAACTGATTATAGAGATTGATAAGCTTCTTGAGATTAGTGGTTACTGAAAGTGTAAAATGATTTTTAGAACTGATCATGACAGTCTTCTCCATTTACTCGTTTTCTTATAAAACTTTCTAGATTTTTAGTTAAACTGTTTCTTATGTTTAGCAGAGTGAATAACTTATTTTTGCCTTTAATTGTACAATATATTCTCATACTTTCTCTCACTGTCCTCTCCTTTTACAGAATGTGTTATTGTGTTAATACATCTGATGCATTACTAAGTTGAAGACAACCCTGTTAAATATTTGTGTTTTTTGTCTTTGGTGCTAGATTTGGTCCGTACTTCTGCCAACCTGTGATTGCTGGATTAGGAGAAGATGACAAACCATTCATCTGCACAATGGATTCTATTGGAGCAAAGTATGCTTTGTTCTTTGTTCTTTTTTGTTTTTTGTAAAATTTTCTTACCGAATTATTGCTTTCTTACACTTGCTTATCTTATTTTTTTCTAAAAAAGTTCTTTTAAGTTTTGTTTTAATCATATATTCTCATGTGTTAGCATCTTAACAGCTTTTTTCTACGTAACTACCTTGATTTTACTGTGTACTTGCCACAACTTCTTTTTTTTTTTCCCTATTTTTTTGATTTGATTTATTGTTTTTAATAGGTTTAATCACTTTAATGTCGTATTGCTGCAACGTCTGCTATAGTTTATCTAGTCTATGTTTGTATTTGATGAGAATCATTGAAAATTTAATTAGAGGAAATCTAGAGGTTTGAGAGACTTAATGAAGAAAGTTATTTCCTTTTCTGATAGTGTAGCTTTGAGCAATTAAAACACTGTAAAGGTGGTTAAAAATGGAAAAGTATTTGTATGTCCACAACATCATTAAGAAATATGAAATGAATTCATCTTTCACTTTCTTCCTGAAAGTCTTTCATAACTAACTATCTTCCTTGTGTCTGTCTTATTGTACATGTGAGTAAATAAGAAACTTCTTAACAACTGTTAAGTTTAAGATAGCCACCGAAAGTAATGAACACAAATGTGTCTACAATATTGTTTCTCTACAATTTTAGTTTGTAATTGTAGTACTCCTTGATGGGCTTGTTCAGGAAGCTGTAATTAGGTTAGTCATTCATTTAGCCATGTATGTGATAACTGTAAAACCTGTTTACTCATATTGGATGATTGTGTTCTCTAATAGAGTCACATTTTGATGTTTAAGTGACCGTATGCAGAGGGTTTAAGTTGTAAGATAAGTTTGAACCTTTGCCTGGCATACGTTTGTCATTGTTGACCCTACTTCATTGAACATGTTTGACATGTGAAACTTGCCATGCTTATAATATGTTTTTTTGCCAATATTCAAGCATTGAAAATATGTTGATTCTCATGAATTTACATGTAAATTTCTGGTTTGAGACATCCAGCCAGGGGTATGGTAAGTTCCAATTGCTTGTTGAAGCTTGAATTTTGCTATGCTTTGCTTTTGTAGGGAGCTTGCTAAAGATTTTGTGGTTGCTGGAACTGCTTCAGAATCATTATATGGTGCATGTGAAGCAATGTTCAAGCCTGATATGGTTCGTAGCTGTTCTTATAATGATTTTATTAGCTTATTTATAATGTTGCACAATATGATTTTGTTTTCTTTTAATTCTTTTTGTGATAATAAAGAGTATCCATCACACGTTTTGGATGTCATCGAAGAAAAATATATGTTGACATAACCTCATATTTTTAGAGTTTTTATCACGTAACTAAGACGAGATTGCAATGTGTCTTGAGGAGCTTTGATGTTATTTGCTTACACTTGTTGGATAGATATTGGAAGATGTTACAAACATCTCTTTGATGGCTTTATGTGAATTTCTTCATTATCAATTTGATTCTGTTTGGGTTAAATGTATGAAGTGATCATGTTTGAATTTGTGGATCTTAGCAGACAGTCATTGAAGGATTTAACTCTAAATGTCGAATCTTGCTTATGCTAATGTTGTTTTGTCTTTATTCATTACTGTGAAGATTTTGATTATTAGTTTGTCATTCACTAAAATCTCCATTTGCTGGCCTGAAGATATGATTTTTTTTCTTGTTATATGGAATGTATTTTACTTGTGCATTGTGATTTTAGATCATTTGTGGTTAGTCTTCTGCCAAAAGATTGTCTCTTTGCATGTATTTGCCCCCACTTAAAATAGCCAGTACAAATGGGGTGCAGCCCCATGTTTATTTTTATAAAAAAGCAGAGAAAGAAGGAAGTTCTTCTCAAGTGCTAAATACAGGTAATCTTATGTATGTAATTGCACTGCATGTGATCATTATGATGTTCTTTTGTTTAATGACCTCTCTTTTTGGTCCTAGAAACTTTTGAGTTTCTAGTGGTCTTCAACTATATTTGGTGACTTTTTATTTTTAGGTCTATCTTAAATCAACCTTCCAAGAGTGGATGAAAATAGTTTGATTCTGCGTGCATTCTTATCCCTCTTATAACGTCCTGTGTAAAGTTTGTCTATTTATTTCTCCAATGAAGGACAATTGATGTCTATACGGGAGTGGACTTCTATATCACAACTTAATTTATAAATTGGAGGCATTTCTTTTCGTCTCAGTTATCATTTGGGTCTAATCTTTATAAAGCACATCAATTTTCTGTGCCGTATTCTAAAGCCATCAGAAGGTTGGTGAAAATTCAGAAGTTGCTGATCTCATCAATATATCAAGCTGACAAATGTTTGACCTCTTTTTGATTGTTTTTAAATCTCTTTCTTCTTTGTGGATTTTGAATTTATTTGTTCTTCCATGCTGTTTGTATTATTAATACATTAATGGTCTTTTATCTTAAATGTCATGCAGGAACCAGAAGAGTTGTTTGAGACCATCTCTCAGGCATTGCTAGCTTCAGTAGACCGTGACTGTTTAAGTGGGTGGGGAGGACACGTTTATGTCGTGTAAGCCTTTCTGGTGCCCTATTACCTGTTTTTTTTTCCCCTGGAGGTTCATTTTTCTTTCGTCTGGGTCAAAGTTTTGTTAAATTTGTCAAGGTGTAGAATAAATGGTGTCCATGTTCTACAGTTTTTAATAACTTTTCGTGTTCTCTATTCTTAATTATTCTGTTGTTGCTGCAGGACACCAACAGAAGTGATAGAGAGAACATTGAAGGGGAGGATGGACTGATGTGGCTGGAAGTTTTCTAGCGTTCTTGTATTTGACATTTAAACTTTGCTGTTGAATGCCTTGGTTTGAACTTGTGAAAATGTTTGAAAAGGAAATTGCCATGATCCCTTCACTACTAGCCTCAATCAATGTATTCTCAAATCTGCAAAATTGGTTGCGAGCTCATCTTATATGGGGCTTTTCATTGGAATAGTGATATTTTTAATCTTGATAAATGAAATGTTGCGGTTTTTATTTGTTTTCTCAAAATTTTAGTGAAGTTGATTATTAGATAATTGACTTTAAAGTTGAATTCAGTTTTTCAATATTTAAAAAAAAAAAAACCTTTTTTTTTTAACTTTTAAAGTTTTATGGTTAAGATATTTTGAATGTTCTCAAACTAAAAAAAAATTCTTTAAAAAGTACAAGAATTGCGACTTTATTTTAGTTACTTTGAATCGGCTCGGTATTTTGCTGGTGTTGGAAGCAAGCAACTTAGTATGGAAGAGTAATATCTTGAAATATAGTTTTTTTTTAAAAAAATTAAATAAATATGAATAATTTGAAAAGTGTTTTCATTTTGTTGAAATCGATACTCAAGATATAGTCGATATTTACAATATTAACTTTCGAAGTCGATTTTCTAGATATCGATTTCAGTGAAAACCGAATATCGACTTCAGTGAAAATTATTGTTCGGATTTATTCCTTCAGATCTTATACTATGTTTATCAAAAATCTTTCTCACATCTTAATTTTTATTGTAAGAATTAACCATTTTAATATATGGATATTCCATGAGGAAAAATAAAAGCGTCAATCACATCCATCGATTTAATTGTGCATATACAACACGAAGGAGCATATGGAATTGAAACACCTATCTTTAAATAACAGCCTCCATTGTTTAGCCATTTTGATCAACAATGTTCTTTGGAAGGAAGAAGAAGAAGAAGTTTCCGTTGGTGACTTGCACCTGTTCCATCAATGGCCCGCTGATGCAGCTTGCAATGATATTGAGTGGCAACGGCGGAGAATTTGGTAGGGGCTACAAACGTTTGACATATTTTTTCCGAGGGTGAAAAATAAACACACATGCCTCTTTCCCATTGTTTCAACTATCAACGCGTAATATCAAATTTTGGTGACAAGTCTCCCTTGATCAATCACGAACACAAGTTTTTGTGTGTGCTTGGCTTTTGAATCAACAGAGCTTTAATCCGTGATAGCGATTCTGATCTGAACTCTTTTATTGATTAAAATTTACATAAAATAATTAGTCAAAAAAATTTTAGCTAATGATATTTGCGGTTTCATTTTTGTTATTAATATTCTTCAATAAAATAAAATAGTTTATCACTAATGGTACTTCTTTTTAAATCTATAATTGATTATATGAACCCTTCTTTCGAAGGGAGTGCATTGTTTAGCTGCATGTGTAGGATATTCCATATACTTTAGTATTCCAACTGTAGACTCGTGTTCATTTATTTTCTTCCATAAAAACGCAATGAAGGCTCATCCTCAGCCAATTTTCATTTTAATTTGGCAGTACTGGGTAGTGGAAAAAGTAATCCTGGCCAACCACCAGATGTGGTTTAGTTGCCAAATTCTTGTGGCATCAAACCACTAATTTAAATCCAATTGTAAGACCAAGGGTGCCTGCTATTACTACTATAAATACACCCCTTCATAGACAAATTTTAAACATAGAGAAATGAATAAAATCCGTGAGGTTTCTTTACACTTAAGTTCTTGTTCTTGTTCTTGAACTTAATTTTGAACTTATCAAAGTTCACTTTGTAGCGCTCTTTGATTTATCAACTTATTAATTGATCCTAACAAGTTGTGGTGCTTTTACCCCATCAATTACCACCTTGGATGATTTATTATAGTTTAGAGGGTTAAGTATCTATAATTGTGTTTAATTTGCTAGCCTTAACCAACCTTTGCTTGTGGTTTCACCGGATCATGTTTATAGTTCAATTCTTGATAAGTTTTGGACTTGTGGAACTTGGTCATATTGGGAAGTCTTTGCTATGGGGCTTGTGGGGCTTTTCAGGTGTGTATCAATAGTTTTTTAAGAATACTAGTCTAAGTGAACTAATTTGAGTGAAAATGCTTCAAAAGAGCTATAAACCCCAGGGCAAGTAAATAATAAGAGGAATACTCCAAGTAAAGTATGACCTTGTTAAATAGTCAAATGTATGGTCAATATGCATATGACCTTCACATATATAATACAGTGCGACAACTTGGAAAAAAAGAGTTGCAAAATAAAAGAGAATAAAAGCCATAATAATATTAAAAATGGTGTAGCACTTCTATTAGTGAAATTATCGTTGATAAGGGAAGATTGGTACTAAATCATTAAAATCCCAAAGAGCTTGCATTGGATATAACTGTGCTTACATGAACTAGATAGTACCCTATGCACACGTACAAAACAACAAGGCTTAAAGTAACAAATGAGTATTTGTTTGCATAACTAAATTAGGAGGATAATATTAAATGAGTAATCATCATATAATTGGAGTGGTCTTTAAGGTATCAATGCATAAAATTTTTCCTAGTAGTTGTTAAATTTTTGAGTTAAGGATTATTTTTTGAAACATCTTTGAAAATTGGATACTAATTTTTTGTTAGTTTATGTTATGTATTAAATGTTTGTTACATAATTAGTATGGTTAAGAATAGCTTGCTTGAGGACAAGCAAGAGATTAAGTTTGGAGGAGTTTGATGCAAGTCTAACTTACATAATTATTTCTTCAACTTTAACTTTGTTTGTTGTGCTTTAATATGTTTTAGTAGCTTAGATTTATTTTAATTTATTCTTATATTTTTCTATGACTTTATATATCAGGAAGTAAAAAATAATACAAAAACAATCGAACAACAGCTCAAAGTGCAAAAACTAAAGTTATAGAAAAAGGTCAATGAAAATGTCTGAATTCTGAGAGTGATATCTCAAGTTGTAAAACTTCAATTTGGATGATTTTTAAAATTCTATAAAGCCAAAAGAGATGAGTCCAGCTTTTATCTTGAGCACTTTGCCCAGTTTGCGATTGAAATTTTGGTTGCAAAGAAAATGATCCAAATTTTATGGTTGTGAACAGATGATTTTTTAGAGTCATATCTTGAAGTATAAAACTCCAAATTGGATGATTTTTTAAGCCAAGGAAATTTTGAAAATGGTCATCTTGAAAACAAGGCTGGAAATTTCTCTTGTGACTAGTTAAGGTTGCCAACCATCGCCAAGGCAGTTAGTGCCAATCCTAATGTAGCATTGGATCAAAAATTGGTCATCTTTAGGTACTCTTTCCTATTTTAACTAAGTTTTTGTCTCTTCATTGACTTTTACCTACTAGTATAAATAAGTCATAACAATCAAGAATAAGAGGAAAAAGCCCCCTTTTGGGGCTAATTTTGCAAAAAAATTCAAGACTCTCTTTTGTGCTTTTAATGTACTTAATTTTTTTTAGTCGAACTTAAAATTCCAATTAAACTCCTTTATATAGTTTAAATCTCTCATCTTCTTTAATATGTTGTGGATTGTTAATTTATTGAATTATCTACTCCATCTATGCCTTTATTTTCTTTCAATACTTAATCAACAATTGATTGTATTTGAAAATTCTACTAAACTATGAAAGTGAAGATAATAAGTTCAAATGCATTGTAACAAGGAAATTGTAGTTCTATTGTCCATTACGTATTTGATAATTTGCCCCTTTAAACTAGGTTACTTCCCTTTTTCCTATACTTTCTTGGTAATTAGTTTAAGGCATTATAGGTTAACTTGAGTATGATCTAAGTTAGACAATTTACCGTAGATTCAATATATGCTCAAATAGTTATTACTTATAGTAACAGCATATATGTGTGATTGTAACCTATTATTACACAATAGTGGGACAAAGAACATAATTTGCTTTCTTCATTTGTCATGCACTTGCCTAGGGTATTCATTGGGCGGGTTCTTCGGTTTTTCGGGTTCTTTGGTTCGGGTTTATTCGGTTTTCGGTTTATTCGGTTTGGGTTATTCGTTTTATTGACCCTAATTTATTTTTATATTATATGTAATTATAAAAATAATATATATTAATATAAATAATACATAAATATATATTATATGTAATTATACGTATAATATATATACATATAAATAACAAATACATATATATTCGGGTTTCGGTTTGGTTTCGATTTAATCCAAAATCCAAAAATCTAAAAATTCGGTTTTCGGTTCGGTTTGAATTCGGGCGGATATTCGGGTTATCCAGATATTGAATACTGTGACTTGCCACAATTGAGTTCACATTTTTATCCTCTTCTCTTTTAAGAGTGAAATTGCTGACCAAGAATAATAGACACTATGGTGGTGACTGCTTTGATTAAGAATGGTTCTTTCCTGTTTAAAATTGTTCTTTCTTATTTTTGTTGTGACAAATTAAAAGTGTTGGGTTGCTAAAAGGACTTGGTATGAATTTGGAAATAATAAGAAGGTCATTTAAAAATTAATTAAAACTTTTGTGACTTATTTAGAAATTTCTAATTCTTGCATGCTCTTATAAGGAAAATTTTTCATTTTTTTCTGTATGCATGATGTGATAAGTGTTAATTTGCACCCAAAAAAAAAAAAAATCTTGTTACATTTTAATAAGTTGACATAAATTTTATAATTTATATTAATATTTATACCATTAATATTCATTTTCATCATGATAAATTTTAATCCCAAGGGTTCACTTTTTTGTTATTAGTTTAGATTTATTTTAAATTTTTAGTGTAAAAAAAAAAGAAAATACTATAAATTTTTATTAAAATATTATCTTTTGTTAAAAAAAAAAACTCATATTAAAATTAATTAGGATGAAAGTGGAAACTAATAGTATACATATTAACACAAATTACATGATTTATACTAATTTGTTAGAGTATGTAACATAAAATAGCACATAAAAAAGTGTACTAGGAAATATAATACGATTAATTTGTACTTCCTTTATTCCAAAAGAAGTTTACTTTTTAAAATTTTCTTTATTTTAAAAAAAATAATCTATTTTTAAATAAAATTTTTATAGTATCTCACCTAATAATATTTTTGTAACTCTTTTTAGCTCAAATAAACGTTCTTCATAAAGGTATAAGTTTTTCTACACAATATACCAACATGAAACCGTGTAGGAGTGTGCAAGTGTAAGAATCTTCCACAAAAACTCAAAATGCAGAACAAAAAAACTCCAAACAGTAAAAGCAAGGCATTCATAATCTGTTCACGTTTTTCATACTCCCCTTCTTTCCTTCCTGACAAAAAGACAACTTTTCTGTCCGTTTAAAAGTTAAAACGTCCATTGCTTTCGCCATTGATGACATTTGTTGAACGGAAAATACTACTCCCCTGTTACGCAATTGGTTACTTTGGTTAATATATAATTTTTTTTATTAATTATTAAATATAATTTATTTAATACATCATTAAATATATAATTTTATATTTTTATTTTTAAATTTTAATTTTAAATATATATAATTATTATTAATAAAGACATTTTAAAATTTTAGTTTAAAAGTAAACTCTTTTTTGAGAATAAGAAAATTTTTTTAAATTAAACTCTTTTTCTTTTCAGACAGGGGAGTATAACACACAAAAAAAGAAGGTGAATTTATCTTTGCCCTCCATAATTTCAAAAGGTTAGAATTTTACGCATAATTACCTCATCTAATTGTTTTGATTAAATATAACAATTGACTAGTATTCTGACAAACTGAAATGGAGGAAAACACCCTTTGTTATTTATCAAATGTATTCAAGTATATGTTGTGTTTTTTTTAAAAAAAAAATTAATTAATAATATTTAGTAAATTTTCCGAGTGATTGTCGTAAAATATTCACATAATAAAAAATCTTTGTCAATAGGGAGAACTAATTAGAATCTTGGTCAATGGGGTTTAATATTATAGAATAAATGAAAAATACAGAACATCTAATAATGAACTCTTTTTTGGGATGGAAGTAGTATTACTTATTAACCCTTATTTTCAAAATATTTTCCATTATTTCTTTCAATTAAGTTATTGTTTTTCATTAAATCCTGAGTTCACTTAGTATTATAAAACTAAGAAAAGAAAATATATATATATATATATATATATATATATATATATATATAGTATTTTGATAATTTTCAAAAATTTTCTTATGTGGAATATGCAAGAATTTTTTTAAAATTATTTGGTTATTCTATCATAACCTAAATTATTACATTAACTATACAGCTAATAATATTATAACATCATTAGATATTTGAATACCATAAATATAGTAAATAAGCATATATAGAAAGTACTAAAGTGTGAACTGGTTTATTTGAATCCGTCAAAGTAGTCAATAGTTAAATATTTAATCCAAACCATCAATTAAATGGGGCAAATGTGCCAAATTTTTTAACCAAAAGGGACAATTTTATTTTATTTTTTTAAAACAGTTAATAGAAGCGTGGTTTTACTTCAACGCTTTCTTTTTGCCTTGCTTTTGGTTTTATTTTCAGTTGTATACTATTAGCATGAAGTCATGATCTCTGGATTCAAAGCCTACTTTAACGTACAGAAAAGAGTTTCAGTTATGGCAGCATATGCTAAGCTAAGCTAAGCTAACACTACCACCATTGCCAGCTGCCTACAACTCCTCTCCTCTCCTCTCTCTCATCAAGGTACCGTGTTTGTACTTTGTACCCCTCATCATTGCAATTTTGCCATTTTTGTCAATCCCATTTTCATTTTTGCACTCCTTTCTTGAGAGTTTTAAGAAAACACCCAGAGTCACACAGTGAAAAGCCACTCCTCCGGTAGCTTGCAAATCCCTTAATTGTAATGCTTTTGTGTTGTGTTACTATGCCACTATCCCATCTTCATCATTTCTTGAAAGTTGAAAAACAAACACACAGGTGGACTCTTGAGCTTCCTTAAAGCTTTTTAACAAGCTCTGCAAGAAGGTAGCTTCTTTTTTTTTTTTTTGTGATTTTTGGTTTTCATGATCTTGTGGACGTTGAAACTTAATTCTGGCTATGTGATGTGGGTTTTATTTTTTTCATGCTATGGATTTAATTTTTGTTGTTTTAAAATGCTTTTTAACAAGCTATGACAGAAAGAATGAGAAGTTCTTTCTACAATTCTACTTGCTTTGGTTTGTGTTCATTTCGATAATCATCAATTTCGTTGGAAGAAAAAAGTAGAGGTAGTAATACTAGTGCGGACACTTTTGATCCAATTTGAAATTGGGCCCTTTTCATGTCGCTTTGTTTTTCGAACAATTTAGTGGATGATAGGCATAGATCAATGGCCGTTGAAGAATATTTAATGTGTGTTTTTGCGTATGTGTAGGAGAGAGAGAGACTTGTATCTGCATAATGGAGTGTTCTTGTCAATCTTTCTCAAGCCCGAACCTAAGGTCCAAAAGCATAGAAACTGCAGCCTTTCTATGGGTTTCTGTTATCCTACTCACACTCTAAGCCCAAAACTCACTGAAGAATATTTGGTGGGGTTTTGGTGTTGAAAAGTTCTGAAAAGACCTGTGGGGGGCCGCATTTTTATCTTCTTCTTCAGTTAGTTCTACATAGTGTCGTGATCTCAATGATATTTTTGTTGTCTTCTTTCTGCCTTATCTCTTGTTTTATTTGGAATTTGATGGTGAAGTTTGTCAGTTCTCAATTTATAAAGAACTTAGACTTTTGTTTGTTTCTCATGTTGTTGAGATGTACCTATGAGCATTGAGCATGGGTTAGTTTAACTGTGTTTTTTTTTGGTATTCAGCATTTAATTGTCTTTCATGTTCGCGATTGAAGCAAATTTCTCCGTTTTTTGGCCCCTTTCCTGTGAAATTTGAATGTATAATTAAACAAAATAACTTGTTTTTGGCTGAAATTGATAACCTCTGTAATTGCGTATTTTTATAAAGCGATTAAAGGATGATTATCAAACTTCTCTGAGGATTGGAATTTGTGCACTTACTTTCTCGCTAGAATGAGGCCTCCACTTGTTTAAATTCATCAAAGACATTGCCAACTATGTATTGCACATAACGGAATCTCATGTCACGCTTAATTGGTTGCTAAATTGCTTATTAGAGTTTATTTAGCTATGTTCGTTCAAAATTTCTGATTTTAGAAAGATTGTCATGCTTACAAATTCACGCGGGCTGCCTGCATTATTATTAGTTTTGCAATTGGTCCTCGATGAAATGCTTATGATTTTTCCCTCGTAACAGCATTATTTTCCTTTTAAAAACACCAGTCAACACTTGTATCTGATTCTGGTAGCCCTGTAGAAGACGCAACTATAGGCATTATACAGTAACTAATGTGTGCTTTCCTGGTTCATGTATGAGATTTTATTCTTGGTATTGCCATCCCATGACCATAAAATTGGAAATTTTTGTTGCTGATTTCACAGAAAGAAATGATTAAGATTAGTTTGCAGTTATAGATCCTTATTGCTTTGCTAGTGATCAACAATAATTCATCATACTTCTTATGCTTTTGTCCATTGTTTTCAGCTGTGTATTAGTAGATTATTCACGTGTTGCTTTTATTCAGGTTTTTGTGGTGTCTTATTTTCTGGAGATTGCACTATGTTAAACAAGATGTCAAGGGGCTTTAGGTCTCTGTTTGGCTTCTAATGTATTCTTATTCTTTCCTAAACATTCTTTATCGTTTTATCTTCTCCCATAATATAGGACTGATGAATTTTATTTTTCCAGTTATCTTAACTTACAATGTCCGAAAGGCATATGTTCCTGATCAATTTGTTTCAATTTGCAGAAATAGTCCTGAAGGAAAAACCAGTGTCTAATCCTGACTCTATATTTATTTTGTACTCTGTGCGATATGTCCAAACTCACACCCAGATGGAAGACTTTTCATGTTCTTGCAACTATCCTTGTCCTTGTCATTTTTCCAGCATTGACAGATGGCATTTTTCTCGGGGATGTGGAGTTGCTGAAAGCTCTTAGGCAGTCTCTTGTCTCAAGAAGAAATGCAATTCCTAGTTGGTTTGATTTTGAAACTTCTCCATGCAATTGGACTGGGATAAGATGTGAGCACGCAGTTGTTAGACAAATAGATTTATCGTGTAAAATGTGGCCTCTAGATCTTCCCTTTCCTGACCTTATTGGAACATTCATGTCGCTCAAGTACCTTAATCTCAGCCATTGTGCCCTTACTGGTGGTATATCTCCAAGTCTGTGGAATTTGGAGAATTTGGAGATTCTGGACCTAAGTGACAACAAACTCACAGGGATATTGCCTGAAACTATATCCAACATGAAAAATCTGAGAGTACTTGTGCTTGATAACAATATATTTTCGGGCAGTTTACCACCGGCAGTAGGTGTGCTGGAAGAACTGACCGAACTCTCAGTCCATGGAAATATGTTCTCTGGAAATCTTCCTGAAGAGCTTGGAAATTTGAAGAAATTGATGTCTCTTGACCTCAGTGTAAATGAATTTTCTGGGAGCCTACCTTCCAGTTTTGGCAATTTCACAAGGCTTTTATACCTTGATGCTCACCAAAACAAACTTACAGGGCCAATCATTCCGGAAATCGGAAACCTAAAGACGCTTAGAAATCTTGATCTCTCGTGGAATGCTATAACTGGATCTCTCCCAATAGCAATTGCCAATCTTAAAGATCTTCAGGTTATTAATCTTCAGAACTGCAGAATCACTGGTTACATTCCTGAAGAAATATCTGGGCTGAATAGCTTGACTTACTTGAATTTGGCTCAGAATAATTTCCAAGGAGAACTCCCAATAGGTGTTGGTAAGCTTGGAAATCTGGTATACCTTATTGCTTCAAATGCTGGACTCTCTGGAAGAATTCCTTCTCAGTTGGGAAACTGTAAGAGGCTGAAAATCATCAACCTATCCTTTAACTCATTATCTGGTCCATTGCCAAAAGGTCTTGCAAGAATGGAGTCGATTGACTCAGTTCTCCTTGATTCTAATCATCTGTCTGGCCCTTTGCCTGAGTGGATTTCTGAATGGAAGCAAGTAGGGACTGTAAAGCTCTCAAAAAACCTCTTCAGTGGGAGCCTACCCCAACTTAATCTGCCTTTGCTATCATCACTTGATCTCAGTAGCAACAAGCTTTCTGGGGAGTTGCCAGCAGAAATATGCAATGCCAAGTCATTGAACATCCTAGACTTGTCTGATAACAACTTTACTGGTGGAATAGAGAGAACTTTCAGCAGTTGTTTGAGCCTAACGGATTTGGTCTTGTCTGAAAATGACCTCTCTCGTGAAATACCTGCCTATCTAGGGAACCTTCAACTGATTACTTTGGAGCTTTCGAAGAATAAATTCTCTGGAAGAATACCTGATCAGCTTTGGGAATCACAAACACTAATGGAGATCTCACTCAGCAACAACATGCTTGAAGGTCCAATTCCAGGGGCAATTGCAAATGTTTCCACCCTACACAGGTTGCAGTTGGATAATAATCTCTTTGAAGGAAGCATTCCAGTTAGCATTGGCCAGCTGAAAAATCTCACCAATCTTTCTTTACATGGAAACAAGTTAACTGGAGAGATTCCTTTGGAAATTTTTGAGTCTACAAAGCTGGTGTCTCTAGATCTCGGGGCAAACATGCTGACAGGTCCTATCCCTAAATCCATATCTAAGTTGAAGTTACTTGACAACCTGGTCTTGTCTAATAACCACTTTTCTGGTTCCATTCCCGAAGAGATTTGCTCTGGCTTTCAAAAGGTCCCTTTACCAGACTCTGAGTTCGTTCAACACTATGGAATGCTTGATCTGTCCAACAACGAGCTTGAGGGTCCTATTCCTGCATCAATTGATAAATGCATTGTGGTTTCAGAACTATATTTGCAGGGGAACAAACTCAATGGGAGCATTCCTTTTGGAATTTCTGGACTGGCAAACTTAACTTTGCTTGACCTATCCTTCAATAATTTGACAGGTCCTTTGATTTCTCATCTATCAATGAAGAATTTACAAGGTCTAATACTTTCATATAACCAGTTAAGTGGCATAATCCCAGAGAATTTTGGGTCGGCAATGCCTAGTCTTGCAAAGCTTGACCTCTCAAATAACTTACTATCAGGTCCATTTCCACATTCAGTTTTCTCCATCAGCAGTTTGACATTCTTGGACATCAGCAAGAATTATTTCTTTGGAACTCTGTCTTTCAATCCTGGAACTGCTAGTTCTCTTTTAGTTTTAAATGCCAGTGACAATAAATTCTCTGGCACTCTTGGTGACTCTATCTCTAATTTAACATCTCTTTCCATATTAGATATCCACAAGAATACACTTACAGGCACTCTGCCATCATCTCTTTCAACCCTTGCTGCCTTGACTTATCTTGACTTGTCCAACAACAATTTCAGAGACAACTTTCCTTGTAACATCTGTGGAATAGAAGGCCTTGTCTTTGTTAATTTCTCCAGCAACAAATTCAAAGGATATGTGCCAGAAAATTGTCACAATGCTGAACTATGCCTGCTAAGCCAGATTAATATTTCACCTTCCAAGCATGCCTTTCCTTCTTCTACACTTCTCTCCCATGCCTCTGTGTTAGGCATTGCTCTTGGGGCCACACTTGTGTCCATGATCCTCCTTATTGGTATCCTTAGATGGAGAATTCTAAGACATGAAGTTGTAATTTTTAACAGAAGTAAGGATAAACTTGTTGCAGAAACTGAGCCAGCGTCCTCTGATGAGCTTTTGGTAAAAAGGCCAAAGGAACCTCTGAGCATCAACATTGCCACTTTTGAGCACTCTTTGTTACGGATAAATCCTTCAGAAATTCTATCTGCTACTGAAAACTTTAGCAAAAGCTACATCATTGGTGATGGTGGATTTGGAACAGTTTACAAAGCTTCACTTC
Source organism: Gynochthodes officinalis (assembly GCA_020080225.1). Lineage (NCBI taxonomy): Eukaryota > Viridiplantae > Streptophyta > Magnoliopsida > Gentianales > Rubiaceae > Gynochthodes > Gynochthodes officinalis. Next base: position 35,508,418 of record CM034619.1, on the reverse strand, counting down.
CAGGTCGAGTATTTGCTGTCAAAAGACTACATGGAGGGCACTTGCATGGTGATCGTGAATTCTTGGCTGAAATGGAGACAATTGGAAAGGTAAGTCATGAAAACTTAGTTCCATTGCTCGGCTACTGTGTTTTCGCAGATGAGAGGTTCTTAATATATGACTACATGGAAAATGGAAGCCTTGACTTTTGGTTGAGGAATCAGGCAGATGTAGTGCAAACCCTTGATTGGCCTACTAGGTTCAAGATTTGTCTTGGTTCAGCACGAGGTCTTGCCTTTCTGCATCATGGTTTTGTGCCTCACATTATTCACAGGGATATCAAGTCAAGCAACATACTGTTGGACAAAGACTTTGAACCAAGAGTATCTGATTTTGGCTTGGCACGAATTATTAGTGCATGTGAGACTCATGTTTCTACTGTTCTTGCTGGCACATTTGGATATATACCACCAGAATATGGACAAACCATGATGGCTACCATCAAAGGTGATGTCTATAGCTTTGGAGTCGTGATACTAGAGCTGCTAACAGGAAAAGCACCAACAGGTCAAACAGATATTGAGGGAGGCAATCTTGTTGGATGGATAAGGCGGATGATAGCTAAGGGAAGAGAGCATGAAGTATTAGACCCTTATGTTTTTGGTTATTCAGCTATGTGGAAAGATCAAATGTTAGATGTTCTTGCCATTGCTTGGAGGTGCACCTCTGATGAGCCTTGGAAGAGGCCTTCAATGCTTGAAGTTGTGAAGCTGTTGAAGGAGGCAATGGCCAAAAGTTGAACTTACTGCAGTTAGCAATCAAAAATATTCTGTACTCTCAGTTTCAAAAACAAAGTTGAGGGCCAGTCTAGTCCATGATTTTACTAGCTTATAATGTGAAGAGTAATTGCAGACTTTACCAGTTGGACTGAGTTTGTGAATAACATAAATAGCTTCAAACTGTTTCTTTCCCTGTTTTTTATTCTCCTTATATTTTGCACTTCTTTTAATTGGTATTTACATGTAACAAGTTTTATTTCATATTTACTTATGGAAGAGTCTATTGTGCATTAATAATGTTTCATGTGTGTGTCTTGTGGTGTTTATATCCAATATTACTGAACACTATGATTGGAGACTCATAAATGCGGGCAAGTTTTAAGGTCATTTTTGGCTGCCACAAAAATAAACCTTAGTGGTCACATATTATTTTCACCATATTGTAAATTTTGCTTCATATGACTAATAGGGCCAGCACTATCCTCATTAGTATTTTGCATATTAAAATTTGACTGACGCACAGTAAATATTTCCTTTTTTATAAATACAATTAATTTACTATTTTTTTGTTTAAACCTTGTGTGATTTCAAGCATAATATGTTAAAAAGATATTCCCTGTTAGAACTTGCATGAAGCCACAATTTATATATATATATATCTACACTATTACTCCCTCCGTCTTAGAAAAAGAATCTATTTTGAAAATTTTTTCTTATCCTAAAAAAGAATTCACTTTTGAACTAAATTCCTAAAATATCATTATTAATAATAATTATTTATATTCAATATTAAAAGTAATGATAAAAATATAAAATTATATGTTTGGTGGTGCATTAAATGAATTGTACTTAATAACTAATAAAAAATTATATTTTAACCAAAGTGGGCTTTTTTTTTTTTTTTGGATGGAGGGAGTACATTATTTAGGGGAAGAGGGTGGCTATGAAAAGGTAATTACTATATCCACAAAAGTTGAAATTCAAACTCTTGATCTCTAAAATGGACATCTAAGGCACTATTTTATCGATCTTGATATAGACATAAATTTTCATCATGTAATTCAATATTAATAACTTGGTAGTGTTAAAAATAGAGAATAGAATTGGCTACTAAACAAAACTAATTGACTCAATGGAAAGAAATAAAACCTATAAATTGCACAAAACGAAATCAAGTATTTCTTTCGTTAAGGACCGTATGGTCTCTAACACAAATAACAACAAACCCCTTTTTTCTGTCCCTAATCTTATTTTCTCTTAGGGATGGCAATTTAAATCCTCCCCGACAGGTTCTTCAAACTTGAACCCAGTCAAAACCCAGTTGACCGAGTTTTTTTGGGGTTCGGGAGTTTAGAATGAAACCCAAGGTCAGGTTCAGGGTGGGTATGGGTTTACCTATCCTTGCCCTGGCCCCTACCCCGAATGATCGGGTTCGGGGAACACCTGATCCCCGATGAAGGCTGGGTTCGAGAAAAACCCCGAACCCGATCCCCGAAACTATGTTTTTGTAATATTGTTTTATGTTTTAATTTTTATGTTTAGAATTTCATTTGTTGCAATTACAAATTCATGAAGAAGATTGAAATTTTAATAAAATAGAGCGTCACAAATGACTTTTTCATTAATTTGTCTGAGACAATTTTATTACAAATACAATTTTAAGTAAGAACTAAGAATTTTTTATTTTATTGTAATTGAAATAGGATTATAGAAAACACAGTATATAAATTGGAAAAAGGTTTTTCTATTATCACATATTAATTAGTAAATGAACCATTTATCTCATGTAATCATGTTAAGAAAATAATTAATAAGCATTTTATATGTCATAACTATGCTTTGCAAGTCTAATTAACAATTTGAGATTGTAAGCTATGAGTTATAATCCATACATTTATACATACATATTAAGTAATCATTAAATTTATAACTCATAGAGTGTATGGTTCATCATTCATACAAATTACATTGAGTTATATTTATACATATAAGATGGGTTATATATATATATATATATATATATATATATATATATATATATATATATATATATATATATATATAAGATTATGGAACTAATTAACTAAATCCTAATGTTTTGAGCATTTGACCAATTGATTTGTAGTACTATTGCATATGACATGTATTTATATTAGTTTTACTCATATATTAGAATTGATTAAATATAATATAAGAATTGAAGAAATGAATATATTTATAATTTTGAATGAAATAAAGTTTAATAACAAACAAAATGTTCTTCTATACAGTGACACCATTTTGTACTTTTAATAATCTTTGTGACATTGTATATTTCTATAAAACAGCCATTGGAGAATAGATGTTGATGCTTCAACTTGCAAGAAAACGCAGAAGCATTTGAATGTCCCTTATTGAAAGATATATGGTCCAAGTGTTTCATATACACTAATCCAAAAAATTTTATTAATTTTTTCATTAAATTATTGCTTCATATCTTGTTTGTATGTACTTTATCAAAATATATATAAGATTATGAAGCTAATTAACTAAATGCTAGTGTTTTGAGCATTTGACCAATTGATTTGTATTACTATTACATATGAGATGTATTTGTATTAGTTTTACTCATATATTAGAATTGATTAAATAAAATATAAGAATTGGAGAAAAGAACATATTTATAATTTTGATAATTATATATTAAAATCATAATAATAATATTAATATATTAAATCAGAAAAGAAAAAAAGAAATTTATTAAAAAATGTAAAAATTACTTAAAAATAAGATAAAATAATTGAAAAAAATAGAGAAAATAATATGTATAGATTTATTAATTGATCATATTAATATGAAATGTTATATTAATTGACTAAATTTTGTATTAAAATATTAAGGGTATAATTGAAAGAAATAAACATATTTTGAGGATGTGATTGAATAAAGTTAGATTTCTTGCAAGTTTAAAATTAAAATAGAAATAAAATATGAGTATTATTAAAATAATAACTATGTTAATTGGGCCAAATTAAGAATAAAATTAATTTAGGTATTTATATGTTATAATTTGCAAATTTGCAAGTATGCAGGCATTTGCAGTTAGGTTTTCTTCATTCTTCGTTTCTTTGCTGCCAGCCCGTTTCCACTGTGCACCCTAAATTGCTGTGCAGCTTCATAGTCCAGTCAACTGTGCACCACAATAGTAGATCATTGACTCTTGATCTGCTTATTCACATTTAATTTTGGTTGGGTGTTTACGGAGTGAGGTGGATTCAGTTTTGTAATCTGTAGTATGGATCTTTTTGTTGTAGCTTATTGCTCTACTTATGGCTTTGACTTGGTTTGGCAATTATAATTAGTCTATCAGGACCCGTGGGGCACATGCCTTCTTACATTTTGAGATACTGAATGAAACTTTACTTTGTTGACTTACAAATGTCTCTTCTTTTGTATATAATTTGATTGTAGATGGATTTTCACCTATTCTGTTTTTACTTCATTATTTTCTCTTACATGGATCTAGGTTACTTCTGAAGTTGTAATGGTTATTTGTTTACAAATTTTTGCTATTTCTTGGTCTATTTTTTCCTAATTTCTTTACAATTCTGATTTTGATAATCTCCATATACAAGTTGAAAATGGCAATAGAAGAAGGGCATAGCTCAAATCCATCTCCAAATCCATCTGTATCAGTCGGTATTGGAGTTTCTTCTTCCATTCCAAAATCTTCTCAAGGTACTCCCATTGGTGTCGATGTTGATGTTGATGATGACAATGACAAAATTGAATTAAATATACAACAATTAAAGCCAAAAAGGAGTATAGTCTGAGATAGCTTTACTAAGCTTAAAATAGGTGGTGTGGACAAAGTGTAATGTAATGCATGTAAAAAGCTTCTTGGGGGTCTTCAAAGAATGGAACTAAGCATTTACATCAACATTTGAAGTGTTGCATTAGGAGAAACCACCCAGACATCAGACAAAAACTTTTGACACATGCTTCAAGGGGAAATGCCGATAATTTTGATAAAGAAGTTGCAAGGATGATGCTAGCCAAGATGATAATAATACACAAGTACCCTCTTTCTATGGTTGATCATGCTTGGTTTAGGAAATATAGTTCAGCACTGCAACCTCTATTCAAGTGTCCAACTTGGAACACTATCAAAAGTGACATTCTTGGCATATATGACAATGAAAAAAGCAAAGTGATGAAGGTTTGGGAGAGGAATAAAAGTAGAATTGCCATAACAACTTATATGTGGACATCATCAAATCAAAAGAAGGGGTTTATGGCCATTACAACACATTTTATTAACAACTCTTGGACTTTGCAAGATTACATCTTGAGGTATGTAAATTTCTAATTATTTGTTATGCATTAATTTTAGTATTGATAATTATTGTAATTGTGATTTGTGGAATTTGTAATAGGTTTGTATATGTGCCATCTCCATATACGAGTGAGGTGCTTGCAAGAGTGTTGGTTGATTGTTTTTTAGATTGGAATATTGATAAAAAAAAAATATCGACCATTATTTTGGATAATTGTAAAACCAATGATGCTATGGTTGATCTTGTCAAGGATAAGTTGCGAGTTGAACATTTGTTAAATGGTGGTGCTATATTGTATATGCGTTGTTGTGCGCATAATTTGAATTTAATTGTGAAGGATGGTTTGGATATCATTGAAGCTAGCATTGAAAAAGTAAGGGATAGTGTAGTGTATTGGACAGCAACGCCTAAAAGATTTGAAATATTTGAAGAGAGTGTTAGACAGTTATGCATTCCCTATACTAAAAAGTTATGTTTAGATTGTCCCACTAGATGGAACTCAACCTACTTCATGCTTGAAACTGCAATTATGTATAAGAGTGTGTTTAATAGATTCAGACTACGTGAGTCTCAATTTAATAGTCTGTTTAGTGAGAGTGAATGGGAGTGAGCTCAACAAATTTGTGCACACTTGAAAGTTTTTTATTCATGCACAGAGTTGTTTTCTGGGACAAAGTATCCTACTGCCAACTTGTATTTCAAGAAGATATGTCAAATTAAGTTGGCATTAACAGAGTGGTTGTCTAGTGAATGTGAAACAATTAAGTATATGGCTGAAAAAATGTTGAACAAGTACAATAAATATTGGAGTGTAGTGCATGAAATTATGGGTATTGCTACAATTTTAGATCCAAGATATAAAATGTCTTTGCTTGAATATTATTTTCCTAAGGTCTTTGGTGATGATTTTGCAACACATATTGATAAAATTCGAGGGGTCTTGGATGATTCGATGCATGCATATCAACTTGAGAAATGTATGACTAAAATAAGATCTCTAAAAAGTGGGGACAATTCAGGGAAGAGGATTGAAACAGATGCACTCTCAGGAAAACGAGGTTTTTTTAGTAATGATGCTGATGAGGATAATTTGGCTTAGTTTTTGAAGAAACAAAAGGCACCTAAATCTGATGAGTTAAGCAATGAACTTGAATTTTATTTAAAAGAGAATAGTTGGCTAGATGATGGACACTTCGATGTTCTAAGTTGGTACAATGTCTGTTAAGTTTCCAATACTACAAGCTATTGCTAGATATTTACTTACTATTCCTGTCTTTACTATTGCTTCTGAGTCTACATTCAGCACTAGTGGTAGACTTGTGAGTCCTCATCGAAGTCGACTTCAGCCAAATACAATTAAAGCATTAATATGTGCACAAAGTTGGCTGTGGAGTCATGTTAATGAAGATAATTTAAATTTAACATTTATATGGTTGATTTTTAGTTTTGATATTGTAATTTTTTGTTTTGTTTTGTTCCTTTCAGTTTTTTGAATCGGATGTCTCGCTAGTACCATGTGATTATGCAAGTATCTATGAAAATGGAGAACCAGATCAATATCAAGTATTTGCAGTGCATATTGATTATTCCAGCCAGTGAGAGCTTTTATTGAGTTATAAGTTTAATATTTTGAACTATCTATTTGGTGCTTTGTAATATGTTGACCATTTGTTAAATCTTAATGTGTTGAACTTTTTTTTTTTTTTCTATTGTGAACACTTGAACAGTTTATGTATGTTATTGAGTTGCTTGTTTTTAGGTTTTTGACATTTTATTGAGTTGCTTCACATTTTATTGACAGCACAATTTACGGGTTCGAGTTCAATTGAAATGGTCGGGTTCGGGTTTGGATTTAACCCGAATAGCATCATCGGGTTTCGGGAATCGGGGACGGGGATGGAGAAAACATCTAAAACCCGATCGGGTAGGGGTCGAGGGCACACCCAATTTTCGAGGTTGGAGATGAGACTGCGAAACCCAACCCTGAACCTGATTTTTGCCATTCCTATTCTCTCTTACTATCTATAACATACAATTCACACATATATTTATTGGTATTAACGCCACTTAAGAAGTTCACTAAAACAACCAATTGAAATTTTTTTCTCTTGCTTTTGTTGCAACAAACTGAGGCAAATTTTGAGGCATTGATTTAGACAACATAAAGGCCATGTTACTTCTACATTGTCTTTTTTAAACCAAAACATTCATATTAGATCATGTCAAGTAATTTTTTTTAAAACTTCATGAATGTCTCCAATTCTAAGCCATTTATGATGATATTTGCTATTTGGTCTTCCATTCTACAATAATTAATCTCAATTCCTTCATTTTGAACCGAATAGTGAAGGATATGATATTTGATATTGATATATATACTGCATCCATGAAAAATTGGATTTTTTTTTTTAATTTGATGGCAGATTATTAGACCATTCCACTTTTGTTATAGAAAACTAAGTATACTTCTCAATCACAATAGTACAATTTTTCACTCTAACATGTTCTACCTCGGAGGTAGACAATGCTATTATTAGCTGTGTTTTTTAACACCAAGAAAACGCATACGATCCAACGAAAAATGCATAACTTGAGGTAATCTTCATCTCGATTATATCACTAGCCCTTCAAAATAATCAATCCCAAGTTTTTGCTTGTAACATTTTGTTTTTTGACTGTATCCAACAAATATATATTTCTTTGCCTTATAATCCAACTTTTTTGAATAATATTGGTAATGTGTGCATAAGCCAAACAGCGAAATACTCTTAGGTGAGAAATATTTGTTTTTTTACCTATCTAAATCTCAGAAAGAGTTTTTCTATGATTACTTCTGATAAAACACCTATTCAAAATAGAATGGCATAAGCAACAACTTCAACCCAAAAACCCCTGAACATATGTTTGGTTGCAATCATGGATCTCATTATATATATTGTCATTTTGTTCTTTCTTTCCACAACTCCATTCTATTTGGGAGTATACCTCGTCATCTAGTGCTAAATACTATTTCTTGCGAAAAAATCATCACATATAGTGTACTTTGTCCCTCCATTAATTCTCAATGTTTTGATGAAGTAACCACTTAGCTTCTTAATGTATACTTTAAAATTTTTGAAAGTCACATGCTTTAAACTTACTTTTTAAAAAATACACCCAAGTTTTTTTCACAAAAATCATCAATGAATGTCATAAAATATTTGTTACCACTAATGGAAGGAATTTTGATAGTGCACAAATATGAGTGAACTAGTTGTAGTGGATATTTAACCTTCTAAACCTTTTCTTTTGAAAATGGGTCCCCACATTTCGTTTGTAAAATACACGATTCACATTGTTGAGTAACGAAATCAAGTGAAACCAGTCCAAAAACCGTTTTATTCTTTAGAAGAAATTAGAAACCACCAAAATTAAAGTGTCCAAAACACGTGTCATAACCAAGTATCATCAAAAGAGGTAGAACTAATGTAAGTAAATCTTCATAATTGATATTAAGAGGAAATATTTGATTGCTTTAGTAATTAGCTTCAATCAATCATTGCTTATAGTGAAAATGCTATGTTTAAAATGCAAATCATATCCTTTGTCTTAGAGTTGTTCAAGACCTAATAAATTTTGGCACAAATCAAGCACATAGAAAACTTCTAGTATGAAAAATTTTAACCCACTTTTCAAAGTAATGGCAATCCTTCCTTTTTAAAAAATAGGTAGTACTTGATTATTTCTAAATTTTACAGTACTTTTAAAAGATTCAATTGAATTAGAAAATATCTCCTTTTTTCTACACATATAATTACTATAACCAAAATTTACAAACCACAAATTATTTTTGTTTTCATCAGATCTAGTAGTAAAAAATATAATCACTTGATATCACCATTATTCTCAACTACTTGGGTATACATGTTTTTATTTTCAACTTTTGTTCTCCAACAGTCTTTTTTGTAATAGCCTAGTTTATTGCAATTATAACATTCAATAACCTATGTTGGCCCATGCTTCTATAATTATCTTTTCACTAAAATTGATCATTACCTTTACCACAACCTCTATAGCTAGTTTTGCATTCACTCTCACATCGTACAAAATTTTGACTTTTGTCTGAACTGTATTGGATGATTCTCCTCTCTCCTTGACTTAAGCAATCAAACCTATAACATCTTCTCAATTGGCTAACTTTCCAATGATTCATCCAATTTGCCTTTATGAAAAATTAATGAATCCTATAACTCATCGATGGTCAATGATAGGCATTTTATGTCCTACATCACTTTTATAATATGATCAAATTATGTTAACAAAGTGTTGAGAATTTTTCCAGCAAACACTTCCTAAGCAAGAATACGCCCTTTAAGTTCTATCTCATCTTTAATTTCCATTAAATGAGAAAATAGGCTTCAATCATCACCAATTTTTCCATAGTGCAAATCTCAAATTTTCTTTTCAATGCCAACAAGTTATTTCTCTATCTTATCCGAGCTTCTATATATCTTTTTAAAAATATTCCTTGCCTATTTTGTGGTTTTGGTAGTGAAATCTCAATCTTATAACTCATCGATGATCAATGATAGGTCTTTTATTTCCTACATCACTTTTATACTATGATCAAATTTCATTGGTAGAGTGTTGAGAATTTTTCTAGCAAACACTTCTTAAGCAAGAATATGCCCTTTAAGTTCTATCTCATCTTTAATTTCCCTTAAATGAGAAAAATAGGCTTCAATCATCTCCAAGTTTTCCTTAGTGCAAATCTCAAATTTTCTTTTCAGTGCCAACATGTTATTTCTCCAGACCTTATCCAAACCTCTATATATCTTTTTTAAAATATTCCATACCTGTTTTGTAGTTTTGGCAATGAAATTTTACCAAAAATTAAAATATTGATGGCTTCATAGATTTTCAATAATGTCAAACTACCGCTTCTTATGGTGTTGGATTCAGCATTACTAAGGATTTCTTCCTATGTGAATTACAACAAATTATAATTTTGTTGTGTGTCTCCATTTGCATCCTCAAAATTATAATTTTGCCATCTGATAGGTTTTATAAGCACAACATAGGTAATATTAATCACCAACATTTTAGCTTAATGTGAATCAAAATTCTAATACTAGATATTAAAAATAGAGAATAGAATTGCGTGCCAAACAATGACTCAATTAAAAGAAATAAACCCTATGGACTGCTAAAAATGAAGCCATATGTTTCATTTCTAAGGGTCATATGACCTCTAACACAAACAACAACACACCTTTTAAATTTTTTTCTCACTTTGTAATTTTATTCCTTTATGCTATCAATTACATGCAACTTATATATATATATATATATATATATATATATATATATATATATATATATATATATATAGAGAGAGAGAGAGAGAGAGAGTTTGAAAAAAAGAGATTGCATCCAGTTGGATTTTCGGCCAAGGGCCATTTGTTTTTAAAAATTTTCCCGTTTCTAGGGGCGAAAAGATGCGCTTTTGGTGTGATTTTTGCATTGTAGCTACAATGCAACGGTCTTTTTTTTTTAGTAGCCGGCGTTAGTCGATTTTTGAGTTCCTCGTATGGACGGACGAGCTGTGTAGTTTCGGGGACGATTGTTGCTGAAGTCGGACATTAGCAATTGGTTAGTTTGTAATGGTATTGGCGCGACTTCCTTACGGAGGGGTAGTGGTCCTTGGTAGGAGAGGCAGTGCTGAGTCGTATCTACGAGGTTTCCCTACTAAAGGATTATGGAGTCTTAGGTTGGGAGGAGGGTCAAGCACGATATAACGCAACGTAAGGTAGTGCATAGGATAAGAGGGATCGACCAACATAGAACCGCATTACACGGATTTTTGAGGTTCATTTCTTCTGATCCTGGTGAGGAGAGCTGTATACACAGAGGCCGACAAGCTAGGGTATTCTTTTGATCTCTTAGCTAGGTAGTGGCTAAGAGGTGCCGGTCTCACTGTGTATTGGATGGGGTTATGCCGATCCCGTTTAATTCGGGGAAAATAGCCTTAACCAACCACTACTGGGTTTAGGTTAGTTATGTTAGGGCCTGTCCAGTGAAGGCTCTGCCTTCTTGAGTCGCTACTTGTACTGTATTAATCTGGGAATTCCCACGTTAATATAATCAGTTTCTTTTGGTAAAAAATTTTTTTTGGTAAAAAAACTTTTTTTGTATAAAAAACTTTTTTTAACTAACACTTTGGTAAAAATGTAATTTTATGAAAATTTGAAATTATTTTGTATCACTTTTACTATATTAATTCACTTTAAAAGTTTTTTTTATTAATTTTCTTTATTTTTAAGTTAAAAAATTCTTATTAGTTATTTAAGTTTTAGTTCAAATGCAATCAACTATAAAATCTAAAATTAATTAAAATTTATTTTTTTTTCAATTTAAATTACCATATAAATTTTATAACTCATATACACTTACACACACACACACACACACACACACACACACACACACACACACATATATATATATATATATATATATTTGTTTGCCCTTAGTTGCTTTAAATAGAAATGTAATTGTATAAAGTACTATTAAATTAACTAAAAAAATATTTTAGTTCTTATAATATAGTAAAATCAGTTAAAATACAATTAAATAATTCAAAAATAACATCATTTTTTGTTGAAAAATTAATATTTATGAGTATTTATAATTCAAAAATTTTGCTTAGAACTATAAATTAAAAACAATGTAGAGCATAACATTTAAAATAACTTTACATGTTTCTCATTTATAACTCGAAACATTATTCATTTCATCTCAAAATATTTTGACTCCAAAATGTTAGGACTAACTCTAAATATTATTCAATATTGTCTCAATTTATTATTTTAAATTTTATAATTACAAAAGCAAATTCTAAATACTATCGAAAAAAATAATATTCTACATTTACATATCATTATTTTAATATTTTATACCAACTTCAACTATTTCTATATATTAAGCTAATTATATATTTACAAAAATTAATTTGCACAACAAAAAATAAATAAAAAATAACAACAACATCAACTAAACTTTTGTTCCACTATGTGGGATAAACAATAAATCATGAAAAAAAAATATGAATGTTTGAAATTATGGTATTATGTATATGGATGTGCATTTTAATTCCAACATGTGAGTGTTAGTTAAATAACTAATTATATGAACTTCTTCACTAATATTCCACATACAATTAAAATAATAAAAAATATGTTTTAAAGCTAAAATTAAATTATACATATAAATCTTAAAAATTAATATAATTTTTGTTTTGAATGCTATTGATAGTAAGATTTATTTTTATTTTGATCATTGTAATATTCAAAAATAAATTATTAAATATATTTTACATGTGAGATGCAAACCTAATACAGAACATAAATACTTGATTATTAGGATACATAAGACCGTTATAATAAATTTAGGGTCCGTTTGGACAAGGGCATTTTTATTTGCAAATGGAAAAAGTTGTATTGGAATGTGTGAAAATTTTGGTAGGTATTTTTTGATAGAAAAAGTTTTTTGGAAGGAAAAATAAGAGGGAAAATTTTTTAAAATTATGTGAGAGGAATTTGAGTGGGAAAATCTGAATTCTAAATTTTGAAATAAAAATGTGTTTGATAGTTTGTTTTTGTTTGAGAATTTTCTTATTTGCAAATGAGATTTTCCTTTCCAAACAGACCCTTAAGCTATTTATGTGAAAGTGATCTTTTTTTGTAGTTGTAGTAGTATTGATCTTACACTTAAAAGTCATTAGTTAGTAGAATTTTCACAAATAAAAAAATAATATTTTATTTGGCAAAATTATTATATAATTTATTGTGATTTAAAAATATTTTTGGTGGTAATTATGCAAATTTCTATTAATAAGTTGTAATGAATGATAAAAAATGTAATGTCAAAATAAATTTAAACTCATATGAAAACATAATAATTAATATGAATATCAAATTGTTAAAATTTTTGAAACTATTGTATTAAACTTAGCTGTTTGGATATAAATTATTATTATTTAATAGTGTTCATTGTCTATAATAGTGTTACTTATTTATATTTTGCTTTCAATACAATTTTTTATAATAAAAAATTTATTATATCAATTAGTAATATTATTTTAAGATTTATTATACTTTTAAATTCATTTAAAAAAACTATATAGTTTAGAAAAAAATGTAAAAATATCTAAAATAAATACGAATTACCTTTTTTTGAAGAAATATACATCAAATTTTTGTAAAAATTTTAAAATTAATATGAAAAAATTATGAATTTTAAAATTTTTGTAAATATGGAAAAAATATGGACACTTCCCTTGCCTCGCATGAGGTCTTTGAAACTAGTCTATCATCTAAAAGAAAAAGAGAGATATTACCTTTTGTAATAGGTTTGTCTCAGGTGTATACTTTTAGTATAGTTTTGTCTCACTTTTAGTATAGGTTTGTCTCACTTTGATACAAGTGTAGTTTTATAAAATTTTGAAACTATTTTTGTATACTTTTAATATATTAATTCACTTTAAAAAAATTTCTATTTTACTTTCTTTATTATATTAGTCATTTGAATTTTACTTTCAAATATAATTAGTTATAAAAATCTAAAATTAATTAAATTTTTTATCATACATGGGAATTGTTTAAATTTTATTACCATATAAATTGTGTAACTCACATATACTTACATTTCTTTTATATATATTCTTAAAATTTTTATTTTTTATATTAATTTTTTTTTCTTAGTAATATATATTAAAAAAATATAAGAATAAATATTTAAAATAACTTAACTTGACTTCCATTTATTATTTTAAATATCTTGACTAAAAATATATGAATATTAATTTATGACATTGTTTAAAAATAATATAATGTATAATTATTTAAGTAAATTATGTATACTATGATCATAAATAATTGGTATATTTATCCATAAAAAATATTTCATACTCTGCATTTGCATATCTTTATCTAAATATTTTATAGGGTAAATTACATCTACTATCCCTATAGTTTGTAAAAACTACCAATCAAACCCCGAGATATGAGAAATTACCAATACCCTTAAATTTGATAAATTCATAACATTTAACCCCTTTAATCAACTAAATTCATAACATTTAGCCTCCTTAAGGGAGTATTACCAAATTTCAGATTTGGATTGGTAATTTACACAAACCACAAGGTTAGTAAATGTAATTTACCCTATTTTATAACTATTACCTTCAATAATTTCTATTTATTAAACTAAATGTACTTTTATATAAATTAATTTACTTGGTAATAATAAATAAATAGTTATATGTATATATTTAAAGTTGTAATATGTTTTAATTGCAATATGTGACTGTTACTTAAACAAATAATCAAATTAACTTTATATCTACTATTTGAAATTACATATACTAAATAAATTTTATATGACATTAATAGAATTTTTTTAAAAAAAACAAGGAGAACATGATACTTTAACTAGTAATATAATTATATAAAGTAGTACTAAATTGATTAAAAAAGATTTTTATGGTTAATAAAACACAATAAAATAATTTAAAAATACAAATTATATATTTAAAAAATCACAAAAAAATTTGAAAAATTAATATTTATTAAATTTTAAATTATCCTTAAACACACCCAAGCTTCGTGTGGGGCTAAAAGACTAATACATATTTATAGGCATTACATGCCAACTGAAGGAGTCAACAAAAGCACCCACCGAAGCTCTTTTTGTTGGTTTTGTTGCATACAACCCGAGACAAATTTTGAGGCTTTGGTTCAAGCCACATGAAGGCCATGTTACTTCTATAGGTAGTAAAATGTTGTTGCATATTCATTTACAAACACTTTGTTAGCAAAGGTTATTTATTATGTTTGTATCTACAAAATAAAAATGCACATAATGATGGAAAGCAAAATTTTGAAAAGGTTGAAAAGAGAAGGTGACAAAATATTTGTTCTTTGTTTTTGGTTTTTTTTTACAGAATCCATGGCATTTATTTATTTATCGATTAACAAAGACTTAACGATATACTAGACTATCTCAATAGATTTTCTCCCAAGAACTTGGGGAGACATTAAGAAAATGGTGAGAAAAAAATAAGAATTGGATGAAATTTTGGCAAAAACTTCACAAGAGGTGACAAGAATAAATGAATTGACGCATGAACTATGTACCAATTAGTTAATGATTATGTCATTATAATTGAATTGGAATCAAACGTGAACAACAATTGCACATAATCCATCACAAAAAAGGCCATAGTGTGAAATAATTGACACCTAACTAATTTTTTTTTAAAGATAAATTATATTCACATTCCTTGAGGTATAGCTTTACTAACAATTGAATTCTATGGATTAACTTATAAGAAAATTCTATAGTCCCTCCCATGTTTTTAATGAGATGGTTTGGTTATGTTTTAACCAATGAAGAAGTAACATGTAATATATTTAGAAACATAGTCACATTCTAACAAACCTCCAATTTATTAAAACTAATTCATTTAGGTACTTATTAAATAAATTAATTTTGTGCCTATTAACTTTTTTAGATTAAATCGAAAGTAGATGAACTATTATAAAAACTCATTGTACCATTATTAATTAATGATGACACAAAATTTTGATTGGTGTCTACTCTTGAAAGTGAACAAAAAATTTATTGTACCATCATTAATTAAGATTTTACTTTCTAAATATTCACATTGTACCTTCAGATACTTAACATTGTATCACTTAAGAAAAAGAATTGTATCACCACAACAATTAATAAATTAATCTGTAAATTCAATTTTGGATGAATGTAGATGAATAATTACAATTGCACAAATATAAATACCAAAAAATTTTGATCAGTAACTGAACTCTAAAGTGATTGAAACATTCACCGTACCATAATTAATTAAAAATTTACTTTCTAATTATTGATTTTGTACCTTCAAATATTTCACATTGTACTACCTGAGAAAAATGCATTGCACATCCATGACAAAAATCATAGTTTTTTGTATAGGTTAGAGTAGTGTTTGTAAAAGATCGTGATTTTTGTAAAAAAAACTGCAATCTTGCCAATAGAGGTAGGAAGATTACCCTAAAACTATTACTAACAATTTTTTAGGTTAAGACTTTAGTAGTGGAGTAAAGTTGTATGTTATGCAAGTCTAGATTGTTCCTTCATGGCCTAACTGTGTAATTTTACCTTGTGTTAGTAGAGAACTAACTTTTCTCCTTTTACTTCTTGTGCTTTCTTTCATCTTATCTTACCTCTAAAACTTCCTAACATCTATATGGGGACTTACTAGGGAGGGATTGCTTGCTTTGTGGGTTGAATAGCTGAAAGTAGTGTTAGAGGACATTGCTTGCCTCATGGGTGCGCTTGTGTGAGCCTCACTAGTGTAGCCCATGACACAATGGCATGTCATGTTTTAATTCTCAAAAAGAGATCTCTAAAGTATTAGATAACTATTGGTGGGGGAAAAATAAAGAGGAAAAGAAACTGAATTGGTTGGTTAGGAAAAGATGATTAGATCAAAGGAATGAAGGACCTACATGATTCAGTGAAGCTTTGTTAGCCAAACAAGTTTGGGGACTTATAACAAAGCCAAACCTCCTAATGAGCAAAGTGATGAAAGCCCCATTATAATGTGAAATCCAAATATAAACTATAGGTCCAAGGAATGGAACAAAAAGAGGATAAGGCTAAATCAAACAAAAGAGGGATTGAGGAGGTGAAAAGGAAAATCCAACATTTCTTATAGAGAAGTTGCAACAACAACCAACCTATACACAACAACTTACCAAAGAGAGAGATCCATACATACAAAATCTGCAAGCAATGTGGGATAGAACATGAAACTGTGGAACGTGTGATATTCAAAATGCAATAAAGCACAATTAGTGTGGAAGTTAGCACTAGTGAGTTGGGAAGGAATGTAAGGATGGTGTGAATCTTTTAAAGCATGGTGGAAGACAAATGGCGAAGCAAGATCTCAAAACCACATGTAAGAAAGGTAGAACTCTTAGCCTACAACTTTTGGCAACTATGAATAGCAAGCAATAGCTTCATCCTCAGAAGAGAAAACAAGGAGGAACAGTGGTAGTTAACACTCCTGTGAATGAGTGGATAGAATTCAAGAAGAAACAAATAAAGTACAAAAGTTTAGAGGATGCTATAACAACAATGGCAACGAGAGGAATGGAGGAAACCTAAAAAAGACATTGTCAAATGAATGTTAACTTGACAACAGCTGTAGCGCAAACTTGTATAGGATGTAGAATTTTAGCACAAATTGATCAAGGTCCACTAGTGTAGGTTTAGAAAGTAGCTAGGGAGGGATATTTTTCTCCAATGACCGTTCATTTGGATGCCACAAGGGCTACTAGTTTGTTAATACAAGTACAAGGATGGACTAAACTAAAAATATAGTTATATGCTAAAAATTTGGTTAATTGTCTTAATATATACTAGAAGTCACCCAATAGTAAATTTAGTGATCATAACTGAGATGTCTTTTTGTTAGCATTTAAGTTTGAATATTGTAATTTTACTTTTGTTCATAGAAAGAGGAATAGAGCAAGTACTAAATTAGCAAGATTTACCTTAGAGAAAATATCCTAATAACAGTCTTTCCATCTTGGTTAATACAAATAGGTTGGAAAGACATAGGCCAGTTGACCAATTGTAAATGTTTAGTAAATATTCAATATAAGCTTAACTTTTGGACAAGATAAAAAACTTATGTTAAATTTTTTTTTTTGCCGTATAAGGCTATGTTTGGATTGTATTGTATTTGAAATATGTGAAAGTTTTAGTGGAAATTTTTTTGTAAGAAAAAGTGGTTTGGAAGGAGAATTAAAAAAAGTAGATTAGAGTGAAAAAAAATTTAAAATAATGTGAGAAAAATTTTAGTAGGATAAATTTTAAATTTGAATTTTGAAATAAAATAAAGAGTTATTTGAGTATTTTGTTTTTTTATTGAGAAAGAAATAAATTTTCTTACACAAGTGATAAAACAAGCATAGCCTAAGGCTATGTTTGGATGGCCCAGTTTTGGCCATGTTTTCTCAGTTCACCAATACATGTTTGGATAGTCCAAATAAGACACATATTTTTTAGCCTAAAAATTATCAAACCAAGGAAAAAAAAGTCAAACTTAGGATGTTTGGATAGCCCAAATAATACACATATTATGTAGCCCCAAACCGTCAGACGAATGAAAAAAATAAGACTAGAGAGAAAAAAACCAAAAGGCTATCGTTTTCCCTATCGCCTTCTTCTCCATTACTATAATTCTAATGCATCTCAGACCTTTTGCAGTGAAATTACAAATCAATCGAGAAAAGTGAACCATCAAATCAATTCACTCCTCACATTTTCTTCCTGTTCAACATAGGCTTTGACTAGTAGATGCCTAGCCTACAAGATTCATTGCAATTTTACAGAAATAACATATACCCCAAGTATTGACCTTTCCAATTTAAATGAGTGCATTTGGTCTTCAATTTGAACATAAATCTTCCTTAAGAGCTCTAATTGGGCACATTAATCTAATTGGGTACAATTCCACATTAATCTAATTTTATTGCCAAAAAAAAAAAATTCAGTTGGGTCCTAGAGTAACAAATTTGGAACTTGGTTTCTCCTTCTATTTATTATAATAATTTTTTATACCCATTCTTGCATTTATTCACTACAGAGTATCACTTTAGTGGTTCACACAGTTAATTACATGTTCTGTAGTATAAGTCTAGTTATTGTTTATGTTCTTAGGTATTGTTTCTACAATTTTCATTTTTTAGCAGCATAATATTTGTAAGCAAGTTTGTATCAGACTTGGAGTGGGAGTATAGAATCTGTAAAATTGGAGTAATAGTTTGTGTGTGACATTTCAAAAATTGAGTGTTCAAGGTTGGTGATGGTAAAGTTGAAGAAATCTAGTTGAATTGGTAATATTGTTAATGTATCTTGCTAGTTTACTAGATATGGATAAATTACTATTTGACTAATTGCTTCATGTAGCATCACCATCTTAAAGGCCGTAGGCTAAGAATAAATGAAGAGGCTAATGGAAACCAACTCTACTTGGGGTCTAAAAATGTCCTCCAAAACTGAAAAAAAGTTGGATCAACTTGCAGAGAGTTGGCTATTGTTAATGAATTCAGCATTCACGTAAACAACTATTCTGAAGTAGTAGAAACAATAAATATTCTGTTAAAGATATCGACAAAACGTCGACTAAACCTGGAATAAAATATCGACAAAACATCGACAAAACCTCGACTAAAATCCTCGACATAATGTCGTCTACACGTCGGTTAATCTCTCGACGAAACATCGACTAATTATCGTTTATTCGTCCAACAGATGCCGACTTCGTTCCTTATTTGTCGTAGAACCTTAATAAGTCTTCGGCCATCTTCAAATATCAATTGCGATTTGAGACGCGTCGGGATTTCGTTTTTTCCTCGGTCGGGATGTACTTTAAATTTTTTCTTATTACCCGACGGCGAAATCAAACAAGTTGTTTGTTCGACGGTCATGAAATCCAACTTCATGTACGCACTGCTATGTTCAATCCATGAAGAATGAAAAATGGCAGCGAGCGGTGACATGAAGTTAAACGATGAACTTGGATTGTATCGGGGTTTTTGGTATTTTCGTCGCTTTGAAATTTACAATTGCTATTGTTGCAAATGATTTGGTCAACCTGCTATATTTGCAAATGTCTTTGGTGGAGCTGCTATTTTCTCAATTCCTCCGAAAAATGCTTGACAAATACTAGTAATTGATTTCTTTCCCCATCAGTCTGATTTCTTTTACTTGTAACTCATGTAGGAATGGGTGGGACATGAGGAAAAGTTTCAGAATATGACCTTGATTATAATTTGTCCTTCAAAGTGATAATCCAAAACATAGTGTCATCTTGCTTTACCCTAGAGTCTCCGAAGGAGCTATGCTATCCTTCTTTTTGGGATTTTGGCCTAACCTTATTCGGATATATCAAACTTTTCTTTGTTTTGATATTTTCTTTATTTTTTTTGGACAATCATTTTCGATCTATAAAGCAAAGTTAACTGTAACCTCATTTCTTAAAGCAGCCATTTTTCAAGGCATATATGGTAGCTAGTAGGTCTGACCTAAGTTCAGATTTGAAATCAGTTGAGGAGGCATCCTCATCATATATTCTATATACTATATAATACATAATACATAATTCATATATATATATATATATATATATATATATATATATTATGATAGTATGAGTATTTTTAATTCATTGATATTAATAGTTGTATTATTCTACACAATTCTATTTATTAGCCTTAACTTTTAGATGAATTTTGAAGTATTTTTAAACTTGGGAGCAAAATTTATTCTAATATTCTATATGCATCTTGGTCTTCGTTTATTATGAGTTTTCTAATAATATTTAAGATTGTCTATGTATTATAAAGCTACTATGGCCATTCATTTTCAATCACTTTCTAGTGAATATGTGATTTTTTACTCTAATTCCAATGACATTGAACTCTGTTCACTAAATTTTAAAGAGGTGATATAATTTTAGATAATTTATATGCTATTTAAATCATGTTCATTATAATATGTTTTGACAAGTTCTTCATTTGCAAACCATGGTTGATAGTAGGTCTTGGGACAATGAGACAATTGCAAAGTTTATTCGAATAATGCTAGAATACAAGAATGAACTCATTTCAAGTAACTTCAAGTCCACTACTTACAATAAGATCTAGACTGAATTATTCAAAAGGACAGAGAAGACAAAGACTCCACATCAACTGATTACAAAATTCAATCGATTGAGAAGTGATTGGTGCAAGTGTGGGTTTTTGAAAGGCCATATTTGTTTAGGCATCAATCTGGCTGTTAGTGCAATTATAGCTTTTGATGAACAATGGCAAGCACTAAAGACTGTAAGTGAATGTATTAAAATTGTAATATTGTGTTCTGTAATTACATATGTTAGTCCAAAGAAATATAACTAAATATTTAATCATGTAGGTACAAGAGGGGTCAGTAAGTTTTGTCAATGCGGTCTTCCCAATTACAATGAGTTGATCCAATTATTTGCTATTTCGATTGCAATTGGTACATTCACCTGCTCATTGACTTTGGTGCCTCTTATCATCGAGAAGAGAAGTTTTTGGAGTTCAGCTTCAAGGGCAAGGCAATCACAGGTAAATCGTCCATTTTCGTAGGACAATTTCAAAAAATCGGACTGTCTCAAATGTTTGATGTATCAATGAGTAGTGGCAAGTGAAAGATGAGTAAAATGTCACTGAATAGTAATGATGGAGGGTCAAAGAAGTCCAATGGTAGTTCATCCATTGATATGACTTAGTTTTGGACACAAAGACAGTTGTAATGATCCAATTCGTATGATCCAAATAACCCCTATTCTATTTCCCAAACATACAGAAGTCCTCAATGCTATGCAAATAAATAATCTAAATTTGTATTATCGGGCTATCCACATGTTTTTAGATGGCAATATGCGACAAGCCTTTATGACAATGAACCCAAAAATGAGAATAGGCTTTATTTCATCTTTGTAGAACATTTTAATGTCTTTATGTCATGGACAATATGTTTAGTTTAGTACTGTGACTTTAATTAAATTTAGGCAGTTTTATTTATGGAGTGAATGTATGAAGTTGATTTTATCTTTATTGTATGTGCAATGTATTCATGTGATTATATATAAAATGTTGGTGTAAGTAGTCATTTTATATATATGTATTGCTATTTTTCAAAAATGGGATTTTATGCACTAGATAAAAGAGTAAATTATATCATTCGAAATGTAAGTGGAAATAATGCTAACATTTAATACTTACAATTATCTATTAAAAAGTTCAAATGCATAGAATAAGTGCATAGGGCTCTGATGCTCTCATTAGCTTAGCAAATGAAATGTAAACTACACAGCTTCCAATTAGTCAATTGCTCAAAAAAATAAGTGGTACATAAAAAAAGAATTAGACCAATGTAATTAGTTAGATTGCAATGAGTGGTTCATAAAAGGTAAACTACAAAAGTTGAGAGGCCATCCTTTCACATGCACGTTAATATCCAAAATGTGTGTATTTTTTGCTCACTCGTAGAATGCATTTACTTGATACAAATGGTTTGTCTATATGAGTACAAAATATTATGAATCTTACTTTATACTTGTTCATAACTTTATGACATTTTCATAACATGATTGTAGGATGTATTCCAAATCAATAATTCACAAGAGAAGCCCAAATAATGTAATTCTGAGGATATAAATTGTTGAGCACTTATGGTTAAGGTTATTGTTAGAACGATTTATCAACAGGTATTTCGTAACCTATGGTGTGAAGTCTTTATATATTCCTTATAACCAGTTATCAAGTATTTCTCCTTAATATTCTAGAAAGGAGAATTTGCATGTAAGTTTTTTTTCCTCTACAAAATTTGTATTAGGATTTTTTGAAAACAATCATAAATTTTTTTTGTGAGATGCATTCACTATAGATTTTTGTTCACCATAATAAATTTCTTTTTGTTTGTTTTGGATCAAAAAAGGACACACAAAAAAGTGATTCAAAATAGGAAGTGTATTGTTTATAATTTACGTCCACTATATAAAATGGTATAAAAGATTAATTTACTATGTTATTACTAATTGTCGTTAAAATGGTTTTGTGCATTGTTCTTTTTTTCTATCTAAATTTGTTACATCATAAGTGTGTCAAGTCATAATTTTGTATTCTTACTACAATATTAATATAACATATTCGTAGTATCGATTGATGGAGGGGTCATCATTGAACTATTTTCATAATCAAATTGAAGACAATGTAGATGATGATAACTCCTCAGATTCACATGATGAATCTTATGAGTTAGAACTTTTGATCCTTCTTAATTTAAATGCATGGGAGGAACAACAATGGATTTCACGATAGTGGTGTAGTGATTTTGTATTAATAGGACGCTAATGGGTACAAGAGATATTAGTGGACCATCATATGTGGTTATTTGAAAACTATAAAATGGATGTGGATACATTTTTTCAATTTCATAATTTATTATAAGAGGGTGAATACATTAATGACAACCTGTATAGATTTGTGCCCGTTGAGGAAGCTGTGTATCTTTCTTGTACTTGTAAGTTATAATCAAAGACAACGAGTATTAGTTGAGAGATTTCGACACTCATTGGAGACAATCAATCGAAATATTAGAAGGGTTGTTAGGGCTATAGTAGCATTGGGATTGGTGGTAATTTGACCAAGAAATTAACAAAATGTACACCCACAAATTTTGAATAATACAGAATACTATCCGTAGTTTAAGGTATGGATCAATTTTTGTGTATCTCATTAAAACGTACAACAAATTTTAAATGAATGTATAATAATGCCTACTTATTACATATTTGACATATGTCACCTATTCAAGATTGTATTGGTGCAATTGATGAAACAATAGTATCTGCTTGAGTTTCATGTAATAGAAGGGAAGTATTTCGTAATTGTAAAGCAGAAATTTCATAGTAGCATGTGACCATAAGATGCAAATTTTTTTTGTCTATGCTAGTTGGAAATATGGTGTACACGATGCTCGTGTTTTTGGGGATGCATGTTTGAGAAAAGAAAATAATTTTCCATTTTCACTTCAAGGCAATAACAAACTACACATGCGTATGTGTACAAAGTACATGTATAGTACGAATTCCCAAAAATTATTGCATAAAGTTGCATTAATGATATTTAATTAATAATTAGTTTTTGTTAATTATCTAACATATTTATTGTTAATATTATAATAATATATATGAAATTATTATGAAGACAATTATGGTAGTTAGTAGTTCATGTAACGAACATCATTTATATTTTTAAGACATTTATAAATTGTAGTGTATTTTATATTTATTGCGAATAAAATTATGAGTATTGAATTTTTGAAGGTAAATATTATGTTGTTGACTCGGCATATAAAAATATTCTTAATTTTCTTGCACCTTATCATGGTCAAAAATATTATTTATGCGATTTTCGTAGAAGTGACAAGGGTTTTAGATCATGGAAGGAACTGTTTAATGACCGTCATTCTTCAGTGAGAAATATATATTGAATGGACTTTTGGTGTCTTGAAGAAAAGATTCCCGTTATTGAAAGGGTCAATGCGAAAATATGTGATGGTTAGACAAGCATCAATGGTAATTTTATATTGTGTACCACATAATTGTATTAGGGAGCAATTACCTAATGGTGCATATCTTTTGGAGTACTAGACGAGGATATGATTGTGTATCATGATGGATTGTCAGTGATTCTTCATTTGAACATTTCCATTGAAGGAGTACATGATTGGAATGAATTTCGAAATCAAATTGCAATGTATATATAGAATTATGGTAGGTATATACAAGTGTTGATTGGAACATTTGTTAGACATTAGCATTTGTGACATATTATGTATTTTATTAGGCCTAATATACAAAAATAGCCTGAACTTTGCCTCTTGTAACAATTATAGCCCGACCTTTTAATTTTAGCAATACAGTACTTGACCTTTTCAATTTGTAACAATTATAGCCTCAGTTAGTCCGCTGTTAAAAATTCTGTTAAATTGCTGACATGGCTGCCACGTGGGCTACACGTGGATGCCCAGTCAACAAAAAAAAATTAATTTTTTTGGGTCTCTGCTCATCCGGCCCCACCCCGCCTCTCGATGAGAATTTATTCGCCGATCTCAACCTCATCGCTGTCGAAATACCCCAAGAAAAAGCAAAAGAAGAAATATTGGAAGAAGATCAACCTCGGCCCTCCTTTGCCACCCTACAAATCTCCTCTTCTCAAAAGAAGAAGAGAGCTGCTGGTTTAAGGATTGGATACGGAAGAGATGATAGAGTTAGAGATCAAGATGATATTTCCAACGCCAATCATCAACAATTAAAACATCAAGATCACGATCACCCCCCTTCCTAGTTGCTCCCGTTCCAATTGAAAGTCATCAAGAACAAAAACAACAACACCCAGCAGCGACAGCATCAACAACTTCCTCCTTTCAGAATGAAAATGAAGTGGAACCAGCAATATCGGAACCCACCACAGGCACAGACACGACAATGTCGGGATCGATTTGAAGAAATGAGGGTGCTCATTGCCGGTAAGCTCAATAGTGCTCGCCGAGTTGTATTTTTGTCTCATGGCTCGAAAGGATTTCATCGAGAAAAGAAGAAAAGTGGCGCACATGCGAGGCATCTGCCAAGTACTTAGAACTGGAAAGGCAACTGGAGGAAGCTTGTGAAGCGGAGGACTTTGAGAAAGCCGAGCGGTTGGGTGACAGTCTTGCTTCCGCCGAGAATGAAAGGGAACTTTTGCTACTTTCCCTCAGAGATGCAGAGGCTCATTCTGATGCTCTTGAGTCCAAGATGCGAGAGGCTCTGGAATCCCAAGTTCAAACTGAGGAGGAAGCAGAGACCAAAAAAAAAATTAATTTTTTTTTTGTTGACTGGGCATCCACGTGTAACCCACATGGCAGCCACGTTAGCAATTTAACAGAATTTTTAGCAGCAGACTAACTGAGGCTATAATTGTTACAAATTGAAAAGATCAGGTACTGTATCGTTAAAATTGAAAGGTCGGGCTATAATTGTTACAAGAGGCAAAGTTCAGGCTATTTCTGTATATTAGGCCATTTTATTATTGTGATGTCTGTTATATGTATAAAATTCAAAACCAAATAAATTTCATGTAAGTTGATGTAATATTGATATGTATTTTGTGAGTTATTAATTTCACATTTGAGGTTCACACTCAATCAAAGAGGAAAAACATATGTGTTATCCCAAATTTTTTCCACAAATAGAAAATAAAAAATTACACATTCCATCTCATGTTTGGATGAAAAGAATATGCTAAATTTGTTTTTTAACCAAACAATTTAAAAATTCTCTCTAAATTAAAAATAGGTCAACAAAAATTGCCCCTCCTTTTACCAAAATAAAAATGAAAAAATTACTTAGCATACGGAGCCTACCTCAACAAGGCAATACGCCCCTACAAATAGGGGTGGCAATTTACGGCACGATATGAAAATACGACACGAAATTATCACACAAAATGTGACCTGAATCTAACACAAAAACTTGACACAAAAATAAAAATAAGTAAAGTTCATAGATCTTGTTTAAATTCATAATTAATTTATAATACTCATATCAAAATATAACCCGTAAACCCGAAATATGACTTATTGCCACCTCTACCTACAAACATTGAAATGCCAAAGAAAACCCCTTTTCGGCTTCCTATACAATGGGGCCCAGAAATTGAACGGCCCACACACCCACTCAGCACTCCACGTCTACTCGGATTTCGATACACTTCACACCCATAAGCGAGTAAATTCCAAGCGCTGCGCGGGGTACTTCCATTAAACGAAGAAGAGCCATAAGAACAATCCCATTCAGACAGGAAAACAGAAGAATTTCAGCATGAGTTTGAGAATATTGCTATGTACCTTGGGGTTGAACGCATGCAGCAGAATTGGAGAATTGAGTTTTGAATTTTGGAATATTTGGATTTTTCTTTGAGCGTTTTTTTTTTTGCAAATAATCCCAAATTTGGAGACTTTTAACTCTCTCAGAGAGACTCACGTTATCGTTCCCACCTGAAAGTGGATAATCATGGCATTACGGTTCAAAGGTACGATTTTCTAAACAAATTAAATGGGAAGAGGGGGCTATAATTCATACATCCCGGAGAAAGTGTTTAGTGATCAGGGTGCTTCCATATTCCAGATTATACCCCGTTGATTTCCGTTGACTAGTTTTAGATGCTGATTGTTAATTTATTCTTTATCTTGTTTAATGTGTTTTTTGGTTGTTAATGTTTTCTTTACAAAGCTCAATGATGAGCTTGAATGTGAATGTGCTTGAGTGTTAATGTTGCACAGTGTAAATAATTAGACTGGTTTTATTATAGAAAAAAAAAAAATTGGGTGAAACAGAAAATATCTATATGGACGTTTTTGAAGGAAATATATAGGGCTGTTTGATTTGGGTTTATAATCAGAAAATGGAATTGATTTAGGGACACGGGTTGAGAGGGTTTGCTCACTTGATAAGTGATAAATATGTTTATAAGCTGAACATGCTTGTCTTTTGCATGACTGAATATGAATTTATGAAATATAGTGTGTATCACGTATTGGGCCAACGAAGGTTTTTTTTTTCTTTTTTTTTTCCTTTTTTCCTGCTCTTTGTTTTAGATTGTTTGATAACTTTCTGTATGGTGCTTTGATGCGTTGATTTTTGCTGTAGTTCTTAACCCCTAAACTTTACTATTTTTCGATTGTGTGGTTGCAGTTTTGTCTAAGAAAGTGGAGAAGTTTGAACGGAAGGGAATGCAGAACTATAAAATTAACCCTAAGGGACTGTCTGCATTAGACGCTCTACTGAATGATGTTTTTGCCGTTTCTCGCCCAATGCCAATTGATTATGATGCACGAAGAGATTTAGTTCGAATTTTTAATGACATTGCAAAAGACGTATTTGGTAGTTTTCTTATTGATGTGTACTAATCCCAAGTCTTAATATATTTATAAAGGATAATCCTTTCTTTTAAGTGTTTGCATGTTGACAATTTTTCATGATAACTCTTTATTTCAATTTCAGCCAAATCTGATGAAGTTCCAATTGTGGTGGAGTTTGGCTCTTTTGTAATGGATCTTTTTAGTTCAAGAAGTGATTTAGATCTGTCTTTCAACTTTACCAGAAGTAAAGCTGAGATTACACGGGAGAGAAAGATTCAAACACTCCGGAAGCTTGCGAGAAAATTTTATGCACTGCAACGTAAATTTTCTGTGCCTTATCAATCTCCTTTCTTATACCTATTTTTTGTTGCATCCTACTAACTTATAAATTCCTCCAATTTTCTAATCTGAAATGTGAATGAAGAATGATGGTTACTTATCATAATTCGTTTACTGGATTGAAGAGAAAAAACAAAAAGAGTTTTTGCAGCATCATTATCTTGCACGAGTTAAATGTTATCTTATCTGATAATTGATCAATATTGTTGCATAGTATGTATCTGGAGTTACTTCTGTAAATTGCTTCTCGAAATTCAGTCTGGTATTGGATTTTAGAAAATGATCTGGATCATGCTCACACTTTTTATGATGTCATATTTAACAACTGTTCTTTTCCTACAATATATTATTATCAGATTTTAGTTGTTATTAATGTCCTAGCTACTTCTGATCTTTATTGTTCAATTTAGCCCTCTCAATTTCAAAATCTGATTCTTCCTCTTTTATACATTTTCTATGCATTGTGAAAGACAATTACGCCTGTTGTTTTTGGGAAAAATCTCACACACAAATGCTTATTGGCTGTTAGTTGTTACTGCTTCATTGACGCTTTATCACACTACTACGTTGGGAAAATACTCCTTTATCTTGGCATCACTTCGCCTACCAGTAATATCAATTCGAAAATTTGTGTTGACTAAATAATTTAACTTTTAACTTTTACAGTACTGCTGCCCTTTAGTTTTGCCCAGAGATTTTATCATTTACCTAGGGGAGGCTATGTAAAGTTACTTGTTTTAATGTGTAATAGAAAATTTCTTTACATAAAGAAAAACCAACTGCTGCAATAGAGACTTAAATTTTGCAGCTTACTTTGGACTATGTTTGTCTGTGGAACTGATATATATGGTGAACATGAAATTACTCATGCATCGATGAATGTCTTTTAGGAAAATGTAACTAGCATACCTCTATATGTATTGTTGGTGAGGAATTATTTGGCCCAAGTCGGAACAAGGGATCAGGATCATCTGTTTTATACTGTCCAAGTTTCACACTTTGATCTCTCTCTCTCTCTCTCTCACAGACACAAACACACATCAGTTTTACTCTTGCTCTGTTTATGAGTTTATTGCTTCTTGACTGTCGCATTCTATTCAATCTTCCAGTTGTTAAGTAAAATGGTATCATGATCTAATTGTTGAAATTTTTCCAAGTTATCTGTGGGGATTGTGGAAATTGGTCTGCCACATGGTCTCATATTATGGTGAAGTTTGAACTGAACTTGTGAATGCTGAAAACATTGGAAACAAAATTATTAGTTTGCAGATTAATTGGTAGGTGCCAAACTCAAAGGTGAACAAGATTGCCTTTTTGCCATTGATCAGAATAGGATTTTCAACTTGACATTTTTTTACTATATTTTTGTGTGGTTGAAAAGAACATTGACTGAACAAATGAGGAAAATTCTGTAATAAATAATCTTTGCCTTTTGAAGGTGTCCACATAACTCCATTCATGGAACATGTAAATTAGTGAAATAAGTTAAAGCTATAGAAAAAACAAGAAACATGGAATACAGTTTCCAATTTTGTTAGGAAAAGGTAATCTATCTGCATCTTGATTGCACAGGTCAGGAAGTAGCAAAGTTGCTTACAGTTCATTTGGGAATTGGGAATTAGGGAAGAAAGGAAAAGGAAAGAAGAGAAAAAATCTCTTCTTGGTTTGAGATTAGTCAGGAGAAAAGAGAAGAATGGCCTGATAAAAAATGCTGCGATAGTAGAAGAAAGACTAGATCTTCAACTTGGAGAGGAGAGGAGAGGAGAGGAGAGGAGAGAAGAGAAAGTTAGACCAAGCCACGTATACAATTTTAAAATTTGTCTTTGTTGTCAAAAACATATGGAGGTACCCAGGAAAGATGCTTTTAGATATTTGGGATCAATATTGCAACAAGGGGGAGAGATTGATGAAGATGTAAGCCATAAATTAAAGCAGGTTGGATGAAATGGCGCAGTGCATCAGGGTTTTTATGTGACCTCAAAATCCCACTTAGGTTAAAAGGAAAATTCTATAGAACAGTGATAAGACCGGCAATGCTATACGGAGCTGAAGGTTGGCCAGCACAAAGGCAACATGAATATAAGTTGGGAGTAGCGGAAATGAGGATGTTAAAGTGGATGTGTGGTAAAACAAGGATGCATAAGATAACAAATGAGGATATTTGACAAAAAGTTGGAGTAGCACCGGTGGAAGAAAAGATGAGAGAACATAGATTGAGATGGTTTTGGCATATCCTTGGAAGACCCTAGATACTCTGGTAAGAACAGAAGTTTATTATAAAGAGCATGACAAGAAGAAAGGGAGAGGTCGGCTGAAACTTATGTGGGGGAAAGTAGTAAAACAAGATTTAGGGAGGTGGAAAATAGATTGGCGTATGGTTTGTCTTAGGACAGAGTGGAGGAAAGCTATTAGTGTGGTGGAAGCATAGTTATTAAAGGCGCGCCTGAAGCGCCCCTCAGGCGCAATTTCCGCAGGGCGCAGCCCCTGGCGCCTTGCAGCCCAAAAGGCGGGCGCCGTTTATCAGGCGCGCGCTTCATATCAAAGGTGCGCGCCTTTCCTTAGGCAACAGGCGCGCGCTGAGCGTACCACTGACAAAGACAAGGGTTTTCTATTAAAAAAAGAAGCAAAAGAAGGATATAGTTTCCTATTGGCGCCACAGTCAGTGCAGCGTTTCTTCTCCCGTTTCTTTCGCTCATCTTCTTCTCCGTTTCTTTTCTGCTTCCTTTCTGCTCGTCTTCTTCTCCGTTTCTTTCTGCTCATCTTCTTCTCCCGTTTCTTTTCTGCATAATTTCTATTAAAGGCTTTTTCTCCCGTTCTTTTCTTCTCCTCTTTCTTTTCTGCTCATCTTCTTCTGTTTTTTTTCTTTGCTTTTTCTCCCTTTCTGCAGACGGCAGTGTTCCTGCTCCTCTTCTTCTTTTTTCCTTCTTCTCACCCTCTGTTCTGCGGTTTCTGCCCTCTCTCGACCTCTCTCGGATGGGAATTTATTATTTGTTTAGGAATTCCTTTTCCTTTTTTCCTTTTTGTGTAGTTTGTCTGTGGGTTTTTTTCTCTGCTTTTTTTTTCTCGTTTTGGGTGTGCCGTAGTATTAGTATTTTGTTCTGTTCCCTGAACATAAATTATACTCACTTTATCTTAAAAGGAAAACATTTACTTTTCCTTATATATAACTTTTAATAATTATAAAAAATAATACATCTAATATAATTACTAAATATATAATTTTATATTATTATTAATGAATCACACATATTATTATTAATGAAAATGCTTTATTCAAATGTCAATCTTTTTTTCAAATAAATAAAAAATTTGTAAACTAAACTCTTTTTTTTAACAAAATAAACTTCTTCTCTTTCGGGTCTAAAAATATAACAAATATTCTATATATAATGCATAACATAAGATAATATAATTATAAATAATTAAAGAATAACACATGATTAAAGGGATAATTTTTATAAACTATGTTTTTTTTTTTTTTATCTATCTACACACCATAAGTAAAATCATAATAATAATAATAATAATGCACGTCTTTCTATAACTAGATTGCAATTGATCATACGCTATTTATGAATTTACCTTACAAATCCATTATTTTTAAATTTTTCTTCTCGCTAGGACTGTTTTTTTCCCCTCATGCTCTGAATTTAGTGATATTGCAAACTTTGCATCTCGAATGTTTCTCATCAAGCATTTAGCGCATTAATAATGTCACTATTTTCTTTTGCTAGTCTTGACGTAGAGTAGATTTTAGTGGATTTAGGATTATATTGAGACTTTTAAGTTTTGATAATTTTAGTTGGCTTTTTTTGAACTTTTAAGTTTTTAGAATTTTAAGTTTTGGAGATTATGCTACTTAGTTGGCTTATATAGTTATATTGAGACTTTTAAGTAGTTTATTTTAGGAAGTATAAGTATGAATGCCTAAAATATTATTTTAAAGTTTTTTTTCAATGTGCGCCTCATGTCGCTCAGGCGCGCGCCTGCGCCTTGCGCCTTGCGCCTTGCGCCTTGCGCCTAGGCTCCAGGACCCCTATGCGCCTAAGTGCGCCTTGAGCCTTTAATAACTATGGGTGGAAGAAAAAAATTCCTTTGTTCCCGACTGCCCTTTTTAGTTCTAGCCCTTTTCCCTTTATTTTTTATTATCTCTCCTTATTTATTTATTTATTTTCGGTTCATCGACGTCGACCCCAACTAGTTTGGGATAAAGGTGATGTTGATGTTGTCAAAAGCATATGGAAGAAACTTCTATTGACATCTTTATCCTTTGTCATTCCATTTCTCTCCTAAACTACCATACAACATGGAAGAAAGTTGGAATCTCTTCTTTCCCTTTTTTTTTTGATAGCGTAAGTTTTCTCTCTTTTCTTTTCTCTCCTAAAGTCACAAATTGGGCCTTATAGCAAGGGTAGTACTTTCTACTGCTTACTTATAATTACTGCAATAGGAGCATTTGGTTCAGTTTAATTTACTTTGGAAGGCTTCAATGATATTTATATTGCTTTTCAATGATCGGCCTGTTCATTAGAAATTGATATCATGTCTGGGAATGTCTAGAAAACTAATGGCATCATTCCTGATGTATTTTGAAATGTGAATGAAAAGAAAATATGAAGATTAAAATTTTTTTCACTCTGTTACTATCATTATTTTTAATGTAAACAACATGGAAGTTGTGTATACTGCTTCACATTTATGAACTTTTTGTTATCTACATCTCTGTGCTGCAGGCTATGGTCATGTTTATGGTGTGCATCCAATTACAACTGCCAAAGTTCCTATTCTTAAGGTTGTTGACCGTGGAACTGGTGTTGAGTGTGATTTATCAGTTGAAAATAGAGATGGAATTTTGAAATCCAAATTAATTCAAATGATTTGTTCAATAGATGAAAGGTTTCGGAAGCTAAGCTTTTTGGTAATGGTCACCTTCCATACACTTGTGCTACATACATGTCTTTTTTTTCTTATTGGGTATTGATCTTCCTTGTTTGGTTCAAAGGAGTTCTTGCTGATTTATTTCCTCTCACAATTCCATATGAGTTATAGTTTTGCCTCTGTTAGTTTTTTGTCCATTGTTTCGTACTGCTTTGAGCAGTAAGATGTTGGGAAGTTGTGAATGACTGTCCTTTTCATTGTTATCCTGATTGCCATGCTGATCATCAGCTGCATAGGTTATTAGCATTATATGTTCACATAATTTAAGGGGTAGAAGTATGTATCCTAGGATGAAATGGTAGTCCTTAGACCAAAGACCCATCCATGGATAAGATCACATATTCGGGACAAAGCTGTATATATTAGGTCTCACTCTGGGTAATGGGTCAAATTTAATAGGTCCCCAAGAAAAATGGATGTTATACTAGGACACAACAACAGATTGGGTGAAATGAAACTTGAAACTTGAAACTCGGATTTTTGCTGATTTCTGCCAAGGAAACACTTATTTCCTGCTTAGAAGGTGATTTTCAATTTGTGAGAAATTGCATTTAATGGATTTGCAGATTTAGTAGGAATTTGAAACTACATGCTTCTCTCTTTTCTGTTCATTGCCAAACCTTTAATCATTGTGTTTGATCTCAATTTTTGGCTGTGGAAATTTGATTGAACTTAATTCTTTGCATCTCATTGGCAAACTAATTCATCTTTGCAGATGAAAGCATGGGCAAAGGCACAAAAAATCAACAGTTCAAAAGATGGAACATTGAATTCATTATCTATAATACTTTTAGTTGCTTTTCATTTACAGGTATGGTATCGATTTAAATGTAATTTCTCGCGGACTTTTTTTTTTCTTTTTTTTTGGGGGGGGGGGGGGGGGTGGTGTTGTTGTCTTGTGCCAATTGGTAACTTTGTAAACAATCAATGTCAGTGATAATCATGGTCTTATATGTCTGTCACTGACACTGTCACATTTTTATGCTTCATTTTTTATTTAAACTTGTGAGGAGATTGTTTTAGCCATACAATGTTGGTTCATTTGTGGCAGAAACTTTCTTTTTTAATACCATCTTTATCTGAGAGATAGGATGGGGAAACCAACCTGTAGAGGCAATTTCATCTGATTATGCAATGAAGCCAATGCTTACAGTATATTGCACGTAAACGCTACTCTTTGGGTACTGGTAGAGTCCAGAAATAATGTTCTTCTATTTGTAACTGTTCTGATATAACTTATCTTTCTTCTTTGTCTTACTAAAATATTGCTTTACATGATTAATGTGGTTAATTGAATACTACAATCTTAGTACCTTTTCACAGGACGTCCTAGGAATGGGCCAATTTTGTCCATTTCAATTATCATAATTAGAATATTTTGCACATTTAAGAAATAGATTGTTTTTGAATTTGGGGTTTGATTCTGTTTATGATGTGAAATATTTTCTTCGTTCTTTGTTCCATAGCTGTGTGGTTTTCTCTTCAGGTCTCAACAACCTTTTTTCAGTTCTATTTCCTCACTACCTTCAAATTTTTGTGGTCCCTTTGCTTCATTGATTTCTAATTTGATACTGCCCTTTTAACACTTAACAATATTTAAGCTGAACTTTTGATAGTTGGTGGACTTTGTCCCCGATTTGTGTTTCAAAATTTGAACTTTGAAGTTAATGCAAATGTGCTTATAGTTTCTTCTATTTGATTGTATATTGATGAAGTTTGTCCTTCTTCCTCTTTGTCTCTGCAGACACGAAATCCTCCTATACTTCCTTCATTTGGTGCCTTATTCAAAGGTAATAGTTCTCCATTTGGAATGGACTCAATGTTCTAACTACTAAGTACTCAACGCTTTGGCATTTCAACTGTAGTACTTGCAGTGATTTTGTGGACAAAATAGAAGTCATTCAGTTGCATAAATTTGTTTTGTCATCTTGAATTAACACTTTTGGCTTTGTTGGATTGGCTGTTCATACCAAATGTGTGTGATGGGACAAAAATCGAAAAGACTACAAATGGACAAGGAACAAAACCCAAGTCTAGGGTTTAGGGAAAAACAGAGAACATATCAGATTTCAGCCATCTATAACAAAATATCAGAAAAACTCTACATTGATTTCTTCCTATACATGTATCTATGAAAAAAAGGCCCATCGCCTGTAGTTTCCTATTATCTTTATATCTGTATTTAGGAAATAACTTAAAAGACTTAAACTCCTTAAAGGCATAAACTCTTCTAAATATTAAAAAAAAATAAAAAATCTGATTTTTTTTTCCTTTTAACCATATTTCTTCCTGCATCAGTGCGAATTCATTTTGATATGAACATGATTGGTGTGTGTTATTACATAAAGCCACCTATTTTTTTTTTCTTTTTTTTGAGCATGTTATTGCATGAAAACACAGGATGGTCTTATATGAAAAAGGTTGGAGGAAGTTTAGAAAAATGACTTTCTTTTGTGGACCATGTGAGATACAAAGACATTTTACTTGGCAGCAAGCTAATAATACATGATAAAGAAAGAAGAAAATTAGTGTGATTTTGTATGATAGTTTTGAAATTTAAAATGGCAGACTAAATAGCCAAAAGAAAAAAAAAAGAAAAAGAAAAAGAAAAAGAAAAAGATTGATGACTCTTAATGGTATTGAACACAGTATTCTTATCAATGGTGATTTGGAGTGAATGGGGACTGATTGATGTAGACCTATTCAAACTGGCCTAGACTTAATCAATTAATTCCTTATTTTACTCTTTGTAGTTTGGTGCATTTTTACCTTCTTAAATCATCATCAGGCTAGCTTAGAGATTATAAAGTGGAGCATTGCGAGCTTTAAGGGAAAATGTTATATGCCTATTGTAGAGAGGAGATTTTCAGTGACTTCTCAGCCATTTATCTGACTTAACACAGAAAGTGGCAAGATGAGCTGGTTCTACTGAACTTCTAAGAGCTTTCCACTTTATATTCTAGACGGTCGTCTGGGCTATAAGTGTCATAGGATGTGCATTCATGGATTCAAAAATAGTTCTGTTTAGCTGTTGCAGTATGTATTGCTGAGAAGACATAGTTCTTTTATGACAGAGTGAAAATTGATGTAGTTGATGTAGCTCAAAATCTTAATGTTTTGGCTGTTAACTTGCATTCCCAATATTTACAAGAAGTTTCTTCTGAGGATAGAAGCTCGAATGACATTTTTTTAGTGTATATTAGAAATAAGTTTTTCAACCTGGTACTTGAGATGCTATTATTAAGTAGAATTTACCTTTCCTATTTGGTTAACAGATAAGAGACATAGCAGGATACTAGGTTTCACAAGCAAGGTTCACTTGCCAATATAATCGAATTTATGATATGTGTTCTGTAGTGTTTTGTACTCTCATGAGACAAAAAATCTCTTTGATGCATGGCTTTTCCACTGCTTGGAATATCTGAGTGATACTTCTGGTTAACTTTTTTCTAATGACCAACTAATGCTTGAAAGCAAAATTTTATTACTTCTTAGGCTGGTGTATTAAAAAGCAGAAATCTTTTCTTCTGAGTATGATGGTAAAATAAGCACATCTGGCTTCCTTGCAAAGCAGGATTCACACAAACTGCATGGTCGCTAAATATAATGTTCTTTAATTTTAAAGCATTTTCTTGTTTTTAGTGTTCTTTAAATAGCTTTTAGTTCTGAATATAAATAGTATATAGTTGCATCAGTTCCCTACTGTACTTGGTGATTATAGATTTTTGAAGGCAACATGACATTTCTCAGATGGTACTCATCCTGCATCAGTGGCTAAGTTGCTCAGCAACTTTGTGAACTATGGAAGAGGTAACAATGAATCCGTGGCGGAGCTCCTTGTTTCTCTACTGATAAAGGTGATACTTTACATCTCCATTGGATGCTAAATTTATTTGTGTAATTTATTCATTCCTGCTTCACAGCTGAGAGTGAAACATATGACGTATCTTCTGTCACAGTTAGCATCTGTTGAGAAACTGTGGCCCAAAGGTCTCTGTGCAAGTGTATATCAAGGATCTTGGACGTCAAAAACTTGGGAATCTAAAGTTGGCACCATCAGTGTAATTATCTTCTTTTGTCAAGTTTTGGATATTTTTGTTGTTCATGGAGGCAATGCTTTTTAATTATTGTGCCTTCAGGTTGAGGATTTCACTGACCGATCTCAAAATGTAGCAAGGGCAGTTGCTGCTGCAGAGATGAAAGTTATTTACAGATGTATCCAGCAATCTATCCAGCATATTTTTGCATTCATGGATGGCCAAATTGAAGGATCCAAGTTGCAGGAACTTTTATTTGGCCAGGCTGCCAAGCCACCTGTGGGAGCAGGAACTGCTGGCTCTAAGATGAATGCAGTGACACCTAATGCAGCAGTAACTCCTATTCCCTGTCAGTTGACCTTGGCAAAAGGGAAACAAAATATTCATGTTTCACATAAAAGAGACCACAGTAGGCAAAGTCGTTTTGCCTTGACGAAGAAGATGCGATATGCTTATGGTTCAACAGGAAATCCTAGTGTCAATAGTGGAGGGACATCCTCTTCAAATCTGTTAGGATCATAGCAATTTCCACATTTTGAGTTGGAAAAAGCACAGTGAGGAATGATGTGGTTGAATGACTGGGAGAAACTCAGAAACCTGCTGCTGGAGGTCAGGATGGGGTAGGATAGAGTTTTGCTTCATGTCATCCTACCCTGCTGTATGCTTCCAGTTCAAGTAATCAGGTTTTGTCTACTTCATTAAGTTATCCTGCTCTTCTAACCAATCCAACTACTCTGGAAACTTCACAGCCCTCTTCCACAGCAAGCTTTCTTCCCCAAGGAACCAAGTACCCACAACAACTCATGCAAGTGGTACAGTTTAGGTCATTCCGCTAATTGTAGCCATTTATTCTAGAATTTCATGTCTAGTGTCATATATCACAACCCAAGCATTTTAAAAAAAAAGATATGAAGTCTTGTGTTTTTCTTTTTCCTCATTTTTTGCTATTGCTTTTTTTATTTTTTTGATAGAGGAAGGGGAAAAACAAGCGTAATTTATGGTCTTGTTCAAATCAGCATAAAATGGCCAAACTTGGCAGGAGAGACTGGAATTCATGGCTGAAATTGATAGAAAACCTCCTGAACTTTACGTATTTTAATGGTTAAGTCTAAGAGAGGAAATGGTTTATTGGCAAAAAATGAACAGGTATGATTGTTTAAGAAGCCATTTACGCCTTTGCCCTTTCTATGGTCATGGAAAGAATGTCTGACCTCTCCTAGATTTTGTCTGCTTGGTATGTATTACCTTGAATACGATGTTATAAAGAGCAGCATACTGAAGGTGAGTGGACGAAATTCCATGCATTTACAGATGGCCTCAAGGATGATGATTAGATTGCAAGTTTCATGTTTCCTCTGCAATCATGGGCCTGTGTAGGTGGAGGAGGTGGATATAAAGAGAACCACCAAGACCAATGAATTTTGTATGCTGTAGCTGTATATTAGCATAGCGTTAAGCAGATGTCCCTAGAGATGCATCTCTAGGTGGAAGCCAGAACTTCTGTTGCTGATCACTGATGTCTGATTTTATGTATATGTATATGTATATGTATATGTATATGTGATCGTAGTGCTTTAATCTTTGTCAAAATCTTTTATGACCTAACAATCTTCTGAATGCTCTCCAAATTTGTTAGGTTACTGCATTATTTCACTTGTGAATGCCCTTTTTTTGATAAAGGAAGATATATTTCATTAGTACTAACATGATGTACATTACAAGTCAAATCATGTGCTATCTGCCCATAATTTATAGTTACCTTGATGAACAAATCTGAAACTAGACGTGGCAAAATGCAAGAAATCCTTAAACAGATTCGCAAGCGTGAAAGGAGCTTCTTCTAGATTAAACAAAATTTGAAGGAATTACGACAATCAGTATGAATACTGACACAGGTCTGGTCATTGACTCCCTTAAGGCTTCTAGAATATGCACCAAGTTTTATTGGTATTGATACCAAGTAGTTGGAGAACATGCACTTTTTATTGGTATTGATACCAATTATTTGGCCTGATATCTTGCTACCCTTTGCAAGCGTTTCTGATCTACTTAGTAGCACGATGAATGAACATCTTATTGCCATTTCGACATGGATAACCAAAATAAAAAGTTGAGGCATCCATTGCCTTTATCCCTCGTAAGTCCACTATTAAGACCATTTTAACGACATTCTCCAATCCAAGTAGTTATGCGACTAATTTCAAAAGTTGATGAATTATGAATGATTCCGTAAAGAAACGAGAGGATGGTGGCAGTTGAGAATTCATCTTCATTTTTTTTCCAATTTCTGCATTAACTTTGGCAATAGGTTAAAGAGTAAGAAATAAAAAATCAACGAGAGATCTTTGTGAAAAGTTACAGCAGTTGTCAAAAATTGGACTTTTATTTATAGAGAAAATGTTGTTGCTTTTAAATAACAAATTTATATTTTCAGATTATTTTTATGATACTTTACACTAAATTTTGATATTGTCTACCATTAAAATTTAAGAAAGAAAGAAATAAAATTAAATATTATTGGAGTAAATACATTTTTTTTTTCAGTTATCAACAAATACTAATAACTATTCAATCCCATTGCAAGGGCCAAAAGTTCATGACATTTCGTTTCACGCGCTGACTTGGCTTTTCTAGATGACAAACATTTATTTAAATACATGATCAGATATTTCACCATTTATTAAAAAAATACAGAAAAAAAAGATTTTACTATAATTTGTACTTAATCAAAATTAGAATTTATTTTATGATAAAAACCAAACAAAGATCCTTTAGTATGTTTGACTTTTAATATACATATAATATAATATTAAAAAATTTTTTAAAAAAATATTGAGGTTCCAATAACCATAATATTTTAATTTTATGTGTCATATGTAAACACTTAGAATTACTCCAAACAGCATAAAATGAGAATTAGACAGGATAATTCTATACCTATGGTGAACCATGTAATTTACTGTATAAGTACAAAAGCATGAAATAATTGCTTCTTATTGGTTAGAACCATCAACTTATGATAATCATTAATGTACCTTCTCTAATATCCTTCTTGTTCTAGCAAATCTATTGAAAATGCAAGTGGATTTAATAACCTTCCTAGTTTGAGAAAGGTTACCCTATCCACTCTATCTTCTAACTACATGCCACTCTCATGCTAATGTAACCACTGACTGAAATTTCCTACACAATCCTAGTTACAAATTTCCTTCAAGTGTCCTTACTTTATTGAATTCTAACCATTCTTCCATAGCAATTTCTACTACATTCCGTTCCATCATCCATTCTCCTGTGAAGATCCATAGATTTTTTGATTTCCATAGCATCCACAATAAGTACACAGTGAATTGGCTTTGTTCCTGTCCAAGAGAGGTCTTGGTGCTGCTGCCGAGCTGTTGCCACCATCCTTCGAAGCTCTGAACATCTTTTTCAGTATCATGCTATTGTACCAGGGCAAGACGCCAAACTATTTTTGCTCTAGAGCAATTAAATAGCACATGTTCTAAACTTTCTTCGGCTTCCCCACACATTTGACATATTGTGTCGATTGCCATTTTCCTCCTTTGCAGCGCTTTCTTTGTGGGCAAGATGTCATGACAACACCGCCAAATGAAGTGTTTTAGTTTAGCTTTGATGTCTAGTTTCTAGTTGAACTTCCACATTGCCTTCTTTGAGCTTTCACTGGAGCTAGATTCAGCTTGGTGTTACTGTTGTTGCTGTCCCTGTAGTAGATGTTGGTATGCAGATTTTACCGTGTAGCTCCCTGTGGTACTGTACTGCAATATTAGCTGATCTTAGCTTCCTGTTGGACTAATCAGTAAGCGCATAATTGCAGCTGCTTCTTGCTTCTCTAATAGCCGTGAGATTAACTCCTAGTTCCATCCTTGACTTTTCTTCATCATAAGTTCATTGACCTACATTACTTGATCCTTGTTGGGGTTATTTTCCTTTGGCTTGAAACCTTTGTTGTCCGGAATCCATGGAGAGTCCCACACCCATATCGATTTGCCATCTCCTACTTTGTATCTTATGCCTTGTTCTAGCACATGTTGCACTTCCATCCAGCCTTTCCACAGCCAAGAACTGTTTCCCTTCGGTTCCACCCTCATCAAGCCGCCTTTAGGAAAATATTTTGCTTTGAGTACCTTACTCATGAGAAGGTGAGGTTGAGTGACTACTCTCCACAGTTGCTTTGCCATT
Source organism: Gynochthodes officinalis (assembly GCA_020080225.1). Taxonomy (NCBI): domain Eukaryota; kingdom Viridiplantae; phylum Streptophyta; class Magnoliopsida; order Gentianales; family Rubiaceae; genus Gynochthodes; species Gynochthodes officinalis. The sequence continues at coordinate 35,467,288 of CM034619.1, read as the reverse complement.
AATGAGTCATTAAAGCGTTGTATATCATGGAAACCAAGCCCTCCATTGCATTTCGGTGCAGTAAGGTATCTCCAAGCTCTCCAATGAACTTTTTTCTTTCCTTCCTCATTGTTACCCCACCAGAATTTAGCTGTAATGCTACTAATTATTTTGCATACTGCCAAAGGAAGCTTAAAACATCCCATAATATAAATTGGCAAAGCATTAAGAACAAATTTTATTAAAACTTCTTTACCTACTTGGCTAAGAAAGCGTGTCTTCCAGCTTTGGATTCTTTGTGTCACTCTTTCCACAACATAGTTGAAGACTTTTCTTTTTGATCTCCCAATGTGCATCGGTAATCCCAGATATTTGGCTTGGTGCGGTTCTCTCACTCCCTCAAAGGCATTGCAGATCCTGGACTTGACATTTACAGGTACATTGCCTCTAAAAAAGATAGCCGACTTGTCCATATTAACCTTTTGTCCCGAGTGTTGACTGTATCTGTCTAGTAAGTCTTTTACTTTGTGTACCTGTTCCATGTTAGCTTCACAAAAAAGTAAAGAATCATTTGCAAAAATAAGTGCGAGATCATTGGTCCATTTTTGCTCACTCGCATGCCATTGTAGTCCCCCCTTAGATTTGCTTGTTTAATCATATTGGATAGGGCCTCGGATACAATTAAAAAAAGGTATGATGATAAAGGATTACCTTACCTAAGTCTTCTTGATGTTTTAAAGTAACCACACTTTTCTCCATTTATGTTTACAGACATAGAAACTGTACTCACACATTGCACTATCCATTTTATGAAGATGCTTGCAAATCCTATTCTCCTCATTAATTCTTTTAAAAAATCCAATTCCACACGATCATATGCTTTAGCCATGTCAATTTTTAATGCCATTTATCCTTTCTTCCATTTCCTCATTGAATGAAGTGTATGAAAACATTCATGTGCAACTACAACATTATCATAAATTTGTCGGCCGGGAACAAAAGTAGATTGGTTATGACTAATGCACTTATGTAGGCAGATCTTAAGTCTTTCAGCCAAGATTTTTGATATGATTTTATACACCACATTGCACTTATGACTAATGCACTTATGTAGGTAGATCTTAAGTCTTTCAGCCAAGATTTTTGATATGATTTTATACACCACATTGCAATGACTAATCGGCCTATATTGGGATATAGAAGTAGGATTTTGCACTTTCGGAACTAAAGTAATTAATGTGTGATTTAGTTGTCTAAGCATTTTACCTCTTTGAAAAAAATCTTTAACTGCTATGCAAACATCCTTCCCTACCACATTCCAGAATTTTTGAAAAAAAAGAGAAGTCATACCATCCGGACCCGAAGCTTTGTTAGGATTCATATGGAACAATGCTGCTTTAATTTCTTCATCTTCCACAGGTTTGAGCAGATTCTGGTTCATGGATTGTGTGACTGTGATTGGGATACCTTCCAAGCCTTCTTGACCTCTCTGGGAGTTGTTGGTTGTAAAGAGTTTCTCAAAATAATCCGTAATCTCCTTCTGAATTTCTTCTTTTTTTTCCTTCACAACCTCTTGCTCAGTTACTAATCTATATATTCCATTGGCTTGCCTTCTTTGTATAGTGCTTGCATGGAAGAATTTTGTATTCTTGTCCCTAAAGCCATTGTAATCTAGACTTTTGCTGCTAGTATTTTTCTTCCTCCCTGTATGCCGTATTCAAATCCCTTTTCATCCTCTCCCAAAGCATCCAGTCCCTTAAGCCTCCTTCCTTACTCATTTGCTCCATCTTATCCTTGATTTGCTTAATTTGCCTTGCTAAATTCTGGTTATTGTGCTGACTCCACTGCTTCAGATCTCTTTGGCATTGATTAATTTGTGTGCACACTTGGTACATTGCCGATCTTATTTGTGGATGTTGCCAACTTTCTCCTATTATTTCTAGAATCCCTTCATTTTGAGCCCACCTTTTATCAAAGATAAATCTTTTTTTAGCTAGCTGTGTTTGTGGTTCAGTATCTAGCACTAGTAGCATGTGGTTAGAAGCTTGTTTTTCCTTGTGATAGACCTTGGCATTTGGAAACTGTAGCCTCCACTGTGGTGTTGAAAAGAAGCGATCTAGTTTCTCTTCTACATACCCCTTTCCTCTTTATTATTTGCCTAAGTGTATTTGTGTCCAACACACCTCATGTCATCCATTTCCATTTTTCGGATGAAATCATTGAAGGGTAAACAACTTGTTACTGATTTCCTCCTTCCTCCCTTCTTCTAATCCGGATTCATTATGTCATTAAAATCCCCTCCAATGAACCACCAATCTCCCCATTTTCGTTTTTCATTTTCCAAAAACTTCCACTGCTCTTTCCTTTTTTCAGCTTCAGTACTTGCGTATACAAATACTGCCCACCACTTCAGTGATTCTCCATCCTGTTGACACTCCATTTGAATTGAAAAGGAGTTTGATATGCATCGCAGAATTTTAATTGTTGGAGCCCAGCATATTAACAACCCTCCACTTCTTCCTTCTGGTTCTATGGCTTCCCATCTATTGTGGAACTTCAGCCTCTTACATATAGTATTTACAAACTTCTTTTTTTGTTTTGTTTCAGCAATAAATAAAAGATTTGGGCGATAGAAGTGCACTGCCTCTCTCACTTGGGAAATTGTAGAGGGTCCTCCCAAACCTCTACAATTCCACACACATACTTTCATTGATCTTTTAGAGACCATTTGTGGCTGGTCTCTCCCACCTTAACTGAGTTTTCAGCTTCTTGGTTTATATTTATGCTTTTCTTGTTCCTTTGGAGCTTAGTAGCACCACATTCTGATTCTTCTTTTTGATCCCCTCTATTCCTTTTGTCTCTTATTCTAAGTACTCCTGTGAGCTGCACTTTCTCCTTATCCTTTTTTGGACTGAATTCCTTTCTACTCGCTTCCAGGTTGCTCCCTTGCTCTCGGCCTTTCTGCCAATTTCAGCCATCATTTTGTCTTTTCTAGCACTGCCTAGTCTTGTGGTCCGACTTCCAACTGTGACACTATCTATGGGTACATTCACTAATGTGCTTTCTCCCACGCTGTGTAGTATATCAGGAGCAGACTTCTGTTCTGAATCTTCCTCCATTACCACTACTTGGTGATCATATTGCTCCATGAGGGCTGTAGTATGTGCTGTAATCCCTTGTTCCAAGTCCTTCCCTTCTTTGGTTGATGATTTCTAGCCTTTGCTGTTTGGTTCCTTCTCCCTGAACTCAGTAGTTGGCTTGTTCTTTCTTGCAACTTCCCACTGGTTCTCGCTTCCCTCTCTTGTTCTTGCCTGTATCATTTCCTTTCCTTTTACCGTGGCTTGCATTTCCTCCACTTCTACTCTAGTAGGGACTGATTTAGTGCTAATATTGGGCATTGGTCTTTTCTCTGAAATCCCCCTTTGTCGTTGTTCAGTTTTCCCTTTTTGAAACCATCTGCTTTGATCCAATCCCTATACTGTCCCTCCTGTGTTGTCCCGCTTCTGTAATCAGCTTGTTTTGTGCTGCAATTTTTCTTTAAATGACCTATCTTTCACCAATAGTGACAAAACCTTGCTAGTTGCTCATACTGAAAAGCCACCCAGTAGGATTTCCCTTCTAGTCGCACCTTGGTTCCTTTCATTAGCGGTTTCACTAGGTCCATGGATACCAATAACTTAAGATGTTTTCCTTTTGCACTTCCATTCTCTGGAATGATAATATCGTGGATCTTCAAAAAGAGGTTACCAATTTGATTTGCTGTTTGCTTCGTAAGCCAATGAAGGGGTAGATTCCAGATTTGTACCCATATATCTACTTGCTAAAACTCGTTATCTTGCATTGTGATTTCTTCATGTGACTCCCTCAAGATTAAGTATTGTTGATCGAATGTCCAGCATCTCCCTTTTAACACTTTATTCTTATCTTCATGGTTTGCAAATACAAACTGAAAGAAATAAATTCCTATTTCCCGCACCTTGATCGGATTTGAAATCGGCCAGATTGCTTGCATTGTGTTTTTTAGCCCTAGGAAATGAACTTTTTCCTCGCCATAGATCTTGCCAATCAGGCTTTGTTGACCTTCTTCTTTACCTCTGCTAACATCTTCTACTATCAGATCTACGCCTTCTTTTTCATCCTTAGAAAGCTTGCGCTGTCGGACAAGCTTCTCGACCTCATTTGCGCCCGACGATATGTCCCTTCTTTCCATAAGGTATTCTGTTGCCAATTCTAATATTTGTTGTTGTTGCCTTGTGATCCTGCGAGGAGAAAATCCTCCTCCCAGTACTTTTGTTGCAAAGCTCCGGTAGTTAGTGTTAATTGTCTTAGTTTAGGATGGGTTTAGTTTTGGAAGAGGGCCGATATTACCGTTGAGAGTGCAACGGTTTTTTTTTTCAGACACAGCTTCGTTTTTTGTGACAGTTTCGGACACTAGTTAAGGACTAATTGTTACTCTAACCCTAACCCAAGCATTAATTGTGTTGTTAGTTACTTGGCTTAGGACTGGACTTCTCTCTCCACCCGAGAGAGAAACTTTCTCTTCCCTCTCCACTTGAGAGAGAAAAACCTGAATCCAGCGCCTTGTCTTTGTTGGTGTTATTGTAAGAAGAATTAATGTACCTTCTCGTTTTATGGTTTCTAAGGAAATTAGAATCTCATCGCCATCCATTTTGAAAGGGAATGGGAATGTCAGAGGTGTCTATAGGCAATCACTTGTGTAAACTTGTTTTAATAATTTTCTAAGATATACATTCATATGTTTATTTTTTTAAAGAAATAAATTCATCATAAGCAATAGTTAACTATCACCACCAGTCAACTAGGAAACTTCTAAACAAATTACCACAATTTGGCGATTCGGTTAGTAGTAGGATTGAGTAGACAATGTTTATTGTTATTTTAAAATCTAAAGCTTCGTTTGGACTTCATTTTCATTTACAAAAAATTAACTTTTATCAAATAAAAATAAAATATTCAATTACATTTTTATTTTGAAATTTAAAATTTAAATTTTCCCACTTAAATTTCCCTTACATAATTTAAAAAAATATTTCCTCTTATTTTCCCCTTTAAAATACTTTTTTTTAATCAAAAAATACCCACCAAATTTTCAAACATTCCAATACAAATTTTCTCAAATAAATCACAATCCAAACGAAGTACGCATGCATTATAATAGTGGTAGAAAAAGCATTATAAACATGTTAGTGTTCATTGAAAATCTTTTTTTTTTTTCAAATAAAATCTCAAGCATTGCTTTGGACTTTGAACCTTTTGCTTGTAGTGGGAACCAAAATTGAGCATGTAATCTCACAATTGTGTCAATAGGTTGTTGAGAAACGTGTAGCAGCATAAAGGGAACTAATAGTTAGGCCTTCAGATGATCACATTTGGTTCAGTCGTCAGAGCTTGTCCTTAGGTTGATTCATATTTTGTTCCAAAATGCTTTTGAGATTGCAGTTTTCTTCTGGGCTTGAGTAAATACAAAACTCATATTCGATCTTGGTCTGAGCAAAATATCAAGTTCTATCCTTCAAATAAATCCCTTCAGTTTGAAGTGTCTTCCTTGCAGCACAAGATTTATATAAAGCTTTTCAATAATGACACGATCAGCATCGTTTGACTCTTGCATCATGGGAGAAATTGGTTATATCATCCCAAGAGTCGTTATAGGGTATGCAATTCCTTTGCAGTTCTGTAGGTTTTTGGTGCAGTTCATTTGCAATTAAAGCACCTTTTAACTGTATGCAATTGTAACGTAGGTTCAAGCTTATTTCGTCTACTTTTTCTGGTTATATAAATAAAAGTTGAATGGCTTTTATCCAGTAGTCTCACATGTTGTCCTTGTTCTTTATCCAATGTAGGATGGATTGACCTCTCACCCTGAAATACCTTATCAATAATAGCTCCAAGACCCAATTGCCTACTTCAATTCATTTTATTAGAAGTCATTTACTTGCTGCAGCCCAAACATTCATAACTATTTTCAACATTTCAAATTTTTTGGAGCTTGCAATCAATGACATTCCAACCTTACTTATTAGACTTCGTTGCATAAAATTTTTTTTTTCGCCACTATTTTTGGATATCTTACATGAATCAAGCTAATATGATCCTAATTGTATGGAGTTTTTTCCTAGAGTAAGTTGGGAAAAAAATAAAGAAAATTGGTGGCGGGGTGGCAATTTCGGGTTCGCGGGTTACAAATTACTCTTTAAATGGGTTAAGTAGGTCGACCTGTCAACCCGTCAGGTCAACCCGAACTCGACCTATTTATTTTTTGAGTTAATTGTATCCGACCTGATTTCGACCCGAACTTGTTAATTTAGTATTTTCGTGTTAGATTCGTGTTGTGCTATCGTGTCGTGTCGGCCATTGCCACTCTTAGGTGGGTGGGCGGTAAATTTTTTTTCTTCCATGTTTGTAATTTCCACATTTGGCAAATGTGAACTAAACCCAGTTCGCATTTGCCAAATGTGACCATGGCAGACCCGGATCAGCATTTGGCAAATGCGAACCTAGATCAGTGCCAGGGGCAAATGCGAACTGAACTTAGTTCGCATTTGCCAAATGCGACCATGGCAGCATTTGGCATTTCAGGTGTAATTAATTTTTCTTTTGTAATTACTATTTTTTTTGGATTTGGGAAAAAATTGAAAAAATAAATTGGAAAATTACTTAAATGTGTCTCTAAATTTCTATTTTTATTATTTTGCACAAAATCACCTATTCTATTTATTTGAGATATCAAGAAAGCTTAGTATGAAGACTAATGAAATTTAAAAAATGGAATTCCTTTAAATGTGTCTCTAAACTTCTATTTTTATTATTTTGCACAAAATTACCTATTCTATTTTTCGAGATATCAAAAAAGTATATTATGAAGACTAATGAAACAAAAAAAAAAAATTGTGTCTCTAAACTCCTATTTTTATTATTTTGCACAAATCACCTAATGAACTTATTCAAGATATCAAGAAAGCTTATTATGAAGATTAATGAAACAAAAAATAAAAAAGAGAAAAATTACTTAAATGTGCCTGTAAACTTCTATTTTATTATTTTGCACAAAATCACGTAATGAACTTATGGCTCGGCAATTTTTCTTTTATATTCTCTCTATTATATTTTTTCGTCCTAAATGGCAATATCCTAACTTATTCTTACATATTTTATAGGGGAATGGAAAACCTAAATAGATTATATGAAAAGTTAATGACCGTTATATCAAATTTATTTAGACTTTTATATTGGTTTGGCATTCAATTCGGGACAAAGAGACTTAAATGGTTCTTCGAACCACCTAAATAAATGGTGGTCCAAAGAACATTCAATGTGGACATGATGTAGAGGCAAAGGGAAAATGCTCAACATTCAACATTCAACGTTCTTTGGTGTTAATAAATGGTTCTTTGGACTGCCTAAATAATCTTGAAAATGAGCTTGATGTAGTACACTAGAAACATGGACAAACAATAAGCCTAGAAGAACTATCTTCTTTCACAACTGTGTGCTTAAGTAATAGAATCTTTGATCTAATTTCTGAAAGAAAATCAGGATAAAATGGCTTTCCCTCGCAGTAGACCCCTACTAGCATCGAGAAAATTTGCTTACTAGCATTTTAATGCTATCATTTCTCGATCGCATATCATTTTTAATGACATGGATAAATGTATAAAGGATCGAATTATGCGAAGTTAACTATATATTAGTATTACACAACTTTCCAAATTTATGTCCTCAAAGTTTTACACAAATTTTCATTCATCTATGTCCTCTAAGTTTTTCATGTGTACTACAAGTAGTTGGTCTAATAGTTCTTCTAGACCTACATAAACTTATAATCTGTTTTTGTTGGGTTACAGTCGGATGTACTTGTTCACGTATATCTATGTATTCATTTACGTCATCGTCATCATCATCGTCCTCATAACCATCCTCCTTATTCATTGGCTCTGCAAACATATGTATTGGAGTGCATATCTCTGAATAGTGGAAGAAACTAGAGGATGGTTGATCGATTATATCAAAGATAGTTGATGAAGGAAATACATGTGGAGTGAACTGCGTAGATGTACTAAGCTGAAGTGAGACAGTGTGGAACCACCTAAAGGATCAGGTATGTCACCTCGATGAAGTCGAGATCCTTTACCACTTTGCTTACGGCCTCGAGCATTCCTAGGCAGTCTAGCAATGCCGCGTGGATCCATAACATGCTATATGTCTCGATCTCCGCTTTGTAGTGGGCTAATATCTAATCTGTGAGGCTCTTGAATCACACGCATTGACTTGGAAGCCATATCTCGTACCTCTACTGCAAATCGACCAGTATTTGAAGTCTTATAGTGTGATACATGATCCAACAACAAATGGTAGATTTGTAACATCATGTCCATCTAGGGAAAAAAAATATCATTGAACATTGTAGGGAAGTAACAGAATCATCGTACATAAAAAAACAAAAATGTGTACCAAATACTTTGACGTAGAACTAGTGCCATGAAAGCCCTCAGGTGTTGCATTAGAACAGGATGGGTTAGAAATGTATATAACCATATGAGACCTATACCATGATAAGTAATCATGGGATGGAACTGATGAGTCATCCACAAATTACCCATCCGGACGAACTCGTGCCTGTTGACCCACATGTCTACATACATTTTATGTGTGACCACTCAATTAGCATTTGTTCTCCCTTGGCGACTTGTACTATGAATATCGTCAAACGAACTAGTAACATCGGCATAAGAATGGGTTGGAACTTCTCGAACTGTCGTAAAGTACAATACGACGCATTGGGTTCGATTATATTCCAATATATAAGATACACTACGGATCGCCAAATCTCATGACCCGCTGTGCATTGTGGCGATAGTGCTTACAGAATTTCATCTGAATAGGGTAGCCATATGAACTCGAACAATAGAAATGAAAATATCATTATGACTTAACTTACATTTTTTAAACAATTGTTCGTCTAATCACGATTCGAGTTTTAAAATACTATCAATTGTACTTGTTCGATCGAGTGTATGAAATATTTTTTCTAATAACACATAAATTTATATTGTACAGTATAAGGATTTAATGCATCAATAATGGAACATATTAATGGTTAGAAAATGGTTGACCTAATTGTACTATTGAATTTAATTTCTGGATAGATGTTACATTGTGCATTTCCTTGTGTATTGTTTGGATGCTTTTAAATAAGGACAAATAATGACAAAATACTAATAAAAAAAGTTTGTGAAGAAATAGAAAAAGAGACAAAAATTTTGATAATCAAAGTGAAGATATGTCTTAGTTCTTTGAAAGGAAGGATGCGAAAATTCATGAACAAATTATACAACAACTGATCAAACACTACATAAGCTTATATAAGTACACTTCATACCACATATAAAGACAAGTTGTTGGTAGGTAGCATAGTACTATATACAGTTGCATTTTCACTTGTTTTCATCCAATTTACATGCTTAGGGATTAAACAATTTATTTGGATGATTGTTCCTCTTGTTAAAATTATTTTCACTAGTTTAAAATAAGCACATTATCATGAAATAAGGAAACATGTAATAATCATATCATGTGCATTATTCCTTGTGCATATTGCAAATGAATTCCTACGTTACGTGTTACGTGTTTGATAGAGAATGGAGATAATGCTATCTCATCTTCCAAGTTTTGCATGCACCTTTGTCATGGTGAGAAACTACGGCTTCTCTTGCGGTTTTGAAATTTTTCTTGTCATGAAATGAAACTCACGTAAGAATGCTTGTCCCGTGATGCGAGTTCCCCAGTTGGAGACCGTTAGACAAGTTAGGTTGGAAGTCAAAATTCATGGCGACTGTTGTGATATAGTAGTATAAATTTGATAAGGTAGAAAGATTAAGAAATTTGTTGCATTTGATCAACCTTTGAATTTTTTTTTTTGATCGCTGGGATTGCTAACTTTTGATTGATTTATGACCAACCGTAGACCCAATCAACTTAGACCATAAATTCTAATCAATGTGTATTCTAATGATAAACATTAGTTGAAACAGAAAATCTAAACCAACTAGAAAGAAATGGGATTTCAAATGAAAGAAAGAGAGATCACGCCTAGATATCAGATGTTTACACACACTACAGTTTTCTTTCTCCAAGGTTAGACCAGCTTTGAGCCAATCAAGTTTGAGGGAGAAGAGTTTAAGACTACAGTTGACACCTTGTCCCCAAGAAGGTGAAAAGAGGGGCAATTTTGACAGCCCAGACAGATTGTGAACTATGGTGTTAACCCCTCTCACAATGAAGTTGATTCACAAGATACATGAGTACCAGTTATCAAAATTAAAATATTAAGTGCTATAGTTAAAAACTTAATTTGCACTAGAAATGAAAAGACAGGTAACAAGATTCACAAGTCTTAACTTGCTGAGATAACATCATATCTTTCTTTGAAAGCTGCAACTGTATAAGCAAAGCCCAAAGAGGAGAGCTGCAGCCTAATAAATGATAAAACTGTACATAGGTTTTAACTGTGTATACTTCATTAAACAGATCATATGGATTGTCCCTCATTTTGTTGCAAACGGCCAAGGCATGTGAATATGGGTACCTATAAATTTGCCATTTCTCATCATACATTGATGCTGATAATATTTAACCATATGACAGTTTCTACCCTTACCATCCACATGTTGTGCGGTTGTAACTTTGTAAACACCATTTTTGTAGTCAAACTCCTTCACCTTGTGTCCTTGGGCCGCTAGATTTGTCCTTCTAAAAATTGTCTATATATTACTTGGTAGGTCATAACGACAATGGTGAGCATCAACCGCCCATTTTCTAAACATTTTCACTATTCTATGAAACGTAATGTCCACAATTGCCTTTATTGGTAAAATTCTAGCACCACGAATGACATTATTGTAGCTTTCTGAAATATTGGTGGTAAAAATGCCCTAACGGTAATTCCCATCATATGCTAAAAACTACCATGTCCAGTCAATAGCAGACAAATACTCCTATTCTTTCATCTTTAAAGCTTGAATCTGACTATGAAATAATTTTCACTTCTGCTTCTGCTATGCACACCCGATAGACTAACATAGCTTTTTCAACTACAAGTTCTTGAACTTGGTTATAAAATTACTCCTAATGTGTCTCAAACAAAAGCGGTGAAACGTTATCTGCTCCTTCCACTCATTCATGTGACTCATCACGTGCATTATACCTTTTTGCCTATCAAACACAACACATAGCGGGATCGGTCAAACGCAATGTGCATCCTCACCTATTGCATGAACCAATTCCAACTACTAATCGTTTCCTCATCAACAACGGCAAACACCAATAGCAGAATCCAATTATTGGCGTCCTGTGTAACTGCTACTAGCAATTTCCCTCTATATGTGCCACGTAGTTGAGTGCCATCAACACTGATCAAAGGTCTGCAAGTGTGGAATACTTCTATCGACGGAAAAAATGCCCAAAAGACATATTTGAAGGTTCATGCACTATCGTTGGACTACTTCGGATGGTGTTGCCACTCGACAATAGTTAAGGGGTTCGCCGCCCTAAGGGCTGCTATATAACTTGGCAATTCAGCGATTGAACTTTTCCAATCCCTATATATAGCTTCAATTGCCTTTTGACGCCCATGCCAAGTCTTCTTGTATGACACATCTACTCCATGCAGGTTCTTAATGTTTGCTTGTATACTCTTCACAACATAACAAGGATTTTTTTTTCCACTGCAGGCCAAATCTGGGTGGCTATAAGTGAGAAAGTCAAATTTGTGTGATAACTTCTATAGTTCGCACCTAGACAATTGTGCTTGAAAACTCATCTTGTGATTTGCCACATTTCATGAGTATTTTTATGTATTGCACGAACACTTCAGAGACAAGATCCCTCGACATGAGAAGTGTCGTTTGAAGCTTCATGCATTAATTGCACTTTGCACTTGGCCACCCAGGTACAAAACTTGCTTTCTATCACCTTGAACTACTTATTACGGTTGATAGACCATAAGGTAATTGTTTTTTTCAATTGTTTTTTATCTTCAAATTGCATCCCCAAACAAATATCCTAATTTTCTTCACTCCACACTCGGATGCACTGAGTTTCACCCCGCTGGGTGGGATCACTATTATCAGAAGGCCTGATATCATTGAAGAACGCCAATCATCTTGGAATATATGTCTGATGGGATTCTAATAGGCGTTCAGCATTGTCCACCTGATGATTGACACCTTGATCATTGGGGGGGGGGGGGCATAGGGGGCATTAGGGTCAGGATCTCTATCTGAGTCCATTTCCTCTCTTATCATACTATCATTATCACTTAGTTGTGGCTTAGCCAATAGATTAGTCAGATGAACCTATAGTCGAAATCATTACTTGTGATATCACCACTTTTGACAACCTCTGGGTCTTGACAAGTGAGTAATAATCAGCACAATGGATTGTCAGGAGCAAATGTATTAGGAGGTGTGGAAGTGCGATTTGGATTCACATATAGAGATGATGAAGAAGGTCCAGCCATGTGCATAGAAACAAGTGTTAGACCTAACGTTGTAAATGTCCTTACTAATGAGTCAATAGAAGTTGATACTAAAGTACTAGAAAAGAGTGATGATATTCCAGCGTTGGAGTGAGAGATAGAACTAGGAATAGACCGATGAATATATTGAGACATAGATTCTAGCAGAGTTTGAAATGGGCCATAAGTAGCGCCAATGATACCACCATGCATTTGTGCCACCGGATTGACCATCTCGGTCAATATGTAAATTTCAACAAGAAAAGAGTCAATTTCTCGAGCCACCTCATATAGGATTTCCACAAATGATGACGTTAGATGCCACTATAGATGACGTTACCACGAATAGTACACGATCAGCGAAATAACATTTTAAGCCTATACACATTTCTATATACTTGGGCGAATAAGCGACAAAGTGTGGCACAATCATCAGCTGAAGCTGAGTATATTTTAGCTAACTTGGCAACTTCACAAGCCATTTGGCTGAGGAGAATTCTTGAAGATATTTGTGAGACATACAATTCAAAATGGATAAATCATCCCAATTTTGGTTGTGCATCTAGGCTTCGAAGTTTCTAACAATATCAACTCAAATAGCCAATTCAACCACATCAGTTTCTTACAAAACATGGCATGTCTTTTGAGGAAATTGTTAAATCACTCGCAACCACACAACGGTTTTAATAGGAGGCAAGAATGAGCATCCATAACTTGTAAAATCAAATAAGTTGACTAACATTTTCAGTGAGTAGATTAGAATCCCAAGGTAAGTTGCCTTTGCAAACTGTTGTTAATTCAAAACAAATTGCTAATCAATAATGAGAAGAAACAGCAAAAAGTTGAACGAGCTTACTAAGGGACAACCCAATCATGCAAGAAAAGAAGAAATTGAGAAAGAAGTAGAGGTATCCCTTACTCAGGTCACACAATCAAAAAAATTTAACAAAACAACCTCCATCTATGATGCTAGTGCCTTTTTTTCCAAGCCCATTTGAGAAATCTAAAAAAGGAGGCTAAAGAGCAAGAAATCCTGAGACTTTTCATAAGATTGAGGTAAATATTACTTTACTTGATGCAATTAAACAAATACCTTACTATGCTGAATTTCACAAAGAATTATGCACTACAAATAAGAGGTTAAAATGTAATGAAAAGGTGCATATGTGGAAGAATGTCTTAGCCATGTAATGAAAGAAATTGCTTCCTAACATAAGGACCCAGGTATGTTTACTATTCTATGCAAGATTGGTAATACTAAAATTGAAAAAGATTGTCAAGTTCAAGAACTTCAATAAATGTCATGCCCTATTCTATATATTCTTTATTGAATCTTGGGCTATTAAAAAAATTGGGTGTAATTATCCAACTTGATGATAACTCGAATGTATATTCTAATGGAGTTTTGGAAGATGTGTTAGTCTAAATTGATAAACTGATTTTTCTTGCCTATTTTTATATACTTGACATGGATGATGATGATTCTTCTAATTCCATTCCAATATTGTTGGGTACCCCATTCTTTAAAACTACTAGAATAAATATGGATGTATATAAAGGTACATTAAACATGAAATTTGATGGTAAGGTTATTGTGTATAACATTTATGATGCCGTGACATACCCAAATGTTTTTGCTATAGTTGTCATTGATATTTTTATGAAGGAGATTTTTGAAATTGATGATGATGATACATTGAAGGCAGCACTCAATTGCAGTCTCAGTTCTAAGGATGTCAAATGAACTAAAAGGAAGTTTGACTCACACTCTATATTGTTAGAGACTGTTTTTGAATTAGAATGTCAAAGACCTTTAGAAAATAGTGTCTCCAATGTTGACTTGCCTTCGCATCACACTAAACTTCTTCCATCTATTAGATAAGGGGAATTAAAACTATTAGATAATCATTTCAAGTCTATTTTTTCTTGGAGATGGAGAAACATTTTCCGTGATCATCTCCCAAAAACTTAGTGCCTTAGAGGGAGAAAAACTAATTTGGGTGTTCAAAAATCATAAGCAGGCTATTGTTGTAGATGAGGACTAATATTAAAGGGATAAGTCCATCAACATGCATGAATAAAATATTGATGGATGAAGATGTCAAACCTTCAAAAGCTCAACAATGATTGAAAATATTAGTTTTCTTTGTTTATTTGATAACTATAACCAATTTATTTATAAATGTATGAATTTATCATTGCATTGATGATCAATTGGCCGAGCCAGGGCTAGAATGAATCCTTTGACTGGCAATTTTTCTCCAATTAATTTCTTTTTATTTAATTGTTGATGTTTTTAAATTTTCACTTTGAATTGTTTTAGTTATATTTTTCCAGACATGCCCCATTTTATTTATTGTTTTCTCTCATATGAAGTAAATCTACCAATTGCTATAGAGATGACTCTACTAATGTACACTATACACTAATATAATTTAGAATATCAATATTTATTTTGTTGGATTAGAGACCCATCAAATTTTGGAGCTGTTGTCGTGGATTGGTGCCTTGATTTATTTCTTCTAAATTTACAATTTTTTCTTTTATTTTTGTTGGTTTATGCTTCATTCATTTCATATAAATGAATTAGTCTTTGATCTAGAAATAGAGAAGACTACTCCTAGATTGAGGAAAGAAACTCAACAACATGATAATCAGCCATCATTCTCATCTTCCAAACTAAATTTAGCAACCAACTTGATTTGACCATTTAGTGATTCTAAAGGGGAAAAGGAAACTATGGCTAAAGAAAATTTTTGAAAGAATTAGCTGCATCTAATATGAGTCAACAATTATTTGCATTGACTACCCAACTTTAGATGTAGCATTAGAATGTACTTCCATTTTGTCCTCTTTTGGACATGTATTTCCAATTCAATTACTCCTTCGGTCCTTGCAAATTCCACTAAAGCAATTCTTGCTTCCAATAAAGCAATTCTCTCTCATATTTCATCTTTGATTGACAGATTGATTTTCTCCTTTCATGTTTGATAAGAGGTCACTGCGTTTTGTCACGGAGGTTATTAGAAGGTATGAAGAGGTATCTAGACAATTGGTAAATGTATCTAAATTGTGTTCTGTGCTAGGGTCTTGGGCATTTCAATGCAAGAGGGTTGTGGTAGACATAACATATTTACTTTCAAACCTTTGCCTCTTAGGTATTTGGGTTGCCCACTTTATTTGAGGAAGGTAGAAAAGGATGTATTTTCAGGCATGATAGAGAATATTCAGAAACGTGTAACAGGTTGGTTGTTGAAGTGTTTGTCAATGGGTGGACGATTGGGTTTGATCAAACATGTGTTTTCTACATTGTTGCTTTTTATCTCAATTTTGCATTTGCCAAGGGGATATTATCTAACATGGAGAAGTTGTATGCAATATTTTTTTATGGAGTGTTTCATATTATGGACCTTGTTACTACTAGAAAAAATGGTTAGATTTGTGTAGGCTTCAGACTGAGTGATGTCTCAGATTTAGATTGTTGCCTCCCTTGGCTAAGGCTTTCAATTGCGCTATAGGTAACAGTCATCTTTTGGACAGTTTTTGTTAAGAACAAATATGTCAAAGATGATTTTTCTACTATATGCAAGATTCAATATAAGGCATATAATGTGTGAAAGAAAATGGTGTAGGCTTCGGAGGTGGTGGTACAGAATTTAGCATGGGATATTTGGTGTGGTTGTGCCACCTTTTTGTTTGATAATAGGTCTAAGAAAGGGCCGTTGCATGGATTGATGAAATCCTAAGGGCCGAGACAACTACAACTCCACATGAAGCTGACCATGAAGCTAGGCATCCACATTTAGATTCTTTGCAAGGGATTGGTGGTCCTATTACAAGGTCAAGGACTAAGAGAATGCAAGCTGCCTCAATCTCTTTCATAAATGAACCCATGGAATCCGAAACTAAGGTAGCAAGGAAGACTTCCAAACTTAGCTCATCATTTGTCATTCTAGTCATCCATGAAGAATCAAGAATGAAGGATCAAGTGTGGTTGATTTTCACTTGTGTAATTAAGGTCCTTAGACCACTTCTCATCACAATCCAAGTTCGAATTTGGAAGGTTGGCAATTCTAGTTCAACACTTGTCATTTTACTTAGTATTGTAAATGATGAGCCAAGTGTTGTTCATTCTTCATGATCAAGTTAAAGGAGCTTCCAAATTGGAGTAAAGAAGCTTCAAATTCGGCCAAGGCCATGGTGATTAAAAGAATTACTAAATCCACAAAGCTGAATAGGAAATTCTGCTCAAGCAGAATTCAG
Organism: Gynochthodes officinalis; assembly: GCA_020080225.1. Lineage (NCBI taxonomy): Eukaryota > Viridiplantae > Streptophyta > Magnoliopsida > Gentianales > Rubiaceae > Gynochthodes > Gynochthodes officinalis. Next base: position 35,450,511 of record CM034619.1, on the reverse strand, counting down.
CCAACACACTTGGATTAGTTTTAGGCAACTACTTGTTGTTTTATTTCCTTTTCTTATATTAATTGTTTCTTTTAAGTAATAGTTTCTTTAGTTAGTTTCCTAAAAAGCTAATCCAATTAGGGAATGGCTTTCTTAATTCTTACAACTTGTAAACTATAAATAGAGGCATTCAGCCACAATGAAAGAGAAGAATTTTGACAATACAAACTTGAGAGCTTTGTAGCTTTTCTTTGAGTTCTAGTTTAGAACTTGCTTTGAGTCTTTGAGGATAGCCTCTTAGGTTCATGTTTAAGCTATCTTGTTGAGTTTCTTTCCCTCAACAATTTGAGTATGCTTCTTGGTTCCAAGGATAGTCAAAGTTCACATCTTGGGTCTTTGATAATTCCTTCGGTTGTCAAGTGGACAAAAGCAAGGTCCTTCTTCACAAGTTGGAGATGGTGTCTTGCTAAAGGAAGACTTAGTTCAGCCTAGAGGACGATACTAGGACCAACACTCTGATATAAGTTCGGTTTCTTATCCTTTCGTGTAAGAATTCGTATCATGGATGGTGGAGCTAAAAAATGACTAGAGTGTCTCAGATATTTTGGTGAATGGGAAGTGGGACTTAATCAGACTTTCATCTTTGTTTCTTCTAAGTGTAGTTGAAAAACTGAACCAGATTCCAATTAAGCCATTAAGGGATGAAGATGATTGCATGAATTGGCAAAGAGCTTCTATAGGAGAATTTATGTTGCAAACAACATATGCCTTATTGAGATCATGTTCAATGGTTTGGTTTCTGATAAGCACATATGGGAAGCAAATGTGTTAGATACAGTTGGCTTTTTTCTTTTGTCAATGTTGTAGGGTCAAATGCAAGTAGATGAGGTGTTGTATACGTTTTTGGTTCAAGGTCCTTCAATATGTTTTTGTTGTTAGACCACCAAGTGGAAATAATTGATCATATTTTCTTTTAGGGTAATTTTGCATCAGATATGTGGAAATATTTTGAGGACAGGGTGGATTTGAATTTGGATGGCAATTTGGTTTATAGTCGACGCATGGAGCTCTAGAATGTCTAGTGTTGGTCCTTGATTTTGAGGAAAACTCTGAAAATGTTATCACTCTTTATTTGTCGGGTGATTTGTAAAACAAAAATTCATGGTGGTATATGAATGGGAGATTGACTGCATTGTGGGTGATATGGGAGGTTGAATTTTTGTTTGCAAAATTGTTAGACATGCAAGAGTTTCTTGATTTCATTCGACCAGTTTTGTTGCCCAACGAAGATTACCTAGATTTGGTGGAGATTCCCAAGTAGCACAAAGTATAAGCTCAATACAGATGGGAGTTGTTTGGGCAATTTGGGAAAATCTTTGGGTGAAGATGTTCTAAGAGATGAATTTGGAAGGTTAGATTTTTCATTTTATGATTTTTTTTGGCCTTGGGACAAGCTCGCAAGCAAAGTGTCAGGCCTTACTTTTCGAGCTTTGTTTGTGTTCTAGGCTACAAATTCACAGTCTTGAAGTAGAATATGACTCACTTTTACTGGTGGACATGTGTTTAGAATAGGTGTCTATCCCTTGAAATTTGAGGGTTTGGTTCCAAAAATCTCACGATATGAAGAGATGGTAGTTTCATTTTCCCATTGTTACTGTGACGTAAACACTATTGTGGATGACTTGGCGCATTTGGCACATCAAGACAAAAGCTTTCAATTTTGAAATAATTTTCATTCTCTTCCCTAAATAGTTTCAAAGCCAATTATGTTTAGATAGGGATCAAATCCCAGCTTTTAGATTTGGTTAGGTGCTTCGTTGTATATTTATTGCCTATCATTGACTCAAAGGGAGCATCCGACATTCTCACGCACATTCTTTTGTAATCCTTAGTAATTAATAACAAGGTAGCCAAGCCCGTTAGCCAAAAAATGACTATTTGAAAAAAAAAAAAAGGAAAATCATCTTTCCTAATCTATTAAAGTGGAAAGAATCAACATACATCCTTAGGGAAAGCTTGACCACCAAATGTGTTTAAAACTACAAACTTTTCAGTTTCCGCTTTTACCTCCTCTTTAAATATTTTACTATCGCGAAGGAAGTTACTACCCCATTCTCATGCTTGTCTTATTCCCATCATCAAGAGGATGAAGAATCAAATGATAAATAAAACTCCCAATAGATTTCACAAGAAATAGAAGGCCAACATAGTAGGAAACTAGTGGATCATTCAACCCCAGTCATGGTTGGGGGAAAAATTAAAGCCATCTCAAGAACTAACTTTCTCATCATCAAGCCTAATTAACTTATCATTAGACTCCATTGCTATAGCAAAACACATTTTAGCCCACCATTGAAATACAAAATCCCACCTCAAAATGCTCCAAAAAGGTAAAAATGAAAGAGGGCTTAAGAAATGAAAAGGAGAGTGGGGTTGTTGCAAATCAAAGTGCTACTTGATCCTAGGCCATCCACTGGGGGTGTCATTTGCAGTATTTTCACAGAGGGGGATGAAATTTTCATACTCCAAGGTATGAGTGAATATGCCAAATCAAAAAATCTCCCCCTTCCTTTGACTAGTTTGAGAGAGTTTATGCATTTTTTGAAAGGGAAACTTAGTGCTAATTTCATGAATTCTCAACTAGATAACTAGATTAGATATCTGAAGGCGATGTATTTGAACATATTGAAGAAGAAATATGGGGTCCCTGGTATTTCTAGTAGTCATGATTGAAGTTTATATGCCTCTAAGAATATTTGGGTTGATGTGAAGAGGGTTGTTGATGATGATGATGGGGAAGATGACATGGATTGTGAAGATAGTAAATAGGTTCTCTTCAAAATATCCTCTTTTCATGGAATCATTGGACTAGGAAAATTCATCATTTTTTCTAAAGATGGAAACTATGAAGGAGAACATGCATTTGATTAGAAGTGAAAAGACAACAAAATTGGAAATAAAATGGTTGGAGTTACGATCCAAGGAGTCTGAAATCTGATCAAAAAAGGATTTCAAGATGGACTTGATAAGGTTACTATTGGATGATATGAAAGGAGAAGAAGAACAGTCTTCTATTGCTGGTGTGATGTGATTGAGCTGTTTCTAGATCTAGATATTGTTGTTTTTTGTTAATTCCACTATGAAGCAAAACTTAGCATGATGAGGATGAGAGTGGTGTTTTGTTTAAAAGCATTTTGAAATGTTTGATTTTAGTAGTGTATGTCGAGAACCAGAATTCATTAGATTTACAGAATTTGATATTTTTGCTATTTATGCAATGGTTCTAATTACTAGAGATTGAAATTAGTTTTGGGAAAATTAAAAAAATGTGGCATTTAAATTAAAATTTGGTTTGATTTCCTTACTACCTATTGTTCGTGATCTTGTAGGTGATAATCCACACAAGCATTTGAATAAATTTTATATTGTCTATTCTAGCATGAAACCCCAAAGAGTGTTTGAGAATCAAATGAAGTTGAGAGAGCTTTCCCCATTTCCTTGGGAGAAAAGATAAAAAATTTGGCTCCACTATCTTTTCTCCAATTCAATAAGAACTTGGAATGAGATCAAAAAGCAATTCCTCGAGAAATTTTTCCTAACTTTCAAAGCTGCCAATATACGAAAAGATATATGCAGAATAAGTTAGCTCAGTGGAGAAATCTTGCATAAATAATGGGAAAGATTTAAATAACTCTATGCTAGTTGTTGTCAACATCAAAATTCTCACAAACTTCTCATCTATTATTTTTATGAGGGTTTATTGCCGATTGATAGGAATATTATAAATACTACAATTGGAGGTAGGTTAGTCAATAGAACTCTAACTAAAGCAAAGAATCTTATTTCAATCATGGCGATCAATGCACAATGATTTGATGGTAAACATGACTATTTTACAAGGAAAGGTAATGACGTAATTGCTTCTTCCACTGTTTAATGTTTAATACTCTCACCTCTCTTGTGGGAAAATTGGTTGTAGGATAGTTGCAGCAAGCAAAAATGTGTGATATTTGCTTTACAATGGGTCACTTGATTGATGTATGCCTTACACTTTAAAAAAACTCTAATGAACATGTAAATATTGTTAGAGGTTTTCCTAATCCACCTCAAAGGAGATATGGTCCTTATACAAAGACATACAATTCAAAATGGATAGATCATCCCAATTTTAGTTGTACATCTACGCCTCCAAGTTTCTAACAGTGTCAACCAAATAGCCAATTCAACCACAACAATCTCATACAAAACAAGGGATGCCTTCTAAGAAAATTGTTAAATTACTTGTAACTACCTCACAACACTTTTAACAGGAGATAAGTTTGAGCATCTAGAACTTGTAGAATCAAATAAGTGAAATATCCTAGTGTTTTTGCTACAGTTGTCATTGATCTTTTTATGAAGGAGATTTTTTAAATTAATGATGATGATGTATTTTAAGACAACACTCAATTGCAGTATCAGGATGTCAAAAAAGAGCTTCATTAATGATATTATTCACTTTGTATATGTGTGTGTGTTTTTTTTTCAAAGTTTTTGGAAATAAATTCCCTATTACATTGAGGGAGGGTCGAAATTTGTATTGTTACAATTGAGGACTAACTTATTTGTCTGCCCCACGGTTTATGTTTTTTTTTCCTCTTTTCTTTGTTGAAATTAAATAATTACTCAGAATTGTAGATCCGAAATAAAAAGATTTATACCTTCTTAATTTTCAATTATTAAGGTAAAAATAACTTATGAACTTGATATCTTTTGATTACAGCCAATTCCCAAATTGTGAAGCAAATATTTTTTACCTTAATTCTTCAAACATTTCCCCAATTAACCATGAGTAATTTATCATCACTGTTTTATATCATTAACGACCAAATTTAACTTAGTTACTTTTTGTTATTTTATTTTTTATCAGTTCCAACTTTCTATTTTAAATTTTTAGTTACAAAAAAAAGTACGGAGATATCTAAAATGTTATTCAAAACAAGTACTTAAGATCACAAAACATACTAAAGTGAACAATTACTACTCCAATAAAAATGGACAGTGGTTTAAAATAATTATATAAATAAGAAGATCAATATCAAAGTACACAAATGTCTGACAAGAGGTACATATTTAAGATTTATTTTGAATTTCATAAAAATTTTCATTAATGCTAATATATTCATAAGAAAATATTAAATATAAATTGAAATTATTTACAAAATTCATAAAATTCAAAGCAAATCTTGTAAATTTTTTTTTTAAAAAGTATCAATGTGCATAACAATTTTAATTCTTAAGTTGAACCAAAAACACGTTTATAGGTTTGTTTTTGTCCCTTTTTTTTTCAATAAGCTCATATATTTTTCAAAGTGAAGCCAATTCATTTAGAACCTCCCTTGAGGACAGAGACACTGGAATTGTAAACAAGGCTAGTATTCGAATGCATTACTCAACTAAACTTAGATTAAATTAAGCTAAAATAAAACCAATACATGCCTTAAAACCCTTTCTTAATTATCTTTGTTTCCCTTTCCACGTTTACTTCAAGCCATCAAATTTAAGAATAAATAAAATTAGTCATGCTCTAAATAGACAACACTTGCCAAAAAAACTCAAGCATATATAACTAAATCCTAACATGTATTTTCGGAACCCTTATAGTTGATATATTTACCTCATCATCAGCAGTATCAGGACCAGGATACATTATAAGATGGCTGCAAAATCTGTGCACTGTATATATACGTACAAATAAAAAGAAAAAATTTATTTACTTGTCACACCAAATCGACCATAAATCAATCGCCACTTTTATTTGGGAGTAGTACATATTCCTAATTCTGAAGTTCATGTTACTACTCTCAAATATGTAGCTCAAGGCACACAATATACTTGCTCGTAGTATCAAATGAGTCATGGAGTTCCCCCAAACACTTCAGTAGGCAACAACTTTAGCCCTTTGAGAAGGCGAAGAATATGCCCCCAATGAAGTGTTCGAGAGGGAACTCTAGGAAACATCTGATCGAAAGCTTGCAATTAACTAATTGCTAGGTACCTTGCTGGGACAATGGCTTCATTTAAGCCCTCTATTTATAGAGGTTCCATGGAGTTTGTGTGTGGTCATTGCAAAAGGAGTGGTCAGATTTTATTTTGAGAAAGTATTTTTCATGCAATTGTAATATGAACTTATGAATCTAGTCATGATATGGAGCAAAATTAGAAGACAGCAACGTAATCTGAGTGGCCACGTTATATTCTTACTTCAGATCTTTGTTACTCACTGCAATTATTTTTTCAACTTTTTTTCTTTTTTCATTCTGGACTTTTCGTTGCCAATTAAAAAGGAAAAAGAAAAAGAAAAAGAAAAAGAAAAAACCTTCACAGCTCTTGATACGCGTAGTCCTGTTGTCAAGGATTTTTGTTATCTAGCCGTTGTATGAGAGAGTTTGATTCTCATCCAAGATACAATGAGGAAGGCAAAATGTTAAATTATGTATATTTTTCAAAGAAATTTATTGTAAGGAAAAATATAAAGATTCTTTTTATGTCTGGAGATAATGCAAAAGGATGAAGGAAATTTTACAAATAAACAGAAATTTTTTAAATTGTAACTTATGAGACCATGAAAAAAAAATAGTTTTAAAATTTTTTTAGCCAAATTTTATTAATTTTTAAAATTTTAAGGTTATAACTGCACGCCCTTAGCTAAATGTTGCGCTCCCACAACACCCACAAATTCTACTTTTATTTTACTAGGGTAAATAATATTGTTCATCTGTTAATTTAGAATTTTGTTTGATTTCATCCTTCATGTTCAAAATTTTTTAATTTGGTCTTTTAATTTGCAACTTTAGTTCTAGTTGGTCATTTTGACATAATCAAGTTAAATGGGACTTAATATATTTTATCACGTGACTTGTATGTGCCTAGTGCGAAGGGCCGTGGACTAAAATAAAAAAGGGAGTAAATTGTAAAAAGGAATTTCAACTTTATTCTTTTATAAAATTCCCCGTAGAAGTTTATTTTGCACTTTATCTTCTCTAATTTTGTAATTTTTGCAATGTATACTAATTTTATTATTATTGAAAAATATATTATGAAATGACAAAATTACTCCATAACTATCTAAATTATAAAATGGCAAAGTTGAAGTTGATTTAAATAATAAAAAATGTAAATCAAATAAAATATTTATAAATATTTAATATAAAACATAATCTACAAACATTTAAAAATAAAATATTATTTTTGTTACCCTTTATTGCAATATTTTTATTTTTTTACTACCCATTGTTGCAATATTATTTTTATTGTCCTTTGTTGGAATATTTTATTTCAATTTCAATTTTAAAAAGGGAATGAACGTAGATAGTTAAGGTGTAATTATAAGTATTTAGGGACCTTTTTCAATTTAAATAGTTATGGGGGCAATTTTATCTATATATAATATGTTTTTGAAAACTAACAATAATTGGTACTTATTGTAGAAATACAAAGTTAGAGGGGTTATATGCAGTTTATTCTTTTTATTTTGTTTCTATTCACTACTTTTTGTTTTAGCCACTGCAAGTCATGTGACTAAATATATTAATTTTCTTTTGTCTTGATTTCGTTATAAAAATTAATTAAAATCGAAATTACAAGTTAACAGATCAAATAGAAACAATTTATTCATGAAAGACAAAATTAAACAAAAGTTCCAAATTAAGGGAGGAATAGCACTACTTACCAAAACAAAACTAAAAATATGTGCTAACTAAATAAACTAGTTTATATTCTCATTTTCAATACTTTATATTCTTATTTTCTTGATTACTAGCAAATACATAGTACTGCGCTAATGCTTTATTATCCAAGCTTAATTATTGTGTTTCTTATGATTTATAACTCCAGTTATAACGATAAGAATTGGGTTACAATGGCGGGAATAGAGGGTACGTACTGGGATTGTGGGCTTTAGACGACGACAATTGATAATATTCTTTTCTATTTATCTGCTACATAATTCCGACTAGGTTCAAGCTTGCTTCAAATTCTGGAGATTTGATATTAGCAAAAGATTCTGTCATGTGGATCGGAAGGCGGTCCTGATCAAGATTCGCGAGCTGTAAGACGATATTATGTTGAGGCTATTTCTGCACAGCCACTATATAACATTTCACGCAAATTGTCAAATGCTAAAATACCACATATGGAGAACCAACGGTATGCATCAAGGAAATTTTGGACAACAATAAATCACTCCCACAACATGGTATCGTGGGAAATAACTATTGAACAATGATTGTCTGTTGAGATTCATGGCAAGTTTCACAAATTTTATTTCAGTTTTAAAGTAATTATATAAAATACTTAATAAAAAAATGATTTAAAATTTATTTATTTAAATTTTTAGATGAAACTTAAGTTTTACTTCACTTATTAGTTTCTATATCGACTCTTTGAGGGTATTCTTTCAATAAAAAACTTTAACATTTAGTATCAGATATCAAAGTTAGGATATCTAAAATGTTGGGTTAATAAGTAGCAAGTGCGTGTATGACTTATATATGAATTATCGCATTGTATTAATATAGAGTATTCATCTATAAAGGGTGTTAGACTATCATATTTTCTTAATATTGGACGCAATTATTTAATTAGGGTTCATATATGGGGTTTGTGAATGAAAAATGAACTTGTACAAAGTAAGAATTAATGTCTATTTGAAGAAGAAGTGAGTTTGTAAAAGACACCAAGGGCCTGTTTGGTTACCCAAGATTCTGGCTTAGAAAGTAATTATATTTCTTAAAATTAAAATCTTGCGTTTGGTTGGTTTTTAATTTTATTAGGAGAGTAAAATGATTCCCAAAAGTGAGGAAGTGGGTTGGAACTTTTTTGAATTTAGAATCCCTATTAAACCTCATTATTCAGATTACTTGCTAACGGAATTTAATTTAAAAAATACGCATTTCTTTTAAACCTTTTTTAACCCTATCTTATCCTATCCTCTCTTTTATTCAACTATCCTCTCATCTCCTGTTTTCATTAGACTCATCTAACTCTTCGCTCCTTTCTTCTCATTTTCTCTCTTCTCTTCTTCTAAATTATTCCTATGTAGATTTTTCTCTTTCATGGTTTTTTTGCATTCTAATTTCCTTTCTATCTAATGTTTTATCGTCATCAAGTAAGTTTCTTTCTGCATAGTAATATATGTTTTTGGTATTATATATTGTGTTTTTGATACATGATCATAAATCATTGATTATGTTTTTTAATTATTTTTCCCAAAAAAGGGAAGATTTTGTTTTTGCTTGTATGTTACTTTTATATATTTAAATATTTGATTCTTTAAAATCTATTAGGCCTTTTTAATCATATTTTACTGATAGTCTTCAATTTGGAGGCGTAGTCTTCGGTTTTGCCTTAAATTTTTAATTTTCTAATTTTTGTTTCTGAATCATAAAATCATAAAATTTAGATAAAAAATTAATAAACTTGTATAAAAATTTATATAAAGAATTACTATATAGAAATAATAAAATCATGGACCAGTGTATAGGGTCAAACTTTTGTATTTAATTCTCTAATTGATAGACTTCCATTTTTGATATTCCATCATTTAGATTGAGTCCAGCAGTTAATAGCACGATGGCTGTTAAAGCAATGGATTTTCATGATTTATCCACGAATTCTTATTCAAAAAGGTACCTAACAACATGTAAATCTTATCTTCCCATGGTAAAGTCAATGCATAGAATTTTATGTGTTAATGGATTGGAGAAAAAAATACATGTAATCAAAAAGAGATTTGAGAAATTAGAAGTTGGCATGCATACAAATTCTCATGTTGATGTTTTTCAATGAACGTGAAAAATCATTATTTTTTTTTGTGCTGATAAATCATTTTTTTCCCATCAATGTTTAATTACAACTTTACTGTAACTTTTGCCAATATTATGTCATTATACCACCATATTTCATGCATTATTGTCAAGAAAATTCTGTTATAATTTAGTTGGGAATTCTAAAATGGCAGAACTTTTGTAATCAATTTTGTTTTTGTACTTGATATATCAATTTCGAAGCAAATCTATATAAAAAAAAAGTAGTCATATAATTTGGGTAGTGTTTTGAAGTTTGGACATCAATATTTTATTTTGGACCAATAATTTAGATTGAATTTAAATTTAAATTTTTAAAAACCCATGCAAACTATAATGGTGGAAATTTTATTAAAAAAACAGAATAATGCTATATATGATGTGCGAAACACTGGAGGTTTGACTGGTTTTGGTTTGGATGATCAAAAAAAATGCATGACAGCAAGTGCAGATATATGGGATGAATATTCGAAGGTAAAGTTTGATACCATATTTGTTTATATTTTAGTTATAACATTAATAATAATAAACTAATATATGTTGTTATTTTTTACGGACACATCCTGATTGCACATTCATGAGAAACAAGCCTTTTATTTATTATGATCAACTAGTAATAATTTGGGGAGAAGATAGAGCTACTGGAATTAATGTTAAAGCACAAACAAATGTAGTTAAAGAATTGAATAGAGAAGAAAATATTAATCAGAATGTTGAAGAATCTAATGAAGATGATGACAATTTTGAAACATTAGTACCCAACTCTAACTCTAGAGGTGAAGATACTCTAAAACTTAAATTTCATGATGTAAACATAAAGCAGAATTTTCGAATAAATAATTTATCACAAACATTAAATCGTAAGGATTGTATACTTGATGCAAAAGACATGTTTTTTAAAAAGAGATTGATAAACACCACCACTTTTATCAAAATTGGTTTCTCTCTATTTACCCTTCTTTCTATCGCAAATGATTTGATGGAGAAGGTTTTCTGTTCTGTAACCCTAAAGGGCAAAGAGGTGACCAGTATATATATCTTTAACTTTAATTTGGTACCTCCATCAAGTACCTAAAATAAACGGTTGAGATTTGTTCTACTATTAAATAGGTAATATGAACCAATTAAGAAACTACAATTAAATCCAACAATTTGAGCTATATTCTAACATTCTCCTATTTAACCCGATATTTCAACTTTAATTTAATAATATAAACATCAAGCGTGCAAAACAAATCTCTTAAATATCTTCATAATTTACCTCAACATAATAAATCACATAATGTGGGTTATGGTGGTCATATATTTTAACATTGCATACTCTCTTCCATATACCACTATACTAGCAATTTATCATGTTAGGTGTCATAAGTGATATATAAATATCATAAAGGTCCACAATAATGTCTTATAGACACATTTATTTCTTGTTTAATAACATTATGTATACACAATCATAATAAACAGGAAATATTTGACAATATGTCAGAAACCTTTTGTTGAACTCAAGAATGTTAATACATCATTACAGGTAGTTATCAATACAACTAAGACAATTCTTTGAACATGTTCCTTAAATGTCTTTGGTTGTAAGCCTTTAGTAAAAGATTTACAATCATGAGATTCATCCTAATTGTTGGTTTTGTACTAAAGCTAATTAATTCTAAGATTATAATTATATTTATTGCCAAGTGATTAAAAATCTAAAGGTCACACACTTAAAGAATTTGGTCTTAGGTTAAAATGATTAAATAATTATATGATAAATATTGGGGTTAATTTGTAAGACAATTAACCTAAAGGGTCTCCTATAAAAAATAAGTTTTAATTTCTTTTTGAAAGAAATTTGATAAGAAGGTTATCGGATCAACTTTATCATGATAGAATATCAGATGAGTCTGTTAGATTTTCTAACAGACAGAACTTACCTTTTAATAGGAGACAGACGCCAAGTTCCATATCAGTTGATCGTACAAGTTTTCATTGAAGAAAAACTTTACTGCAAAAGGAGAGAAAAAGTTTTTCTTTTGTTTTTGTTAGAGTTCTCTTAAACTCTAAATTTTGTAGGGTTGTACGCTCATTGAAGGAACTAGCATATTAGCTTGGTGTCAATCAATCCCAGGAGAATTCTAAGAGCTAGTTCGTGTGGATACCTTAGAGGCCGGATGTCTGTGCGGCTGTGGTTGACAGATCTTCCTTCATCAACAAAATCTTCAGTCATCAAAATAGGTTTTTGTTTTGTACGTATATTAAAATTGATCCTGGTGAAAATCATGTTTTAATTCTGCGGCTTATAAATTGTTTATGGCATACAATCATGAGATTCATCCTAATATGTTCAATACACACTCTTTGTTTCTGAATTTCCTCTTTTACGGCAAAATATTTCAACTCCGTATGTTTAGCACCTCTAGAGTACTTATCATTCTTGGAGAAGAAAACTACTGCAGAATTATCACAATAAATTTTCAGCGACTTAGTAATGGTGTCGACAACTCTAAGTCCTGGAATAAAGTTCCGCAGCCATAATGCATGGATTGTAGCCTCAAAACAAGTTCCAAATTCTGCTTTCATAGTGGATAAAGCAATGACAGATTGTTTGGCACTTTTTCATGAAATTGCTCCTTTTACTAATAGAAACAGATAACCAAATGTAGACTTTCTATTGTCAATTCATCTAGCAAAATCTAAATCCGAGTATCCAATCACTTCTAATGGATTAGACCTTCTATATATAAGCATATAATCATTTGTTCCTTGAAAGTATCTTTTGCAGCTTTCTGATTATCCACACTAGGATTACTTTGATATCTGTCCAGCATTCTGACTGCGAAACTTATATCGAATCTTGTGCATGTTTGCAAATACATCAAACTACCAACAAAAGAAGCATATGGAATAGATTCCATTTCTTTACATTCTTCATCATTCTTTGGACATTGCATAAGATTAAATTTATCGTCCTTTTGTATTGAAACAACTCCTGCATAACATTTGTTCATATTAAATCTTTCAAGAATTCTTTCGATATATTCTTTCTGAGACAATCCTACCAATCCTTGTGATCTATCTCGGAATATTGAAATTCCGATCACAAAAGATGCCTCTCCCATATCTTTCATTTCAAAATTCTTAGAAAGAAATTCTTTAGTTTTATGCAACATGACTAAATCATTAGTAGCAGGTAGAATATCATCAACATATAGGACTAGAAATACAAACTTACTCCCACTGATCTTTTGATAAATACATGTTACGAATTTTACACGCAAGTGCACGTGATCGTTAACAAGTAATATAGAGTGAATATAATTTATCGTTCCCACAGAGACTAATGAATTATTAAATACCGAAACTAAAATAGTTCTAACTTTATTTGAAGAAAAAAAATATTTTATGGATAAGCTAAATTAAAAGTAATTTTAAAACTTAATTAAAACTAAAATTAAAAACTAAACAAAGCAAGTTAATAGATTAAGTTGACGAAAGATCTAGGGTTTTCGATTTCACCATAACTAATCCATCCTAATATTAATCTATTTCTATAATCTAATTTAATTTCCTGGTTGATAGTCGAGATTCCCAAATTTATTTACTAGTCCCTCCCGAGATCTAATAAAAATCCTCCTAATTGCTAATTCACTATATTCCTATGTGAATTACAACAATTATGAAGTCATTAATTTCTATGGATTCTCAAATAGCAACTACACAAACCATGTAGGTATATTCCTATCCTACATGCAATTTATGGCATTTATCTCAATGAACTTGACACATAACTCCTCTTCCAATTCGTTATGATTAACAAATCATCTAATTAGTGATCAAGTAATTAGAAGCATTAAGCACAAAGATAAATACTCAACCATAGAAAATTAAATCAAATTATATTAATAGAAAAATATTAAGACTTCATAGTTAGACTACATCTAAACCCTAGAAAGAGAATTTAGTTCATATTAATATAAAAGAATATCACCAAAAATTTAAACATGATTGAAAAGAAAAATAAAAGAAAAAATCCAAACAAAAGCCGTAGATGATAATACTTAGCAACAAAATTTCATAACAAAATACAAAACTTAAATTACTAAAATTTATAAATAAAACTAAAAACTAAAACAATAAAAGAAAGCTAAAATTGATAACTAAAATAAACTAAAGAAAACAAGAAGAAGACAAAAACAGTAGAAAATATGTGAGAAAAAATTTCTGCATGGTTTGTTTTGCTTCTGCCCGTAGCTTCCAAAGGAAACAACAATTTATGCTAGCTTTACACCCAAGTCAAGTCTTGGCAGCTGAGTTTTTATCACAAACCAATGAAGCAACAAGAACAAAATAAAAAAAACTGAAACAAACAAAGAAAAGATTGCTGCAGAAAAGAAAGAAGAAACCCGAAGAAGCTGCTGAAGTTTGTAGCAGAAAACCGAGGAAGGCTACTGAAGTTGCTGCTGAACCCGTGAGCTTCAACGTGAGAAGATGCAGCTGGAAGTTCTCTGAAGAAAACCGAGAATAAAGGCAACAAGTACTGAAGAAAAACCGTGAACAATGCTGCTGAAGTTTCTGAAAAGAAAAACCGAAGGAAGCTGATGAAATCCTACCAAACTACTGAAAAGAAAACAAAACAAAAGAATGAAGAAAGCTGGATGCTCTAAACTACTGCAGGAAAATAGAAAGAAAAATAGCTTGGCTAAACTAAATCTAATCTAAAGAAAACTAGAAATGCTGCTCGGCTGTTTGCTTGTTTCTCTCTATGTTGCTGCCCGATTTTTCTGAGCTTTGTTTTTGCCCATGTGAGACTGCATTTTGGAGAGACTTTCTTGCTGTCCTCATGCACTCTTTCTTTAGAAAAATAAAAAGATGCAGCTGGGTTGGTTATGCTCTCATGTGCTCAGTTTCTTCACTCAAAAGCTGGCTTCTTCCTTTCTTTTATTTCCTTCTTTATTGTCCGAAGTGTAGCAGCCTTTTGTTACTAAGCATTCCTTTCTTTTTAGTTTATACTTGGCTGAGTAAGAAGGCTTCTTCTTCTTGAATGTTGCTATCAAATTGTGCTACAAAAACCGTGAAGCAGCCTGCTGAATTTCTGAAACCCGTAGCTAAAGAAAATTTCAGAAAAAATCTTTAAGTTTCTGTCCAGTTTTGGTCCTTTTGCTTCCAGAATTTGAGAAAACTTTCTTCATGAAAGTTTTGCTCTCTTTCTTAGCTTTCCATATCATCTTGAATCATCTCATTTGGACGTCTGCATCAAGAGTTATGAACTCCGGAAGATGAGTGAGTTTTCAAAGGATAATTTGGCCAAAATATGTAAAAACAAATTAAAACACAAGCCAATTTCTAACCAAAATGAATAAGAAAACCCTATATAAAATAGAGTTATCAAATTACCCCAACTTAGCTCAAAGCTTGTCCTCAAGCTTGCACTAGAAGAACATATTTCTTTTCTTTCCATATCCTTTCTAACTCACTCATAAATAATTCAAAGTCATTACATATTAGAGATCTAGATTGGAATAATAATCCAAAGAACAAGTATTCGTAGCCTCTTTTCTTTAACAAAATACACATCTTATTAATTTCAACAATTTTATAGAAATCAAATGCACAAAATTTGATAACCTCTCATAGGTTGCACTCTAACCACTCAAAGTGTTTAGGGTTCCATTCAACACTCAAATCAAACATAGCATGTCATTACCATAGGCTTGCTTATATATCACATCTCCACCACTAATAAATATTAATCCATGCAATAATCAAAGGGTCTTTATAAAGGTTGTAATGGGGCTTAGGTAAGGGTAGGTAAAAAGAAAGGAAAATTTAGGTTTTCACAAATCAAGATATGTATAAACTTCCTTGCATGACTCAAAAGCAACAAGTAGCATATTAGAACCATTTTTTTTTTTCAAATAACATACATCCCTTTTAACAACTTCAACATATAATTGGACCATCTTGTACACAATGAAAACATTGACTTTGTCCAATCTTCGTAAGGAATATTGTTCACTCTTTTTTTTTTTTTTCAATGGTTCTTTTGTTTGGAATCAATAGAAATTTTATCATGCAATTCATTTCTACATACTCTTGACAAAGGGTTCAACGGTGGTAAACAAAAACAACGGTTTAAAGTTAAAGAATGTGGTATTATAACAAAGAAAGGTTAAGGCTCAAAGTTGGTTGACTAGAGGTATATGTAATGGTTAAGCTTTTTTTTAGAAAGTTAAAAATGGTTAATCCTAAGTAGTGCCCTTTTCATTTCAAAGCATGAATCCATAATGTGATCTCAACATGCATAACAAAGCAAGTTCTAGAATGAACATACCATATTTGACAACACTCAATCAAAGAAACATGTGAGCAAAGAAAAGAAATTGCTCTTAGGCTCAAATACTCACAATGGGTTTAATGTATATCAAATCTTGCACATTCTCATTCAATTCAATCATTAAAATCAACAAGATGCTTTAAAAACTTTCAAAACAAAGACTAATCATACTTGCCTCATTCATACATTCCAACCCAAATAACTAATGCATATAACTCAAAATTATTCTAAATGAGTATCAAAAGAATTAGAAATTTCAAAGAAGATATCAACAAAATTGAAAACTTGGAAGGACTTTTTCTTTTTAACTCTATAAAATTGAAATTTTTCAAAAATTTTGACAAAAATCCAGCACAAAATTTCATTTATCCCACCCCCAACTTAAAATTGAGCATTGTCCTCAATGCAGCAAGGAGCAAGATCAAGTATAGCAACTAAAGAGAACATAAGAAAAACGAAGGGTGAGGAAACTGCCCTGTTTGGAACAGCTGTTGAAGATGAATTTCGTTCAGGTACCAAAACAGCTCCAAAAATTCTCAAATTTGGTGGACATGAACCTGGTTGAATCTTCTACCTTGCTGTAAAATTTCAGCACAAAATTCCAATGGGAAAGCCTTGAACCAAATTCTTCTTTAGACTGGTGCAGCAAAAAGCAGAATTTCAAATAGTAAATTTTTTTTTATAAGACAAAAATAAGAATAATAATAATAAGAAGAATAAAAAAATAAAAGAAATAAAGGTAAAAGAACTTGGGTTGCCTCCCAATTAGCGCAATTGGTTAACGTCGTTATGCTCGACGTCCTCTATCGCTCAAATTTTTACCAATTGCTTGGACCATATCTGCATGTTCTTCATTGATTTTGCAGAAACCACCATTGCATTCTCATACACCCCTTGACGGAATTCATCCATCTTATCCAATTGGAGTAGTCTTTTCTCACCTAAGGCTTTCAAGTCAAAGTTAAGATGCTTGGGCAATGGATTGAGGTCTAATTGTGGAGGCTTCTCAACTGAAGGTAGTGGTTTGGAAACACCTTTTCCAAGGTCTTCAAATGGCCTTTTAATGAACATAGGTGCTAAGGTCTCAAGTTGTTTGGAGCATGTATCTACCTCTTGATTGTTAGAATGCTTTATCCCCACAAGACATGCTTCGATTGGATCTTTTGGATGGCTCGCTTCGAATTTTTCTTTAGTGCACCCATCAATTGTATCCACCTTCATACAATTGTCTATCTCACTCGGAAATTTCAGTGCTTTAAAGACATTGAAAGTGACTTGCTCATCTTGAACCCTAATGGTTAATTGCCCTTTTTGCACATCTATTAGGGTCCTTCCCGTAGCTAAGAAAGGTCTACCAAGAATAATAGGAATTTCTTGGTCTTCCTCCATGTCAAGTACAATGAAATCAGCCGGGAAGATAAATTTATCCACCTTAACAAGCACATCCTCTATAATACCTCTTGGGTATTTTACTGATCTATCTGCCAATTGCAATGTGACTGTAGTGGGTTTGGCTTCTCCTAAGCCAAGTTTCCTAAAAACAGAGAGAGGCATAAGATTAATACTTGCACCAAGATCACACAAGGCTTTATCAAAATAAGAATTTCCTATAGTGCAAGGAATAGCAAAACTCCCTGGATCTTTAAGTTTAGGAGGAAGCTTTTTCTGCAAAATGGCACTGCATTCTTCAGTAAGTGCAACAGTCTCATACTCTTCTAGCTTTCTTTTGTTGGAGAGGATCTCTTTCATGAACTTCACATAGCTAGGCATCTGTTCCAAAGCATCAGCAAAAGGAATATTAATATGTAATTTCTTAAAAACATCAAGAAATTTAGAAAATTGCTTATCTAGCTTTTGCTTTTGGAATCGCTGAGGATATGGCATCGGTGGCACATAAGGGGGTGGATTATCTGGAAACAACTTTGATGTGGGTTTCACGACTTCTTCAATTTGTTCTCCCGATTTTCTGGTTTCCCCTGTTTCTTGTTCTGGCTTTCTCTGTGGTTCAGGCAACTCTTTGCCACTTCTCAGTTTAATTACCTTCACATGTTCCTTAGGGTTGATTTCCGTGTTACTAGGCAAAGACCCTTGTGGTCTAGAATTTAATGTACTGGCAAGTTGTCCCACTTGAACCTCCAAATTTCGGATGGATGCTGACTGATTTTGCAATGTGGCTTCAGTCTTAGTCATGAACTGTGAGGTGGCCATGCTCAATTGAGCAAGAGCATCTTCTAAAGACACCTTTTGTGCATGGGGTTGAATTGGCTGTGGAGGCTGAAATCCATAGGGTTTATCAGCAAGCTGATTGTTTCTCCAAGAGAAGTTGGGATGATCTCTCCATCCTTGATTGTAAGTGTTGGAGTATGGATTATACTGTCTATTTGAATTCCCTACAAATTGAGCTTGTTCCCTCTGCGATGGGGCAAAAGGATTTCCCACTTGACAATCACCACTAGAATGAGGTCCACCACAAAAATCACAAGCTTCTGGAGGAATATGGATGGCATTTGCAGTGATTGAACTAAGTTGCTTTGACAGTGTAGCAACCTGGGCTGATAGTGCAGTGAGGGCATCAACCTTATAGTTGCCATGATTTTTCGGTAGAGTGGATCTCCCTGAAGACCATTGGTAGTCTGTAGATGCCATCTCATCCAACAATGTATAAGCAGCCTCATATGTCTTCCCCATTAGTGAACCTCCCGCTGCAGCATCTACAAGTATCTTGGTTGATCGAGTCAACCCGTTATAAAAAGTCTGCAACTGTAACCAATCTGGGATACCGTGATGAGGGCATGCTCGCAATAAATCTTTGTACCTCTCCCATGCTTCAGAAAGTGATTCCATCTCATTTTGAGTGAATGTGGTGATCTCATTCCTCATCTTTGCGCTTTTGTGGGTGGAAAATATTTCACAAAAATTTCGCCACACATGTCCCACGTGGTGATTGCTCCTGCTGGCAAAGAAAGCAACCAACTCTTGGCCCTATCCCTTAGTGAGAATGGGAAAAGCCTCAGTCTAATGGCATCATCAGAGACACCATTCATTTTCAATGTAGCACAGATCTCAAGAAAATTGATTAAGTGAACATTAGGATCCTCATGTGCCAACCCAGTGAATTGATTAGCTTGAACCATCTGGATTATGCCTGACTTCAATTCAAAATTATTTGCCGCAACAGTTGGAGGTATGACACTGTGGAGATCATATGTGGCAGTAGGCAAAGCATAGTCACGTAATGCTCTAGTGTTGGCATTAGCAACCGGAATAGTGTTCTATTCATGTTCAGCCATAGTGTTATGAGATTGTGCAGAAGTTCCTCTCTTTTCCTTTCTATTCAAACGACAAGTCTTTTCTATCTCTGGATCCAATGGGAGGAGATTATTACTTCCAAACCTTCTCATGCACCACAGAATAATATCTAAAAAGATAAAAGAACAAAAGTAAATAAAAGTTCAAATTAAAGGTAGAACTACTTGGTATCGATATTAATAAAATCAAATTAGTCCCATAATGGCGCCAAAAACTTGTTACAATTTTACACGCAAGTGCACGTGATCGTTAACAAGTAATATAGAGTGAATATAATTTATCGCTCCCACAGAGACTAATGAATTATTAAATACCAAACTAAAATAGTTCTAACTTTATTTGAAGAAAAAATATTTTATGGATAAGCTAAATTAAAAGTAATTTTAAAACTTAATTAAAACTAAAATTAAAAACTAAACAAAGCAAGTTAATAGATTAAGTTGACGAAAGATCTAGGGTTTTCGATTTCACCATAACTAATCCATCCTAATATTAATCTATTTCTATAATCTAATTTAATTTCTGGTTGATAGTCGAGATTCCCAAATTTATTTACTAGTCCTCCCGAGATCTAATAAAATCCTCCTAATTGCTAATTCACTATATTCCTATGTGAATTACAACAATTATGAAGTCATTAATTTCTATGGATTCTCAAATAGCAACTACACAAACCATGTAGGTATATTCCTATCCTACATGCAATTTATGGCATTTATCTCAATGAACTTGACACATAACTCCTCTTCCAATTCGTTATGATTAACAAATCATCTAATTAGTGATCAAGTAATTAGAAGCATTAAGCACAAAGATAAATACTCAACCATAGAAAATTAAATCAAATTATATTAATAGAAAAATATTAAGACTTCATAGTTAGACTACATCTAAACCCTAGAAAGAGAATTTAGTTCATATTAATATAAAAGAATATCACCAAAAATTTAAACATGATTGAAAAGAAAAATAAAAGAAAAAATCCAAACAAAAGCCGTAGATGATAATACTTAGCAACAAAATTTCATAACAAAATACAAAACTTAAATTACTAAAATTTATAAATAAAACTAAAAACTAAAACAATAAAAGAAAGCTAAAATTGATAACTAAAATAAACTAAAGAAAACAAGAAGAAGACAAAACAAGAGAAAATATGTGAGAAAAAATTTCTGCATGGTTTGTTTTGCTTCTACCCGTAGCTTCCAAAGGAAACAACAATTTATGCTAGCTTTACACCCAAGTCAAGTCTTGGCAGCTGAGTTTTTATCACAAACCAATGAAGCAACAAGAACAAAATAAAAAAAACTGAAACAAACAAAGAAAAGATTGCTGCAGAAAAGAAAGAAGAAACCCAAGAAGTGCTGAAGTTTGTAGCGAAAACCGAGGAAGGCTCTTTGAAGTTGCTGCTGAACCCGTGAGCTTCAACGTGAGAAGATGCAGCTGGAAGTTCTCTGAAGAAAACCGAGAATAAAGGCAACAAGTCTTCAAGAAAAACCGTGAACAATCTTTGTGAAGTTTCAAAAGAAAAACCGAAGGAAGGCGATGAAATCCTACCAAACTGAAAAGAAAACAAAACAAAAGAATGAAGAAAGCTGGATGCTCTAAACTACTGCAGGAAAATAGAAAGAAAAATAGCTTGGCTAAACTAAATCTAATCTAAAGAAAACTAGAAATGCTGCTCGGCTGTTTGCTTGTTTCTCTCTATGTTGCTGCCCGATTTTTCTGAGCTTTGTTTTTGCCCATGTGAGACTGCATTTTGGAGAGACTTTGTTGCTGTCCTCATGCACTCTTTCTTTAGAAAAATAAAAAGATGCAGCTGGGTTGGTTATGCTCTCATGTGCTCAGTTTCTTCACTCAAAAGCTGGCTTCTTCCTTTCTTTTATTTCCTTCTTTATTGTCCGAAGTGTAGCAGCCTTTTGTTACTAAGCATTCCTTTCTTTTTACTTTATACTTGGCTGAGTAAGAAGGCTTCTTCTTCTTGAATGTTGCTATCAAATTGTGCTACAAAAACCGTGAAGCGACCTGCTGAGTATCTGAAACCCGTAGCTAAAGAAAATTTCAGAAAAAATCTTTAAGTTTCTGTCCAGTTTTGGTCCTTTTGCTTCCAGAATTTGAGAAAACTTTCTTCATGAAAGTTTTTGCTCTCTTTCTTAGCTTTCCATATCATCTTGAATCATCTCATTTGGACGTCTGCATCAAGAGTTATGAACTCCGGAAGATGAGTGAGTTTTCAAAGGATAATTTGGCCAAAATATGTAAAAACAAATTAAAACACAAGCCAATTTCTAACCAAAATGAATAAGAAAACCCTATATAAAATAGAGTTATCAATACACTGATCAATAGTGTTTTTTTAAAAATCAAAAGATGTTATGATATCATGAAATTTAATATACCATTGTCAGGAAGCTTGTTTAAGTCCATATATTAACTTCTTAAATTTACACACCATGTGACCCATTCCTTTTATGGAAAAACATTCATGTTGATCCATATAAACTTCCTCCTCAAGATCTCTATTCAGAAAAGCTTTTTTCACACCATTTGATGTAGGTCTAAATCATATTGAGCCACTAATGCCATAATTATTTTCAATGAGTCTTTCTTTGCGATAGGTGAAAAAGTCTCTTTGTAATCAAAGCCATCCTTTTGAGTATAACCCTTGGCAACAAGTTTGGCTTTATATCATTCAATATTGCCATACGAGTCACGTTTGGTGTTAAACACCTATTTGCATCCAATTCGTTTAGATCCTTCTGGCAAATCAACAAGATCCCAAACTTTGTTTTGTGCCATTGAGTTCAACTCATCTTTTATGAAATCAATCCATTTATTAGACTTATCACTTTTTATGGCTTGTGAAAATGAAATAGGATCCTCATAAATGCCATAAACAAATTTCGACTCTTGCAAATAAACCACATAGCCATTAGGAATAACTGACCTTCTTGTCCTTAAAGGTTTATTCAAAGCTACTTCACGTGATTAATAATGTCCGTAGTTTGTAAGTTAGTTTCTTCATGAGGTGCTGCTTCATTCAAATATTGCCCAAGATCATTTTGTTTTTCCAACACTGAATTAATATTTGATGAGGATATGGATATTGGAAAATTTATGGGTGATGGAACATTAACCCCTTACTTTAATATCCACAATATATTTTTTAGCACTCCCACTAATTTCCCCATTTTCAATAAATTTGGCATTAGCAGCTTCAACAATTTTTGGACTATGGTTTGGATAATAAAACCTATACCCTTTAAATTTCTATGGCTAACTAATAAAGTAACTACTAACTGTTCGAGAATCTAATTTCCTTTCATGTGGATTTTAAACTCGTGCTTTTGCTGGACAACCCCAAACATGCAGGTGCCTCAAATTAGGTTTCCTTCTAGTTCATAACTCAAAAAGAGTTTTAGGAACTGCCTTATTAGGAATCCTATTTAGTAAATACACAACAGTTTTTAGTGCATGCATCCACAATGTTTTGAATAATGAAGAATTACTCATCATACTCCTAACCACATCCATTAATGTCCTGTTGTGCCTTTCTGCCATTCCATTTTGTTGAGGTGTGCCTGGCATAGTATACTGTGCACATATGCCATATTTCTCGAGTAACTTTCCAAATGGACTTAGATATTGTCCTGATTCATCATATTTTCCATAATACTCACCACCTCTATCAGAGCATAAAATTTTTATTTTTCTATCTAATTGCTTTTCAACCTCCTTTATAAACACCTCAAGGGTATTTACAGCATGAGATTTTTCATTAAGCAAATAGATATTTCCATAACGTGAAAAATCATCTATAAAGGTGATAAAGTATTTTTCTCCACTAATGGATGGAGTATCAAAATGTCCATACATATCGGTTTGTATAATTTCAAGGAGTTGAGTACTTTTTGTGGCTCCTTTCTTGCTATGTTTGGTTTGCTTTCCCTTAATGTAATCCACACATATGCCAAGACCAGTAGAATCTAAATTTGGAAGAATTTCATTCTTTATCAATCTTTCTAATATTTCTTTAGATACATGACTCAAACGCTTATGCCACAAGTAAGTAGAATTATCATTCATCATGATACATTTAATTCCAACAGTATGATAAACAGAAAATAGAGATTTCGAAAAATTAGCATCAAGTCTCAATTTATATGAACCATCCATAAGAATTCTAGAACCAATAATGGAATTATGTTTATATCAACTAACACAACTATGTCTAAACTCAAGAGTAAATCCACTTTTATCAAATTTTGAAACAAAAATTAAAGTACATAGAGAGTTTGCATTAGATCCAAGTGGTGACCAGTATCTAATACTAAATAATAAGTCCTTATGCCTTCAATTGGGACATTCTTATGGTTTCCCATGAATAAAAAACTTTCAACTGGGTTTATGGTTTGGATTGAAAGGAATCCCTGCATCAAATTAGAAACATGAGTAGTAGTACTAGAATCAAGTCACCAAGTATTTGAAGGGACTCCAGTTAAATTTAGTTTGGAACATACAAAAAGGTTAAATGTACATTTCTTTTCGAGCCAAACTTTACGTTTTGAACAATCTTTCTGATAATTTCCTTATTTCTTGCAGAAGTTACACTTAGCTGTCTTTCGTTCATTCTTTTCATCATCAGTAGTAACCTGTGTCACTTTAGCAAGTACTTTCTTCTTAAATTTCATGGCCTTTGACTTATGAATCTTACTAATTCCTTGACCCGCAAGGTTAATAGAATGAACTCCTTGATTCTTTAGCTTTGTTTTCTCCTGAATTATCATACTCGACAATTTATTAATATCCCACTTGTCCTTAATAGTATTGTAATTAATTTGAAAAGATCCATATTCATGAGCTAACGAGTTCATAATGAACTAAACTAAAAAGAAGCCATCAATTGTCATTCTGAAAATTTTCAAATTTGTTACAATATTTGTCATATTGAAGACATGTTGCTGCATGCTTCGTAACCCATCATACTTCATGATCATAAGTTCAACCATTAGAGTACCAGCGAGAGACTTATTAACGGAACAATAACATTTTTCCACAAGCTTAAGATATTCTTTAGCACTTACAGTTTGTGGAATAACAGTCTTAATGGTATTAGCAATTGTCATTCGCATAAAATTAAGGTATAATTTGTTAGACATTTCCCATACATTATAGTTTGATTTCTCAACCTCATTGCTTGTATCTGTAATAGCAACAAGTTTTTCTTCCAATAGTGCTAAGTCAATATCCAAAACACCTAAATGGAAATTGACTTATTTGCACCATTTAGAGAAATTCAAACCATTAAACACAGTAACAGAACAAGCATGCAAATGGAGAGAAATAGCTGCAAATACATATATGCTCAATAGATTATCGAATTCAAAACATAAAACATTTAAAATATATTGCATGCTTCTTTTGGGTAAGTTCAACAATATATTATCATAAACTTAATGCCATACAAACTTTATTAGATGATCAAACAAGCCTCATCAAATAAAATAGTATCTTTGGATACACAAACAAATTTGACAAGCAAATTGATTATCATCCATAATGTTTATTAGTCATAGAATATTAATTTACCGTTGGGTAAATTTTAAAATTCTATCAACTAATAAACATCACTTATTCATATAATTACAATAATAGGCATTAACATATTATGAATAAATAACTATAATTTACTACATGACAAAAAATTTTAATTAATTAGTTTGGCCACTTTGGTGACTAACAAACTAATCATTTATATTAATATCATGTGTAAATCTAACAAGTCATAGGAATTTTAACATTAATATTCCCAAAATCATAATATGACAAGAAAATAAAAAAAATATCATAATATTCCATAAAAGAAATAAAAATAGAATAGATAACATAATTGCCATAAATTCCAACATTAATAAAATATGGCCATCCAGTTTTATTTTTTGTCACCGTAGTACTTAAATCAAGACAAGTTTAATTATTTTGTGATTATCTGCTATGGTCCAATGGTTAGATTGTTTGGTTTTCACCTAGAAAACCTGGGTTTAATTCCCAGCAATAGAAACTTTTCCTTTCCTTCCTATTTTTCTAGTTTCCAAGCAATCCAATACCAAAGCTGTCATCAAAATTGATCTACAGTTTCCTACAGACATTAGGGGAATGCATGCATGCATGTGGGGACATCAACCACATTCTTCTTCTTAAAAAAAAAAAAACTGACAAATCCGTGTGGCTGAACGTTAGGCCATCAAAAAAAAATCTTTTTTTGTCAAATTATTTTTGTACAACCGACATCTGCTTGCATTCACGCCCAAAATCATTAATGGATAAATTATTTATTCATAACCTCATGCTCTGATTCCGCATCTAAAATTTAATCTTCATGATATAAACATAAAGCAGAATTTTGAATAAATAATTTATCACAAACATTAAATCGTAAAAATTGTGTACCTAATGCGGAAGACATATTTTTTGAAAAGAGATTGAGAAACACCATAACTTCTGTCAAAATTATTTTCTCCCTTCATCCTTCTTTCTGTCACAAACAATTTGATGAAGGAGGTTTTCTGTTTTGTAACCCTAAAGGGCAAAGAGAAGACCAATTTATATATTCCTAACTTTAATCTGGTACGTCCATTAAGTATCCAAAATAAATGGTTGAGATTTGTTCCACTATTAAATAGGTAATAGGAATCAAGTAGGAAACTATAATTAAGCTCAACAATTCGAGTCACATTCTAACAGGTACTTCAAAAAAGCCTGAACGCAAATGAAAAGAAGTACTAATGGTTTGGTTCTAAGTTTGGTACATTTGACTAATGCTCTCACATATCAACTGGAAAATTTGATGAGAAAATGATAAAATTTGCTAACAGCATAGCATGTACTAGTCATCAAAACATAGATAATCATTACAAACTTAATGAGAAGCTATAAAAGGTGGAAATTTTATCACAACTGCAAAAACAAAGAGCTACTATGAAACTTGTTTGTGATCCAGATTTGTTGGATTATTTTTTTACTCTTATTGACATTGAAAAGATATATTTCTTATTGAACTTCTTGGTCCCATTTAGTTTGGAAATGAATTTTATTTTTTTATCTTATTTTATAATTGTCAAGAAATTTTAGGATATTACTATTTTAGAAATGATTTTATTTTAAATTTGAATAATTTAGTTTGTATTACAATTGTTAACTATTTAAAATAATTATGATGGTTTTATTGGGAGAAATATTTTTATTGTTTAACTGTTTTGCTATGTTTTAGTTTTAGTTATATGAAATATATATTTTTCATGATAGTATAAGTAAATAAAACTAATTAAATTATAAGGGAATTTTAGGTAATAAAATGAAATACACATTACATTCTTTAGTTTATTCAATAAATCCAAACAATGAAAAGAAAATCTTGATACTTTTCTCAGCAACATTCTTAATTCATCCAAACACACGAAAAGAATCTATTGGCATTCATTTTCCTTAGAATCATTTTCCTAGAAATCAAATTTCTAAATAATTTTACTTTCCCGTGAACCAGATGAGCCTTAAGGGTGAGCAGATGGATTTGGATAGAATTTATACTTGATGTAGGAGACAATTAGAGAAATTGTTGAAATTCATGGCTACTTGCCACAAATCATATTTATATTTCGTTGAGTGCTATAAAGTACTTAATAAATAAAATAAGTTTAAAATTTACTATCTTAAATTTTTAAGTCAAAATTATGATTCTAACTCATTTATTAGTCTTTATTTTGAATCATTGAGTATTTTCTTGTTGTGAAAAATTCTTATTAAGTGTAATAAAGGAATGGCCAATGAAGATCTGAAAATGTTATTGAATTTGGACAAAGACTTTGCCTTGGGAAATATGGAATGGACAAATAGACTCCTTTGATCCTAGAGAATGGTGTATGAATTACCTCATGGCTTATGTATGAGTGGCTATGATCATTACTTGTAGATTCCTTTGACATTTTATATAGAATGGCTAATGCTCATCTAAAATTCACAGAGATTGCCTTAGATGATCATGGGTACATAATACACAATAACACATTTTGTGCGAGGTAAAAATTTGGTTCTGTTAAAAAGTCCTTAATGCTTATATTTCAAATAAAGTTTAGCTATGTGGGGTGGTTAGAGTACCACAGGGGGTATTGCAACGAATCTAGGTATTTAGAGCATAGTACCAGACTCGTGACTATGTATCACCGATCGTTGTTTTGGCTAAATTTTTAGTTTTCATTACTTGAAAGTTGAATGTACATGAAAGAAGCAAAGTGCACTAGGGGATGAGTGTATGTAATCAAACAGCAAGTGAAGGGGTCTACCCACTCCCTAGGGCAGTTTGCTTTCTTCGTGTACATTCGACTTTCAAGTAATGAGAACAATATTTGTTTTACACAATTGTAATTGCCTCTTGCATATCTCATTTCATACATTGAGTTAGCCTTGGCCTCTTCGTTTATCTAAAAGCACAGTGTGCATATCTTTGGCGCGTGCTAGTTGCAACAAGCAAGCAAATTTTGGCAAAAGCAACATCCAACGTGTTGCTTGTCATATGGATCGTTTACAGACTTAGCCAAAACAATAACTCGTAACAGTTAGTATCAGATATTCAAGTTACAAGATTTAAGGCAAAGCTTTGTTGGTGCTTGTGACAAGGACGTCGTAGACATGAGTAGGGCAATCCTTGCATGTTTACTGTTGCGAGTCTAGTGTGGTGCTAGTACTTTTCAAGAATGGCTAGAACACACAGTGAATGCATTGAAGCTCTAGAAAGGTTATCAAGCATTTTACTGAGAAATTCTCAGTGATGGTAAATGTGCTATTCTCCTTGATGATTGAGTGACTTAAGTAGAAAGAGACCTTGCACATCATAGTGTGGACCTTGAACAAGAACAAGGGAGCATGCAATGACTGAATAACACTTTCCAAGCTCTTGAGGAAAGACTTGGGAATAATATGGCCGCACTGGCAGAGTTGCAAACTATGATAGAAGAGCTTCACAGGGAGTTGTAGGTTCTATCCATGGCAATCGCCAATGCAACCTATGAAGGTGTGGATGTTCTTATGAGAAGATCATTCAACCAATAGAAAGTCACCCAGCCAAAGGCATTTGGTGGGGCAAGAGATGCAAAGGAGTTAGAAAGCTTCCTTTTTGACATGGAGTAGTATTTCGATGCTATAAATGTAGGGAATGAGGCCAAGAAGATTACTACTAAAACCATGTATCTATCTAGCAACGCCAAGGTGTCGTGGAGTGTGTAAAAGGCTGATATCCAAGCAGAGCATTTAGTGATTGGCACTTGGGAAGAATTGAAATAGAGGGTGAAGTGATAGTTTTTCCCTCACAATGTCGATAAGTAAGCAAGCACATTGAACCTTATGTGGGCTAAGACAAATGGGCTCGATTAGAAAGTATGTGCAAAGCTTCCAAGCTTGTATTCTTAGCATAACAGATATGTTTGATAAGGATAAACTATTTTTTGTTCAAGTAAGAGCTCAAACTGTAAGCTAAAGCAGAATTGCAAAGATCCTAAGTTATGAATTTAGACTCAATGATTGCACAGGCTAAGAGTTTGGTGGACTACTAGTTGGAGGTGCATAAGGACTCAAGGCCAAGGAATGAGCACCCACCCAAAGAGGCAAGAAACAACTAATATAATAGACTATAAAAGAAAAAAAGGGAGGGGGGTGGGGGGGGGGGGTGGAGAACAAGCCTTGACTACAACAACAACAATGTATGGACGAGGAATAGGATAAAGAGTCCTATCCCATTGTCCAGTGTTGAGATACCTCGAGGTGCTTCATATATAATAACACCCTATAGACCATTTGATTGACTAAAGAAGAAGCTTCTAAATATATTGCTTGAGGAGAATACTAGTGAACCTGTCCAAGACATATCGTCTTCAAAGGAAGACGGTGGAGAGAAATTGGAAGCCATTAGGTTGTTATGTTTCCAATGCAATGTAATACAGGAATCTACTAAGAATGCTACGATCAATTCACAAGGGAGATCAAAGAAGAAAACCAAGGACGTGTCATTCGTCAAAGCTGCTATTGATCGAATGATCAAAAAAGTTGAAGCCAGGAAGCTAGCCAAACAAAGGCAAATGGCAAAGTCAACATGAACAGTATGGAAGTTGTTGAGGCAACCCCATCTGTTGTTGTTGAGAAAGAGATTGAGTATATTAGGCCTATGTGTGGTGCAAACAATGACCTAATGTACATACACTTGATCATGAACGAGAAGCCTATCCGAACCATGGTAGATACAGGGGCATTTCATAACTATATCTCTCAATCTGAAGTGAAAAGATTGGATCTCACTTTGGAGCCCTCAAAAGGCAGAGTGAAAGTAGTCAACTTTGTAGCCCAACTAGTTGTGGGGATTGCATAGAAATCATGGTGAAAGTTGGCTCATTCTCAATGCGAATTAGCTTGATTGCAGTTAAGCTGGAGGACTTCGATCTAGTGATTTACATGAAATTACTTAGAAATCACCCCATTGTCGTAGTTCCTTTCAGGAATACCTTAATCATTTTAAAAAGCCATTCGTACGTAATTTGCACATCATCATGAACCTCTCACAGGAGAAGCTTCTAAACTATGTTAAACAATGATGGATGTAAACGACAGGAGTCAGGGCACCTAAAATGCCATCACTAGGTGCTAGACGAACCATTTAGGATGGTAGTAGAAACAACGCAACAAGTGATAAGGCATGATTTGGCACTATCTCCAGCACACTGTGCTTCTAGGATAGTGAAAACCAACTTATTAGTTCATCCTTGTAGAACTTGCTCAACTTCTTTTTGCCCCAAGCTCTAACTACTGGGAGTTTTTGGAGCTTGGCAGTCTTGCAATGCCCAAAGTAGCTTCTCAATTGATCATTGTAGATTTTCGGCCAACAAGCTCCTTTTGAAAAATTTTTCAAAGCATCCTACCACTAGTATAGCTCCAACAAAGTCCCATAGCTCTGAACGTCGTCAATAATGCACAAGGCTAGTTTGGGATTTGGCAACAACCCTCTAAGCCTTTCAACCATAGAGGGATGCATTTACCGAATTGAAGGCACAGAGGACATCACAAAAATAGGTGGGGAGAATGTCACCTACTGTTTTTTTTTAGGGCTTTATGGCTAATGGCCCTATACACAAGCAAGCCTTCTGTGTTCTAAACTTATACACATGACTTATACTAAATTGTGTCTTCCTATCGCTTGCTTGCTGAGAATGCATATTGCATAGCCACAGTCTCATGTTGTGCTCCTTTGGCAAATCTTGCCGTGTGTGCACGTATCTATCACATGCCTATGTCTAAGCACCCATGTGCTTATTGTGCAAGCCTAAGACCATTTCTTGCTCAAGTGCATGCCCAAACATGCACAAATACTGAGCTTCACAATATGCATGCAATGCCTAATGGCCTCCTTAGTTCACTTGCTAGCATTGCATGCATGTCCACCCAACGGAGTGCTCACTTTTTAGAAGATCACCCATTTCGATGTTCAAACAGGCTTAATTTTTCAATAGATGGCGATTTCTTTGCAATCAAAATCCAGTGGGCTCATTTTTACCACCGAAAGACGTATTTTATTTCGGGACATTCTCCCAGTAACCTGAGTCTGGAGTCACTAGGTGGGCCCCGTTGCCCAATTGACACTCGAGCAGCCTTGGATGAAAACTACAATACCCGAAACTTAACTGATATAATAGATAAGTGTTAGTTTTCATGCTGGCATTTTAAATATATAGTAAATGCTAAAAAAATATGGTTTTCGTTAAGAAACTACATTCTTTGGTAATAAACTTTAGGATTAGTATAGAAAGAAACCACAATATTTGTAAAATATCGCAGTTTCCCTTTTTGGCAGGAAAGATTGCCTTGGAGGTGACACTTCTGATTATTTTGCCAAGGTATACTTAGTGGAGGGGTAATATTGTACTAAGCAAGTGTTATGTTTTCCCCACTACCTTTCAAATACTTGGCTATCTTTCAATAATCTTTCTTTCAACTTTCAATACTGTGAACTCTTAATTTGTGCCTTTAAATTCCTCATTTCTCTAAAAGTAATACTTGTTTCGATTGCTGATATGCATGTGAATTGCGACACATGGCAGAATTGCTTTGCAGAAGTAATGTAGGAGCATTACTTGTCTCGCGGATGTATTTGTGCAACCGTCACTAACATGACCCATGACATTATGGCAAGGTGGTACACTCTACTCTTTGCAACCCCTACACTAATCATATATCAAAAAGACACAATGAATATATGCATATGTTGGATTATATTTTATATACATATATATATGTAAAACTTTAAAAGTTAAAATAAATTTTAAAATTATCAAGGTGTAGTTTTTTACTTTTAAATTTGCATTTTATTATATACGACAAATATTATATTTAAATCATATACAAATAAGGTGCAAATATATAATGTACTTATTTACTTATTTATAGAACTACTTGTTGTTTTTTTCCAGGGAAAAGATATGTATTAACTTTTATAAAAAATGTTAATAAGTACATAAAAGGTCCATTTAAGGACTCGCTCTAACACATCTAACCTAAACCCAGTAGGTTTCGATTAAGGCATGCCAACCCTGATAAAATGGGACCGAGAACTCCTAGCTAAACTAGTTAAGAGAAACAAAATCCCAAACTTGTCAGCCTCTACTTGCACAGCGCAATAGGCATATAACGGGAAGGGCACCTCCTAACTCATATCCATGCGCGACCTGACACTGCTTTTTATCATGTTTGATCCTTCTCCCAAGCTAGATCACTAAACCTCCCAGACAGAGGACAAAATTGGATGAAAGTAGGATCGAAATCTGACTAATTTCAGACCTATACGCCACTGCTTTTCATCATGTTTGATCCTTCTCCCAAGCTAGATCACTAAACCTCCCTGACAGAGGAAAAAATTGGATGAAAGCAGGATCGAAATCTGACTAATTTCAGACCTATACGCAAAAAAAAAAAAAAAAGAGAGTACAAAATCGCACCTTTTTTCACACGGTGTCACCCCTAGATATAGTGAAATTGGAGAGAGAATCTGCCTGCCAGCCTTTACTATAAGTGCATTGGCTTTGATAGTTTTTAGAAGAGCTGTAAACGAACGAGTCTTGTTCGTTTACTGTTTGTTTATTTTTTAGGCCATTCATGTTCTTTTATGTTCGTTTATTAGTGTGAAATATGTGTTTGTGTTCGTTTATATTTATTTATTAGTGTTCGTTAAGTGTTCATAAACATGTTCATTAATACATTAAACGAACATGTTCACGAACAGTTTGTTAACACATTCGTGAACATTAAACGAACACATTCGCAAACGAGTAAACAAACACATTCGCAAACATTAAATAAACAGTTCGTGAAAGGTTAACATTACTTTCATAATCATTCCAATTTGACCATTAAACATTCTCGTAAAATAAGAACGTAATAAACATAATAAATTAAACATTCCAACAAACAGTTACATCCCATTTGACCATTCTAATAAACAAAAACATAATAACATTAAATGAACTTATTCATGAACAATAAACGAACTTGTTCATCAACACTAAACGAACTTATTCGTGAACATAAACGAACTAAACAGATATCTGTTCATGTTCATGTTCGTTTATTAGCGAACGGTAAAATGTGTTCGTTTATTGGTCGTTTACCTTAACAAATGAACATAAACGAACGTAACCAAATTTGTTAACGAACTATTCATCGAACATACTAGTTCGTTTACACCCCTTATAACTACTTGGTTTACATTATAATATATATATATATATATATATATATATATATATTATAAAAATATACTAATATTGTGAATTTAGTTTTATTCAACTCTTAAATAAGTAAAAACTCATTACTAATTACTAATTACTAATAACTCAAATTTCAAAAGTTTCAAATATTAAAGATAATTGCATGTATATAATATAACTATTTCTTACTTATAAAACTACTTGGTTTACAATTAATACACACACACATATATATGTTTGCTATAAAGTAGAAGAATCTATTAATATTATGATTTTAGTTTTATTCAATTGTTGAATAAGTAAAAAAAATTTACAGCTAATAAGTCTAATTTAATAATTGCAATATAATGAAATTAATGTATTAATTGAGATATTAAAATTGTAAGAATGGCATTCATATAGTAAATCACAAAAAGATAAAAGGAAATTTATTAAAAAATATAAATATAAATAAATGGAAAGAAATAGAGAAAATAAGCTTGGATTATTGCTATTTTGAAGTTATATATTAACTTGTTTGAATTTGGAGTTGTGTATTTCTAATTTGGTCATTTCTTATATTTATCATTACTAATTTGTATTATTAAATTAATTGTAATTATATGTTCTGTATTATGAAGTTTGTTATTGTGAATTTGTGACGATTTGAAGTTTAGAAAGTTAGATTTTGTTACGAAATAGGGTGAAAAAATATCTTTTAAAAAAAGGAAAACAATAAAACCGAATTCGATTAATTCGGTTGAATTTGCCGAATTCGAATTTGGTCGACCAAATTTCGGTCGAATTCAAAATTTGGTTAGTTTGGTTGAATTTGAATTCAAACCAAAAATTTAAATTTAAATTCAGGCAATTTGAATTTGAATTTGGATGAATTTGATTTATTTTTTAGTGTAAATTCCAAAAATATATAAATTGATTAAACTGAACCAATTAAATTAAAAATTCAAAAAAATCGACCAATGAACACTCTTAATTGTAGTGAACTTGCATAATTAAAGCATACTCACGGAAGCAACATTAAAGGCTCACAAGCCTGATCAACATAGCGACCATGGCCACCTCGATTAGAACCACCCTGGTAATCATGAACTCGCAATTTGGTCAGCATTTTCAAGCAAACATACTACAGCTGGAGTGTTAAAAAAAAATAATAAATAAATATGAAAAATGGATTGGATATATGTCTCACATTTGTCCATTGAATTGGAGAAAATATTTTATGCATTCACTATATTATGTAAGATTTTGTAGTTAGAAAAAAAAAACTGTATGATTGATTTACTACACTAAAAATAAGAATGCAATAGATATATGTAATATTTTTTCCTTAGCCAACTCCCTAGCAGCCACATATGTGGTGATTATTAGAGCGATAAATAAGGAAATGCAAACCTAAAGGAATGCCAAAGAACCTGCAATTCTTTTTTTTTTTTAGACGAAAGAGTTAATTTTAAGTACTAACTGAAAATTGATTTGACAAATGGTTCAGAAAGATTGAACAAAATTGATTTCTATTTATAAAAAAAATTATATCTCAGCATAGCGATTAACGAGACTAGCAAAAACACTTCAATCAAAGGGGTGGCAGCAAATTGTACAGTCTCATTTCTCCAAAATCAATGGAACTTCTATCGTTTCAGAAAAAAAAAGGGGTGGCAGCATCGGTCCATGCAATGTAATTGGCAATTCACGATATGGATATCATGGATTTTTATTTTTTTTTAATTTCCCTCATTGTAAGGTGATTACAATTATTTTTACACTATTATAAAAATATTTCTAATATATTATATGGGTATTATTATTTATGCCTCATTGGAGAGGTGAGATCCCCACTAAAGAAAAAGGAGAACGAAGAAGAGCGGGATTGAATTGTTATTATTCGTAGGAAGTCAATACGAAATAAATATCTGTGCGGTCCCTTTCTTATGAGAAAAATATTGAGATATTATACTGAGAAATGTTAATACTCACAATAAAAAAAAAAAAGTAAACTTCTCTCTATTACTTAACTTTCATATGAAATGAGTTATTAGAAACTATTCCGTTTAAGTATCTAGAAATTCAAGGTTATGTAATACCATGTCAATAATTGTAAGAATTAATTATAATTTTTTATGTAAAGACTATTAATTATTCTAATCCGTCTTGTGTTACTCACGAGATGATCAAAATTGTAAGCGAAATAAATTAATTTATTTTTTATGTGTACTATAAGCATTGGCTTTTCTCACGTATAAGCTGAGTGGATAATTGATCTGAGTAGAATGTGAGACTTGGTGGAAATTGATGAGTTAATAGAAAAGAAGAATCCACTAAATTAATGCGATGAAGATTCCGTGAAAATCCAGGTGAACAACCATGTGTTTTTGTTTTATACTTTTAAATATATTTATTTATTAAAAAGATACATGACACAGGTGTCAAAATGCATCCATATTCTCCGTGATCGTTTTACGGTCACACTTTATTTATTTAGCTCATTCGATTTACATTATTTCTCTCCTTAGGCTTAGCCTCGGTTTTTTCCCATTCTTTGGCAATATAAGTGTGTTGGTTTTGTATTCTAAAATCAATTAATTTTGAAATATAATTTATATTTATAGTCAGCGTGATTAGAAACTTAATAGGTCATACACAATAAGTATGATTTTTGGATTAAAATAATATTGTTATTGTGTGACAATTATGGAAATAATTTATGACAAATTAATATTGAGAACTTACTAATAAATAAGTTATTGAGTTACCAGAAGGCCAAACCAAGTCTATTAACCTAGTTTATAAATAGGTCCCAATCATGAGTTTCAAGTATAACTTAAATTCTGCTACATATAATACATATAAGACATTTAGGATTCATTTGAACAGGCTTCTCATTTACAAAAAGTTAACTTTTTTCAAAAAAAAAAAAAAATATCCAAATAATTTTTATTTCAAAATTTAAAATTCAAATTTTTCCACTCAAATTCCTCTCACATAATTTTAAAAAATTTTTCCTTTTATTTTTCCCTCCAAAACACTTTTTCTATCAAAAAATACCCACTAAAATTTTCACACATTCCAATACAACTTTTCTTAAATACATCATTGTCCAAACGAAGCAACCTATTTCATAATATTCATGTTTATGCTCAAAGGAACTAGTTATTAACATCTCATAGTTGGTCAATTTTACAAGAATTCAAAGAGATTATTTATGTGAATACCATTAAAAGTTGGATAATTATGTAACTTGTGATTAATCTTACGTTGGTGAATTTTACAAGAATTCGAAGAGATTATTTATGTGAATACCATTAAAAGTTGGATAATTATGTAACTTGTGATTAATCTTATGTACAATAATTAATTATTAATAAATTTATTACTGATATAACATCTCTAATACTGTACATGAATTACAAAGAAATTTTGATATATAATCAATTCTTCGATGTATTGTGTATGTTTATGAATTGATTTCCTTACAATGTGTATAGAATGTAAGCATTGCCACTAGCAAGCTATTATGGCTGAAGTCTTTATTATTTGATATTTCTATTGCTCATCCACTGACTATGCATCTTTTCTGCAATAATCAAGTTGTTTCACACAATAGTGCCTTATACAATTGTGAAGCGCGCACACACTAACAAATACCAAAAGGAAAAGAAGTCGAGCCCTATCACAAATTTTTCATGCAACTAATATTTCGAATTTTGGAAAAAATTTCACTTCTAAAATTGAAAATGGCATCTTTTGGAGAAGATATATGTGTTGATAAGATTTAGAAAAATAACTTGTTAATGTTAAAATAGAAGTTCAAAGTGTGCATCATAAAAAAAATTGGAGATAATTAAAACTTATTTTTCTTGCTTGTACCTTGTAGTTTGACATGCACTTCATGGTTCATGAGGTCCTATGAAAGTTTTGCTTTAAAGGATTCAATATTAATATAACATATATGCATGGCATAAGCAGATTAAATCAATCAAATGTTTCATTGAATTGTGTGCTAAATGCTTTAGAACGTTCCAAGAAAATCATGGTCCATGGCTTTGTTTAGTGGCAGTCACTTGTCTAATTTTCCTAATGAATTGAGACAATTTTTGTGTGTTTTTGTCTATTGAAGAATTATATATATATGTAGGTAGTCTTGTCGTTACAACCAAGTGTTCCTGTGCCTCCATCTTGTAGAAAAGCCAAACAACTTTAAAAATTTCAAGGCAATACTGCCTTAGTTTTTTTGGTAGAAAGCAATATGACTTGTCCGAATTTCGTGTGGGCTTTTATTTGATTTCTTTTGTCATCAACATAAAGCCTTGGATTTTCGTTACATAAAGCCTTGATTTCTTTTGTTCAAAGTTTTACGGGAAAATATCAAAAATAGCAGTTTTGACTTCTCCGTTATCAAAATAGCAGCGGAAAAATTGTCTTTACAACTATAGCAGCCAAACGGTTTTATGCCACGCGAAATGTCTAAAATACCCATCTAAGATTTGAAAATCGCGCCCGATCGGTTTCTTCTCCACTGCGTTTGGTTTCAGCAAGGCATACATACGCACTTTCGCCTCTTTCATTGCAAATCCAAATTTCCCAAGTCATTTCGCTGCATTCTCAGTCGATTACACAAAGCTTCGTATCCAATTCAAGCAATAGTAATAAATGGCGAGAACGCGCGGTGGACCGTCATCTCCTGACAAGCAGAAAAAGGAAGAGCACACATCTCATAAGCGGACGGGCAAGAGTAAGAAGGTTAGTTACAACAAAGCTTCGTATTTGATGGGTATGATGCGTAAACGTCCCGCTTTTGCTGAATAATCCCGGTTTGCTTAGATATGTTAGAAGGAATTAGAAAGTTAGGGTTTTTTGCGATTGGTCCTATCCCTTTTGCCATTCATTCGTTCGAAACCGACCCAGAAAATAGAATTCGCATGCTCAAAATGTTGAAAACTGGGTTCTAGTTAGCATAATGTCGACAAATAGGAGGAAATGTTGAAACATAGGAAGAAATGTCGCCATATGGCTCAAAATGTCGACAAATGGCGCAAAATGTCGACAAAATATGTCGTCACATCCCTTGAACAGCACCAATAAATGTCGAAACAAAACAATAAAATGTGGAACACGACCATAAATGTCGTCAAACACCACAAATGTGGAACACTATAAGAAATGTTGAACACTACCAGGAATTGTCGACAAACACTAGAAATGTGGAATACTACACACAAATGTCGACAAACACTAGAAATGTG
The DNA here is from genome assembly GCA_020080225.1 of Gynochthodes officinalis. NCBI lineage: Eukaryota > Viridiplantae > Streptophyta > Magnoliopsida > Gentianales > Rubiaceae > Gynochthodes > Gynochthodes officinalis. The sequence continues at coordinate 35,412,011 of CM034619.1, read as the reverse complement.
GAACAATAACATAAATGTGGAATACTACCCACCAAAAAAATTTTGAATTTACCAAAATTTGCATGACTTTTTATAGGCAAGGGTTTATAGTAATGAAGGACTATATGTACTTTCTATTTCCAATATTATCAATGATAATGCATCTACTTCTTTTGCTTATATAATTGAATTATTTTCTTTATCGCATAATATGTCCTAACATAAAGGGTTTATAGTATGTCCTAACATACTTATTTTAGCTATATAAAGAAAATGCACTCACTTGTCGAAATTTCTGGTTTGAGTTAATAAATTTTGATAAATGTGAAATATATGTTTGAGCAAAAATCACTAAAAAGACTTGTAAAAAAACATTATGCAACTTTCATTAAAGCAAACTATAACTAGAGGTGGTAAAAAACATAATGTTACTTTTATTGATAATTTCTCTATAGTTGCTAAGTTGAAAGTGACGAGAAAGTGTTTAAATTACTTGATAACTGATCTTGATTTGCTTCATATCATGCAGGAACAGTTGAAGGAGGAAATGCTCGTTCAGGGTGACTTTTTCTCTGCCCAGGTTTCGTAGTATTGCCCAAGTTCAAAAACAATGCCGTGATCCCATTATACTTTAAGGCTGTGAAGGCTTACACCATGACTGAATTCAATGAGCACTTCGCGCAGATTTCAATGCAGAACTCAAGGGTAAGCGAGTATTTAAGAGAAGTCGGATTGAACGGTGGTCGAGGGCACATTCAGGTGGGAGACGTTATACAATAATGACGACCAACATTGCAGAATATCTAAATGCATTATTGAGTGATGCCCGGGAGTTACCTATTTACATTTTGGTTGATTACATCCGCAACACACTCCAAAGATGGTTTCACGAATAGCGCACCGCGGCTAGTGAAATGAAAACATTGACGACCCCATACATTGAAGAGCTAATAGCATCAAGAATGAGAGAAGCACAGTCCTGTGTGGTTGAACCGGTTGATATACACAGATGGTTTGTACGGGACCTTGCAAACCGGACTACTACGGTTGATTTGCTTAAAAAAACTTGCACGTGTCGAGTGTTTGATATGGATCAAATCCCTTGTGTTCACTCACTAGCTGCATCTCGGCACAAACAAATTGACCATTACACCTTATGTTCGCGACTGTATCACACTGAAGCACTTGTAGGTGCTTATGCCGATTCTATTATGCCGGTGGGAGATGCTAAGGATTGGAATGTGGCTGCTGATGTTTTAGCAATTCCATTATTACCCCCGGAACCTAGGGCTAAGAGTGGAAGGAGGAAGAAAAAAAGAATTCCTTCTACAGGAGAGGAGAAAGTAAAAAAAAAATGTGGTCGTTGCGGAGGGAGCGGACATAACCGGCAAACTTGCTCAAATGCTTTCGTTTCTAGGGACAACGTGTAGAGCGAGTTAGCTTTATTTAGTATTGGATTTTACTTAGGCATAAGGACAATTTGTATATGCAAATTTTGTGGTCTTCTTTATTGAATATTATTAAATTTAAGAACGTTTGATTTGTATATAACATTACCAAAGTACACAACCATGCACATCTTTTATTAGTATAATCCAACACATAATACATCTGTTATTAGTACAGTACGACACAATACTAAAATGAGTAACTAATATATGGTAATAAGATTATACATCTAATAGTCGAATATTAACATCATATTAGATTATGTAAAATGAATGTACAACATTCATTTTAGATATTAAATAGCTAATACCTTACATTTTAAAAAAGAAAATGCAATCAATATTCATTAATGCAAATTATTCTTTACAATTTGCATTCATAATTTTTTTAAATTTTACATTTATATACAAGTAACTAAAAAAGTAACATTAAATTATGTTACTGAAAAGTACATAACATTAAATTATGTGTCAGTAGTAAATAAGGTTATAAGTATAAGTGATTACATAATATTTTGTGAAACATGTTAACTAATAAATTATAAACTCTCAATACTATATACCTATTATGTATTAGCAATTTAATGTTTAGTATTACGGGTACATTCATTTTAGAAAACCTAATATGATGTTAATATTCGACTATTAGATGTATAATCTTATTAGTTGTATATTAGTTATTCATTTAAGTATTGGTTGAAATTAGTATTAGTTGTACATTTGTTTCAGATAATCTAATATAATGTTACTATTAGACTATTACATGTATAATCTTATTAGTTGTATATTAGTTATTGGTTATTCATGGTAGTATCGGTTATAGTGGATCATATTAATACAATTACGGTTATAGTTCGACATTTTCAATCATTGTGTCGACATATTGTTCGAGGTTTATTTCGACATTTTAGAGCCCAGTGATGACATATATGTCGACATTTTAGATCACACTGTCGACATATAGTTCGACATATATTCATTAATATCGACATTTTATATCATATCTGTCCACATATATTTCGACATATATGCATAATTATCGACATATTTTGAACATTCTCGATGTATGGACTACTCTCTCGTTCATGTTCAAACCCAATTCGGCCAAAAAATTAACACACACTTGACACCGTATCCGCAAAACAAACACACAACCCACACCCACACACCCTCTCGTGATAGCAGATTCGAATCTAAAAGCAGACGAAAATTTTCACCAAACCCGTTACTCAATCGGCCTTTTTTTCCTTTTTCAACTGCATGCCGTGGTTGAGCCATAGTTGATTTCGGTCATGTGGGTTGTTGAATCAGTGGATGATGAATGCTAATTGGCGACATGCATTTAAGATACGCGGGAATGTTTGTCTAACGTCTTTCTCTTTCTCCACATAGAAGGGCTTTTTGGTCATTTCAGTTGGTCAAACACCTTGACCTGCTATATATGTGAAGAAAAATTACCCGTTGCTATATTTGATAACGGAGAAGTCAAAACTGCTATTTTTGATATTTTCCCAAGTTTTACGTTTCTTGTATATTAACCAAAATCTGGATATAAAAGTAATCTCAAAATCATTATGAGTTTAAATTTATATTTATATTTCTAATGCCATATGGGCTATATGTAACGCCAACTTTTAGTCGGTCTTCCCTTTTATTTTCACGAATGATATTAGACAACAATTGAATTTCGAGAAAATTTTAATTGATTGTTCATAATTTTCAGGGAACTCCTGCAGTTTATCCATTAATTTCAAAACAATAATCTTCACCAATATCTTCAATTTCAGCAATATCCCCATGATTCCCAAGCTGCATTCACAAGTATCCATAATTGTTTTCTAACTCAATATTTTTTTGAGATTCTTAGGACTTCAACTCCAAATTTTTCATTAGCACAATCAATTGAATCAAAGTAGCGATGTAAAATTTTCTTTCAACATCCAAATTCCTTTTCAACTCGAGAATCAAATGTACTAATATTCTTTTTAACCATGTCAATGATTTCTTCTCTCTGGAAACTTCATCATTTTTCTGAAGCAAATCAATGATTTCTAATTCTTCTTCAACGTCAACAAAAATTGTAATCGACCCAAAATCTTTAGATTTTGATCCATTTGAGACAAAGTTATCATTACCAAAATCAACTATCCCATTCCAAACTAAAATTTGCTTTGTATTTAGGTTTATATCCCAAAAATATAAGACTCAACTAAAAGCCGGAGGAAGATTTGGAAACAAAATATTACTTGTACAATTTTGAAATTTAAAAATGACACATTTGGTCTTCAAAGTTTGGCCCTATAATACTTTTCGTTCCAAAAGTTTGTTCCATAACACTCTTGGTCCCCTAAATTTATTAGGGTCTGTATGGATAGTGTTTCAAAATGTATTTTCATATTTTTAGAGATAATAGTTATGAGATAAAAAAATGTATTAGAAACTGAAAAAATATTTTGAAAAATGTTTGAAAACATGTCCTAAAATGACAATAATGGGATTTTTTTCCTACAATTGCAGGTTTTAGTTAATCAAATGAGTGGTCAACGATTGTATTAATTTTTTATTAGTAAAATAATGAACAAAGTATAACAAACCACTCATAAGAAAGATCGGGAAACATGGCAGCACAAGAACCATGGGACCCGCATATTATCTTTCTATTTGAATTTTTTTCCCTTAGTCTATATTTCATTTTTCTATTTTTTTTTAAGAACCATGGGACCCCCATATTGTCTTTCTATTTGAATTTTTTTCCCTTAGTCTATATTTTTTTTTCTATTTTTTTTAAAAAAATTTCCCTTCCTCTTTTCCTATTCTCTTTTATTTATTTTTACATCAATCTACTATTTTAAAATTTTCATAATCTTTATCTCTTTTGGCTTTTCCTCTACTGAAGACATTTTGTTTTACTTTATTTTTTTGCCTTTTGTATTTTTTAGCATGTTTCATTTTTTTCCCCTTACTTGTCTCCTAAAATGTAAATCAAGATATAATTACACTTTCATACACAAATGACAAATGTTACCCTATATATAAAGCAAATTTTTTAGGGCTAGATTGTGAATTTTTTTTTTAAAAAAAATCATATTATTCAAAATAATTAAAAAATATATATAACTATGATCATTATTCGTCATTTGCAATCCCTTTCCACTCCCCCTGACATACCAAATCAAATTATGGTGATGGTGGCAGTAGCGTTTCCCCCTTCAACCCCAAATTCACCTCTACTAATAAAACATATTATAGTAATGGTAAAATTGAAAAAGATTACCAGGTTCAAGAACTTCAATAAATGGTTGTTGGTCGATTTTACACGCAAGTGCACGTGATCGTTAACAAGTAATATAGAGTGAATATAATTTATCGTTCCCACAGAGACTAATGAATTATTAAATACCGAAATTAAAATAGTTCTAACTTTATTTGAAGAAAAAATATTTTATGGATAAGCTAAATTAAAAGTAATTTTAAAACTTAATTAAAACGAAAATTAAAAACTAAACAAAGCAAGTTAATAGATTAAGTTGACGAAAGATCTAGGGTTTTCGATTTCACCATAACTAATCCATCCTAATATTAATCTATTTCTATAATCTAATTTAATTTCCTGGTTGATAGTCGAGATTCCCAAATTTATTTACTAGTCCCTCCCGCCATCTAATAAACCTCCTCCTAATTGCTAATTCACTATATTCCTATGTGAATTACAACAATTATGAAGTCATTAATTTCTATGGATTCTCATATAGCGACTACACAAACCATGTAGGTATATTCCTATCCTACATGCAATTTATGGCATTTATCTCAATGAACTTGACACATAACTCCTCTTCCAATTCGTTATGATTAACAAATCATCTAATTAGTGATCAAGTAATTAGAGGCATTAAGCACAAAGATAAATACTCAACCATAGAAATATTGAATCAAATTATATTAATAGAAAAATATTAAGACTTCATAGTTAGGCTACATCTAAACCCTAGAAAAAGAATTTAGTTCATATTAATATAAAAGAATATCACCAAAAATTTAAACATGATTGAAAAGAAAAATAAAAGAAAATCCAAACATAAGCCGTAGATGATAATACTTAGCAACAAAATTTCATAACAAAATACAAAACTTAAATTACTAAAATTTCTAAATAAAACTAAAAACTAAAACAATAAAAGAAAGCTAAAATTGATAACTAAAATAAACTAAAGAAAACAAGAAGAAGACAAAACAGAGAAAATATGTGAGAAAAAATTTCGCATGGTTTGTTTTGTTTCGCCTGTAGCTTCCAAAGGAAACAACAATTTATGCTAGCTTTACACCCAAGTCAAGTCTTGGCAGCTGAGTTTTTATCACAAACCAATGAAGCAACAAGAACAAAATAAAAAATCAAGAAAACAAAGAAAAGATTGTTGCAAAAGAAAGAAGAAACCGAAGAAGTGCTGAAGTTTGCGCAGAAACCGAGGAAGGTCTTTGGTTCTTCTGAACCCGTGAGCTCCAACGTGAGAAGATGCAGCTGGAAGTTCTCAAGAAAACCGAGAATAATGGCAACAAGTACTCAAGAAAACCGTGAACAATGCTGAAGTTTGAAAAGAAAAACCGAAGGAAGGCGATGAAATCCTACCAAACTCATCAAAAGAAAACAAAACAAAATAATGAAAAAGTGGATGCTCTAAACTACTGCAGGAAAATAGAAAGAAAAATAGCTTGGCTAAACTAAATCTAATCTAAAGAAAACTAGAAATGCCGCTCATCTGAAAATGGGATCATTGAAATGGGATGTCTTCCTCCGTTGTAAGCTTTCTTATTTATAAGCAAGGATTTGCTCTTCTTTTTGCTCTGCCAAGGTGTTGTTGCTGCCATGTGCTTGGTTTCTTTTCCAGCAAATAAAACAGCCCAAGCTTTGCTTTTGTAGTTGGCAATTCATGTGACTTGATTCTCTTTTCTTTTCTTTCTTTGTGTGCATGCTCTACTGCTTGCTTGTTTCTCTCTATGTTGCTGCCCGATTTTTCCGAGCTTTGTTTTTGCCCATGTGAGACTGCATTTTGGAGAGACTTTCTTGCTGTCCTCATGCACTCTTTCTTTAGAAAAATAAAAGATGCAGCTGGGTTGGTTATGCTCTCATGTGCTCAGTTTCTTCACTCAAAAGTCGGCTTCTTCCTTTCTTTTATTTCCTTCTTTATTGTCCAAGTGTAGCAGCCTTTTGTTACTAAGCATTCCTTTCTTTTACTTTATACTTGGCTGAGTAAGAAGGCTTCTTCTTCTTGAATGTTGCTATCAAATTGTGCTACAAAACCGTGAAGCGACTGCTGAATTTCTGAAACCCGTAGCTAAAGAAAATTTCAGAAAAAATCTTTAAGTTTCTGTCCAATTTTGGTCCTTTTGCTTCCAGAATTTGAGAAAACTTTCTTCATGAAAGTTTTTGCTCTCTTTCTTAGCTTTCCATATCATCTTGAATCATCTCATTTGGACATCTGCATCAAGAGTTATGAACTCCGGAAGATGAGTGAGTTTTCAAAGGATAATTTGGCCAAAATATGTAAAAACAAATTAAAACACAAGCCAATTTCTAACCAAAATGAATAAGAAAACCCTATATAAAATAAAGTTATCAAATTACCCCCAACTTAGCTCAAAGCTTGTCCTCAAGCTTGCACTAGAAGAACATATTTCTTTTCTTTCCATATCCTTTCTAACTCACTCATAAATAATTCAAAGTCATTACATATTAGAGATCTAGATTGGAATAATAATCCAAAGAACAAGTATTCGTAGCCTCTTTTCTTTAACAAAATACACATCTTATTAATTTCAACAATTTTATAGAAATCAAATGCACAAAATTTGATAACCTCTCATAGGTTGCACTCTAACCACTCAAAGTGTTTAGGGTTTCATTCAACACTCAAATCAAACATAGCATGTCATTTCCATAGGTTTGCTTATATATCACATCTCCACCACTAATAAATATTAATCCATGCAATAATCAAAGGGTCTTTATAAAGGTTGTAATGGGGCTTAGGTAAGGGTAGGTAAAAGAAAGGAAAATTTAGGTTTTCACAATTCAAGATATGTATAAACTTCCTTGCATGACTCAAAAGCAACAAGTAGCATATTAGAACCATTTTTTTTTTTTCAAATAACATACATCCCTTTTAACAACTTCAACATATAATTGGACCATCTTGTACACAATGAAAACATTGACTTTGTCCAATCTTCGTAAGGAATATTGTTCACTCTTTTTTTTTTTTTTTTTTCAATGGTTCTTTTCTTTGGAATCAATAGAAATTTTATCATGCAATTCATTTCTACATACTCTTGACAAAGGGTTCAACGGTGGTAAACAAAAACAACGGTTTAAGGTTAAAGAATGTGGTATTATAACAAAGAAAGGTTAAGGTTCAAAGTTGGTTGACTAGAGGTATATGTAATGGTTAAGCTTTTTTTTAGAAAGTTAAAAATGGTTAATCCTAAGTAGTGCCCTTTTCATTTCAAAGCATGAATCCATAATGTGATCTCAACATGCATAACAAAGCAAGTTCTAGAATGAACATACCATATTTGACAACACTCAATCAAAGAAACATGTGAGCAAAGAAAAGAAATTGCTCTTAGGCTCAAATACTCACAATGGGTTTAATGTATATCAAATCTTGCACATTCTCATTCAATTCAATCATTAAAATCAACAAGATGCTTTAAAAACTTTCAAAACAAAGACTAATCATACTTGCCTCATTCATACATTCCAACCCAAATAACTAATGCATATAACTCAAAATTATTCTAAATGAGTATCAAAAGAATTAGAAATTTCAAAGAAGATATCAACAAAATTGAAAACTTGGAAGGACTTTTTCTTTTTAACTCTATAAAATTGAAATTTTTCAAAAATTTTGACAAAAATCCAGCACAAAATTTCATTTATCCCACCCCCAACTTAAAATTGAGCATTGTCCTCAATGCAGCAAGGAGCAAGATCAAGTATAGCAACTAAAGAGAACATAAGAAAAACGTAGGGTGAGGAAACTGCCCTGTTTGGAACAGCTGTTGAAGATGAATTTCGTTCAGGTACCAAAACAGCTCCAAAAATTCTCAAATTTGGTGGACATGAACCTGGTTGAATCTTCTACCTTGCTGTAAAATTTCAACACAAAATTCTAATGGGAAAGCCTTGAACCGAATTCTTCTTCAGACTGGTGCAACAAAAAGCAGAATTTCAAATAGTAAATTTTTTTTTTTTATAAGACAAAAATAAGAATAATAATAATAAGAAGAATAAAAAAATAAAAGCAATAAAGGTAAAAGAACTTGGGTTGCCTCCCAAGTAGCGCTTGCTTTATAGTCTTCAGCCGGACTTTCTCTGTTCGCCTCAATTTGCATCCACTAGGGTGATAATGCACTTTTGAAAGTCCACTCCACCTTCGATATAAGCCTTGAGTCTCTGACCATTTACTTTGAACCTTCTATCTTCGCTTTGAATTTCAATAGTGCCATATGGGAACACTTGCACAACTGTAAAGGGTCCAGACCACCTCGATCGAAGTTTCCCAGGGAATAATTTCAACCTTGAGTTGTATAGGAGTACCTTCTGGCCCGGATGAAATTCTCTATGCAAAATGTGCTTGTCATGCCAAGCCTTTGTTTTCTCCTTATACATCTTAGCATTCTCATATGCCCCTTGACGGAATTCATCCATCTCATTTAATTGGAGTAATCTTTTTCACCGAGGTGCCAAGTCAAAGTTAAGATGCTTGATGGCCCAAGAAGTCCGGTGTTCCAACTCCACGGGTAAGTGACAGCTTTACCATACACCAATCGATACGGAGACATACCAATAGGTGTTTTAAAAGCTGTTCTATATGCCCACAAAGCATCATCAAGCTTGAGACCAATCTTTCCTATTAGAACTTCTTGTCTTCTCCAAAATCCGTTTCAACTCCTATTGGATATCTCCACTTGGCCACTGGTTTGGGGATGATAGGCAGTGGCAATTTTATGTTTTACCCCATACTTAGCCAAAAGAGCAGCTAACAATTTATTACAAAAGTGAGTTCTCTCATCATTAATGATTGCTCTAGGAGTCCCAAAGCAGTGAAAATATTTTTCCTCAAAAAATTTACTACCACTTTTGCATCATTGGTAGGCAAGGCAGTCGCTTCAACCCATTTGGACACATAATCCACAGCCACAAGAATATAGAGGTTATTGTATGAAGGAGGAAATGGTCCCATGAAGTCAATACCCCACACATCAAATAGTTCAACCTCTAGAATATTGGTGAGAGGCATCTCATGTCTCCTTGAAATATTCCCTGTTCTCTGGCATCGATCACATGCAGCTACATAAGATTGTGCATCCTTGAATATTGTTGGCCAATAAAAGCCACATTGAAGAATTTTAGCTGCGGTTCTATTGCCTCCAAAATGACCACCATATTCAGAAGAGTGACAATGGTGCAAAATGCTTTGTATTTCCTCTTCTGGAACACACCTCCGTATTACTTGGTTAGGACATAATTTATACAAAAAGGGCTCATCCCAGTAATAATGCTTCACATCAGATAAGAATTTCTTTCTCTGTTGGCTAGATAAATCTAGGGGAAGCACATTAGTGACCAAATAATTTGCAAAATCGGCAAACCAAGGAAACTTACCTGTAGCAATATTGAACAATTGCTCATCGGGGAAGATCTCGTTTATCACCGTTTGTGGTTCATCAATCTTGGCTTGAGGTTCTAAACGAGATAGGTGATCAGCAACTACATTTTCACTACCCTTCTTATCTCTGATTTCCAAATCAAATTCTTGTAACAACAAGACCCATCTGATCAACCTAGGCTTTGCATCTTTTTTAACTAGCAAATACTTAATGGCAGAATGATCAGTATAAACAATAACTTTGGAGCCAATTAAGTATGATCTGAATTTATCAAAAGCAAATACTCGCTAATAACTCTTTTTGTGGTAGCATAATTCAATTGTGCATCATTAATTTTACTAGCATAGTATATAGCATGAAAGATCTTACCTTTTATTGACCCAAAGCGCACCAATGCATAGTCACTTGCATCACACATCAACTCAAAGGTAAATCCCAAGATGGAGCAACAATAATGGGAGTGATACTAATGCACTTTTAACAAGTCAAAAGCTCGTAGACAATCGTGATAAACTTAAAAGGAACATCTTTTTCAAGAAGATTACACAAAGGTTTTGTAATTTTAGAAAAATCTTTTATGAACCTTCTATAAAATCCAGCATGTCCTAGAAAACTTCTTACCCTTTGTGATGAGTAGGTGGTGGTAATTTTTCAATGATTTCAATTTTAGCTCTATCAACCTCAATTCCTTTTGCAGACACTCTATGACCCAACACAATTCCTTCTTGAACCATAAAATGACATTTTTCCCAATTCAAGACTAGATTAGTGTCTTCACATCGTTTAAGCACAAGTTTAAGGTTAGATAAGCATGAATCAAAAGAAGAACCAAACACAGAAAAATCATCCATAAATATTTCAATGAAACGTTCCACCATGTCAGAAAAAATTGCCATCATACATCTTTGAAAAGTAGCAGGTGCATTACACAAACCAAATGGCATTCTTCTATATGCAAATGTACCATAGGGGCATGTAAAGGTGGTTTTTTCTTGGTCCTCTGGGGCTATTGAAATTTGGTTATACCCTGAATAACCATCTAAAAAACAATAATAGAAGTAACCAGCTAATCTATCAAGCATTTGATCAATAAAAGGCAAAGGAAAGTGGTCTTTCCTAGTGGCTGCATTCAACTTCCTATAATCAATGCATACTCTTCATCCAAAGAGTGATCCTAGTAGGGATTAATTCATTTTTTCATTCTCAACTGAGAAACCCTCCTTTCTTAGGTACTACTTGAACAGGACTGACCCATACACTATCTGAAATAGGATAAATAATCCCTGCATCCAAAAGTTTTAATATCTCAACTCTCACCACTTCTTTCATGTTAGGGTTTAATCTACGTTGGTGATCTACAGATGGCCTATAGTTCTCTTCCATCAAAATTTTATGCATGCAAATTGAAGGGCTAATCCCCTTTATGTCAGCTATAGTCCATCCTAATGCCGATTTATGTTCCCTTAACACTCTTAGCAATTTATCCTCTTGCTCTTCATTTAGATATGCGTAAATAAAAAGCAGAAGAGTAGAGGACTCACCTAGGAATGCATACTTCAGATGCTTAGGCAGTGGCTTGAGGTCTAACTGTGGTAGCTTCTCAACTGAAGGTATTGATTCGGCCTCACCTTTTCCAAGGTCTTCAAATGGCCTTTTGATGAATGCAGGTGCCAAGGTCTCTAGTTGTTTGGAGCATATATCTATCTCTGGATTTTCAGAATTCTCTATCCCCATCAGACATGCTTCCATGGGATCTTTTGGATGGCTTGCCTGAAACTTTTCTTTAGTGCAATCATCAATTGTATCCACCTTCATACAATTGTCTATCTCACTCGGAAATTTCAATGCTTTAAAGACATTGAAAGTGACTTGCTCATCTTGAACCCTCATGGTTAATTGCCCTTTTTGCACGTCAATTAGGGTTCTTCCTGTAGCCAAGAAGGGTCTACCAAGAATAATAGGAATTTCTTGGTCTTCTTCCATGTCAAGTACAATGAAATCAGCCGGGAAGATAAATTTGTCCACCTTGACAAGCACATCCTCTATAGCACCTCTTGGGTATTTGAGTGATCTATCTGCCAATTGCAATGTGATCAGAGTGGGTTTGGCTTCTCCTAAGCCAAGTTTCCTGAAAACAGAGAGAGGCATAAGATTAATACTTGCACCAAGATCACACAAGGCTTTATTAAAATTAGAATTTCCTATAATGCAAGGAATAGTAAAACTCCCTGGATCCTTAAGCTTAGGAGGAAGCTTTTTCTGCAGGATGGCACTGCACTCTTGAGTAAGAACAACCGTCTCATATTCTTCTAGCTTTCTTTTGTTGGAGAGGATCTCCTTCATGAACTTCACATAGCTAGGCATCTGTTCCAAAGCATCAGCAAAAGGAATATTAATATGTAATTTCTTAAAAACATCAAGAAATTTAGAAAATTGCTTCTCTAGCTTTTGCTTCTGAAATCGCTGAGGATATGGCATCGGTGGCACATAAGGGGTGGATTATCCGAAACAACTTTGATGTGGGTTTCACGACTTCTTCAATTTGTTCTCCGATTTTCCGGTTTCCCTGCTTGTTCGCTTTCTCGTGGTTCCTGCCGCATAACTCTTTGCCACTTCTCAGTTTAATTGCCTTCACATGTTCCTTAGGGTTGATTTCCGTGTTACTAGGCAAAGACCCTTGTGGTCTAGAATTTAATGTACTGGCAAGTTGTCCCACTTGAACCTCCAAATTTCGGATGGATGCTGACTGATTTTGCAATGTGGCTTCAGTCTTAGTCATGAACTGAGATGTGTTCAAGCTCAATTGAGCAAGAGCATCTTCTAAAGACACTTTTTGTGCTGGCGGTTGAAGTGGCTGTGGAGGCTGAAATCCATAGGGTTTATCAGCAGGCTGATTGTTTCTCCAAGAAAAGTTGGGATGATCTCTCCATCCCTGATTGTAAGTGTTGGAGTAGGGATTATATTGTCTATTAGAATTCCCCACAAACTGAGCTTGTTCCCTCTGCGATGGGGCAAAAGGATTTCCCACCTGACAATCACCACTAGAATGAGGTCCACCACAAAAATCACAAGCTTCTGGAGGAATATGGATGGCATTTGCAGTGATTGAACTAAGTTGCTTTGTGATTAGCAACTCAGGTGATAGTGCAGTGAGGGCATCAACCTTATAGTTGCCATGATTTTTCGGTAGAGTGGATCTCCCTGAAGACCATTGGTAGTCTGTAGATGCCATCTCATCCAACAATGTATAAGCGACCTCATATGTCTTCCCATTAATGAACCTCCACAGCAAAGATCTACAAGTATCTTGGTTGATCGAGTCAACCCGTTATAAAAAGTCTGCAATCAGAACCAACTGGGATACCGTGATGAGGGCATGCTCGCAATAAATCTTTGTACCTCTCCCATGCTTCGTAAAGTGATTCCATCTCATTTTGAGTGAATGTGGTGATCTCATTCCTCATCTTTGCAGCTTTTGTGGGTGGAAAATATTTCGTCAAAAATTTACGCCTACACATGTCCCACGTGGTGATTGCTCCTGGCCGCAAAGAAAGCAACCAACTCTTGGCCCTATCCTCGCTGAGAATGGGAAAAGCCTCGATCTAATGGCATCATCAGAGACACCATTCATTTTCAATGTAGCAGATCTCAAGAAAATTGATTAAGTGAGCATTAGGATCCTCATGTGCCAACCAGTGGAACTGATTAGCTTGAACCATCCGGATTATGCCCGACTTCAATTCAAAATTATTTGCCGCAATACTGGAGGTATGACAATGGAGATCATATGTGGCGAGGCAAAGCATAGTCACGTAATGCTCTAGTGTTGGCATTAGCGGCCGGGATAGCGTTCTCTTCATGTTCACCATAGTGTTATGAGATTGTGCGAAGTTCCTCTCTTTTCCTTTCTATTCAAACGACAAGTCTTTTCTATCTCCTGATCCAATGGGAGGAGATTATCACTTCCAAACCTTCTCATGCACCACGTAATAATATCTAAAAGATAAAAGAACAAAAGTAAATAAAAGTTCAAATTAAAGGTAGAACTACTTGGTATCGATATTAATAAAATCAAATTAGTCCCCAAGAATGGCGCCAAAAACTTGTTGGTCGATTTTACGCAAGTGCACGTGATCGTTAACAAGTAATATAGAGTGAATATAATTTATCGCTCCTACAGAGACTAATGAATTATTAAATACCAAATTAAAATAGTTCTAACTTTATTTGAAGAAAAAATATTTTATGGATAAGCTAAATTAAAAGTAATTTTAAAACTTAATTAAAACGAAAATTAAAAACTAAACAAAGCAAGTTAATAGATTAAGTTGACGAAAGATCTAGGGTTTTCGATTTCACCATAACTAATCCATCCTAATATTAATCTATTTCTATAATCTAATTTAATTTCCTGGTTGATAGTCGAGATTCCCAAATTTATTTACTAGTCCCTCCCGAGATCTAATAAAAATCCTCCTAATTGCTAATTCACTATATTCCTATGTGAATTACAACAATTATGAAGTCATTAATTTCTATGGATTCTCATATAGCGACTACACAAACCATGTAGGTATATTCCTATCCTACATGCAATTTATGGCATTTATCTCAATGAACTTGACACATAACTCCTCTTCCAATTCGTTATGATTAACAAATCATCTAATTAGTGATCAAGTAATTAGAGGCATTAAGCACAAAGATAAATACTCAACCATAGAAATATTGAATCAAATTATATTAATAGAAAAATATTAAGACTTCATAGTTAGGCTACATCTAAACCCTAGAAAAAGAATTTAGTTCATATTAATATAAAAGAATATCACCAAAAATTTAAACATGATTGAAAAGAAAAATAAAAGAAAAATCCAAACAAAAGCCGTAGATGATAATACTTAGCAACAAAATTTCATAACAAAATACAAAACTTAAATTACTAAAATTTCTAAATAAAACTAAAAACTAAAACAATAAAAGAAAGCTAAAATTGATAACTAAAATAAACTAAAGAAAACAAGAAGAAGACAAAACAGAGAAAATATGTGAGAAAAATTTACGCATGGTTTGTTTTGCTTCAGTAGCTTCCAAAGGAAACAACAATTTATGCTAGCTTTACACCCAAGTCAAGTCTTGGCAGCTGAGTTTTTATCACAAACCAATGAAGCAACAAGAACAAAATAAAAATCAAGAAAACAAAGAAAAGATTGTTGCAGAAAGAAAGAAGAAACCCGAAGAAGTCTTGAAGTTTGCAGTGAAACCGAGGAAGGCTCGAAGTTCTTCTTGAACCCGTGAGCTCCAACGTGAGAAGATGCAGCTGGAAGTTCTCTCAAGAAAACCGAGAATAATGGCAACAAGTACTGAAGAAAAACCGTGAACAATCTTTGTGAAGTTTGAAAAGAAAAACCGAAGGAAGTCGATGAAATCCTACCAAACTCAAAAGAAAACAAAACAAAATAATGAAAAAGCTGGATGCTCTAAACTCTGCAGGAAAATAGAAAGAAAAATAGCTTGGCTAAACTAAATCTAATCTAAAGAAAACTAGAAATCTTGCCACCGAAAATGGGATCACCAAATGGCATGTCTTCCTCCGTTGTAAGCTTTCTTATTTATAAGCAAGGATTTGCTCTTCTTTCTTTGCTCTGCCGAAGGTGTTGTTGCTGCCATGTGCTTGGTTTCTTTTCCAGAAACTAAAACAGCCCAAGCTTTGCTTTTGTAGTTGGCAATTCATGTGACTTGATTCTCTTTTCTTTTCTTTCTTTGTGTGCATGCTCACTGCTTGCTTGTTTCTCTCTATGTTGCTGCCCGATTTTTCTGAGCTTTGTTTTTGCCCATGTGAGACTGCATTTTGGAGAGACTTTCTTGCTGTCCTCATGCACTCTTTCTTTAGAAAAATAAAAAGATGCAGCTGGGTTGGTTATGCTCTCATGTGCTCAGTTTCTTCACTCAAAAGCTGGCTTCTTCCTTTCTTTTATTTCCTTCTTTATTGTCCGAAGTGTAGCAGCCTTTTGTTACTAAGCATTCCTTTCTTTTTACTTTATACTTGGCTGAGTAAGAAGGCTTCTTCTTCTTGAATGTTGCTATCAAATTGTGCTACAAAAACCGTGAAGCAGCCTGCTGAATTTCTGAAACCCGTAGCTAAAGAAAATTTCAGAAAAAATCTTTAAGTTTCTGTCCAATTTTGGTCCTTTTGCTTCCAGAATTTGAGAAAACTTTCTTCATGAAAGTTTTTGCTCTCTTTCTTAGCTTTCCATATCATCTTGAATCATCTCATTTGGACATCTGCATCAAGAGTTATGAACTCCGGAAGATGAGTGAGTTTTCAAAGGATAATTTGGCCAAAATATGTAAAAACAAATTAAAACACAAGCCAATTTCTAACCAAAATGAATAAGAAAACCCTATATAAAATAAAGTTATCAATGGTATGCCCCACTCTATATATTCTTTACTGAATCTTGGGCTATTGAAAACAATGGATGTGATTATCTGAGTTGCTGATAACTCTAATGTATATTCTGATAGAGTTTTGGAAGATGTATTAGTCTAAATTGATAAATTGATTTTTCTTGCCTATTTTTATATACTTCACATGGATGATGATTATTCTTCTAATTCCATTCCAATATAGTTGGGTAGGCCATTCTTTAAAACTACTAGAACAAATATGGATGTATATAAAGGTACATTAAGTATGGAATTTGATGGTGAGGTCATTGTGTATAACATTTATGATGCCATGAGATACCCAAGTGTTTTTGCTATAGTTGTCATTGATCTTTTTATGAAGAAGATTTTTGAAATTAAAGATGATGATGCATTGAAGGTAGCACTCAATTGCAATCTCAATTCTGAGGATGTCAAATGAACTACAAGGGAGTTTGACTTACACTTATATTGCTAGAGACTAATTTTGAATAAGAATCTCAAAGACCTTTAGAAAATAGTGTCTCCAATGTTAACTTGCCTTCGCATCACACTAAACTTCTTCCATCTATTGTGTAGATATGGTGGAATTAAAACTATTAGAGAATCATCTAAAGTATATTTTTTCTTGGAGATGGAGAAACATTTTCCGTGATCATCTCCCAAAAACTTAGTGCCTTGGAGGAAGAAAAACTAATTCTGGTGTTCAAAAATCATAAGGAGGCTATTGTTGTAGACGGGGCATTAAAGGGATAAGTCCATGAATGTGCATGCATAAACAAATTGATGGAGGAAGATGTCAAACATTCAAAAGCTCAACAATGATTGAAAAGGTTGGTTGTCTTTGTTTATTTGATAACTATAACCAATTTATCATTGCATTGATGATCAATTGACCAAGCCAAAGCCAGGATGAATCCTTTGACTAGCAGTTTTTTTCCAATTAATTTCTTTTTATTTAATTGTTGATGTTTTTAAAATTTCATTTTGAATTCTTTTAGTTATATTTTTCGAAACATGCCCCATTTTATTTATTGTTTTCTCTAGTAGGAAGTAAATCTACCAATTGCTATAGAGATGACTCTGTTAATATACACTATACACTAATATAATTTAGAGTATCAATATTTATTTTGTTGGATTAGAGACCCATCAAATTTTGGAGTTGTTTTCGTGGATTGGGGCCTTAATTTATTTCTTCTGAATTTAAAACTGTTTCTTTTATTTTTTTTAGTTTATGCTTCATTCTTTTCATATAAACAAATTAGTCTTTGATCTAGAAATAGAGAAGACTGCTCTTAGATTGAGGAATGAAACTCAACATGATAATCAGCCATCATCCTCATTTTCCAAACTAAATTTAGCCACTAACTTGATTTGACCATCTAGTGATTCGAAGGGAAGAGGAAACTATGGCTAAAGAAGAATTTTGAAAGAATTAGTTGCATCCAATCTAAGTAAAAAATTATTTGCATTGACTATCCAACTTTAGATGCAGCATTAGAATGTACTTCCATTTTGTCCTCTTTTGGATGCCTTTGACACATTAGGACAAAAGTTTTCAATTTTGAAATAATTTTTCGTTCTTTCCACTAAATAGTTTCAAACCCGATTATGTTTAGATAGGAATTAGATCCCAACTTTTAGATTTGGTTAGGTGTTCCACTGTCTATTTATTGCTCATCATTAACTCAGAAGGAGCTTACGACACTCTCGCGCACCTTCTTTTGTAATCCTTAGTAATTAATAATAGGGTAGCCAAGCCTGTTAGCCAAACAATGACTATTTGAAAAAAAAAAATAGACAAATCATCTTTCCTAATCTACTGAAGTGGAAGGAATCAACATACATCCTTAGGGAAAGCTTGACAACCAAATGTGTTTAAAGTCTACTGTCTTTTTAGTTTCCACTTTTACCTCCTCTTTAAATATTTTACTATCGAAAAAGGAAGTTTCTACCCCATTCCCATGCTCATCTTGCCCAATTCACGAAGCCCTTTTATCTATGTCTTATTCCCATCAACAAGAGGATGAAGAATAAAATGATAAATAAAACTCCCAACAAATTTCACAAGAAATAGAACAGCTACAAAGTAGGAAACTCAATGGATCATTCAACCCCTACCATGGTTGAGGGAAAATTAAAGCCCTCTTAGGAACTAACTTTCTCATCATCAAGCCTACCCAACTTATCATCATACTCCATTGCTATAGCAAAACACATTTTCTAGCCCACCATTGAAATAATGCTCCAAAAAAGTAAAAATGAAATAGGGCCTAAGAAATGAAAAGGATAGTGGGGTTGTTGCAAATCAAAGTGCTACTTGATCCTAGGCTATTCAATCCACTGTGGGTATCATTTGTAGTATTTTCATAGAGGGGAATGAAATTATCCTACTACAACGTACGATAGAATATGCCAAATCAAAAAATCTTCCCTTGCGTTTCACTAGTTTGAGGGAGTTCTATACATTTTTGAAAGGGATATTTAGTGCTGATTTCACGAATTCTCAACTATATGACAATATTTGATGTCTAAAGGCAAGGTATTTAAACAAATTGAAGAGGAAATGTGGAGTCCCTAGTTTTTCAAGTCATCATGTTTTTGAAGTCTATATGATCTATAAGAATATTTGAGTTGAAGTGAAGAGGGTTGTTGACAATGATGATGGGGAAGATGAAATGGTTTATGAAGATGGCAAATAGGTTTTGACCTCTAAATATCCTCTTTTCATGGAATCATTGGACTAGGAAAATTCATCATCTTTTCCAAAGTTGGACACTATGAAGGAGAACATGCATCTGATTGGAAGTGAAAAGGTAACAAAATTTGAAATGAAATGGATGGAGTTGTGATCCAAGGAGTCTAAAATGCACTCAAAGAAGATGAATTTCAAGAAAGAGCTTATAAGGTTAGTATTGGATGCTATGAAAGGAGAAAAATAACCATCTTCTATTGCCGGTGTGATGTAATTAAGCCATTTTGAGATCTAGATATTACTGTTTTTGTTATTTCCTATTTGGAGTAGAACTTACCATGATGAGGATAAGGGTGGTGTTTTGTTTAAAGTCATTTTGAAATGTTCAGTTTTAGTAGTGTAAGTCGAGAACTAGAATTTATTAGATTTACAAATTTTGAAATTTACGTTATTCATGCAATGGTTCTAATTATTAGAGATTGAAATCAGTTTTGTGAAAAATTAAAAAAAAATTAGAATTTAAATTAAAATCTATTTTGATTTACTTACTACCTATTGATCTTGCAAGTGATGATCCACACAAGCATTTGAATAAATTTTTTATTGTCTATTCTAGCATGAAACCCCAAAGAGTGTCTAAGAAACAAATAAAGTTGAGAGAGCTTTCCCTATTTCCTTGGGAGAAAAGACAAAAAATTGGCTCTACTATTTTTTCTCCAGTTCAATAAGAACTTGGAATGAGATGGAAAAGCAATTCCTCAAGAAATTTTCCCTAACTTTCAAAGCTGCCAATATACAAAAAAGGATATTGTGGAATAAGTCAGCTCAGTGGAGAATTCATGTATAAATATTGGAAAAGATTTAAATAATTCTATGCTAGTTGTTGGCAACATCAAATTTCTGACAAACTTCTTATCTAGTATTTCTATGAGGGTTTATCGCCGATTGATAGGAATATTATAAATACTGCAAATGGAGGTGTGTTAGTTAATAGAACTCTAACTAAAGCAAAGAATCTTATGTCAAGCATGGCAATCAATGCACAATGATTTGATGGTAAACATGACTATTCTACAGAGAAAGGTAATGAAGTAATTGTTTCTTCCACTGTTTAATGTTTAAATACTCTCAACTCTCTTGTGGGAAAATTTGTTGTAGGATAGTTGCAACAAGCAAAAAGTGTGTCATATTTGTTTTGCAATCGGTCACTTGATTGATACATGCCTTACATTTTAAAAAAACTCTAATGAACAAGTAAATATTGTTGAAGGTTTTCCTAATCCACCTCAAAGGAGATATGGTCCATAGACAAAGACATACAATTCAAAATGGATGGATCATCCCAAGTTTCTAACAATGTCAACCCAAATAGCCAATTCAACCACAACAATCTCCTCCAAAACAAGGGATGTATTTTGAGAAAATTGTTAAATTACTAGTAATTACAAAACAACACTTTTAATAGGAGACAAGATTGAGCATCCAGAACTCGTAGAATCAAATAAGTTAACTAAAACTTTCTGTGAGTAGATTAGAATCCCAAGGTAAATTGCTTTTGCAAACTATTGTTAATTCAAAACAAAATGTTAATCAATTACAATGAGAAGTGGCAAAGAGTTAAAGGAGCCTACCAAGGGAGAACCCAAGCATGCAAGAGAAGAAGAAATTGAGGAAAAAGTAGAGCTATCCCTTATTAGACCACACAACCAAAAAAATCTACCAAACAATCTCCATCCATGATGCTACCACCCTCTTTTTTCCAGTCCATTTGAGAAATCCAAAAAAGAGGTGCAATAGCAAGAAATCCTTGAGACTTTTCATAAGATTGAGGTAAATATTCCTTTAGTTGATGCAATTAAACAAATACCTCACTATCCTGAATTTCATGAAGAATTATGCGCTACAAATAAAAGGTTAAAAGGTAATGAAAAAGTGCATATGTCAGAGAATGTCTTAGCCATGCCACAAGAGAAATTGCTTCCTAAACATAAAAACCCAAGTATGTTTACTATCCTTTGCAAGATTGGTAATACTAAAATTGAGAAAGAAAAGTAAGGTTTAAGGACTTCAATAAATGTCATGCCCCATTCTATATATTCTTTATTGAATCTTGGGCTATTGAAAAAAAATGGGTGTGATTATCTGACTTGTTGATAACTCTAATGTATATTCTTATAGAGTTTTAGAAGATGTGTTTGTCTAAATTAATAAATTGATTTTTCCTGCCAATTTTTATAGCCTTGACATAGATGATGATGATTGTTCTAATCCCATTCCAATATTATTGGGTAGGCAATTCTTTAAACCTACTAGAACAAATATAGATGTATATGAAGGTACATTAAGTATGGAGTTTAACGTTGAGGTTATTGAATATAATATTTATAATGTCATGAAATATCTAATGTTTTTGCTACAGTTGTCATTGATCTTTTTATGAATGAGATTTTTGAAATTAATGATGATGATGCATTTTAAGGCAGCACTCAATTGCAGTCTCAGGATGTCAAATAAGAGCTTCATTAATGATATCATTCATTTTGTGTATGTGTGTGTGTGTTTTTTTTCAAATGTTTGGAAATAAATTCCCTATTACCTTGGAGGAGGGGCGAAATTTGTATTGTTACAATTGAGGACTAAGTTATTTGTCTGCCCCACGGTTTATGATTTTTTTTTTCTCTTTTCTTTATTAAAATTAAATAATTACTCAGAAATTGTAGATCCGAAATAAGAAGATTTATACCATCTTAATTTTCAATTATTAAGGTAAAAGTAACTTATGAACTTGATATCTCTTGATTACAGCCAATTCCCAAATTGTGAAGCAAATTTTTTTACCTTAATTCTTCAAACATTTCCCCAATTAACCATGAGTAATTTATCATCACTGTTTTATATCTTTAACGTCCAAATTTAACTTAGTTACTTTTTGTTATTTTATTTTTGATCAGTTCCAACTTTCTATTTTAAATTTTTAGTTACAAAAAAAAGTACGGAGATATTTAAAATGTTATTCAAAACAAGAAGATCAATATAAAGTGAAAAATTACTACTCCAATAAAAATGGACAGTGGTTTAAAATGATTATATAAATAAGAAGATCAATATAAAGTACACAAATGTCTGACAGGAGGTACACATTTAAGATTTATTTTGAATTTCATAAAAATTTTCATTAATTCTAATACATTCCAAAGAAGATATTAAATATAAATTGAAATTATTTACAAAATTCATAAAATTCAAAGCAAATCTTGTAAAAAAAATTTAAAAAAGTATCAATGTGCATAACAATTTTAATTCTTAAGTTGAACCAAAAACACTTTTATAGGTTTCTTTGTTTTTATTTTTTTCAATAAGCTCTTATATTTTTCAAATTGAAGCCAATTCATTTGGAAACTCCCTTGAGGACAGAGACACTGGAATTGTAAACAAGGCTAATATTCGAATGCATTACTCAACTAAACTTAGATTGAATTAGGCTAAAATAAAACCACTCCATGCCTTAAAACCCCGTAATTATCTTTGTTTCCCTTTTCTCGTTTGCTTCAAGCCATCAAATTTAAGAATAAACAAAAATAAGTCATGCTTTAAATAGACAGCACTTGCCGAGAAAACTCAAGCATATATAACTAAATCCTAACACGTATTTTAGGAACCCTTATAGTTGATATATTTACCTCATCATCAGCAGTATCAGGACCAGGATACATTATAAGATGGCTGCAAAATCTGTGCACTGTATATATACGTACAAATAAAAAGAAAAAATTTATTTACTTGTCACACCAAATCGACCATAAATCAATCGTCACTTTTATTTGGGAGTACATATTCCTAATTCTGAAGTTCATGTTACTACTCTCAAATATGTAGCTCAAGGCACCCAATATACTTGCTCGTAGTATCAAATGAGTCATGGAGTTCCCCCAAACACTTCAGTAGGCAAAAACTTTTAGCCCTTTGAGAAGGCGAAGAGTATGCCCCCAATGAAGTGTTCAAGGGAACTCTAGGAAACATCTGATCGAAAGCTTGCAATTTACTAATTGCTAGGTACCTTGCTGGGACAATGGCGTCATTTAAGCCCTCTATTTATAGAGGTTCCATGGAGTTTGTGTGTGGTCATTGCATAAGGAGTGGTCAGATTTTGTTTTGAGAAAGTATTTTTCATGCAATTGTGCTATGAACTTATGAATCTAGTCATGATATGGAGCCAAATTAGAAGATAGCAACATAATCTGAGTGGCCACGTATCTTTGTTACTCACTGCAATTCTTTTTTCAACTTTTTTTCTTTTTTTTTTCTGGACTTTGTGTTACCAATATTAAAAAAAAAAGAAGAAAAAAACCCTTCACAGCTCTTGACACGCGTAGTCCTGTTGTTAAGGATTTTTGTTATCTAGCCGTTGTATGAGATAGTTTGATTCTCATCCAAGATACAATGAGGAAGGCAAAATGTTAAATTATGTATATTTTTCAAACCATTTTATTATAAGGAAAAATATAAAGATTCTTTTTATGTCTGGAGATAATGTAAAAGGATGAAGGAAATTTTACAAATAAACAGAAATTTTTTAAATTGTAACTAATGAGACCATGAAAAAATATATAGTTTTAAATTTTTTTAAGCCAAATTTTATTAATTTTTATAAGTTTAAAGTTACAACTGCACACCCTTAGCTAAATGTTGCGCTCCCACAACACCCACAAATTCTACTTTTATTTTACTAGGGTAAATAACATTGTTCATCTGCTAATTTAGAATTTTGTTTGATTCCATCCTTGATGTTCAAAAATTTTTAATTTGGTCTTTTAATTTGGAACTTTAGTTCTAGTTGGTCATTTTGACATAATCAAATTAAATGGGACTTAATATATTTTATCACGTGACTTGTATGTGCCTAGCGCGAAGGGCCGTAGACTAAAATAAAAAAGGGAGTAAATTGTAAAAAGGTATTTCAACTTTATTCTTTTATAAAATACCCGTAGAAGTTTAATTTGCACTTTATCTTCTCCAATTTTGTAATTTTTGCAATGTATACTAATTTTATTATTATTGACAAATATATTATGAAATGACAAAATTAGTCCATAACTATCTAAATTATAAAATGGCAAAGTTGAAGTTGATTTAAATAATCAAAAATGTAGATCAAATAAAATATTTATAAATATTTAATATAAAACATAATCTACAAACATTTAAAAATAAAATATTATTTTTGTTACCCTTTATTGCAATATTTTTATTTTTTTATTTTTTTATTAACCATTGTTGCAATATTATTTTTATTGTCCTTTGTTGCAATATTTTAATTTTAATTTTAATTTTAGAAAGGGAATGAACGTAGATAGTTAAGGTGTAATTATAAGCATTTAGGGACATTTTACAATTTAGATAGTTATGGGGCAATTTTGTCTATGTATAATATGTTTTTGAAAACTAACAATAATTGGTACTTATTGTAGAAATACAAAGTTAGAGGGGTTATATGCAGTTTATTCTTTTTATTTTTGTTTCTATTCACTACTTTTTGTTTTAGCCACTGCAAATCATGTGATTAAATATATTAATTTTCTTTTGTCTTGATTTCGTTAGAAAAATCAATTAAAATCAAACTTACAAGTTAACGGATCAAATGGAAACAATTTAATCAGGAAAGACAAAATCAAACTAAAGTTCCAAATTAAGGGAGGAATAGCACTACCTACCAAAACAAAACTAAATATATGTGCTAACTAAATAAACTAGTTTATATTCTTATTTTCTTGATTACTAGCAAGTACATAGTACTGCACTGATGCTTTATTACCCAAGCTTATTGTGTTTCTTATGATTTATAACTCCAGTTGTAAGGATAAGAATTGGGTTACAATGGTGGGAATAGAGGCTACGTACTGGGGATCATGTGCTTTAGACGATACGACAATTGATAATATTCCTTTTTATTTATCTGCAACATAATTCTGACTAGGTTCAAGCTTCCTTCAAATTCTGGAGATTTGACATGAGCAAAAGTTTCTGTCATGTGGAAGGCGGTCCTGATCAAGATTCGTGTGAGGCTACGATCCACTGTAAAACGATATTATGTTGAGGCTATTTCTGCATAGTGGCCACTATATAACATGTCACGCAAATTGTCAAATGCTAAAATACCGCATATGTAGAACCAACGGCATGCATCAAGGAAATTTTGGACAATAACAAAGCACTTCGACAACAAGGTATCGTGGGAAATAACTATTGAACAATAATTGTCTGTTGTGTTGAGATTCATGGCAAGTTTCACATATTTTATATCAGTTTTAAAGTAATTACATAAAATACTTAGTAAGAAAAATGATTTCAAATTTATTTATTTTAATTTTTTGATGAAACTTAAGTTTTACTTCACTTATTAGTTTCTATATTGACACTTTGAGAGTATTCTTTTAATAAAAATTTTTTTAACATTTAGTATTAGATATCAAAGTTAGAAAATCTAAAATATTGGGTTAATAAGTAGCAAGTGAGTTTATGACTTATATATGAATTACTTCATTGTATTAACATAGACTATTCATTTGTAAAGGGTGTTAGACTATCATATTTTGACGACAAGCAAGCGAGTTTTGGCAGAGGTAATATCCAACGTGTTGCTTGTCTCATGGATCATTTACAGGCTTAGCCAAAACAATACCTGTAACAGTTAGTATCAAATATTCAAGTTACAAGATTTAAGGCAAATCTTTGTTTGGTGCTTGTGGCAAGGACGTCGCAGCCGAGGGTAGAGCAATCTTAGCATGTTTACTGTTACGAGTCTAATGTGGTGATAGTACTTTTCAAAAATGGCTAGAACATACATTGAATGCATTGAAGCTTTAGAGGGGCTATCAAGCATTTTAGTGAGAAATTATCGGGTGATGGTAAAGGTGCTATTCCTCTTGATGATTGAGTGACTTAAGTAGAAAGAGACCTTGCACATCATAGTGTGGACCTTGAACGGGAACAAGGGAGCATACAACGACTGAATAACACTCACCAAGCTCTTGAAGGAAAACTTGGGAAGAATATGGCCGCACTGGCAGAGCTGCGAACCATGATGGAAGAGGTTTGTAAGGAGATGCAGGTTCTATCCATGACAATGGCCAATGCGACCTATGAAGGTGGGGATGTTCTTATGAGAAGAGCATTCAACCGATACAGTCACTGAGCTAAAAGCATTTGGTGGGGGCAAGAGATGCAAAGGAGTTAGAAAACTTCCTTTTTGACATGGAGTAGTATTTCAATGCAATAAACGTCGGGGATGAGGCCAAGAAGATTACTACTAAAACCATATATCTATCTAGCAACGCCAAGGAGTGGTGGAGTGTTTAAAAGGCTAATATCTAAGCAGAACATTTAGTGATTGGCACTTGGGAAGAACTAAAGTAAAGGATGAAGTGACAGCTTTTCTCCCCACAATGTCGAGGAGTAAGCACATTGAACCTTATGTGGGCTAAGATAGCTGGGCTCGATCTGAGAGTTTGTGCAAAGCTTCCAAGCTTGTTTTCTTAGCATAACAGATATGTTTGATAAGGATAAACTATTTTTTTTCAAGGGC
Source organism: Gynochthodes officinalis (assembly GCA_020080225.1). NCBI lineage: Eukaryota > Viridiplantae > Streptophyta > Magnoliopsida > Gentianales > Rubiaceae > Gynochthodes > Gynochthodes officinalis. Next base: position 35,385,205 of record CM034619.1, on the reverse strand, counting down.
TAAAAACGTAGGCTAAAGCGGAATTGCAAAAATCCTAAGTTATGAATATAGACCCAACGATTGAATAAGCTAAGAGTTCGATGGACTACTAGTTGGAGGTGTATAAGGACTCAAGGCTGAGGGAATGAGCACCCACCCAAGGAGGCAAGAAACAACAAATCTCATGGACTATGCAACAAAAAAAAAAAAAAACAGAAGAAAAAAACAGTGGGGGAGAATAAGTCTTCACTGGCAACAACAATAATGCACGAACAAGGCATAGAATAAGGAGTCCTATCCCATTGTCTAGTGCTGAGATGCCTTAGGGGTGCTTCATATATAACGGCCCTCACAGAACATTTTATTAACTAAAGAAGAAGCTTCTAAATATGTTGCTTGAGGAGGATACTAGTGAACCTATCCAAAACATGTCGGCTTCAAAGGAAGATGATGGAGAGAAATCAAAAGCCATTGGGTTGTTATGTTTCCAATGCAATGCACTACAGGAATATTTTGAGAACGCTACGGCCAACCTATAAGGGAGATCATAGAAGAAAGCCAAGGCCATGTCATCTGTCGGAGCTGCTATTGATCGAGTGATCATAAAAGTTGAAGGCAAAAAGCTAACCAAACAAAGGAAAATGGCAAAATCAACATGAACAGCATGGAAGTTGTTGAGGCAACCCCATCTGTTGTTCCTAATGAGGAGATTGAGTATGTTAGGCCTATGCGTGGTGCAAACAATGACCTAATGTACATGGAATTGATCATGAATGAGAAGCCTATCTGATCCATGGTGGATACAGGAGCATTTCACAACTATATCTCTCAATTTGAAGTGAGAAGATTGGGTCTCACTTTGGAGCCCTCAAAAAACAGAGTGAAGGTAGTCAACTCTGCAGCCCAAATAGTTATGGGGATTGCAAAAGGGATCATGGTGAAAGTTTATTACTTGACTGTAGTTAAACTAGAGGAATTCAATCTCATGATTTATATGAAATTCCTTAGAAATCACCCTATTTTCGTGGTTCCTTTAAGCAATACCTTAATCATTTTAGAAAGCCATCCATACTTAATTCGCACATCATCATGAACCTCTTATGAGAGAAGCTTCTCAACTGTGCTAAACAACGATGGCTGTAAACGACAGGAGTCAGGACACCTAGAATGTCATCACTAGGTGCTAGACAAACCATTTAGGGTGGTCGTAGAAACAATGCAACAAGTGATAGGGCATGATTTGGCGCTGTCTCCAGCACACTATGTGCTTCTAGAATGGTCAAAACCAACTTATCAGTTCATCTTTGCAGAAGAGCTTACTCAACTTCTTTCCATGCCAAGCTCTAACTACTGGGAGTTGTTGGAGCTTGGTAGTCCCCCAATGCCCAAAGTAGCTTCTTAGTTTATCATTGTAGTCCCCAAATACCTAAAGTAGCTTTTCGGCCAACAAGTGCCTTTTGAAAAAAATTTCAAAGCACCCTACTACTAGTATAGCTCAAAAAGCCCCATACCTCTCAATGATGCACAAGACTAGTTTGGGATTTGGCAACGGACCTCCAAGCCTTTCAACCATAGAGGGATGCATTTACTGAATTGAAGGCGTAGAGGACATCACCAAAATAGGTGGGAAGAATGTCACCTACTATATTTTTGTGCTTTATGGCTAATGACCCATACACAAACAAGCCTTCTATGCTCTAAACTTATACGCATGACTCATGCTAAATTGTGTCTACCTATTGCTTGCTTGCTGAGAAAGCATGTTGCATACCCACAACTTCATATTGTGCTTGTTTGGCAAATCCTACCGTGTGTGTACGTATCTATCACATGCCTATGTCTATGCACCTATGTGTTTATCGTGTAAGTCTAACACCCTTCTTGCTCAAATGCACTCCTAAACGTGCACAAATAATAGGCTTCATAACATGCATGTGGTGCCTAATGGCCTCCTTAGTTTACTTGTTAGGATTGCATGCTTGCCCACCCGACACGGTACTCACTTTTTAGAAGATCACCCATTTCGATGTTCAAGTAGGCTTAACTTTCAGATGGATAGTGATTTCTTTGCAATCGAAATGCTAGTGGGCCCACATTTACCACCGAAAGATGTATTTTACTTGGGGACACTCTCCTAGTACCCCAAGTCTAGAGTCACCCAATGGGCCTCATTGCCCAACCAACACTTGAGCAACCTTGGATGAAGACTACCATACTCGGAACTTAATTGATATGATAGATAGGTTGTTAGTTTTCATGCTTGGATTATAAATAGATAGTAGATGCTAGAAAAACATGGTTTTTATTAAGAAACTACATTCTTTTTTTAATAAACTTTAGGAGTAGTGTAGAAAGAAACCACAATATTTGTAGAAAATCATAGTTTTCCTTTCGGTAGGAAACATTGCCTTGGAAGTGACACTTTTGATTATTTTTCCAAGGCATACGTAGTTGGGAGAGAGGGGGGGTTGTTCGGGGTAAGTATTCTACTAAACAATTGTTGGTTTTTCCACACTACTGTGATAATCTTTCAAACCCTTGGCTACCTTTTAATAACCTTTCTTTCAACTTTCAATATTGCGAGCTCTTAATTTATGCCTATCAATTCCTCATTCCTTTGAAAAGTATTACTTGTTTGGATTACTAGCATGCATGTGAATTGCGACATATGAGAGAATTGCTTGGTAGAAGTAATGTCGCAGCGTTACTTGTCTCGCGGGAACATTTGTGCAAACGTCACTAACATGACCCATGGCATTATGGTAGGGTGGTACACTCTACTTTTTCAACCCCTACATTAATCATATATCAAAAAGACCACAATGAATATATGCATATGTTGGATTAGATTTTATATATTTTATATACATATATATGTAAAACTTTAAACGTTAAAATAATTTTAAAATTATCAAGGTGTGATTTTTTACTTTTAAATTTGCATTGTATTATATACAACACATATTATATTTAAATGATCTACAAATAAGGTGCATATATATAATGTACTTATTTACTTATTTATAGAACTACTTGGTTTACAATATAATATATATACATATTAGAAAAAATACTAATATTGTGATTTTAGTTTTATTCAATTATTAAATAAGTAAACAATATCTCTACGTGTGTTTTGGTGCGACTAAGGTGCGTTCTTAGTTCTGCTGAGAGAAACACTTTCTTTCTTCAAAGTTAAGTTTTCTCTTCTGTCGTGAAGAGAAGTAGCTAGGTTTTAGGTTTTCTGGTTCTGTGTTGGGGTAAGGCTTCGAGTGGCTCTTTGAGCTGGGAGTTGGAGGTGGCAACTTTGGTATAGCGGCTCAAATTGTCTCCGGTGAAAGGGGGAAGGGTTGTGCTGAAGAATGATGATATTCAGGCTGGGCACATTGAGGGTGAACGGAGCTTACTTGGGAAAATATTTGGAGCTAAAAGAGTTAATTTTATGGGCTTGAAGAGCATTATGAGAGCTATTTGGCCAGTTCAGAATCTTTTTGTTGCTTGGGAACTGGGAATCAACTATTTCCAATTTGTGTTTAAGACGGTGAAAGATGGGAAGAAGGTCATGGCTGGGCGTGGCTAGACTTATGATCGTCATTACCTGGTGTTATGTGAGGTTTAAGAGCCAGAATAAGGATTTTAATATGGTGGATATCTGGGTTCAGGTATGGAATTTTCCTAACCACTGGATCGCTAGAGAAACAGGGCTCAGGATTGAGAGTCTTTTTCCAAGAGTGCATGAAGTCTTCATTCCAGAAGGTGGAAGTCCGCAGGGTAGACATCTGAAATTATTGTTTACAATCGACTTGGAGATACCTCTACTCCGAGGAACGAAGGTTTGTTTCCATGATATGTCTAGTCGGGTGCTGTTTAAATATGAATTTTTGGTTACCATTTGTGTTTATTGTGGTTGCGTGGGACATGCTAAATTTATTTGTGAGAAACGTTGTGATGATCAGAGGAAAAATTGCCTTCTGGTTGGGCAGTTTGGGGACTAGATTTAGGCAGGTTTTGGCATCTCTAGAGGTAGGGAGTTTGAGTTTGTGGTGGCTTCAAAACAATGCACTCCCAGGTTTCGGGACCAGAGGGGGGAGCCACCAAAAATAGAGCATAGAGATATAGGGAAACTGCTGGCTGATACTATAGATGAGGCTACTGGTTGCAGTAGTGTTGAAGGGATTGGTACGGGTCAGTTGGAGAGGGTTTTGTCTCCTGTCTCTTGTCAGTTGGCGAGGGACTTCTCTCCGATGCATTTGGGGGTACAGTCGCAGGCAGTAGAGAATGAGAGGAAGGAAAGGGGGTGATTGAGCTGGAAAGAGAAACCTAGGGGGTGAAAGGGGAGGAATTGCTGTTGGACTCTGAATTAGTCATAGGAAAATTTAGTCATGTGCAGGTTAGAGGTATCATTTAATCTAAGAATTGTGTGTAGGTTGGAGGTATCATTCAATCTGAGAAGGTCAAGGGGCAGTGAGGGAATCCAGGAGTGGGTTTGGGTGAGCAATTGAGGCAGCCCGCGGCTAAAAAGAGAAAACAAGGTCGTCGTTTGATGTCTGAAAGGGATGACCATGTGTAGTTCCCAGAAGAGAAGGGGAAACGAAGTTGGCAATTGGTGGAAGAGGACTATAGCTCTAATTAGGATGAGGGGAATGAAAGAAAGAAAGAGAGAGGAGTGCAAATGGAACTAGGCCAATGTTCAGGGTTTATGGGGACCAATCCACAACGGTCCCCAACAACCTCATGAAGGTAAGGGTGTGGAATTGTAGAGGCTTGGGTGCAGCTTTTACAATTTTTCAGTTGAGGGAGACAATTATATCCCACTATCCTGATGTAGTTTTCCTTTCCGGAACTAAATAAAAAACAGTTTTTGTTGAGAAGGTGTGTAGAAAATTGAAATATGAAGGAAGATGGAGTCATGTTGATCCGGAAGGAACTCGAGGTGGCTTGCTAGTGTGTTGGGCAGCTCATGTTGTGGTGCTGAATGTTATGAGTACTAATTTTTTTGATCCAATGATTAGGTGGGCTATTTTTGTTTATGCAAATACGGATCCTGGTAGGAGGGAAGAACAATGGAATTATTTGGTTGACAAGAAAAATAAGTAAGGAGATTGGTGGGTTATGGGGGGAGATTTCAACGATATAATGTATCCCTATAAGAAGAGGGAGAGGGGGGAGAGGGAAGGAACCAATCTGACCAAAGTTGTCTTTATTTTAAAACCTTTATACGAAGGATGAAGATGGTGAATCTTGGGCATGTGGGAAGACCATTTACATAGAGTAACAATAGAGGTGGGAAGGGGTATGTTGAGGAGTGCTTAGATAGATTTTTTGGAGCACCGAAGTGGAGGTTAATGATTCCAATAGCTAGAGTCCTTCACTTTGATAAACAGGCTTTGGATCACTCATTTCTTCTTTTGGATATGGATCCTCAGCAGTTAAGTATAAGTTGCCTGTTTGTGTTTGAAAAAAAGATGGATAAAGCGAGAAGCTATCCAAGAAACAGTGGTTGTAGTTTGGAATAAAGATAAATAGGGGACAAAGCAATATGTCCTAAGTGCTAAGATTGCCCAATGTCGCGTGGAGTTACTCAAGTGGAGTTCTCAGTCAAGGCATCATTTAGCTAGGAGGATAAAGTCTCTTAAAGAGCAAATGGAGGCATTGCGTAGGAAGGGTGGAGCTAGGGATTGGACTACATAGAATGGTCTTAAGAATCAACTCTAACATGAGTATAAGGAAGAAGAAGGCTATTGGCAACAAAAGTCAAAGAATCAATGGTTGAGAGAAGGAGATAGAAATTCAAAATTCTTCTATGCAACTACACTTCAAAGGAGAAAGAGGAGCACTATTGAAAGTTTAACGACAACTAAGGGAACAAAGCGAGTGACTAAAGGAGAGATTCAAGAAGAAATTGTGGGCTACTATGACAAGTTATATGCTTCTACTCACCCGCTGTATTGTTCATTTTTTCTTGAAGGTTTACCCACATCTATCACTCTGGCGATGAACAAAAGAATGATGAGACCTATGGAGGAAGCTGAAATCAAAACTTCCATTTTTCAAATGAATCCAAATAAAGCTCTTGGGCCGAATGGTATGATGCCTCTATTTTTTTAAACTTATTGGAATGAGGTTAAATTTGATATTATCAATGCTGTTAAGGAGTTTTTTCACAGTAAGAAATTGCTTAGGAATCTCAATCATACTTTAATTATATTGATACCTAAGGTCCAATCTCCTGTGTCGATCTTACAATATAGGCCCATAAGCTTGTGTAATATGGTATATAAGATTGTTTCTAAAATTCTGGCTGATCAAATTAAGGTGTGTCTGCATAAGTGTATTAGTTTGAATCAATCCGCATTTAGTCCTGGGTGCCAAATTCTTGATAATGTGAGTGTAACGCATGAAAGTATTCATACCTTGAATTCTATGAGAAAATGGAGGAAGGGGTATATGGCATTTAAAATAGATATGGCCAAAACTTATGACAGGGTGGAGTGGAGATTTTTAGAGAAGGTAATGAGGAAAATGGGATTTGTTTGGGGTGTTGTTAGTTGGATTAGGCAATATCTTTGTAGAATTAATTTGTCCATTAATATTAATAGAGAGCCATGTGAGTACATTAATCCAACTAAAGGCATTTGGCAGGGTGATCCTATTTCGCCTTATCTTTTTCTGATCATTTCTGAAGCATTATCCCACTTTATTTAACAGGCAAGTGAACGAAGGGAATATAAGGGTATGAGAGCTAGTAAAAATAGCCCTAACATGACACATTTGTTTTTTGCTGATGACTCCTTGTTATTCTGTGAGGCAGATTCAAGTCAAGCGCAGATTTTGCAAGACATTCTCCAAAAATATAGTTAATGCTTAGGACAAGCCATCAATCTGGATAAATCTTTAGTGTTCTTTAGTCCTAATGTGTCTATGGAGGCTAGATCACAGATTTGTCAAATTATGGGAGGTGTGAAGTAATAATCTAATGCTCGGTATTTAAGGTTGCCTATGAAAATTGGTCGGTCGAAAAAGGAGATTTTTAATTTTTCTCATTGAAAAGGTGCAGCATAGAATTTAGAATTGGAAGAATCAGTTCTTGAGTGTGGCCAGCAAAGAAGTTCTTATCAAGGCAGTGGTGAATGCTTTGCCAACTTATGTTATGGGATTCTTTAAGCTACCGGTGGGAGTGTGTAAGGAAATTTGTCGTATCACGACGAATTTTTGGTGGGGTGCACACAAGGATGCAAGGCAGAAAATTCATTGGAAAAATTAGCGAGACCTTACTAAAGCTCAAGAGAATGGAGGACTAGGCTTTCAAGGTCTGCAACATTTCAATGATGCTTTGCTTGCTAAACAACTGTGGCGAGTTATGAATCAATCGGATTTGTTGATGAGCAAAGTCTTGAAAGAAATATATTTCCCTCATGAGGACTTGTTGTCGGCTGCCAATAAAAATAATGCTTCCTGGCTTGAAAGAGTTGGATGGGAGCAAGGAGTATCATCCGAGAGGAGTCAGCTCAAGCCAATACAGGCATGTTGACGAGGCAATTTACTCACACTCAGGATTATTCAGTGCGATCGGCATATCAAAAATTGTAGCAGGATATGCAACATGCAGCACAAACACCTGAATGCAACACTGCTCGAGGCCACAGGCACCTCATGTGGAAAGCCACTTGGTAATTGAATATTATAAGTAACGTTAAGTATTTCGTTTAGAGATGTTATCATAATATTTTGCCACTTCATGCTAAGCTGAACCATAGGAAAATGCCAGTGAAGCCTACATGTCCAAGGTGTGGTGAAAAGGATGAAAATATGGAACATATTATGTTTCGGTGTTCCCAAACCAAAATTGTTTTGAAGCTGGCTCAAGTTGATTGGGCTAAGGCAGCACAACAACAAGATAATTTTCATCATTGGTGGCAAGATCTCAGCTCTAAGCAATGGGAGGCCATATGGAAGGAACGAGCAAAGTTCACCAATTACCTTCTTTGGATGATATGGAAAAGTCGGAATTTGTGGGTTTTTCAAAGAGAATGGATGGAGGAGAAGGAGGTAGTTGAGTTGGCGAGGCATACTTGGTTGGAATTTCATCAAGCAAGCAGGATAGTTTAGTTAGCTAGGATCACGAGGTCGATCAGTGGCTGACTAGTATATGGATGGTGGAACATGGCAGTTGGATAGGCGACTAAATTGAGGTATTCCTCTCTTGGTTAGTTGCAGTTTTTTCTATGATGTATTTTTGTGGGATTTAGGTTTGATTGTTGACATGTTGTCACTTCGCCTTAGCCAACTCTAGAGCTAAGGAGAGTCCGATTGTTGGGGACATTGGATGTAATCTTTAACTTTCAACAAGTAAATATAATTATCGAACTTTGGTTAAAAAAAAACTCATTACTAATTACTAACAACTCAAAACTCAAAAGTTTCTAATATTAATAATTGCATGTATATAATGTAACTATTTACTTACTTATAGAACTACTTGGTTTACATTAATACACACACACACATATATGTATGCTATAGATTAGAAAAATCTATTAATATTATGATTTTAGTTTTATTCAAATGTCGAATAAGTAAATTTTTTTTAAAACTAATAAGTCTAATTTAATAATTGCAATATAATGACATTAATGTATTAATTGAGATATTAAAATTGTAAGAATGACATTCATATAGTAAATCACAAAAAGATAAAAGGAAATTTATTAAAAAATCTAAATATAAATAAATGGAAGGAAATAGAGAAAATAAGCTTGGATTATTACTAATTTGAAGTTATATATTAACTTGGTTGAATTTGGAGATGTGTATTACTAATTTGGTCATTTCTTATATTTATCATTACTAATTTGTATTATTTACTTGATTGTAATTATGTCTTTTGTATTATTAAGTTTGTTATTGTGAATTTGTGATGATTTGAAGTTTAGAAAGTTAGATTTTATTACTACATATCAAATTTTGGTTCATTCGGTCAAATTCGAATTCAAACCAAAAACTAAAATTTGAATTCGGTTGAATTTGGTTTGGTTTTTAGTGTGGATTCCAAAAATGGATAAATTGATTAAACTGAATCGATTAACTTAGAAATTGAAATAAAATTGACCAATGAACACTCTTAATTGCAGTGAGCTTGTATAATTAAAGCATACTCACGGTAGCAACATCAAAGGCTCACAAGCCTGATCAACATAGCTACCATGACCACCTCAATTTAGACCACCCGAGTCATCCTGAACTCGTAATTTCGTCAGCGTTTTCAAGCGAACATGCTACAACTGGAGTGTTAAAAAAATGAATAAATAAATATGAAAAATGGATTGGATATATGTCTCACATTTGTCCATTGAATTGGAAGTCTCAGCCAACAAGAAAATATTATATGCATTCGTTACATTATGTAGGATGTTGCATTCAAATACAATTAGAAAAGTAGCCTATAAATTATAGGAGACTGCCCATGTAAAGATGATTAAAGCTATTCAATCAAGTGAAGTGGGAACAGTCAGAAAACTCTGCTTCCCGAAAGGACGAGTAGGTCCCATATTGGCAAATAATTACAAGAAACTTTTCAGAAAGAAGATCAGGTCAGCCTCAAAGGACTACAACCGCTTGTCTCCATTCAAAAAGCTAGAAGTAGATAAGGGTTAAGATTCAAGTGATGAAGACAAATTATGAACAAGACAAACTACGTATGCAAACAATTCAAGAAAGCCACAAAAGTTAAAAAGCCATTCAACATGACAAGAAAGTCAAGACTCAAGCCTGCAAAGTCATTTTACATCAAGAAGGAAATTTGTCGTGAGAAAGAATTCAAGACATGAAGATTAGTCCAAAGGTCTACAAAAGTCTACAAGACTAGGGAATGCAAAAGTCTTAAGCTTAGAAACCAAAAGTCAAAAAGGCTAAGCCTAGTCTTCACAAAATTCAAAAGGCTAGAACAAGGACGGACTCAACCAAAGCTCTATAAAAGGAGATTCAAGACTCGGGAAAGACACAACTTGAAGAAAACTTCTTTACAAACTCTTTTAAGCGTCTTTAGAAAACCTTAGGCATTACAAACTTTATCCTTGTATCCAAACACTCTCAAAATATTTCTTATCTCCTTGTAGTTTCAAAACCTTTAGCTTCAAAATTTTAAAGTTTGTATTTCAGGTTTCATTTCAAGGAACTTTATTGTATTCGGATTTTGATTTCAAAACTTAATACAATAAGTATTTCATTCATCTTGATTTTCTATTCATTTTAAATACCATATTCAATTTTATTATTCACGAAATTACTATTTATTTTTACTATTCACAAAATTACTATTCATGTTTACTATTTATTTTTACTGTTCACGTTTTACTATTCATGGTCATTGTAACTTAATCACTATTCATGACAAAGGTTCTACCCCTAATTGGTATCAGAGCCACTGTTTGTCTATTTTAGGTGTTCATAAAGCATTAATATAAATTAAGTTTAAGTGTTTAAGATAACCTTAATTTTAGACTTTATATTTGATTAAGATTAAGATAGGTTTGGCAAGCGGTTTGATGAGTCTAGTAAATCCGTTGGTAAGCCCGAGTGTGAGGTGTTCCAGGTAGGGTGCTCCCCATGTTCCCCAATATTAACCTGACATCAAGTGTAAACGATTAGATTATGTTAAATTAAACATGGCAGCGAGATTTAGAAAATTGTTTTTGAATACTCAAGATAAAAACAGTAACTCTGACGTCGTGCAGAGTCAGGAAATTCATATGCCTTTAGATTATTCAAATCGGTCTATTCCAGAACAAAGTATAGAGTCCATATATAAGATAGGTTCTTTAGATTTCAAAACTACTTTTTCAATTAAAACTCATGAAAAAACAATTTCTTTATAAGAAGAATTTCAAACAATTCCTTTATTAAATAAAGTTTAAATTAAAAAATATATTGACAAAGGTTATAGATATATTCATTATGGTATGATTCAAGTAGCAATTAAACCATTAGTACATATAGGAGTAGATGCTCCAATTTATTTATCATTAAGAGATAAAAGATTAGAACGATATAAAACATCTCTATTAAATATGATTCAAACTAATGTTTGTAAGGGTCCAATATATTTTAATTGTTGTCCAAACTTTTCTGTTGATTTAACAGACCCATTAATATTAGATTTATTAATATTAGATATTCATTTACAAGGAGATGAATTTGAATAATTTTGTAAAAATTTTGATATTATTTATAGAGTTTATTTTAGATTAATGAATTCTCAAATAAATACTAGATTCAACATTATACCAACTTCAAAAGAAGAAACTATTTTATTACATGTAGAAGCTGATAATCCAACAGTTTTTATTCCTAAAAGATTAAAATGGAATGAAATTTACAATTCCTGAACAATTCGAAATTCAAAATGCTCAGCCTTCTAGAAATATAATTAGAAGAGAAATTAATAATATTATAGAGAAAGAAGATATAACAATTGTATTAAAATTTAATTCATTTAGAGAAGGAACTAGTTCTTCAAAAAAATTTAATTTCCCTATAAGAAAAATAAATCTAATGGACTATACAAAAAATTTGTATTTCCCTAGGTTGAGTTTGGTGGACTACTAGTTGGAGGTGCATAAAATTTTAATTTTAATTTTAATGTTTCTTCAAAAAATTTTAATTTCCCTAGGTTGAGTTTGGTGGACTACTAGTTGGAGGTGCATAAGGACTCAAGGCCGAGGAATAAACACCCACCCAAGAATGCAAGAAAAATAAATCTAATGGACTATACAAAAGAAAAAAAACAAATAGTGGGGGAGAACAAGCCTTCATTGGCAAAAACAATAATGCTCGGATGAGGCATAGGATAGAGAGTCCTATCCCATTGTCTAGTGTTGAGATGCCCCGAGGGTGCTTCATATATAATGGCCCCCATAGAACATTTGATTGACTAAAGAAGAAGCTTCTAAATATGTTGCTTGAGGAGGATACTATTGAACCTATCCTAGACATGTCGGCTTCAAAGGAAGACGGTGGAGAGAAATCGAAAGCCATTGGGTTGTTATGTTTCCAGTGCAATGCACTACAAGAATCTACTGAGAATGCTACAACCAATCCACAAGAGAGATCAAAGAAGAAAGCCAAGGTCATGTCATCTATCAGAGCTGCTATTGATCGAGTGATCATAAAAGCTGAATTTGAAAAGCTAGCCAAACAAAGGAAAATGGCAAAGTCAACATGAACAGCATAGAAGTTGTTGAGGTAACCCTATATGTTGTTCCTGAGGAGGGGGTTGAGTATGTTAGGCCTTTGTGTGGTGCAAACAATTACCTAATGTACATAGACTTGATCATGAACGAGAAGCGTATCCAAGCCATGGTGGATACGAGGGCATTTCACAACTATATCTCTCAATCTAAAGTGAAAAGATTGGGTCTCACTTTGGAGCCCTCAAAAGGCAGAGTGAAGGTAATCAACTCTGTATCCCAACTAGTTATGGGGATTACAAAAGGGATCATAGTGAAAGTTGGCTCATTCTCAATATGAATTAGCTTGACTGCAGTTAAACTGGAGGACTTCAATCTCATGATTTACATGAAATTCCTTATAAATCACCCTATTGTCGTGGTTCCTTTTAGTAATACCTTAATCAATTTAGAAAGCCATCTGTACTTAATTAGTGCATCATCATGAGGCAAGCTTCTCAACTGTGTTAAAGAACAATGGTTGTAAACGGCAGGAGTCAGGGCATCTAGAATGCCATCACTAAGTGCTAGATGAACCATTTAGAGTGATGTAGAAACAATGCAACAAATGATAGGGCATGATTTGGCCTTATCTCCAACACACTATGTGCTTCTAGGATGGTCAAAACCAACTTATCCGTTCATCCTTGTAGAGGAGCTTGCTCAACTTCTTTCCACACCAAGCTTTAACTACTGGGAGTTGTTGGATTTTGGCAGTCCCCAATGTCCAAAGTAGCTTCTCAGTTCATCATCTCAGTCCGCAAATGCTCAAAGTAGCTTTTCTGCCAACAAGTGCCGTTTCAAATTTGTTTCAAAGCATCCTACTACTAGTATAGCTCCAACAAAGTCCCATAGCTCTCAACGATGCACAAGACTAGTTTGGGATTTGGCAACGGACCTCTAAGCCTTTCAACCATAAAGGGATGCATTCACTGAATTGAAGGCGCAAAGTACATCACCAAAATAAATGGGTAGAATGTCACCTACTTTTTTTTTTTTTTACGCTTTATGGCTAATGGCCTTATACACGAGCAAGCCTTCTATGCTCCAAACTTATACTCATGACTCATACTAAATTTTTTTCTTCCTATCATTTGCTTGCCAAGAAAGCATATTGCATACACACAACCTAATGTTGTGCTCATTTGGCAAATCCTGCCGTGTGCGCACGTATCTATCACATGCCTATGTTTAAGCGCCCATGTGCTTATCATGTAAGCCTAACACCCTTTCTTGCTTATGAGCATGCCCAAACGTGCACAAATACTAAATTCACAACATGCATGCAGTGCCTAATGGTCTCCTTAGTTCACTTGCTAGCATTGCATGCATGCCTACCCAACGCAATGTTCACTTTTTAGAAGATCACCCATTCCGATGTTCAAGTAGGCTTAGCTTTCAAACGGATGACAATTTCCTTGCAATTAAAATACTAGTGGGCCCACATTTACCATCGAAAGACGTGTTTTACTTGGGGACATTCTCCTGGTACCCCGAGTCTGAGTCGTTCGATGGGCCCAGTTGTCCAACCGACACTTGAGCAGCCTTAGATAAAGACGACAATACCTTTAACTTAACTGAAATAATAGATAGGTGTTAGCTTTCATGCTGGCATTATAAATATATAGTAGATGCTAGAAAAACATGGTTTTCGTTAAGAAACTACATTCTTTTATAATAAACTTTAGGAGTAGTGTAAAAAGAAATCACAATATTTGTAGAAAACCGCAATTTCCCTTTTGGTGGGAAAGATTGCCATGGAGGTAACACTTCTTATTATTTTGCCAAGGCATACTTAGTGGGGGGTAGTATTGTACTAAGCAAGTGTTGGGTTTTCCCCCACTACCCTTCAAACACTTGGTTATCTTTTAATAATCTTTCTTTCAACTTTCAGTATTCTTAATTTGTGCCTTTCAATTCCTCATTCCTCTAAAAGTATTACTTGTTTAGATTACTAGCATGCATGTGAATTGTGACACATGAGAGAATTGCTTGAGAGAAATAATGTAGGAGTGTTACTTGTCTCGTGGGTGCATTTGTGTGAATGTCAATAACATAACCCATGACATTATGGCAAGGTGGTGCACTCTACTCTTTGCAACCCCTACGCTAATCGTATATCAAAAAGACCACAATGAATATATGCATATGTTGGATTAGATTTTATATATTTTATATACATACAGACATACATACATACATACATACATATTTATATATATATATATATATAGATAATCAAGATGTGATTTTTCACTTTTAAATTTGCATTTTATTATATACAACACATATTATATTTCAATCATGTACAAATAAGGTGCATATATATAATGCACTTATTTACTTATTTATAAAAACTCGTTACTAATTACTAATAACTCAAAACTCAAAAGTTTCAAATATTAATAATTACTTGTATATAATGTAACTATTTACTTATAGAACTACTTGGTTTACATTAATATACAAACACACACGGACACACACACACACACAAACACACACACACACACACACACACACACACACACACACACACACATATATATGTATGCTATAGAGTAGAAAGATCTATTAATATTATGATTTTAGTTTTATTCAATTGTTGAATAAGTAAAAAAAATTATAACTAATAAGTCTAATTTAATAATTACAATATAATGACATTAATGTGTTAATTGAGATATTAAAATTGTAAGAAAGACATTCGTATAGTAAATCACAAAAAGGTAAAAATAAATTTATTAAAAAATATAAATATAAATAAATGGAAGGAAATAGAGAAAATAAGCTTGGATTATTACTACTTTGAAGTTATATATTAACTTGGTTGAATTTGGAGCTGTGTATTAGTAATTTGGTCATTTCTTATATTTATCATTACTAGTTTGTATTATTAACTTCATTGTAATTATGTGTTTCGTATTATTAAGTTTGTTATTGTGAATTTGTGATGATTAGAAGTTTAAAAAGTTAGATTTTATCACTAAATAGGTGAAAAAATATCTTTAAAAAAAGGAAAAAAATAAAACCAAATTCAATTAATTCGGTTGAATTGGGCCAAATTCGAATTTGGTTTATCAAATTCGAAGTCGAATTCAAAATTTGGTTAATTTGGTCAAAATCAAATTCAAACCAAAACTAAATTTTGAATTCAGTCAGTTTGAATTTGAATTCAACCAAATTTGATTTGTTTTTCAGTGTGAACTCCGAAAATGGACCTATGAGCACTCTTAATTAAAACTTCAATTACACACACTCACGGAGCGATTTTTGGAAATTGCCAAAATTCGCCCAAATCATCCATAGTACCACTGTGGGTGATTATGGTGCAATTTTGGTGAATAGTGTTTTTTTTCCCCTATTTTTTTAGCATGAAGAATTGATGGATTCTAGTCAACTGGTGAGGGATAATTTGTGCTTCTTCTTCCTAGGAGAATTGAGGGATTGCATCCACCTGGTGAAATTTAGTTCACCCTTCTTCATAGCTCGTTTGTAGTTGGCTAGTTTGTTTTTTATCCCTACATGTTAGGGTTAGTTTTCCTATTTATTAAGGTTATTTCCTCCATGTTGGAGGTGTTTTGGGTGACTCTTTTAGTCGTACTTTCCTTAGTGGTTACCTCCACGGGGACCTATTAGCCTTGTTTTGGCTATGTACAAATTTACAAATTGCAATAAAAATATCTGCCGTTTCAGGAAAAAAAGAACACTCTTAATTGTGGTGGGCTTGTATAATTAAAGCATCCTCACGGTAGCAACATCAAAGGCTCAAAAGCTTGATCAACATAGCCACCATGCCCACCTCGATTAAAACCACACCACCTCGATAATCATGAACTCGCAATTTCGTCAGTATTTTCAAGCAAACATGCTACAGCTAGAGTGTTAAAAAAATGAATAAATAAATATGAAAAATGGATTGGATATATGTCTCACATTTGTCCGTTGAATTGGAAGTTGGCTGAAAAAATATTTTATACATTTGTTACATTATATAGGATTTCGCAGTCAAATACAATTAGGAGAACAACCTATAAATTATGGGGGACTGCTCATGTATATAATAGGGGAACAAAAAAGAGAAACTATGTGATTGATTTGTTATACTAAAGATAAGAATGCAACAGATGTATAAAATATTTTTTCCTCATCCAACCCCCTAGCAACCACCTATGTGGTTATTTTTAGAGTGATAAATAAGGAAATGCAAACCAAAAGGAGTGCCAAAGAACCCACAAATTTTATTTATTAATTTTTTTTTCACAAGAGTTAATTTTAAGTACTAAGTGAAAATTAATTTGACAAATGGTTGAGAAAGATTGAACAAAATTGATTTCTATTTATATATATAAAAAAAAAATTATACCTCATCATAGCAATTAATGAGACTAGCAAAATACTTCAATAAAAGGGTTGCAGCATCGGTCCACGCAATGTGATTGGCAGTTGACTTTTTTTTAAGTCCCCTCATGGGTGATTAATTATAGTTGTTCCTACACTATTATAAAGGTATTTCTAATCTATTACAAGGATATCTCTATTTATGTCTCACTAGAGGAGTGAACCCCCCTAGCAACTAAGAGGGAGGGGGTTGGATTGTTGTCATTCATAGGAAGTGAATATGAAATAAATATATGTGTGATCCCTTTTTTGCGGGAAAATATTGAGATATTATAATAAGAAATGTTAATACCCACAGTAAATTTTTTTTAGTAAATTTCTCTCTATTTCTTAACTTTCATATGAAATTAATTACTAGAAACTATTCCGTTTAAGTATCTAACAATCCGAGGTTATGTAATACCTTGTCAATAAATGAAAGAATTAACTATAATTTTTTATGTAAATACTATTAATTATTCTAATCCGTCTTGTGTTACTCACCAGATGTTCAGAATTGTGAGAGAGATAAGTTAATTTATTTTATATGTATATTATAAGCATTGGCATCCTGAGTTAACATTTTTGGCTTTGTTGGATTTGCTGTTCATACCTAATGTGTGTGATGGGAAAAAAATCCAAAAGACTACAAATGGACAAGGAACAAAACCCAAGTCTAGGGTTTAGGGAAAAACAGAGAACATATATGATTTCAGCCATCTATAACAAATTATCAGAAAAACTCTACATTGATTTCTTCCTATACATGTATCTGTAAAAAAAAGGTCCATCGCCTGTAGTTCGCTATTATCTTTATATCTGTATTTAGGAAATAACTTAAAAGACTTAAACTCCTAAAAGGCAAAAACTCTTCTAACTATTTAAAAAAAGAACCTGATTTTATTTTCCTTTTAACCTTATTTCCTCCTGCATCAGTGCGAATTCATTTTGATATGAACCTGATTGGTGTGTGCTATTACATAAAACCACTTCTTCTTCTTTTCTTTCTTTTTTTGAGCATGTTATTTCGTGAAAACACAGGATGATCTTGAATGAAAAAAGTTGGAGGAAGTTTAGAAAAATGACTTTCTCTTGTGGACCATGGGAGATACAAAGACAATTTACTTGACAACAAGATAATCATGATAAAGAAAGAAGAAGATTAGTGAGATTTTGTATGATAGTTTTGACATTTAAAATGGCAGACTAAATAGCCAAAAAAAAAAAAAAAGGAGATTAAAAAAAAAAAGATTGATGACTCGTAATGGTATTGAACACAGTATTCTTATCAATGGTGATTTGGAGGGAATGTGGACTGATTGATGTAGACCTATTCAAATTGGGCTAGACTTAATGAATTAATTCCTTATTTTACTCTTTTTAGTTTGGTGCATTTTTGCCTTCTTAAATCATCATCAGGCTAGCTTAGAGATTATAAAGTGGAGCATTGGGAGCTTTAAGGGAAAAATGTTATATGCCCATTGTAGAGAGGAGATTTTCAGTGACTTCTCAGCCATTTATCTGACTTAACACAGAAAGTGGCAACATGAGCTGGTTCTACTGAACTTCTAAGAGCTTTCCACTTTATATTCTAGACGGTCGTCTGGGCTGTAAGTGTTGTATGATGTGCATTCATGGATTCAAAAATAGTTCTTTTTAGCTGTTGCAGTATATATTGCTGAGAAGACATAGTTCTTTTATGACAGAGTGAAAATTGAAGTAGCTCAAAATCTTAATGTTTTAGCAGTTAACTTGCATACCCAATATTTACAAGAAGTTTCTTCTGAGGATAGAAGCTTGAATGACATTTTTTAGTGTATATTAGAAATAAGTTTTTCAACCTGGTACTTGAGATGCTATTATTAAGTAGAATTTACCTTTCCTATTTGGTTAAAAGATAAGAGACATAGAAGGATGCTTGGTTTCATAAGCAAGATTCACTTGCCAATATAATCGAATTTATGATATGTGTTCTGTAGTGTTTTGTACTCATGAGACAAAAACTCTCTTTGATGCATTGCTTTTCCACTGCTTGGAATATCTGAGTGATACTTATGGTTAACTTTTGTCTAATGACCAACTGATGCTTGATAGCAAAATTTTATTACTTCTCAGGCAGGTGTATTAAAAAGCAGAAATCTTTTCTTCTGAGTATGATGGTAAAATAAGCACATCTGGCTTCCATCGCAAAGCAGGATTCACACGAACTGCATGGTCACTAAATATAATGTTCTTTCATTTTTAAAGCATTTTCTTGTTTTTAGTGTTCTTTAAATAGCTTTTAGTTCAGAATATAAATAGTATATAGTTGCATCAGTTCCCTACTGTACTTGGTGATTATAGATTTTTGAAGGCAACATGACATTTCTCAGATGGTACTCATCCTGCATCAGTGGCTAAGTTGCTCAGTAACTTTGTGAACTATGGAAGAGGTAACAATGAATCGGTGGAGGAGCTCCTTGTTTCTCTACTGATAAAGGTGATACTTTACATCTCCGTTGGATGCTAAATTAATTTGTGTAATTTACTAATTCCTGCTTCACAGCTGAGAGTGAAACATATGACGTATCTTCTGTCACAGTTAGCATCTGTTGAGAAACTGTGGCCCAAAGGTCTCTGTGCAAGTGTATATCAAGGATCTTGGACGTCAAAAACTTGGGAATCTAAAGTTGGCACCATCAGTGTGATTATCTTCTTTTATCCAGTTCTGGATATTTTTGTTGTTCATGGAGGCAATTCTTTTTAATTATTGTGCCTTCAGGTTGAGGATTTCACTGACCGATCTCAAAATGTAGCAAGGGCAGTTGTTGCTGCAGAGATGAAAGTTATTGACAGATGTATCCAGCAATCTATCCAGCATATTTTTGCATTCATGGATGGCCAAATTGAAGGATCCAAGTTGCAGGAATTTTTATTTGACCAGGCTGCCAAGCCACCTGTGCGAACAGTAACTCCTATTCCCTGTCAGTTGACCTTGGCAAAAGGGAAACAAAATAGAACAAAATATTCATGTTTCACAGAACAGAGACCACAGTAGGCCAAGTGGTTTCGCCTTGACCAATAAGATGCGATATACTTATGGTTCAACAGGAAATCCTAGTGTCAATAGTGGGGAGACATCCTCTTCAAATCTGTTAGGATCATAGCAATTTGCACATTCTGAGTTGGAAAAAGCACAGCGAGGAATGATGCGGATGAATGGCTGGGGAGAAACTCGGAAACATGCGGCTGCTGGAGGTCAGGATGGGCTAGGATAGAGTTTGGCTTCATGTCATCGTACCCTGCTGTATGCTTCCACACTTCAATTAATCAAGTTTTGTCTACTTCATTAAGTTATCCTGCTCTTCTAACCAATCCAACTATTCTGGAAACTTCACAGCCCTCTTCCACAGCGAGCTTTCTTCCCCAAGGAACCCAGTAGTCACAAAAACTCATGCAAATGGGACTGTTTAGGTCATTCTACTAATTGTAGCCATTTATTCTAGAATTTCATGTCTAGTGTCATATATCACAACCCCAGCATTTTAAAGAAAAAGATATGAAGCCTTGTGTTTTTCTTTTTCCTCATCTTTTGCTTTTTGCTTTTATTTATTTGTTTGATAGAGGAAGAGGAAAAACAAGCATAATTTATGGTCTTGTTCAATCAGCATAAAATGGCCCAAACTTGGCAGGAGAGACTGGAATTCATGGCTGAAATTGATAGAAAACCTCCTGAACTTTACCTATTTTAATGGTTAAGTCTAAGAGAGGAAATGGTTTATTGGCCAAAAATGAACAAGTATGATTGTTAAAGAAGCCATTTAGGCCTATGCCTTTACTATGGTCATGGAAAGAATGTCTGACCTCTCCTAGGTTTTGTCTGCTTGGTATGTATTACCTTGAATAAGATGTTATAAAGAGCAGCATACTGAAGGTGAGTGGGCGAAATTCCACGCATTTACAGATGGCCTCAAGGATGATGATTAGATTGCAAGTTTCGTGTTTCCTCTGCAATCAGGGGGCTGTGTAGGTGGAGGAGGTGGATATAAAGTGAACCACCCAGACCAATAAATTTTGTATGCTGTAGCTGTATATTAGCATAGCGTTAAGCAGATGTCAGAAAATTAGAACCCCTAGAGATGCATCTCTAGGTAGAAGTCCCGAACTTCTGTTGCTGATCACTGATGTCTGATTTTTTGTATGTGTATATGTGATCCCAGTGCTTTAATCTTTGTCAAGTCTTTTATGATCCCACAATCTTCTGAATGGTCTCCAAATTTGTTAGGTTACTGCATTATTTCACTTGTGTTCTTGATATGTGTTTAGCCCTTTTTTTGATAAAGGAAGATATATTTCATTAGTATTAAAATGATGTACATTACAAGTCAAATCATGTACTATCTGCTCATAATTTCTAGTTACCTTAATGAACAAATCTGAAACTAGACAAGTGGCAAAATACAAGACATCCTTAAACAGATTCGCAAAGCTTCTTCTAGATCAAACAAAATTTGAAGGAATTACGACAATCAGTATGAATAGTGACACAGGTCCGGTCATTGACTCCTTTAAGGCTTCTAGAATATGCACCACGTTTTATGGGCATTGATGCCAAGTATATAGTTGGCCTGATATCTTGCTAACCATTGCAAGCGTTTCTGATCTACTTAGAGCATGATCAATAGCCCCTTTTCTCCGAGGATGCGGCCTGGCCGCATGCAAAGTCAGCATAATTGCTGACTTGGCAGTGAACAGTAGGAGCCAGGCTACATTGCCTGGCTTCTGCACGGGCCAGGCAATGCAGCTTGGCCCCTTAATTTTTTCTTTCTGTTTTATGGGCAAAAACGACTCCGTTTTGCGTCAAAACGACGCAAAACGGCGTCGTTTATGGCCAGTGTGTCAGCGCTGACATTGCGCCTTTTTTTCCCGAAATTGCCCCTACGAAATGGCGCCGTTTGGCGTCCAAACGGCGTTGTTTCATTTAAAAAAAAAAAAAAGAGCTGACACAAGCTGAGTAAATTGTATTATAAATATAAAAAAAGTTGATAATGACTGCGTGAATAGTGCAAGTCAGGCCACTAGCGTGAGTAAATTTTTTATGATGGCTGCGTGAATAGTGCAGGCTTGGCCACAAGTTGATGTGGCAGAATGAGGCCTGGCTGGTTTCAAGAGCTACCGTTGATGGCCTTATTAGCACGATGAATGAACATCTTATTGCCATTTTGACGTGGATAACCAAAATAAAAAGTTGAGGCATCCATTGCCTTTAGCCCTCGTAAGTCCACTATTATGACCATTTTAACGACACTCTCCAATCCAATCAGTTATGTGACTAATTTCAAAAGTTCATGAATTCTTTATGAATGATTCCGTAAAGAAACGAGAGGATGGTGGCACTTGAGAATTCATCTTCATTTTTTTTTTCAATTTTTGCATTAACTTTTGCAATAGGTTAAAGAGTAAGAAATAAAAAAATCAACGAGAGATCTTTATGAAAAGTTATAGCAGTTGTCAAAATTTGAACTTTTATTTATAGAGAAAATGTGGTATTGCTTTTAAATAACAAATTTATATTTTCAGATTATTTTTATGATACTTCACACTAAATTTTGATATTGTCTACCATTAAAATTTAAGAAATAAATAAATAAAATAAAATATTATTGAAGTATAATTTTTTTTTCAGTTATCAACAAATACTAATAACTATTCATTCCTATTGCGAGGGCCAAAGTTCATGAATTTCATTTCATACGCTGACTTGGTTTTTCTAGATGACCAACATTTATTTAAATTAAATACATGATCAGAAATTTCACCATTTATTAAAAAAATACAGAAAAAATGATTTTACTATAATTTGTACTTAGTCAAAATTAGAATTTATTTTATGATAAAAACCAAACAAAGATCCTTCAGTATGTTTGACTTTTAATATGCATATAATATAATATTAAACTTTTTTTAAAAAAAAATTATTGAGGTTCCAATAACCATAATATTTTAATTTTATGAGTCATATGCAAACACTTAGAATTACTCTAAACAGCATAAAATGAGAATTAGACAGGATAATTCTATACCTATGGTGAACCATGTAATTTACTGTATAAGTACAAAAGCATGAAATAATTGCTTCTTATTGGTTACAACCATCAACTTATGATAATCATTAATGTACCTTCTCGTTTTATGGTTTCAAAGGAAATTAGAATCTGATCGCCATCCATTTTGAAAGGGAATGGGAATGTCATAGTTGTCCATAGGCAATCACTTATGTAAACTTGCTTTAATCATTTTCTAAGATATACTTTCATATATTTATTTTTTGTAAAGAAATAAATTCAACATAAGCAATAGTTAGCTATCACCACCAGTCAACTCGGAAATTTCTAAATAAATTACCACAATTTGGCGATTTGTTCAGCAGTGGGATTGAGTAGACAATGGTTATTGTTATTTTTAAATCTAAATATTTTGATGCATGGGTTATAATAGTGGTAGAAAAAGCACTATGTCCTATTCAGACTTCAAATAGTATACTTTAACCATGTTAATGTTTATTGAAAATCTTCTTTTTTTTTTCAAATAAAATCTCAAGCATTGCTTTGGACTTTGAACCCTTCGCTTCCTGCGGGCACCAAACTTGTGCATGTAATCTCACAATTAGCTCAACAGGTTGTTGAGAAACGTGTAGCAACACAAAGGGAACTAATAGTTGGGCCTTCAGATGATCACATTTGGTTCAGTCGTCAAAGCTTGTCCTTGGGTTGATTCATATTTTGTTCCAAATGCATGCTTTTGAAATTGCAGTTTTCTTCTGGGCTTGAGTAAATACATAACTCATATTCGATCTTGGTCTGAGCAAAATATCAAGTTCTATCCCTCAAATAAATTAATCCCTTCTGTTGGAAGTGTCTTCCTAGCAGCACAAGATTTATATAAAGCTTTTCAACAATGACACGATTAGCACCGTTTGACTCTTGCATCATGGGAGAAATTGGTTATATCATCCCAAGAGTCGTTATAGGGTATGCAATTCGTTTGCAGTTCATTTGCAGTTCTGTAAGTTTTTGGTGCAGTTCGTTTGCAGTTACAACACCTTTTAACTGTATGCAATTGAAACGTAGGTTCAAGCATATTTCGTCCATTTTTTCTGGTTAAATAAATTAAAGTTGAATGATTTTTATCCAGCAGTCTCACATGTTGTCCTTGTTCTTTATTCAAGGTAAATTGTAACTATTTTTCCCCTTTCTCGTTTGTCTCTACGAGATGGATTACGAAAAGAAAATTCGTTCTGGGGGATTTGAGTGGAGAAGAGGAAAGGCTCAAATCATGCTAAGTTTTCTTGGAAAAAGATAAAATAAATAAATAAATAAATAAGTAAATTTTGCAAAAAATATATATTTACTCAATTGGAAGTTCTTGATCGGCAAGGTATGTGCTCTTTGCATATTCTTTTAATATATTATGGTTTATAATAGTGTTTGACTTTTTATGCTTTGGTATTTTTATTTTCTATTTTTAGTTAAAATTCTCAAATTCATTCGAATACTAAAATTTATAAAGTTTATAGTCATGCTTTACCTTGTTTATTGGTTAGATCCTAATTAAATACTTAAATTTCAATTACTATGAGAGATATTACATTATGATTCAATGAGAAGTAACTTAAAAGGAAAGTTGTGTTATGATTCTTTAGGTTAAACATGCTCTTCGGAACTGAGTGGAGCCAAAATGACATGATCTATTGAGAAATTTTTTATAATAGTTTCCCTATGTAGGTAATTCCTTAAATAGCTAGGCTAGTTTTTAAAAAATTAGATACAACTAAATTTTGGATTTCACAAATGCAAACTCAAGCATTTCAACCCTCCTCGCCCCAAAAGAAAAGTATATATGTTTTACTTATCTTGGTAGTAATTGACAAAGGTGAATTTTATAAAAATTTATAGGTTGTAATATCTAAATGTAGGCCACATAAATTATATGGTGTAGGAATTATATAAATTACATGATATGGATAAATTATATAGATTACATGAAATGGTGAGAGTTACATGAAATAGCAGGATTTAAATGAAACAAAATAGAAGATCATAAAATGATAATATATAACATACGTAGATATCTACTTCATAACAGAGTTAAGAAATTTTCCTTTATTTACTTTTTAATCTCATACATGGATACATAAGAATTAACTCGAAATACACAAGAATAATTAAGTTGTCAAACTTTTTTTTTCCCTAAGAAATGATCCACCATAGTGATATAAAACATTATTAAATATACAGCATTACCCAATGGCAATGAAAACCTTAGAACTCACATGGAACGTAAGTGAAACTAACCGATTCTGAAAGCAAATCTACCTAACTAGAATAGTTAAGTGGAATAAAATACCTAACTTGTGGGCTACTATGAGAGTATTACAAACAACAGATAAAATTGTTGGATACAAATAGAATACAGACACAACACGCATCCACTTAGACCAACGCTTGTTTATGTCAATATCTTTACGCTGCTTAGTACATCGAATACCTCTCCACCCAAGTTAAGACATCCACATCTGGAATGGAAGATAAAACCCTAAGACATAGGAAATGAAACTCTAAGTTATAGAGACCAAAAACTAACCATAAAAAACAACTAACCTTAAAAAAATTAATAAATAAAATCGCATCTTGGATTGCATTTTTTTGGCCTGCCGTAGTTGTTTGAAAAGTCAGCCTTCCGGCTCAAAAAAGTTTTGTCACGTCAAACTTTGACAAATTTAATAGTGCACATTACTATTCTTTGAGAATACACGAAGTTCATTCTCATCATTTGATGTACATGTTAAGTATGTCTTGATTCATCTTGGATTCCACAAATACATATTACATGCTAAATTTAGGTTTGGAGACAACCGATTCTGATCAAGGTTCTTTTTTATTATTTTTGTCCATAAATAAACTAAATGATTAAGTTATTTGCCAAAAAATTTGACTTTGTTTAACGTAGACTAGAAAAGACTAATTTCTAAGTTATTTGGTAGTTTAAGTTGATCTTCCACTTTTATTCACCCTTGTATTTCCTTAATTAAGCCATGCGTGCAACTAAAAACTTCTTTTCTTTCAATTTTACGAGATATAGTAAAATATATTTAAGAAATATAAGTATATTCCAAAATCAAATTAGGGCGTTTATTAAAACTGCACATTTTCACTTATGTGTTGTAAAATTAGAGTTTTAAATTTAAAAGTAAAACTTATCAGTAAAAATGAAATATTTGAATAATTAAGTACTCATTTTTTTTATTTGTGTTTATTTTTTAAAATAATGGATTATGTATGGTTTGCATTACATACGTCAAATATTCTCTATGCGTCAAAATAAATAGTCCACTTTTAGTTAAGTACAATTTTTTTTAGTTATATTATTACTTGACCAAATTTTTTTTTATTTGATTATTTTCCTAAGAACGAATTTAAATTTATCGGAATAATGAAATATATAAATTTTACATAGTCATGTTTCATTTTGTTAATTGGTGCCTAATTAAATGTAACAACGTTTAGCACATACTCCATATGAATGAAATATATAAAATCTTACATTTTTTAAGCTATGGGCATGTACTCCATTTATATGAAAACAATTAACATTCGGATGTTTGTAGAAGTTTTATGAGATGGATTGAGATCAATAA
This sequence comes from Gynochthodes officinalis, assembly GCA_020080225.1. Taxonomy (NCBI): domain Eukaryota; kingdom Viridiplantae; phylum Streptophyta; class Magnoliopsida; order Gentianales; family Rubiaceae; genus Gynochthodes; species Gynochthodes officinalis. Next base: position 35,358,946 of record CM034619.1, on the reverse strand, counting down.
CTGAAAAATCGACGGAAATATCTGCTAAATTTGGCAGCCAATACAAGTACTATTCATTTTTTGTGCTCTTTCTTGATACTTGCTGCATCTTTTATACATTGACTCCACTTGCTGATATCCAATTAAGTTTGTGTGTTTGTTTCACTCTTTACTGCTACTTCTGAGCAGATCAGTCTTGATTCTGTAGGCATTATTACACTACCAAAACCAACAAAAAAAGAAAAAAAAAAAAACCAAGGCAGAGAGAAGAATTGTGATTGGGAAAATGGAGTGGGAAATCTATCCAACTTGTGCTGATCCTGCACTTCAAATCTTGGAACAGTTACTTTATATACTACAACCCAAATTTCCTCCTCTTCATTTAGAGCTACTGGACTTGAGATTCTTTGAAATGTTTTTTCGTAGCTTTGCTTACTGGGAAGAAATAGAAGATGACTGTATTTGCAATTTGTCGTGAGTACAATGAGTCGTAAATTAAGACAAACAGCCGAGGAGTCTGAAGCAAACATGAGGATGATAAATTGGGCGGCGTTTACAAATGTAAATTGGGAGCAAATGAGTCATGACTTACTTAGAATTAAGAAGTTAAAGCAACACGCCAGACAAGTTTACAAAAGTTGTATACAAATTGGGCGGCGTATACAAATGTAAGCCCTGCCAACATGATGAGAAGTTGTTTCTTGAATATGAAAGAGAAACAGCTTTATTCGTTAATTTTGTCCTAGAGAATCTCGAGGCTCTCAAAACCAAAATTCACCTGATTGCTCCTATCAACCAACAAATTGACTTTATTACAAGGAAACTCAATGTGTTTGGAAAATTTGCTAACCCTGTTACTCATGAGATAACTAGAGTCAAGAATTTGGGTGAACTCATATCTCAAACTTTTACTTGGACTAGTCACATCTCATGTCCCGCATGTCTATATTGGATTGATGGAATGGATGAAAGCCTAACATCTGCCATGGGGACTATGCTTTCTGATGTGATACACAAAACTATGCCTTACATTCCTGGGTTTGTAGCGTCATACCTTGAAGGTACACTAATTCCTCAACTTCTGGCAGGTTATATTGATTTTCTCCTTAAAGATCTGGTTATACCTAGAAAGGATGACATTGAAATCCTTCATGAATGGTTAATATTCTTGGTATCATTTATAATCGATCCACATCAGGAGGATTCAGAGGTTAGGGAATTGATTTTGGGACAAATTTATGCTATTATCTATGAGTTGCCATCTCTCATTTGCTCAATGACAAAATGAAAGAGGGCATTCTGGAGACAAAGATTTCTGATTTCCTAGAGAAAATTTCTAGGGTCAAGGTTGAAGTAAGAGTACTTTATGCTATAACTCTACATTCATCACAACTCAATCCTCCCAGGACTAATGCATTTAGATTCCTTGATTCCCTCTTACAAAAATTGAAGAAAATGCTGGATATACAAGTTAATTTTATTGCTCGTGTGTAGTATGGCATTCAAACAGTCTGGCAAGAGCTAGCATCACTCAGGCCTTTTTTTTCAAACTAACATGCAGCTACAAAATGAGCAGGAGGAATCTACACTCGAATTATGATCCTTATTGGAAGAAATGCAATTCAAAATGGATGGATAATCCCAAATTTAGTTGTGCATCTAAGCCTCCAAGTTTCTCACCATGTCAAACCAAATAGACAAGTAAACCACGATAGCCTCCTACAAAACAATGTATGTCTTTTGCGGAAATTGTTAAATCACTTGCAACTACCACACAACACTTTTAGCAGGAGAGGTGAATGAGCATCCAGAACTTGTAGAATCAAATTAGTTAACTAACATTTTCAATGAAAAGATTGGAATCCCAAGGTAAATTGCCTTTGCAAACTATTGTCAATTCAAAACAAAATGTTAATCAATTACCATGAGAGGTGGCAAAGAATTAAAGGAGCCTACTAAGGGAGAACCCAGACATGCAAGAGAAGAATAAATTGAGAAAGAAGTAGAGGTATCCCCTATCAGACCACACAACCAAAACAATTTACCAAACAACCTCCATCCATTCCATGATGCTAACCCCCTCTTTTTCATAGTCCATTTGAAAAATCCAAAAAACAGGTGCAACAACAAGAAATCCTCGAGACTTTTCATAAGACTGTCATTTACTTGATGCAATTAAACAAATACCTCACTATGCTGAATTTCATGAAGAATTATGCACCACAAATAAAAGGTTAAAAAACAAAGACACGAAGTAACTAACAAATAAAAGGGAGGTGGAATCCAGAATCATTCACTTTGTGTATGTGTGTGCGTGTGTTTTTTTCAATTTTTTTGGAAATAAATTCCCTATTACTCAAGGGACTATTTTAATTCTTAAGTTGAACCAAAAACACTTTTATAGGTTTCTTTTTTTTTTTTTTTTTTTCTCAATGAACTAAGAGATTTTTCAAAGTGAAGCCAATTCATTTAGAACCTCCCTGGAGGATAGAGACACGAGAATTGTAAACAAGGCTAATATTCGAATGCATTACTCAACTAAACTTAGACTGAATTAGGCTAAAATAAAACCAATCCATGCCTTAAAACCCTTTCTTAGTTATCTTTGTTTCCCTTTCCTCGTTTGCTTCAAGCCATCAAATTTAAGAATAAATAAAAATTAGTAATGCTTTAAATAGACAGCACTTGCCTAAAAAACGCAAGCATATATAACTAAATCCTAACATGTATTTTAGGAACCCTTATAATTGATATATTTACCTCATCATCAGCAGTAGCAGGACCAGGATATATTCTAAGATGGCTGCAAAATCTATGCACTGTATACATACGTACAAATAAAAATAAAATTTTTTATTTACTTGTCACACCAAATCGACCATAAATCAATCGCCACTTTTATTTGGGAGTACATATTCCTAATTCTGAAGTTCATGTTACTACTCTCAAATATGTAGCTCAAGGCACCCAATATACTTGCTCGTAGTATCAAATGAGTCATGGAGTTCCCCCAAACACTTCAGTAGGCAAAAACTTTTAGCCCTTTGAGAAGGCGAAGAGTATGCCCCCAATGAAGTGTTCAAGGGAACTCTAGGAAACATCTGATCGAAAGCTTGCAATTTACTAATTGCTAGGTACCTTGCTGGGACAATGGCTTCATTTAAGCCCTCTATTTATAGAGGTTCCATGGAGTTTGTGTGTGGTCATTGCATAAGGAGTGGGCAGATTTTGTTTTGAGAAAGTATTTTTCATGCAATTGTAATATGAACTTATGAATCTAGTCATGATATGGAGCCAAATTAGAAGATAGCAACGTAATCTGAGTGGCCACGTTATATTCTTACTTCAGATCTTTCTTAGTCACTGCAATTATTTTTTCAACTTTTTTTCTTTTCTCTTTCTGGACTTTTCGTTGCCAATTAAAAAGGAAAAAGAAAAAGAAAAAACCCTTCACAACTCTCGTTGCCAATTAAAAAGGAAAAAGAAAAAGAAAAAACCCTTCACAACTCTTGACACGCGTAGTCCTGTTGTCAAGGATTTTTGTTATCTAGACGTTGTATGAGAGAGTTTGATTCTCATCCAAGATACAATAAGGAAGGCAAAATGTTAAATTATGTATATTTTTCAAACAAATTTATTATAAGGAAGAATATAAAGATTCTTTTTATGTCTGGAGATAATGTAAAGGATGAAGGAAATTTTACAAATAAACAGAAATTTTTTAAATTGTAACTAATGAGACCATGAAAAAAAAATAGTTTTAAAATTTTTTTAGCCAAATTTTATTAATTTTTTAAAGCTTAAGGTTATAACTGCACACCCTTAGCCAAATGTTGCGCTCCCACAACACCCACAAATTCTACTTTTATTTTACTAGGGTAAATAATATTGTTCGTCTATTAATTTAGAATTTTGTTTGATTTCATCCTTCACGTTCAAAATTTTTTAATTTGGTCTTTTAATTTGCCACTTTAGTTCTAGTTGGTCATTTTGACATAATCAAGTTAAATGGGACTTAATATATTTTATCACTTGACTTGTATGTGCCTAGCACGAAGGGCCATAGATGAAAATAAAAAAGGGAGTAAATTGTAAAAAGGCATTTCAACTTTATTCTTTTATAAAATACCCCGTAGAAGTTTAATTTGCACTTTATCTTCTCTAGTTTTGTAATTTTTACAATGTATACTAGTTTTATTATTATTGAAAAATATATTATGAAATGACAAAATTACCCCATAACTATCTAAATTATAAAATGGCAAAGTTGAAGTTGATTTAAATAATAAAAAATGTAAATCAAATAAAATATTTATAAATATTTAATATAAAAATAATCTAGAAACATTTAAAAATAAAATATTATTTTTGTTACCCTTTATGGCAACATTTTTAATTTTTTTATTACCCATTGTTGCAATATTATTTTTATTGTCCTTTGTTGCAATATTTTTATTTAAATTTCAATTTTAGAAAGGGAATGAACGTAGATAGTTAAGGTGTAATTATAAGCATTTAGGGACATTTTTCAATTTAAATAGTTATGGGGCAATTTTATCTATTTATAATGTGTTTTTCAAAACTAACAATAATTGGTACTTATTGTAGAAATACAAAGTTAGAGGGGTTATATGAAGTTTATTCTTTTTATTTTTGTTTCTATTCACTACTTTTGTTTTAGCCATTGCAAGTCATGTGATTAAATATATTAATTTTCTTTTGTCTTGATTTCATTACCAAAATTAATTAAAATCGAATTACAAGTTAACAGACCAAATTGAAACAATTTAATCACAAAAGACAAAATTAAACTCAAGTTCAAAATTAAGGAAGGAATAGCACTACCTACCAAAACAAAACAAAATATATGTGCTAACTAAATAAACTAGTTTATATTCTCATTTTCAATAGTTTATGTTCTTATTTTCTTGATTATTAGTAAATACATAGTACTGCACTAATGCTTTATTACCCAAGCTTACTTATTGTGTTTCTTATGATTTATAACTCGAGTTATAAGGATAAGAATTGGGCTACAATGGCGGGAATAGAGGGTTTTAGACGACAACAATTGATAATATTCTTTTCTATTTATCTGCTACATAATTCTGACTAGGTTCAAGCTTGCTTCAAATTCTGGAGATTTGATATGAGCAAAAGATTCTGTCATGTGGAAGGCGGTCCTGATCAAGATTCGCACGAGGCTATGATCCACTGTAAAACGATATTATATTGAGGCTATTTCTGCACAGCCACTATATAACATTTCATGCTAATTGTCAATTGCTAAAAAACCACATATGTAGAACCAACGGTATGCATCAAGGAAATTTTGAACGACAACAAATCACTCCCACAACATGGTATCGTGGGAAATAACTATTGAACAATGATTGTCTGTTGAGATTCATGATAAGTTTCACAAATTTTATATCAGTTTTAAAGTAATTATATAAAATACTTAATCAGAAAAATAATTTCAAATTTATTTATTTAAATTTTTAGATGAAACTTAAGTTTTACTTCACTTATTAGTTTCTACTTCTGACTCTTTGAGAGTATTCTTTTAATAAAATTTTTTAACATTTAGTATTAGATATCAAAGTTAGGAAATCTAAAATGTTGGGTTAATAAGTAGCAAGTGTGTGTATGACTTATATATGAATTACCTCATTGTATTCGCATAGACTATTCATCCATAAAGGGTGTTAGACTATCATATTTTCTTAATATTGGATGCAATTATTTAATTAGGGTTCACATATGGGGTTTGTGAATAAAAAACGAACTTGTATAGAATAAGAATTAATGTCTATTTGAAGAAAAAGTGAGTTTGTAAAAGACACTAAGGACTTGTTTGGTTGCCCAAGATTCTGGTTTAGAAAGTATTTAAATTTTTTAAAATTAAAATCTTGTGTTTGGTTGGTTTTTTATTTTATTAGGAAAGTAAAATGATTCCTAAAAGTGAGGATATTGGTTGGAACTTTTTTGAATTTAGAATCTCTATTAAACCTCATTATTCAGATTACTTGCCAACGGAATTTAATTTAAAAGATACGTATTACTTTTAAACCTTTTTTAACCCTATCTTATCCTATCATTTCTTTTTATTCAACTATCCTCTCATCTCCTATTTTTGTTAGACTCATCTAACTCTTCCATTCTTTCTTCTCCTTTTCTCTCTTCTCTTCTTCGAAATTATTCCTATGTAAATTTTTCTCTTTCATGGTTTTTGCATTCTAATTTCCTTTCTATCCAAGGTTTTATCATCATCAAGTAAGTTTCTTTTTGCATATTAATATCTATTTTTGGTATTATATATTGTGTTTTTGATACATGATCATAAATCATCGATTATGTTTTTTTATTATTTTTTTTCCTAAAAAAAAGAGAAGATTTTCTTTTTGCGTGTATGTTACTTTTATATATTTAAGTATTTGATTCTTTAAAATCTATTAGACCTTTTTAATCATATTTTACTGATAGTCTTCAATTAGGAGGAGTAGTGTTCGGTTTTGCCTAAAATTTTTAATTTTCTATTTTTTTTTTCTGAATAATAGAATCATAGAATCATAAAATTTAGATAAAAAGTTAGTAAACTTGTATAAAAATTTATATAAAGAATTACTATATAGAAATAATAATATCATGGACTAGTGTATAGGGTCAAACTTTTGTATTAAAGTCTCTAATTGATAGACTTCCATTTTTTATATTCCCTCATTTAGATTGAGTCCAATGGTTAATAGCACGATGGCTGTTAGAGCAATGGATTTTCATGATTTATCCACTTCTTGTTCAAAAAGGCAAGTAACAACATGTAAATCTTATCTTCCCATGGTAAAGTCAACGCATAGAATTTTATGTGTCCATGGATTGGAGAAAAAGATACATGTAATCAAAAAGAGATTTGATAAATTAGAAGTTGGCATGCATACAAATTCTCATTCTGATGTTTTTTCATGTACCCAAGTTAGTGAACGTGAAAAATCATTATCTTTTTGTGCTGATAAATCATTTTTTTTCCGTCAATGTTTAATTACAACTTTACTGTAACTTTGGCCAATATTATGTCATTATACCACCATATCCCATGCATAATTGTCAAGAAAATTCTGTTATAATTTAGTTGGGAGTTTTGAAATGACAAAACTTTTGTAATCAATTTTGTTTTTGTACTTGATATATCAATTTCAAAGCAAATCTATAAAAAAAAAATTAGTCATATATTTGGGCAGTGTTTTGGAGTTTGGATATCAATATTTTATTTTGGACCAATAATTTAGATTGAATTTTAAATTTTAAATTTTTAAAAACCCAAGCAAACTATAATGGTGGAAGTTTTATTAAAAAAACAGTATAATACTATATATGATGTGCGAAATACTGGAGGTTTGAGTGGTTTTGGTTGGAATGATCAGAAAAAATGCATGACAGCTAATGCAAATGTATGGGATGAATATTCGAAGGTAAAGTTTAATACAATATTTGTTTATATTTTATTTATAACATTAATAATAATAAACTAATGTATGTTGTTATTTTTTACAGACACATCCTAATGGCACATTCATGAAAAACAACCCATTTATTTATTATGATCAACTAGCAATAATTTGGGGAGAAGATAGAGCTACTGGAATGTTGGATTATGCCCTAAGAACCAATCATATGATGATGGTATATGCATATATTGTATCATAATGTTCATAATTAATGGCACTAATTATTATGTTTATCTTATATCTGCGTTTTATGAAATAAACATAATAATGTCCCAAGAATTTAATTATTCTAAAATTATCCCTAGTCGAGTATTATCATTAAATGGGACAATGATAATGCATTAAGACTAGTATGTGTAGTGATTGATGAAATTGTTCATGATATGAGATATCAAGTCAACGTATGGGTACATGTTAGAGAACAATGTACTGGATTGACCCGCCATGAGAAATATTACATGGATTATTATATGAAGTGTCATAAATATTTCTCATAGTGATGATGGTGTAAATAATCCTTAGACTTGAGATCCTCAGAGATCCCAACATGAGGAGTTGCATGTTTTGATACTACCAAAGCGTTACATGTGAGGTGAACTATAAAAGTAGTAATTGGATATGTAATAAATCATGTAGTGGGATGTTAAGTGATCAAGAAAGGATTTGCCCCTCTTATATAATGAGAGTGATATCTTTGGGCCTCTTGATTGAGTAAGACCATAAAATGCATGGCCGTGCTCAAATGAGTCGATATGTGATATCGGACTCATTTGCTTAGATGTGTCTACTCGGGAATCAAGAAATGAAAAGATTGAACTATACGAGCATGACACGATCCATGGCTTGTGTTCGATCTAGATATCTAGGGCAAAGGGATTTAATTACACAATAATATCTATCACAAGAAAAGTAATGTCGAATTACTAATATTCTCATGACTTGGGTAGTATTGATGTGTTGCTAGACACCGCTCATTACTTTTGGCATAAAATATATTTTAGGTCAATGCCAACGTTATGAAAACCTATTGGGTCGCACAATTAGATCGTATCCAAAAGAAGTGCAAAATTCATGTGATGAAATTTTGGTTAATTTAAGAATCCTATTGAGAATAGGAATCTATCGGGTTTTCGTTTTAAAACGGTTTTGGATTTAAGGCGAAAAGATTTTGGTTCTATTAATATTAATAAATCCAAAATGAGTTTTAGATTTATTAATAATAATCAAAATGGATTTTATTGTTGGAAGATGAAGAGGCAACCATTCATTGGAAAATGAAAAGGCAACATATTGCAATTCATTTTATGAAAATGAAAAGGCAGCCATTCATTGGAAAATGGAAAGGCAACAATATGCAACATGTTGCAATTCAATTTCTAGAATATGAAATGTGAAAGGGCAGCTGTTTCACATGGATGAATTATTGAATTCAGATCAAGGAAACCGAAGGGAGACTTTCATTGAGAGAGTTTTCTTTTTAAGCTTTCTTTGTAGAAGAAAACTTGGTGCTATTCTTGGTGCACGAAATTTCTCTCTTTTCTTCTTCTCTTGTTCAATATAGACACCACTCCTTATTTGAGAAATAAGAACAAAAAACCGAAATTGAGTTGAGAACTCAAAATAGAAAACCAATTCTTGAGTTGAGAACTTGAGAGAATACCCGAGTAACAAAATCCTAGCTAGCAGTATGAGATTTTGTTACTTCTTTCTTTAGTTAATTGTTTGACAATTAACTTGAGATTTGGAGACGATCGTGTGGATACCATAGAGGCAAGGCTAGATTGGTTTTGCTTGTGATTCGACAATCAACAATCTCCAACAATCAATAAGGCTACACTACCGGTAAGGTAACAATCTTCACTACCAATTTGATTTCACTTCGTATGGATCCTTGGAGGAAACCAAAAAATTTTAAATTTCGCTGCGTTCTTTGATTTGGTTTCCTACATGGAATTAATGTTGGAGCACATACAAATGTAGTTGAATAATTGAATAGAGAAGAAAATATTAATCAGAATGCTGAAGAATCTAATGAAGATGATGACAATTTTGAAACATTAGTACCCAACTCTAGAGGTGAAGGTACTCTAAAACTTAAATTTCATGATGTAAACATAAAGCAGGATTTTTGAATAAATAATTTATCACAAACATTAAATCATAATGATTGTGAACTTGATGCGGAAGACATTATTTTTTTAGAAGAGATTGAGAAACATCACCACTTCTGTCAAAATTGGTTTCTCTCTCTTTACCCTTCTTTCTGTCACAAACAATTTGATGGAAAATGTTTTCTGTTTTGTAACCCTAAAGGGCAAAGAGAGGACCAATTTATATTTCTCTAACTTTAATATGGTACATCCATCATGTACTCAAAATAAACGGTTGAGATTTGTTCTACTATTAAATATGTAATATGAACCAATTAGGAGACTATAATTAAGCCCAACAATTCGAGTCACATTCTAATATTCTCCCACTTGACCCGATACTTCAACTTTAATTTAATAATGTAAACATTAAGCACGCAAAACAAATCTCTTGAATATCTTTATATTTTACCTCAACATAATAAATCACAAAATGTGGGTTATGGTGGTCATATATTTTAACATTGCATATTCCCTTTTGTATATCACTATACTAGCAATTTATCACGTCAGGTATCATAAGTGATATATAAATATCATAAAAATCCACAATAATGTCTTATAAACACATTTATTTTTTGTTTAATAACATTATGTATACACAATCATAATAAACAAGAAACATTTGCCAATATGTTAGAAACCTTTTATTGGGTTCAAGAGCATTAATACATCATTACAGGTAGTCATCAATACAACCAAGACCCATTCTTTGAACATGTTCCTTAAATGTCTTTGGTTGCAAGTCTTAAGTTAAAAGATCTGCAATGATGAGATCCATCCTAATATGTTCAATACACACTTTTTGTTTCTGAACTTCTTCTTTTACAGCAAAATATTTCAACTCTATATGTTTAGCACCTCTAGAATACTTATCATTCTTGGAGAATAAAACTGTTGTAGAATTATCACAATAAGTTTTCAACGGCTTAGTAATGGTATCGACAACCCTAAACCCTGAAATAAAGTTCCGCAGCTATAATGCATGGATTGTAGCCTCAAAACAAACTCCAAATTCTTCTTCCATAGTGGATGAAGTAATGACAAATTGTTTGGCACTTTTCCATGAAATTGGTCATTTTACTAATAGAAACAAATAACCAAACGTTGACTTTCTACTGTTAATTCATCCAGCAAAATCTGAATCCAAGTATCCAATCACTTCTAATGGATTAGATCTTCTATACATAAGCATATAATCCTTTTTTCCTTGAAAGTATTGTAATACTTCCTTTGCAGCTTTTCAATTATCCATACCAGGATTACTTTGATATCTGCCCAACATTCCGACCGTGAAACTTATATCGGGTCTTGTGCATGTTTGCAAATACATCAAATTGCCAACAACAAAAACATATGGAATAGATTCTATTTCTTTATGTTCCACATTATTCTTTGGACATTGCATAAGACTAAATTTATCGCCTTTTTGTATTGAGACAACTCTTGTAGAACATTTATTTATATTAATTCTCTCAAGAATTATTTCGATATATTCTTTTTGAGACAATCATACCAGTTCTAGTAATCTATTTCGGAATATCGAAATTCCTATCACAAAAGATTCCGCTTCCATATCTTTCATTTCAAAATTCTTAGAGAGAAATTCTTTAGTCTTATGCAACATGCCTAAATCATTAGCAGCAAGTAGAATATCATCAGCATATAGGACTAGAAATACAAACTTACTCCAATTGATCTTTTGATAAATACACCGATCAACAATGTTTTCTTCAAAATCAAAAGATGTTATGGTATCATTAAACTTAATATACCATTGTTGAGAAGCTTTTTTAAGTCTATATATTGATTTCTTAAATTTACACACCATATGACCCTTTTCTTCTATGAAAAAATCTTCACGTTGATCTATATAAACTTCCCTCTCAAGATCTCCATTTAGAAAAACAGTTTTCACATTCATTTGATATAGCTCTAAATCATATTGAGCCACTAATGCCATAATTATTCTCAATGAGTTTTTCTTTGAGACAAGTGAAAAAGTCTCTTTGTAATCAATACCATCCTTTTGAGTATAACCATTGGCAACAAGTTTGGCTTTATATCGTTTAATATTGCCATTCGAGTCACATTTGGTCTTAAAGACCCATTTGCATCTGACTCGTTTTGATCCTTCTAGCAAATCAACGAGATCCCAAACTTTGTTTTGTGCCATTGAGTTCAACTATTCTTTCATGGCATCAATCCATTTATCAGACTTATCACTTTTTATGGCTTGTAAAAATGAAATAGGATCCTTATAAATGCCATAAACAAATTTTGACATTGCAAATAAACCACATAGTCATCAGAAATAGCTAACCTTCTTGTCCTCATAGGTTTATTCAAAGCTACTCCACGTAATTCGTTAATGTCAGTTGGTTGTAAGTTAGTTTCTTCATGAGGTGCTGCTTCATTCAAATATTGCCCGGGATCATTTTGCTCTTCCAACACTGAATTAATATTTGATGAAGATATGGATATTGGAACATTGATGAGTGATGGAACATTAACCCTTATTTCATTAATATTCACAATATTTTTTTCCACACTCACACTAACTTCCCCATTTTCAATAAATTTGGCATTAGCAGTTTCAACCATTTTTGAACTATGATTTGGACAATAAAACCTATACCCTTTAAATTTCTTTGGGTAACCAATAAAGTAACCACTAACCGTTCTAAAATGTAATTTCCTTTCGTGTGGACTATAAACTCATGTTTCAACTGGACAACCCCAAACATGCATGTGCCTCAAACTAGATTTTCTTCCACTCCATAACTCGAAAAGAGTTTTAAGAACTATCTTACTAAGAATCCTATTTAGCAAATACACGGCAGTTTTCAGTGCATGCATCCACAATGTTTTGGGTAATGAAGAATTACTCATCATACTCCTAACAATATCCATTAATGTCCCATTGTACCTTTCTGCTATACCATTTTGTTAAGGTGTGCTTGGCATAGTATACTATGCATATATGCCATGTTTCTTGAGTAACTCTACAAATGGAACTAGACATTGTCTTGATTCATCATATTTTCATAATACTCACCACCCCTATTAGAGCGTATAATTTTTACTTTTCTATCTAATTGCCTTTCAATCTCCTTTATAAACATCTCAAGGGTATTTACAACATGAGATTTTTCATTAAACAAATAGATATTTCCATACCATGAAAAATCATCTATAAATGTGATAAAATACTTTTCCCCACTAATGGATGGAGTATCAAAATGTCCACATATATCAATTTGTATAATTTCAAAGAGTTGAGTACTTCTTGTGGCTCCTTTCTTGCTAATTCCCACAGTATGATAAATAGAAAATAAAGATTCTGAAAAATTAACATCAAGTTTTAATTTATATAAACCAACCATAAGAATTCTACAACCAATAATAGAATTATGTTTATATAAAAAAAAACAACCATGTCCAAACTCAAGAGTAAACCCACTTTCATCAAATTCTGAAACAAAAATCAAGTTTCCTGAAATTGAAGGTACATAGAGAGTTTGCATTAGATTCAAGTGGTGACCAACATCTAACATTAAATGATAAGTCCCTATGCCTTCAATTGGGACCTTCTTATGGTTTCCCATGAATAAAAAAACTTTCAGTTGGATTTATGGTTTGGTCTGAAAGGAATCCTTGCATCAAATTGGAAAGATGAGTAGTAGCACCAGAATCAAGCCACCAAGTATTTGAAGGAGCTTCAGTTAAGTTTAGTTCGGAACATACAAAAATGTTAGATGTTAGATGTGCCTTTCTTTTCGAACCAAACTTTACATTTTAGACAATCTTTCTAATAATGTCCTTCTTTCTTATAAAAGTGACACTTATCTATCTTTCATTCCTTCTTATCGTCATCAGTAATAATCTATGTCACTTCAGCAGTATGTTCTTCTTAAATTTCTTGACCTTTGACTTATGAATCTTACTAGCTTATTAACTCACAAGGTTAACAGAATAAACTCCTTGATTCTTTGGCTTTGTTTTCTCCTGAATTAACATAGTAGACAATTCATTAATATCCCACTTATCCTTAATAATGTTGTAATTAATTTGAAAATGTCCATATTCATGAGCTAATGAGTTCATAATGAACTACACTAAGAATGAGTCATCAACTGTCATATCGAAAGTCTTTAATTTTGCTACAATATTTGTTATCTCGAAGACATGTTGTTGCATGCTTCGCAACCCATCATACTTCATGGTCGTGAGTTCAGCCATTAGAGTACAAAGGAGATACTTACCAGCGAAACGAAAACATTCTTTCACAAGTTTAAGGAATTCTTTAGCACTTACAGTTTGTGGAATAATAGTTTTAATGGTGTTAGCAATTGTCATTCGCATAAAATTAAGGCATAATCTATTAAACCTTTCTCATGCTTTATAGTTTGATTTTGCAACCTCACTGCTTGTATCTATAATAGCAGTAGGTTTTTCTTCCAATAGTGCTAAGTCAAGATCCAAAACACCTAAAAAGAAATTGACTTATTCACACCATTTAGAGACATTCAAACCATTTAACACAATGAGAGAAAAAGCATGCGAATGGAGGGAAATAGCTGCAAATACATAAATGCTCAATAAATTATCGGATTCAAATCATAAAACATTTACAATATATTGTAGGCTTCCTTCGGATAAGCTCAACAATATATTATCATAAATTTAATGCCATGCAAACTTTATTAGATAATCAAACAAGCCTCATCAAATAAAATAGTATCTTTGGATACACAAACATATTTGACAAGCAAATTGATTATCATCCATAATGTTTATTAGTCTTAGAATAATAATTTACCTTTGGGTAAATTTTAAAATTCTATCAACTAAAAAACATCACTTATTCATATAATTACAATAATAGGCATTAACATATTATGAATAAATAACTATAATTTACTACATGACAAAATTTTTAATTAATTAGTTTGGCTACTTTGGTGACTAGCAAACTAATCATTTATATTAATATCATGTGTAAATCTAACAAGGCATGAGAATTTCAACATTAATATTCCCAAAATTATAATATGATAAGAAAATAAAAAAATGTCTCATAATATTCCATAAAATAAATAAAAACAGAATAGATAACATAATTATCATAAATTCCAACATTAATAAAATATGGTCATCCAGTTTTATTTCTTGTTACTACAGTACCTAAATAAGACAAGTTTAATTATCTTGTGATTATCTACTATGGTCCAGTGGTTAGATTGTTCGGTTTTCACCTAGGAAACCTAGGTTTAATTCTTAGTAGTGGAAACTTTTCTTTTCTTTCCTATTTTTCTAGTTTCCAAGCAATCCAATACTAAAGCTGTCATCAAAATTGATCTATAGTTTCCTATAGACATTAGGGGCACATCAGCCACATTCTTCTTAGGAAAAAAAAAATTATGACAAGCATTATATAATATATATATTATATAATATATATTTATTATATATATTATATATTATATAATTATATAATTATATTATATTATATATATAATTATATATATAATTATATATTATATATTATATATATATATATAGATATATATATATATATATATATATAAAATTCGTACGGCCATAATTAGAAAAAGTTTTTAACTTTTTCAACATTAGTGTACAGACGATTCATGACCAAAATCATTAATGGATAAATTATTTATTCATAACCTCATGCTCTGATACCACATCTAAAACTTAAACTTCATGATGTAAACATAAAGTAGACTTTTTGGATAAATAATTCATCACAAACATTAAATCGTAAGGATTGTGTACCTGATGCGGAAGACATGTTTTTTGAGAAGAGATTGAGAAACACCACAACTTCTTTCAAAATTAGTTTCTCTCTCTTCATCATTCTTTCTGTCACAAACAATTTGATGGAGAAGGTTTTCTGTTCTATAACCCTAAAGGGCAAAGAGAAGACCAATTTATATATCTCTAACTTTAATCTGGTACGTCCATTAAGTACCCAAAATAAACAGTTGAGATTTGTTTCACTATTAAGTAGGTAAAATGAACTAATTAGGAAACTATAATTAAGCTCAACAATTTGGGCCACATTCTAATTGGTACTTCAAAAAAGTCTGAACGCAAATGAAGAAGAAGTACTAATGGTTTGGTTCTAAGTTTGGTACATTTGATTAATGCTCTCACATATCAAATGGAAAATTTGATGAGCAAATGATAAAATTTGCTAAAAGTATTGCATGTACTAGTCATCAAAACATAAATAATCGTCACAAACTTAATGAGAAGCTATAAAATGTGGAAATTTTATCACAACTGCAAAAACAAAGAGCTACTATGAAACTTGTTCATAATCTAGATTTGTTGGATTATTTTTTTACTCTTAATGACATTGAAAAATATATATTTCTTATTGAACTTCTTGGTTCTATTTAGTTTGGAAATGAATTTTTTTTTTATCTTATTTTATAATTGTCAAGAGGGTTTAGAATAACCTCAAATTCTCTCCCTGTGAGAGTGCCCTTCTCTCCCTGTAGAGTGCCCTTATTCTTTTCCACGGAGAACTTTGTCCTCTAGATGAGATTTGTCCATAATCACGTTATTCCCATCACTATTAACAACAGATCTTGGTCTCAAGTGTCCTTATAACACAGCAAATCCAAGTTTCAAAAAAAAAAAAAAACACATCCGGAAAAATCCAGAGAACACCCGTCGAGTAGAGTCTGAGGTACAAATCTAGTGGAATACACCAGGTTCTCATCTGTCTAAGCTGGCTTAGTGTCTCAAACCGTATTCAGCATAGTTGGTTGCTGATTTCTCTGTTTTTCTATCCGCGTTTCTTATTCCGCTTCTCTACTACATTCTTCCAATGAAGGTTGAAATACTTGCTACGCTGCAAAACTGTAACCTTTCAACTGCTAAGGAGTTAGAAATAGAGTTACAGAATCAGGATGTCACTCTGAGCAAGGAAAGATGTGAATGGAGCCTAGTGTGCAAAATTTTATGGCCTTAAAGCTTACTCTCAGCTAGATTTGGCCTATTAAAGGAACTTTTTCAGTTATAGAGCGAGGCACGAATCTGTTTCAGTTTGTTTTTTCCAACCAGGAGGATAAAATAAGGGTGCTGCACAATAAGCAATGGACATTCGATCACCAATACTTGATTCTGAAAGAATGGAGTCCTGACCTGAACATCAATACAGAAGAGTTCAATACCATTGAATTATGGATTCAGGTTTAGAATGTTCCAAGTCAGTGGATGTTCCGGAAAACAGGGTTGAAGTTGGGCAAATTATTCCACAAGGTGTGGGATGTGGTGATTCCTAAAACGGGTAGCAAAGATGGTCATTACCTCAAACTATACGCTACGATACAATTGGATCACCCTTTACCAAGAGGCCCAATGATTAAACTTCAAGATCATAGTTGCTAGGTATTTTTCAAATATGAGAAGCTATTGCATTTTTGTTTCTATTGTGGAAAAATTGGTCATACAGAGTCATCTTGTTGGAAACAAAATGAGGATAGTAAGTACAATACCTTAGTAGATGGGCAATATGGTGATTGGCTGAGAGCAGAGGCTACTAAAGGCTGGAACAGAAATAGCAATGGCGACAAGAGTGTCAGTCTACAAGGTTAATCAGGGGGTCAAGGGTCCGACACGGACAACAGCAAAAAGTCGATCCCACAAACGAAAGAAACAAGACAAATCCCATCCACATTGGCGCTCAATGCAGCTAAAATCTTGATACCAGGAGCACACAATAGGGATAGGGGTACAATGGACTTGGATGGGGTAGAACCGAAAAATGTGATCGAACCTGTCAAGGAGAAAGCAGCAATGACGGCGAATCCAATCATTGATGTTAAAATTTTAGAACTAGAGCAAAATCTAGTCAATGTACCTATGATGATGGTAATTCCCTCAAGCCATGAACAAGAAGCTCCTCAAGCATCGGCTCCAAATATAGCAGAAATGGTCGCCAAAGTTCTGGGGATTCAAACTAGGAAATGGCATCGACCAGTTGTTTCCTGAAGTCAACACCAACTAGGGCCTCAATCCTTGGTGCAGCCAAATATTAGTGTAGGGGAGAAAAGAAAATGGCTCATTCAAGCTGGTGAGAAGGAACAAGAAAGATGCCAGAAAAGACGAACTCAAGGTCTTATAATTCGTGATGTGCAGGTGGAGGAAGCCAACCTCAAGTGGGCCTAAGATGATCAATGAAACTTTGGGTTTGGAATTGTAGAGGTCTAGGAGGTCCCTCTACCATTTCTAAACTTAAGGAAACTCTTCGATTCCACCTCCCGGATATAGTGTTTATAAGTGAGACTAAGCAAAAGGCGCCATTTATTCAAACTTTTTTGCAGAACTTCTCGAATTCAAGATCGATGGAAAAATGTTGATCTATTGGGAACAAGAGGAGGTCTTTTGCTTTTTTGGAGTGATAATATGGTGATAAATCAAGTGCTCTCAACAGAATTTTGCTTTGAAGTCCAAGCTCATAAAAATAGAGATCAAGAACAATTTTGGGCAATTTTTGTATATGCCAGTACTGATCCCAAAATCAGAAACCAGCAATGGGAATATTTACTACAGGCCAAAAACAAATGAGGAAACAACTGGGTAATGGGTAGAGATTTCAATGATCTAGTGGATCATACAGAGAAAATAGGTGGTCAGCCCCGTCCTGAGTATGGTTTTCAAAGTTTTAGGGATTTTATCAAAGACATGGGGATGGCGGATCTAGGGTTTACGGGGAGGCCATTCACATAGGCAAATAATAGGGACAATGAGGGGTTTGTGGAAGAAAGACTTGATCGTTTCTTTGGATCAGCTGACTGGATGCTTAAACACCTTACAGCGGAAATCAGACATTTGGAGAACCAAGCATCCAATCATTCTTTACTCTTATTGGATATGTATAGGGGCAGACCTCGACAGAAAAGGAGATTCTTTTTTGACAAGAGATGGATTCAACAGGAAAGATCAGCAGTCATAATAGACCAAGTATGGAACAGCCTTAACTCGGCGCTCAATGTACCAAGTCTTTGGCAGAAAAAACAGTGTCGAATTGACTTGCTGAAGTGGGCTCATGCTGAGGATTCTAATGCGGCAAGGAAATAAGGGAACTCAAAGTACAAGTAGAATTGATGAGCCAAGCAGGAACCACAAGGGATTGGCAAACTTGGAAGAAACTGAGAGGAGAATTGCACCAAGCGTATGACAAAGAGGAATAGTACTGGCACCAAAAAGCCCACATCCAATGGCTTAAAGAGGGAGATAAGAACACAAACTATTTTCACGCCTCTATAGTGCAACGAAGAAGACTGAATGCAATTGATAGGCTGGTGAAAGAAAATGGCCAGATTTGCACCAATTCAGAGGAAATCAGGGAGGAAGTCTCAGATTTTTATTCAAATCTCTTTACTACTTCATTTCTTATTCCTGACCCAACATTTTTGCTAGGTATCCCAACATCGATTACAAGTGAAATGAACCAGCGGCTAACCAGACCAGTTGAGGATGCTGAGATTCGGAATGCTTTGTTTGGTATGAACCCTAATAAGGCCCTAGGACCGGATGATATGACTCTTCTTTTTTTCCAACATTATTGGCATGTCGTTCAAAAGGATCTTATATTCGCTATTAAAAGTTTCTTTGTCCATTCTAGAATGCTAAAAAGTGTTAACCATACCCTTATTACTCTTATTCCCAAAATAAAGAACCCCACCCAAATAGCCTAGTATAGGCCAATTAGCTTATGAAATGTTGTCTATAAAATAATCTCCAAAATCCTAACTAAAAGAATGAAATCTTGTCTCAATGTCTGCATAAATGAATGCCAAGCTGCTTTTGTCCCTGGAATGCCACAATGAGAACTGGCAAAGAGTTAAAGGAGCCTACTAAGGGAGAACCCAAGCATGCAAGAGAAGAAGAAATTGAGGAAAAAGTAGAGGTATCCCTTATTAGACCACACAACCAAAAAAATCTACCAAACAACCTCCATCCATGATGCTACCACCCTCTTTTTCCAGTCCATTTGAGAAATCCAAAAAAGAGGTGCAATAGCAAGAAATCCTTGAGACTTTTCATAAGATTGAGGTAAATATTCCTTTAGTTGATGCAATTAAACAAATACCTCACTATCCTGAATTTCATGAAGAATTATGTACTACAAATAAAAGGTTAAAAGGTAATGAAAAAGTGCATATGTCGGAGAATGTCTTAGCCATGTCACAAGAGAAATTGCTTCCTAAACATAAAAACCCAAGTATGTTTACTATCCTTTGCAAGATTGGTAATACTAAAATTGAGAAAGAAAAGTAAGGTTTAAGGACTTCAATAAATGTCATGCCCCATTCTATATATTCTTTATTGAATCTTGGGCTATTGAAAATAATGGGTGTGATTATCTGACTTGTTGATAACTCTAATGTATATTCTTATAGAGTTTTAGAAGATGTGTTTGTCTAAATTAATAAATTGATTTTTCCTGCCAATTTTTATAGCCTTGACATAGATGATGATGATTGTTCTAATCCCATTCCAATATTATTGGGTAGGCAATTCTTTAAACCTACTAGAACAAATATAGATGTATATGAAGGTACATTAAGTATGGAGTTTAACGTTGAGGTTATTGAATATAATATTTATAATGTCATGAAATATCTAATGTTTTTGCTACAGTTGTCATTGATCTTTTATGAATGAGATTTTTGAAATTAATGATGATGATGCATTTTAAGGCAGCACTCAATTGCAGTCTCAGGATGTCAAATAAGAGCTTCATTAATGATATCATTCATTTTGTGTATGTGTGTGTGTGTGTTTTTTCAAATGTTTGGAAATAAATTCCTATTACCTTGGAGGAGGGCGAAATTTGTATTGTTACAATTGAGGACTAAGTTATTTGTCTGCCCACGGTTTATGATTTTTTCTCTTTTCTTTATTAAAATTAAATAATTACTCAGAAATTGTAGATCCGAAATAAGAAGATTTATACCATCTTAATTTTCAATTATTAAGGTAAAAGTAACTTATGAACTTGATATCTCTTGATTACAGCCAATTCCCAAATTGTGAAGCAAATTTTTTTACCTTAATTCTTCAAACATTTCCCCAATTAACCATGAGTAATTTATCATCACTGTTTTATATCTTTAACGTCCAAATTTAACTTAGTTACTTTTTGTTATTTTATTTTTGATCAGTTCCAACTTTCTATTTTAAATTTTTATTTACAAAAAAAAGTACGGAGATATTTAAAATGTTATTCAAAACAAGTACTTAAGATCACAAAACATACTAAAGTGAAAAATTACTACTCCAATAAAAATGGACAGTGGTTTAAAATGATTATATAAATAAGAAGATCAATATAAAGTACACAAATGTCTGACAGGAGGTACACATTTAAGATTTATTTTGAATTTCATAAAATTTTTCATTAATTCTAATACATTCCAAAGAAGATATTAAATATAAATTGAAATTATTTACAAAATTCATAAAATTCAAAGCAAATCTTGTAAAAAAAATTTAAAAAAGTATCAATGTGCATAACAATTTTAATTCTTAAGTTGAACCAAAAACACTTTTATAGGTTTCTTTGTTTTTATTTTTTTCAATAAGCTCTTATATTTTTCAAATTGAAGCCAATTCATTTAGAACCTCCCTTGAGGACAGAGACACTGGAATTGTAAACAAGGCTAATATTCGAATGCATTACTCAACTAAACTTAGATTGAATTAGGCTAAAATAAAACCACTCCATGCCTTAAAACCCCGTAATTATCTTTGTTTCCCTTTTCTCGTTTGCTTCAAGCCATCAAATTTAAGAATAAACAAAAATAAGTCATGCTTTAAATAGACAGCACTTGCCGAGAAAACTCAAGCATATATAACTAAATCCTAACACGTATTTTAGGAACCCTTATAATTGATATATTTACCTCATCATCAGCAGTATCAGGAGCAGGATACATTATAACATGGCAGCAAAATCTGTGCACTGTATGTATACGTATAAATAAAAAGAAAAAATGTATTTACTTGTCACACCAAATCGACCATAAACCAATCGCCACTTTTATTTGGGAGTACATATTCCTAATTCTGAAGTTCATGTTACTACTCTCAAACATGTAGCTCAAGGCACCCAATATACTTGCTCGTAGTATCAAATGAGTCATGGAGTTCCCCCAAACACTTCAGTAGGCAACAACTTTTAGCCCTTTGAGAAGGCGAAGAATATGCCCCCAATGAAGTGTTCGAGAGGGAACTCTAGGAAACATCTGATCGAAAGCTTGCAATTAACTAATTGCTAGGTACCTTGCTGGGACAATGGCTTCATTTAAGCCCTCTATTTATAGAGGTTCCATGGAGTTTGTGTGTGGTCATTGCATAAGGAGTGGTCAGATTTTGTTTTGAGAAAGTATTTTTCATGCAATTGTGCTATGAACTTATGAATCTAGTCATGATATGGAGCCAAATTAGAAGATAGCAACATAATCTGAGTGGCCACGTATCTTTGTTACTCACTGCAATTCTTTTTTCAACTTTTTTTCTTTTTTTTCTGGACTCTGTGTTACCAATATTAAAAAAAAAAAAGAAAAAGAAAAAACCCTTCACAGCTCTTGACACGCGTAGCCCTGTTGTGTAGGATTTTTGTTATCTAGCCGTTGTATGAGATAGTTTGATTCTCATCCAAGATACAATGAGGAAGGCAAAATGTTAAATTATGTATATTTTTCAAACCATTTTATTATAAGGAAAAATATAAAGATTCTTTTTATGTCTGGAGATAATGTAAAAGGATGAAGGAAATTTTACAAATAAACAGAAATTTTTTAAATTGTAACTAATGAGACCATGAAAAAATATATAGTTTTAAAATTTTTTAAGCCAAATTTTATTAATTTTTATAAGTTTAAAGTTACAACTGCACACCCTTAGCTAAATGTTGCGCTCCCACAACACCCACAAATTCTACTTTTATTTTACTAGGGTAAATAATATTGTTCATCTGTTAATTTAGAATTTTGTTTGATTCCATCCTTCATGTTCAAAAATTTTTAATTTGGTCTTTTAATTTGGAACTTTAGTTCTAGTTGGTCATTTTGACATAATCAAATTAAATGGGACTTAATATATTTTATCACGTGACTTGTATGTGCCTAGCGCGAAGGGCCGTAGACTAAAATAAAAAAGGGAGTAAATTGTAAAAAGGTATTTCAACTTTATTCTTTTATAAAATACCCGTAGAAGTTTAATTTGCACTTTATCTTCTCCAATTTTGTAATTTTTGCAATGTATACTAATTTTATTATTATTGACAAATATATTATGAAATGACAAAATTAGTCCATAACTATCTAAATTATAAAATGGCAAAGTTGAAGTTGATTTAAATAATAAAAAATGTAGATCAAATAAAATGTTTATAAATATTTAATATAAAACATAATCTACAAACATTTAAAAATAAAATATTATTTTTGTTACCCTTTATTAATTGCAATATTTTTATTTTTTTATTAACCATTGTTGCAATATTATTTTTATTGTCCTTTGTTGCAATATTTTAGTTTTAATTTTAATTTTAGAAAGGGAATGAACGTAGATAGTTAAGGTGTAATTATAAGCATTTAGGGACATTTTACAATTTAGATAGTTATGGGGCAATTTTTTCTATGTATAATATGTTTTTGAAAACTAACAATAATTGGTACATATTGTAAAAATACAAAGTTAGAGGGGTTATATGCAGTTTATTCTTTTTATTTTTGTTTCTATCCACTACTTTTTGTTTTAGCCACAGCAAATCATGTGATTAAATATATTAATTTTTCTTTTGCCTTGATTTCGTTAGAAAAATCAATTAAAATCAAACTTACAAGTTAACGGATCAAATAGAAATAATTTAATCAGGAAAGACAAAATCAAACTAAAGTTCCAAATTAAGGGAGGAATAGCTCTACCTACCAAAACAAAACTAAATATATGTGCTAACTAAATAAACTAGTTTATATTCTTATTTTCTTGATTACTAGCAAGTACATAGTACTGCACTGATGCTTTATTACCCAAGCTTATTGTGTTTCTTACGATTTATAACTCCAGTTATAAGGATAAGAATTGGGTTACAATGGTGGGAATAGAGGGTACGTACTGGGGATCATGTGCTTTAGACGACGACAATTGATAATATTCCTTTTTGTTTATCTGCAACATAATTCTGACTAGGTTCAAGCTTCCTTCAAATTCTGGAGATTTGACATGAGCAAAAGTTTCTGTCATGTGGAAGGCGGTCCTGATCAAGATTCGCGTGAGGCTACGATCCACTGTAAAACGATATTATGTTGAGGCTATTTCTGCATAGTGGCCACTATATAACATGTCACGCAAATTGTCAAATGCTAAAATACCGCATATGTAGAACCAACGGCATGCATCAAGGAAATTTTGGACAATAACAAAGCACTTCGACAACAAGGTATCGTGGGAAATAACTATTGAACAATAATTGTCTGTTGTGTTAAGATTCATGGCAAGTTCACATATTTTATATCAGTTTTAAAGTAATTATATAAAATACTTAATAAGAAAAATGATTTCAAATTTATTTATTTTAATTTTTTGATGAAACTTAAGTTTTACTTCACTTATTAGTTTCTATATTGACACTTTGAGAGTATTCTCTTAATAAAAAAAATTTTAACATTTAGTATTAGATATCAAAGTTAGAAAATCTAAAATGTTGGGTTAATAAGTAGCAAGTGAGTTTATGACTTATATATGAATTACTTCATTGTATTAACATAGACTATTCATTTGTAAAGGGTGTTAGACTATCATATTTTGACGACAAGCAAGCGAGTTTTGGTAGAGGTAATATCCAACGTGTTGCTTGTCTCATGGATCATTTACAGGCTTAGCCAAAACAATACCTGTAACAGTTAGTATCAAATATTCAAGTTACAAGATTTAAGGCAAATCTTTGTTTGGTGCTTGTGACAAGGATGTCGCAGCCGAGGGTAGAGCAATCTTAGCATGTTTACTGTTACGAGTCTAATGTGGTGATAGTACTTTTCAAAAATGGTTAGAACATACATTGAATGCATTGAAGCTTTAGAGGGGCTATCAAGCATTTTAGTGAGAAATTATCGGGTGATGGTAAAGGTGCTATTCCTCTTGATGATTGAGTGACTTAAGTAGAAAGAGACCTTGCACATCATAGTGTGGACCTTGAACGGGAACAAGGGAGCATACAACGATTGAATAACACTCACCAAGCTCTTGAAGAAAAACTTGGGAAGGATATGGCCGCACTGGCAGAGCTGCGAACCATGATGGAAGAGCTTTGTAAGGAGATGCAGGTTCTATCCATGACAATGGCCAATGCGACCTATGAAGGTGGGGATGTTCTTATGAGAAGAGCATTCAACCGATACAGTCACTGAGCTAAAAGCATTTGGTGGGGGCAAGAGATGCAAAGGAGTTAGAAAACTTCCTTTTTGACAAGGAGTAGTATTTTCAATGCTATAAATGTCGGGGATGAGGCCAAGAAGATTACTACTAAAACCATGTATCTATCTAGCAACGCCAAGGCGTGGTGGAGTGTGTAAAAGGCTAATATCTAAGCAGAACATTTAGTGATTGGCACTTGGGAAGAACTAAAGTAAAGGATGAAGTGACAGCTTTTCTCCCCACAATGTCGAGGAGTAAGCACATTGAACCTTATGTGGGCTAAGATAGCTGGGCTCGATCTGAGAGTTTGTGCAAAGCTTCCAAGCTTGTTTTCTTAGCATAACAGATATGTTTGATAAGGATAAACTATTTTTTTTCAAGGGCTGAAAACGTAGGCTAAAGCGGAATTGCAAAAATCCTAAGTTATGAATATAGACCCAACGATTGAATAAGCTAAGAGTTCGATGGACTACTAGTTGGAGGTGCATAAGGACTCAAGGCTGAGGGAATGAGCACCCACCCAAGGAGGCAAGAAACAACAAATCTCATGGACTATGCAACTTAAAAAAAAAAACAAAAAAACAGTGGGGGAGAATAAGTCTTCACTGGCAACAACAATAATGCACGAACAAGGCATAGAATAAGGAGTCCTATCCCATTGTCCAGTGTTGAGATGCCTCAGGGGTGCTTCGTATATAACGGCCCTCACAAAACATTTTATTAACTAAAGAAGAAGCTTCTAAATATGTTGCTTGAGGAGGATACTAGTGAACCTATCCAAGACATGTCGGCTTCAAAGGAAGATGATGGAGAGAATTCAAAAGCCATTGGGTTGTTATGTTTCCAATGCAATGCACTACAGGAATCTTTTGAGAACGCTACGGCCAACCTACAAGGGAGATAATAGAAGAAAACCAAGGCCATGTCATCTGTCGGAGCTGCTATTGATCGAGTGATCATAAAAGTTGAAGGCAAAAAGCTAGCCAAACAAAGGAAAATGGCAAAATCAACATGAACAGCATGGAAGTTGTTGAGGCAACCCATCTGTTGTTCCTAATGAGGAGATTGAGTATGTTAGGCCTATGCGTGGTGCAAACAATGACCTAATGTATATGGAATTGATCTTGAATGAGAAGCCTATCTGATCCATGGTGGATACGAGGGCATTTCACAACTATATCTCTCAATTTGAAGTGAGAAGATTGGGTCTCACTTTGGAGCCCTCAAAAAACAGAGTGTATATAATGTAACACTCATTACTATATTAGAACAGAGTGTATATATATATTAGAAAAATATACTAATATTTTGATTTTAGTTTTATTCAATTATTAAATAAGTAAAAACTCATTACTAAGTACTAATAACTCAAAACTCAAAAGTTTCTAATATTAATAATTGCCTGTATATAATGTAACTATTTACTTACTTATAGAACTACTTGGTTTACATTAATACACACACACATATACGTATGCTATAGATTAGAAAAATCTATTAATATTATGATTTTAGTTTTATTCAAATGCTGAATAAGTAAATTTTTTTATAACTAATATGTCTAATTTAATAATTGCAATATAATGATATTAATGTATTAATTGAGATATCAAAATTGTAAGAATGACATTCATATAGTAAATCACGAAAAGATAAAAGGAAATTTATTTAAAAATATAAACATAAATAAATGGAAAGAAATAGAGAAAATAAGCTTTGATTATTACTAATTTGAAGTTATATATTAACTAGGTTTAATTTGGACCTATGTATTACTAATTTGGTCATTTCTTATATTTATCATTACTAATTTGTATTATTAACTTGATTGTAATTATATGTTTTGTATTATTAAGTTTGTTATTGTGAATTTGTGATAATTTGAATTTAAGAAAGTTAGATTTTATTACTAAATATCAAAATTTGGTTCATTCGGTTGAATTCGAATTCAAACCAAAAACTAAAATTTGAATTCGATTGGTTTGAATTCGAATTTGGTTGAATTTGGTTTGGTTTTCAGTGTGGATTCCAAAAATGGATAAATTGATTAACTGAATCAATTAAATTAGAAATTCAAAGAAAATTGACCAATGAACACTCTTAATTGCAATGAGCTTGTATAATTAAAGCATACTCACGGTCGCAACATCAAAGGCTCACAAGCCTGATCAACATAGCTACCATGGCCACCTCAATTAAGACCACCCTGGTCATCCTGAACTCGCAATTTTGTCAGCGTTTTCAAGCAAACATGCTACAACTGGAGTGTTAAAAAAATGAATAAATAAATATGAAAAATGGATTGGATATATGTCTCACAGTTGTCCATTGAATTGCACGTCTCAACCAACAAGAAAATATTATATGCATTCGTTACATTATGTAGGATGTTGCAGTCAAATACAATTAGAAGAGAAGCCTATAAATTATAGGAGACTGCCTATGTATATAATAGGGGAAAAAAATAGAAACTATGTGATTCATTTGCTACACTAAATATAAGAATGCAACAAATGTTGAAATATTTTTTTTCTTAGCCAACTCTCTAGCAACCGCCTATATGGTTATTAATAGAGTGATAAATAAGGAAATGCAAACCAAAAGGAGTGCCGAAGAACCCACAATTCTTTTTTTTTTTTTTTGGCGAAAGAGTTAATTTTAAGTACTAATTGAAAATTGATTTTACAGATGGTTGAGAAAGATTGAACAAAATTGATTTCTATTTATAGAAAAATTTATACCTCATCATAACGATTAATGAGACTCGCAAAAATGCTTCAATCAAAAGGGTGGCAGCATCGGTCCACACAATGTGATTGGCAGTTGACAAGATGGATATCACGATTTTTTTTTTAAATCCCCTCATTCGAAACTGATTACAATTATTTCTATATTATTATAAAAGTATTTTTAATTTATTACACAGATATCTCTATTTATGTTTCACTAGAAGGTGAGACCTCTACTAAGAGAGAGGGAGCATAAGGGGGGAAAGGGATTGGATTATTGTTATTCGTAGGAAGTCAATATGAAATAAATATCTGGGCAGTCCCTGTTTTAGGGGAAAATATTGAGATACTATATTGAGAAATGTTTATACCCACAATAAAAAACTTAGTAAATTTCTCTCTATTACTTAACTTTCATATGAAACGAGTTACTAAAAACTATTTCGTTTAAGTATCTAACAATCCGAAGTTATGTAAAACCGTGTCATAATTGAAAGAATTAACTAATTTTTTATGTAAATACTATTAATTATTCTAATCCGTCTTGTGTTACTCATAAGAAGTTCAGAATTGTGAGAGAGATAAGTTAATATATTTTGTATGTATATTATAAGCATTAGCTTTTCCCACTTATAAGCTGGATAATTGATCGTGAGTAGAAGGTGAGACTTGGTGGAAATTGATGAGTTAATAGAAAAGAAGAATCCACTAAATTAATCATATTCAATGACAGTATTGAATGAGGTGAAGATTCCGTGAAAGTCCAGGTGAACACCTTGTGTTTTTGTTTTATACTTTTAAATATATATATATTTATTAAAAAGATACATGACATAGGTGTTAAAACGCATCTATATTCTCTGTGATTGTTTTACTGTCACACTTTATTTATTTAGATAATTCGATTTACCTTGTTTCTCTCCATAGGCTTAGCCTCATTTTTTTCCATTCTTTGGCAATATAAGTGTGTTGGTTTTGTATTCTAAAACCAATTAATTTTGAATTATAATTTATATTTATCGTCAGCGTGATTAGAAACTTAATAGGTCATATGCACAATAAGTATGATTTTTGGGCTAAATAATATTATAATTGTGTGACAATTATGAAAATAATTTATGAGATGAATTAATATTGAGAACTTATTAATAAATAAGTCATTGGATTACCTGATGGTTAAACCAAGTCTATTAACTTGGTTTATAAATAGGTCCCAATCATGAGTTTCAGGTTTAACTTAAATTCTGCCGCATATAATATATATCAGACATTTAGAGTTTCCAAAAACCCTATTTCATAATATTCATGTTTATGCTCAAAGGAACTAGTTATAACATCTTATGGTTGGTCAATTCTACAAAAATTTGAATAATTATTTATGTGGATACCATTAAAAGTTGGATAATTGTGTAACTTGTGATCAATCTCACGTATAATGGTTAATTATTAGTGAGTTTGTTACTAATGTCACATATCTTATATTATACATGAATTACAAATAAATTTTGATATATAATCAATTCTTCTGTGTATTGTGTATGTTTATGAATTGATTTCTTGACAATGTGCATAGAATGTAAGCATTGCCACTAGCTAGCTATTATAGTTGAAGTCCTTATTATTTGATATTTCTATTGCTTATCCATTGACTCTGCACCTTTGATTATCGATCCACTGACTCTGCATCTCTGTTGCGATAAGCAAGTTGTTTCGCACATCAGTGCCTTATACAATTGTGAAGCGCACACACACTAGCAAATGTACAAAAATTTCATTGTAAACCAAGTCATGTAAATTCCATAAAACAAAATCAGTTTAGAAAACTTTCCTGTAAGCAAACTAACTACCTAAACATGTATTTGCTCATGAAGTAAATTTGTTTCCTAACAAAAAAAATTTCAACATAATTAATTTCTTTTTTTTTCTTACTTTTAGTTGTTATCATAGACAAAAATTGACTAGCGTGTTATGACTTTGACTCGCAGTAGGAAGCTACGACAGTGATAAATATTATGTATGCTCTTTTTAAACTTAGAGGGAAAAAATGATAATTATTTAAAGACTCAAATGGAGACACATTTAAAGGCATATAATTCATTGCGATTTATTCAAGGAGAAATCTCTATAGTTCAATCTCTATAGATATTAAACTAAATACCAAGAGGAGGAGAAGTCGAGCGCTATCACAATTTTTTCAAGCAACTGATATTTCAAATTTTGGAAAAAATTTCACTTCTAAAATTGAGAATGGCATCTTTTGGAGAAGATATATGCAATGGCAAGGTCTAAAAAAATAACTTGTTAATATTAAAATAGAAGTTCAAACTGTGCATCACAAAAAATTAGATATAATTGAAACTTAATTTTCTTATTTGTACCTTATAGTTTGACATGCACTTCGTGGTTCATGAGGTCCCATGAAGGTTTTGCTTTAAAAGATTCAATATTAATATAACATATATGCATGGCATAAGTAGGTTAAATCAATCAAATGTTTCATTGAGTTGTGTGCTAAATGTAAGATTTTTCTATGTGGACTTATATTAATTAATGTTGCTTTTATGTTTAGTTTAATTAAGTCAGATATAAAGTCTTTTAATTAGTCTAATGTGGGACTGGCTTGTGTGGGGTATCATTGGCTGGCCTGTGATGAGAGAGTTAAGGTTCAGCTATAAATATCAGCTAAATTATCTTATCTAACTCTAATTTTTTTAGAAATACTTTCTGCTCATAAAGTTCACTAGCAAGAGAACCACTCATCAAAGCTAGTTTATTCAGAGGGTCATAAAGGGGAAGAATTTAACCAGGATCAATCCTATTTCTGCATACGGTTATGGATCAGAAGACTGATACACAATTCTTTACTTCTATCTCTAAATTCTAATCATGTATATGTTTGATCTATTGGGTTTATGCTGTTTTGGCTAACATGTGGTATTAGAGCCAAGACATAGATCATGAATGGAATATTTTGTTGTTTGACCCCATATTCGGAACAATCTCATCAAGACAAGTTCGATGGTGGCCAGAGCAACCCTATTTGACACCACACATGCTGCCAAGTGAGGCATGTGTGATTGAATTCAAAAATAAAAAAAATAAAAATAGCACGTGCAAGTCATGCGACAGATTGGTCCTAGACTCTTTTTGGGGTGTGTGTAGGCACGTCCGGAGCCCATTTTGGGAGGTTTTGGTGTCGTTGATTTTGTTTTTCATGATCTACATTTTGACATATAATCTCTATATGTTGATACCATTATACTTATGACAAATTTGGATAGAATATTATTTTTATACTTTTAGTATGAAATTAAAATATTTTTTCACTTGTATTTTTTATGAATTTTTAAATATGTTAAGCGTGTCATTATGAAAATATTCAGTTTGTATTTTTTGTAGAACATGATTACATGCAGTTAAATGACGTATTTCCCTTGTCATTTATATGGTTTAAAATTAGAGAAAACACTAAATCGCCCTCCACATTTCACCAAATAATTTTTTTTATCCTTCACTTTTAAAATAAGAACAAATAGTCATTCAAATTTTAAGAACCAAAATTTGAAAGAAAATTTCAGGACTAAACGTTCCCGTTTATGAAATTTGAAAGACTAAAAGTTCTCATTTATTTTACAAATAGTATCAAAAGTTTCGATTTATGAAATTTGAAAGACTATTTATTCCCGTTTTAAAAGTAAAAGATAAAAAAAATTATTTACTAAAATATGAAGGACAATTTTGAGTGTTTCCTCTTAAAATTATCAATATAGTTTTTATATAAGAAATAAAGTTTAATAACCTTGGTATGAGAGAATTTCATAAATTCAATCGGGCAAAGGACTGGCCAAAATGGCACACTTGCTTGGTTTTATGAAATATTGGTCTCATATTGTGGTGGAATGTGTCCTTTTCTAATATCCAATCACACTCCCAAAGTGGGTTATTGGGTAATAGATCGTAGTGTGATACATGTACATTATGTGTTTGAAGAATGATTGATTTTAGTAGTTCATATACCCAAAGGTGGTGAATTCACGAGAGTTGAAATAAGTCCTCATGGCCGCTGTTCATGTAGAAAGTTTAAAATTATGTGTCATGCATTCTGCCCAAAATACCACATATGTAGAACCAACGGTATGCATCAAGGAAATTTTGGACAACAACAAATCACTCCGACAACATGGGATCGTGGGAAATAACTACTGAACAATGATTGTCTGTTGAGATTCATGGTACGTTTCACAAATTTTATATCTGTTTTAAAGTAATTATATAAAATAATTAATAAGAAAAATGATTTCAAATTTATTTATTTAAAATTTTGGATGAAACTTAAGTTTTACTTCACTTATTAGCTTCTACAATGACTCTTTGACAGTATTCTTTTAATAAAAATTTTTAACATTTAGTATTAGATATCAAAGTTAGAAAATCTAAAATGTTGGGTTAACAAGTAGCAAGTGCGTGTATGAGATCTAAAATGTTGGGTTAACAAGTAGCAAGTGCGTGTATGGCTTATATATGAATTACCTCATTGTATTAACATAGACTATTCATCTATAAAGGGTGTTAGACTATCATATTTTCTTAATATTGGACGCAATTATGTAATTAGGGTTCACATATGGGGTTCGTGAATAAAAAATGAACTTGTGTAGAATGCAAATTCATGTCTATTTGAAGAAAAAGCGAGTTTGTAAAAAACACTAAGGGTGAGCAGATGGGTTTGGATGGAATTTACATTTGATGTAGGAGACAACTAGAGAAATTGTTGAAATTCATGGCTACTTGCCACAAAACATATTTATATTTCATTGAGTGCTATAAAGTACTTCATAAATAAAATAAGTTTAAAATTTACTATCTCAAGTTTTTAAGTCAAAATTATGATTCTGACTCATTTATTAGTCTCTATTTTGACTCATTGAGTATTTTCTTCTTGTGACAAATTCTTAATTAACTATAATAAAGGAATGGATAATGAAGATCTAAAAATGTTATTGAATTTGGACACGTGCTTTGCCTTGGGAAATATGGAATGGACAAATAAACTCCTTTCATCCTAGAGAATGGTGTATGAGTTACCTCATGGCTTATGTATGAGTGGCTAATGATCGTTACTTGTAGATTCCTTTGACATTTTATATAGAATGGCTAATGCTTATCTAAAATTCACTGAGATAGCCATAAATGATCATGGGTCCATGATATACAATAACACATTTTGTGCAAGGTAAAAATTTGGTTCTATTAAAAAATCCTCGGTGCTTATATTTAAAATAAAGTGTAGCTATGTGGGGTGGTTGGAGAATCAAGGCGGTACTACAACGAGTCCGGGTATTTAGAGCATGGTAGCATACTCATGACTATGTATCACCAATTGTGGTTTTGGCTAAGTTTCTAGTTTTCATTACTTGAAAGTCGAATGCACATGAAAGAAGCTAAGTGCGCTAGGGGGTGAGTGTATGTAATCAAACAGCAAGTGAAGGGATCTACCCACTCCTTAGGGCATTTTGCTTTCTTCGTGTACATTCGACTTTCTAGTAATGAGAACAATATTTTTTTTGCACAATTCCAATTGTCTCTTGCATATCTCATTTCATACATTGAGCTAGCCTTGGCCTGCTCGTTTCTCTAAAGGCATAGTGTGCATATCTTTGTCGCTTGCTAGTTGTGACAAACAAGTGAGTTTTGGCATAAGTAACATCCAGCATGTTGCTTGTCTCATGGATCATTTACAAACTTAGTCAAAACAATAACCCATAACAATTAGTATCACATATTCAAGTTACAAGATTTAAGGCAGAGCTTTGTTGTGCTTGTGACAAGGACGTCGCAGGTGGGAGTAGGCAATCCTTGCATGTTTATTGTTACAAGTCTAGTGTGGTACTAGTGTTTTTCAATAATGGCTAGAACACACAATGAATGCATTGAAGCTCTAGAGGGCTATCAAGCATTTTAGTGAGAAATTCTCAAGTGATGGTAAAGGTGCTATTCCCTTTGATGATTGAGTGACTTAAGTAGAAAGAGACCTTGCACATCACAGGTGGACCATAAATAAGAACAAGGAAGCATGTGACAATTGAATAACACTCACCAAGCTCTTGAGGGAAAACTTAGGAAGAATATGGCCGCACTAGTAGAGCTGTAAACCATGATGGAATAGCTTCACGGGGAGATGCAGGTTCTATCCATGGCAATAGCCAATGCAACCTATAAAGGTGGGAATGTTCTTATGAGAAGAGCATTCAACTGATACAAAGTCATTGAGCCAAAGGCATTTGGTGGGGCAAGAGATGCAAAGGAGTTAGAAAACTTTCTTTTTGACATGGAGTGGTATTTCGATGCAAGAAATGTCAGGGATGAGGCCAAGAAGATTACTACTAAAAGCATGTATCTATCTAGCAATGCCAAGGTGTGGTGGAGTGTGTAAAAGGCTGATATCCAAGCAAAGCATTTAGTGATTGGCACTTGGAAAGAACTAAAATAGAGGGTGAAGTGCTAACTTTTCCCCCACAAGATCCAGAAGTTACCATGTTGAACCTTATGTGGGCTAAAACAGGTAGGCTCAATTCGAGAGTATGTGCAAAGCTTTCAAGCTTGGCTTCTAGCATAACGATATGTTTGATAAGGATAAACTATTTTTTTTTCAAGTAAAGGCTCAAACCATAGTCTAAAGCGGAATTACAAAGATCCTAAGTTATGAATGAAGACTCAATGATTGCACAGGTTGAGTTTGGTGGACTACTAGTTGGAGGTGCATAAGGACTCTAGGCTGAGGAACAAACACCCACCCAAGGATGCAAGAAAAAATAAATCTAATGGACTATACAAAAGAAAAAAAAAACAAACAGTGGGGGGAGAGCAAACCTTCATTGGCAACAAAAACAATGCACAGATGAGGCATAGGATAAGGAGTCCGATCCCATTGTCCAGTGTTAAGATCTCCCGAGGGTGTTTTATATATAACGGCCCCCATAGAACATTTGATTGACTAAAGAAAAAGCTTTTGAATATTTGCTTGAGGAGAATAGTCAGAATACTAGTGAACCTGTCCTAGACATGTCAGTTTCAAAGGAAGACGGTGGAGAGAAATCGAAAGCCATTGGGTTGTTATGTTTCCAATGCAATGCACTACAAGAATCTACTGAGAATGCTACAACCAACCCACAAGAGAGATCAAAGAAAAAAGCCAAGGTCGTGTCATCTATTGGAGCTGCTATTGATCGAGTGATCATAAAAGGTGAATTCAAAAGGCTAGCCATACAAAGGAAAATGGCAAAAGTCAACATGAACGGCATGGAAGTTGTTGAGGTAACCCCATATGTTGTTCCTGATGAGGGGATTGAATATGTTAGGCCTATGTGTGGTGCAAACAATAACCTAATGTACATAGACTTGATCGTGAACGAGAAGCCTATCCGAGCCATGGTGGATACAAGGGCATTTCATAACTATATCTCTCAATCTAAAGTGAAAAGATTGAGTCTCATTTGGAACCCTCAAAAGGCAGAGCGAAGGTAGTCAATTCTGTATCCCAACTAGTTATGGGGATTGCAAAAGGGTTCATAGTGAAAGTTGGCTCATTCTCAATATGAATTAGCTTGACTGCAGTTAAACCGAAGGACTTCGATCTTATGATTTATATAAAATTCCTTAAGAATTACCCTATTGTCGTGGTTCCTTTTAGTAATACCCTAATCAATTTAGAAAAGCCATCCGTACTTAATTCGTGTATCATCATGAACCTCTCATGGGATAAGCTTCTCACCTATGTTAAAGAACAACGGTTGTAAACGACAAGAGCCAGGGCACCTAGAATGCCATCACTAGGTGCTAGATGAACCATTTAAAGTAATGTACAAACAATGCAACAAGTGATAGGGCATGATTTGGCCTTATCTCCAGCACACAATGTGCTTCTAGAATGGTCAAAACCAACTTATCTATTCATCCTTGCAGAGGAGCTTGCTCAACTTCTTTTCACGCCAAGCTCTAACTACTGGGAGTTGTTGGAGCTTGGCAGTCCCCCAATGCCTAAAGTAGCTTCTCAGCTCATCATTGCGCAGAAATGCCCAAAGTAGCTTTTTAGCCAACAAGTGCCTTTTGAAAAACTTTTCACAGCATCCTACTACTAGTATAGCTCCAGCAAAGTACTATAGCTCTCAACGAAGCACAAGACTAGTTTGGGATTTGGTAGTGGACCTCTAAACCTTTCAACCATAAAGGGATGCATTCACTGAATTGAAGGCGTAGAGTACATCACCAAAATAAATGGGGACAATGACACCTACTGTTTTTTTTTTTTTTTTTTTTTGCGCTTTATGGCTAATGGCCTTATACATGAGCAAGCCTTCTATGCTCCAAACTTATATGCATGACTCATACTAAATTGTGTCTTCCTATCATTTGCTTGCCAAGAAAGCATATTGCATACACACAACCTAACGTTGTGCTCATTTGGCAAATCTTGTTCTGTGTACACATATGTATCACATGCCTATGTCTAAGTGCCCATGTGCTTATTGTGTAAGCCTAACACCCTTTCTTACTTAAGTGCATGCCCAAACGTGCACAAATACTAAATTTCACAACATGCATGCAGTGCCTAATGGCCTCTTTAGTTCACTTGCTAGCATTGCATGCATGCCCACACAACGCAGTGCTCACTTTTTAGAAGATCACCCATTCCGATGTTCAAGTAGGCTTAACTTTCAAATGGATGACAATTTTCTTGCAATTAAAATACTAGTGGGCACACATTTACCATCGAAAGACGTATTTTACTTGGGGACATTATCCTAGTACCCTGAGTCTTGAGTCGCTCGATGGGCCCAGTCGTCCAACCAACACTCGGGCAACCTTAGATGAAAACTACAATACCTGGAACTTAACTAAAATAATAGATAGGTGTTAGTTTTCACGCTAGCATTATAAATATATAGTAGATGCTAGAAAAACATGGTTTTCATTAAGAAACAACTTTCTTTTGTAATAAACTTTAGGAGTAGTATAAAAAGAAATCACAATATTTGTAGAAAACCGCAATTTCCCTTTTGGTAGGAAGGATTGCCTTGGAGGTAACACTTCTGATTATTTTGCCAAGGCATACTTAGTGGGGGGTATTATTGTTGGGTTTTCCTCACTACCCTTCAAACACTTGGCTATCTTTTAATAATCTTTCTTTCAACTTTCAATATTGTGAACTCTTAATTTTTCCCTTTCAATTACTCATTCCTCTAAAAGTATTACTTGTTTAGATTACTAGCATGCATGTGAATTGCGACACATAAGAGAATTGCTTGACAGAAGTAATGTAGGAGTGTTAATTGTCTCATGGGTGCATTTGTGTGAATGTCAATAACATGACTCATGATATTATGGCAAGGTGATACACTCTACTCTTTGCAACCCCTACACTAATCGTATATCAAAAAGACCACAATGAATATATGCATATGTTGGATTAGATTTTATATATGTTATGTACATATGTGTGTATAAAACTTTAAAAGTTAAAATAATTTCTAAAATTATCAAGATATGATTTTTCACTTTTAAATTTGCATTTTATTATATACAACACATATTATATTTCAATCATGTACAAATAAGGTGCATATATATAATGTACTTATTTACTTATTTATAGAATTACTTGGTTTACAATATAATATATATATATATTAGAAAAATATACTAATATAGTGATTTTAGTTTTATTCAATGCTTAAATAAGTAAAAACTCATTAATAATTACTAATAACTCAAAACTCAAAAGTTTCAAATATTAATAATTATATGCATATAATGTAACTATTTACTTATACAACTACGTGGTTTACATTAATATACAAACACACACACACACACACACACACACACACACACACATATATATATATGTATGCTATAGAGTAGAAAGATCTATTAATATTATGATTTTAGTTTTATTCAAATGTTGAATAAGTAAAAAAAATTATAACTAATAAGTCTAAGTTAATAATTACAATATAATGACATTAATGTATTAATTGAGATATTAAAATTGTAAGAATGACATTCGTATAGTAAATGACAAAAAGGTAAAAGGAAATTTATTTAAAAATACATACATATCTGGAAGGAAATAGAGAAAATAAGCTTGGATTATTACAACTTTGAAGTTATATATTAACTTGGTTGAATTTGGAGCTATGTATTGGTAATTTGGTCATTTCTTATATTTATCATTACTAGTTTGTATTATTAACTTGATTGTAATTATGTGTTTCATATTATTAAGTTTGTTATTGTGAATTTGTGATGATTAGAAGTTTAAAAAGTTAGATTTTATCACTAAATAGGTGAAAAAACATCTTTAAAAAAAGGGGAAAAAAATGAATTCAATTAATTCGATTGAATTGGGCCGAATTTGAATTTGGTTTATCAAATTCGAAGTCAAATTCAAAATTTGGTTAATTCGGTCAAAATCGGATTCAAACCAAAAACTGAAATTTATTCAGTCGATTTGAATTTGAATTCGACCAAATTTGGTTTCTTTTTCAGTGTGAATTCCAAAAATGGACCTATGAACACTCTTAATTAAAACTTCACTTGCACACACTCATGGTGTGATTTTTGGAAGCTGCCAAAATCGTCCATAGTACCACTTTAGGCAATTATGGTGCGATTTTGGTGAATAGCATTTTTTTTTTCCAGTTTTTTAGCATGAAGAATTGATGGATTCTAGTCAACTGGTGCGGGACAATTTGTGCTTCTTCTTCCTGGGAGAATTGAGGGATTGCATCCTCCTAGTGAAGTTTAGTTCACACTTCTTCATAGCTCGTTTGTAGTTAGTTAGTTTGTTTTTTATCCCTACATGTTTGGGTTAGTTTCCCTATTTATTAGGGTTATTTCCTTCATGTTGGAGGTGTTTTCGGTGACTCTTTTAGTCGTACTTTCCTTAGTGGTTACTTCCACGGGGAACTATTAGCCTTGTTTTGGCTATGTACAAATTTACAAATTGCAATAAAATATCTGCCATTTCAGGAAAAAAAAAACACTCTTAATTTTAGTGAGTTTGTATAATTAAAGCATACTCATGGTAGCAACATCAAAGGCTCAGAAGCCTAATCAACATAGCCATCATGGCCACCTCGATTAAAACCACACCACCCCGATAATCATGAACTCGCAATTTCGTTAGTATTTTGAAGCAAACATGCTACAACTGGAGTGTTAAAAAAATGAATAAATAAATATGAAAAATGGATTTGATATATGTCTCACATTTGTCCATTGAATTGGAAGTTGGCTAAAAAAATATTTTATACATTCGTTACATTATATAGGATTTCGCAGTCAGATACAATTAGGAGAACAACCTATAAATTATGGGGAACTGCTCATGTATATAATAGGGAAAAAAAAGAGAAACTATGTGATTGATTTGTTACACTAAAGATAAAAAAGCAATAGATGTATAGAATATTTTTTTTCTCATCCAACCCCCCAGCAGCCACCTATGTGGTTATTTTTAGAGTGATAAATAAGGAAATGCAAACCAAAAGGAGTGCCAAAGAACCCACAATTCTTTTTTTTTTTTTAACGAAAGAGTTAATTTTAAGTACTAAGTGAAAATTGATTTGACAAATGATTGAGAAAGATTGAAAAAAATTGATTTCTATTTATAAAAAAAATTATACCTCATCATAGCGATTAATGAGACTAGCAAAACGCTTCAATCAAAGAGGTGGCAGCATCGGTCCACGCAATGTGATTGGTAGTTGACTTTTTTTTAAGTCCTCTCATGGATAATTAATTATAGTTGTTCCTACACATTATAAATGTATTTCTAATCTATTATACGGATATCTCTATTTATATCTCACTAGATGAGTGAGGCCCCTCACTAAGAGGGAGGAGGTTGGATTGTTGTTATTCATAGGAAGTCAAAATGAAATAAGTATATGCGTGGTCCCTTTTTTACGGGAAAATATTGAGATGTTATAATAAGAAATGTTAATACCCACAGTAAAATTTTTTTAGTAAATTTCTCTCTATTACTTAACTTTCATATGAAATGAATTACTAGAAACTATTCTATTTAAGTATCTAACAATCCGGGGTTATGTAATACCTTGTCAAAAAATGAAAGAATTAACTATAATTTTTTATGTAAATATTATTAATTATTCTAATCTGTCTTGTGTTACTCACAAGATGTGCAGAATTGTGAGAAAGATAAGTTAATTTATTTTATATGTATATTATAAGCATTGGCATCTTGAATTAACACTTTGACTTTGTTGGATTGGCTGTTCATACCTAATGTGTATGATGGGACAAAAATCCAAAAGACTAAAAATGGACAAGGAACAAAACCCAAGTCTAAGGTTTAGGGAAAAACAGAGAACATATCTGATTTCAGCCATCTGTAACAAAATATCTGAAAAACTCTACATTGATTTCTTCCTATATATGTATCTATAAAAAAAAGGTCCATCGCCTGTAGTTCGCTATTATCTTTATATCTGTATTTAGGAAATAACTTAAAAGACTTAAACTCCTAAAAGGCATAAACTCTTCTAACTATTAAAAAAAAAAACCTGATTTTTATTTTCCTTTTAACCATATTTCCTCCTGCATCAGTGCGAATTCATTTTGATATGAAACTAA
Organism: Gynochthodes officinalis; assembly: GCA_020080225.1. Lineage (NCBI taxonomy): Eukaryota > Viridiplantae > Streptophyta > Magnoliopsida > Gentianales > Rubiaceae > Gynochthodes > Gynochthodes officinalis. The sequence continues at coordinate 35,318,455 of CM034619.1, read as the reverse complement.
TTGGTGCGTGCTACTACATAAAACCACTTTTTTTTTCCTTTTTTGAGCATGTTATTTCGTGAAAACACAGGATGATCTTGAATGAAAATGGTTGGAGGAAGTTTAGAAAAATGACTTTCTCTTGTGGACCATGGGAGATACCAAGACATTTTACTTGACAACAAGATAATCATGATAAAGAAAGAAGAAGATTATTGTGATTTTGTATGATAGTTTTGACATTTAAAATGGTAGACTAAATAGCCAAAAAAAAAAAAAAAGGAGATTGAAAAAAAAAGATTGATGACTCGTAATAGTATTGAACACAGTATTCTTATCAATGGTGATTTGGAGGGAATGTGGACTGATTGATGTAGACCTATTCAAATTGGCCTAGACTTAACGAATTAATTCCTTATTTTACTCTTTGTAGTTTGGTGCATTTTTGCCTTCTTAAATCATCATCAGGCTAGCTTAGAGATTATAAAGTGGAGCATTGGGAGCTTTAAGGGAAAATGTTATATGCTTATTGTAGAGAGGAGATTTTCAGTGACTTCTCAGCCATTTATCTGACTTAACACAGAAAGTGGCAAGATGAGCTGGTTCTACTGAACTTCTAAGAGCTTTCCACTTTATATTCTAGACGTACGGTCGTCTGGGCTATAAGTGTTGTAGGATGTGCATTCATGGATTCAAAAATAGTTCTTTTAGCTGTTGCAGTATATATTGCTGAGAAGACAGTTCTTTTATGACAGAGTGAAAATTGATGTAGTTCAAAATCTTAATGTTTTGGCAGTTAACTTGCATACCCAATATTTACAAGAAGTTTCTTCTGAGCATAAAAGCTTGAATGACATTTTTTGGTGTATATTAGAAATAAGTTTTTCAACCTAGTACTTGAGATGCTATTATTAAGGAGAATTTACCTTTCCTATTTGATTAAAAGATAAGAGACATAGCAGGATGCTTGGTTTCATAAGCAAGATTCACTTGCCAATATAATCGAATTTATGATATGTGTTGTGTAGTGTTTTGTACTCTCATGAGACAAAAACTCTCTTTGATGCCTTGCTTTTCCACTGCTTTGAATATCTGAGTGATACTTATGGTTAACTTTTGTCTAATGACCAACTGATGCTTGATGGCAAAATTTTATTACTTCTAAGGCAGGTGTATTAAAAAGCAGAAATCTTTTCTTCTGAGTATGATGGTAAAATAAGCACATCTGGCTTCCATCGCAAAGCAGGATTCACACGAACTGCATGGTCACTACATATAATGTTCTTGTTTTAATGTTGTTTAAATAGCCTTTAGTTCTGAATATAAATAGTAAATAGTTGCATCAGTTCCCTACTGTACTTGGTGATTATAGATTTTTGAAGGCAACATGACATTTCTCAGATTGTACTCATCCTGCATCAGTGGCTAAGTTGCTCAGTAACTTTGTGAACTATGGAAGAGGTAACAATGAATCGGTGGAGGAGCTCCTTGTTTCTCTACTGATAAAGGTGATACTTACATCTCCATTGGATGCTAAATTTATTTGTGTAATTTACTAATTCCTGCTTCACAGCTGAGAGGTATGAAACATATGACGTATCTTCTGTCACAGTTAGAATCTGTTGAGAAACTGTGGCCCAAAGGTCTCTGTGCAAGTGTATGTCAAGGATCTTGGACGTCAAAAACTTAGGAATCTAAAGTTGGCCACCATCAATGTAATTATCTTCTTTTATCAAGTTTTGGATATTTTTGTTGTTCATGGAGGCAATTCTTTTTAATTCTTGTGCCTTCAGGTTGAGGATTTCACTGACCGATCTCAAATTGTAGCAAGGGCAGTTGGTGCTGCAGAGATGAAAGTTATTTACAGTTGTATCCAACAATCTATCCAGCATATTTTTACATTCATTGATGGCCAAATTGAAGGATCCAAGTTGCAGGAACTTTTATTTGGCCAGGCTGCCAAGCCACCTGTGGGTGCAGGAACTGCTGGCTCTAAGATGAATGTAGTGACACCTAATGCAGTAGTAACTCCTATTCCCTGTTAGTTGACCTTGGCAAAAGGGAAACAAAATATTCATGTTTCATAGAAAAGAGACCACAGTAGGCCAAGTGGTTTCGCCTTGACCAAGAAGATGCGATATACTTATGGTTCAACAGGAAATCCTAGTGTCAATAGTGGGGAGACATCCTCTTCAAATCTGTTAGGATCATAGCAATTTGCACATTTTGAGTTGGAAAAAGCACAGCGAGGAATGATGCGGATGAATGACTAGGGAGAAACTCGGAAACATACGGCTGCTGGAGGTCAAGATGGGGTAGGATAGAGTTTTGCTTCATGTCATCGTACCCTGCTGTATGCTTCCAGTTCAATTAATCAGGTTTTATCTACTTCATTAAGTTATCCTGCTCTTCTAGCCAATCCAACTACTCTGGAAACTTCACAGCCCTCTTTTTTTTTTTCTTTCTTTTGCCAAAATGTCAATAAGTATATTAACTTTGCAACGATTAACTCTTACCGGCAATGTTTGAACTTCGGACTCTCCTTAGCTCTATCAAAGACTAAGACGAACAAAACCTCTCGTAACAAGAAGACATTCCCACAAAATAGTACCCCAAGAATCTAAGAGCTAGAGAAACAATAATTATAGGAAAAAAAGGAAAGACCTACTCCAAGATTCACAGAAATACTCACCCAAAAATCAACGCCTCATAGGCTCAACATCCATAGATACCTGTCGAGCTTCCCTCCATTCTTGTATTGCCCTATATAACACCTCCACCTCTTCTCACCACTCACCTTTGAACACTCACGCATTCCTCCACTTCTAGATCGACCACATGATATAGACAGTAATTTGAGTCATTTCTTGCCAAAACACAGCACTACGATGCGCACAAATAAAATACCACCAGTCCCTAAAAGAACCTCCCGCCGTCTGAAATGATCCCACTGAACTGGAGCCAGCCTCCAAATTAACTGAACCCTAGAACAATGGAATAAAAAACGATCCAGATCTTCCTCCTCAAGCCCACACACAGCACAAATAGGATCCACATCCATTTGTCGATAAAGCAACTACCTCTGAAGTGGTAAAATATCATGCCAGCAACACCAAACGAAGTGACGCAATTTACCCTTAATCTGCAACCACCAAATTGTACGCCATATTCGTTGTAAATTAGACCTAAAGCTGCTAGACCTAGGATCTCGGTGCGCAGCTTCACGGTCGTTACGCAATAGCATATACCCGGACTTAACAGTATAATCCTCATGCGGAGAGAAGTGCCAAATAAGCTTATCCACTGTATCTAACACTGCTAGCGGGATCGTCAAAATCTCATTTGCCACAGGCAATTGAAACAAATTAGAAACTCGATCCCTATGCCAAGCACTTCCACCAGACTACAATAACTCACTCACCCATGTTTCTGACCGCGCTTTTGAAGTATTTCTCGTTGGTCTAAAACCTTGTAGCCCAGGGATCCAAGGTGAGTCCCATATACGAATTGAACTGCCATCCCTTACTTTAAATCGTGCCCCAAGCCTAATAACACTCCTTGCGCCCATCCACCCCTTCCACAGGCATGAAGCATTGCCCTTGCAATTCATATGCAACACATCATTCGTAGGGAAATATTTAGCCTTCAGCAGCTGGCTTATCAATAGTTGTGGTTTGGTAATAACACGCCAAATTGTTTAGCTAGCATAGCATCATTAAATTGCTAAATATCATGAAACCCCATTCCTTCCTCATCCTTCGCTCTTGTCATTTCAGCCCAAGATTTCCAATGTATGTTCTGTCCACCACCTTGCTTTGCACCCCACCAAAAGTTTGCCGAAAGTCTGCTTATCTCCTTACAAACCCCACAGCAACTTAAAATACCATAACATACACCGGAAGTGCATTCACAATCGCATTGATAAGAACTTCTTTGCCCGTCGGGCTGAGAATACCATTCTTTCAACTTTGTATCCTATGTCTAACTCTTTCCACCACAAAATGAAAAACCCCCCTCTTAGATCTTCCAATCCGCATTGGCAACCCCAAATATCTAGCGTTTCGTTGTTCTGCACCTCTTCCAACTCATGACAAATCTAGTATCTCCGATCGCCTCTCACATTTCGGCCAAAAAATAAGGAAGACTTGTTCAAATTAATAAGCTGTCCAGAACTCTGGCAATATACTTGGAGAATAGCTTGCAACTGCTGCACATGCCACACCTCTGCCTCACAAAACAACAAAGAGTCATCAACAAAAAAAAAGAAAAGAAGTTATGATCGGACCATTACGACTAGCTCTCATTCCCTTATAATCCCCTCTCACACAAGCTTGTTTAATGGCATTGGACAACGCTTCCGAAAGAATCAGAAACAGATATTGAGAAATAGAATCACCCTGTCGAATACCTCTGGATGGCTGAATGAAACCACACTGCCACCATTAATGTTAATAGTCATCGTAGCCATACTAATACTGGCGTGAACCCTTGGATAACTTGTTCCAAAAACTCACTACACAAGTTGTGCCCCTTGGATCAACCCAACTGAAATCTTTCCTTGGAGATGGTATGTTCCTTGAAGGTGGAATAGGTCCTCAACCCCTAGATAACCTGTACCTAGAAACCTTGGAATCAATTGAAGGATGGAATCCGAATTTCCTAGGGAACAAATCTAGGAAATCAAGAACAACAAACACACAAATTCCGAATTTGTGTAATTTGCAAGTAATTACAGAAACTAGAGAGCAATTCTCTCAAGCTTGTAATGTCAAGAACCAAATTTTCATTTCATCAAATCTGCCCTCCAAGGGAGGCCGACGGCCACTTTAAGGATACAAGGCATCCTTCACAAGTGCTAGGGTTTCTAGGGTGTCTAGGGTTTCTTTAGAGCCAAATGGGCTCACATGACTCTTGGGTTGACCTTATGGGTCTATACCACCCTCTAATAACTAAGACCAATGACCTTAAGGGTCCTAAGGAAAAATAGTAGTCAAGCCAAACCCATTAACAAGACCCAATTACACTTAGTACATTAATAAACATGACCTTGTCAATCTTGGTCTTCTCCCCATCCTTTTGGGCCGTTTGGATGAGTCCATTCAAGGCTTCCTTCATTTTCTTTGTTCTAGCCCTTGTCATCATGCTTCGGGTTCGAAGTCTCTTCAATGCTTGTTGGATTCATATCAGTCCCCCCTTCTTCGAGAGGATTCGTCCTCGAATCCAGATCATCATAATCTGCAATGTCAAAAGGAGACAAATCAGCAACATTGAATGTAGTATTTACATTGTACTTACCAGGAAGGTCGATCTTGTAAGCGTTGTCATTGATTTTCGCGACAACTTGGAAAGGTCCATCTCCACGTGGATGCAATTTTGTCGACCTTTGTACTGGAAACCTTTCGTTGCGCATATGAACCCTCACCCAATCTCCTGGTTCAAAAGTGACTTTCTTTTGACCCTTGTTTGCATTTCGAGCATAGGATTCATTCATCTTCTCAATATTCAGCCGAACCTGCTCATGTAACCTCTGGACAAAGTCAGCCTTGCGCTTGTTTGGTATGTTTGTGCCCGGTCTTTATTTCTGAAACCAAGCATAATTCTTGTTTTGTGGAATCTGTGTATAGATGACATTACACAATGTTATTGGTCTATATTGGGAGACAGAACTAGGCTAGTGCACCTTAGGGATCAAAGTAATCAAAGTATGATTTAATGCTTTAAGCAAGTTTCCATGAGTGAAAAATTCCCTAACCGCATTACACACATCAGTACCCACCACATCCTAATAAGTTTGAAAAAGAAGGATGTCATATCATTAGGTCCAGGAGCTTTAACCGAATTCATTTGAAAGAGGACATCTTTAATTTCAGCATCCTCCACCGGTCGCATCAACCTCCTATTAATACTCGGTGAAATAGTCTTAGGCATGCCTTCAAGCAAAGATGGACAAATTTGTGGCTTCGCGGAAGTACACATCCTCTCAAAATACTCCACCACCTCCTTCTGCACCGCACATAGTGTGCTGCACATCTCTCCCGAAACTGACCTAAGAGACTCAACACAATTCCGCTTCCTCTGCTGAACAGTAGATGCATGAAAAAACTTGGAGTTCCTATCCCTCTCCTTAAGCCATTGAATCCGTGATTTTTGTTGCCAAAACATTTCTTCATCCTTATAAGCTCGCTGCAATTGGCTCCTCAACATACACCATGTACTCCAATCCCTAACTCCACCCCCACAATAATGCCCCTATTTGAGCTTTAAGCAGTTGGATCTTCTTTGCAAAATTAGACCCATGATGCCTACACCAATGTAGCAGATCCACCCGGCATTGGGCAATCTTAGACGTCAAAATATACTGATACGTACCCCATTGACCCTTTCCTCATGCCGCCTTCACCCTATCCAACATCCCTTCTTTCTGCGGCCAATGCTTAGAAAAAATAAAATGACTCCTTACCCTCTAGAACATCGGATCCGCATCCAACATTATCAAAGTATGGTCCGAAGCTTGTTTGTCAAAATGCTACACTTTAGCACACTGAAAGTGCATCATCCATCGAAGAGACCCAAAAAAAGATCCAAGTGTTTCTCTACATATCCTTCCCCTTCCCTAAGATTACTTCATGTAAATTTCTTACCCACAAATCCAAAATCAACCATTCCCAACTGGCTTATGAAATTAAGAAAAGGTAAACAACTAGTGTCAGTTCGTAACTGCCCCCCCTTTTCTCATGTGGATAAACAATGGCATTAAAATCCCCACCCATAACCCACCATTCACCTCACTTTGGTTGTTTAGAAACTAAATAACTCCATTGTTGCTCCCTAATCCTACTATTAGTACTAGTGTAAACAAAAATAGCCTACCAAACAAAATCCACCCCTTTAACTTTACATTGCACTTGTACAGAGAGATTATTTCTCACAATATTCAACACAGACACATCCTCAGCCCAACACACTAATAGACCACCTCTAGCCCTATCTAGTTCGACATGGCACCATCTACCGTAGAACATCAACTTACCCACCAAGTGCCAATCTCGTTTCTCCCCCAAATGAGGCATCATATTTGCCTGCTACTGTGGCTCATCTGAAGTAGACAGCAAACAGCCTTCCAACCTTCTCCACTTCGGAATAAGAGAGCATCTTTGGTTGCATGTAGGAGGCAGGTTCATCGGCTGAGAAGGCAAACTCAATGGCTGAAGTTTAATAGGCTTAGACAGCACCTGCTGGCTACTGTGACTGGAGCCGACCACCCACGAGCTCAGAAGCTTTAAGAACATTCAGCATTCCTTCTTGCTACATCAAGCCCCCACCACCAGCCGTCCTCACCACCAAATCTCTCAATTTTACATCAACTAAGCCGCTGGATGCCTTGTCACCGACCTCACGTGCAGCAGCCACCACCTCACCCACCGACACCTTATCACCACCAACAGTACCACCTCGCTACATTTCCAGCACCGCAGCCATCCTCACTGCCATTTCTCCCTGCTCGTGTGGTAGCATGGGATCAGAAAGCTCTCCCTACCCCACAGCCAACACTTCAGAGCTCATTTCTCCTCTATCCCACCACTGTGTTCCGCCCAATTCAACCTACCTATTCACATACAAGCCACTCCTTTTACATACTACAGCCATAGCCATCTTATCCACAACACCATCCAACTCGAACCCAACACGAAGCCAATCCCCAAACTGGCCCACTAGAAAATGATTGTCCTGCTGATCATCACCTCGCTTCACACACAAATTCTCCACATGACCCTTACATCCACATTAGACATAGAATGCAGGAAGAAATTCATATTGAAACAAAACCCAGCAAGACAAATCTTGAAAACAAACCTTAGTTCCTCAAACAAACGGCTGCTCCAAATCAATGGTAACCAACAACTTCAAATGTCTTCCATGCACACTGCCGCTTTCGGGAATGAACACCTCATGCAGCTTAGGAAATATGCGCCCAATCCGAGTCCCTATTTCTCGAGATATCCAATGAGGGGGCAAATTCCAGACTTGAACCCATATTTGCACTCTCTGAAATTGGGAATCCAGACTTGTTACAATCGGTGTCCACCCCATAGCACCAGATACTAGCGCTGATAAGTCTAGCCTCGCCCAACTAGGACCTTCTTCTTATCCTCCAAGGTCTTAAAAATAAATTGGAAAAAATTGACACCCAACTCCCAAACCAGAATAGGATGACTAATCGACCAAATAGCCTCCATCGCACTCCTCAAACCCAGAAAGTTCGCACGTTTATCACCAAATATCTTCCCAAGAAGGCTTCGATACCCCTCATCTTGGCCAACTTGAATATCAGTCTCCTCCAACGCCACACCTTCCTCCTCTACCGAAAACAGCTGAAGTTGCTACACCAACCCATTCACCTCCAACTCCCAAGCCGAAGATCAACCTACCGCCGAGAACAAACACCCAACACCCACACTCTTCGTCAGACCAGGAAGACTTAACGCTTAAGAAAAGAGTCTTTCTTTCCAGAACGGTAGCACACCAACTCGCACCTTTGTCGCACCACCCTTGCATGTAGAGGTAAGTGTTAACTTACTCTCGGGACTTTTTTTGACCGGGACTAATAACTTATATAATGATTAGTTCACACAAGCTTTCTTCCCCAAGGAACCCAGTAGTCACAAAAACTCATGCAAGTGGGACCGTTTAGGTCATTCTGCTAATTGTAGCCATTTATTATAGAATTTCATGTCTAGTGTCATATATCACAACCCAAGCATTTTAAAGAAAAAGATATGAAACCTTGTGTTTTTCTTTTTCCTCATCTTTTGCTGTTGCTTTTATTTATTTGTTTGATAGAGGAAGAGGAAAAACAAGCGTAATTTATGGTCTTGTTCAATCAGCATAAAATGGCCCAAACTTGGTAGGAGAGACTGGAATTCATGGCTGAAATTGATAGAAAGCCTCCTGAACTTTACCTATTTTAATGGTTAAGTCTAAGAGAGGAAATGGTTTATTGGCCAAAAATGAACGAGTAAGATTGTTTAAGAACCAATTTAGGCCTTTGCCCTTACTATGGTCATGGAAAGAATGTCTGACCTCTCCTAGATTTTGTCTGCTTGGTATGTATTACCTTGAATAAGATGTTATAAAGAGCAGCACACTGAAGGTGAGTGGGCGAACTTCCACGCATTTACAGATGGCCTCCAGGATGATGATTAGATTGCAAGTTTCGTGTTTCCTCTGCAATCAGGGGCCTGTGTAGGTGGAGGAGGTGGATATAAAGTGAACCACCAAGACCAATGAACTTTGTATGCTGTAGCTGTATATTAGCATAGCATTAAGCAGATGTTAGAAAAATTCCCTAGAGATGCATCTCTAGGTAGACGTCCCGAACTTCTGTTGCTGATCACTGATGTCTGATTTTATGTATATGTATATGTGATACCAGTGCTTTAATCTTTGTCAAGTCTTTTATGATCTCACAATCTTCTGAATGGTCTCCTAATTTGTTAGGTTACTGCATTATTTCACTTGTGTTCTTGATATGTGTTTTGCCCTTTTTTTGATAAAGGAAGATATATTCATCAGTATTAAAATGATGAACATTACAATTCAAAACATGCGCTATCTGCCATAATTTTCTAGTTACCTTTATGAACAAATCTGAAACTAGAAAAGTGGCAAAATACAGGACATCCTTAAACAGATTCGCAAGCGTGAAAGGAACTTCTTCTAGATCAAACAAAATTTGAAGGAATTACGACAATCAGTATGAATAGTGACACAGGTCCGGTCATTGACTCCTTAATTTAAGGCTTCTAGAATATGCACCAAGTTTTATTGGCATTGATACCAAGTATTTGGCCTGATATCTTGCTACCCATTGCAAGCGTTTCTGATCTACTTATTAGCACGATGAATGAACATCTTATTGCCATTTTGACGTGGATAACCAAAATAAAAAGTTGAGGCATCCATTGCCTTTATCCCTCGTAAGTCCACTATTAAGACCATTTTGACGACACTCTCCAATCCAATTAGTGATGCGTCTAATTTCAAAAGTTGATGAATTCTTTATGAATGATTCCGTAAAGAAACGAGAGGATGGTGGCACTTGAGAATTCATCTTCATTTTTTTTTTTTCAATTTTTGCATTAACTTTTGCAATAGGTTAAAGAGTAAGAAATAAAAAATTCAACGAGGGATCTTTATGAAAAGTTATAGCAGTTGTCAAAATTTGGACTTTTATTTATAGAGAAAATGTGTTATTTCTTTTAAATAACAAATTTATATTTTCAGATTATTTTTATGATACTTCACACTAAATTTTGATATTGTCTACCATTAAAATTTAAGAAATAAATAAATAAAATAAAATATTATTGAAGTATAATTTTTTTTTCAGTTATCAACAAATACTAATAACTATTCATTCCTATTGCGAGGGCCAAAGTTCATGAATTTCATTTCATACGCTGACTTGGTTTTTCTAGATGACCAACATTTATTTAAATTAAATACATGATCAGAAATTTCACCATTTATTAAAAAAAATACAGAAAAAATGATTTTACTATAATTTGTACTTAGTCAAAATTAGAATTTATTTTATGATAAAAACCAAACAAAGATCCCTCAGTATGTTTGACCTTTAATATGCATATAATATAATATTAAACTTTTTTTTTTAAAAAAAATATTGAGGTTCCAATAACCATAATATTTTAATTTTATGAGTCATATGTAAACACTTAGAATTACTCCAAACAACATAAAATGAGAATTAGACAAAATAATTCTATACCTATGGTGAACCATGTAATTTACTGTATAAGTACAAAAGCATGAAATAATTGCTTCTTATTGGTTACAACCATCAACTCATGATAATCATTAATGTACCTTCTCGTTTTATGGTTTCAAAGGAAATTAGAATCTGATCGCCATCCATTTTGAAAGGGAATGGGAATGTCATAGTTGTCCATAGGCAATCACTTATGTAAACTTGTTTTAATCATTTTCTAAGATATACTTTCATATATTTATTTTTTGTAAAGAAATAAATTCAACATAAGCAATAGTTAGCTATCACCACCAGTCGACTAGGAAATTTCTAAACAAATTACCACAATTTGGCGATTTGTTCAGCAGTGGGATTGAGTAGACAATGGTTATTGTTATTTTTAAATCTAAATATTTTGAAGCATGGGTTATAATAGTGGTAGAAAAAGCACTATGTCCTATTCAAACTTCAAATAGTATACTTTAACCATGTTAATGTTTATTGAAAATCTTTTTTTTTTTTCAAATAAAATTTCAAGCATTGCTTTGGACTTTGAACCCTTTGCTTCCTACGGGCACCAAACTTGAGCATGTAATCTCACAATTAGCTCAACAGGTTGTTGAGAAACGTGTAGCAACACAAAGGGAACTAATAGTTGGGCCTTCAGATGATCACATTTGGTTCAGTCGTCAGAGCTTGTCCTTGGGTTGATTCATATTTTGTTGCAGATGCTTTTGAAATTGCAGTTTTCTTCTGGGCTTGAGTAAATACATAACTCATATTCGATCTTGGTCTGAGCAAAATATCAAGTTCTATCCCTCAAATAAATTAACCCCTTCTGTTTGAAGTGTCTTCCTAGCAGCACAAGATTTATATAAAGCTTTTCAACAATGACACGATTAGCACCATTTGACTCTTGCATCATGGGAGAAATTGGTTATATCATCCCAAGAGTCGTTATAGGGTATGCAATTTGTTTGCAGCTCATTTGCAGTTCTGTAAGTTTTTGGTGCAGTTCGTTTGCAGTTACAACACCTTTTAACTGTATGCAATTGTAACGTAGGTTCAAGCATATTTCGTCCATTTTTTCTGGTTAAATAAATTAAAGTTGAATGATTTTTATCCAGCAATCTCACATGTTGTCCTTGTTCTTTATTCAAGGTAAATTGTAACTTTTTTTCCCCTTTCTCGTTTGTCTCCACGAGATGGATTACGAAAAGAAAATTCGTTCTCGGGGATTTGAGTGGAGAAGAGGAAAGGCTCAAATCATGCTAAGTTTTCTTGGAAAAAGGATAATAAATAAATAAATAAATAAATAAATTTTGCAAAAAATATATATTTACTCAATTGGAAGTTCTTGATCCGCAAGGTATGTGCTCTTTGCATATTCTTTTAATATATTATGGTTTATAATAGTGTTTGACTTTTTATGCTTTGGTATTTTTATTTTCTATTTTTAGTTAAAATTCTCAAATTCATTCGAATACTAAAATTTATAAAGTTTATAGTCATGCTTTACCTTGTTTATTGGTTAGTTCCTAATTAAATACTTAAATTTCAATTACTATGAGAGATATTACATTATGATTCAATGAGAAGTAACTTAAAAGGAAAGTTGTGTTATGATTCTTTAGGTTAAACATGCTCTTCGGAACTGAGTGGAGCCAAAATGACATGATCTATTGAGAAATTTTTTTTAATAGTTTCCCTATGTAGGTAATTCCTTAAATAGCTAGGCTAGTTTTAAAAATTAGATACAACTAAATTTTGATTTCACAAATGCAAACTCAAGCATTTCAACCCTCCTCGCTCCAAAAGAAAAGTATATATGTTTTACTTATCTTGGTAGTAATTGACAAAGGTGAATTTTATAAAAATTTATAGGTTGTAATATCTAAATGTAGGCCACATAAATTATATGGTGTAGGAATTATATAAATTACATGATATGGATAAATTGTATAGATTACATGAAATAGTGAGAGTTACATGAAATAGCAGGATTTAAATGAAACAAAATAGAAGATCATAAAATGATAATAAATAACATACGTAGATATCTACTTCATAACAGAGTTAAGAAATTTTCCTTTATTTACTTTTTAATCTCAGACATGGATACATAAGAATTAACTCGAAATACACAAGAATAATTAAGTTGTCAAACTTTTTTTTTTCCCCCTAAGAAATGATCCACCATAGTGATATAAAACATTATTAAATATACAGCATTGCCCAATGGCAATGAAAATCTTAGAACTCACATGGAACCTAAGTGAAACTAACCGATTCTGAAAGCAAATCCACCTAACTAGAATAGCTAAGTGGAATAAAATACCTAACTTGTGGGCTACTACGAGAGCATTACAAACAACAGATAGAATTGTTGGATACAAATAGAATACAGACACATCACGCATCCACTTAGACCAACGCTTGTTTATGTCAATATCTTTACGCTGCTTAGTACATCGAATACCTCTCCGCCCAAGTTAAGACATCCACATCTGGAATGGAAGATAAAATCCTAAAACATAGAAACTGAAACTCTAAGTTATAGAGACCAAAAACTAACCTTAAAAAACAACTAACCTTAAAAAAAATAATAAATAAAATCGCATCTTGGATTGCATTTTCTTGGCCTGCCGTAGTTGTTTGAAAAGTCACCCTTCCGGCTCAAAAAAGTTTTGTCACGTCAAACTTTGACTAATTTAATAGTGCACATTACTATTCGTTGAGAATACACGAAGTTCATTCTCATCATTTTATGTACATGTTAAGTATGTCTTGATTCATCTTGGATTCCACAAATACATATTACATGCTAAATTTAGGTTTGGAGACAACCGATTCTGAACAAGGTTCTTTTTTATTATTTTTGTCTATAAATAAACTAAATGATTAAGTTATTTGACAAAAAATTTGACTTTGTTTAACGTAGACTAGAAAAGACTAATTTCTAAGTTATTTGGTAGTTTAAGTTGACCTTCCACTTTTATTCACCCTTGTATTTCCTTAATTAAGCCATGCGTACAACTAAAAACTTCTTTTCTTTCAATTTTACGAGATATAGTAAAATATATTTAAGAAATATAAGTATATTCCAAAATCAAATTAGGGCGTTTATTAAAACTGCACATTTTCACTTGTGTTGTAAAATTAGAGTTTTAAATTTAAAAGTAAAACTTATCAGTAAAAATGAAATATTTGAGTAATTAAGTACTCATTTTTTTTGTTTGTGTTTTATTTTTTAAAATAATGGATTATGTATTGTTTGCATTACATACGTCAAATATTCTCTATGCGTCAAAATAAATAGTCCACTTTTAGTTAAGTACAATTTTTTTTAGTTATATTATTACTTGACCCAATTTTTTTTATTTGATTATTTTCCTAAGAACGAATTTAAATTTATCGGAATAATGAAATATATAAATTTTACATAGTCATGTTTCATTTTGTTAATTGGTGCCTAATTAAATGTAACAACGTTTAGCACATACTCCATGCATATGAATGAAATATATAAAATCTTACATTTTTTAAGCTAAGGGCATGTACTCCATTTATATGAAAACAATTAACATTCGGATGTTTGTAGAAGTTTGATGAGATGGACTGAGATCAATAACTGAAAAATCGACGGAAATATCTGCTAAATTTTGGCAGCCAATACAACTATTCATTTTTTGTGCTCTTTCTTGATACTTGCTGCATCTTTTATACATTGACTCCACTTGCTGATATCCAATTAAGTTTGTGTGTTTGTTTCACTGTTTACTGCTACTTCTGAGAATATCAGTCTTGATTCTGTAGGCATTATTACACTACCAAAACCAACAAAAAAAAAAAAAAAAAAAAACAAGGCAGAGAGAAGAATTGTGATTGGGAAAATGGAGTGGGAAATCTATCCAACATGTGCTGATCCTGCACTTCAAATCTTGGAACAGTTACTTTATATACTACAACCCAAATTTCCTCCTCTTCATTTAGAGCTACTGGACTTGAGATTCTTTGAAATGTTTTTTCGTAGCTTTGCTTACTGGGAAGAAATAGAAGATGACTGTATTTGCAATTTGTCGTGAGTACAATGAGTCGTAAATTAAGACAAACAGCCGAGGAGTCTGAAGCAAACATGAGGATGATAAATTGGGCGGCGTTTACAAATGTAAATTGGGAGCAAATGAGTCATGACTTACTTAGAATTAAGAAGTTAAAGCAACACGCCAGACAAGTTTACAAAAGTTGTATACAAATTGGGCGGCGTATACAAATGTAAGCCCTGCCAACATGATGAGAAGTTGTTTCTTGAATATGAAAGAGAAACAGCTTTATTCGTTAATTTTGTCCTAGAGAATCTCGAGGCTCTCAAAACCAAAATTCACCTGATTGCTCCTATCAACCAACAAATTGACTTTATTGATGGAATGGATGAATGTCTAACATCTGCCATGGGGACTATGCTTTCTGATGTGATACACAAAACTATGCCTTGTATTCCTGGGTTTGTAGCGTCATACCTTGAAGGTACACTAATTCCTCAACTCCTGGCAGGTTATATTGATTTTCTCCTTAAAGATCTGGTCATACCTAGAAAGGATGACATTGAAATCCTTCATGAAGGGTTAATATTCTTGGTATCATTTATAATCGATCCATCTCAGGAGGATTCAGAGGCTAGGGAATTGATTTTGGGACAAATTTATGCTATTATCTATGGGTTGCCATCTCTCATTTGCTCAATGACAAAATGAAAGAGGGCATTTTGGAGACTAAGATTTCTGATTTCCTAGAGAAAATTTCTAGGGTCAAGGTTGAAGTAGGAGAACTTTATGCTATAACTCTACATTCATCACAACTCAATCCTCCCAGGACTAATGCAATTAGATTCCTTGATTCCCTATTACAAAAATTGAAGAAAATGCTGGATATACAAGTGAATTTTATTGCTCGTGTGAAGTATGGCATTCAAACAGTCTGGCAAGAGCTAGCATCACTCAGGCCTTTTTTTTCAAACTAACATGCCGCTACAAAATGAGCAGGAGGAATCTACACTCGAATTATGATCCTTATTGGAAGAAATGCAATTCAAAATGGATGGATAATCCCAAATTTAGTTGTGCATCTAAGCCTCCAAGTTTCTGACAATGTCAACCCAAATAGCCAAGTAAACCACAATAGCCTCCTACAAAACAATGTATGTCTTTTGCGGAAATTGTTAAATCACTTGCAACTACCACACAACACTTTTAACAGGAGAGGTGAATGAGCATCCAGAACTTGTAGAATCAAATTAGTTAACTAACATTTTCAATGAAAAGATTGGAATCCCAAGGTAAATTGCCTTTGCAAACTATTGTCAATTCAAAACAAAATGTTAATTAATTACCATGAGAGGTGGCAAAGAGTTAAAGGAGCCTACTAAGGGAGAACCCAGACATGCAAGAGAAGAAGAAATTGAGAAAGAAGTAGAGGTATCCCCTATCAGACCACACAACCAAAAAAATCTAGCAAACAACCTCCATCCATTCCATGATGCTAACCCCCTCTTTTTCATAGTCCATTTGAGAAATCCAAAAAACAGGTGCAACAACAAGAAATCCTCGGGACTTTTCATAAGACTGTGGTAAATA
This sequence comes from Gynochthodes officinalis, assembly GCA_020080225.1. Classification (NCBI taxonomy): domain Eukaryota; kingdom Viridiplantae; phylum Streptophyta; class Magnoliopsida; order Gentianales; family Rubiaceae; genus Gynochthodes; species Gynochthodes officinalis. Next base: position 35,302,075 of record CM034619.1, on the reverse strand, counting down.
TTCCTTTACTTGATGCAATTAAACAAATATCTCACTATGCTGAATTTCATGAAGAATTATGCACCACAAATAAAAGGTTAAAAAACAAAGACACGAAGTAACTAACAAATAAAAGGGAGGTGGAATCCAGAATCATTCACTTTGTGTATGTGTGTGCGTGTGTTTTTTTCAATTTTTTTTGGAAATAAATTCCCTATTACTCAAGGGACTATTTTAATTCTTAAGTTGAACCAAAAACATTTTTATAGGTTTCTTTTTTTTTTTTTTTCTCAATGAGCTAAGATATTTTTCAAAGTGAAGCCAATTCATTTAGAACCTCCCTGGAGGATAGAGACACGAGAATTGTAAACAAGGCTAATATTCGAATGCATTACTCAACTAAACTTAGACTGAATTAGGCTAAAATAAAACCAATCCATGACTTAGAACCCTTTCTTAGTTATCTTTGTTTCCCTTTCCTCGTTTGCTTCAAGCCATCAAATTTAAGAATAAATAAAAATTATTCATGCTTTAAATAGACAGCACTTGCCTAAAAAACGCAAGCATATATAATTAAATCCTAACATGTGTTTTAGGAACCCTTATAATTGATATATTTACCTCATCATCAGCAGTAGCAGGACCAGGATATATTATAAGATGGCTGCAAAATCTGTGCACTGTATACATAAGTACAAATAAAAATAAAATTTTTTATTTACTTGTCACACCAAATCGACCATAAATCAATCGTCACTTTTATTTGGGAGTACATATTCCTAATTCTGAAGTTCATGTTACTACTCTCAAATATGTAGCTCAAGGCACCCAATATACTTGCTCGTAGTATCAAATGAGTCATGGAGTTCCCCCAAACACTTCAGTAGGCAAAAACTTTTAGCCCTTTGAGAAGGCGAAGAGTATGCCCCCAATGAAGTGTTCAAGGGAACTCTAGGAAACATCTGATCGAAAGCTTGCAATTTACTAATTGCTAGGTACCTTGCTGGGACAATGGCTTCATTTAAGCCCTCTATTTATAGAGGTTCCATGGAGTTTGTGTGTGGTCATTGCATAAGGAGTGGTCAGATTTTGTTTTGAGCAAGTATTTTTCATGCAATTGTAATATGAACTTATGAATCTAGTCATGATATGGAGCCAAATTAGAAGATAGCAACGTAATCTGAGTGGCCACGTTATATTCTTACTTCAGATCTTTCTTACTCACTGCAATTATTTTTTCAACTTTTTTTCTTTTCTCTTTCTGGACTTTTCGTTGCCAATTAAAAAGGAAAAAGAAAAAGAAAAACCTTCACAGCTCTTGACACGCGTAGTCCTGTTGTCAAGGATTTTTGTTATCTAGCCGTTGTATGAGAGAGTTTGATTCTAAAATGTTAAATTATGTATATTTTTCAAACAAATTTATTATAAGGAAAAATATAAAGATTCTTTTTATGTCTGGAGATAATGTAAAAGGATGAACGAAAATTTACAAATAAACAGAAATTTTTTAAATTGTAACTAATGAGACCATGAAAAAAATATAGTTTAAAAATTTTTTTAGCCAAATTTTATTAATTTTTAAAAGTTTAAGGTTATAACTGCACACCCTTAGCTAAATGTTGCGCTCCCACAACACCCACAAATTCTACTTTTATTTTACTAGGGTAAATAATATTGTTCGTCTGTTAATTTAGAATTTTGTTTGATTTCATCCTTCATGTTCAAAATTTTTTAATTTGGTCTTTTAATTTGCAACTTTGGTTCTAGTTGGTCATTTTGACATAATCAAGTTAAATGGGACTGCTTTCAAAAAAAAAAAAAAAAAAAAAGTTAAATGGGTCTTAATATATTTTATCACGTGACTTGTATGTGCCTAGCACGAAGGGCCGTAGATGAAAAAAAAAAGGGAGTAAATTGTAAAAAGGCATTTCAACTTTATTCTTTTATAAAATACCCCGTAGAAGTTTAATTTGCACTTTATCTTCTCTAGTTTTGTAATTTTTGCAATGTATACTAGTTTTATTATTATTGAAAAATATATTATGAAATGACAAAATTACCCCATAACTATCTAAATTATAAAATGGCAAACTTGAAGTTGATTTAAATAATAAAAAATGTAAATCAAATAAAATATTTATAAATATTTAATATAAAAATAATCTAGAAACATTTAAAAATAAAATATTATTTTTGTTACCCTTTATGGCAACATTTTTAATTTTTTTATTACCCATTGTTGCAATATTATTTTTATTGTCCTTTGTTGCAATATTTTTATTTAAATTTCAATTTTAGAAAGGGAATGAACGTAGATAGTTAAGGTGTAATTATAAGCATTTAGGGACATTTTTCAATTTAAATAGTTATGGGGCAATTTTATCTATTTATAATGTGTTTTTCAAAACTAACAATAATTGGTACTTATTGTAGAAATACAAAGTTAGAGGGGTTATATGAAGTTTATTCTTTTTATTTTTGTTTCTATTCACTACTTTTTGTTTTAGCCATTGCAAGTCATGTGATTAAATATATTAATTTTCTTTTGTCTTGATTTCATTACCAAAATTAATTAAAATCGGAATTACAAGTTAACAGATCAAATTGAAACAATTTAATCACAAAAGACAAAATTAAACTCAAGTTCAAAATTAAGGAAGGAATAGCACTACCTACCAAAACAAAACAAAATATATGTGCTAACTAAATAAACTAGTTTATATTCTCATTTTCAATAGTTTATGTTCTTATTTTCTTGATTATTAGTAAATACATAGTACTGCACTAATGCTTTATTACCCAAGCTTACTTATTGTGTTTCTTATGATTTATAACTCGAGTTATAAGGATAAGAATTGGGCTACAATGGCGGGAATAGAGGGTTTTAGACGACAACAATTGATAATATTCTTTTCTATTTATCTGCTACATAATTCTGACTAGGTTCAAGCTTGCTTCAAATTCTGGAGATTTGATATGAGCAAAAGATTCTGTCATGTGGAAGGCGGTCCTGATCAAGATTCGCACGAGGCTATGATCCACTGTAAAACGATATTATATTGAGGCTATTTCTGCACAGCCACTATATAACATTTCACGCTAATTGTCAAATGCTAAAAAACCACATATGTAGAACCAACGGTATGCATCAAGGAAATTTTGAACGACAACAAATCACTCCCACAACATGGTATCGTGGGAAATAACTATTGAACAATGATTGTCTGTTGAGATTCATGATAAGTTTCACAAATTTTATATCAGTTTTAAAGTAATTATATAAAATACTTAATCAGAAAAATGATTTCAAATTTATTTATTTAAATTTTTAGATGAAACTTAAGTTTTACTTCACTTATTAGTTTCTACTTCTGACTCTTTGAGAGTATTCTTTTAATAAAATTTTTTAACATTTAGTATTAGATATCAAAGTTAGGAAATCTAAAATGTTGGGTTAATAAGTGGCAAGTGTGTGTATGACTTATATATGAATTACCTCATTGTATTCGCATAGACTATTCATCCATAAAGGGTGTTAGACTATCATATTTTCTTAATATTGGATGCAATTATTTAATTAGGGTTCACATATGGGGTTTGTGAATAAAAAATGAACTTGTATAGAATAAGAATTAATGTCTATTTGAAGAAAAAGTGAGTTTGAAAAAGACACTAAGGGCTTGTTTGGTTGCCCAAAGATTCTGGTTTAGAAAGTAATTAAATTTTTTAAAATTAAAATCTTGCGTTTGGTTGGTTTTTTATTTTATTAGGAAAGTAAATGATTCCTAAAAGTAAGGATATTGGTTGGAACTTTGTTGAATTTAGAATCTCTATTAAATCTCATTATTCAGATTACTCGCCAACGAAATTTAATTTAAAAGATACGTATTTCTTTTAAACCTTTTTTAACCCTATCTTATCCTATCATTTCTTTTTATTCAACTATCCTCTCATCTCCTATTTTTGTTAGACTCATCTGACTCTTCCATTCTTTCTTCTCCTTTTCTCTCTTCTCTTCTTCTAAATTAGTCCTATGTAAAATTTTCTCTTTCATGGTTTTTGCATTCTAATTTCCTTTCTATCCAAGGTTTTATCATCATCAATTAAGTTTTTTTTTGCATATTAATATCTATTTTTGGTATTGTATATTGTGTTTTTGATACATGATCATAAATCATCGATTATGTTTTTTTATTATTTTTTTTCCTAAAAAAAAGAGAAGATGATTTTCTTTTTGTGTGTATGTTACTTTTATATATTTAAGTATTTGATTCTTTAAAATCTATTAGACCTTTTTAATCATAGTCTACTGATAGTCTTCAATTAGGAGTAGTGTTCGGTTTTGCCTAAAATTTTTAATTTTCTAATTTTTTTTTCTGAATAATAGAATCATAGAATCATAAAATTTAGATAAAAAATTAGTAAACTTGTATAAAAATTTATATAAAGAATTACTATATAGAAATAATAATATCATGGACTAGTGTATAGAGTCAACTTTTGTATTAAATTCTCTAATTGATAGACTTCCATTTTTTATATTCCATCATTTAGATTGAGTCCAATGGTTAATAGCACGATGGCTGTTAGAGCAATGGATTTTCATGATTTATCCACTTCTTGTTCAAAAAGGTAAGTAACAACATGTAAATCTTATCTTCCCATGGTAAAGTCAATGCATAGAATTTTATGTGTCCATGGATTGGAGAAAAAGATACATGTAATCAAAAAGAGATTTGATAAATTAGAAGTTGGCATGCATACAAATTCTCATGCTGATGTTTTTTCATGTACCCAAGTTAGTGAACGTGAAAAATCATTATCTTTTTGTGCTGATAAATCATTTTTTTCCCATCAATGTTTAATTACAACTTTACTGTAACTTTGGCCAATATTATGTCATTATACCACCATATCCCATGCACAATTGTCAAGAAAATTCGGTTATAATTTAGTTGGGAGTTTTGAAATGACAAAACTTTTGTAATCAATTTTGTTTTTGTACTTGATATATCAATTTCAAAGCAAATCTATAAAAAAAATAAAATTAGTCATATATTTGGGCAGTGTTTTGGAGTTTGAATATCAATATTTTATTTTGGACCAATAATTTAGATTGAATTTTAAATTTTAAATTTTTAAAAACTCATGCAAACTATAATGGTGGAAATTTTATTAAAAAAACAGTATAATACTATATATGATGTGCGAAATACTGGAGGTTTGAGTGGTTTTGGTTGGAATGATCAGAAAAAATGCATGACAGCTAATGCAAATGTATGGGATGAATATTCGAAGGTAAAGTTTAATACCATATTTGTTTATATTTAATTTATAACATTAATAATAATAAACTAATGTATGTTGTTATTTTTTACAGACACATCCTGATGGCACATTCATGAAAAACAAGCCATTTATTTATTATGATCAACTAGCAATAATTTGGGGAGAAGATAGAGCTACTGGAATTAATGTTGGAGCACATACAAATGTAGTCGAAGAATTGAATAGAGAAGAAAATATTAATTAGAATGCTGAAGAATCTAATGAAGATGATGACAATTTTGAAACATTAGTACCCAACTCTAGAGGTGAAGGTGCTCTAAAACTTAAATTTCATGATGTAAACATAAAGCAGGATTTTCGAATAAATAATTTATCACAAACATTAAATCATAATGTATGTTGTTATTCGGGCAGTGTTTTGGAGTTTGAATATCAATATTTTATTTTGGACCAATAATTTAGATTGAATTTAAATTTTAAATTTTTAAAAACCCATGCAAACTATAATGGTGGAAATTTTATTAAAAAGCAGATAATATCATATATGATGTGCGAAATACTGGAGGTTTGAGTGGTTTTGGTTAGAATGATCAGAAAAAATGCATGACAGCTAATGCAGATGTATGGGATGAATATTCGAAGGTAAAGTTTAATACCATATTTGTTTATATTTTATTTATAACATTAATAATAATAAACTAAGGTATGTTGTTATTTTTTACAGACACATCCTGATGGCACATTCATGAAAAACAAGCCATTTATTTATTATGATCAACTAGCAATAACTTGGGGAGAAGATAGAGCTACTGAAATTAATGTTGGAGCACATACAAATGTAGTTGAAGAATTGAATGGAGAAGGAAATATTAATCAGAATGCTGAAGAATCTAATGACGATGATGACAATTTTGAAACATTAGTACCCAACTCTAGAGGTGAAGGTACTCTAAAACTTAAATTTCATGATGTAAACATAAAGCAGGATTTTCGAATAAATAATTTATCACAAACATTAAATCATAAGGATTGTGAACTTGATGCGGAAGACATTATTTTTTTAGAAGAGATTGAGAAACATCACCACTTCTGTCAAAATTGGTTTCTCTCTCTTTACCCTTCTTTCTGTCACAAACAAGTTGATGGAAAATGTTTTCTGTTCTGTAACCCTAAAGGGCAAAGAAAGGACCAATTTATATTTCTCTAACTTTAATATGGTACATCCATCATGTACTCAAAATAAACGGTTGAGATTTGTTCTACTATTAAATATGTAATATGAACCAATTAGGAAACTATAATTAAGCCCAACAATTCGAGTCACATTCTAATATTCTCCCACTTGACCCGATACTTCAACTTTAATTTAATAATGTAAACATTAAGCACGCAAAACAAATCTCTTGAATATCTTTATATTTTATCTCAACATAATAAATCACAAAATGTGGGTTATGGTGGTCATATATTTTAACATTGCATATTCCCTTCCGTATATCACTATACTAACAATTTATCACGTCAGGTATAAGTGATATATAAATATCATAAAAATCCACAATAATGTCTTATAAACACATTTATTTTTTGTGTAATAACATTTTGTATACACAATCATAATAAACAAGAAACATTTGCCAATATGTCAGAAACCTTTTATTGGGTTCAAGAGCGTTAATACATCATTACAAGTAGTCATCAATACAACCAAGACCAATTCTTTGAACATGTTCCTTAAATATCTTTGGTTACAAGCCTTAAGTTAAAAGATCTGCAATCATGAGATCCATCCTAATATGTTCAATACACACTTTTTGTTTCTGAACTTCCTCTTTTACAACAAAATATTTCAACTCTATATGTTTAGCACCTCTAGAATACTTATCGTTCTTGGAGAAAAAAACTGTTGTAGAATTATCACAATAAGATTTCAACGGCTTAGTAATGGTATCGACAACCCTAAACCCTGAAATAAAGTTCCGCAGCTATAATGCATGGATTGTAGCCTTAAAACAAACTCCAAATTCTTCTTCCATAGTGGATGAAGTAATGTCAAATTGTTTGGCACTTTTCCATGAAATTGCTCATTTTACTAATAGAAACAAATAACCAAACGTTGACTTTCTACTGTTAATTCATCTAGCAAAATCTGAATCCGAGTATCCAATCACTTCTAATGGATTAGATCTTCTATACATAAGCATATAATCCTTTTTTCCTTGAAAGTATCGTAATACTTCCTTTGCAGCTTTTCAATTATCCATACCAGGATTACTTTGATATCTGCCCAACATTCCGACCGTGAAACTTATATCGGGTCTTGTGCATGTTTGCAAATACATCAAATTGCCAACAACAAAAACATATGGAATAGATTCTATTTCTTTACGTTCCACATCATTCTTTGGACATTGCATAAGACTAAATTTATCGCCTTTTTGTATTGAGACAACTCTTGTAGAACATTTATTTATATTAATTCTCTCAAGAATTATTTCGATATATTCTTTTTGAGACAATCATACCAGTTCTAGTATTCTATTTTGGAATATCGAAATTCCTATCACAAAAGATTCCTCTTCCATATCTTTCATTTCAAAATTCTTAGAGAGAAATTCTTTAGTCTTATGCAGCATGCCTAAATCATTAGCAGCAAGTAGAATATCATAAGCATATAGGACTAGAAATACAAACTTACTCCAACTGATCTTTTGATAAATACACCGATCAACAATGTTTTCTTCAAAATCAAAAGATGTTATGGTATCATTAAACTTAATATACCATTGTTGAGAAGCTTTTTTAAGTTCATATATTGATATCTTAAATTTACACTCCATATGACCCTTTCCGTCTATGAAAAAATCTTCACGTTGATCTATATAAACTTCCCTCTTAAGATCTCCATTTAGAAAAGCAGTTTTCACATTCATTTGATATAGCTCTTAATCATATTGAGCCACTAATGCCATAATTATTCTCAATGAGTTTTTCTTTGAGACAAGTGAAAAAGTCTATTTGTAATCAATACCATCCTTTTGAGTATAACCATTGGTAACAAGTTTGGCTTTATATCGTTTAATATTGCCATTCGAGTCACATTTGGTCTTAAAGACCCATTTGCATCTGACTCGTTTAGATCCTTCTAGCAAATCAACGAGATCCCAAACTTTGTTTTGTGCAATTGAGTTCAACTATTCTTTCATGGCATCAATCCATTTATCAGACTTATCACTTTTTATGGCTTGTAAAAATGAAATAGGATCCTCATAAATGCCATAAACAAATTTTGACTTTGCAAATAAACCACATAGTCATCGAAATAGCTAACCTTCTTGTCCTCATAGGTTTATTCAAAGCTACTCCACGTAATTTGTTAATGTCGGTTGGTTGTAAGTTAGTTTCTTCATGAGGTCTTTGCTTTATTCAAATATTGTCGAGATCATTTTGCTCTTCCAACACTAAATTAATATTTGATGAAGATGTGGATATTGGAACATTGATGAGTGATGGAACATTAACCCTTATTTCATTAATATTCACAATATATTTTTCAACACTCACACTAACTTCCCATTTTCAATAAATTTGGCATTAGCAGTTTCAACAATTTTTGAACTATGATTTGGACAACAAAACCTATACCCTTTAAATTTCTTTGGGTAACCAATAAAGTAACCACTAACCGCTCAAAATGTAATTTCCTTTCATGTGGACTATAAACTCATGTTTTAATGGACAACCCCAAACATGCATGTGCCTCAAACTAGATTTCCTTCCACTCCATAACTCGAAAAGAGTTTTAAGAACTATCTTACGAGAATCCTATTTAGCAAATACAGCGTTTCGGTGCATGCATCCACAATGTTTTGGGTAGGGTGCAATTCGGTTTCTTGAATTCGGTTTGTTCGAGTCGGTTTGTTCGAGTTGAAAATTTTCAAAGCCAAATTCGATAATCCAACCAAATTCGATCAGTCGTTCAATTCAAACCGAAATTATTTTTTGTTAATTAATTTGACCAAGAACCAATTTCAAATTCGGTTTGAATTTGTTCGAATTTGGGTGAATTTGAACCAAATTGAATTCAATTTTTGATAATTCAAATTGGTGAATTTGTACCAAATTCAATTCAATTTGATTGAATTCAAATTCGGTTTTTCGCACTAAATTGCGTTAATTCACGGCCTCAATGAATATCATAAGAAGCTAAGCAACACTTTGGGGAAAAAAAAACAAAAAAGCATGATTTTACACATTTTTAATAAATTTACATTTAATATTCTCCAACATTTAATCTTTTCCAATTTACTATACTAATGACAAGAAGTACAATTATTTGTATACAATTATTTCCAATATACACATTATTTGTATATAATTTATAAATATGTGTTGTGTTATATACAATAAAATACAAATTAAAAGTTAAATTACAATAATACACATATTAACAATTTTACAAATTCTTTTAATTTTTAAAGTTTCACACACATATATAATAAATCAAATACAATCAAGCATATTTTTATATTATATAATCATATGCATATATATATATATATATATATATATATATATATATGTGTGTGTGTGTGTGTATGTATAAAATTTGGTTTCTCGAATTTCAATTCATATTCGGTTTCCTCGAATTTGAATCCATATTCGATTTTCGATTTTCGATTTCGAATCCATATTCTTTTATCCAAATTCGATTTTCGAATCGATTGATTTGGTTTTTCGGTTTAAGGACCCCAAACTCGAAAACCAACTCAAAGCAATTCAAATTCGAATTGAGTTCAACTCGATTAAAACCAAAAATCAGAATTGATTGATTTTTTCGAATTAATTTTCGAATTTGGTCGGATATTCAATTAATTCGAAAATTGCACACCCTAATTTTGGGTAATGAAGAATTACTCATCATACTCCTAACAATATCCATTAATGTCCCATTGTTCCTTTCTGCTATACCATTTTGTTAAGTGCTTGGCATAGTATACTATGCATATATGCCATGTTTCTTGAGTAACTCTACAAATGGAACTAGACATTGTCTTGATTCATCATATTTTATAATACTCACCACCCCTATTAGAGCGTATAATTTTACTTTTCTATCTAATTGCCTTTCAATCTCCTTTATAAACATCTCAAAGGTATTTACAACATGAGGTTTTTCATTAAACAAATAGATATTTCCATACCATGAAAAATCATCTATAAATGTGATAAAATACTTTTCCCACTAATGGATGGAGTATCAAAATGTCCACATATATCTTGTATAATTTCAAAGAGTTGAGTACTTCTTGTGGCTCCTTTCTTGCTATGTTTAGTTTGCTCTCTCTTAATGCAATACACACATATGCCAAGATCGAAAATCTAAATTGGAAGAATTTCAATCTTTATCAATCTTTCTAATTTTTCTTTGGATACATGACCCAAACACTTATACCACAAGTAAGCAAAATTATCATTCATCATGCTATGTTTAATTCCAACGATTATGATAAATAGAAAATAAAGATTACGAAAATTAACATCAAGTTTTAATTTATATAAACCAACCATAAGAATTCTACAACCAATAATAGAATTATGTTTATATAAAAAAAAACAACCATGTCCAAACTCAAGAGTAAACCCACTTTCATCAAATTACAGAAATCAAGTTTCACAAATTGAAGGTACATAGAGAGTTTGCATTAGATTCAAATAGTGACCAATATCTAACATTAAATGATAAGTCCCTATGCCTTCAATTGGGACCTTCTTATGGTTCCCCATGAATAAAAAAACTTTCAGTTGGATTTATGGTTTGGTCTGAAAGGAATCCTTGCATCAAATTGGAAAGATGAGTAGTAGCACCAGAAACAAGCCACCAAGTATTTGAAGGAGCTTCAGTTAAGTTTAGTTCGAACATACAAAATGTTAGATGTTAGATGTGCCTTTCTTTTGAACCAAACTTTACGTTTTAGACAATCTTTCTAATAATGTCCTTCTTTCTTATAAAAGTGACACTTATCTATCTTTCGTTCCTTCTTATCATGATCGGTAATAATCTATGTCACTTGATGATGTTATTCTTAAATTTCTTGACCTTTGACTTATGAATCTTACTAGCTTATTAACTCACAAGGTTAACAGAATAAACTCCTTGATTCTTTGGCTTTGTTTTCTCTGAATTAACATACTAGACAATTCATTAATATCCCACTTATCCTTAATAATGTTGTAATTAATTTGAAAATGTCCATATTCATGAGCTAACGAGTTCATAATGAACTACACTAAGAATGAGTCATCAAGTCATATCAAAAGTCTTTAATTTTGCTACAATATTTGTTATCTCAAGACATGTTGTTGCATGCTTCGCAACCATCATACTTCATGGTCATGAGTTCAACCATTAGAGTACCAAGGAGAGACTTACAGTAAACGAAAACATTCTTTCACAAGTTTAAGGAATTCTTTAGCACTTACAGTTTGTGGAATAATAGTTTTAATGGTGTTAGCAATTGTCATTCTCATAAAATTAAGGCATAATCTATTAAACCTTTCTCATGCTTTATTGTTTGATTTTGCAACCTCACCTTTGTATCTATAATAGCAGAGGTTTTTCTTCCAATAGTGCTAAGTCAAGATCCAAAACACCTAAATAGAAATTGACTTATTCACACCATTTAGAGACATTCAAACCATTTAACACAATGAGAGAAGAAGCATGCGAATGGAAGGAAATAGCTGCAAATACATAAATGCTCAATAAATTATCTGATTCAAATCATAAAACATTTACAATATATTGTAGGCTTCCTTCTGATAAGCTCAACAATATATTATCATAAATTAATGCCATGCAAACTTTATTAGATAATCAAACAAGCATCATCAAATAAAATAGTATCTTTGGATACACAAACATATTTGACAAGCAAATTGATTATCATCCATAATGTTTATTAGTCTTAGAATAATAATTTACCTTTGGGTAAATTTTAAAATTCTATCAACTAAAAAACATCACTTATTCATATAATTACAATAATAGGCATTAACATATTATGAAAAAATAACTATAATTTACTACATGACAAAATTTTTAATTAATTAGTTTGGCTACTTTGGTGGCAAACTAATCATTTATATTAATATCATGTGTAAATCTAACAAGGCATGAGAATTTCAACATTAATATTCCCAAAATTATAATATGATAAGAAAATAAAAAAATGTCTCATAATATTCCATAAAATAAATAAAAACAGAATAGATAACATAATTATCATAAATTCCAACATTAATAAAATATGGTCATCCAGTTTTATTTCTTGTTACTACAGTACCTAAATAAGACAAGTTTAATTATCTTGTGATTATCTACTATGGCCCGATGGTTAGATTGTTCGGTTTTCACCTAGGAAACCTAGGTTTAATTCTTAGTAGTGGAAACTTTTCCTTTCTTTCCTATTTTCTAGTTTCCAAGCAATCCAATACTAAAGTCAACAAAATTGATCTACAGTCTATAGACATTAGAGGCAAGCATGTGTGCATGTAGGACATCACCACATTCTTCTTAGAAAAAAATTATGACAAGCATTATATAATATATATCTGGATATATTATATAATATATATTTATTATATTTATTATATATTATATAATTATATAATTATATTATATTATATATATAATTATATTATATATTATATATTATATATTATATATATTATATATATATAGATATATATATATATATATATATAAAATTAAATACGGCCATAATTAGCAAAAGTTTTTAACTTTTTCAACATTAGTGTACAGACGATTCATGACCAAAATCATTAATGGATAAATTATTTATTCATAACCTCATGCTCTGATACCACATCTAAAACTTAAACTTCATGATGTAAACATAAAGTAGACTTTTTGGATAAATAATTCATCACAAACATTAAATCGTAAGGATTGTGTACCTGATGCGGAAGACATGTTTTTTGAGAAGAGATTGAGAAACACCACAACTTCTTTCAAAATTAGTTTCTCTCTTCATCATTCTTTCATCCTGAGACAATTTGATGGAGAAGGTTTTCTGTTCTATAACCCTAAAGGGCAAAGAGAAGACCAATTTATATATCTCTAACTTTAATCTGGTACGTCCATTAAGTACCCAAAATAAACAGTTGAGATTTGTTTCACTATTAAGTAGGTAAAATGAACTAATTAGGAAACTATAATTAAGCTCAACAATTTGGGCCACATTCTAATTGGTACTTCAAAAATGTCCAAGCATAAATGAAGAAGAAGTACTATTGGTTTGGTTCTAAGTTTGGTACATTTGATTAATGCTCTCACATATCAAATGGAAAATTTGATGAGCAAATGATAAAATTTGCTAAAAGTATTGCATGTACTAGTCATCAAAACATAAATAATCGTCACAAACTTAATGAGAAGCTATAAAATGTGAAATTTTATCACGATGCAAAACAAAGAGCTACTATGAAACTTGTTCATAATCTAGATTTGTTGGATTATTTTTACTCTTAATGACATTGAAAAATATATATTTCTTATTGAACTTCTTGGTCCTATTTAGTTTGGAGATGAATTTTTTTATCTTATAATGGTCAAGAGGATTTAGAATAACCTCAAATTCTCTCCCTGTGAGAGTGCCCTTCTCTCCCTGTAGAGTGCCCTTATTCTTTTCCACGGAGAACTTTGTCCTCTAGATGAGATTTGTCCATAATCACGTTATTCACATTGCTATCAACAACAGATCTTGGTCTCAAGTGTCATTATAACACAGCAAATCCAAGTTTCAAAAAAAAAAAAACACATCCGGAAAAATCCAGAGAACACCCGTCGAGTAGAGTTTGAGGTACAAATCTAGTGGAATACACCAGGTTCTCATGCATCTGCCGGCTTAGTGTCTCAAACCGTATTCAACATAGTTGGTTGCTGATTTCTCTGTTTTCTATCCACGTTTCTTATTCCGCTTCTACTAAGTGTAAAACTATAACCTTTCAAGCTGTGAGGAGTTAGAAATAGAGTTCTGAGAATCGGGATGTCACTGAGCAAGGAAAGATGTGAATGGAGCCAAGTGGGCAAAATTTTATGGCCTTAAAGCTTACTGAGCTAGATTTGGCCTCTTAAAGGAACTTTTTGATTATAGAGCGAGGCACGAATCTGCTCGATTTGTTTTTCCAACGGAGGATAAAATAAGGGTCTTTGCCGCGATGCAATGGACATTCGATCACCAATACTTGATTACGAAGAATGGAGTTACGACACGAACATCAATACAGAAGAGTTCAATACCATTGAATTATGGATTCAGGTTTGGAATGTTCCAAGTCAGTGGATGTTCCGTAAAATAGGGTTGAAGTTGGGCAAATTATTCCACAAGGTGTGGGATGTGGCAATTCCTAAAATGGGTAGCAAAGATGATCATTACCTCAAACTATACTCTACGATACAATTGGATCACCCTTTACCAAGAGGCCCAAAGATTAAACTTCAAGATCATAGTTGCTAGGTATTTTTCAAATATGAGAAGCTGTTGCATTTTTGTTTCTATTGTGGAAAAATTGGTCATACGGAGTCATCTTGTTGGAAACAAAATGAGGATTGTAAGAACAATACCTTAGTAGATGGGCAATATGGTGATTGGCTGAGAGTAGAGTCTACTAAAGGCTGGAACAGAAATAGCAATGGCAACAAGAGTGTCAGTCTACAAGGTTAATCAGGGGGTCAAGGGTCCGACACAGACAACAGCAAAAAGTCGATCCCACAAACAGAAGAAACAAGACAAATCCCATCCACATTGGCGCTCAATGCAGCTAAAATCTTGATACCAGGGGCACACAATAGGGATAGGGGTACAATGGGCTTGGATGGGGTAGAACCGGAAAATGTGATCGAACCTGTCAAGGAGAAAGCAGCAATGACGGCGAATCCAATCATTGACGTTAAAATTTCAGAACTGGAGCAAAATCTAGTCAATGTACCTATGATGATGGTAATTCCCTCAAGCCATGAACAAGAAGCTCCTCAAGCATCGGCTCCAAATATAGTAGAAATGGTCGCTAAAGTTCTAGGGATTCAAACTAGGAAATGGCATCGAACAGTTGTTTCCTGAAGTCAACACCAACTAGGGCCTCAATCCTTGGTGCAGCCAAATATTAGTGCAGGGGAGAAAAGAAAATGGCTCATTCAAGATGGTGAGAAGGAACAAGAAAGATGCCAGAAAAGACGAACTCAAGGTCTTATAATTCGTGATGTGCAGGTGGAGGAAGCCAACCTCAAGCCCTAAGATGATCAATGAAACTTTGTGTTTGGAATTGTAGAGGTCTGGGAGGTCCCTCTACCATTTCTCAACTTAAGGAAACTCTTCGATTCCACCTCCCGGATATAGTGTTTATAAGTGAGACTAAGCAAAAGGCGCCATTTATTCAAACTTTTTGCAGAACTTCTCGAATTCAAGATCGATGGAAAAATGTTGATCTATTGGGAACAAGAGGAGGTCTTTTGCTTTTTTGGAGTGATAATATGGTAATAAATCAAGTGCTCTCAACAGAATTTTGCTTTGAAGTCCAAGCTCATAAAAATGGAGATCAAGAACAATTTTGGGCAATTTTTGTATATGCCAGTACTGATCCCAAAGTCAAAAACCAGCAATGGGAATATTTACTACAGGCCAAAAACAAATGGGGAAACAACTGGGTAATGGGTAGAGATTTCAATGATCTAGTGGATCATACAGAGAAAATAGGTGGTCACCTCACGAGTATGGTTTTGAGTTTTAGGATTTTATCAAAGACATGGGGATGGCGGATCTAGGGTTTACTGGGAGACCATTCACATGGGCAAATAATAGGGAGAATGAGGGGTTTGTGGAAGAAAGACTTGATCGTTTCTTTGGATCACCGTTGGATGCTTAAACACCTTACAATGAAGTCGGACATTTGGAGAAACAAGCATCCAATCATTCTTTACTCTTATTGGATATGTATAGGGGCAGACCTCGACAGAAAAGGAGATTCTTTTTTGGCAAGTGATGGATTCAACAGGAAAGAACAAATCATAATAGACTAAGTATGGAGCAGGCCTTAACTCCTGCTCCAATGTACCAAGTCTTTGGCAGAATAAAACAGTGTCGAATTGACTTGCTGAAGTGGGCTCATGCTGAGGATACTAATGTGGCAAGGAAAATAAGGGAACTCAAAGTACAAATAGAATTGATGAGCCAAGCAGGAACCACAAGGGATTGGCAAACTTGGAAGAAACTGAGAGGAGAATTGCACTAAGCGTATGACAAAAAAGGAATAGTACTGCACCAAAAAGCCCACATCCAATGGCTTAAAGAGGGAGATAAGAACACAAAGTATTTTCACGCCTCTATAGTGCAACGAAGAAGACTGAATGCAATTGATAGGCTGGTGAAAAAAAATGGCCAGATTTGCACCAATTCAGAGGAATCAAGGAGGAAGTCTCAGATTTTTATTCAAATCTCTTTACTACTTCATTTCTTATTCCTGACCCAACATTTTTGCTAGGTATCCCAACATCGATTACAAGTGAAATGAACCAGCAGCTAACCAAACCAGTTGAGGATACTGAGATTCGGAATGCTTTGTTTGGTATGAACCCTAATAAGGCCCCAGGACCAGATAGTATGACTCCTTTTTTTTTCCAACATTATTGGCATGTCATTCAAAAGGATCTTATATTCGCTATTAAAAGTTTCTTTGTCCATTCTAGAATGCTAAAAAGTGTTAACCATACCCTTATTACTATTATTCCCAAAAAAAAGAACCCCACCCAAATAGCCTAGTATAGGCCAATTAGCTTATGCAATGTTGTCTACAAAATAATCTCCAAGATCCTAACTAAAAGAATGAAATCTTGTCTCAATGTCTGCATAAATGAAAGCCAAGCTGCTTTTGTCCCTAGAAGGCAAATCACAGACAATGTTGTTATTGTGCATGAGTTTATTCATTACATCAATAGCCTCAAAAGATCAGAAAGGAGTTTTATGGCCTTAAAATTAGATATGGCAAAGGCTTTTGATCGAGTGGAGTGGGGTTTTCTCTCTCAAGTCTTAACTCAGATGGGCTTCTCACAAAAGTTCATTGACTGGATTATAATATGCATTTGTACCTCATCCTTTCTTTTAACATAAATGGTGAGGTTAGTGACTACGTGCAACCCACACAGGGCATTAGACAAGGCGATCCATTGTCTTTTTACTTGTTTATTATCATTTCGGAAGTTTTTTCATTTATAATTAGAAAAGTCGTAAGTGAGGGTACCTACCGGGGACTGAGATTGTGTCGTAAATGTCCGATCCTTACTCATATCTTTTTTGCAGATGACTCTCTACTCTTTGGTGAAGCTACAGTGAAGCAAGCTTAGCACATTAAAAGGATCATAAATGACTACTGTGCGGCATCGGGGCAGAAAGTTAATCTGAATAAATCCTCGATTCTTTTTAGCAGGCACCTAACAGGTCAAGAGAAAACTGTCATTGTTCAAGTTTTAAATGGGATCAAGGAGCAACGGAGTGCCAGATACTTAGAACTGCCTTTGGGTATCGGCAAATCAAAAAAGTAAGTTTTTGCATTTGTCATTGATACGGCCAAGAAAAGAATAGGTAATTGGAAAACTCAATTTTTGAGTCAAGTAGGTAAACAAATTCTCATCAAATCAGTCCTCAATTTCCTACCTATTTATGTAATGTCATGTTTTAAATTACCAATTGGCATATGCAATGGGTTGAGTAGTGAGACGACGAATTTTTGGTGGGGTTCTAATGCAAATAATGGTAATAAAATCCATTGGAGAGCATGGTCTAAATTAACACTTCCGAAAGGGATGGGAGGACTTGGTTTTCAGGATATACAAATGTTCAATGACTCATTGTTAGCTAAACAACTATGGCGGTTAATCCAGTTCCCTAATTTGCTTCTGAGCCGTGTCATGCAGGCGAGATATTATTCCCAAGGAACACTAATGCAAGCCAAAGTTCAAAACAATGCATCTTGGCTTTGGAGATGTTGGATGGGAGCTAAATATATCTTATAAATGGGGATGAGATATCAAGTGGGAGACGGCAAAACAATAAGAATTTGAGAGTCTCCATGGCTATCACATAGAGCAAATTTCAGACCACTTCCAAAAGAGCATAATGATTAGTCCATTACTTGATGCCACCAACTAATGATGGAAGAGGGGACGCAGTGGAATCACACCCTAATTGACCAGCTTTTCCAACCTGAGGATACAGCGGCAATTTCTCGAATCCCATTAGACAAGAAGGCTGGTCTAGATAAGATAATTTGGCAGTATGATAGCAAAGGGAAGTTCACAGTTCACTCTGCATACAAGTTTGTTATAGCACAGCAGCAAGCTCAATTAAATATAAACGCAGCTACTAGTAGTTCTAGTTTGACTACAGCTACCCGTATGTGGTCTAGAATTTGGAATATTCAGGTCAAAGGAAAACTGAAACATTTCCTGTAGGGTTGTTGCCAAGGAATATTGCCAACCAAAAAAGCGCTGTGTAAACGAAGAATTCTGCAGGATGTCATCTGTGGTTGTTGCGGGATGCGTGAGGAAACCATCGAGCATGCCCTTTTTACTTGTGATAAAGGCAAATGTGGTGTGGAGACTCACTTCCGTTCAATGGGATGGTTTGCAAATGAATAAATCTGTTTTAGGCGTTGATGGGAAAAATTAAGTGCATTGGGTAAAGACTCCATTAACAATGATAGGATCAACATCTCCGTATACATTCTTTGGATGTTATGGAAAACGTGCAATCTTTGGCAATTTGAAGGGAAAAATCAACTGATATGAATCCAACAAGCATTGAAGAGACTTCGAACCCGAAGCATGATGTCAATAGCAATGTCTCCAGAACAAGCTCGGATCCACTTGACAAGAGGCTAGAACAAAGAAAATGAAGGAAGCCTTGAATGGACTTATCCAAACGGCCCAAAAGGATGGGAGAAGACCAAGATTGACAAGACCATGTTTATTAATGTACTAAGTGTAATTGGGTCTTGTTAATGGGTTTAGTTTAATTATATGGTAAATTGAGTCATGTAGCCCAAAGAGTCATGTAGCCCATTTGGCCCTAAAAGAAACCCTAGCTTGTGCAACCTAATTTGTAAACCCTAGCTTGTATCTTTATAGTGGCGTCGGCCATTCTTGAGCAGATTGGATGAAATGAAAATTTGGTTCTTGACATTACAAGCTTGAGAGAATTGCTCTCTAGTTTACGTAATTACTTGCAAATTACACAAATTCGAATTTGTGTGTTTGTTGTTCTTGATTTCCTAGATTTGTTCCTAGGAAATTCGGATTCCATCCTTCAATTGATTCCAAGGTTTCTTGATACGGGTTATCAAAGGGTTGGTGACCTATTCCATCTTCAAGGAACATACCAACTCCAAGGGAAGAATTTTGATTAGGTAGATCCAAGGAATTTCATGCGATTGGTATCGAGCAGTCTTGGTTCCCAAGCTGTTCATATCTTTTCTTTACCGAACAAAAAAAAATCATCATCATTGGTATGTTCTTTATCTCCTCAATCTTCTTGTTGTTTTGAATATCATCATCATTGGTATGTTCTTGTATTGATGAAGCAAATTCTGTTCTTGTATTGATGTGTTGGTTTCATCTTAGACAAATCCGCACCTTTGCTTATCAATTGTTGTTTATGCCTTGCAGAAATACTGTTCTTATTCGTGTGTTGGTTTCGGCCTTTTTTGATAAATCCGTATCTTTGCACTCTTGATAAATCCATACCCTTGCGGCCTTACTTCTGTTATTTCCATATATTATTGTTGTTTATGCCTTGCTGAAGTTGAAGAAAAAAAAAGGATAGATAAAAAAAAAAAAAAGAAGAAGAAATTGTTGGGCAAAAATCGAGTTCTTTGTTGGAACTTGAGCAGAAAATTTGAGGCGGACAGTAGGTGGTCTTAGGTGGTCTTAGCCTTTGGCCGTCTGCTTGTAGATCTCTCCGAGTGCTTCGATTTGAGTACTTACGGCGCAAAATCCGGTATCGGAGTAGAGAGTTATGACCTTTTGAAGTTACCATGCCAAAAATCTTTTTCGATTTGGAAAAACAGATTTTTCCTTTCAAACCTCTCAAATTCAGATTGTACTTTGGATTGTTTGCAGTTGTGATTAGCCTTCTACTTATCCAAATACATCCCTTCTACCATATTTTGAACCCAGAAAAATCCTTGATCAATTCCAGAATTTGGAAGGGCTGAAACTGATCACTAATGCAAGCTACTTTGTCCAAATTTCCTTTGTTCAAGTGTCTTGAATTGTGATCCGAAAATTCTGAAATTATTGTGATCCAAAAATTCTGAAATTTTGTGTGTTTCACTGATTTTTCGTGTAGATTCTGATTTTACAATCAGTTTGTCCGAATTCCTTGCCAAAAAATTCGAATTCTTGTGTTTTTGGTACTGTTTTCATTGTATTCCTTAGATTCATTCTAATCCCATTGTCCACTTACATCACCTTGTTGTAAATTCCTTTGTGTAATATTGAGTTGTGGTCCGAAAATTCTGAAATTTTGTGTGTCTCACTGATTTTTCGTGTAGATTCTGTTTTTGCATTCAGTTTGTCCAAATTCCTTACCAAAAAAATTGAATTCTTGTATTTTTGGTACTGTTTTCATTGACTTTGGTACTGTTTTCATTGGTTCCTTAGAATTCATTCTAATCTCATTGTTCTCCTGCATTTACTTGTTGTAAATTTCTTTGTGTAACATTGTTTGAGTAAGAATAGAAACGGAAGAGCAAATTGAGTGGTGTGAATCCGTCCCTTCACTTATACAAGCCGAGAATACTCAAACACTTGGTGAGTGAATTTGGGGAATTGGGAAGGAAGTGAGGACTTATAAACTGCTTTATTTTCTTTGCTAACCTTCAGCTATAATGGAGTGGCATCCGCCACCACCACCTGGTTCTAAGGAATCCTATGAGGAGAAGTTAGCAAAATTTTACACTTTGGTTCCAGGTTTGCAACAGGAAGTCAAAGTGCCCAAACCTGCGAGAGCCGAATCCTCTCCATCTACAAAGACCACATATGGCAATGACAATGATAGGAAGCCTTCGAAGCATTTCAGTTAAGTCAATACCGTACTTCTAGAATTGATTCCAATTTAGGTTGTATTAAAATGAAAATTCCTCAATCTTTTGGTAAGCAAGATCCTGAAGCTTTCTTTCCATGGTCTGATAAAATTGAAAGTATTTTTACAGTGCACAACTATTCGGAGGAAAAGGAAGTCAAGCTAGCTGTGGTTGAATTTGCGGGATACGCGTAAGCGAGTGGACTAAAATTCAGGCGAAAGGAGACGTGATGAAGAAGGGCACATTCGTGCTTGGGATGAATTAGAAGCTCATGAAAAAGCGATTTGTTCCACACCAATACTACAGGAGATGTTCAACAAATTGCAAAAGATCACCCAAGGAAATAGGATCGTGGAGGATTATTACTAAGAGTTGGAGACTACGATGCTTGAGTCAACATTCAAGAAGACAGTGAAGCTACTATGGCTCGATTCCTAGGAGGACTAAGGAAGGATATTGCCCACATTGTAGAGATGCAAGAGTATGAAGATCTCAATGAGATGTATCACAAGGCAATGAAAGGCGAGGCGACTTAAGGAGAGGGTGTCCGAACCTTTCGACCACAGACTTCAAATTCGCACACCTTGAAGTCTACATGGCCTAAGAAAGATTTAAGTACCGACTTCAAAAGGTCGCAACTCCTAGTACCTCAAACACTACTCCAACCGTGGTTCCAAACACTCAAATCAAGTGAAGTGAGAAAACCAGCCGGGGAGGTTACATGCTTCAAGTGCCAAGGCAAGGGACATTATGCGAGAGTGTCCTAATGCTCGAATTATGGTTGTCGAGGTGATGGCACGATCGAAAGTGAGTGAACATGAAAGTGACTATGATGATATGCCACCCTTGTAGAAAATGGGAATCGATGAAGATGTTTTTGGTACGATGAAGGACCATCTTTGGTGACTATGCGATCTTTAAATGTTCAGATTAAAGAGGAGAACAATGTTCAACGCGAATATCTTCCACGCTAAATGCACCATCAATGAGAAGGTATGTATACTTGTTATTGTGATGGTAGTTGTACTAACATTGCTTCGACTTTGCTTGTAGATAAACTAAAATTGCCCACACTTCGCATCCACATCCATACACGTTGCAATGGTTCAATGAGAGTGGAGAAGTGAAAGTCACAAAACAAGTCTTGGTAAAATTTTGATCAACAAATACAAAGATGAAGTTTTGTGTGATGTGGCTCTATGCAAGTGGTCACCTATTGCTTGGTAGACCTTGGCAATTTGACGAGGATGCTTCCCACGATGGGCGAAGCAATAGGTACACTTTCTTTGTTAATGGTAGAAAAACTACTTTACTACCTTTGTCGCCTACTCAAGTTTATGAATCTCAATTACATTTAAAAGGCGAATTTGGGCAAATGATGAAATTGAATTACACTACCGTGAGAAAAGAAGGAAAATTTGAAAATTCTAAACCTAAGCAATATGAGTTAAATGAAGTAGAACACATTGAGAGAAAGAGAGTGACTCAAGTAAATAAGAAACAACCGAATTTTTATGCAAATGCGACATGTTGATAATTATGCATACTAATCTGTTTGTTTCTTCTTATTTGTTGTGAATCTAATGTTCTACTTAGTCTTGACTTGCCATCCAACCTACGGTTGAGATTTCTAACATATTGCAGGAATTCCAAGATGTATTTCCTGACGAGTTGCCCGTCGGATTACCACCCAAAAGAGGAATTGAACATCAAATTCACTTCATACCGGGCACAAACATACCAAATAGACCAGCATATCGGTCCAACCCTGAAGAGACTAAAGAGCTACAACGGCAAGTTGAAGATCTTTTAGTTCGTGGTCAGCTTAATTTAGATGGCAAGCGCAAGGCTGACTTTGTCCAAAAGTTACCTGAGCAGGTTCGGTTGAATATTGAGAAGAGGAATGAATCCTATGCTCAAATGCCAGCGAAGTCGAAAGAAATTCACTTTTGATCCAGGAGATTGGGTGTGGATTCATATGCGCAAGGGAAGGTTTCCAGTACAAAGATCGGCAAAATTGCATCCACGTGGAGATGGACCTTTACAAGTTGTCGCAAAAATCAAAGACAATGCTTACAAGATTGACCTTCCAGGTAAGTACAATGTAAGTACTACCTTCAACGTTGCTGAGTTGTCTCCTTTGACATTGCAGTTATGATGATCGGATTAGGGCCGAATCCTTTCGAAGAAGGGGCGATATGAATCCAACAAGCATTGAAGAGACTTGAACCCAAACATGATGTCAATAGCAATGTCTCCGAACAAGCTCGGATCCACTTGACAAGGGCTAGAACAAAGAAAATGAAGGAAGCCTTGAATGGACTTATCCAAACGGCCCAAAAGGATGGGAGAAGACCAAGATTGACAAGACCATGTTTATTAATGTACTAAGTGTAATTGGGTCTTGTTAATGGGATTAGTTTTAATAATATGGTAAATTGAGTCATGTAGCTCAAAGAGTCATGTAGCCCATTTGGCCCTAAAAGAAACCGTAGCTGGTGCAACCTAATTTGTAAACCCTAGCTTGTATCTTTATAGTGGCCGCTACCATTCTTGAGCGATTGGATGAAATGAAAATTTGATTCTTGACATTACAAGCTTGAGAGAATTGCTCTCTAGTTTCTGTAATTACTTGCAAATTACACAAATTCGGATTTTGTGTGTTTGTTGTTCTTGATTTCCTAGATTTGTTCGCTAGGAAATTCCGATTCCATCCTTCAATTGATTCCAAGGTTTCTTGATACGGGTTATCAAGGGTTGAGGACTATTCCATCTTCAAGGAACATACCAACTCCAAGGGAAGAATTTTCATTGGGTAGATCCAAGGAATTTCACGCCACAATCATTTCGAAGTGGTGAATTAGGCAATTTTGGAATGGCAGGAATATCAAGAGCTTCTAGAAGAGGCTTCACCAAATTCCTGAGACAAATTCTGTTTATATGTCTATTCGTTTTTGTATTGCTGTAATTCTGTCTTGTTAATCACTTTCCTACTGTTATGTATGTTAATGTTAGCATTAGAGATTTTGCATATAGTCTGGCTATCAATCAGAGTAATTTTGGATTGTTGCTTTAATTACATTAGTTTCCATTCTTGTTGTTTTTATTCTACACATGATTTTCTTTTGTCTTGGTTAACTCTTTCTCAAATTTTCATTTGGTTTTGTTTATCCTTTTCTCAGGCGATTGATGCTCAGCTCTTCGTACCAAGCTAAGCAAGAAATTCCAAGTCGCAAGTCAGACTTTCACTTTCTGTTCCTCCCTGATCAGTATCCAAAAGTAGCATCTAGATGGATTCTCATTTTCTGCTACCTTCTTATTCAGTATCCAGAAGTAGCCTCTCCTGCTCCTTGTTCTATGTTTACAATGAGTACATTGGCCCCGTACTATTTCCAAATTACCTTAACGAATGGATCTTTTGCTAAGCGCATATAGGTTTATCTCTTTTGCCCTGTTCTGTTTTTTTGAAATGTACAAGCTCTTGAGGTTGGGCTTGTTCTTTTTATGGGTCATATGACATGTTTTAGGGTCATACCCATAAGGGTCCAGATAAGCACTAAAACTCTCTATTTATTCTATTTCATATCCTCCCTCTTTTTCTTTTTTTTTTTGGTGGTTGGCTTATGAGACAAGGGAATTGCTGTCTTTCGGCGAAAGGAAGATTCCCACCATGGGATTAACAACTAGTGCTACGGATTTGGTGCTGAAAGAAGGTCTTATTCCAACTGGATTGTGGAGAAGGTACGGTTTTGGTACTGAGTTTGTCCCTTTCTTGTTTCTTTTTTTGGACGCTAGCTAGAACTAATTTTTTTGGAAGACAGTTTTGAATGATTGGATTGGCATGTGTGGACTGTTTTGTGTCTGGCTGTCAATATTACATGGATATATGAGTTTTAAGGTCTGTGTGGGGGGCAAACAACTTGTATGTTAAAATGCCTAAACCAACACTGGTTTGCCATGTTGTAAGTGTGGAATGTTTGTGTCTGGCTGTACGGATTAGGATTAATTGTTTTGACAGAACTGCAGAATCCTGGCTGCCAATATCACATGGATATATGAGATTTAAGGTTTGGGTTAGAGGCACACAACTTGTTTGTTACAATGTCTAAAAGTAAACTAGTTTGCCAAGTTTTATTATTTTTGTTTGTAACAACTCATTCTCATTGAGATGGACAGCACTGGCCGTTTAAGGGATGTTCATTGCTGACCAGAAGGTGGACATGATCCTTTGGATAGGGTGGTTTTTTTTTTCCACAACAGCTCAACACCATCTCCCTTTTTTTGGAGAAAGAGGCCATGTTCAAAATCCAACTAATCGGATTTCAACCAAAACCACAATTAAAAAAAAAAAAGAAGAAGAAGAAGAAGAAGAACAAAAGGAAGAAAATGAAGAAAAAGAAAAGGAAAAAAAAGAAGAAGAAAAGTAGGAAAAAAAGGGAAATAGCTATGTATAGACAGCTTATTGGGAAATTGAAGATATGCTAGCACTCCTCCCTTATGATTTCCCTACACTTTCACCATACGTCTCAATTTTGGTTTCTATAGAATAGTGTCTCTATGTTGATATGTATGCCTAGTATTCCTCATATGTATTGTGTTTTGCTCTCTGGTTCTGTGAAAGAGAAATGGGGTAATACAGTACATATCTCTTACTTCCCCATAGCTTCCATTTATGCCAAGTCAGGAGTCTATGTCTATATGTTCATATATTTCTTTAGTACAGGTTTTTTTGTTCACCTAAGGTATCCTGTTTCTTCTTGATCTCCGGAATATTGATTAGGTTGTCTTTGATTTTTCAAACTAGCAAATAGGAAAAAAGAGGCAAAAAGAAGGGAAAAAAAGGGAAAACTGAGAAAAAAAAACAGACAAAAAAAAACAGCAAAAACAAAAAACAATAAAATAAAAAGGGAAAAAAGGAAAAAAGAAAGAAGTATATAAACCAAAAAAACGGTGATAGATGTAAATCTTTATAAGTTGTTATTAGTTTTTCTTCCTACAAATGGTTATAATTCATCAAGAAGACATATCCTTTAATATCATGTATATTGAGGCTTTGCGTACTAACTCTAATCCAAGGATCTTTCTTTTCAACTCTCTCTACTCCCAAAATATTTCTTTTCATTTTCTCTCATCTCTATTAGCTCTACATTCTGGTTCCCTTGTGCTGGTTGAGTCCTTTAACTCTACATTCGTTCTCTACTGATGGCTTCTCTTGTGTATTGAATAGGATTCTCCGGCGGTTTGGGACAATTTCTGCATGAACGGGTTTTGGCCGGACTATTTTTGTTCTCCACTTTTGGTTCTTTCTTCTTTGGGATGTTTCACACCGATTGTTTGCTCACCCCCGATCGCTTTTGCTCCACATTCTAGTTTCCTATAGCCGGTTGCGCCTTCTAAATCTGCACTTTGGTTTCATTATCTGCACTTTGGTTTCATTATTTGCTAGGTTGTTTTCCCATTGTGGACTACATCCGATTCCTCGCTGGTTGGGACACTTCTCGATTGAAATGACTTGAAAGCCGACGCCGCCATTTCTTGTTCCTTCTGTTTGGACTCTTTTCACTGCACTACTTTCCCACGAACCAAACGAGCCCTAAGGGTGAGTAGATGGATTTGGATGGAATTTATACTTGATGTAGGAGACAATTAGAGAAATTGTTGAAATTTACGACTACTTGCCACGAATCATATTTATATTTCATTGAGTGCTATAAAGTAGTTAAAAAATAAAATAAGTTTAAAATTTACTATCTTAAATTTTTAAGTCAAAATTATGATTCTAACTCATTTATTAGTCTTTATTTTGACTCATTGAGTATTTTCTTCTTATGACAAATTCTTATTAAGTGTAATAAAGGAATGACCAATGAAGATCTGAAAATGTTATTGAATTTGGACAAAGCTTTGCCTTGGGAAATATGTAATGGACAAATAGACTCTTTTGATCCTAGAGAATGGTGTATGAATCACTTCATGGCTTATGTTTGAGTGGCTAATGATCATTACTTGTAGATTCCTTTGATATTTTATATAGAATGGCTAATGCTCATCTAAAATTCACTGAGATTGCCTTAGATGATCATGGGTACATGATATTCAATAACACATTTTGTGCGAGGTAAAAATTAGGTTATGTTAAAAAATACTTAAATGCTTATATTTAAAATAAAGTTTAGCTATGTGGGGTGGTTAGAGTACCACAGGGGGTATTGCAATGAATTCGGATATCTAGAACATAGTAGCAGACTTGTGACTATGTATCACCGGTGGTTGTTTAGGCTAAATTTGTAGTTTTCATTACTTGAAAGTTCAATGTACATGAAAGAAGCAAAGTACACTAAGGGATAAGTGTATGTAATCAAACAACAAGTGAAGGGGTCTACCCACTCCCTAGGGAATTTTGCTTTCTTCGTGTACATTCGACTTTCAAGTAATGAGAACAATATTTTTTTTTATACAATTGCAATTGTCTCTTGAATATCTCATTTCATACATTGAGCTAGCCTTGGCCTCTTCGCTTCTCTAAAGGCACGGTGTGCATATCTTTGTTCTGTGCTAGTTGCGACAAGCAAGCAAGTTTTGGCAAAAACAACATCCAACGTGTTGCTTGTCTCATGGATCATTTATAGACTTAGCCAAAATAATAACCTATAACAGTTAGTATCAGATATTCAAGTTACAAGATTTAAGGCAAAGCTTTGTTGGTGCTTGTTACAAGGACGTTGCAGACGGGAGTAGGGCAATCCTTGCATGGTTCTAGTGTGGTGCTAGTACTTTTCCAGAATGGCTAGCATACACAGTGAATGCATTGAAGCTCTACAGAGGTTATCAAGCATTTTACTGAGAAATTCTCAGTGATTGTAAATGTTCTATTCTCCTTGATAATTGAGTGACTTAAGTAGAAAGAGACCTTGCACATCATAGTGTGGACCTTGAACGGGAACAAGGGAGTATACAATGACTGAATAACACTCACCAAGCTCTTGAGGGAAAACTTGGGAAGAATATGGCCGCAGTGGCAGAGCTACAAACCATGATAGAAGAGCTTCGCGGGGAGATGCAAGTTCTATCCTTGGAAATAGCTAATGCAACCTATGAAAGTGGGGATGTTCTTATGAGAAGAGCATTCAACCAATACAAAGTCACTGAGCCAAAGGCATTTGGTGGGACAAAAGATGCAAAAAGTTAGAAAACTTCCTTTTTGACATGGAGTAGTATTTCGATGCTATAAACGTAGGGGATGAGGCCAAGAAGATTACTACTAAAACCATGTATTTATCTAGCAATGCCAAGGTGTGGTGGAGTGTGTAAAAGGCTGATATCCAAGCAAAGCATTTAGTGATTAGCACTTGGGAAGAACTGAAATAGAGGGTTAAGTGATAGATTTTCCCCCACAACGTCGATGAGTAAGCAAGCATATTGCTCCTTATGTGGGCTAAAACAAATGGGCTTGATCCGAGAGTTTGTGCAAAGCTTCCAAGCTTGTCTTCTTAGCATAACAGATATGTTTGACAAGGATAAACTATTTTTTTTTTCAAGGGCTCAAACCGTAAGCTGAAGCGGAATTGCAAAGATCCTAAGTTATGAATGTAGACTCAACAATTGCATAGGCTGAGAGTTTGGTGCACTACTAGTTAGAGGTGTATAAGAACTCAAGGCAGAGGAATGAGCACCCACCCAAGGAGGCAAGAAAAAACTAATCTAATGAACTATATAAAAAAAATGGGGGAGAACAAGCCTTCATTGCAACAACAACAATGTATGGAGGAGGCATAGAATAAGGAGTCTTATCCCATTGTCCAGTGTTGAGATACCCCGGTGCTTCATATATAACAGCCCATAAAGACCATTTGATTGACTAAAGAAGAAGCTTCTAAATATATTGCTTGAGGAGAATACTAGTGAACCTGTCCAAGACATATCAGCTTCAAAGGAAGACGGTGAAGAGAAATCAGAAGCCATTGGGTTGTTATGTTTCCAATGCAATCCAAAATAGGAATCTACTAAAAATGCTACGACCAACCCACAAGGGAGACCAAATAAGAAAACCAAGCCTGTGTCATCCGTCATAGTTGCTATTGATCGAGTGATCATAAAAGTTGAAGCTAGAAAGCTAGCCAAACAAAGGAAAATGGCAAAGTCAACATGAACAGCATGGAAGTTGATGAGGCAACCCCATCTATTGTTGTTAAGGAGGAGATTGAGCATGTTAGGCCTATGCGTTATGCAAACAATGACCTAATGTACATAGACTTGATCATGAATGAGATGCCTATCCGAGCCATGGTAGATATGGGGGCATTTCACAACAATATCTCTCAATCTGAAGTGAAAAGATTGGGTCTCACTTTGAAGCCCTCAAAAGGCAAAGTGAATGTAGTGAACTTTGTAACCCAACTAGTTATGGGGATTGCAAAAGAGATCATGGTGAAAGTTGGCTCATTCTCAATACGAATTAGCTTGACTGCAATTAAATTGGAGGACTTCTATCTCATGATTTACATGAAATTCCTTAGAAATCACCCTATTGTTGTGGTTCCTTTCAACAATGCCTTAATCATTTTAGAAAGCCATCTTACTTATTTCACACATCATCATGAACCTCTCACGAGAGAAGCTTCTCAACTGTGTTAAACAATGATGGATGTAAACAATAGGAGTCAAGGCACCTAGAATGCCATCACTAGGTGCTAGACAAACCATTTAGAATGGTGGTAGAAACAATGCAACAAGTGATAGGGCCTGATTTGCCTTGTCTCCAGCACACACTGTGCTTCTAAGATAGTGAAAACCAACTTATCAGTTCATCCTTGCAGAGGAGCTTGCCCAACTTCTTTCCACACCAAGCTCTAACTACTAGGAGTTGTTAGAGCTTGGTAGTCCCGCAATGCCCAAAGTAGCTTCTCGGTTCATCATTGCAGTTCCCAAATGCTCAAAGTAGCTTTTCGGCCGACAAATGCATTTTGAAAAAATTTTCAAAGCATCCTACTACTAGTATAGCTCTAGCAAAGTCCCATGGCTCTCAACGATGCACAAGACTAGTTTGGGATTTGGAAACAAACCTCTAAGCCTTTCAACCATAGAGGGATGCATTTACTAAATTGAAGGTGCAGAGGACATCACCAAAATAGGTGGGGAAAATGTCACCTACTATTTTTTATTTTTTGGGCTTTATGTCTAATGGCCCTATACACAAGCAAGCCTTCTGTGCTCTAAACTTATACGCATGACTCATTCTAAATTGTGTCTTCTCATTTCTTGCTTGTTGACAAAGCATATCGCATACCCACAACCTCATGTTGTGTTCATTTGGCAGATCCTGCCGTGCGCGCACGTATCTATCACATGCCTATGTCTAATTGCCTATGTGCTTATCGTGTAAGCGTAAGACCCTTTCTTGCTCAAGTGCACAAATCGAAGTTTCACAACATGCATGTAGTGCCTAATGGCTCCTTAGTTCAATTGCTAGCAGTGCATGCATGCCCACCCAACGTAGTGCTCACTTTTTAGAAGATCACCCGTTCTGCTGTTCAAGCGGGCTTAACTTTCCAATAGATGGTGGTTTCTTTGCAATCGAAATACCAGTGCATTCATATTTACCACCGAAAGATGTATTTTATTTTGGGACATTCTCTTAGTACCCTGAGTCTAGAGTCGCTATGTGGGCCCCGTTGCCCTACCGACACTCGAGCAACCTTGGATTAAGACTACAATACCCGGAACTTAACTAACATAATAGATAGGTGTTAGTTTTCATACTAGCATTATAAATATATAGTAAATGCTAAAAAAACATGATTTTTGTTCGGTGAATTGCAAGCATACACTATTAACAAATAATAAAGAGGTGAGTAGAGTATCGTTTCCATGAGAATTTAAACAAATTTAACTAATTACTTACCAACAAGATTAATTCAAAAACAAAGCTAACCAATCAAATTGCTTTATGGTAATTTAAATAAACTAACAAAGAATGAAAAATTGATAGCAAATGATAACAGCGACAAATACTAAAAATTTACCCAATCAATTAAGATGTTTGAGCCTTTGATGTCACTTAATCAATCCTAATTAACTCTCTTCACTTGTCATGCAATTAATTTAATTTCAATTTATGATGGTAAAATTTTCCTAATGTAGATTAATAGCCGACATTGGTTTAATAACCCTATTTAGATTAAAATCAACTTACAATTGGTCCAGATAAATTTAGATTTCTAAATGCATTAGGAACCATGAAAATTCCCAAATTCAATCTAAGTAGCCGTGACTTAGTTCTACTACAGAGACCATGTAAATAACCTAGATTATTACTGTCTAAATTGAATTGACGGTCTAATATCAAATGAGCACATGCATATCATCTCCACACGGTATCAAACAAGTATCAAAAATCAATTGGTGCTGGCCAATCACCTAAAAGCATTAAGAGCATGACATTAGACTCATAATTGAAATATGGGATGCATGAACAAGTCTTGAGAATCAATTATTCATTATTAAGATCCTTCTAAGCTCTAACAAAAGAGATTAGAACATAATAAAATTTACAATAACAACAAGAGTAAAAGTAGACATAACTAAAATTAAAATAAATTCTTAAAATTAAAGTAAACACTATTCCATAAACATAAAAGCTGTATAGTATTTGGTAATTGGAAATAAAACACAACCATAAGTTTCATAACAAAACACAAGAAATCAAAACAAAGAAGCTCTCAAAATACAAAGTATAAAAAGTAAATTAAAAGAAAGCCTTCCGTATGCTCTATCTCTATTTTCTCTCAATATGCTGAAATTTTTCTGCACCGTCCTCTAGTTTGGCGGCTGCTTTGTATTATTTCTTAGAGAAAAACTAAAACAAAAGAAAAGGATGGACGTGAGGTTCCAAGGGAAAAAGAAGGTGGTTGCCTTCAAAAATTCTGCACAAATATAATAATAAGGTTGTCCTATTTATAACAAAAAACTAATTCCTCAAATATAATAATAATAACTCTTACTAAAAACTAATTCTACTTTAAAAAGAAAACATAAGAAGAATAGAAAATATACTCCTAACTAAAATAAAACGCTTGTTTCCTAAAAGCTTGCTACCATATCTTCTTTTCTTCTTC
The DNA here is from genome assembly GCA_020080225.1 of Gynochthodes officinalis. NCBI lineage: Eukaryota > Viridiplantae > Streptophyta > Magnoliopsida > Gentianales > Rubiaceae > Gynochthodes > Gynochthodes officinalis. Next base: position 35,269,535 of record CM034619.1, on the reverse strand, counting down.
AATTTGATAGTTCATACTTTCCTTGTCTTGATAGAAAACTCTTTCATAAATTCTTCTTCTTTGATACAAATTCATCCAAGCCCAATGCCCAATACCAAGGAATAGGAAGTTTCATGGATTTTCTCTTTCTACTTCAATTTTTGCCTTTTATCAGCTTTTCCTCCAATTCACCATTTTCCATACCTAAAACAAAAAATATATATATCAAAACTGGTGAGCTGTTTGGTGCGTGCAAAAGTGTGTCAAAATATAGCTCAAACTCACACAAATTTACACCTAAACCTCACTTAATCAATTGTAGTAAAGTTTAGGGATCATTTTCCATAAGGAAGGGGACAAAACAAGAATTTAAGTGTAATTAACTATTTGCTATCTATGTTACCTAATGCAATGACACACACATAATTTCAAAGGGTTGAGTCCACCAAGCGTGACAATAATCTGGCATGCACAAGCTTCATTTTCAGCGTTTCAAACGCTTTCATACACTCTTCAGTGAAATCAAAAACCACCTCTTTCTCCAACAAATTGCACAGCGGCTTGGCTATCTTGGAGAAGTCCTTGATGAATCTTCTATAAAATCCTGCGTGGCCAAGAAAGCTTCTAATTCCCGAACTGAAGTAGGAGGGCTCAACTTTTCTATCACCTCAATTTTTGCTTGATCCACTTCCATGCCTTTAGAAGAAATTTTGTGACCAAACACGATTCCCTCTTGCACCATAAACTGACATTTTTCCCAGTTTAGCACCAAGTTCGTATCAACACACCTTTGTAGCATCTCGCTTTAGATTATTGAGGCAAACATCAAAAGAATCCCCAAAAACTGAGAAGTCATCCATGAAGATTTCTATGATATCTTCCACCATATCAGAAAAAATGCCTGTCATACATCGTTGAAAGGTAACGGGGGCATTGCATAACCCGAAAGGCATCCTCTTAAAAGCAAAAGTACCAAACGGGCAGGTAAAAGTGGTCTTCTCTTGATCTTCTGGGGCTATGGAAATCTGATTATACCCGGAATAACCATCTAGGAAACAATAAAAGAGATATCCGGCCAATCGATCGAGGAGTTGGTCAAGATACAGCAAGGGGAAGTGGTCCTTTTTTGTAACTTTGTTCAATTTTCGGTAGACCCTCCAAGCATTCACAATTCTTGTGGCAATTAGTTCTTGGTCCTCATTCATGATCACAGTCATTCCACCCTTTTTCGGAACACATTGGATTGGGCTTACCCACTCGCTATTCGAAATAGGAAAAATTATCCCAAAGTCCAGTAGCTTTACCACTTCTTTCTTCACAACTTCCATCATCAACGGATTCAGCCTCCTTTGTCTTTCCCTCACAGGTTTGGCATCCTCTTCCAACAAAATTTTATGAATGCAAATCGAGGGACTAATACACTTAATATCCGTAATGGTCCACCCAATGGCTTCTTTGAAAGTGCTCAAAACCTCTAAAAGCTTTCTTTCCTGTTCAGGTTCCAAAGATGATGATATTACCACGGGTAACGTTTCATGTTCTCCCAAAAACGCATATTTTAGATAAGGGGGCAAGGGCTTCAACTCAAGCTTGGACGGCTCTTCAATGGACGATTTCAGCTTATCCTTACCACTGGCCACCGGCAACACTTGGTCGACTTCAACAACTTCATGTTCTTCCCCCACTATTTCATAAATGGACTCATCTACAAAACAGTTCTCAACCATCTCACATAGCTGTCCATTTATTCTTTTATCTTCTTCATCAAACTCAAGGGGAACATTGGAGGGAATAATTACCCCCATTGCTTGAGAGTCAAGACACCACCCCTCCTTCAAAGTTTTACCTACACATTCATCAACCACATCTACCCAGAAGCAGTCTAGATTCCCCCTTGGATATTTCATGGCGTAGTTCACATCGAACACGACCTCTTCTCTGTTGACCCGGAAAGTGATAGTTTTGTTCTTCAACCCAATGATTGCATCTCCAGTCACTAGGAATGGTCGTCCAAAGATTAGGGGCACCTCCTCGTCCTCCTCTATATCCAACACTATGAAGTCCACTGGAAAAATGAACTTATCCACCCTCACCAACACGTCTTCAAGAATTCCATTAGGCTTCACCAAAGATTTATCTGCTAGTTGAAGAGTGACGTGGGTCTCCTTCATTTCATCCCCCATGCCAATATTCTGAACTATAGAGAGCGGCATTAGACTCACTCCCGAGCCTAAGTCACACAAAGCTTTTGAGAAATGTCTTGCTCCTATGTCACAAGGGATGGTGCAGCTTCCAAGGTCCTTCATCTTCCTAGGAATAATCAAATCCTTGCGAATGATGCAACTGTACTTTTTGCTCAAGGCGATCACCCCTTCGTCTTCTAGCTTCTCTTTGTTCGAGATCAACTCCTTAAGAAACTTGGAGTTTTTGGGGATGTTGGTGAGCAGATCTACCAAGGATATGTTCACATGGACTTTCTTCATCGCTTCAATGAACCTCTCGAAATGCTTGCTTGCTTCCACTTTCTTCTTTGGTCTCAGTGGAAATGGAGGTGGTGGTGGTGGTATGTCTTCAAAATTGTAAGGGCTAGGTGGCTCTTTTCTTCCTTTGTCCTGACCTCCCTTACTTTTCTCTCCCCTTGGCACAACTTCACCTTCTTGATTTTCCTTTAAAACTGTCTCTTCCATCTCAGCTTCTTCATGGGCCATTTCATTCTCTTTAACATCACTTCCTTCTGAAGCCAATTTTTTTCCACTTCTAAGGGTTACCTTGCACTGCTCCTTGCCCTTGAGATTAACTTGGGTATCACTTGGAAGCACACCCATGGGTCTTTGGTGAATGTCATTAGCCAACTGCCCCATCTTCATCTCAATATTCTTCATTGTGGTCTCATGCAAGTTCAACCTCATTGAATGGTCCTCTAAAGTCTTCTCCGTCCTCCGCATGGAACTCCTCACATCAAGCTAGATTTCTTCAAGCTTCTTCGTCATGATTTCCTCAAAATTCGGTTTTCTATCCGTGGGATTATTCATTTGATTCCCAAAACCTGGAGGTTGCCTTGACACATTAGAAGATGATGGCCCCAAATTGCCCCAACTTTGATTGCCTTGATTGCTCCAATTCTAACCACCTCCTTGGTTGTTCCAACCTTGATTTCCTGCTTGATAGCTGCCCTTGTTGCCCCAATTTTGGTTGAAATTTCCTTGCTGCCCAAAATTCTTCATGAATTTGATGGGTTCAGTCCTGACCAAGTCACATTGATCCATATGGTGGTCTCCTTGGCAAAGTCCACACATTAGTGCAGCCAATTGAGCACTAATGTTTGTGCCGGCATCCATCTCTAGGAATCCTCCTTGTCTCTTTGGTGATAACTCTCTAGTGTTCGGCCTTGGGCAACCGTTGTCAGCTATCCTTTGGAACAAATCTCGTACGCTTTGGACCGACTTATCCTTCAATGAACCCCCGGCGCTAGTATTCACATTGCTTCTTGATTCCACGGTAAGCCCATTATAGAATAGCTGCAATTCGTATCCCTCCTCCATCATATGGTTTGGGCACCTTCTTAGCATTTCTTGAAACCTTTCCCATTGCTTCACCGAAGCTTTCTCCTTCAAACTGCCGAAACTGGTGGATGGCTATTCTCAACCGATCCATCTTTGAGGGGGGAAAATATTTAGTGATAAACTTCTTGCACAGCTCCTCAAAAGTCTCAATTTGGTCACCACCAACTGCATCATACCATGACATGGCGTGACTGCAGAGAGAGAATGGGAAAAAGATCCGCCGGATGGCATCTTGCGGCACATTATTCAGCTTAAAGGTGTTGCATAGGGTAAGGAAAGCCTTGATGTGTGCATTGGGGTCCTTATTCTCCAATCCCTAAAATATCGCTCCTTGTTAAATCAAACTAATGAGTTGGGGCGGAATTTGGTAGCTCTCAGCTTCAACCGGCCAAGCACCTACACGGTTGTTGAACCTCAGCTCAAAGAACTCCCCAAACAACCGTCCTTCTTGTTGTCTCTGTTCAGCCATTGTGTTCGGTTCCACTCTTCTTCGTTCTCTTCTCAAGGTATTCTCGAGTTCCAAATCAATGGTGAATTCCACACGTCCTTGAAATCGAGTGTGGGGCATGCACCACAAAATAAGGAATCACTTACCTACACAAAAAAGAAAGCTAAAAATGAAAACATACACAAACACAAACAGGTCTTTTCTAAATATATACAAAAACACAAAACTAACAAAAAAATAGAACACTTAAAAACTTAGTTCCGTTGCCCTTCCCCGGCAACGGCGCCAAAATTTGGTGAGCTGTTTGGTGCGTGCAAAAGTGTGTCAAAATATAGCTCAAACTCACACAAATTTACACCTAAACCTCACTTAATCAATTGTAGTAAAGTTTAAGGATCATTTTCCACAGGGAAGGGGACAAAACAAGAATTTAAGTGTAATTAACTATTTTCTATTTATGTTACCTAATGCAATGACATAAAGAGTGATATTTAACTAAGAAGCATGAAGAAAAGTATGCAAATAAATGGGAATACTAAATCTAGATGCTAAGTTAAACAACTCAACTAAAACAAGGAGAGAAACACATAATTGAGAAAGGAGGGTGATCTTTGGGTTCAATGCAAGAGTACGCTACTTCGACTCCCAAAGGCAACCGAGTTTAGGGCACATAACTAAGTGACTACATCCGTTCGCTCTGAATCTCCTTTCGGTCTCATCAGAATTGTAGAATGGGGAATCTCCTTTCGGTCTCATCCCCACCTAGTGCACATTAGCGCCTATGGCTTCCACACAACTCTAATGCACAATTTTAGCCCTAGATGTTTTAGCCAACTACTTCGCATTCCCTAGTTTAAGCGTTTAATCTAAGAAAGCCACCTATTTTTCACTCCATATCTCCTTTCGGTCTCAATGGAATTAAAGGATAGAAGATCTCCTTTTGGTCTCACTTCTACCTTGTGCACACTAAAACTGTGGCTTCCACACAATTTTAGTGCACAATTAAGCTCATGTGGTGGTTATTTCTTTTCTCAAACACCTAAATTTTAGTGAATGCTAGGTAGTTCTTCCTACTTTTGGCCTAAATTCATGCATGTCCTAAAACACACACAAACACCAAGAACACACACTAAATGTGGCCACATTCAATGCATGTCATTCATTTAATTCAAGTAGGAAGACTTTAATTAATACAAGCCCATCATTCTACAACCCACAAGGAATCAAAATAAACCTTACCCTTACATCAAGCACCAAGAATTACCCAAGACAATTTAGCCACTCATGGCTTCAATCAAACAACAACCACAAGGAGATATAACCATTAAGAGCACAAGGAATTGAAAGAAATACTCTCCTTAATCAAAAGAGTGGTGATTCCGACCAAATCCTACACTTTACAAGCAAGATTAGCTCCAAAGATTGAAGTTTTCAAGAGCCACAAGAACCAAACCCTAGCCCCAAATGAAACTCACGGTTTTCAGTTTGGGGAAAATATCAAAATATCTAAAACTAACCCTAACTCTCTAATTCTTCCTGTTTTCTACACAAAATGGGGAATTTATACAAGTTGATTCTAGAATTTGAGAAAACTTTCTTCATAAAAGATCTTCAATTATAGAGTTATGAACTCCGGAAGATGGCTAATTTTTCTCCCCTTTTTCCTACAAAAAGAGCAAAGATGAGAATCAACAGGTATAATGTGATTTCTCTCATAAACATAGCATATCTCAATGAAATCTGTGCAAAAGCGTGAAAAACATATAGTTAAGTTTATGAATATTTGATTCTCATCAAAAACCAAATAATTTCTCTTAAAATAAAATTAATATTGAGGAAATATTAACAAGAAATATATATATATATATATATATATATATATATATATATATATTCAGCTCTATCAGTTTTCATTAAGAAACTACATTCTTTGGTAATAAACATTAGGAGTGGTGCAAAAAGAAACCACAATATTTGTAGAAAACCGTAGTTCCCTTTTGGTAGGAACAATTGCCTTGGAGGTGACACCTTTGATTATTTTGCCAAGGCATACTTAGTGGAGAGGTAGTGTATTATACTAAGCAAGTGTTAGGTTTTCCCTACCACCCTTCAAATACTTGGCTATCTTTTAATAATCTTTCTTTCAACTTTCAATACTACGAACTCTTAATTTGTGCCTTTCAATTCCTCATTTCTCTGAAAGTATTACTTGTGTCAATTACTAGCATGTATGTGAATTGAGACGCATGAGAGAATTGCTTGGCAGAAGTAATGTAGGAGCGTTACTTGTCTCGCGAATGCATTGTGCAAACGTCATTGACATGACCCATGACATTATGGCAAGGTGGTACACTCTACTCTTTGCAACTGCTACCCTAACCGTATATCAAAAAGACACAATGAATATATGCATATGTTGGATTAGATTTTATATATTTTATACACACACACACACATATATATATATATATGAAAAACTTTAAATCATATACAATGTACTTAAATCATATTATATCACATGAGAGAATTGCTTTGCATTTTATTATATACGACACATATTATATTTAAATCATATAAAAATAAGGTGCATATATAATGTACTTATTTACTTATTTATAGAACTATTTGGTTTACATTATAATATATATATATATATATTATATTATATTATTATATTAGAAAAATATACTAATATTGTGAATTTAGTTTTATTCAACTCTTAAATAAGTAAAAACTCATTACTAATTACTAATAACTCAAAATTCAAAAGTTTCAAATATTAATAATTGCATGTATATAATGTAACTATTTACTTACATATAAAACTACTTGGTTTACAATTAATACACACACACACACACACACACATATATATGCTATAAAGTAGATAATATTATGATTTTAGTTTTATTCAATTATTAAATAAGTAAAAAAATTTATAACTGATAAGTCTAATTTAATAATTACAGTATAATGACATTAATGTATTAATTGAGATATTAAAATTGTAAGAATGACAATCGTATAGTAAATCACAAAAAGATAAAAGGAAATTTATTAAAAAAATCTAAATATAAATAAATGGAAAGAAATAGAGAAAATAAGCTTGGATTATTACTAATTTGAAGTTATATATTAACTTGGTTGAATTTGGAGCTGTGTATTTCTAATTTGGTTACTTCTTATATTTATTATTACTAATTTGTATTATTAACTTGATTGTAATTATATGTTTTGTATTATTAAGTTTGTTATTCTGAATAATGTTGTTAAACTCTCGATTTTACTAGTACGTTTTTACGATTTTACGATTCAAAACCAAGTGTCCTATTCAGTTTATAGGTAAAAACGAAAATGGGTAAAATCGGGTAAACTCGCGAGTTTGACACTTAGAATAGTAAAATCGGCCAGTGATACGTTTCTACAAAAACGCAAGACAAACAGCGTTTTGACTGAACTTCTGAATTCTATTTTACTTAGGGCTCTCTGCCACAGCCCTGCCTCCCCAGTCCCTATGGCCCGCAACTCTACCTCCCCAATCCCCACCACCCGCAGCTCTCCCTCTCCGCCGACCGGTCGAAGTCTCTTCTCCTTCTCCTTCTTCCCCTTTCCTTCCTTCCTTCCTTCATTGCCCTCGTTTTCTCCAAGTATTTTCTATTCTCATCCCCCGCCAAAAACATCATCAACTTCCTCCTCACTCCGCTTTTCACCGATCCTCTTCATTGCCATTAGCTTAAACTTCAATGATTAAGGACTTATGCTTTGTTATGCATGGTTGTTAATGAATTATGATTATTATTAATTTTTAGGTGTGATTGACAATATTTTTTTTTTGAAATTTGTATATTTTTTATAAGTTTGAACAGGTTTGTAATTTATAAATATAACATATATTATATATAATATATTTATTATATTATTTTTCATAATTTGTAAACTCTTACAATTTTACAATCCGATTTTACGATCCGATTTTGTGGACCCTCTACCAATTTTACGTAAAAACTTGAGTTTAACAACCTTGATTCTGAATTTGTGATGATTTGAAGTTCAGAAAGTTAGATTTTATTACTAAATAGGGTGAAAAATATCTTTTAAAAAAAAGGAAAACAATAAAACCGAGTTTGACTAATTCGATTGAATTGGCCACATTCAAATTTGGTCAACTGAATTTTGGTCGAATTCAAAATTTGGTTAGTTCAGTTGAATTTGAATTCAAACAAAAAAATAAATTTTAAATTCAGTCAGTTTGAATTTAAATTTGGAATAATTTGATTTGGTTTTTAGTGTGAATTCCAAAAATATATAAATTGATTAAACTGAACCGATTAAATAAAAAATTCAAAAAAATTTGATGATGAACACTCTTAATTGCAGTGAACTTGCATAATTAAAGCATACTCATGGAAGCAACATCAAAGGCTCACAAGCCTGATCAACATAGCTACCATGGCCACCTCGATTAAAACCACCCTCATGAACTTGCAATTTGTTCAACATTTTCAAGCAAACATGCTACAGCTGGAGTGTTAAAAAAAAACTAATAAATAAATATGAAAAATGGATTGGATATATGTCTCACATTTGTCCACTGAATTAATAGTTGGTTGGGAAAATATTTTATGTATTCGCTATATTATGTAAGATTTTGTAGTCAGAAAAAAAAAAGAAGAGAGAGAGAGACTATATGATTGATTTATTACATTAAAAATAAGAATGTAATAGATATATGTAATATTTTTTCCTTAGCCAATTCCCTGGCAGCCACACATGTGGTTATTATTATAGCAATAAATAAGGAAATGCAAACCAAAAGGAGTGTCAAAAAACCCGCAATTCTTTTTTTTTTTTAGGCGAAAGAGTTAATTTTAAGTACTAACTGAAAATTGATTTGAAAAATGGTTGAGAAAGATTGAACAAAATTGATTTCTATTTATAAAAAAATTTATACCTCATCATAGCGATTAACGAGACTATCAAAAACGCTTCAATCAAAGGGGTGGCAGCATCAGTCCATGCAATATGATTGGCAGTTGACGAGATGAATATCATGGATTTTTTTTTTTTAGTTTCATTATTTTAGGGTGATTACAATTATTAATTTCTATACGATTATAAAAATATTTCTAATCTATTACACGAATATTCTTATTTATGCTTCATTAGAAAGGTGAGACTCCCTCTAAGAGAGAGGGAAAACAAAGAAAAGGGGGATTGAATTGTTGTTTTTCGTAAGAAGTCAATATGAAATAAATATCTATGCGGTCCCTTTTTTACGAGAAAAATATTGAAATATTATATTGAGAAATATTAACACCCACAATAAAAAAAAAATAGTAAATTTCTCTCTATTACTTAGCTTTCGTATGAAATGAGTTATTAGAAACTATTCCTTTTAAGTATCTAGCAATTCGAGGCTATGTAATACCATGTCAACAATTGAAAGAATTAATTATAATTTTTTATGTAAAGACTATTAATTATTCTAATCCGTCTTGTGTTACTCACGAGATGTTTAGAATTGTAAGAGAAATAAGTTAATTTATTTTGTATGTATATAATAAGCATTGGCTTTTTCTCACTTATAAGCTAAGTGGATAATGAGTAGAAGGTGAGACTTGGTGGAAATTGATGAGTTAATAGAAAAGAAGAATCCACTAAATTAAGCGGTGAAGATTCCGTGACAGTCCAAGTGAACAACCTGTGTTTTTGTTTTATACTTTTAAATATATATATTTATTAAAAAGATACATGACACCGGTGTCAAAACGCATCCATATTCTCCGTCATTGTTTTACAGTCACACTTTATTTATTTATTTATTTATTTAGATCATTCAATTTACATTATTTCTCTCCTTGGGCTTAGCCTCGTTTTTGCCCATTCTTTGGCAATATAAGTGTGTTGGTTTTGTATTCTAAAATCAATTAATTTTGAAATATAATTTATATTTATCATCAACGTAATTAGAAACTTAATAGGTCATACACAATAAGTATGATTTTTGGGTTAAAATAATATTGTAATTGTGTGACAATTATGGAAATAATTTAGGAGATAAATTAATATTGATAAATTATTAATAAATAAGTCATTGAGTTACCAGAAGGTCAAACCAAGTCTATCAACCTAGTTTATAAATAGGTCCCAATCGTGAGTTTCAAGTGTAACTTAAATTCTGCTACATATAATACATATCAGAATTTTAGAGTTTCAAAAAACCCTATTTCATAATATTCACGTTTATGCTCAAAGGAACTAGTTATTAACATCTCATAGCAAGTCAATTCTACAACGATTCAAAGAGATTATTTATGTGAATACCATTAAAAGTTGAATAATTATGTAACTTGTGATCAGTCTTACGTAATTAATTATTAATGAATCTATTATTGATATAACATCCCTAATATTGTACATGAATTACAACAAAATTTTGATATATAATCAATTCTTCTATGTATTGTGTATGTTTATGAATTGATTTCCTTACTATGTGTATAGAAAGTAGAGATAATATCATTTACTATCCTCGTGGTTTTGTAATATCACTACAAAAATTTTGAATATTTGCGAGAGATTATTTGCGAGGGCCAACAAGCCCTCGCCTAAAACTAATATTTGCGAGGCAAACTGCCTCGCAAATAAAGTCAGTTGCAAATGAATTTTATTTAAAAATAAAATAATAAAATTATTATTTGCGAGAGAGATCGCTCTCGCAAAAGCACTGATGGCCCTCATTGGGTTTGGTAGGAATGGGAAGTGGTTCCCACACTTTTTCTTTATTATTTGCGAGGAATTACATCAACATTTGCGAGACTGTGGCCCTCACAATAAGAACTCTTTTACAAGGGCATATGTGCGAGTGGGAAGCCCTCACAAAAAATGGTCAACATTGAATTTTCTCCCATTATGTGCGAGGGATAACATACTCGCAAAAACATCCTTCACAAGAAAATTCAATTAAAAATAAATAAATAAAATTATTAGTTGTGAGGGATCGAGCCCTCGCAACAGCACTAATGGCACTCGCCTTTTTTATTTATTATGTGTGAGAGCTTCTATCATTTTATGAGAGGAACATGGTCCTCGCAATAAGAATTAGTTTGCGATGGCATATGTGTGAGTGTTACACCCTCACAAAAAAGGTCAATATCGACTTTTTCTTCCATTATTTGCGAGGGAGTGTTTTCTCGTGAATGCAGCACTCGCAAGAAAATTTCAATTTGTAATAAATAAATAAAATTACAATTCACAACTAAACCCTCGCAAATGCTTACATTTGCGAGGGCAAAGGGCCAATTGCGAGTGAATTATTATTTGCGAACTAAGAAATGGCGAGGGCGCTTGCGAGGGATTATTCCCTCGCAAAAAATAATTTGCAAGGTAATTTCCATTTTTTGCGAGGAACATGGCCCTCGCAAATATTCAAAATTCTTGTAGTGATATCAAATCAAACCCCATAGTTTGAAAAAATATTAATTGCCCCCTCTGACTACCAATCAACCTAACTAGTGGGCGCAAAAAGACGAAAAAATTCTCAAAAAATTTGATATAATTAAAAAAATTTTATTAAAATTTTAAAAAGAAAAAAATTAAAGTAAAAAATTAAATTAAATTATTTAAATTATATAATAAAAATTTTCAAACTAAAAAAATAAAATTTAATAAAATTTAAAGATGAAAAAGACATAAAAAATTTTGAGTTTAAAAACTAAAATAACTACATTTCGTCTTTTTAAAATAAAATTTTTAAAATAACTATTAAATTTTTGTGCCTAAATTTTGTCTTTTTTGTATTTTTTAAAATTTAATTAAAAATTTTAAAATATATCAAATTTTTTGATACTTTTTTTTGTCTTTAAATTTTATTAAATTTTCATCTTTAAATTTACTCTTTTTAATTTAAAAAATTTTATTATATAGTTTAAATAATTTTATTAAATTTTTTTTTATTAAAACAAAATTTAGAGGTTGCAACAAGGTTCAACAAGTGTCACCGAATACTTCAACAAGTTAGAGGTTGCACTCATCCGAGCAAATATAGAGGAAGATAAAGAGACTACAATGGCTAGTTTTTTGTAAGAATTGAACCCTGAAATAGCCAATGTCATTGAACTCCACCATTATTTGAAAATTGAAAAGATGGTAACATGGCTAAAAAGGTGGAAAGGTAACTGAAAAAGAAAAGCTCAAAACCAAGCTACACGCCTAGTAAGTCTCCTTGGAAGAGTAAATGGTGATAAGAAGAGTGAATCTAAACCATGGGCCAACTTGTCCAAGAGAAAAGAAGTCAAGAAGGAAGAGCAACCCTCATGTCCTATTAGAAGCCGAGATACCACTTGCTTTAAATGTCAAGGCCAAGATCACATAGCTGCCCAATGTCCTAACAAATGAGTGATAATCACCTTGGATGACCGGGGATGTGATTTCCAATCTTGAATTCGATGATTCTATGCTCCCTTTGACTGAGACTAACGGCGAAGAAGATACCGTAATGGTAGAAGTACTTACTACCTTGAAGAGTTTTCAAATGGTAAATGATGAAAAATCATCAAATGGAGAAGAAACATTAGTGACCATGATGAGATCCCGAGAGCTGTTCAACCGAACACTAATTTTGCCTTGGCCGAATTCTAGTGTGATATTAGGCCAAGATTATTTAATTAATTTTTGTGGCTTTATTTTAGGAATTTATTCAGTCTTGAAGGGCCAAAATGTGAATAATTAATGGTGCTATGAATAGTGCCATGAATAGTAAAATTATTAGGTAATTTTTAGTTAGATGCAAATCTGTAAACTTGAAGGAAACCTTAAAGGGCCAAACTTCCAAGTCCAATTGGCTTTAGGGTTTTTATTTTCTTTTTATTTTAAGGCTATCTTTTAGTTACTTAAAGGAACTTGGCTGCCTTTTCCCCTTTAGAAATTAGATTAGGGTTAGGATTTTAATTGTTACCTTTTTACAATCCTTGTACCCTTATAAATAGAGGCCATTCAGCCAAGACATAATAGACATGAATAAGAAGATTTTGTGACATTACGTCCTTGAGAGTTTGAGTGATTCAATCTCTTCGTTCTTGTGAAGAACAACGGGCTTATCAAACTTGACCAGTTTGTGGCGCCTTTGAGTCTTATCAATCTAGTGGAACCCTAGATTGTGGCGACGATTCATCCATTCGGTCTCAATTCCACCAGTTCTAGGATTTCGCAAGTTTAGTCTTGGATCCTATTTCGCTTGTTGCGTATTGCCGGCTCCATATAGCCGTGAGGTGTGCATCAATTTGGTATCAGAGCTCTAGGTAACTTCAAAATTTTGTAGATATTTTGTTTATAATTCCTTAGCCAAAATTCTGTTCATACTTCTTCTTGTATAGCCGAAATTCTGATTTTTCTTGTGGTAGTTAAATTAGTTGTTTAGCCCTAGTCTTCGAGACTCGGTTAAACCTTTTCTTGCTGCCCACTTTTTGTGTAGATAATTTTTGTTTTGTTATTCTGAAAAAAAAATTGTTGCCTTTTCTGAAAAGGAAAAAAAAATTTCAAAGTGCTTGAGATTGTTCATCTTAAATTTCCGAAGTCCTTACTTGTCTATCCATAATCCTTTTATTTTTTTTGTTCATGAATTCTTCTGAATTTTTATTGATATTTTTGCTGTAAATTGTTCTCTTTCTGGTGAAAAAGAGAAAAAAACAGAAGAAGAAGAAAAAAGAACCGTGAAAAAAAAAATTACCAATTGTTGTTTCTTGCTCTAGTTGTTTGCCCATAGTGTTCTTCTTGTGCCGTCTTTCCTTTTTGCTCTTGAATCCTTTTGAGATACATGTCCTTCATCCTTTTGAATTTTGGTCCATGCATCTAGTGTTGAAAAAAGAAAAAAAAAAGAGAGATAAATCCATTCTCTATTTCGTAGAAAAGCTGCACGGCTACATTTGTTTTCTCTGTGTATTCAAATTTGTAAAGAAAGGCTGCGGCTGCTGCCGTTTGATTGTTTGTCAAACAGCCACACGGATTGATCAATTTTACTAATTCATTGTGTGTTCTTTTGTCCTTTTCTTATTGTACTTGGCCGTGCAATTTTAAAGGCTGATTGAAGCTTCTTGCTCTCCAGCATTGGTGTTGCTGAATTTATCTTGTTTAGAAGTCTATTCCTTATTCAAATTCTGATCCTTGGCCGACAAGCATGTTCTTTTGTTCAGAAAATTATTGATCGTGTTCAAATTTTGTGCTGCCTAACTCCAATTTGTCTGAAAATTTTTGGTTTCTTTAGAATCTTGTTACCCGCAAGTGAATCTTACCTAACTTTTTCTTCAGCTGCAATTTGTTTAGCACCAAATTTTAGTACCGCCCCCTTGCATTCTTGTTTTTTGAATTCTTACTTCTTGAAGTCTTGAAACCGTTTCCTAAATAATTGTTGCCAAAATTGCTTCAAAAATTGATCTTAAACCGTAATGAATTTTTAGTGCTTCCTGAAAATTTTGCCTTCCTGAATTTTGTTGAAACCGTGCTGTTTTTGTGTTCTTGAATCATAGCAGAATTTCCTTGAAAGCAACCTGTGTTTTTTTCAAAAATAAGAATCCAAGTGTGATTAAATTTCCTCATCCCAATTGGATTTAGAATTGGCAACTTAATTGTGACTGAAATGCAGCACTTTGGCAACTACTTTGGCTAGCCGAAAATTGCACTTTCTTGGTAGTTTCTTTTGCACGAATCTTTGTTCCTTTTGGAAATTTATCTTGGCCAAATTTTATGCAGTTTGGTAACCCAACTTGACCAAAATTCTGCACAAAAAAATTTGGTAATTTATTTGGACGAAAATTCTGCATTTAGGCAATTGTTGTTGGACTGAAATTTTGCACTTTACTGGCTGAAAATTCTGCTTTCTTTGGGCAGTTTCTTTAGCTGAAATTTTGTTCTTTTGGCAATTTATCTTGACAAAAAAAATTCTGCAATTTGGTAACTTTTTCTTAACTAAAATTGCTATACAAAAAGGGCTGCAAGAATTGTTGTCTATTTTGACTATATTTCCTTTCTTGAAAGTTACATTCCTTTAGATAGTTTTCATATTTGTTTCCTTTTTAGGTGTCATATTTGTTTTCGTTTTTATTCTATATTTTCTTTCCTTTTTAGGGTCCTTATCCAAGTTGATTTAAGTTTTTATAGTTTCCTAATTTGTTAACCTTTTTTGAGTCTTAGTTCCTACATTCTTATTGAGCTATCCTTGGTTGAAATTTCCTCAAGGGTTGATAAAGATTGTTGTTCCAAGCAAGAACTTAGAGAGAGATTGTTTGAGTGAGGGGTGAGACATACAAAAGTAACCGAGAGCTTACTCATACACACCCTTACTATAAATCTTTCCATATTCTTGTTGTTTCTTTTTGTACTAACCTTTTGCAGGAATCATGTCAAAAGAAAGTGTAGCTCCAATCGGCCAAAAGACTCTCCCAAATTGGATGGAGAACATGAGCCAATTTTGTTCCAAGTTGGATAATCAACTTAAGGCTTTGCAAATGAAGCTTCAAGCTAATGGCGATTAGATGGAACAATTGGCTAAATCCATCAATGAGTCCTCAAAAAGAAAGTCAAAATCTAGGAGGAAAAGTTCTTCAAATTCTGATGAAAGTGAAGATTCCAACGGGGCTTCTACTTCCCATAGAAGTCGAAACCGAGTTAATAAAGTTGATAGAAATTTGGGAAGCATCAAAATGAAAATTCCAACCTTCCAAGGTAGTGGAGTTCCCGAAGCATACTTAAAACGGAAAAAAAAAAGGTTGTAATGACTTATGAAGACTTCCTTTTAGACTCTATATTTCACGGGGATGTGATTTTTGGTAGTAAGTCCGATGATTCTATACCTCCCTTGACTGAAGTTGACAGTGAAGAAGATACCGTCATGAGAGAAACAGTTTCTACCTCAAAGTCTATGCAATTAGTGGTAAATGATGAGCAAAGGGAGAACATCTGCCATGTACAAGCTTATGAAGATCAACTTCATATTAGCGATGAGAAAGAAAAGATTGAGGAGGAAGAAGAGCTTGATGTATCATATTTGGCAAATCCAATGAATGAGGGTTATCAAAACCAAGAGCCCGAGCCGGTTGATAATGTTTTGACTTTTCCAAGCCTTGATTTTGTATTTGGAGAAAGAAAATTTTCCCACACTCCTGTTCAAACTTGGATCCTTCAAAGATTGGCCGTAAAATACAATTCCAAGAGTGGCTCGAGAAGAGGTAAAAAGAAAAGCCATAGTTTTCTCTGGCCAAAGCATTTTTTCTACTCCTTAAAGGGGTCAAAGTATGTTGATTTCATCCCAAGGATATTGTTGAAGATTCGAGGATGAATCCTTTCGAGGAGGGGGGAATGATGAGATCCCGAGAGCTATTCAACAAAACACTAACTTTGCCTTAGCCGAATTCTAGTGTGATATTAGGTCAAGATTATTTAATTAATTTTTGTGGCTTTATTTTAGGAATTTATTCAGTCTTGAAGGGCCAAAATGTGAATAATTAATGGTGCTGTGAATAGTGCCATGAATAGTAAAATTATTAGGTAATTTTTAGTTATATGCCAAATCTGTAAACTTGAAGGAAGCCTTAAAGGGCCAAACTTCCAAGTTCAATTGGCTTTAGGGTTTTTGTTTTCTTTTTATTTTAAGGCTATCTTTTAGTTACTTAAAAGAGCTTGAGTGCCTCTTCCCCTTTAGAAATTAGATTAGGGTTAGGATTTTAATTGTTACCTTTTTACAATCCTTGTACCCTTATAAATAGAGGCCATTCAGCCAAGACATAATAGACATGAATAAGAAGATTTTGTGACATTACGTCCTTGAGAGTTTGAGTGATTCAATCTCTTCGTTCTTGTGAAGAACAACGGGCTTATCAAACTTGACCAGTTTGTGGTGCCTTTGAGTCTTATCAATCTAGTGGAACCCTAAATTGTTGCGACGATTCATCCATTCGGTCTCAATTCCACCGGTTTTAGGATTTCGCATCTTGGGTCCTGTTTCACTTGTTGCATATTGCCGGCTCCGTATAGCCATGAGGTGCGCATCAGACCATGTGATTACTTAGTGCTCAAGCCATGGATAATGATGAGTAAAGCGAAAATATCCTTCATACCAAGTGCCATGTACAAGATAAGATTTGTCACTTGATCATTGATAAAAGAAGCTGCATTAATGTGGCAAGTACAACCTTAGTAGAGAAATTGTCACTACTTACACTTTAGCACCCTCAATCTTACAAATTAAAATAGTTTAGTGATAGTGTTGAACTAAAGGTGACTAAACAAGTGTTGGTGCCTTTCTCGATCGAAAGATATAAAGATGAGGTCCTATGCGACATAGTCCCGATGGAAGCTGGTCACATACTTTTAGGACGACCATGGCAATTTGATAAGGATACCCGACATCATGGTAATATTAATAAGTATTCATTTATGATGAAGGAAAGGCCTGTCACTCTCAATCCTATGTCACATCAACAAGTTTATGAAAATCAACTCAAGATCAATAAAGAAGAAAAAGGTTGAGGAGAAGAAATAAAAGGGGCAAGTGACTGCAAGTGAGAAATCCATCATTGTGCCCAATAAGACAGCCAAGGAGAAAGTCAAGAGCAACTTCTATGCTAGCAAAAGAGAGGTTAAGAAAGCATTCTTTTTAAATCAACTCTTTTTAATTGTTTTTAAATAATGTTATTTTTCTACTAATGACCTTGACTCTACTTTGCCTAAAGCTATGACTTCTCTTTTGGAAGAACTTCGTGATGTCTTTCTCGAATAGTTACCAAGTGGATTACTGCCAATTCGGGGAATCGAACATCAAATTGATTTTGTTCCGAGTGTTGTAATCCCTAATCGCCATGCTTATAAAGCCAACCCTGAAGACACCAAAGAACTCCAACGACAAGTGAAGGAGTTATTGGCTAAGCAGCATGTGCGATAAAACTTAAGTCCCTGTGCCATTCTAGCATTATTGGTGCCAAAGAAGGATAGATCATAGTGTATGTGCATGGACTGCTATGTGGTTAACAAAATCATTGTAAAGTATCACCATCCTATTCCTGGTTTAGATGATATGTTAGATGAATTGCATGGGGCTAAGTTTTATACAAAGATAGACTTAAAATCTAGATATCACCAAATTAGAATGAAAAAAAATGAGATGAATGGAAAACCGCATTCAAAACAAAATATGGTTTATATGAATGGTTATTCATGTCTTTTGGTTTAACCAATGCATCTAGTACTTTCATGAAACTTATGAACCATGTTTTGAGGTTTTTCATTGGAAAATTTGTTGTGGTTAACTTTGATGATATCCTTATTTATAGTCGATCTTTAGATGAGCATATTGAATATGTTAGGATTGTTCTTGTTGCTTTATATGCTAAAAAAATTATATGCTAACCTTAAGAAGTTTATGTTCTATGCAAATCAAGTAATACTCCTTGGGTATGTGGTAAGTGCCGAAGGGATAAGGGTTGATAATGAGAAGGTTAAGGCTATACATGAATGGCCAACCCTTTTCAATGTGTCTAAGGTACGTAACTTTCATGGATTAGCAAGCTTTTATAGAATATTTGTTAAGGATTTTAGCACTAAGGCTACATCTCTAAGCGAAATTGTCAAGAAATCTACAGTTTTTCAATGGGGAGAAGAACAAGATCGAGCATTCAATTTGCTTAAACATGACCTAAGCTCGGCACCTTTATTAGCCTTACTTGATTTTTCTAAAACTTTTGAAATTGAATGTGATGCCTCAAGCATAGGAATTAGAGCCGTGCTAATGCAAGAAAGCCAGCCTCTTACTTACTTTAGCAAAAAGTTGAATGGTGCTGCATTAAGATATCCAACATATGACAAAGAGTTCTATTCAACAGTCCGAGCCCTACAGACATAGCAGCACTATCTTTGGCCTAAAGAATTTATCATTCATACCAACCACGAATGCCTTAAACATTTAAAGGGACAAGGTAAGTTGAATAGGCGACAAGTCAAATTTATTGAGACATTTCCTTATGTGCTCAAATATAAACAAAGTAAGAAAAATGTTATGGAGGATTCTCTGTCTCGTAAGTATACCCTACTTTCTTCTTTACATACCAAGTTGTTAGGATTTGAATATATTAAAGAATTATATGCTAATGATCTTGACTTTGGTACAATCTATGTAATTTTTAAAGAAGTCGCCTTTGGCAAGTTCTATAGGCACGAAGGGTTTTTACTGAGAGAAACTCGACTTTGTGTGCCTAATAGTCTTTGCATAAATTACTAGTACGTGAGGCACATAGTGGGGAATTAATGTGACACTTTGGGGTTAGAAATACCTTAGATGTGTTAGTTGAGCATTTTGTCTAGCCTCATATGAAAATAGATGTAGAAAGGGTTTGTGACAAATGCATTACTTGTAAGCAAGCCAAGTCTAAAACCCAATTTCATGACATGTACACTCCTTTGTCTATTCCTAAATAGCCCTAGGTCAACATTTCAATGGATTTTGTGTTAGGGCTATTGAGATCTGTGTGAGGTATAGATTCCATCTTTGTTGTGGTTGATCATTTTTCTAAAATGGCTCATTTTATTGCTTATAGGAAAATGAACGATGCCAAACATGTTGTTGACCTGTTCTTCCGTGAAGTCATAAGATTGCATGGAAAACTTTGTGGGTTAAGCTGGGTACTAAGTTACTATTTTCTATGACTAGTCACTCACAAACCGATGGCCAAACAAAGGTGGTGAATAGAACATTGTCACAACTGTTGTGTTTCATCATTCAAAATAACCTGAAGAGTTGGGAAGAGTTTCTACCTTATGTTGAGTTCGTTTATAACCAAATTGTACACTCTGCCACTAATTATTCACCTTTTGAAGTGGTTTATGGTTTTAATCCATTGACTTCACTAGATTTGATAGCTTTGTTGTTTGAGTATTCAAATCTTGATGGTGAGAAAAAGGCTGACAAGGTGAAAAAGTTGCATGAAAGGGTCTACCAATATATCGAGAAGAGGATGCATCAATATACAACTCAAGTCATCAAGGGTCGCAAATGTGTCATCTTTGAGCCTGATGATTTAGTCTGGGTACATATGCGAAAAGAGAGTTTTCCTCTCCAATGGCATACTGAGCTTCATCCCATAATAGATAGACCATTTCAAGTGATTGAACGCATCAACGATAATACTTACAAGCTAGATTTTCCTGGTGAGTATCAAGTTAGTACCACTTTCAACGTGACTGCTCATTCCCTTTTTGATGAAGGTGATGAGTTTGATTTGAGGACGAATCCTTTCGAGGGGAGAGGGAATGATAGGAGCCATGGAACCGTTCAAAAAGCCGTTCAATCTACTCACCAAACATTTGATCCGTTAAGCCATATCATAGGGCTGATGACGAGAGCTAGGTCTAAATGAGCCTTAAGTGGATTAATCCATGACATCCAAGCCCATTAAGCATGCGGCCAAGACTTGTAAATCATTAATCTATTGCAAGTCCAATTTGAAGAATACTAGTCTTGCTTTGGCCGAATTCTAGTGTAATAATAGGCCATGTTGTTTAGTTAATTTTTTTATCATTTATAGGTAATTATTAAATTTAGGAGTGATCGAAATTCAGCCGTAACAAGGCCGGCCCTTGCTGGTTTTTACTTGTGACTGAAGCTAGGCTTTTAACTAAGGATTTTGTTTCCTTTTATTTGTAAGGCTACCCTTTAATTCTTAAAGGAATTTAGTCGCCCCTTCAAAGTAAATTAGGGTTAAGACATTAGTTGTTACCCTTTAAGAAAACCTTGTAATCTATTTAAAGAGGTCATTTGGCCATTGAGTATTACAAGTTGAAGAATTTTGACATTACGTCCTTGAAAGTTTGAGTGAATCAATCTCTTTGTTCTTTCAAAAAATAATGGGCTTATCAAATTTAACCAGTTTGTAGTGCCTTTAAGTCTTATCAATCTAGTAGAACTTTAGGTTGTGGCGATGCTTCATCCATTGGTCTAAGTTCCACCAATTCTAATAGTTTCACAAGTTAAGTCTTGAGCCCTGTTCACTTGTTATGTATTGCTGGCTCTCTATAGCCATGAGGTGCACATCAAATGTACTACAAATTGGTGTAGATCCAAATCAAAGTGATAATGAATATGTAGGTGAATATCGGTAGGGACCAAACAATTTGGAGTTTGGTTATAAAGCTGCAAGCAGGACAAAGGCTACAAAGAAGCATAAAGCTAATGTATAACTTGATCAAGCTAGAGGAAGCCAATCAATAAACCCATATTTACTATTTATTTATGTTATAGTTCGAGTTATACATATATGAAGTAATTTGTTGTTCGTGCAGAATATATATGATCTTAGCACTTAGGTAAGATGTTTGGAAGTGCAAGAGCTAAAAAGTTACTTAGAACAAACTTAGCAGGAAGGATTCTAAAGTAGAAAAGTGGTTGGAATTCTGTTGGTAGAGGCAAGACAAAATTATATATAACACCCAAAAAGAATACAAACTCAATTTGAAAATGTTCTAGTACCTCTAGAAAGTCATGTTTCATTTGCACATCTTACAAGTCAAGCCTATAAAAATGTAGCAAAACCAAATGTGACCAGAACTTTCAAGGCACAAGAAGACTACATGTTGAAAGAAATTGAACAAGGTTTTTTTGACTATGAGTGATATGACACAAATTCTAGGTGTGCAATGTTTTGGATTAGATAAATCAAGGTTGTTAAACTCGAGTTTTTACGTAAAATCGGTAGAGGGTCTATAAAATCGGATCGTAAAATCCTAAGAGTTTACAAATTATGAAAAATAATATAATAAATATATTATATATAATATATGTTAAATTTATAAATTACAAACCTATTCAAACTTATAAAAAATACACAAATTTCAAAAAAAAATATTATCAATCACACATAAAAATTAATAATAATCATAATTAATTAACAACCAAGCATAACAAAGTATAAGTTCTTAATCATTGAAGTTTAAGCTAATGGCAATAAAGAGGATTGGTGAAAGGCAGAGTGAGGAGGAAGTTGATGATGCTTTTGACGGGGGATGAGAACAGAAAATGCCTGGAGAAAACGAGGGCAATGAAAGAATGAAGGAAGGAAAGGGGAAGAAGGAGAATGAGAAGAGATTTTGGCCAGTCGGCGAAGATGGAGAGTTGTTGCGGTGGGGACTGGGGATGCAGAGCTGCGGCGGAGAGAAATTGAAGAAGGCGGGAAAAAGCCCTAAGTAAAATAGAATTCAAAAGTTTAGCCAAAATGCTGTTTGTTTTGCGTTTTTGTAGAAACGGATCGTTGGCCGATTTTATGATTGTAAGTGTCAAACTCGCGAGTTTACCCAATTTTACCTATTTTAGTTTTTACCTATAAACTAAATCGGACACTTGGTTTTGGATCGTAAAATCGTAAAAACGTACTAGTAAAATCGAAAGTTTACCCGATTTTACCTATTTTAGTTTTTACCTATAAACTGAATCGGACACTTGGTTTTGGATCGTAAAATCGTAAAAACGTACTAGTAAAATCGAGAGTTTAACAATATTGAGATAAATTGTTTACTTTGGAAGATGTTAATGGAGAACATTGCTTTTGTTTAAAGCTATTAGAACAACCTTTTGTGCATTATATTATATTGATCGTGGTCTCTTTAAGAAGTGTAGGTTTTATATTTGGTTAATATTGTTGGGACATAGTACTTTTGCTTGAAGGTATTGGAGACCAACCTTTTTGTGAATTAATAATTGTCCCTACAATGAACATAAGCTTATGCCCTTATTTCATTGGTTTCATATATTTCTGGAGAAGTTTTGTATTCAAATTGCATATGTTGACTTGGTTATAAACTTTCTTGGACCATTTGAAGGAAGCAAGTTAGTTTCTGAACAAATGACTTTTTCTTTTGATTCTAAGAGTTAATTCAAAATTTAAAGGTTATTCACTGGAAGCTAAGAGGCTACTTTTTAACTACAGTATATATAGCATTTTTGTTTATGAGCATAGCAGCCACATGTTTAGCCAAACACTTGCTTAGAAGGGACAAAAACATAAGGAACACATATGAATGCTCTAGTTGCAAAAACACATTTTACGCAAAAATAATTCACTTACTAGCATACTAAACTATTCTCTAACATTACGTACAAGCATCCCTAAACTAGTCATACGCCATCATTACATGTGAATTCTTGGGTTGCAATTATTAATTGCTTTTCATCTATCAAACAACTGATAACTAAGCCCAAAAGATAGACAAAAGCAATGCCAAATTCAAGTTCACTAGTGCCCACATCAATCCACTACAAGTCCATTGGTAATTGATCCCGTTTCTTGCATCTTCTCCCAGGAAACTTTCTCGACTGTTAAGAATTATATAAACAATTTCTGATCTATTGACACTACCACCATTGTCACCTTCTAGCACTGTCTATCTCATCCACCCATGATTGATGCAACTATAATGAAATCTTTCTATATTCTTAAAAGACCTAGACACGAATATTACAACTCTCCTTCCACATTGTTGATAAGTGATATTCTTAACATGAGAAGTGTTAATTGTATTGTTATTCTTAGAAAAAGCAATATCTGAACTTTGAAACAAAAGCTCGTGAAAATATTATTTATATTGTTGTCTAAATGCAAGCATTTCTAATTACACATTCAAACATAAATCTCAATTAGGGTTTTAAACAATCTAGTGATAGCACATAAAAAAGGTTTCCTCCTCCAAGATCAGGATATGCTATTGCAAATTCCCCCAAATCTTAAAAAAAAAAAAAAAAAACCCTAAAACAAACATTTTGCCATTATAGGAAAAAGAAAATTTACCTCAATTTTCTGAAGTTGAAGCACACAAATGCTCTGCTTCTTCTAGTATTTGCTTAGTTTTTAATTTTGGATCCTAAACCTAAACTCTCTAACAATTTATGCACACGCGCACATTTTTGTATATGAGTGTTTTATCTTATCTTTTATTATTATTCAGATTTTTTGGCCCCAATACCCAAATGACTAGAAGAAAGGCATATTAGTCAGTTCATCCATCACAAACATATCATCTGAATTGTAAAGGCATATGAGTCCACTAACACAAATTTCTTTATTTATATAAACAAAAATCGTTACTTGTCCGGGCATGAATGGATGCATTTTTATTTTTCTTACCAATCAAGGGAGTAGTTGTAATTTTTGTAAATTACGGGATTTAATTTGTAGTATGAAAACTTTTTGAAGGAGGTATATGAATTTATCTCATTTAAGAATGTAATATTTAAACAAGGACGGATCATGTTTTACTAATAAAAGGGTACCCAAGTTTTCTTGAGTCTCCATTTTGTTGAAAAGCCAAACGGCTTTAGACGTGTCAGGGTAATACTATTTTATTTTGGAAGAGAGAATTGGAGAGCTCCCCACGTTTTACAAAAAGTCTTAAGGCTTGTAATCTTGTGTGGGCATGTTTAGATTATGTTTTATATGTCCTTTTGTATTAACAACATAGAATAGATACATCTTTATTTAAGGAAGGTTTTTTTTCACAAAAAAAAATTTATTTTAAAATTTAATTTTTACCGAAATTCTTCTCATATTATTTTTTAAAAAATTATATCTAATTTAATTTTTTTTATTTTCCCTCTAATAAATTTTTTTTTAAAAAAAAATTCATCAAAACTTTCACACATATCAATAAATTTTTTTTAAAAATAAACTACAATCTAACATCCTGGTGGGTAGCAAGCTGAGAGCAACTCGTCAAGAGGCCTCTTGCAAAAAATGTAGCAGACAACCTGGAAATTGAATGTTAAATCGAAATTGAGGCATTTTTTATGGAGATGCTGCAATGATATACTGGGCCTCAATCATAAGTTACAACAACGAAGAATGCCAGTTGATTCTAGTTGTCCAATGTGTGGTGAAAATGCTGAAACTCTGGAACATACTTTTTTCTATTGTGGCCGTGCGTAGATAATTTGGAAGTTAGCTCTGGTTGCTTGGAATCCTATGGGTCAAGTAGGAGCCACATTTAGAGATTAGTGGCAAAACATTTGTGTGACTCAGAAGGCTGTTTTATGGGAAGAAAGAGCACAATTGACAGTGTATATACTTTGGATGATATGGAAAAGTAGGAATTTGTAGGTGTTTCAGCAACAATGGATAGAGGAGAGGATTGTGATTGCATTGGCGTAACAAGAGTGGCTCCAGTTTCATGACTGTAATTTGAGTTCTTAGTTAGCTTTTATGCTACCATGTAAATAGAGGAGTGAATACTGCATTAGTAAGTGGTACTACTAATCTAATCGGTAATAATATTGGTTAGGGTATCTTATTTATTATTGTAGTGTTGTTTTGTGGAATATAGGTTAAGAATGGAGGGACATGATGTCCGTTAGTTTTAGTTTACTTTCGAGCTAAGAAGAGTCCTCTTATGGGACATTGAATGTAATCATTAACTTTTACAAAATTAATACACTTATCACTTTTTAGGGAAAAAAAAAATTAACCAAAGTTTTCATTTTGTTCTACTATTTTATTCTTCTTACATGTCGTCGGACTTTTGGTGAAGTTTATAAGCGAGGTACAATTCCTTTCACACAGTTGTTCTAATTCTATTAAAATACTAAACATAGTGAATTGAAGACTACTGAATAAATAGTGAATTTACGTCATTAGTAATTTTCTCTTTTTTTTAATACTCTTCTCGTTCCACATTATTTAAAGTTTTAAAGAAAATTTACAATTTATGTATAGTCGTGACATTAGTAGAAATGAAACCTTTTACTTTCTTTTTTTATCTTTAATGATTTTATTTGATATTAATATTTGTGAGAATAAATGATGAGCTACATAAAAGGTTAAAATAAAATTCTATTTAAAAAAGCAAGTTGATTATTCTAAAATAATAATTAATTAAAGATAAAGTGACAAACATAAGAAATTTTGTGGGATGGGAGTAGTACTAACCTTTCCACTAAGCCCATTAATTCAAGAAAATTTACATCATCTCCCTAAAATGTTGTCGAGTTATAAAATAATATTTTCTAAATTTTTTAAACCACTTAAGATAATACAAAGATAGTCTATCTGTATATAAAGGAAAAATAAATAAATTTGTACCATTAATTTATTATACTAAAAATAAATACATAACCCATATATGAAATATTTTTTTGTCACCTAAAATTTCTTGATTTCTCAATAAATTGGAAATAATGAAATCAAATTCTTTTCCCTTTAAATTCAATTGCAGTTTTGAATTAAACATCTGAAAAAGAAACGACGATTAGGCACAACATTTTTACGTGGCCAACCAAAAATGGCAAAGCCTCACTCCATCGTAACTCTAACATTCTCTCAGCCATCACACCAATCCAAATGCCCCTCCCAAAAGCACATCTCCCTCCAGATTCCCTTCTCCCCTTCTGCATAAATTTCTCCTCCATCACCACTTCTTCTCCTGAATCAAACCACCATTTTCACACAGACACACACTTATGGCAACTGCAATTCTCATATCAAACCCAATTCACCAATTCCCTCAATTTCCCAAACCCAAATCCCTCCTTTCCAAACCACTCCCGAAATCCCCATTTTCACATGAACCCATATTCGTTAAACCCCTCAAAACGGCTTTTCCGGGCACCCCAAATCACTTGTGGCACTCACTGAACTCCTTCAGGTTGTTCGCCGTGGGGAATAGAACGGAGGGAAATGATGATGATTCCCTGGTAGGAGAAGAGTCTGCGAAATTTGACTTGTCCGGACAGAAGATTTCCTCTTGGATTTACTTCACGGGCATTTTGGGAGTTGTTCTTTATGTTCTAAACGTGGTTTGGATTGATAACTCAACTGGGTTCGGTAAAGACTTCATCAGTGCTGTTTCCAGCATTTCTGAAAGCCCTGAGGTCTGAAATTAATTCAAAAGTTTTCATGATATTCTTGTTAATTTAAAATTCATCAGTTCTGCTTTTTGATATTCTTGTTAATTATTTTATTGGTTTTTAATTTAAATAACATTGTGTGAATGCATAATTGTTGCAGTAATTTGTTTGAGTTAATTTTTCATGTCTTTTATTTTATGTGAAAGTATACATCTTGGGTCCCCTTCTATGTTGTTATAATTGCATTGAATTTTGTGGCTTAGCCTGAGGGGAAAAATCGACTAATAGAGCGTCTAAATTAGCTAATGTGAGAGGTTGAGGGATGATGGACCTAATATTGAAATAACGCAAAACATTGGTTAGTTCTCGAATACTGATCGTTTCTTATGTTTTGTTATATGAGTTTACTTTGATTGCCACATAAGGACTTAATGTACTGAAATTGAAATATTTGGGACTAAGTTTTAATTGTTCGAGATCTGAGGCCCCAAACTTTTTAAAGTTTAAAAGTTGAACCGCTCAATCTCGAGGCCAGTCTATGAAATATGAAGCCAAAAGTGATTTTTTTCCTTAAAAAATCAGAGCGAAAAATATAGAATTGGAAATATAAGATATTTATTAGTTTGGTTCCGAACTTTGTCTTTTTTGGCACAAAAAGTGTCATCTGAAGACCTTAAGTTTCATATTAGTCCTGAACTTAATCTGCTCCTATCTATGTTTCTATCCATGAGTTTTTCTTTTCTGTGAAATAACTCCAATTTCAAACTATTCAATTGCTTGATCTTTGCCAATGCAAATATTACATAAAATTTCCCTCAAAAGACATTTACTTAGAAGTTGTGTGAGAGGGTTGCTGAAAATTGCCATCTCTTCTTTCCGCAGGTTGTAATGCTCACTGTGACTATTATTTTTGCATTAGTCCATAGTGGCTTGGCTAGTCTCAGAGACACAGGTGAGAAAATCTTGGGAGAACGTGCTTATCGTGTCTTATTTGCAGGAATTTCTCTTCCCTTGGCTGTTAGTACTGTTGTGAGTTCTCAACCAATCAAATATTGTCCTAGTTTTAGAGCTTTACTGCTAGAACTTTTTTTTATAGGGCCTTTATGTGTAATGCTTTTCCTTAAATGGTTTCATAACCTTGTTAATTGAAATTTGATTAATTGTGCACAGGTGTACTTTATTAACCACAGATACGATGGTGTCCAGCTATGGCAGCTACAGAATGTTCCTTGGCTACATCACATTTTGTGGCTAACTAATTTTATTTCCTTCTTTTTCCTCTATCCATCAACCTTCAATTTATTAGAGGTAGCAGCTGTGGACAAGCCCAAAATGCATCTCTGGGAAACAGGGATAATGAGAATTACCAGGCACCCTCAGGTGTAATCTTTTGTATCTTGATTTTTTGAAACTTTTGTTTTCGTCTTCTACTTTGTGAAAAGGAAAAAGTGCCAAAGTTATACGTTGTTAGGGTATGTAGATACATTTCTTTGTGGATTTTAAATTGTAGGATAAGCATACAAAAGGGAAAGTTAATTTTTTACCTTGGAATGAAACTTTTTTTGTACTAGCTTTACTACATTTACTTATCCACATTTGCTTTCTGCATTTGCATATGTTATATTGCTTGAAAATCCTTGAAAATCCTAATCAGATGCATAAAAACAATGCACTTAGTTAACGGAACAAGCTACTCACTCTCTTTCATTTGCTTTCATATTTCAAAACACTACAGTACAAGACCAGGCAAATTTTGAGACGAGCTTGTCTATAGTTGTAAGTTTTAAAACATCTATAGTTGTAAGTTGTAAAACAGGAACTTAACATATCTATACATTTTTAGCTGCCCTGTATGACCAAAAGTTGAATGACCATGATTCCAGCTGGTACATATAACTTAAAAAAATATGACTGAAAATTCAGCCAGCCTGGTATTATTCAGAATGTCTTGAAGTCACCGGACATTTATCTATGGGGATGAGAGGAAGAGGAAAATGGATCGACTTTACTATTTTACTTAATGTACTAATTGGATTTTAGAATTCTAGTTAGTAGTACAGGTCAGGGTGAATAGTGTGTGTTCAGATTGATGTTTTAATGCAGAACATATGGGAACTGATCAAAGAATAAATGGAACCACAAAATGAAATTGCTTCATGTGAACTTCTTCGGGATTTTATGCCTGAAGTGTTGAGATGAATCATGTCGCAGTCAGTCAGTTTTTTGTGCTCGTTCTTTCTCTTGATTTGCCTTGACAGTTTTGTTTTATTATTATTCTTTCCAGATGGTTGGACAGGTGATGTGGTGTTTGGCACACACCATCTGGATTGGCAATTCTGTTGCAGTGGCAGCTTCTGTTGGTTTGATTGGGCACCACTTATTTGGTGTCTGGAATGGGGATCGAAGATTGGCCATTCGGTACGGTGAGGCATTTGAAGTTTTGAAAGACAGAACAAGTGTCATCCCATTTGCTGCTGTTCTTGAAGGCCGCCAAAAGTTGCCCAAGGATTATTACAAGGAATTTATTCGGTTGCCATATTTAACAATAACGGCATTAACTTTAGGTGCATACTTTGCTCACCCACTTATGCAGTCTGCAAGTTCTGGCCTTCACTGGTAGTAGCTGGATATTGAAATGATACACCGAGTAATTGGCCTCCTGAAATTGTTTATACTATATGTTTGGATTGTGTTGTATCTGAAAATTTTGTATTGAAATGTGTGAAGGTTTTGGGTGGGAATTTTTTGTAAGAAAAAGTGATATAAAAAAGTAGATTGGAGAAAAAAAAATGATATAGTGTAAGAATAATTGATTTTAGGGAGATAATTTAATTAAGAATTGATTAGAGTGATTCAGTTAATTATTTAATTGTTTGATTTTAGAAGATAGAATTGATTGTAGACTTATTTTAAGTTGATTTTAGGGAGATAAAATTCTAAAAGGGAATTGTTTAAATATGTGTATACAAGTTATGAAAATAATGAAGTGGAATAATATTCCAAACTATCCATTTCTTATTTATCTCTTCTTTCTCATCGTATCAAAGTAGGATAGCAAAATTTACTAGTTCCAATGGGTATTCAATTGGATAAAAGCAAAATTTACTAGTTCCAATGGGTATTCAATTGGATAAAAGTTATTAAACTTCTTATACTTATTAAAACTACCTATTAGGAATAAATAAGAGTAATCTTATTGAAATAGAATTTTATTGGGTGGATTTTGGAATATTCATAATAAATGGTAATTAGTGAATAATGTTGGCTAATTACTGAGTAATTGTGATTTTAATCATTTTTATTTTTGAATATTGGATACATTATTAATAAACAATTTTTTTTTAAAAAAAATTCATGTTAGTCATTGGTTGGATTCTAGTATGATCACTGGAATTTGGCCAAAATTCGGCTAACTGTGGTAGTTGGCAATAGCTGGCTAACGATTCGGTAATGGTTTGGTCACCGACAACCACATTTAATTTTTCAATGGTAAATTTCAATGGAAATTGGAAAATTTTAAAACCATTTAATTTCATTCCCACTCAACTTTAAAATTTAGTGAGAATTACATTTCCCATTTCTAATTATTTTTTTACCCATTTAAATTTCACCCTATTTTTTCCCAATTGCCACCCCTATGTCAAAGCTAGGAGACAACCCAAAAAATTTTAAAAATTAAAAAAAAAAATCTATTTTCATGCTCATCCGTTTTTAGCTTATTTCTTAGTCCCTAATTTTTCAACATCGCTATATCTAATCTAACATAGTTGGGATGTCTACCATGACTAAATTCAATATAACTTTTGTTAATCCTATCATTTCTAGTTCTACAATTGTTACTATTGAAAAGTTAAAAGGTAGTAATTATTCTATTTGAACTTTCCAATGTTAGGTTATAGTTCATGGAATAAGGGTTCCAAGAACATTTTACTTTAAAAATTAAAATATTTCTGTTGATCATTCTTTTTTTTTTTTAACAATAACGTTAGAAATTTTATTGCCATTGCAAATTGTACATGATATAGTTTCAAAATGCTAATTGCTCTTCGTAGTATTTGATTTTAACCATAAAGGAAAGTGCAACAATTGTTAACAAACAAAAAACACAAAAGATTGCACAAAAAATTGATGTTTTGAGCTAGCGCATAATAACCTTTACACTAACAGCAATTAGGAGTACTTTACAGCCTAACTTGTCGGCTTCTATTTGAACATCGCAAACTACATGTAACAAAAGAACCACTGAACTTAGATTCTGGTTTCTAACTCTTGCTCATGCATTTTGAGCATCTTAAACTGCAAGCTACAAAAGAACAATTGAATTCAGACTCTAGTTCTTAGCTCATGCACATGCCTTTCATGATGCTGCCTTGTACATCAATAATCCTTTCTCCCAAATTAGTATTCTTCTTAGCAGAAAGGTGAGACAAAAGGTACAACCATGTGTGGTTTAAACTTGTTGCAAGGGTGCTAGCAGCCCACTTCTACAACCTCTCAGATGGAGAGACACAGACATCTCCAAAATGGAGGACTAAACGCTAATAAATAGGGACAAAAAAAA
Source organism: Gynochthodes officinalis (assembly GCA_020080225.1). Taxonomy (NCBI): domain Eukaryota; kingdom Viridiplantae; phylum Streptophyta; class Magnoliopsida; order Gentianales; family Rubiaceae; genus Gynochthodes; species Gynochthodes officinalis. The sequence continues at coordinate 35,238,117 of CM034619.1, read as the reverse complement.
ATAGAATCACACTTACATAGCACCAAAAATTGCCCACACTTAACTAGAGCGAAAAAAGGTGGTAACAATTACTTTTTTTGTTTTGTTGATCATTCCAAGTGGGAGAAATTGATGCCGAATTGTGTAGTATGTTTTGACAAATAATCGATCCTTTACTAAAGTAGATTTTTTGTCCACATAAGAACTTATTTTAATGTTTGGGAACACGACAAAACACTATACAACAATGATATCTCATGCGTATGTGTTGTTTATTCAGATTTAATGAGTCTTGTTGCACATAAAAAACTTGATATTCCTATGAGTTCTTATCTAGGCAGAATTCAAGATATTTTATCAGACTTTAATGAGATACTATCACTGTTGCAAGTCAAGAATAGTAACATTTTGTAATGATTCCACTTGGTTCCCACATAGAAAGTATGAAATTTCCATGAGGGGTTTATATGGCTTTAAGTTTTTCCACCTCACTAGTCAACTTTTGTAGTGAATTCCCCTAAGGATCATAACAAATGATATTAGAGCTAACCACCACCTCTAACCGTGCCTGATCGGTTGGTGATGATAGTATTGCAGTGTTAGCTTGGGACTAAACTGGTGACACCAGTATTACAATGTTCACCCAAAATTAGGTTAGTGATGCTGGCATTATAGTGTTCATCCAGGACGAGAGAGAAAATCTAATGCAAAGTCATCTAGTACACAATCAACTAGTACAAACTAGTCTAATTCAAAATCAATAATTCCGTGTGGACGTAACATGCAGAGTGTGGTATATTGTAATGATTCCACGTGGTTCCCACATGGTAAGTTTAGAATTTTTATAAGGTGTTTATATGGCCTTACATTCTTCTACCTCACAAACTAACATTTGTGGTGGGTTTTCCCAAGGATTATGACACATTCCTAAAGAAGTGCCTTTTTCATACTTTTAGCGCTTTCTACTTTATCAACAGAATATTGTGCAATAAGTGATTAAATCCTTGCCAATTCCATAGCTCCTTCCTTTTTTCAAACATTTTATAGATTGCTATGAATTCCTAATTCATTACATATAATACTTGTGAGCGAAATTTTACTTACTAAATTCTAATACTTTCATATTAAATTCGCGACCCATTTATCTTGGGGCTATTTAATATATAATATAAACTTGGGGGAAAACATAATAATACTTTTAATATTACCCACTAACTCATCATCACCAGTAATTGAAAGTAAACATCTATTCCCTTCTTTTGACTTATATTCTTAGAGGGAAAAAATGGTAGATTAATCAACTAATCATCAACATGAGAAACCGTGAGTTTCAATTAATTAAAAGTGATTTTTTTCTCTTTTTCCATTTATTGTGCATGCTATCATTGAGTAGTTGGTGTAGTTAGGGTTATCAGATTCCTTTTAAGAATTAGTTGATTATTGTTTTGAGTTATAAGATTAAATGAATTGACTGTTGAAAGGAATGATTGGTTAGCATATGATATATGAGATTTCTTAATTAATGTAGAAAAGTAAGTGGTTATGGAACTTTCTAGCTTTTCCTTAAATGTTCTTATGAATGCCTTTTATGTGAAATTTTAATGGATTTATTAACTATTTTCACTAATATTTTTTTTTATAAAAATTGAAATGGATATGTTTATATTTTGTTATCTATTATAAAAGTTATTGTTATGCCTATGTTTAATTAATTAATCTATTAAATGTTTTGAATGAGTTTTTGGATACTCATTGAACTCTTAGAGGAACTTGTTCCCCATTGTTGTGTTATGACTCCTTTTTGGTCTACCTCACAGGTTAAATAGCTAGATTTGGTATCAATTTATAAACCTATGAGGGAATTAAGTGATCCTTGAGCTATCTATTAAAATGCCTAAACTAATGTTGGTTTCCAATGAATGCCACATACTATATATATATATACCACATACTATATATATATTTCTTTCCAATTGTTAATGTTATGGAATATTCTAAAATAAATTATTTTTGTAAAAATATCATACTTGACATCTTCAGTTAACAAGTAGTATCAAAAATACTTATTAGACATTATTTTGCTCACCCTACTCTGTTAAATATTTTGTAGGTATTGGTATATTTGAGGATGACTGTTGGATTATATTTAATAATAAGATATATGATACGTGTATTAATTTTTGGGTTTTAGTTTGATAATAGTGGATAAGGTATGGTTGGTTTCATATTATAGTGTTATTTACACTATAATATGGCCATCACGTCTCAAAAATTGGGGTGTGACACTGCAGTTTGCTTTTGACACTGCAAAAGAGGAGGGTGTAGTTATAGCTGTGATCAGGTTGGTAATAATAGAAATAAGAGTCGTCCTTATTACAACTATCATAAAAAAAAATTAGAGATACAAAACATTATTGTTACGTCTTGCATGAATGCTCTCCATCACAAGTAGCCAATGTTATTCAACTTGAAAATTTAAGAAGTTCAGAGTATTCAAACAACAAACCTTTAGTACTTGACTATGAAGAATTTTTGAAATGGTTTGCAACTAGGCAATTTTTCATACATGTTGCCTCAGTAATTCAAACAAATAATGTTAATGCTTGTGATTTTCAATCTCAATCTCAATCTCTCAATCTATAGGTCTTAGATTGTAATGCTATAGATCATCTCTCTGATAATAAAAATCGTTTTTCTTCTCTTAATAATTTAGTTTCTCTGCCTAATATTACTGTTGCTAATGGTTAAAAAATTTAGGCTAAAGGAACTAGCCAAGACAATAGTTTTCCTTCTTTATCTATTGAGTTTGTCCTCTATGCTCCTAATTGTATTTTTAACTTAGTTTTTGTACATCATTTATGTTATTCCCTATATTATTTGGTTACCTTCAATGGAAAATCTATTCTTGCATAAGATTTAGGGACAAGATAGATGATTGTCACAGAGAGTGAGTCATAAGGTATCATCTCTCTTTGCCGACATCAATAACTTGTTCAATCATGGATGACCCTTGACTTACCCATAATCATTTGTGTAATCCAATTTTGAATAAGCCCTAAAAGATGGTGCCTTCTTTATTTAATTTTTCTCCTTTAGACTTTGAATCATGTTCATTAGGGAAATATACTCATTAATTTCCTAATTAGGATTGAATTCACTTTTTCTCTAGTCTAATATGATATTTGGTGGTCAAGTTGTATTAGTTCTACTTTAAGACATCGCTATTTTATTATTTTTATTGATAATCATTGACATTGTACATAGTTGTTTCTTATGTGAAATTGATCTAGAAATGTTCTCCATATTTCAAAAATTTGTTTAAAAAATTCAAACCCAATTTAGGTCTCAATTTGAATTTTACAGAGTGATAATATATGTGAATATTTTTCTACCTCTTTTTAGCCATTCATGGCTTTTTAGGGAATTGTTAATTAATTTTCATGCTCTTACACTCCACAACAAAATTGGGTTACAAAACAAAAAAAAAGACATTTGGTGGAAATGGCACATACTTTACTTTTTCTTGCTAAGGTTTCACTACATTTTTTGAAGGATGTTATTCTCACTTCTTGCTATGTAATAAATCATATTTCATCTTCTACTTTTCATGATGAAGTTCCTTATTCTATTATATTTTTTAAATCACTCTCTTTTTTCTATGTCTCCTTGTACTTTTGGTTGTATTGGTTTTGATCATATCCACTGATGTTACTTTTTTTTAGTCTACTTCTTTCTTCTTTCTTTCCTATCAAAAATTCTGAACATTCCACCATGAGTGAGATTCTCCCCATTCCCTATTTTATTGTTCATCTTAGTCCTAATTTGTAATGATTTACAATTCATAGATTCTATATATTCATCACAGAAACTAACACTATTCATTATTTATCATGAAAGTGATCACCCTACACAATTGCTAATGATTGGGTGAAAGTGTTTGATGAAAATTTTAATGTCTCACACTCTATTTCAACTCCTTCATTTTTAGTTCATTCTCCTACTAGTTCACCTGTTACTACACAAAAAGGAATTCATTTCCCTCAAAATCTGAATCCTAGATATATTCGTTTGAGTTATCATTGTGTGTTTTCTTCCCATTATATATAATTTTTTTGTGTGTTTATTTTCTATTTCTATTCATAAAAGTGTAGATAAGGTATTATCACATTTTGGATGGTGTCAAACAATAATTGATGAGATGGCTAGTCTTCACTATGATTTATAACGCTTATCTTGATTCTATGAGTTAGATTGTATAATTATATGTACACAAGTTATGAGAATAATGAAATTGGATACTATTCTAAACTCTTTCTCACTATTCAATAGTCTTTTTTAGGATCTTTAGATAATTTTACTGAAATTTAGGCAAATCAAGCTTCATTTGACAATCAAACCATATGGTATAATTGCTTACACTAAAGCTTTCAAGTCAAATAAGATTGAATTGTTTAGTATCTTATATTTCATACTATCTTTGATTGGAGAGAATATAACGAAATACTATTTAATATTTTTTTAATTTTTTTGACATAGAACAATATATGTATTTACCTTACACAAACATTCACTACAACTAATTGGGGTAGGGGGCAAATAAGGAGGGTAACTCTTTTCCTTTGGCCTAAGCAATTGCTTAGTATACCCTTTGGTTGTATCCAAGAATTTTGACAATAAACAGCATATTGATTGTACTATAAAAGTTTATATAAAGTCGTAAAAGTACTTTTGCGGCACATTTGTGTCACTAATTCATCATGTCACAAAAGTTCATGTTCCAAAAGAATAATCATGTTTTTTTTTTTGTAATGACGCAAAATATACCGCATTTCTTTTACAAGATTTTTAATGTCACATTATTATTTATGACATATTATGCATCAGTATGTTTGATGCCGTAAACTTATTTGCGACATGTTTTTGTGACATTATGTGTAATGCCCTATAGTCATCATCAGTATGTTTGATGCCGTAAACTTATTTGCAACATGTTTTTGTGACATTATGTGTAATGCCCTATAGTCATTTGTGACTCATTTTGCGTCAATGTATCTAACAATGCCTGATAAATTACAACACATTTTTATTTCATTTCATATAATGCCACATAAATATTTACAACATTTTGTACATCAATGTATATAATGTCGCATAATTATTTGTGACATTATGTTGCATTAGTTCATGTAATGCTACTTACTCATTGGCGACACATTTTGCGTCAGTAGTTTTAGTGTCACATGGTTGTTATGACATATCTAATGACATTTATATTTATCATGACTATATTGAAAAAAGCCTCAACTTTGTGGCATTATTCGCTAATGCAATATATTTTACATTCATGAGGAAATTTTTAACTATACAAAATTATGTCGCAAAAGATAATAATATTTTTTTGGGTACAAATTAGTATTGCAAATAGAACAAACAATTTAGCCAATTAATTATCAGAATATATATTTATAATATATATATATATTTTATCCTGCTTGTGTTTAAACTATTATACCATTTTAACAAGAATTTAGTGGTAATCAAAATTTAAACAAATAAACGAAGCAAAATGTTTCTAAGTATGTGGAGGAGCTTGTCATTTTGCCAAGAGAGCAAAATAATTCAAACTTTCATTTTGGTAATGACTTAGTCCACATATCAGCACCATTCTCATTAGTAAGATCCTTTTCATGTTTAACCAATTTTTCATCTAATACATTATGTATCCAGTGATATCTTACATGTATATGTTTAGATCTAGAATGAAAAGATGGATGTTTTCAAGATGAATTATACTTTGACTTTCACAAAACAACACATACATTTCTTGAGAGTAGCCAAAGTTCCTTCAAAAACTTATTCAACCATAGCAACTTTTTACATGCCTCAGTAGCTCCAATTGTAAACAATACCACTCATTGTTGTAAGCTAAATTGCCATGACACTACTCCTCCTACAAAGGTAATCAAATAATTCGAAGTAAACTTCTTTGAATCAATATCTTCAGCCATATCAGCATCAATATAATAGTAAGAATTGGCTTCCCAATCCTAAAACAAAGTTTCAAAGGAGAAGTGCCATGGAAGTATTTCAAAATTTTCTTCATGACATTCCAATGCTCTCTCCCAAAATTAGAGAGGAATCGGCTAACTATGTTAACTGTATTAACTATATTTGGTCTTGTAGTCACCATTACATACATCAAACTACCAATGGCAAAAGAGTAAGGAATTTTTCTCATGTCTTTCTTGTCTTCCTCAGTAGATGAATTTTATGTGTTGCTCAACTTTGTATGCATAGCAAGTGGAGTGCTAATCGTTTTAGGCTTCTCAACTTGAAATTTCTAAAGCATTTTTTCAATGTACTTCTCTTGAGACAGCCATAGTTTCTTGGTCTTTTGATCTTGCAAGATTCTTACACCAAAAATTTGTTTTGCTAGCTCTAAATCTTTTATAACAAATGACTTGCTAAACTCTTGCTTCAATTTAGCAATTTTAGAAGCACTTCGACCAACAATAAGTTTATCATCAACATAAAGCAAGAGGATAATAAAATCATCATGTGAAAGTACATACATAAATACACAATGATCAAAAGTAATCTTTTTGTACCTTAGTGCCATAACAAACTCAAACTTTTCATATCATTACCTTAGAGCTTGTTTCAAATCATGCAAGTTCTTCTTCAACTTTCAAACATAATTCTCTTTTCCTTTCACTTGAAAACCTTTTGGTTGTTCTATATAAATTTCTTTATCTAAATCACCATGAACAAAAGTAGTCTTTACATCCATTTGCTCAATCACTAAGCTAAGACTTAGCTTGCTGCTAACTCTAACACAGTTTGAATTGAAGACATTTTAACAACGAACGAAAAAAATATCTTCAAAGTCAAACCCCTTCTCTGATTAAAACCTTTAATAACCAGTCTAACTTTGTATTTTGGTCTTAAAGAATTCTCTTCTTACTTCAATCTATAAATCCACTAGTTCTTTAGAGCTTTTCTACCTTTGGTAACTTCATCAGCTCAAATGTGTGATTATTATATAAAGATTTTATTTCATCCTTCATTGTATGAACCCATTGCTACCTATCCACATATTTTATGGAATTTTCATAACATTTAGGTTCTCCCCTATCAATCAAGAGTACATACTCATTAGGAGGATATCTAGAAGAAATTCGTCTGTCTCTTGTAAATCTTTGTTGGATTATACCCTAAGAATCAATCATATGATGATGGTATATGCATATATTGTATCATAATGTTCATAATTAATGGCACTAATTATTATGTTTATCTTATATCTGCGTGATAGGGCTTAAAATGTTCCTTTTTCTTGTTAATATTTTCTTAATATTAACTTGAATTTTAAGAGGAAATATTTGGTTTTAATATACTTTTTGTTTTAGGTATGAAAAATGATGAATTGGAGGAAAAGTTGAAAAAAAGGCAACAATTGTAGCAAATAAAGAGAAGGTGCAGCTGCCTAAAGAATGCATTCAAGAATTGGAAACAAAGGAAAACAAGTGCAGTTGATTTACAACAAGTCATCGGGCAAAAGAGAAACAAAAGGAAACAAACAAAATAGGAAACAAAGAAGACAAAATTGATTTCAAGAAAAGGACATTTTCCTTCTTGCAACACAAGGTTCCTTTATGTTTCCTTTTTCTTAGTTTATTCAAGAAAAGGATACTCGGCCATCTATAAAAGCAAGTGTAGCCTTCATCTTCACAGCACATCCTACAATTCTTTTCTTTTCCTAAAGCAACAGCCGTGCTCTTGCTGTCCAATTCCCATTCTTCTTCTTTTCTTTTTGTCTTTCTTTTAGCTTAGTTTCAGTTTACCAAAATTCTTAAACAATTCTAGCAATCATGTATGCCACCATGAGTGGCTAAATTTTCTTCTCTAATTCAAGGGAAAGATTGATTTCAATTGCAATCACTGTGAGGTTTTGTTCTTAATTTTATTTTCTTGCTTTTATTCAAATACTTGTTAATTCTTGATTTAATTTTATGAATAATTGATGATTAATTAATCTGACAATTTAATTGTTCATTATTTATTCTATTGCTATCCATGAGTTCAGTGATCCGTAATTGTCATGAATAAATGGACCAAGTAGCAACTAAGTTAAAATTGTTTATGTTTGTAAATATGCATGCTTAGCTTAGGGGAATTAGTGAGACAAGATTAATTCACTGCAGCTATCTCGGTGTTTTAATTTTGGTTTAACTGTTTTCATGGATCTTAATGCTATCATTTAATTGATATGGAACGCTATTGTGCCCAGTCAATTAATGGTAAGTTTTGATTTAGAGTGCTGGGCTCAGTCAATTATATTAGGAAAACAGAAATTTATTATGGCTATCCTAATAGGTTTCAAGTTAAATATTTGAATTTGCAAGAATTATTTTTTTGACATGTGATCAGTGATGCAATTGAATGATATTGACCCTTGGATTACAAACTCGGTTAATTGGTAACTCCAGTTATTTTCTATTTTGTTTTCTTGTTCTAAATATTTATTTTTATTAATTTCCAGAATTTCCGTGGTTTAGTCATCATTCAAAAAAAATCCCCATGTTTATTTATCTATAATTTATTGTTCAAGGCTTGGAACTATACTTAGGTTCCCTTGGGACTTGACCTGGTCTGCTACTACTGCAAATTTAATTTGTAATTACTTAAGGACCAGTAATTAATTTTGTGGGCTTCGACAATCCTTCCACTGCGTTTTATGAAATAAACATAATAATGTCCCAAGAATTTAATTATTCTAAAACTATCCCTAGTCGAGTATTATCATAAAATGGGACAATGATAATGCATTAAGACTAGTATGTGTAGTGACTGATGAAATTGTTTATGATATGAGATATCAAGTCAACACATGGGTACATGTTTGAGAACAATGTACTGGATTGACCCACCATGAGAAATATTACATGGATTATTATATGAAGTGTCGTAAATATTTCTCATAGTGATGATGGTGTAAATAATCCTTAGACTTGAGATCCTCAGAGATCCCAACATGAGGAGTTACATGTTTTGATACTACTAAACGTTACCCGTAAAAAGGTGAACTATAAAAGTAGTAATTGGATATGTAATAAATCATGTAGTGGGATGTTGAGTGATCAAGAGAGGATTTGCCCCTCCTATATAATGGGAGTGATATCTTTGGGCCCCTTGATTGAGTAAGACCATAAAATGCATGGTCGTGCTCAAATGAGTCGATATGTGATATCGAGCTCATTTGTATAGATGTGTCTACTTGGGAATCAAGAAATGCAAAGATTGAACTATACGAGCATGACACGCTCCATAGTTCGTGTTCAATCATGATATATAGGGCAAAGGGATTTAATTACACAATAATATCTATCACAAGAAAAGTAATGTCGAATTACTAATATTCTCATGATTTGGGTAGTATTGATGTGTTGCTAGACACTGCTCATTACTTTTGGCATAAAATATATTTTATGTCAATGCCAACGTTATGAGAACCTATTGGGTCACACACTTAGATCGTATCCAAAAGAAGTGCAAAATTCATGTGATGAAATTTTGGTTAATTTGAGAATCCTATTGAGAATAGGAATCTATCGGGTTTTCGTTTTAAAACGGTTTTGGATTTAAGGCGAAAAGATTTTGGTTCTATTAATATTAATAAATCCAAAATGAGTTTTAGATTTATTAATAATAATCAAAATGGATTTTATTATTGGAAGATGAAAAGGCAACCATTTATTGGAAAATGAAAAGACAACCATTCATTGGAAAATGAAAAGGCAACATATTGCAATTCATTTTATGAAAATGAAAAGGCAGCCATTCATTGGAAAATGGAAAGGCAACCATATGCAACATGTTGCAATTCAATTTCTAGAATATGAAATGTGAAAGGGCAGTTGTTTCACATGGATGAATTATTGAATTCAGATCAAGGAAACCAAAGGGACACTTTCATTGAGAGAGTTTTCTTTTTAAGCTTTTTTTGTTGAAGAAAACTTTGTGCTATTCTTGGTGCACAAAATTTCTCTCTTTTCTTCTTCTCTTGCTCAATATAGACACCACTCCTTATTTGAGAAATAAGAACAAAAACCGAAATTGAGTTGAGAACTCAAAATAGAAAACCAATCCTTAAGTTGAGAACTTGAGGGAATACCAAGTAACAAAATCTTACCTAGCACTAAAAGAATTTTGTTATTTCTTTCTTTAGTTAATTGTTTGACAATTAGCTTGAGATTTGGAGACGATTTTGTGGATACCATAGAGGCAAGGATAGATTGGTCTTGCTTGTGATTCGACAATCAACAATCTCCCACAATCAACAAAGCGCGCTACACTACCGGTAAGGTAACAATCTTTACTACAAATTTAATTTCACTTCGTATGGATCCTTGGAGGAAACCAAAAATTTTTAAATTTCCACTGCGTTCTTTGATTTGGTTTCCTACAATCTTTTCAATGGAACTATATGTGAATCTGCTGTAAGACTTTAAGGTTTACTTTCATCAAATCATATGTAGGATCATGTAAATCACTATTATACTATCAATCATCAACATCATTTTGCTGCATTTCAATTTCAACTCCCTCATCAATTGTACTAGGATACTACATCATAGGATTTGGATCAAAATTGTGAGGTCATATTGCACATGAGAATCAATATTTTCTATCTTCTAAATTTCATCAATGGTTTGGTTCTCATGAAACACCACTTCTTGACTTCTCACGAGTTTCTTCTCTACTAGATCATAGAGTTTGTAATTAAACTCATCTTGGCTATAGCCAACAAAAATGCATTGCTTAGTTTTCGCATCCAACTTTGACATTTCATCTTTCAAAACATAAACAAAAGTTTTGCAACCAAATACTCTCAAATTATCATAAGAGGTATTCTTACTAGTCTAAACATTTTCTAGAATATCACCCTGCAAAGCAATAACATGAGTAACAGTATACAAAACTTTACCTCTCAAGGATTTTGACAACTTCGACTCAGCAAACAAGCATCTAATTCTCTCAATCAATATCTTGATCATTCTTTCAGTCAAACTATTCAACTGAAGTGTCTTTGGAGAAGTTTTCTGATGTTTAATACCATGTTGTCTACAATAGTCTTCAACTGGCCCATGGTACTTGCCACCAGTATCGATCCAGAACATTTTAGCTTTTTTTTCTAGTCTGGCTTTCGACCAAAGTTTGAAACTCATTAAACTTATTAAGCACATGATTATTTGTTTTCAAGGTATAAACCCATAGTTTCCTGAAATGATCATCAATACAAGTAACAAAATAAGATGCACCACCAATTGATTGCACCTTCAATGGACTACAAATATTTGAATACACCAAATTCAACACATTTGGCATTCTATGAGGAGGATTGATCTTGAAAGATAGTCGATTTTTCTTTCCTTCAAGATAATGAGAATACTTTTCCAAACTTGTACTTGTCACCCCTGAATGAACATTCTTTTTCACCAAATTCTCAAACCCTATTGCATTAATATGACTTAATCTCTTATGCCATTATTCTGGTGAATGATCATTGTTAACCAAATTTATAGTGCTATTTGAAATGGCTGCTTGTATCAAGTACAAGTTTGCCTTCGATTTCATACCTCGGGCTACAACGAATGAACCTTTCCATCTTTAAAACTATTGTAAAATTCAAACGGACATCATCATCAAGTTTCCTAACGGAAATCAAATTCAAACGGTCATTTAGAACATGTCTAACATCTTTAAACAACAATGTAGACCTAATGCTAGTCTTTAAAGAAACATTACCAATACTAACTACTTTTGAGATACCATTATTTCTCATTCGTAGTGAGTCAAAATCACTTGCATTATAGGTAGTAAAAACTTCCCTTCTAGTAGTAATATGAAGTGTAGCATCAACCACCCATTATTATAAAAAAAAAAAAAAAAAGAAGAAGAAGATTAATGTCACTATTATCAAAAATAATGACAAGATCTCCGTTATTGGTGATCGTGGCAACATGATCAAATTATCTTCTTTCTTTTCAAATTGTGTACTATTGTTCCTGTTCTCTTTCTTTAAATTGAAACAATATTTTTTGATATGCCCCTTATGAGAATAATAGCATTCAACATCCTTATATTTTGATTTGAACTTGCTTCTACTTTTGCCTCTATCATTCTGACATCTATTTTTTAGCTTTCTTCTATGCTTAATCATTGGAGCCTCATTAAGCAAAAATGAACATTGCTTTTTCCTACTCACCTCCTCATTGAGATTTCATTCTTTGCGTAATCCAATGACATAATACTACTAAGAGCAGAATTAGTATGTGAAACATAAGTTTTATCAAGAATCAGGCAAAGTATTTAGTAATCATAGCCCAAAAATCTCATTATCAAATTTTACTCTAATATCATATAGGTGATCGAAAACTCTTTGAAACTCATTCACATGGTCAGAAGTAGGAGTACCTTCTTTATTCTTCAATTGCATCAACTGTTTAAGTAAATACAATTTATTGTTCTGATTTTTGGAAGCATATAACTATTTTAATTTATTCCACAATGCTTTGGTATCTTTGTGGTTGGCAACAAGATAAAAAAACATTATATTCCACCCACTATCTGATTTAATCACATACCTATTTATCGTCAAAATCTCATTCTTGATCTAACTTAGAAGTGGACTTCTGACTTGCAAATACAGATAAGTACATATCTTTCACTAATAACACGTCTTCATCTCACCTTTCCGTTTGTGACAATTTAAACCATTCAAACAACTCATCTTACTTGTGTTAACCTCCATAATTCTAACAAATTTAAAAATAATTCGATACCAATCGTTGGGAGAAACCGAGTTAAATCAATTGAATCTAACTACAATAAAAAATTAAATTTTTTTTCCCAATTTGTTAGAACACAGTAGGAGAATTAAAAACAATAAGCAAGTGAAAATAAATTAAGCCACAAAGCACCAAAACCAAACACAAGAGGAATACAAGATTTCTTACATGGAAAAAGCTCATCAATATAAAGAGGAAAAAACACAGGACCCTTAAATCTACCACTAAAACTCCACTATCAAACAATAAAGTATCAAGTATAATTTCGAATAACTACGCAAGGGGAATTCGGTTTTAAACAATCAATAGAATTAACTAAATCTCAAAACAAAGAACAAATTATGAAAAACTTCACTAGCAAACTGCAAAAAATCTTGCAAAATTTATATTTCAGATTTGAATTGTTGAAATCCAATATCTACTATTCAAAATGTAGAATACGATATCTTCTATCATCGATAAAAAGTTCAGCCAATCATAGTATGTTTGACCCTATGGTTGTCAATTTGATCAAAACTGTGTAAACCAAAAACTTACAAAAAATTGCAGTAGAAATTTTGTCTAAATTTTTTCTCCTTCACTATTTTTAGCCTTTTTAACACTATAAATACTAGGGTTAAACCTCTCAATGGACCAAATAATTAGCTCAATAATTTTAAACTTTTCTTTTTCACATAAGTTGGGATCCCAAAAACCCAACAATGTATATGTAGGAGCAAGTGAATCTAAAAGTATGGCTGAAGATGCTTCATGTTAATCTAAACCTGATAGAAGTAATGTATTTATATGTACAATCTCATCCAAAAGTAGCGCTGAAGATCCTTTAAGCTACACACAATTTGAGAAAAGCATTTTAACTATAGGAGCAAGTACATCAAATTTAAGTAAGAATGTTGTCCCTCAAAAGAAAACAATGGATGAGATTCTTGATAAGTGCAAAAGAACGGTAAATCAGATACTTTTTCAGCAAAGAGAAGCTATGGATAAGATATTTGATGAATTGTGGGAGGAAAATGGGAAACTATAGTAATACACGGGATTGGAGGCATAGGTAAGATGACACTTGTGAAGGAAATTGGTAAATGGCTAAAACTTGCTGCTTTTTTGATGATGTAATTTTTGGTGTTGTTTCACAAAATCTGGATGCAAGAAAAATTCAAGGCCAAATCGGGGATATGTTACGCTTGAGGTTCTCCCAGGAGAGTGATATGAGAAGAGCTGGTCATCTTTATGAAGGGCTGACTATTTAGAATCCTTTTAATACTGGATGATGTTTGGGATTCCGTTAACTTGAAGGAAATTGGAATTCCTCTCTATAATGGGAAAGGGGGTTGTAAGATTTTAATCACCAATTGTCAGAGAACTGCTACATTGTGGAGCTCTGGAAAACAAAGAAAATTCCATTGAAACTAGTATCAAAAGAAAAATCCTGGCATTTGTTTAAAAACAACGCCGGTTTAAGGACTAATTCAATATCTCTCCAGCAGAGTGTTATTGCCACGGGTAGCTAGAGAGTGTAGAGGTTTGCCATTGGCAATTGTAACAGTTGGGAAAGCTTTAATAGATAAAAATATGAAGGGCTAGAGAGTAGCACTTTAGCTAGTCCAAACCTTTGAATATGAATAATATTGAGAAAGATGTTTTCTCATGTATTAACTTAAGCCATGATAACCTTAAAAGTGAGCAAACAAAAGAACATTTTCTATTATGTTGTTTGTTTCCAGAAGATCATGACATAAGAATTGAAGACATAGCTAGATATGGAATGGGGAAAGGATTATTTACTGATGTTGACACAATGAAAGAAGCAATAGGAGATGTACAGTGGATAATGAGAAGCCTAATAGACTCTTGCATGTTGATAGACAATGGCACCCAAGACTGTGTGAGAATGCATGATGTGATTCATGACTTTTATATATCAATTGCATCTTTAAAAAAAAAACTACAGTTTCCTCATAAAATTAGGTCTTGGTTTTATTGGGTTTTTGGGCTCCCAACTTATGTGGAAAAAGTCAAAAAGTGTTGGGTTAATTATTTAGCCCATTAAAGAGTTTAATCCTAGTATTTATAATTTTAAAAATGCTATAAATCATGATTGAGAAAGATTTTAATCCTAGTATTTATAGTTTTAAAAATGCCATAAATCGTGATTGAGAAATTGAGAAGAAAAAAAATTCGAACAGAATTTCTACTGCAATTTTGAGCTAATTTTTGTTTGCACAGTCTTCATCAAATTGACAATCAGAGTGCCAGAGACACTCTGATTGTGTTAAAAATTTTATTCATAGCAGAGAACATCTTACCCTACCTTTTGAATGGTGGAGATCGGATTTCAACAATTCAAACCTGAGATATAAATTTTGCAAGATTGCTATATTTTTCTAATGAAGTTTTTCATACTTTGTTCTTTGTTTGAAATTTGGTTATTTTGTTGGTTGTTGAAGGTCATATCTCACTTGTGTACTTATTGAAAAATGTACTTGATATTTCATTCATTGATAGTGAAGTTTTGGTCGTGGACTTAAGGGTCCCATAGTTTTTCCTCTTTACATTGGAGATATTTTCTACACAAAAATCTTATGTTCCTTTGTGTTTGGTATTTTGAGGTTTTGTGGTTTGATTTATCTTTACTCGCTTACTACTTTTAATTCTCTTAACGTGTTCTAACAAATTGAGAAGAATTTTGACTTCTTGTTGTGGTTGGATTCAATTAATTTAACCCAGTTTCTCCAAACAGGATTGAAATGACCAAATAAAGAGACAATATAACACAATGTAATCATTTCTTTAATGTGAACCATATTCAATCACTTCCAGCAGGTTTAAAGTGTCCCAGGCTTGAAACATTGCTGTTGGGTAAGAATGAAGGTTTTGAAGAAATACGGGGTGAGCATTTTGAAAGGACGAAAAGACTGAAGAGTGTTGGACCTAAGTTAAAGGATTGGTATTCGAGATGTAAATTACTATTTTGGGTTGTCTAGAGGGAGGTTAGAGCTGCCCCATTCCTTGCATTTTCCCTCATCATTTGGGGCCTTGGTGAACCTTTAGACTTCGTACTCTGACCACTGCAAGTTACAAGACATATAAGTCCTTGGAAAGTTAAAAAGGCTTGAAGTTGTTAGTCACTATGGTTATGATATTATAGAACTTCCGAATGAGATTGGAGCATTAGTTAGTCTAAAGTTGCTAGACCTTAATTTCTATTGAAGTCTTAAGATTATCCCATCAAATCTGATTGTGCATTTAAGCAGACTAGAAGAACTATATATGGGAGAGAACTTCCAACAGTGGGTAGTTGAAGCTGAAGGGCTAGTTTGTTATGTTAGACTGTTATTATAGTTATTATATAGTGAAGGGATGTTCACCATACTCACGTTATACTTGCTTTCGTCTATAAATAAAAGGCTCTGCTAATCGTCTAGGTTATGCGGTTTATTATCATATCTAATATGGTATCAGAACTAAAACCCTAACAAACTTTTCCTTCCTCTACCAATTGCCAATTAACATTAAACAAAAAAAAAATAGCCGCCATCACACGACCTGTGGTCATAGCCGCACACCTTTCAATTCTGAATTTGATAACCCAGAAGCCCAACTGATCAGAGATGTTGTGGAACCATCCCAAGACCGCATCGTCATCAAGCTAAGCGTTTGTTTTCTTTGATTTGTTTTTTATTCCGTAGCCAATAGCCAAGCTTTTTTCGTTTGTTGATTTGGTTTGTGTGGGCTAACTTTGTTCTCTTTGTCTGTTTGCTTCTTTGACCAAAATACATCCAACAATTCAAGTACTTTTGTTGGCTTGCGTGGGCCACAGTTTTTGTACTTATTGTATTTCACTTTTGTGAAGTTTTGAAGCACAAATCACGGTTTTTCATATCGGCGCCTCACTTTTGTTTATGACATTCATGGGTTCTGATTTTTGTCTGGGTTACGATTATGACATTCATTGTTTCTCTTTTGTTTCCAATGTCATTCACGGGTTTTGAAGATTTGTTTACAAACTGAAGATTAAAGATTGCACCACATGTTATGTGTAGTTTGTGTTAAAATGTGTGAATTTAATATAGCTTGTAAATCCTAGTGCGTCTAGGGTTTTGAGACTGATTCTATCATGGTTGATTCGACCCACACTAGCCTTCAGCTTTAGGAACTAGTTCTGGTATGACTGGAACTGAGGTGATGTGTTTACTTTCTGCGACTTTCATATCTACATTGACTAAACTTGTGGAACGAGTATTGACGGGTTAGTTCATTTATACCTTATGGAAGAAGACAGTGTTCAAAACTTTATATGGACAGGATTTATCACATCATCTCATGAGTACACCACTATCCCAAACAGATCCAAGATTGGATGAGTGGGACAGATTAGATAGTTGCATTTATAGTCAATTATTCAATTTTCTTAATACATCTGTTAAGAATATCGTTGCGAGTATTGATACTACTAAAGAATTATGGGATGCCCTGGCCGAAGTATATTATTCATTGAATGATTTTTTAGATTCTATGATGTGGTGCGTGGATTGATGCTATCAGCGTTTTTTGGTAAACCCTTGCATAGTCATTTTGAGGACTTTAAGTTCTTTGTCGATGAGTTTGACCGGCTGATGCCATTTTCTAGCTCACGAGCTTCTTTTTAGGAGCAGCGGACTCAATTCTATGTGATGTGTTATTTGCATAGCTTGGGTTTTGAATTTGACACAGCTTAGAACCAGATTCTATCTGTTGATCATGTTCCCTCCCTTGGTGAGGTCCATCGACGCGTTTGGCAGACTACTACACGAGACAAGTCTCGTCCAGCCTTATCTGAGCCTATTGAGCTAGTAGTTTATATTCTTCTAGAGGTGATAGTCTTGATGGTTGTGGACGTGATGGAACAAGACGTTGTCTTGAGACCCGCACCTGCCATTATTGTGGAATTGTTGACCACTTACAGAGTTCTTGCCGGAAACTTCAAGCTACCCAAGCTGCCCAGGTGCTTAGGCTGTTCAGGGTATTCGTTTGTCTATTGCTCATGCTATTACTGATATAGGCAATTCATATTCTAATCATCACGGGGTAACCCTGACCCCTTAGGAGTTCATTCGTATTCTCAAGTATCAAACGTCCAGCTCTTCACCTAGTCAGCCATCATCACAGAGTTTGGCAGTTTCAGCTACACCACATCAGTCTGTTTATGCTTTCACATCTGCTCCGACATCTACATGTGCTGCCATTACTCCCACTTCTTGGATTCTTGATTCTGGTGCGGGTTCTCATCTGACAAGTAACCGTACTACTTTAGTAGATTACTAACCCGTTACCCAGTCACATCATATCATTGTGGCCAATGGCGTTATGTTGCCCATTGAAGGTCATGAGGTTACGCACCTAATAACCAACTATCATTATCTTCTGTGTTATATACTCTTGACATGTCTTTTAATTTATTATCTATGAGTCAGCTTACTCATAACATGCATTGCTCAGTGGAATTTTTTTTTGAATTTTATG
This sequence comes from Gynochthodes officinalis, assembly GCA_020080225.1. Taxonomy (NCBI): domain Eukaryota; kingdom Viridiplantae; phylum Streptophyta; class Magnoliopsida; order Gentianales; family Rubiaceae; genus Gynochthodes; species Gynochthodes officinalis. Next base: position 35,219,785 of record CM034619.1, on the reverse strand, counting down.
TGGTCTAGGATCTTTCGATGCGAAAGACTATTAGTAGGGGGTGTGTTCATGGAGGCATATATTATCTAGAACACACTTCTGTTCCGATTGCCTTAATACTGGATTCTAATGTCCTTGATTTTCATTGTCGCCTTAGTCACCCTTCCTTATCCTTGATGCAGTTCTTATTCCCTTATTGTCGTTCCGTTTTAGAAATAAAATGCGAGGCTTGTCAACTTGCCAAACATTGTCGTCTTCCTTTGTCATCGAGTGTATCACAACAAGCTACTGCGCCATTTGCATTAGTTTATTCAGATATCTGGGGATCTAACCCTATTGTGTCTCATTTAGGGTATCAATATTTTGTACTCTTTGTTAATGATTACATTCGTATGTCGTTTGTTTATCTAATAAATCACGTTCTGAGTTATTCTCCATGTTTCATACATTTTATATGTTTATTCAAACTCAATTTCATCCTAACGTCCAAGCCCTACAGTCTGATCGAGTGAGGGAATATTTATCTGGGCAGTTCCAACAGTTTCTTAGTGCTCACGGGATCCGTCATCATCTCTCTTGCGCTCGCACACCTCAGCAAAATGATGTTGTTCAGCGGAAGAATCGTCACCTGTTAGATATAGCTCATGCCCTATTGTTCCACATACATATATCTCCCCGATTCTAGGTTGAGGCCCTTCTTACTGCATGCTACCTTATTAACCACATGCCCTTGTCTACTCTCTGCGGCATTACCCTTTAGCATTGTTTGTTCCCTGACCGAATTCCCTTTCTTTTTCCTCTTTTCATCTTTGGTTGCACCTATTTTGCCCATGATGGTCGTCTTGGGATTTCTAAACTTGCTCCTTATGCTCTTCGTTGTGCCTTTTTGGAGTACTCCAAAGTCTCCAAGGGGTACTTCTGTTTTTCTCTTGAATTATGTCACATTCTCACTTCTCGTCATGTTACCTTCATGAACACTTAGCCCTTTTTTCCAGCTTCTTTATCGGCACCTTCTCCACCACTTAGCCTTCCAAAGTCTATCATTGTTTGTCTTTCTGCTCCACCTTTATCTCCATCCCTTCCGCCATCACCTGTGCTCTCTTCTCTTGTACAGGTTTCCATGGAGATCTCCCCTACTGAGACAGTCTCTCCCATCGAGAATCTGATTCATATATTACTTGAGCCTGTAGATGATCAACCAATTGCTCTCCGTCACAGTTATCGCTTTTGTCGTGATTTTCCTCTCTATACGTAGTCCTATCGTGGGCTTTCAGTGAGTTTATAGGCCTTTATGGTAAATATTGATGCTGTTTCTCTTCCATCCTCAATCTCTGTGGCTCTTCAACATACAAGTTGGAGGCTGGCTATGATTGAGGAGATGTGTGCTCTCAAGCACAATCAGACAAAGACATTGGTTGATCCTCCCTCGAGGGTTCCTATTATTGGCTGTCAATAGGTCTATACAGTGAAGGTCAACCTTGATGGTACACTTGCACGCCTGAAAGCTTACCTTGTAGCTAAAGGCTATGCGCAGACATATAGTTTTGACTACTTCAAGACCTTTTCTTCTGTGACAAAGATGGTTCCCATTCAACTGATTCTATCCTTGGCTGCTATGCATTCTTGGTCCTTACATCAGATGGACATCAAGAATGCTTTCTTACATGGTGACTTGATGGAGAAGGTGTATATGGAGCAACCTCCTAGATTTACTGCTCAAAGGGGAAAGTTTGCAAACTTTGGCATTCTCTATATAGTCTTAAGTAATTTTCTTGTGCATGGTTTGATCAGTTTAGTGCTGTTGTTCGAAGTTTTGGTCTTATTCAGTCCCAAAAAGACCATGTCAGGTTCTTTCAAAGATACACGCATGTAATGTATCTACTTGGTCCTATGTTGATGCTGTTGTAGTCTATTGTAGTGATAAGGGATAATGTTCAAGGTATCGTAGTCCTGAAATACTATTTACATAGTCAGTTTGAGACTAAAGATTTGGGTGCATTACAATACTTTCTAGGCATTGAGGTGACCCGGAAGAAAGGCAGTATTAGTTTGTCTCAGTGAAAATATGTGCTTGATATTCTTGCTGAGTTTGGTATGCTTTAGTGAAGATCATTTGACTCTCCTATGGAATCTGGATTGAAGTTTCTTCATGATCAGGGGAAGTTATTTGAGCACCCTAAGTATTATTGTCGAGTGGTGAGGAAGCTAAATTATCTTACTACCATGACCTGACCTAATCTAGCATATCCTGTCAGCTTGGTCAGTCAATTTATGGCCTCCCCTAGGAAGCCACATTAGGATGCTGTTATGCGGATATTGCGATATTTGAGAGGCTGTCTTGGTCGAGGCATAAAGTTCTCTGCTCATGGTCATAGTCGCATGGAGTGTTATACAGATGTTGATTGGGCAGGCTCTCCCACCAATCGCAGATTTACATTCGGGTTTGCTATTTACTATGGAGGGAATCTGATACCGTGGAACAGCAAAAAGCAAGATGTGGTTGCGAAGAATAGTGCAGAGGCTGAGTATAGAGCGATGGTTGTTGCTACAGCAGAGATCTTGTGGATTACACAGTTACTGGTCGAGCTTGGACATAGTCTCTCTAGTCCTTCTTCTATTTGGTGTGATAGTTCATTAGCCATACACATTACTTTGAATCTTGTCTTTCATGAGAGAACGAAGCATATTGAGATTGATTGTCATTTTGTCCAGCAGGAATTAGTTCGTAGTAGCATTATTCTCTTTCATGTTCGTACCGGAGATCAATTAGCAAATTTTTTTACTAAATCGTTATTAGGATCTCGAATTCAATTTATTTGTAACAAATTGGGCATGGTTGATATATATGCCTCAGCTTGAGGGAAGTGTTATGTTAGATTGTTATTATAGTTATTATATAGTGTAGGGATGTCCACTATACTTACATTGTACTTGCTTTTGTCTATAAATAAAAGGCTCCGCTAATCATCTAGGTTATGCGGTTCATTATCATATCTAATATGGTTGATGACAGAAGCAAAACGTGTCTTTTAGAAATAACATCCTTAGTCCATCCTAAATCTGTTTCCAAAAATTTCCTCATCACGAACTTAAGAAAATTCGAGATAATAATTGGTACAAGATATAATTCAATGACATGTTACCAAACTCAAGAAGCTTGTGCCTCCAAGAAATTAGACTACAATACCTAAAAGAGTGAAGGGAATACTTTAGAAGATAGAATATCTGACGATTTTCTATTTTTCTCATGCAATGGTAAGTAAAATTTTGGATGGCGATCAAGGAGACTTGAATAACATAAAGTACCTTAAGTTTGATTATTGTATGGGAGAAATGGCCTTGATATGTACATAAACAAGCACATGATGCCCCTGTCATGTTATCAGCTTTGGAAAAGTTACGTCTTCGTCTAATGGACAGTTTGTTCTATATCTATCACTATTTACTCCCACTTGGCTCATTCCAAAAATAAAAGATTCTGAAGGTTGAGAACTACCTGCATTTGCAGACAATAGTCTCAACACCATTACTCCAGAGGCTAAAAAGTCCAGAGCAAGTTGAAGTAGAATGGTGTCCGTGGAGCCATCAAGTGGACAAAGTAAAGTATTTGAATGCCAAGGGATTGCTGCTAAGAAAGAAAAAGGTTGTCTCTATATTTTAAGTTTAAAATTTTTGCCAAAATTGCAGTATATTTGGTGTGGGCTGCACCCTCTCTTCCCTTCGATAAGCCTTAGACAACTGACAGTCGTTGAAATATCTGAGTGCAGGTAAATTAGATCTCTATTTCTTTGTTTAGTCGCTCAAAATTTGTGAGAATTAAAAGTTCTTACAATGCAGTAGTGCTGTAAATTGAAAAGTCTTGTTAAAGAAAGTCTAGGAGCATAAACAAATCATGATCAGCCCCTATGTTTACCTAGCCTTGCCACAATTGAGATGAAAGGATGCAGAGTGGAAAAATTTATTTTCAGTTGCAGAGGCTCGAAATCTTCACCAACTTAAAAGAAATAAAATTGAGAAATTGTAATGAGTTGACTGAACTAATAAGCTATGAAAGTAATGAAGGAGAAAAGAATGAAGACATGATAGTTTCACTTCCAAAATTAAACAGCATTGAAACTAAAGACATGCCTAGCATATATATCTACACTCTGTGCAATGCCATTTTCTGTTGATCTGCCATCCCTGAAAGAATTGATTATAGCGAATTGTCCGTATATAAAAAGTTTTCTTGCCAATGACAGCAAATATGGATTGAGAAATGCACCAAAACTGAAGAGAGTGTTGAAGATTTCCAAAATTAAGAAAATGGAAATCGTAAAGTAGAAAAGATGCAACTCTTTATTTCCAAGAGATTATAACTGTCATAACTCAAGAGTTATAACTCTTCATTTCAAGAGTCACAATTTAAGAGTAACAACTCTTCATCTAAGAGTTACAATTCTCCATTTTCTTAGAGTTGCAACCATTCAACTAGGGGTGGCAATAGGTCAGCTTTCGAGTTCGCGTGTCGTATTTTGAAAAAGTAACAAGATTGCAAAAAAAAAATAGAAAGCAATAAAAGTTAGACCAATGCAATTGTTTTCGTGTCGAATTTTCAAGTTAGGTTCGGGCCACATTTTGTCTCACAATTTCGTGTCGAGTTTTCGTGTTGTGTCAGAAATTGCCGCCCCTACATTCAACCACTATAAAAAGGTCTAATTTGGGTCTTGTTTGCTACAGAAAATAAGCCTCCAACAATTAGAAAATCCTTTACTACCTTTCCTTTGTTCCTAATGGGTTTGAATGCTAAATGCATAGTATATTCAACCAAAATTCATTTTATCCTAAAGGGAATTTGTCCTTAATTGTTTGCACATTATAGCGGAAAAATTTAGTCAAAAAGAAAGTGAATCTAATTCACGATTTGAAGTCTATCTTTCAAAGTTTTATATCCTCTTCTTTGCCATATATACATGGAAAATTCGCAAAAATAGCAGCTTTGAACACGACTTTTGCAAATATAGCAGCTCTAAAAATTTTCTTACAAATATAGCAGGTCAAACTCGTTTGACTTGCGAAAAGACATAAATGCCCTCATATTTACAAAAGATAAGAAACATCGTTCTTAAAATATCGCTTAAAACTTTTTCACTTCGAATTTCCTTACCCATTCAATTATTCTTCATCAATTCAACATCCCATTTATTTGACGCTGCATGAATGGCACATATGTGAGGAGGACAGACATCTTCAAACAAAAAGGCCACTGCCGTAGAAAAAAATCGTACATTGATTATGGATTTTAGAAGAAATACGATTGTGATAGGGTTTTGTTTGATATTTGCTGTAATTGCAATTATGATAGGGTTTTGTGTGATTTTTGCTGTAATATATTCTCGTCAAATTAGACATGAATTTTTTATTTGACAAAAAAATAGAGGTTTTTGACATGTAGTCGACAAAAAATTCGACATTTGTGACATGTACTCAACAAAAATTTCGATAACAAATTTGACATTTATAACATGTATTCGACAAATATTTCGACACAAAATTCCACACAAAATTTGACAAAAAAATTTGACATATTAAGAGACAAAAAATTCGACATATTAATTGCTCTGCCAGAGAAGTCTTCTAGACATGAGCAGCAGTGCGGCCACACGATTCATGGAAGATAATTGAAGTTGCACTAAAGGCAGAAAGCCCACCGCTATGGAAGTAAATGATGAACGGGAGCTTGTTATTCGGCAGGGGATTAAGGGGTCGAAACAGGTGTATAAAAGTGTTGGTTGTAGAGTTGAGAGGGATGTCTTTGGAGAGGAAATGGGGCTTCGGTCTTAGTGATTTTTTGGGATCATTAGTTAATGATTGGGGTTTGGTGGGACAAGAGGAATGGGTTTAGTCCGTGAGGAGCCATCTAGATTGGGGATGAGTTGGAGGAACTTGTAGGCTTCTTCCCTTGACTATGGGGTGGCAGTAGTTTGTTGCGCAGCCATTGTTATCCCCTGCCAAATAACAAACTCCAGAAAACTTCTCTGGCAGAGCAATTAATATGTCAAATTTTAGTCTCTTAATATGTCGAATTTTTTTGTCGAATTTTGTGTCGAAATATTTTTCAAATACATGTCACAAATGTCGATTTTTTTGTCAAAATTTTTGTTGAGTACATGTCACAAATGTCAAATTTTTTGTCAAACACATGTCAAAAACCTCTCTTTTTTGTCGAATAAAAAATTCATATCTAATTTGACGTGAATATATTATAACAAAAATCACACAAAACCCTTTCACAATCACGATTACTGCAAATATCAGACAAACCCCTATCGCAATCGTATTTCTTTTAAAATCTATAATCAATATGCAATTTTTTTCTACGGCAGTGGCCTTTTTGCTTGAAGATGTCTGTCCTCCTTGCGTACGTGCCATTCATGTAGGGTCAGATAAATTGGATGTTGAATCGATGAAGAATTATTGAATGGGTAGGGAAATTCGAAGTGAAAAAATTTTGATCGATGTTTTAAGAGTGATGTTTCTCATCTTTTGTAAATAGAGGAACATTTTTGTCTTTTCGCAAGTGAAATGGGTTTGATCTGCTATATTTGTAAAAAAAAAATTTGGAGCTACTATAATTGCAAAGTTGCGTAGCGTAATATTTGTAGTAGTTATTTGTCAACTCCAATCTAAATATCGAGAGAATACGTTAGAGTGTTAATAGCATTTTGATAGGTGTGGATCTAGAATTCAACTTCATTTATTGCTATTTCTCGAGGCAATCCACATCAATGTAATGAAAGTGAAGGCCCCACAATAATAACGGAACGTCCTGAATAATCGACTCGCTTGCCAAGCAAAGTCTTTCAAAATCTTCCTTCTTTACCTTCAATTACATCGGAAAATGACTTGTAAACTTTATTATGACCGTCCTTCGTTGGTTGACCGCGGCGAATTCCATTATCAAGAAGTGTATCGACGGCTTCTTGCTATTTTTGCAAATTTCCCTCTATACACCAACAGAGAGCAAAATTTATAGAGTAAGCAACTTCCAAGGGAACAGGTACATACTATTTTTTTTTATCACAGTTCGTCTGCAACCAGAAAGGGTAAAAGAAAAAGATTATGTTTGTTGCTTTATGTCCAAGCAGAACTTAACGTTGGAACCTCATCACAAGGTACAATCTCCAAAACATTATTACCACAGTCCTAGAAATGGAATGCAACTAGGCTTATTCTGAGCTTACAGTTCTCAAAAATGGTGTTTAAAAGACCTAGCTGCTAGATTTATAATTCATATATTCTGCGGATTTCAAAAGAAAAGCCAGCTCTGAGAAATAGATGGGTTTAAATGATCTGATGGAGGATTGAGCCATTAGTCTTATGCCCAATGACACATTTTGCATTTAACATTACACTTCCAAAATGATTTGTAAAAACACCATGCTTGTGACGATCCTAGGAGTAAAAACATAATGAGATTGTCTTTGATCAAGCTGAATACAGGACGTTTTAGCTTTAGGTGATTCCTACTTTTGGTTTTTTGTTTTACAGCCATATTTGTGACTTGACAACTTTCAAAATAAACTAGATTCCTTTTTTTTATTATTATGATAATTTTTTTTCTCTCTTTTCGTTTCAGGAAAATCAATAAAGGGGCTAAGCATCAGGAGCTGAGACCTATCCTCGAGCATACTTAAGAATGAGAACCATCCAGAAAGAAGCTGCTTGATGATGTTGTCATTGTTGTGCCAGAAGGGATATTTTAATGTGGAAAGCCTGGACTTGCTCCATTATCTTCTATAACAATAGTTCGCCGAAGAACATGTCATGTCCGCAATTGTTAGTAAACAATTTAAGTACTCATGTTTGACGCATGTTTACCGTTGTATTCAACAATAAAGTTTTAATTTTACCTAAAAATCTAAATCCATAGAAAAGAAATAGACACTGGTTTTTAATTTCGTTCGTTGTATGGGTGCACTTGTAAAGCTTTAGAAGAAGTTTTTCAGTAGCCTTTACCTGTGGGGAAGCATTGAAGATAACAACAAAAGAAAAAGGAACAGAATTTTTTGCTTTCGTTACTACTTTTGTCATTGTATCTACAGCCCAAAATTTGTCAGCAGATTTTTTACTGGATAAGTGATGCTCAAAGGAAATCTGCTTTGATCTCTTGGAGACTATATAGATGTTTGTTGATTGCTTTTGCTCAGCACTCTTAATAAATCTACCTAGATTGAAAAGTTATATCAAGTCAGCACTCAAATAGTTAAGAGACGCGGTACTTGGATGTTTCCTCTTAATGGTTCATAAGAACAGAGAAATAAGTTCTGTAAATCAGTTGGTGCCTGATAAGCTATTGCACTCACACAAATAACAGGAAATATATTCAGCATCAAATAAGCGCACAAAACTATCTTTTCAAACGGAATAAATCTTACATAATATCATCCTTTTACCAGTTTTTTATTCTTATGGTAAAGGGACGGGTATCAGAATCTAAAGTGGCCATCCTAAGTAAGTTACTAGGTAGAATGAGCTCTCGTTATGTTTTCCAGAAGCAGCCCAGAAGATGAAATGGTTCCAGATACTCCAAGAAGTGTCCCAATAGCTATGAGAATCACATTCAGAATCAAGACAGGTCGTGATATCTGATCCCAGAATATTTTTATGTAGAACGTGCATGGAAATACCACACAAATTCCTACACTGACAAGGCAGCCTGTGAGGCTCAGAACATGCTCAAAATATGGTACTGAAAGGGCCAGCACCAGGTTCACTAATAGTAGAATTGATCCAACGGTGCCCCTTATGATCATCTTTGTTCTGGATGTCATTGAATGGGGAAGATGCTGCTCTAGTTGTATTGCAAATGGTGCAAATTCCAGAGCATATTTGGTCATTGGTGTTAGGACTGTTGCCCATAGTGCAATCTTAGTAACAATTAGGTCCCTAGGCATGCTTAGAGTAATCTGGGATTTAACTTCAGGACCAAATAATTTAGCTCCCATGAAAGCTAAGGCTGTATAAAGCAATGTGACCAATGAGAAACTCACAATTGATACCTGCAAAAAGAAAAAAATACCCTTATTAATTAATTCAAAGAAAGTGTATTTAAGAACTGAGAATAAAACAATGACCATGTCTCTCTATTATTCTTCATAACATATGATTTACAAAAGTGAATCTACAATTTTTCGTCCCTACAACTTATTATAGCTTGTAATTATAGCTTTGGAAATGCAATAGAACATTTTTAATCGCACATTATGAATTAGATTTTTTTTTCAATTGAAATTAAATATTTACTCATCTTTCCATTTGAGTCTACAATTTTAGATCATTTATTTAATGCATATTTTCAAAATTTTCCTGTAGGATGTAAAATAAATTGTTTTGAGAGGATTATCATAGTTTTTTTTCATTTATCTTATTTAATAAATGATAAGTTTGTAATATTAAAAATCATAGTAATTTCGAAGATGAAATACTTTACAGAGATTTGTTTGAAACAAAAAGACAAAAAAAAAATGGCAAGGATTGTCGGATTTAATCTGTTCGTTATACTCAATCTTGCTTTTTTTTTTTTTTTTTTTTGGTGTGACTGGACGGTGTTCAACCCAAGACCACCTAGTTACAATCTCTTCCACCTTTAAAACTTCTTCATTTTTCAATTTGAAGTTCAAAACAGATATTATTAATTGGTTGAGAAAATTTAGAAAGAAACTTTTTAAGGACTTTTTTAACAGTTTGTTTTAATAGGTATAGTGCTAATAACAAAATGTTAATTGTCATATTGCTATTTAATAGTACCAAGAAATTCACCCATCTAAAAGAAAAAAAAAATTGATATAACATTTTTTTTCGTTATTTTTTTGTGAAGAGGAAAGCATAACAGTGCTAGAGGGAGATATTTTGGTTTTTCCTTTTTTCCTTTGTAATTGCAACCCCTAAAATGATTTTTGAAAAATTTTCTGATCTGTCTCTCTGCCCAATAATAAATTATTTTAAATTTTGACAAAATGTAAATATTCCTCACCAATTACCATCTATGATGTACTGGTTCAATGTCCATGGCATGTTCTTTTCTCCAAGAAAAGAAAATATGTTCAAGAAATAAATATATTCAGTTAGCAGTGTCTGAAAAATTCTATGTACCTTTGTAAACTTGGTGGGATCTTTCATGGCTGCGTGAAGATTGGGGAAGACTTTATGACCAGCATAGCCGAAGATGTAAAGCCCTGATATAGCAGGAATATTTTGTAGCTTGAGAACTGGTATGGTAAGGTTGGCTTTCACAGCGCCAGAAATGGCAGTGCATGCCACAGTTACGAAAATCAGAATTGACATGAGAATACATGCAGCAATTGAAAGAAAAGAAATTGAAGAAAGATCTCTTAGCCATAGGCTTGGAAGAGCAATCAAAATGGCCCCAGGTGTTAGGATCTGAGAAGTATTTAAACTTGTCCATGACAACGTAAGATGCGTGCCTAAAAACACAGTGGCCAAATTGTCATGGAGAGATATGGTGTAAGAAACAAGGGCCATGAAAATTTCAGCATAAATGAAAGTTGTTGCCATGATTCTCCCTTTTCCTCCAAATGCGCTTTGCCCAATATCTTTGTAGTCTCTTGATTTTGGATTTTTTTCTAGACATTTACCTAGTAAATGAGAAGTATATGCACTTATAACTCCAGCTCCACAAGAAGGAACGCAGAACTCCATCCTCCACTTTCCAGAGCATATGGAGTTGATAATTGTCCTAGACCTGCCAAAACACCATGCAAAAGATTGATATTTAATGGAATGCTGTTAAGAATTAGGTAACTGTAATTTGGAACCATCTCAAGTTTTAGGTTAATTGTTTGAGATCTGAAGTACTATGCATGTTAGGGCTGAAACAGCACTTTACAAAATCGTTGATAACTCCAGTAAATGTTAGCAAAAATAATTACAGTAGTAACAAGTTAAAAAAATTCCTAAAAAAATACTGTTGGCAGGGACGTATATAGCACCATCAAATTAATTAGTACCTATAAGCATTCCAACCATGTTGATTACTGCATGGAGAAATGAACTATTGTTTTCCACAGGATGCTCATTAACAACTTGAACATCATTCAAACTCTCCAAGTCCTTGGATTTTTCTTGGAAATCTATCTTGCCTTCTTTGGAACAAGTATTACGGCAGCTGATTGATGTTTTCTCAGCTACGTTTTCTTCATTGCATGCTGCATTTTCAATTTGATGATGATGAGGCAAACAATCTGAATTCAGGCTAGGTAATTTGGTACTGGATTCGCAACACTTATTCCACATTTGGTTTCTCAAAGCTTGTGGGTAAATACTGTGGGAAACAAGAGTTTTGTTTTCAAAGAGCTCATAGATTACAGATATTCTTTTTTGGTGTTGATAACAATGTGGTCCTTGGGTTGTATTTATAGCTAAAATTTTTTGACATTCTTAAATTCCTAAGGCCCAAGTCTCATGCACATAAAATTATTATGCTACTGTTTTTGTTTTTTGTTTTTCTAAAGTACTTGATAAATTATACTATCTTCTATGTCCATGAACAAGAATCTAAACCATGCACAGCCCCCAGGGGCATCGGCGAGTTGGTAAGCCTGAGGTGATGTGGAGAGAAATCCTCAGGCAACGCAGGTTCAAATCTCGCGTGGGGTAGATTTTTCGCTAAAATATTGTGGGAGTCTGTCCTGGGGTTTGGTCTGTTGGCTCTCTCCCTCAGGCCTCTGCTAATTCGTGCACATCCCTCGATTTACAACCCGCCTCTGGTACAGGTGGGGGAGTTTCGCCTTCATACGGAGGACTTTCTCAAAATCAAAAGAATCTAAACCATGCATTTTCTATTGCAATTTCGTATTGCTATATCTTCATAAAAAGTGATACGTTATGCAGATCTTATGCAAATTACAAAGTTATTCCTCCAACATATGTATCGAATCCTGATTCTCTCTTTGCCTCCTCTTGCCTCTAGAATAACTAACTTTTATAAAATAAAAAAATAAATAAAATGAAAGGTGCCAATAAAATTTTTTAAGAGATTCCACGTGGAATCAATTTAAGGTTCATTATACTATGAGATGGTGGCGTTGAATTTTAAGATCTTAACATGCAAGATGATTAATATTTCATCAAAACATTTAAACATCAATGTAGAAACTCATTCTCAGCCCTTAATTTGATATTTCTGAAGCTCAAATGTGTCCTTTTTTTTCAATATGGCATAAGATTATATAAATATTTTAATTTACTGTAGCTATTTGCATGGAGTCTAATGCTTGATTTGGTTATAGATCAATACATTATTATATGGCCAAAAATCTAATGGTTCATATAGCAAGTCATGAAACTTAATCTAAACAATTAATAAAAATGATCTTTGTGCAAACATAACAGTATGCAATTCATATCAAGAGAAATAGTGAGTTTATACAGGTTTACCAGACTAGGGTTATTTGTATGTTGCCAACGCTTGTCCAAGAGATTGAATTGTGAAGGAACATTTACAGGCCAATCTAGAAGAGTAACATTTCGTTGCATGAAAAAAGTGCTTTAGGGTCATCAAGTTTAAGATGAATCAGGCCTACAAATTGGGAGAGGAATAAGCTTTTAGAAGTAACATATCAAGATTCTATGTGATTTGATTTGCTAGCACATTCAATAGTTGTATTAGCTTATAGGCGGTCACTTCCCATTGCCAGATTCTATATATGGAGTCGGCAACTTTGGAATATTTATGTGTAAGATCTAGCAAACATATATACCTTGTGGTATCATCATGCTAATAGAATAATTCGATACATTGACATAATTGAATAAAATGAACGATTCCATTCTCATTATCGATCCTTTTTATAAACTATAAAGTAATGTGGATCAAATTAAGTTGATTTGATTAAAAGAAACTAGGAATCTTTCAAGCATAAATTGTGATAATTAATCAACAATGAAGATAAGATTTTTTGGGGACTAGTTTCTAAAGCTAAGTTTTGGTACATGTATGTTTTGTGGCTTAATTCCCTAGTGTAACATTTCAAAAATATCTATTGTTGGTGATGAATCAACTGTAGCCAACATTCATGTAACTCAAAATCATGATTTGTTGAATTATAATTTGTTAAACCATGGACATAACGTATGATATTTGGTATTGCACAATTCTGGTCTGCTAGTTTCTTTGTCTTGAAATAGCGAAAGAGATCTGTAGAGAAGAAATAAAGACGTATCTATCACCCAAACCTTATTAGAATTATGTTAAAACACTACAAGAAAAGGCTGAATTTCCGACGGAATATTCCGACGGCCATTAATCCGTCGGAAATTTCCGACGGCAATCCGCGGAAAAAGCGAACTGCAGGCCGGCAGCAAAATCTCCGACGGACATCCGTCGGAAAAAATATTACCGGCGGAAATCCGCCGAAAATCCGTAGGAACATATTGGCGCCACGCGGCGCCAATTTATTCCGACGGATCATCCGTCGGAAAAGCTTTAAAAAAAATTATTTTTCAAACTTTTCCGACGGAGTATCCGTCGGAATATTTAAGAAAATAATATAAAAAAACAAATTATATTTCCGACTGATTTCCATCGGAAATAGTTTTTAAAAAAATTAAAAATTAAAAAGTTCCGACGGAAAATCCGTCGGAATATACAAAAAAATATTTAAAAAAATTTAATTCCGACGGGCCGACATTTTCCGACGGATGTCCGTCGGAAAATTGTGAATTCCTACGGGCCGACATTTTTCGACGGATTTCCGTCGGAAATTTCGGCAATATCAACCCAAGCTTCGACAGCATTCTCTTCTTTGTAGCTCTTCTTTCTGCCACTCTTCTTTGTAGCTCTTCTTTGTGAGCTAAAAAAAAATGCGCCACCAGTTATTTTGCTACCGCTGTTGATCAGCTTATCTCTTCCACCTAAGGAGTCCAACCTACAAATCTAACAACATTTGAAAGGCCTCCTCTTAGGAGTTTTTCATCGATCAGCTTTGCTCTCCCATCTATGGAGTCCAACATCTAAATCTAACAAAATCACTGTAAGGCCTTATCTTCTTCTCCATTATTTTCTTCTTCTTCTCCATTCAACCAAAATAACTCGTTTATTTTTCATTTTCATCCAAGGTTTTATTCTTCTAGATAAATAACTGTACGTAAAGAACACAAATCTGACATTTTAACAAGGTACGTAGTTAATTTTTTATTACTATAATATTTAATTTTATATGTGTAGATGGATTGTATTTGGTACCGTAGTTGTTTATATATCGTGGTCATGCTATATTAATTTTATGTCGTGATATAAATTATGCTTTATATTAATGTTATATTTTTATTACTGTGATATTTATTTTTATATATGTGTAGATGGATTTCATTGAACAGTAGTTGTTTATATATCGTGGTAATGTTATATTAATTTTATGTGTTGACATAAATTATGCATTATATTAATGTTATTTTTTTATTACTGGATATTTATTTTTATATATGTGTAGATGGATTTCATTCGACACCGTAGTTGTTTATATATCGTGGTCATGCTATATTATTTTCATGTCGTGACATAAATTATGCATTATATTAATGTTATATTTTTATTACTGTGATATTTATTTTTATATATGTGTAGATGGATTTCATTATAATCGTAGTTGTTTATATATCGTGGTCATGCTATATTAATAAAATATAACATTTATGTCGTGACATAAATTATGCTTTATATTAATGTTATATTTTTATTACTGTGATATTTATTTTTATATGTGTGTAGATGGATTTCATTCGACACCGTAGTTGGATGTATAACAGAATAAATCCTAACAGAAGAGGTTTAACCGATGAATTTATGAGTGGGGTAAATGAATTTGTGCAACATGCTTGTACTCTTCTTAAATATCAGAATGAAGGAGTCATTCGGTGTCCCTGCAGAAAGTGTAAGTCTGGTAAAACATTTGGTCCAGAAGATGTGGTGGTTCATTTATATAAGAATGGTTTTAAACCTAAATATTGGTGGTGGATTGACCATGGTGAGGTAGAGCCTCCGAATTTTGACTCTATATATGCTACATATATGCATGAGCAGAGGAACATCGCGAGAACAGATAATGCAGAAAGTAGTCGATATCATGATATGATAAGAGATGCAGCAAATTCTCATTTTATGGGTAGTGGTGAACGTGAATTTGTGCAAAATACTGAACAGCCTCCTAATGAAGAAGCTCAAAAATTTTATGATTTGTTAGAGGCTGCTAGTCGTCCGTTGTGGGAAGGTTCGACTCATTCTGAATTATCCACAGCTGTTAGACTAATGAGCATCAAGTCAGATTGGAACGTACCACACGACTGCATGAATGCCATGATTGAATTGATGAGAGAGGTTAACCCCCAACAAGAAATAGACATTCCAAAAAGTTATTATCACACGAAAAAGTTGGTGTCTAAATTAGGAATATCTGCCCAGAAGATTGATTGTTGTCCAACTGGTTGTATGTTGTACTACAACGAGAACGATCACTTAGAGGAGTGTAAATTTTGTGAACACCCTCGTTATAAAAGTGAATCGACTAGCAAAGGAAAGCGAGTGCCACTTAAGTCGATGCATTACCTTCCTCTAATACCCAGGCTTAAGAGATTGTATGCCTCCATGAGTTCTGCACCGCATATGAGGTGGCATTATGTGAACAGAAGGCCAGATGGTGTATTGTGTCATCCATCCAATGGGTTAGTATGGCGACATTTTGATGAAAAATATCCAGATTTTGCTGCGGAACCGCGGAACATCAGGTTAGGTTTGTGTGCGGATGGTTTTACACCCCTTAGTATGTCATCTACTCCTTATTCATGTTGGCCAATTTTTGTGACTCCGTATAATCTTCCACCTGAGATGTGCATGACAACATCATATCTATTTTTGAGTTACGTCATTCCAGGCCCGCATAATCCAAAGAATTCAATTGATGTCTACTTGCAACCCTTAATAGATGAATTGAAATTGTTGTGGCATGTTGGAGTCTTGATATATGATATTTTCACAAAAGAAAATTTCAATATGCGTGCTGCACTTATGTGGACAATTAATGATTTTCCTGCGTATGGAATGTTATCTGGGTGGAGCACAACTGGGAGATTGGCTTGTCCGATTTGCATGGAGGATACGAAAGCATTCTATTTAAAAGAAGGCAGGAAAAATTCGTGGTTTGATTGTCATCGACGATGGTTAGGACCTGATCACACATTCAGGACGAATGTGTCCAGATTCATTAAAAATCGTGTTGAAGTTGATGATCCACCGCGAAGGTTGTCTGGGGAAGAGATTTGGGATCGAATTTCATCTATTCCTAAGGTATATGAGGCAGGAAGTTTTAGACTTCACGGATATGGCATTCAAGATAATCGACAAAACAAAGCATATTTTGGGAATTGCCTCTGGAAAGATAACTTGCTTCGCCACAATTTAGATGTCATGCATATTGAGAAAAATTTCTTTGATAATTTGTTCAACATCATATGGATGTAAAGGACAAGAGCAAAGATAATGTGAAGGCAAGATTGGATCTGATGAAGCATTGTAAAGTGAGTGAATTGCATCTACAAAAACAGCCAACGGCAAGTATTCCAAACCAAGGCAAAATACACATTCACATTGGATGAAAGACGCAATATTTGTGAATGGATAAAGAATTTGAAGATTCGGATGGGTATGCATCAAATTTGTGTAGGTGTGTCCAATCGAAAGAAGGAAAATTAACGGGTTAAAACCCACGATTGTCATGTCTTAATGGAGAATTTGCTTCCCGTTGCATTCAATTCACTTCAAAATATTTGAAAAGCAATAACAGAGATCACCAATTGTTCAAGCAATTGTGTTCGAGCACTTTGAGAGATCTGATTTAGACAGAATGCAAGATAATATCCTGTTATACTATGCAAGTTGGAGAAAATCTTTCCACCGCTTTTTGATGTAATGGAGCATCTTCCTATTCACTTAGTAGAAGCGGACTTAGAGGCGATTCAATATAGGTGGATGTATCCTTTTGAAAGGTAATTAAACCTTATTTTTCCTAATTACGTCTTTCATAATTTTTTTTTTAGTTCCCTAACATGTTGTTTAACGAATTTCAATTGTAGGAACATTGGGAAGTGTAAACGGTCAGTGAAACAAAAAGCTAGAGTCGAGGGTTCGATTTGCGAAGCATACCTTGCCAGGGAAACTTCACATTTTTGTTCATTCTATTTTGAGAAGCATATCCCGAGTTTAAGAAACAGAGTGAATCGGCATGATGATGGAGGTCCTAGTACGAACCCTCCATCTTTATCAATATTTGATCTTACGGGCAGAGCATCAGGAAAACCAACTATTCGGTGGTTAGACGATAATGAGCTCTACGCTGCAAAATAGTGCGTTCTGCTTAATTGTGAGGAGATCCAACCAACTCTGAGGTACAGTATGTTGATTATGTTTCTTTTTCCATTTTTCTTATGTAATCTAATCGCGACATTAATGATTGAAATATATTTGTAGATTTGAAATTATTACGGAATGAAATCGTTTGTGAATATTTTAGTACATGGTTCAAAGATTATGTAAGTGGTCATTAGCCTGCAAATATCTATTACGCAATAGATGTAAATTCATTGTAACTTAAATGTTGAAGTTTTTTTTAATTCAATCGCAGGTACAAAATGTTTCCAACGGAGTGACCAACCCAAATCTACATGCTCTATCATGGGGACCAAGTCGAAAGGTGAAATCATACCAGAAGTACTTTGTAAATGGATACAAATTTCACACAGCCACCTGGTCCGAAAAAAGAAAGACGATAAACAGTGGTGTATGGGTCAGAGGTGATGGCAGTGAAGCTGGCGAGGTCGACTATTACGGAGTTCTTCAAGACATTGTGGAACTGGAATACTCATCAGGAGATCTCGTCAAAACAGTAACATTATTTTACTGTACCTGGTTCGACACACGGAGACCATCAGGAACAAAGGTACATCCACAATATAAATTAGTTGATGTGAGATATACAAGACAATACGGTACATTTGACCCATTTGTGATTGCACAAAATGCTAGACAAGTGTATTATGTTCCTTATCCTTTGAGACCTGATAAGTCTGAATGGTGGGCCGTGATTAACACAAAACCAGTGGGTAGGGTCGAAGTGGAGGATTCAATAGACATAGCATTCCAAACTGACACATCAAACGTGGAATACACTGTAGACGATGATTTAGAAGATAGTCTCCGAGATTTTCAGTGCAATAATGATGAAGATGTTGATGTAGAAATGAACAGGCATGAGGATGATGAGGATGCTGAAGAAGAACACGTGAGCAATGATTCAGATGAAGAGACAGAATTTGTAGACAATAAGAAACGAGTCCCAAGAAAATTCGAGGATATATATTCAGACTAAATAATATGTTTTTTTACAGAATTTTAGAATATATATGTTGTATTATTTTACTAATTGATTCTTATGCATAATATTTTGAATTAAAAAGAGGTTTTAAGAAATAGTGAGTGGATGAATGATTTAAATAACCTTCATATTTGAAAATAATTTAATTCACTAATTACAACGTGTAAAAATAATTATTTTTCATTTATGAAATATTTTAAAATTTTAATAACATATTTTCATTTTTTTTATACATTTGAAACTTGATTAATTTAAATTTTTATTTCAATTTTTTGACGGAATTTAAATTTTCGACGGATATCTCATTTAATATTAAAATAAAAATAAAATTTCTGTTGATATTTTGTTATTTATTTATTTAACATAATAAACCAATTAGAAGTATTCAAAGTTTAAATGGGATAAAAACTCTTTCTTTTCAATAAAAGAGTATATATTTTTTTTAAATACTTAAATAAATAACAAACAGAGATAGATAAAAATATATCATTTTCAATATATATATTTTGAATAGTTAAACAAATAACAATTATGATACAAAGGAGGTAAATAATATGAATAAAAATACTTTAAAAATGAGTTGGCGGAAATATTCAAAAAAATTAAAAAATTTAAGAAAAATATTCAAAATAAAATATAAAAAATTTCCAATGGAAAATCTATGTTCTTAAAAATTAAAAATCTAAAAATTTCCGAATAAACCGGGAATTTTAAGAAAAATAAAAAATATTTAACTTAAAATAAAAATTTTAAAAGTTCCGACGGATAATCCGTCGGAATTTCTTGCGGAAAGAAAAAAAAAATTACTTTTTCCGACGGCTATTCGACGGAAATGTGACACTACATAAAAGAAAAACCCCCCTTTTCCCCCTCCCTCCCCCCTCCCCCCTCCCCCCCCCCCCCCCAAATTTTTCGGCCATTTTTGTCCATTTTCGGCTATTTTCGTCCTCAATTTTTGTCCTCCATTTTTGGCCATTTTCATCCTCCATTTTCGGCCATTTTCGTCCTCCATTTTCAGTCCTTCCATCGCCGCCACTCCCGCCGCCGTCCGTCGCTAGCCGCCAGTCCGAAAGCACCGTCGCCCCCATCGACAGGTTAAATGCCGATGGAAACTTTGTGAAATCTTCCTCTGAAATTCTTTTAGATTATTGTTCATTTTTTAGTTTCTCTAATTTCGCCTTAATCTAATTCCTCACTTTGAATCTTTCCTTTTTGTTTTTTTTAATTTTGTTCGTTAATTCTCGTGGGGTTAGGGTTTTGTTTATGTCTGTTTATATGTTCCAGTTTTTGTTCCCGTAAATTGAATTTTGGTGTTGTTTTTGGTTTCTATTCTGGCTTTGTATGTGTTTTTGTTGGGAATTTGTGTTTGAATTTTTGGATTTTGCCCTAATTTGAGATTGTCTAAGTAACAAATGAGGGATTTTGGTAATTTGTGAAAATATATGCTTGTTATCGAATTTTTAAGAAGAAATTATTGAATTGTGACTCTGATTTTGGTTTGGCGTGTATTGATGAAGTGTTGTTTTTCGTTTAGCAATTTTTTTGGTTTGGTTTGGCATGTTGATTTTGGTTTGGCAATTTTTTGTATCCATGGGCTAGAATTTTCTCATACAAAAGTTCTCCAATTTCATGACAAATTGAATTCTCAGATGGAGTCAAACTCATTTATTCTTTGAAGTCTTTCATTGCCTTCAAGAGTAAACATTCCTTTTTTTTAAGCCCAAATGCGTATGATTTTCTATTAGAAACCATGGTTTCGAAGTAGTGGAAAATAGCATATTGCTATCTCAAAAAATTAGAGAAATATTTGATCAGATCATGGAAGTCTGTAATTCCAAAGATTAAAAGAGACAGGAAAAAAAGGGAAGTATGCAATGGTTCAATTGTCATTTTGTTTTGGGATGATGAGTTGTATTCCAAATTTTTTAATGCCATTTTGAACTTTTAGTTTGTTTGATTTGGTTGGCGGTATGTATCAATGTGTGTATCTTCTACAAGTGGGATTATGATTTATGATCGCTTTCTTTGCATTATTGGCTCTCTTCTCCTTTATGGCCGGTCATAGAATAATACTCTATTTGATGAAAGTTTTTGTGTGCTTGCAATTGTGGCCCTTGTGGGGTTGTGATTTTGTTTCTCTTTTTTAAGGAAGTTTTTTTCAAATGAATGTACATTTCCGTGAGGAGCATAGAAGGAAATTATCTTTTGGTTTCTTTATTCTTAGTGGAACTTGTTCGATTGATTAACCCTTTATCCGTAATTTGATCGATTTCCATTCGGATCCGAAATTTAGAACACCTTAATATCCATTTTGATCAAGGGTTAAAATTTTGAGACTTTATTCTTTTTTCCTTTTATCTTAGATGTTTACATAATTCTTTATTTTGAGCTTCTCCCAAATGAACTGAACAATGGGAATAGGAGAGACAAGTGTAGTGGAGGTTTGTCCCAAATGAACTTGTTTGTCGGAGCATACACCATTGCGTCCCCTTCCGTCAGGGTTCACTTTCAGTCGTCCACTCTTAGCCGGCTCAGCACAGAGCACTGGAGATGGATCGGGTCCATCTTCATCACCACCGCGCATCACACATACTGGAGATGGATCTAGACCATCATCATCACCACCGCATTCGGAGCATCGTGATGATGGCGAAGCCAAGATCGAGCCTCCATTGGATCATGTACGGGAGGAGGATGGTGCAAGATATATCATACTGCATTTAGACTTCTAATGTAAAATTTTTAGCAGTTATTTTACATAATACTTGTATTCAATTAAAATTTTAATATTGATTTCTTCTTTTGTTTATATTTTTAGATTCATTCCGAGTCATACTGCTGCGGGTGCAATTTACGATGCAATCAAAGCCCACTTTGAAAAACCTTGGGCAGTATGGCGCGAAATTCCACTAGAGGTTCGAGATAGGATGTTTTCGGAGTTTAAGGTAATTTTTTACTGTTATATTATTATTTATATTGATTTGTATAAATTATAAGTTATATAATTACTAATGTCGTCATTTATGTTTGTAGCGCAAGGTTTATTCGTTGCGAAGAAATGATGAAAACATCCGCCGACCGTTCGAAGGACGAGCGGCAAAGCCCTTTGCCGATGTTTTTCATCAAATCCACGCAGAAGGACAAACCGCAATGGATAGGCGACCACGTCTGGGAATGCCTTCAAAAACATTGGGCGTCTGAAGCATTCAAAAAAAGGCAAATTCAGGCAAAGGAAGCTCGTGCTTCAGAGAAAGGCGGGTCTCTCAATACTTACGGCTCAATATCACTTGCTACACATGCAGCGAGAATTGTAAGAATATTTATATATTTTTTTGTTTCAATGTCATTTATGTATAATTTAATATAATTTGTTAATCTAATATTTATATAATATGTAGGAAAATACTATGGGCAAAAGGCCATCAAAGATTGACCTTTTCTTAATTGGCCACAAGAAAAAAAATCCTGAGACTGGAGAGCGGGATCAGTGGGTTGATTCCCGTGCCGAGGCTACATATGTGAGTTTTTTAGTAAAAATATATATTTTTTTACAAAATCTATTTAGTTTATTAATAATAAATAAAAATGTGTAATATATTTTTTTCTTTGATAGAACGCTTTTCAATCTCTTATTTGAAGAAAGACTCAATCGCAAAAATGACAGATGATAATCTGCATGGACGCAAAATCCCCACGCATGATGAAGAATTATTTACTCAGTCACGGTGGAGTCTACAAGGGTAGAGTTTATGAGATGGGAATCACCTTTTACCGCTCTATATATTCAAAGATCATCTTCAACGTTCATGTCGCAAGTGAGTATGATCTTATGCGTCATAGGGTGGCCAAACCGACCGAGAAGGTCAACTGGCGACAACAAATGACGGAGCTGATTCGAGTCTACAGCAAAGATAGAAAATGGAAAAGCGGAAAGAAGAAAAGAAAACGAGCAACAATGAAGATATTGACTCGAGCATGGATACGAACAACGATTAGGATAGTATTACTTTTTGTCAAATTTATGTGTATAAAATAATTTTTAGTTTTGTTAAAATAGAATTTATTTTTAAAAAAATTTTATTAAATTTCCACGAATTTCATTGAAATTATGTATTTCTTTTAATCCAAAGTTAGTCCAAATTCCAACAATTATTCATGTAGTCAAGTGTTGAAGACTACAAATTCAATGGTCAAGCATTTATTTTGAGGCCTTGAAGGATGAAATTCAGCCTTGGAAAATTCAGTTAAAGGAGTAATAATGAAGTCTTGGAAGTTAACTCAAGATGCAAGAACCTACTCATTTCAACACTTAGTCAACGTACCAATCCAATGTATCTTGATTTCATCTAACATATCATCTAGAATTATACATAATTCATAGATTAAAATGCAAAATTTTATTAGTCTTGTCAAAGTCTAGTCTAGAAGTTAAAAAGTCAAATTAATATTTATTTCTTCTAGACTAGAATATTTATGATCTATTTATTTACTTTTAAGACTTATTTTAGCTTATAAATAGGCATCTTTGTACTACTTTGAAAACAAGTTTGATTAATAGAAATTGTGAATTTATCTTATTTGGTTCTTTAAGAACTTAGAACTTATCAAGTTCTCCTTGGAGACTTGTATGCGTTAAGACAAACTTATCAACCAATATTTGGTGTAATTGATTGTATGCGTTTTATACTAAAGTTCTTATCTATTTCATAGGTAGTGGGTTGTGGTTTATGCCATCTAATCTAGGCTTCCCTAGACATATTCCGGGCAACTTCAAGTGTTTTCGATCCTTCCGATTGTGAACCATGGGATCCTACATTATTTTTCTATTTGAATTTTTTTCCTTAGCCTATATATATATATATTCACTTCAATCTATGTTTTTGTAAAAAAATTTCCATTCCTCTTTTCCTATACTATTTTATTTATTTTGACATCAATCTACTATTTTAATATTTTCATAATCTTTATCTCTTATGCTTTTTCCTCTAGCGAAGACATTTTGTTTTATTTTATTTTATTTATTTTTATTATTATTTTTTTGCCTTCTGTATTTTTTAGCATGTTTCATTTTTTTCTCTTACTTGTCTCCTAAAATGTAAATCAAGATATAATTACATTTTCATACAAGAATGACAAATGTTACCCTATGTATATAAAGAACATATTTTAGGGCTCAATTGTGAAATTAAAAATATATATATTATTCAAAATAATTAAAAATATAACTATCATCATTATTTGTCATTTGCAATCTCTTTCCTCCCCTAACGTACCAAATCAAATTATGGTGAGGGTGGTAGTAGTGTTTTTCCCTTAAACCCTAAATCCACCTCTGCTAATAAAACATATTATGGTGATGGTGGTAGTAGTGGATATAGATTTAGAATTTAGGGTGGATATAGTACTACCACTATAGCTATAATTTGATGTAGCAAGATAGGTGGGTGGGGGAAGAGAAGGTGTCATAAATAAAAATGAAGATAATAATTATTTTTAATATGATTTTTTATTATTTAATTGAACCCTAAAAGATAAAAACCAAAAAAATAAAGAAAATGAAAACATAAGGTAAAACAGAAAGCCTTCACTAGAGGAATTTTTTTACAAAAAAAAGGAGTAATTAAAAGAAAAATGTAAAATATGAGAATTTCAAAAAAATGAGGGATAATTAAATAAATAAATAAATAAAAGAGCATAGAAAAAGAGTAAGAGAAAATAAAATTAAAAATATAAACTTAGTAACAATGAGTAAAAAAAAATTGTAGTAAAGAATATACTAAAAGTAAAACAAAAATGAATAAAATTAAAAAATATATTAAAGGAAAAAATAAAAAAAATAAAAATAGATTAAGGTAAAAATTTAGTAAATAATAATAAAGAATAATGAAAATAGAAGAACAATAAAGATAAAAAGACACTATTAATTGTTGTCCCTTGTTTTTGGCCAATTATTTTACCAATAAAAAAATTAATGCAAATGTTGATTACTCATTTAGTCAACAAAAACTTACAATTATTGGTAAAAGGTTCTAATATTGTCACTTTAATTAAATAGAGGAATGAGAATGTTATGAAACAAACTTTTGAAACCAAAAGTGTTACAAAGTCAAACTTGAAAGACCAAAAGTGTCAGTTTCCCATTTTGAAATTATTGATTTTCTTATAATTTTGAAAAATAATCTCTCTATATATGTGTGTGCGCGTGTATCTTTCTTTTAGTCTACCTTAGATAGTGGTGAACTAATTGTCGAATCAATTTTCTATTAGATCACATTGTCTCAAATACTTTTTCACAAATATCAAACATTATTCACCTTGGTCATAAGTTATTGCTAAGTATATAATCTCAAAATTTATATCATTGATCAAATTTCTAACCATCTTAAAAATTTAAGTCATGTACTTTTGGTTGTCTTTACTAAAACCATCTAACATATTGACATAAAGTAAAGAAGAACAAAATACTCTAAGATAAAAATCAGCAATAGATGAAGTCATGTTTTTGTACCTTACATTTGTCCAAAAATCTTTTGTCCCCACATTTGAAAATGATTATTTTTAGTCCCTTACAATTTCAAAGTATCTATTTTTAGTCTAATGACTAGTTTTATAATCCATTTCCCAGTTAAAAAGGGCATGTGAGTCACGCATGTTAATATTTACAAGAGTAAATTAGGAAATGCACAAGATGAACTTTTTAATCCCTAGTTGTGCATTTGTTAAAAAGAAACTTAATTTATTTAATTCCAAATTGATTGAAATCAAATTCTCTCCTAATTTTCCATGACCATAAACCCTAGTCATTTTCTTGAAAAATTCATCAATTCTCATCAAATCAACAAACTCAAGCCACTGTGAAATCAATTGGATTTCAAACTATAAAAGATTGAATGGGGTGGTGGTGGTAACGGTGGCAACACAAGTTCCTTACTAGATTTAATAGGAGGTGGAGATGGTGGTGGCAGTGGCTGTGCAGATCCTATACTAGAACTAATAAGAGGAGATAGAATTGGAGGTGGTGGAGGTCCTTTATTGGTATTAATCAGTGAAAGTACGAGTAGAGGTGGAGGTGGATGTGGAGGACCTTTAGTTGAGCTATTATGAGGAAGGGGTGGAGGAGAGGTGGTGATAAGGGAAAAAGTTGTCAGTTTGTATTGAAATGTGTGGAACATGGAAATAGAGAAGAACATACTTTACCATAAATGAAAGGAAGAAAAGGCAGAGTTGAGTTAGAGTTGGAGTTGATTGAGACAATTTAGATACTTTTCCATTATTAGAAATATCAAATTGACTAGGAAAATGAGTTGTAAGTGGATACTTTGAAATTGTAGAACACAACAAAAAGACCTATGCAAGTGGGCCTAAGGCAATTAAGAAAATGACATCAAGGAAGCATAAATCACAAGTTAGATATATTACTAAATATGTATACATATATTACTTTTAACTTCAAAAGTAATAGATTTATAGTTTTATGTTTTATTATAGCTTAGAACCAATGGTGATGGGAGCCATGGAACCGTTCAACCTACTCACCAAACATTTGATCTGTTAAGGCATATCACGGGGCCGATGACAAGAGCTAGGTCTTCTTACTTTTGTCGATAAATAAAAGGCTCCGCTAATCATCTAGATTATGTGGTTCGTTATCATATCTAATATGGTTGATGACAGAAGCAAAACGTGTCTTTCAGAAATAACATCCTTAGTCCATCCTAAATCTGTTTCCAAAAATTTCCTCATCACGAACTTAAGAAAATTCGAGATAATAATTGGTACAAGATATAATTCAATGACATGTTACCAAACTCAAGAAGCCTGTACCTCCAAGAAATTAGACTACAATACCTGAAAGAGTGAAGGGAATACTTTAAAAGATAGAATATCTGACAATTTTCTATTCTTCTCATGCAATGGTAAGTAAAATTTTGGATGGCGATCAAGGAGACTTGAATAACATAAAGTACCTTAAGTTTGATTATTGTATGGGAGAAATGGCCTTGATATGTACGTAAACAAGCACATGATGGCCCTGTCATGTTATCAGCTTTGGAAAAGTTACGTCTTCGTCTAATGGACAGTTTGTTCTATATCTATCACTATTTACTCCCACTTGGCTCATTCCAAAAATAAAAGATTCTGAAGGTTGAGAACTACCTGCATTTGCAGACAATAGTCTCAACACCATTACTCCAGAGGCTAAAAAGTCCAGAGCAAGTTGAAGTAGAATGGTGTCCGTGGTGCCATCAAGTGGACAAAGTAAAGTATTTGAATGCCAAGGGATTGCTGCTAAGAAAGAAAAAGGGTGTCTCTCTATATTTTAAGTTTAAAATTTTTGCCAAAATTGCAGTATATTTGGTGTGGGCTGCACCCTCTCTTCCCTTCGATAAGCCTTAGACAGCTGACAGTCGTTGAAATATCTGAGTGCAGGTAAATTAAATCTCTATTTCCTTGTTTAGTCGCTCAAAATTTGTGAGAATTAAAAGTTCTTACAATGCAGTAGTGTTGTAAATTGAAAAGTCTTGTTAAAGAAAGTCTAGGAGCATAAACAAATCATGATCAGCCCCTATGTTTACCTAGCCTTGCCACAATTGAGATGAAAGGATGCAGAGTGGAAAAATTTATTTTCAATTGCAGAGGCTCGAAATCTTCACCAACTTAAAAGAAATAAAATTGAGAAATTGTAATGAGTTGACTGAACTAATAAGCTATGAAAGTAATGAAGGAGAAAAGAATGAAGACATGATAGTTTCACTTCCAAAATTAAACAGCATTGAAACTAAAGACATGCCTAGCATATATATCTACACTCTGTGCAATGCCATTTTCTGTTGATCTGCCATCCCTGAAAGAATTGATTATAGCGAATTGTCCGTATATAAAAAGTTTTCTTGCCAATGACAGCAAATATGGATTGAGAAATGCACCAAAACTGAAGAGAGTGTTGAAGATTTCCAAAATTAAGAAAATGGAAATCGTAAAGTAGAAAAGATGCAACTCTTTATTTCCAAGAGATTATAACTGTCATAACTCAAGAGTTATAACTCTTCATTTCAAGAGTCACAATTTAAGAGTAACAACTCTTCATCTAAGAGTTACAATTCTCCATTTTCTTAGAGTTGCAACCATTCAACCACTATAAAAGGTTTAGTTCGGGATTTATTTGCTACAGAAATAAGCCTCCAATTGTTAGAAAATCCTACACTACCTTTCATTTATTCCTAATGGGTTGGAATACTAAGTACATAGTATATTCAACTAAATTTCATCTTATTTTAAAGGAAATTTATCCTTCATTGTTTGCACACTATAGTAGACAAATTTAATTTAAAAGAAAGTGAATTTAATTCGCGATTTTACGTCTATTTTTCAAAATTTCATATCTTTTTCCTTGCCATACATACATGGAAAATTCGCAAAAATAGCAGCTTCGAACACGACTTTTGCAAATATAGCAGCTCTAAAATTTTTCTTACAAATATAGCAGGTCAAACTCATTTGACCTGCGAAAAGACATAAATGCCCTCATATTTACAAAAGATGAGAAACATCGCTCCTAAAATATTGCTCAAAACATTTTCACTTCGAATTTCCTTACCCATTCAATCATGCTTCATCAATTCAACATCCCATTTATTTGACGCTACATGAATGGCACGTACGCGAGGAGGGTAGACATCTTCAAACAAAAAGGCCACTACTGTAGAAAAAAATCGCATATTGATTATGGATTTTAGAAGAAATATGATTGCGATAGGGTTTTGTCTGATATTTGTAATCACGATTACGATAGGGTTTTGTGTGATTTTTGCTTTAATATATTCACGTCAAATTAGACATGAATTTTTAATTTGACAAAAATAGAGGTTTTCGACATGTAGTCGACCAAAAATTCGACATTTGTGACATGTACTGAACAAAAATTTCGATAACAAATTTGACATTTATAACATGTATTCAACAAATATTTTGACACAAAATTTGACAAAAAAATTTGACATATTAAGAGACAAAAAATTCGACATATTAATTGCTCTGCCAGAGAAGTCTTCTAGACATGAGCAGCAGTGCGGCCACACGATTCATGGAAGATAATTGAAGTTGCACTAAAGGCAGAAAGCCCACCGCTATGGAAGTAAATGATGAACGGGAGCTTGTTATTCGGCAGGGGATTAAGGGGTCGAAACAGGTGTATAAAAGTGTTGGTTGTAGAGTTGAGAGGGATGTCTTTGGAGAGGAAATGGAGCTTCCGACTTAGGCATTTTTTGGGATCATTAGTTAATGCTTCGGGGTTTGGTGGGACAGTAGGAATGGGTTTAGTCTGGTGAGGGAGCCATCTAGATTGGGGATGAGTTGGAGGAACTTGTAGGCTTCTTCCCTTGACTATGGGGTGGCAGTAGTTTGTTGCGCAGCCATTGTTATCCCCTGCCAAATAACAAACTCCAGAAAACTTCTCTGGCAGAGCAATTAATATGTCAAATTTTAGTCTCTTAATATGTCGAATTTTTTTGTCGAATTTTGTGTCGAAATATTTTTCAAATACATGTCACAAATGTCGATTTTTTTGTCAAAATTTTTGTTGAGTACATGTCACAAATGTCAAATTTTTTGCCAAACACATGTCAAAAACCTCTCTTTTTTGTTGAATAAAAAATTCATGTCTAATTTGACGTGAATATATTACAAAGAAAATCACACAAAACCCTTTCACAATCACGATTACTACAAATATCGATAAAACCCTATCGCAATCGTATTTCTTCTAAAATCCATAATCAATATGCGATTTTTTCTACAATGGCCTTTTTGCTTGAAGATGTCATCCCTTGCGTACATGCCATTCGTGTAGGGTCAAATAAATTGGATATTGAATTGATGAACAATTATAGAATGGGTAGGAAATTTGAAGTGAAAAAGTTTTGAACGATATTTTAAGAGTGATATTTCTCATCTTTTGTAAATAGAGAGACATTTTGTCCTTTCGCAAGTCAAATGGGTTTGATTTGCTATATTTGTATAAAAATTTTGGAGCTGCTATATTTGCAAATTTGTGTTCAAAGCTGCTATTTTTGCAAATTTCCTATATACACCAACAGAGCAAAATTTAGAGAGTCAAGCAACTTCCAAGGAACAGGTACATACTATTTTTTCATCACAGTTCGTCTGCAACCAGAAAGGGTAAAAGAAAAAGATTATGTTTGTTGCTTTATGTCCAAGCAGAACTTAACGTTGGAACCTCATCACAAGGTACAATCTCCAAAACATTATTACCACAGTCCTAGAAATGGAATGCAACTAGGCTTTTTCTGAGCTTACAGTTCTCAAAAATGGTGTTTAAAAGACCTAGCTGCTAGATTTATAATTCATATATTCTGCGGATTTCAAAAGAAAAGCCAGCTCTGAGAAATAGATGGGTTTAAATGATCTGATGGAGGATTGAGCCATTAGTCTTATGCCCAATGACACATTTTGCATTTAACATTACACTTCCAAAATGATTTGTAAAAACACCATGCTTGTGACGATCCTAGGAGTAAAACATAATGAGATTGCCTTTGATCAAGCTGAATACAGGACGTTTTAGCTTTAGGTGATTCCTACTTTTGGTTTTTGTTTTATGGCCATATTTGTGACTTGACAACTTTCAAAATAAACTAGATTCCTTTTTTTATTATGACAATTTTTTCTCTCTTTTCGTTTCAGGAAAATCAATAAAGGGGCTAAGCATCAGGAGCTGAGACCTATCCTCGAGCATACTTAAGAATGAGAACCAAGCAGAAAGAAGTTGCTTGATGATGTTGTCATTGTTGTGCCAGACGGGATATTTTAATGTGGAAAGCCTGAACTTGCTCCATTATCTTCTATTACAATAGTTCGCCGAAGAACATGTCATGTCCGCAATTGGTAGTAAACAATTTAAGTACTCATGTTTGGCGCATGTTTACCGTTGTATTCAACAATAAAGTTTTAATTTTACCTAAAAATCTAAATCCATAGAAGAGAAATAGACACTGGTTTTTAATTTCGTTCGTCGTATGGGTGCACTTGTAAAGCTTTAGAAGAAGTTTTTCAGAAGCCTTTACCTGTGGGAAGCATTGAAGATAACAACAAAAGAAAAAGGAACAGAATTTTTTGCTTTCGTTACTACTTTTGTCATTGTATCTACAGCCCAAAATTTGTCAGCAGATTTTTTTACTGGATAAGTGATGCTCAAATGAAATGTGCTTTGATCTCTTGGAGACTATATAGATGTTTGTTGATTGCTTTTGCTCAGCACTCTTAATAAATCTACCTAGAGTGAAAAGTTATATCAAGTCAGCACTCAAATAGTTAAGAGACGCAGTACTTGGATGTTTCCTTTTAATGGTTCATAAGAACAGAGAAATAAGTTCTGTAAATCAGGTGGTGCCTGATAAGCTATTGCACTCACACAAATAACAGGAAATATATTCAGCATCAAATAAGCGCACAAAACTATCTTTTCAAACGGAATAAATCTTACATAATATCATCCTTTTACCAGTTTTTTATTCTTATGGTAAAGGGACGGGTATCAGAATCTAAAGTGGCCATCCTAAGTAAGTTACTAGGTAGAATGAGCTCTCGTTATGTTTTCCAGAAGCAGCTTAGAAGATGAAATGGTTCCAGATACTCCAAGAAGTGTCCCAATAACTATGAGAATCACATTCAGAATCAAGACAGGTCGTGATATCTGATCCCAGAATATTTTTATGTAGAACGTGCATGGAAATACCACACAAATTCCTACACTGACAAGGGAGCCTGTGAGGCTCAGAACATGCTCAAAATATGGTACTGAAAGGGCCAGCACCAGGATCAGTAATAGTAGCATTGATCCAACGGTGCCCCTTATGATCATCTTCGTTCTGGATGTCATTGAATGAGGAAGATGCTGCTCTAGTTGTATTGCAAATGGCGCAAATTCCAGAGCATATTTGGTCATTGGTGTTAGGACTGTTGCCCATAGTGCAATCTTAGTAACAATTAGGTCCCTAGGCATGCTTAGACTAATCTGGGATTTAACTTCAGGACCAAATAATTTAGCTCCCATGAAAGCTAAGGCTGTATAAAGCAATGTGACGAATGAGAAACTCACAATTGATACCTGAAAAAAGCAAAAATACCCTTATTAATTAATTCCAAGAAAGTGTATTTAAGAACTGAGAATAAAACAATGACAATGTCTCTCTATTATTCTTCATAACACATGATTTACAAAAGTGAATCTACACTTTTTCGTCCCTACAACTTATACTAGCTTGTAATTATAGCTTTGGAAATGCAATAGAACATTTTTAATAGCACATTATGTTAGATTTTTTTTTCAATTGAAATTAAGTATTTACTCATCTTTCCATTTGAGTCTACAATTTTAGATAATTTATTTAATGCATATTTTCAAAATTTTCCTGTAGAAAGTAAATTAAATTGTTTTGAGAGGATTATAATAGTTTTTTTCATATATCTTATTTAATAAATGATAAGTTTATAATATTAGTAAATATAATAAAAATCATAGTAATTTCGAAGATGAAATACTTTAAAGAGATTTGTTTGCTACAAAAAGACAAAAAATGGCAAGGATTGTCGGATTTAATCTGTTCGTTATTCGCAATCTTGCTTCTGTTTTTTTTTTTTTTTTTTTGGGTGACTGGAAGGTGTTCAACCCAAGACCACCTAGTTACAATCTCTCCCACCTTTAAAAATTCTTCATTTTTCAATTTGAAGTTCAAAACATATATTATTAATTGGTTGAGCAAATTTAGAGAGAAACTTTTTAAGGACTTTTTTAACAGTTTGTTTTAATAGGTATAGTGCTAATAACAAAATGTTAATTGTCAAATTGCTATTTAATAGTACCAAGAAAATTCAGCCATCTAAAAGAAACAAAACAAAAATTAAAAAAAAAAAATTTGATGCAACTTTTTTTTAATTATTTTTTTTATAGAGGCGGATAACAGTGCAAGACGGAGACATTTTGGTTTTTCCTTTTTTTCCTTTGTAATTGCAAGCCCTAAAATGATTTTTGAAAATTTTTCTGACCTGTCTCTCTGCCAATAATAAATTATTTTAAATTTTGACAAAATGTAAATATTCCTCACCAATTACCATCTATAATGTACTAGTTCAATGTCCATGGCCTGTTCTAGGAATGAATTTTTTCTCCAAGAAAAAAATATGTTCAAGAAATAAATATATTCAGTTAGCAGTGTCTGAAAAATCCTATGTACCTTTGTAAACTTGGTGGGATCTTTCATGGCTGCGTGAAGATTGGGAAGACAATATGACCAGCATAGCCGAAGATGTAAAGCCCTGATATAGCAGGAATATTTTGTAGCTTGAGAACTGGTATGACATGGTTGGCTTTCACAGCGCCAGAAATGGCAGTGCATGCCACAGTTACGAAAATCAGAATTGACATGAGAATACCAGCAATTGAAAGAAAAGAAATTGAAGAAAGATCTCTTAGCCATAGGCTTGGAAGAGCAACCAAAATGGCCCCAAGTGTTAGGATCTGAGAAGTATTTAAACTTGTCCATGACAACTTAAGATGCGTGCCTAAAAACACAGTGGCCAAATTGTCATGGAGAGAAATGGTGTAAGAAACAAGGGCCATGAAAATTTCAGCATAAATGACAGTTGCTGCCATGGTTCTCCCTTTTCCTCCAAATGCGCTTTGCCCAATATCTTTGTAGTCTCGTAATTTTGGATTTTTTTCTAGACATTTACCTAGTAAATGAGAAGTATATGCACATATAACTCCAAGTCCCACAAGAAGGAATGCAGAACTCCATCCTCCTCTTTCCAGAGCATATGGAGTTGATAATTGTCCTAGACCTGAAAAAACACCATGCAAAACATTGATATTTAATGGAATGCTGTTAAGAACTAGATAACAACTGTAATTTGGAACCATCTCAAGTTTTAGGTAAATTGTTTGAGATTTGAAAGTACTGTGCATGTGGTATAAAAGGGTAGAAACAGCACTTTACAAAATCGTTGATAACTCCAGTAAATGTTAGCATAAAAATAATTACAGTAGTAACAAGTTAAAAAAATACTGTTGGCAGGGACGTATATAGCACCATCAAATTAATTAGTACCTATAAGCATTCCAACCATGTTGATGACTGCATGGAGAAATGAACTATTGTTTTCCACAGGATGCTCATTAACAACTTGAACATCATTCAAACTCTCCAAGTCCTTGGATTTTTCTTGGAAATTTATCTCGCCTTCTTTGGAGCAAGTATTACGGCAGCTGATTGATGTTTTCTCAGCTACGTTTTCTTCATTGCATGCTGCATTTTCAATTTGATGATGATGAGGCAAACAATCTGAATTCAGGCTAGGTAATTTGGCACTGGATTCGCAACTCTTACTCCACATTTGGTTTCTCAAAGCTTGTGGGTAAATACTGTGGGAAACGAGTTTTGTTTACAAAGAGCTCATAGATTACAGATATTCTTTTTTGGTGTTGATAACAATGTGGTCCTTGGGTTGTATTTATAGCTAAAATTTTTGACATTCTTACATTCTTAAGGCCCAAGTCTCATGCACATAAAATTCTTATGCTACTGTTTTTGTTATTTGTTTTCTTGATAAATTATACTATCTTCCATGTCAATGAACAAGAATCTAAACCATGCATTTTCTATTGCAATTTCGTATTGCTATATCTTCATAAAAAGTGATACGTTATGCAGATCTTATGCAAATTACAAAGTTATTCCTCCAACAGATGTATCGAAACCTGATTCTCTCTTTGCCTCCTCTTGCCTCTAGAATAACTAACTTTTATAAAATAAAAAAATAAATAAAATGAAAGTGGCCAATAAAATTTTTTAAGAGATTCCACGTGGAATCAATTTAAGGTTCATTATAATATGAGATGGTGGCGTTGAATTTTAAGATCTTAACATGACAGATGATTAATATTTCATCAAAACATTTAAACATCAATGTAGAAACTCATTCTCAGCCCTTAATTTGATATTTCTGAAGCTCAAATGTGTACTGTTTTTTTCAATATGGCATAAGATTATATAAATATTTTAATTTACTGTAGCTACTTGCATCGAGTCTAATGCGTGATTTGGTTATAGATCAATACATTATTATATGTGCCAAAAATCTAATGGTTCATGTAGCAAGTCATGAAACTTAATCTAAACAATTAATAAAAATGATCTTTGTGCAAACATAACAGTATGCAATTCATATCAAGAGAAATAGTGATTTTATACAGGTTTACCAAACTAGGGTTATTTGTATGTTGCCAACGCTTGTCCAAGAGATTGAATTGTGAAGGAACATTTACAGGCCAATCTAGAAGAGTAACATTTCGTTGCATGAAAAAAGTGCTTTAGCGTCATCAAGTTTGAGAAGATGAATCAAGCCTGGGGTATTCAATATTTAGATAACTTGAATATCATTCAATTCAAATCGAATCGAAAATCGTATTTTTAGATTTTTGGGTTTTGATTAAACCAAACCAAACTAAAACCGAATATATATTTATTTATTATTTATATGTATATATATATTATCGTATAATTACATATAATATATATTTATGTATTATTTATATGAATATATATTATTTTTATAATTACATATAGTATAAAAAAATAAATTTGGGTTCAAAAAACCGAATAAACCGAATCGAAGAACCGAAAAACCAAGAACCCACCCCATGAATACCCTGATTCAAGCCTACAAATTGGGAGAGGATAAGCTTTTACAAGTAACAAATCAAGATTCTATGTGATTTGATTTGCTAGCACATTCAATAGTGGTATTAGCTTAGAGCCGGTCACTTCCCATTAGCAGATTCTATATATGGAGTCAGCAACTTTGGCATATTAATTTATGTGTAAAATCTAGCAAACATATACACTTTGTGGTATCATCATGCTAATAGAATAATTCGATACAATGACATAATTGAATAAAATGAACGATTCCATTCTCATTATCCATCCTTTTATAAACTACAAAGTAATGTGGATCAAATTAAGTTGATTTGATTTAAAGAAAGTAGGAATCTTTCGAGCATAAATTGTGATAATTAATTAACAATGAAGATAAGATTTTTTGGTGACTAGTTTCTAAAGCCGAGTACATGTATGTTTCCAAAGTACATGTATGTTTTGTGGCTTAATTCCCTAGTGTAACATTTCAAAAATATCTATTGTTGGTGATGAATCAACTGTAGCCAACATTCATGAAACTCAAAATCATGATTTGTTGAATTATAATTTGTTAAACCATGGACATAACGTATGATATTTGGTATTGCACAATTCTGGTCTGCTGTTTCTTTGTCTTGAAATAGCGAAAGAGATCTGTAGAGAAGAAATAAAGACGTATCTATCACCCAAACCTTAATAGAATTATGTTAAAAGTCGTACTTGACGTGAGTTACCTAATTTATGTAATAATATGAATTTAAAAATAAAAACTATTCTTAAATTTTGAAGTATATGACAAAAATTTGATCACTTTTAGATTTTGTTTATTAATCGTATTCGAAAGTAATATTTAAATAACTAACAATGATCTTTTAAACATAAATTAACAAAATCCTATAAGAGTTTTTAACGATTATTAATAGTCATAAAATGCTAAGTAAATGATTTTTAAAATTTTATAAAATTACACTTGTAGCAAATAGAAACCTACAACTTGTCCCTTTAAATATATTAGATATATTTTTTTGGTCAATTTGTAATTTGGTTTAGGAAATAAATATTTTTTTGGTCATTGCAGTCCTCTAGGGAAAATCATTCCAAAATATTTGTTTGTTGATAATAGGTTTTATGCCTGGATTATAAATGAATAGAAAATGTACAATAACTAACTCGAAGCATATATAGTCAGATAACAAAACTTGAATAGAATTTAAACATGAAGAGTAATAATCTAATAAAAAATTTTAGTGACTGATAAATTAAATAGAACAAGATAAATCATGGCAACTTGTTTACATATCCGAATAATTAGAGACATGCAAAATTATATCTGAACAATGGTAGCATTTATATTCTTTGTTATAATTTGGATTTACTATTTTGGGGTGAGTTCATTAGCAGTAGGGATGCATAATTATTAACATTTAACTGAATTCTATGACATTTATTTAAAAGTGTAAAATAATAAAAAGTAATAATGTTTTTATCTCTCTTACATTGAATTTTACTATTTAAAATCATTAAAGATATCAAAGGTCCAAATAATCAACTCTATAATCATTTATTAAAATTAGAAAGTCTTTAAATTATTCATTTAAAAAAATTAGATTATCATTATTGAATCATCATGGTACTTCTCAAAATCCAAATTTTTAATGAATAGATGAACAATAAACTGTGAAAAGGGCAAATTAAATTGTGCGCGGGCAAAACTTGTCTATCCTGTGCTGGATGCCTTCAGTGCCAACATTGCACTTGAAGTTTAGGAACTTGAGATTCCATATATTCACAATGCATGGCTCTTCGAGAAGAGAACAAGGAAAGCTTCACCTACAAGAATTCTCCTCTCCTCTACATCATCCCTCGTGCATGCATCAATTAAAAAAGAATAACTCCTATCTTTCTGCTTTTTTTGCTGGAATTCCCATAACCATGGTGCAATATCAGAAAATTATGCCAAAAGAATCGTATCAACGTGTGATACATCCCCAGCTTATTGGGAAGAAGTTGCACACTAAAGTAATCTAAAAAGGATACATGTATGATAAATGCTGCCCCTAGAATATTGCTCTGTGCATGCAACTGAAAATGATGATATCATTAAACACGTTCCCCAAGTTCAAGAATGATGATAGATTCGATGTCTTTTTCAGTAACTTTGCACGGTAAATATTCCATATCTTCCTCGTCAATCCACAAACACAGCTTGGAGATGACTTGTTATACCTTTGCTATCTGTAAATCATTAGAATCATTTCCGTTGATTTTGTTGATCATTTGTTGACAATCAGCTTGAACTTCAGCACTTCTCTTAAACTTTTCCATTTAAACGTTTCATTTGGTCAGATGCCCCATCTACCTCTTTATAGGACCAAAGTGCAAAAGGTTACTTTGTACAATAGTCTTTTCTGGGTAGGTAAAATGGCCCGGCAGCTTGGATTCTTGAATTTGTGCAAGTCAGGTTGTGGCTGGATTGGCCATTTTATTTTTTTTTGGGTCAAAGTGCAGTAGAATATTTTGTCCACACAAAGAAATGAAGATATCTCTACCAATCTCAACCAACCGGTACATCATTTCCTAGCACATGCACCATCCAGTCTGGGAAGTTTGTTTTCCAAACCTGAGGCAGAGTTGTTTTGGCTAAGTAGATCATCGTTTGGTGCATTTTGTTAACATCTGATTAATATCTTCCACTACTGCTGAGCTAACCAGCCCATCAAACTTCCAACATGCTTGAAAAAGACTGCTCAATTGCTGAATTGCTGATGAGACTGCTCATCCTAATCCCCCACAGATTTGTGCCATAGGTGCTTGCCAATTGTCTACCTCTTCATTAAGTTATCCACCTCTCAGCCCCCAAGTCCACATTCACCCACCCATCCGCGCCCAGACCGCATGTCTCATCTCTGTTTGCTGGACTACCAAAATTTTATTATGGGCTACCACTGCAATGATTACAGAGGTGTAATCTTACCAGCTTGCGAATCACGTTAATTCAACGACAAAGATTATGCAGGAGCCGCAGAAACCTACCCATAAAGCCTTGTGTGTCACAAATAAAATTGATCATCTTCTTCAATTCAAGAATTACAATCCACGCATTAGTTATGGGTACAATTTTGCAGGCATGATGTTTGTCAGACATCAACTCATGAATTCACCACACACAAGCCATCATATGGATGGAATATTAGAAAAACACAGCATTTTCACCTTACCTAAACTATGTAAATATTTTAGAATCCCTTTGGCAAAAGATTGTTAATAAGAATAGAAGACATTACCCCACATATCTCGCTAATGCGTGAAATCATGAACGACTGCAACCAAATTTAAAAACCAAAACATAAAGATACATTACAAGTTTATCATCTTCCAGATGCTGTTACAGGAATCAAATGAAGTCTGCTTTGCGGGGTCAACTTCAAATTTCTGCACTGCCTTTTTCTCCCCCTCCACAATATCTAGGATTAATCATGTTAAAGGAAAAACGACTGCACTAGGATGCTAAACAGAGTATCCTTTTATTAACAAACTTGGCAAGAGAGACAAAAAATCAAAAACATTCTAAGCAGAGATTTAAAAGGATACAACCTGATATTTTGGATTTATCATCCAGGTTAGGAATAATGCTTGTGACAGAAGCATACATTGATAGTCTCATCCTACAGGTTACAATGAGAAATGTTTCACTTTCTATTGTCTGAAAAATTTTGCAAGACAAATCTACCAGCGAGATTAGACAAACAAATGAAGGCAACATTAGTCTCTTTGAAGGGAGGGAAAAAAAAAACAAATCATAATTTTTTTTTAAGGAACATTTATGCTTTTAGAAATTATTGAGTCATACAACATCATGTTTCCCTGCACACAAGGAAGCAACTGTAAGAGATCAAGTTTGTAATAGTTGAAATTAGCCTGGCATTTCATCTCTGACCATGCATGAACAATCACAGGAAATTGTCATGATATACACACCACGTTGATGAAGACTATAACCACCTTGAAATATTGTCACCAAAAGAATTATAACTGTTTACTTAGCTCAGGTATAGCACTAGCATCAAGGAAGAAACATAAAATATTTAATCAAGCAAAAACAAGCAAACATGAAATAACAATTGTGAATCACCAATAAAAATTAAACATCAAATTTCATCTAAAAATAAAATCAATTAAACAAAAAAAGCCAAATCTAACTACTACAATATGAAAAAAAAAAATCAACAAATATATTATGAGAAATTAATTCCTCAAGAGCAAGATAAACACAGAAGAGCAAATGTTGTAAATGCACCACCACCAGCTTACCCTTTTTTCATGTCCTCTTGCTCAAGTTTCCTCAAAGCTCGTCTTTGTTCTTCAATAGAGACACATTGCTGATCAAGTTTATCAATTTCAGCAGCAATAACTGTGCTGAGAAAGTCATATATTATAGCCAAATCAGTACCACCAAGACAAAGACAAAAATGGGAAAGAAATAAAATTTGGATACCACACCAAAAAAAAACTTATCTCAGCTCCTCCTCAACAGATGTTCTCTCTGAGATACTTCTTCCAGCTCTTTTGCCTCTGATTCTGTCTCTTCAAATACAACAAGTTCCAATTTCGCTT
Source organism: Gynochthodes officinalis (assembly GCA_020080225.1). Lineage (NCBI taxonomy): Eukaryota > Viridiplantae > Streptophyta > Magnoliopsida > Gentianales > Rubiaceae > Gynochthodes > Gynochthodes officinalis. Next base: position 35,180,052 of record CM034619.1, on the reverse strand, counting down.
CTCCAGTTCTCCTTCTGGACGAATCTAACTTGTTTTGATATTCTGTTGCATGCAACAAGTCAGAACTGCAACATTCTAAAAGCAGTCCAACAATATTACCCAAATGTTTAAAATTGGAAGTGCAAAGTTTGTTCTGGCACCTGCAGAAAAAGAAGACATGCCAACAAAGACAAATCCAACAAAAAAATTAAAAAGAAAAAGAATCCTGTGGTCAAAATCTTTACAAGGAAATACAAATACCAAACCATTGCTAGCCAAACTGTAAATCAAGAATCTGGTTCAACATAGCTAGTTTTCTCAATGCACACTTCTGAGCAGCTTAGTTAATCTAACCAGCAATGTGAAGCATGCTTCAAAGCTACATGAGCAATATGCAGAAGGGGATTCATATTACATTCCATCTTAACCCACAAATATTCAAACAAACAGTTCCCTTCCAAAAAGAGGCAATCAACAAATATATACAAGTGCATAGAATTAATGCTTAAGCAATATTTAGAAGGCCATGGATCCAAAGGGTAAGTGTGGGCAACCAAAACCAGAGCAGTAATGCAGATTAATTAGGAGTGATTGAAGATCATAAATTCATTCTGTACAACTTCTAAAGAAAAAAGTATAGGTATCAGTAAACTCATTCAGATCAAAGAAATTGGGAAACATGATTTTACAGTTTGTAAATATTTCCAAAGAGAGAGGAGAGGGTAGAAGAAGACCTTGCATGGAATGTTGTACTTCTTTCAAATCAGCATCACACTGGGACTGGAGAGCTTGAAATTGCTGCAAGCATTGCTTCAGAGTATTGATGTCCCTATCACTTTCTAATAACTTGACTAGGTCATCGCCACAGGAGATTAGTTTATCCACGTCAAATCTCGTTGCATCTCCCATGTTTTTCTGGATCTTGTACTTGGAAATATTATGTGGGTTTAAGTAGGGTTTTCCTTTGGGAACTGACTATAGTCTCTACTATGTTCTGAGCACACCCTTTCTATTTGGACTCAGAATCTCCACTCTTTTCAATTTGAGTTTCTTGAGATTTACAAACGAAATCTAATTACAAAAGCAACACAAAGCTTTTCAACATTCAATATTTTAAGGAATTGAGACTGTTCAGGTGTTTCTTCAAACCTCGAGCCTATGATTCAATAAAGGAAGAAACACTTTCATAAGTGATGCAATGCAGATGGCCAAGTAAACGCATGACATCAAGTAAATGATTCCAACATACAGCTTTAACTAAATAAACAAAGCCACAAGCAATGTAGGGCGCGCTAATACACATCCTTAGAAGAGCGGTAACAGCATAGAAATAGGACGCCAGCGTTGTACCAATAGGCAAACGCCACAATTTGGCATCCCATTGGAGTGCTCTGAGATCATGCCTTTTAACCACTTACTTCCTCAGTCGCCAAGCCCCAAATGATATAAACATGGAAAGAAAGAAAAGGGAATTCACATATTCCAAAACATCCGAATAAACAATAATGCATCATAAAAGTTCCCTCCAGGGGATATTTTTCCGACGAAATGTTTTTGGAAATGCTAATTCAAAACGTGGGTCTCAATCATGAGGCAAGAAATACTTTTAACAAATTGAACTGGGTAACCCCTCAATCGGCATAGTTTAATGTCCATGTATCAAATACCAAACCAACATTAACATGTAAAGACAGGATCTTTAAACTATTCTAATCCAGAATTCATCTGAACATGTGGAAATTGAACAAGAAAAAAAGAGACAGATTTGAATGAACTCACCTTGAAGTATCCCCTTTTTGCTAACAACAGAGACCACAAAATCCTAAATTTATAAGCAAGAAAGCTTCTTTACTCAAAGGGTGGCTTCCATATCATAATTACCGTAAAGGGGTTGTTCAAAATTACTATACAGATTCGAAAACACTGGGAATGGAGCAGGAAAAAGATTAGGGTTATGGGAATGCACTCTGTTTCAGTGACGAGACTGGGTAAGAGGAATTGGCAAGCGGAAAAACGAAAACGAAGCTCCAAAGTCCATTTTCAATTTATTCAAAATTGAAATTAACCGGGTTACTCATCATTTTTGCTTTTCCGATTTTTTCCAGTTCTTTGGCAAAGCCGGTTTAAAATATGCTCCAAACCAATTAGCAATTGAATTCGAGTTGACCAGTGAAACCAATTGGTCCAATTCAAATTTAAAATACAACGGAAGTCTAAAGATGGGAAAAGAAAACGCAAGGGTAAATTTGGGAGGGGGTGGGGGTGTTTGGGTTGGAGTTTAGGCACAAAATTTAGGGAATGAATAGAAATAATTTTCATAATTCCCAAAGTTTTGAAGCTAATACTTTGTTGACAAGGCAGTAGCCACTATCAGAGTGCGTATTTGGTAAACCCACTCTTGTGAAATAGCCTACAAACTCTCACATGAAGTAAACCGCGTTAAGCAATGGACATTCATTAGAGTTAACAACTCGACTCCGTATCAAGGTCACGATCAATATCATCACTAGCATCAATATCGTCACTATCATTAATATTGATATCATCAATAAGAAAACCCTTAAGCTTGTTAGCCAAGAACTTGTTGATATCGTAATGAAAGTAACATAGGAGTTTGTCACTGGGTATTTAACCAAATAGGATCGTTCACTTCCTATAGAATCGTCACTAAGCAAGCCCTTGCTTGTTAGCCAAGAACTTGTTCGGATACCGTAATGAAAGTAAAATAGGAGTTTGTCACTAGGTATTTAACCAAATAGGATCGTTCACTTCCTATAGAACCGTCACTAAGCAAGCCTTAAGCATTGTTAGCCAAGAACTTAGTCTTTAATAATGAAAGTAACATAGGAGTTTGTCTAGGTATTTAACCAAATAGGATCGTTCACTTCCTATAGATTCGTTTAGAACTACTAAAAATGTGTCGTCACGACGGACCAACCAAAAATGTGTCGTATGGCGATTTGAACTGACCTTACGGTTACAACTCACCCGCCACATTAACTTGGCTAATACTTAGTCATTAATATGTCGGAAATGGGACACTTTTCGTATTTAAGCGAAAAACAATTAATATTTTCAAGCGTAAACACATTTTACCATTAGTCAAATTGTTGAACAATGATTTTTAAAAATGTAATTTTTGTGGTATTTTATTTCTTGGCTTCTACCAAAAAACAAAATCCGAGCAGTCACGATAAAAAATGTTTTCACATTATGTTGTACATACTTGCTCTTGAATTCTAATGACAACAATGTAATTTTTTAGCAATCATTCACAATCTGGTAAATATTTTTTGACGAGTGTGATTATTATTCAAATTATACTATCATGGCCATCCAAATAATAATTGAAATCCATCCATACCAACTATATCACACATTAGTTCATTTATTATAATATTTGCCAATGCACAAGGGGATCCGATACCCCTCTTTCACCTTAATTCCCTCACCATTGGTAATCCATACAGTAGTTAGGGCTTAAGATGTTTATCTACAAGCAATTTCAAAATATCAACCAAGTCTCTATTAGATCTACGAGATTGATTAACAAGTTTGGGGGCAAAGTGTTGGGTCTTACTATTAGGGCTTCGTTTGTGTTCCAAGTTGCAAATTCCTAGTCTTGAGGTGAAATGTGACTCGCATTGATTGGTGGACATGTGTCAGGGATAGACATCCATCTCTTGGAATGTGAGAGTATGGTTTCGGAAAATCTTACATTACAAGGGAATGGTAGTATCCTTTTTGCATTGTTACCATAAGGCAAACACTACTACGAATAGTTTGGCACATTTGGCTTATCAAAACAGAAGCTTTTGATTGTGGGATAAAATTCTTTCTCTCCCAACACTATTACAAATCCAATTATGTTTAGATAGGGATTAGATCCCGACATTCAGGTTTGGCTAGGTGCTTCCTTATATATTTTTTTCTTTTCAGTGATCCCAAGAGAGATTAGGTTACATGTTCCCCTCTCTCGTGTATTTTTTTGTACTTATTATTTAACAATTAATAATAGGGTAGCAGATCTCTCTAGCATTTGGAAGCGATGAGTAAAACTTCTCTTACAACTTTCACCCAGAACCTTTAGATTTCAAGTTACAGCAACACTTACAAGCAACAAACATCAAGACAAACACAAAATCCAAGTGAACCCCACAAACATCCAGCAAACGAAAAAAGACCAAAAAAAAGAAGCTAACATTATCAAGATCAATAGTAACTTTGTAAAGGACAACTAGTTCGATAGTAGCTTCTCACTTGAAGGTTTTGGATTCTTAGAAGAAAGAAGGGTACTCCACATGGAGGCCATCCGAATAGGAACACCTACATACTATACCGAAAGGAGCACTCTGCAAATCAACCTTACAAACAACTGAAGAAAACATCCTATACTATGGTAACTACCTTATTGGTTGCTTACTAGACTACAAAAGTTTTAGTTTTAACATAATGCAAAACTATATGGTCAGCAATTTTGAGACGAGGATATTTTTGTTGTAGGAAGAGCAAGGAATTTTTCATATTTAATTTTCCAAACATAAACGAACTTCATGTAGTCCTTCACAATGGACCATACTTTGTATCAGGTGCAATGTTGGTACTACGTAAATGGAAACCAAATCTTGTCCTAAATAGAATCCATATTACACAAATCCTCATTTGGGTAAGGTTGTCGAGAATCCCATATAATACTACAGAGTAGCTTGTAAAATTGCAGCAATGATAGGAGAGGTCCAAGAGATCAAGACATGAGTGATACATGCCATAAACACAAGATTCTTAAGAGCAAAAATATGGATTGACATCACCCGACAACTAATTCTGAGTTTTTATTTAAAGCTCCAAAATGGTGGTATTACTTGGATTTCCTGCTCTTATAGGCTTTTCAAATTTTGTAGAAGATGTGGCATAACAGGCCACACTTTCAATAGAAACAGAATTAGGAATGATGAATTGCTAGACCTATATCTGGACGACCATTTCGAGATATTGGGAAAGAGATTAGGTCTCTCGATCCATTTGGACATCTAGCAGGAAATATACCAAAGCACTATCATAGTATATAGGCATATGCCCCATAGGAGATTCACAAAAATCCTAGATGGGTACATTCAAGAACTTCAAACATTTTTCCAACAGCATAATTAGGGCCGATTCATAGATGGATTCAATTTTATCCATCTCATAAACACCCTCAAATACACAAACCCAAAGAGCTCAACAACACCAAGCTCTAGCTATAGAAGGTACATTAGTCTAGCACATGCACATAGTAGCCGAAAGTCAAATAATTCAAAATCAGCAAAATCAAATGCACCAAGTTCCCAATCAAGAAAAACAACAGGCCCATCATCAACAATGCCAATCAACGCCTGCCAACAATGATTAATTTCACATGACGTGGCCACAGGACCTGCTAGGAACATGGGAGCAAGACCAGACAAAAATTCAGAACACGCAACCTGTTTGCCCTATCCTAGAAGATTGCCAAACTTTTGACCTTATAAGAGCAAAACTTGAAGCACAAAACCACAAAAAAAGTAAGGATACATCTTCTGGAAAGTTGAGAAATTGAGGAAGTCTTAGTTCCAAATTTTTGAAAATCAGTTGCAAGCAGTTGCGTTGGTCAACGTCGAGTGCCCGTCAGAGTGGTGGTTCCATCCACTTTTCATGAATGGTATGGTTCTTATAAATGAGGAGAGAGACAATGACAATTTGATTGATGGGAATAAAAAGGTCTTTCAATTTTGTGCCAAATTACAGATTTTGACAAAACAAAGCAGTGGCAAAGTGGACGTAAATTCCTTAAATGCTTGGTCACCTACACAAGAACAAACTGAAATTATCAAAGCCACACAACAATTCTAGGATTGGGCATATCAAAATTGGTCCAACAATACAAACACAACAGCCCAATTAAATGGCTATGGGTCGCAATAACAAAGGCATCATCATTAGGTAGAACCATTCACCAAATGACCCAGCAGCCCAACGAAACTAGACTATGGGCTGCAATAACAGAGGCATCGTCATCAAGGAGAACCAGTTACCAAATGACCCTGTAGCCCAACTCACAGATATAGATTTGGACTCATTCACCACTCTTGACCCAGTTAGCTAAGGAGGAAATAAGATTGGGCCTCATGAGTGAAGAAATAAAAGAAGGAAGGCCATCAAAAAGGAAAAATGAGGCTTGGTCCAAAGAAGAAAAAGAGGTAAAAATCCAAAACCCAACACCTCTGCCCTTACACAAATGAAGTTGGGCCATCAACATTCACAATCAACTTGCAAGCCCAAATAATCATATACTAATTTAGTCGAGCAAACTATTAAGCTCTAATAGGAACGCTACCATTTTGGCTCTGACTTAAATAAGACTCAATTTTTAGTTGTTAAGTCGGTAGAATAGAAAGTAGTTAATTAAAAATAGTTAGTGGTTAATCAACCGCTTTTATGTTGTTGCAAACCAATATTAATATGTAATTTTGGGGACAAATTTTGCGGGTTGGAAATAAGATTACATTTTCTCCTAATCTCTCTTCTTGATCTTATTGTTCTTATTCTTTTTCTTGTCTAAGTTCTCTACTAACCTCGCCTTTTTCCTCTCTTCACGTTTTCTTTTGATTTTATTGGAATTCATTGTCAGGTGAGCTCCCTTAGCTCAATCGACAAATTGGTATTAAGTAGGCTGAGAAATCAAGAACCAATGGCGCAAGGTACTCGAGGAAGGCTTAGGAGAAGCAGTTCAAAAACAAGAACTCAAGATCCACAGAGCTCAGGGCGGATGGTAGATAATAACAAAAATGGAGAATAATATCTCTAATATGCAAGTTAAGGTGGATGCATTGGTTAAATTATTAACCAAGAAGAAGCAATTGGAAGAAGTTGCAACTCGAGGATAAGACGCCATTACTTTCTACATCTTATATCGGTATGAGAATTGGTACCAATGATAGAGCACTAGTCTTTGCGAAAGATAAATGGAGAAGGAATGGAAACTTCATATCTCTTGTGCACTGAAACTTGAACTCCCATTCTTTGATGGAGAAACCCTAGGAGTGAGTTAGAAAATGTGGAAAAAATTCTAATCTATCTAGTGGAGGAATGTCAAAAGATGGAAATAGCTAAGATGTATTTAACGGGAAATGTTGACGTGTGTTTTCAAAGTATAAAGTTGGCCAAAGGCGGGATTAACTAGGAAAAATTCTATGAGTTGTTGTACTAAAGGTTTGCGAGCAAGGAATGAAAGATGAGGTTGAAGCCTTCAACAAATTACAACAATCAGGAACAATCAATGAATACCAGGAGCAGTTTGAAGAACTCAGAACCTTGATGTTGGCTCGCAATCCCAAACTTCCTGAAGACTATTTCATCTCAAGTTTCATAAGTGGACTTAAGAATGAAATTAAGCCAACTATAGGATGATGTGCCCTATGACATTGATCGAGGCCTTTGAAGTAGCCACCCTGCAAGAGTTATCAATTGAAATGAATGCAAGAAATGTCAATAGAAGCAATACTTCATTTAGGTCTTATACTGATACAAATTTCAAGAAATTCAAGGTCCGAGTTCTTGATCCAACTCCGGGAAAACCAGCAAGAAATCCAATGGGCAAGCCTACTAAAATGAACTCACCAAAACTAAAAAGATTTCTTCTCAAGAAATCCAACACAAGAAGCCTTGGCCTATGTTTTGAATCTGGGAAAAGTTTGCATTAGGCAATGTCTACAAGATGAAACAATATGTGTTCAAATTAGTTGAGGATGAAAAAGATTCAAAGTTCTTGGATGCTAAGGAATATCCAAAAAACAACGGAAATGAATGAAAAGACTGTGGAGGTGTCACTACGTCTTTGTCAAAACACTAAAAAGAAAGACTATAACACTAGGGAAATACAAGGCAAAAATATCAATATCCTTGTGGAACACCAGTAGCTTCATTAAGTGGCAATTGGTTTGTAACTTGGGACTAGAACACAAAGAAGCAAAACCACTAAATGTCACAATAGCTAATGGCACCAAGATCACTAGCTATGGAATTTGCCCAAGAATGAAATGGTGTATCCAAGGAAATAAGTTTGTATATGACTTGAGGGTGATGAAACTTGGAGGATGGGATGTAATCTTGAGGGTCGATTGGATGTATCAATACAATCCAATCACCTTTAATTTCTAACAATTGTATATCCAAATGGTGCAACAAGGGGAAGAAAAGGTGCTATATGGTAGAGTAGATCAGCCTACAATACAGTTAATCAAAGAAAAGGCAATCCCCAAATTCTTGGAGAAGCAAAAACAAAATGGTGCTAAAGTGCAATTATCACAACTTTATACAACCATTGACTAGCATATGGATAGTAAGGTAAAGATTCTGAAGAAATTTGAGTTGTTAATGCAATTTCTTGAAGTTTTTACTATACCAAAGACATTATCTCTAAATAGGATCTTAGACTATCAAATTCTCTTAAAACCAATGCCCAACCCTTCAAGCTCAAACCCTATAGATATCCCCATTCACAAAAACTAAGATAGAATATCGGGTTGCTAAAATCTTTGGAAAATGGCATATTCAGTATAGTAATAGTCCATTTGCATCTCCAATTTTATTGGTAAAAAAGAAAGACAACACTTGGAGATTTTACATTGACTATGGATATCTAAATAACCTTACCATCAAAGACAAATTTTCAATCCCAAACATAGATGAGCTTCTTGATGAGCTCTTTGGAGCCAAGTTCTATCCTAAAATCGACTTTAGATTCTGATACCACAGTTCGGGTTAAACTAGAAGATGTTCTAAAATTGCATTCCAAACACATTTTGGACATTATGAGTTTTTAGTGATGCCTTTTGGTCTCACTAATGCCCCTACTACTACCACTTTTTAAACCCTAATGAACCAAATATTCCAACCCTTCTTTCGCAAATTTGTTTTAGTATTTTTTGATGACATATTGATTTACAGTCATACATTGGAGGAACATAAAAAACATTTGGAAATTGTACTAAGAACTTTGAAAAATCAACTCTTTGCCAAACTGTCAAAATGTTCTTTTGCTCAACAACAAATGAAATATCTAGGGCATATTATTTCAGAAAAGGGAGTAAGTATAAATATGACAAAACTTAGCTGTATGATAAACTAGCCAACTCCCAAGAATGTCCAGGCATTGAGGGTTTCTTGGGACTAACTAGCTATTATCGTAGGTTCATTCAAAACTATGGTATAATCACAAAGCCTCTTATTAATTTGCTATAAAAAGAGGGTTTTAGTTAGCCACCAAAAGCTGAAGCTGTGTTTTAGGAACTAAAGACAGTAATAAGTACAGCTTCTGTTCTAAGGCTCCCTGCTTTTTCCCAACCTTTTATTATAGAAACAAATGCATGTAGCAAAGGGATGGGCACCGCCTTAATGCAAGACAAGCAAATCAAAGCACTCAACTCAATGAACCTTGGTCTTTCCATTTATGAAAAAACTACTTGCCCTAGTGCGATTGGTGACAAAGTGGCAACATTACTTTGTTGGACAACAATTTATCATCAAAACTATCCATCAAGCTTTGAAGTATTTTCTTGAGTAGAAATTTACCACATCTCTATAGCACAAATGGCTCACCAAAGTGATGGGGTTGGATTACACAATTCGGTATAAGAAAGGAGTAGACAACTTGGTGGTGGATGCATTGTCCAAGAAATATTTCCAAAATGAAGAATTTGAAGTTGCACAACTCAATATGGCCATTTCCTCCATGAGACCTTCCTAGATCCATCAAGTGGAACAAAGCTATCTTGCAAATCAGAATGTTAAGCCCTCATCGACAAGTTGCTCCTAGATCCAAAAGTTGCACCTAAATACCAATATGAAGGAGGAATACTCAAAAGTAAGGAGAATCTATGTAGCGGCACCAATGATTTAAGGCAACAAATTCTGCACAACTTGCATAATTCCCCACTCGAGAGGGCACTAAGGTCGAATGGCATGCCTCCAAAGACTAAAACTCACCTTTTACTAGCTTGGCCTCAAGCAAGACGTCAGCAAGATAGTCTTTGTATGTGAAGTGAGCCAAAGAAATATATCAGAACTAGTTGCCCATCATGGACTAGTTCAACCACTTGCCATACGAACAAGCTTAGAGATATATCACCATGGATTTCACAGAAAAGCAAATATACCATCATGGTGGTGGTTGAAAGCTTTACTAAATTTGTTCATTTTATTGCTCTAACTCACCCTTTTGATGCAGCTATAGTAGCACAACTTTTCTTGGAACATATTTTCAAATTACATGGAATCCCAACTTCCATTGTGAGTGATCGGAACAAACTCTTCACCAGCTACTTCTAGCAGACATTATTCAGAATTTTGGGTATCTCTCTGAGCTACACTACAACCTATCATCCACATACATATGGCCAAAGTGAGCGTGTCAACCAATGTTTAGAGACCTATTTGTGTTGTTTTTTCTGTGATAAACCTTCTTCTTGGCATATTTGGTTATCCATGGCAGAATGGTGGTACAATACCAATTGGCATTATAGTCTAGTTATGACATCATTTGAAGCATTGTATGGCACCAAACCAGTTCCACTCCCATTAGGACCTTACCAGGATACTATGATACTAGTTGTGGTGAATATTGTCCAGCAAAGAACTCAAGTGCTACAATCCCTCAATGAACATTTGCAGAAGGCACAAAGTCAAGCCAAGTTCTTCGTAGATCAAAACTGCACCGATAGAGAATTTCAAGTGGCGATTTTGTCTACTTGAAGCTATGACCATATCGGTACAAAGCGTGGTCGTTCGCACATGTCTCAAGCTCACTTTCAAATACTATGGTCCCTATCGATTTTGGAGAAAATTGGCAACGAGCATACAAGTAAGCGAAAATGAAAAAATCCATCATGTATTCCATGTCTCTTTGCTTAAGAAGCACATTAGCAATCACACAATTACTCAATTGTCCTTCCTTCAAAGATGCACCATCCTCCATAATGGCCATTCAATTGTCCAATGGCTAGTTCATTGGCGAACCAAGACAATTGAAGCAACTTGGGAAGACTCCATATTCATCAAGCAATAGTATCCTCATTTTCGTCTTGATGACAAAGCCATTTCATGGAGGGTATATTGTCGGAAGCTCTAAGAGGAATCTGCCATTTTGGCTACAGCTTCAGTAGGACAGAATTTTTAGTTGTAAAGTGGGTAGAATAGAAAGTAGTTAGTTAAAAACAGTTAGTGGTTAATCAACTGTTTTATATTGCTGCAAAGTAGTATTAATATGTAATTTTAAGGACAAATTTTACAGGCTAGAAATAAGATTACATTTTCTCCCTAATCTCTTTTCTTGATTTTACTGTTCTTCTTCTTCTTTTGTCTAAGTCCTTTGCGACCTCTCTCTTTTTCCTCTCTTCACGTTTTCTTATTTTCTTCTAGAATTCATTGTCAATGATTGAGCTTCTTGGCTCAATCGACACAAACCAAGTATCCAATTTCCTCCCACTCAAAAGTCATCCGCTTACACATTGCAACACCAGACACTTTCTCACAAAGGTGTCAACACCAAAACATATGCAAATTTCCTCCGAAACACCACACATTGTAATTCATCAATCCAACAATGGGTGCGTCACCAAGCTTCTTGATTTCTCCCAAATCAACCTCTGAATCCTCCTCATCGGATGAATCGAACAAAACTCACCACCACCAAACAAAAATAAGGAAAACATCAACCTACAAGATTGCACGGTGATCGAATTTTCAAGATAAACTTTAACTACATGCCATTGAATGAAGCCTAAATGATGCGAGCAAAATCAATACGCCAAAATCAGGGAAAAGGAACAGGAAATTGATTCAAGAAATCCATGTTGTGGGCTTCCAAAATAGGCGAAAAAGACCACAGGATTTCAAGGATATCAATCAGCTTGTCATCAAATAAAGCCTGGGCAATCCTGAAGAACAATCCCAAAAAGTACTTGAAGTGGTAAGTCCGCTACTCTATTCACTCGAATTCATAAATTTCCTACTCATACAAGCTACTCAACTTAGTGAAGGTCTTTCGGTGGTTGAACCAAATCAACCACCGCAACCACAATGAGGCTATTATCATGGAACTGCAGAGCCTTGGGTCACCCTTTGACAGTTCATGTTCTAAATAGACTGAACCTATCCTACAATCCAGATATAATCTTTATAATGGAGACAAAATGTAGAGAAGATAAGATGAAGAAATTGCTTTCAACCTTTAAATTCACAAGTTGTGAAATAGTAAATCCCAATGGTCTAAAATGAGGTCTTTGCATAGCATGGGTGAAAACTTCGCATATTAAAATTCTTAGAAAGTCACAAAAGCACATTTGCTCACTAAGAAAAAAACCATCGGGCATTTAATGGATCTTATCATTAATCTATGGTCACTCGAGAATCTAGCAAGAGAAGCAATTTACGAGATGAAATTAAAGACCAACTAAAAAACAAAGACATGCCAATGGCCATAGCTGGAGACTTCAATCAAATCTGGAGTCAAGAAGACAAGTTGAGAGGTACTCCATTCAAGCTAAATGATGCAAAAAAGCCAAAAGAAATCTTATCTTCACTAGGAATGAGTGAAATAAAGAAAATGGGAGCATGGCATACATGGACCAACAACCGTGAGGGGAAGGAAAGAATCTATGAACGACTTGATAGAGTTGTGGCACATGCTAATTAGGTCAACATGTTTCTGAAAGACAGGCTAAGGAACCTCCCTATTTATAGGTCTGATCATGAGCTGAAGCTGCTTGATACCTCCATCAGAACTACCATTTCAAATAGGAAAATGAATAGAAGGTTTGAAAGCTATTGGGTAAGAACTGAAGCAGCTAGGCAAATAATCGATAGATTAGAAGGAGAACTCTAATAAGGCTTTAGACAAAATGGAGCAAGCAATAAGGAAGCTCCAACTAAGCGTAACACCTAAATGGATAGGACAAATTGTCATATGGCAAGTTAGAGGAAAATATCAATTCCTTATGAAGACCCTCTAATCGGTCCCAAGGAAATGAAGAAGCGAAAGCCATCGGGGCAAACAAGAAAATCCAACAAGAAATAAATGGCTTGCTGCAAGATCAAAAGGACTTTTGGCATTAAAGGGCAAAAATCCAATAATTGAAAGTAAGTCCTACAATTCCAAAATTTTCCACAATCGGGCAACAAACAAAAAAGAAAGGAATTTCATCACGGTATTTAAGGATCATAGAGAGAACGGCTAAGAAATCAAGAGGACCTTCAACATGTAATTTTGAACCACTTCAAAGGAATCCTCACATATGATCCTAATTTCCCAAATGATGATAAAGAGATAGGATATGACTTTAGCGCATCCTAGACAACATCCAGAAGTCCTAAAAGAAGAACATATAGAGTGGCTTAACAAGGAACTAACTAATGAGGAAATAAAGAACCTTTCTTCCAAATGGAGAAATGGAAATTGCGGAGTTCATTGAAGGCTGTGAAATTCTTTTTCCACACAAAAACATTGAACCCCAAATGGACCACACAGCATATGCAATCCCAAAATGCCCGGTGCCAAAACAACCATCGGATTTTCTCCCAATCAGTTTTTGCAATGTTCTTTACAAGGGTATAGCCAAGATCTTAACTTCCAAAACAAAACATGTGATACACAACTTAGTTTCAGCTAACTAGCGACCTTTGTTCCAGGAAGGTCAATCAATGAAAATGTACTTATTGCACATGAGGTCCTGGAATGTATCCACAAGAAAAAGAGAGGGAAGGATTGCTTTGCTGCACTCAAATTGGACATGAACAAGGCCTTCGACAGAATCTCTTGGCAATTCTTGAGAGGAATGTTGTCCAAGCTAGGTTTCCCGCAGGATTGGATTCAATTGATTATGCAGGTGTCACTATAGTGTCCTACTCAATAAGCTTCAATGGATGGCAATCAAATTTCTTAACAGATAAGGGTCTAAGACCAGGATGCCCCCTCTTACCATACCTCTTCATCATCTACCAACTAGGTCGCTCTACTACGTTATCTTACCTGGCTAAATCTGGACTTGTCCCGGGAATCAAAGTGAGAAGAAATATACCAACAATTTCTCACTTAATGTTTGCTGACGATTGTATTATCTTTTCCAAGATATCATCCTAAGCAATCAAACATCTAGAGAATACTCTAAATTCCTTTTCGGCAATTTCAGGTCAAAGAATAAACTTCAACAAATCTTCTCGCACCATGATTTCAAACACATGCCAAGATTGGAAGGTTTTTCTCACCTCCATGTTCAACACTACCAAAACAATCTCTCAAGGCAAGTATCTCGGCCACAATCTGGATTTCCAACAATCCAAAACCAAATTGTTTGAAGGACTTCACAAAAAGATAAGGCAAAAATTTTCAATTGGAAGAATGAAGTTCTATCAATCATAGGCCGAATAACATTAGCAAAGCATGTACTAGCAACTTTGTCACACTACCCTCTTGGCTTCTTCAAAATTCCAAAGACTATAGCAAAGGCAATAGATCAACAAATTGCAAAATTCATTTGGAATGGAGATAAGGAAGGTAGAGAGATACACTGGAAGTAATGGGAATTCATGTGCAGATCAAAGTTCAATGGAGGTGTAGGAATGAGATCAACACAAATGTTAAACCTAGCTCTCCTAGCAAAATTGGCATGGAAAATTCACAATGATAAAGAAGCCTTTTCTCCATTTTCTTCTAAGCAAAATATCGCATCAAGGAAAATTTCTTGCAAGTAGATAAAGCAGGGTGCTTCTTGGGTGGAGAATGATACTAAAGGGTAGAGATCTGCTAAAGAGATGACTCCAATGAAAAGTTGCAAATGGAACAAAAATTGACATAAAGGAAGATTACAAGCAACCTATTCGGTCAATTCGTTCATCTAAAGGTTGCCGATTTGATTGATAATGAAAGGAACTAGAATGCCCCATCTAAGAGTACTCTTCCCAGCTAAAATAGTGCCATATATCCTTGCAATACACTTGGCAAAAGTTCATTACATGGGTGAGGACACGCAATCTTGGAGCAAGGACAAAAAGGCATCTATTCGGTCAAATCGGGCTACCACTTTACTTGTCATCTAGCTTAGATGGACAAACCTTCCACTCCTACAAAGAACCGAATCCTAGCATCTAGCAAGATGAGGAATTTGAAAAAATTGGAACATGAGAGTCCCTATGAAGATCAAGTTTTTCCTATGGAATGCATGCCACAACATTTGTCCAACTTTGGACCATTTTCTAAAAGAGGAATCATCATTCCAAAATTATGTGCTAGACGCAATCAACATGTAAAATACATAACACATGTCCTACTACAATGCTCCCATGCAAAAGAACACAGTGGCTCTCGTCATGGGGTTCAACTTTGATATTGGGAAGCTAGTTGATTCCATGAGTGCTTTCAAGCATGGATCAAGATTGCAAGTTTTGAGTAGGGCATATCCTTGTCTTGCTTCATTTTATGGAGTCTTTGGTTGGCAAGATGTGAAGCAATTTGAAACAACAATGCTACTACTCCAACTCATGTTTTAAAAGAAACTCTAAGTCTCCTGGATACAATGTCGAAAGATGATGTCCAATGACAATGCTCGACAAATGCTGCAGAGCACAAATGAGAAGCTGCATAGGGTCACAACCACCGTAGCTCCAAAAATAAAATCTTTTGGAGTCCTGAAGAGCTGCACACCACACTTCACGGCGGGGTGCATGGAAGTTACTACGGATGGCTCTTTTAAAGATCACAAAATTCTCTCGATCATTGCATGGATGTAAGAATTTGTAATGGACAACTTCTCCACATGAAATCCAAGAAGGTTTATGCCATGAATGCCTTGCAAGCGAAGCAACAGCAATTTTGGATGCTCTCAAGGAGATGGTCATAAAAGGTTGGTCAAAATTATCTTAAAACCGATCGCTTAATTTGCCTGCAGATTTTGTCCAATCTTACTATATGATTGATATATTGTACTTTGCAACTCTGCTAGAATCATGTACCTTTGTCAAAGTACCTAGATCTCAAGTCATGGAAGCTCATAACTACTTGGCTTCCAAACCGGTGTAATCTCCTTTTTATGAAATGAATTCGCTTTTCTTTGTCAAAAAAAAAAAAAGGGTGGTCAAACACATTAGCCGCACAATGGTCATTCCAAAAAAAAAGTTCCTTTAAATCATCTTGTCCTTTCTTTTTAATTTTTTCTAGACAACATTTCTCTGTTCTATTGGCCTAATTTTTCTTCCCTTTTCCCTAAACCATCATCTTTTATAAATTACTTTTTCTAAGCCATCTTTTCCCTAATTTATCATCATTATCCTTCAATTCTTAGACTTTTGTTTTTCCTAAATTACTCCTTATTGTTAAACGTTTATGATTGAATGGCTGAAATAAAGAAGATGATGTATATGAATAATTAAAAAGAAAAGAAAAAGGGGAACAAAATTGAGGCCGTCAAATAGGGGATAGAATGTGATATGAATCCGACAAGCATTGAAGAGACTTCGAACCCGAAGCATGTTGACAAGGGCTAGAACAAAGAAAATGAAGGAAGCCTTGAATGGACTCATCCAAACGGCCCAAAAGGATGGGAGAAGACCAAGATTGACAAGACAATGTTTATTGATGTACTAAGTGTAATTGGGTCTTGTTAATTAGACTTTGGAGCCAAATTCCAAATTGTAACCACAATGGATTTGGCTTGACTATTATTTTCTTAGAACCCTTAGGAACATTGGGCTTAGTCTTAATTATATGGTAATTTGAGTCATGTAGCCCAAAGAGTTATGTAGCCCATTTGGCCCTAAAGAAACCCTAGCTTGAGCAACCTAATTAGGAACCCTAGCTTGTATCTTTATAGTGGTCGGCCATTCTTGAGGGCAGATTTGATGAAATGAAAATTTGGTTCTTGACATTACAAGCTTGAGAGAATTGCTCTCTAGTTTCTGTAATTACTTGCAAATTACACAAATTCGGAATTTGTGTGTTTGTTGTTCTTGATTTCCTAGATTTGTTCCCTAGGAAATTCAGATTCCATCCATTCATTTGATTCCAAGGTTTCTAGGTACAGGTTATCTAGGGGTTGAGGACCTATTCCACCTTCAAGGAACATACCATCTCCAAGGAAAGATTTCAGTTGGGTTGATCCAAGGGGCACAACTTGTGTAGTGAGTTTTTGGAACAAGTTATCCAAGGGTTCACGCCAGTTTTTGGTATCAGAGCAGTCTTGGTTCCCAAGCTGTTCATATCTTTTCTTTTACCGTACAAAAAAAAAAAAATCATCATCATTGGTATGTTCTTTATCTCCTCAATCTTCTTGTTGTTTTGAATATCATCATCATTGGTATGCTCTTTATATCCTCAATCTTTTTGTTGTTCTGAATATCATCATCATTGGTATGTTCTTGTATTGATGAAGCAAATTCTGTTTTTGTATTGATGTGTTGGTTTCGGCTTGCTTCCAAAATATTAGACAAAACCGTACTTTCTTTCTTGATGAATCCATACCTTGGCAATTGAAATTGTTGTTTATGCCATACTGAAATAAAAAAAAAAATTGCTGTACTGAACCAATTGTTGTTTATACCTTGCTGAAATTGAAGAAAAAAAAAAAAAAAAAAGGAGAAGAAGAAATTGCTGGGCAAAAATCGAGTTCCTTGTTGGAACTTGAGTAGAAAACTTGAAAGAGAATGATGGGTGGTCTTAGCGTTATTTTTGACCCCAAAGTCCCAACGAGCTTAGATTTTTAACCTTCAGCCGTCTGCTTGTAGATCTCCGAGAGCTTCGATTTGAGTACTTACAGCAAAATCCGATGCTCGGAGTAGAAAGTTATGACCTTTTGAAGTTACCATGCCAAAAATCCTTTTACGATTTCTGAAAGAATGATTTTTCCTTTCAAGCCTCTCAAATTGATTGTACTTTGCATTGTTTCCAGTTTGTGATTAGCCTTTTACTTATCCAAATACATCCCTTATACATCCCATATACCATATTTTGAACCCAAAATGTTCTTGACCAATTCGAAATTTGGAAGAGTGAAACCGCAATACAAGCTACTTTGTCCAATTTCCTTTCTTCAAGTGTCTTGAATTGTGATCGAAAATTCTGAAATTATTGTGATCCAAAAATTCTGAACTTTTGTGTGTTTCACTGATTTTTCGTAGATTCTGATTTTGCAATCAGTTTGTCAATTCCTTACCAAAAATTCGAATTCTTGTGTTTTGGTACTGTTTTCATTGTATTCCTTAGATTCATTCTAATCTCATTGTCCACTTGCATTACCTTGTTGTAAATTCCTTTGTGTAATATTGAGTTGTGGTCCGAAAATTCTGAAATTTTGTGTGTCTCATTGGTTTTTCGTGTAGATTCTGATTTTGCAATCAGTTTGTTCGAATTCCTTACCAAAAAATTCGAATTCTTGTGTTTTTAGTACTTTTCATTGATTCCTTAGATTCATTCCAATCTCATTGTCCACTTGCATTACTGCATTGTAAATTCCTTGTTGTGTAATATTGTTTGAGTAAGAATAGAAACAGAAGAGCAAATTGAGTGGTGTGAATCCGTCCCTTCACTTATATAAGCCCGAGAGTACTCAAACACTTGGTGAGTGAATTTGGGGAATTTGGGAAGGAAGTGAGGACTTATAAACTATTTTATTTTCTTTGCTAACCTTTGCATCTATAATGGAGAGGCAACGCCACCACCACGGGTTCTAAGGAATCCTATGAGGAGATGTTAGCAAAATTTTACACTTTGGTTTCAGGTTTGCAACAGGATATCAAGGAGCTCAAAGCTGAGAGAGCCGAATCCTCTCGATCTACAAAGACCACATATGGCAATGACAATGATGACGAAGCCTTCGAGGCATTTCAGGGAAGTCAATACCGCACTCTAGAATTGATTCCAATTTAGGATGTATCAAAATGAAAATTCCTCAATTCTTTGGTAAGCAAGATCACGAAGCTTTCTTTGAATGGTCCGATAAAATTGAAAGTATTTTTACAAAGGCACAACTATTCGGAGGAAAAGAAAGTCAAGCTTAGTGTGGTTGAATTTGCGGATCTGCGCAGTAGCTGGTGGACTAAAATTCAGGCGAAAGGAGCGTGATGAAGAAGGGCCTGCTCAGTACTTGGGCTGAATTGAAAAAGCTCATGAAAAAGGTTTGTCCCACGTCAATACTACAGGAGATGTTCAACAAATTGCAGAAGATCACCCAGGAAATAGGATCGTGGAGGATTATTACCAAGAGTTGGAGACTACGATGCTTGAGTCAACATTCAAGAAGACAAAGTGAAGCTACCATGGCTCGATTTCTAGGAGGACTAAGGAGAGATATTGCCCATATTGTAGAAATGCAGAGTATGAAGATCTCAATGAGATGTATCACAAGGCAATGAAAGCCGAGAGGCGCAATGAGAGGGTGTCAGAACCTTTTCAACCCCACGACTTTAAATTCAAACACTTTGAAGTCTACATGGCCTAAGAAGGATTTAAGCACCGACTTCAAAAAGGCGCAACTTCTAGTACCTCAAACACTACTCAACCGTGGTTCAAACACTTTCGGAGAAATCAAGTGACGTGAGAAAACCGACCCGGGAGGTTACATGCTTCAAGTGCCAAGGCAAGGGACATTATGCACGAGAGTGTCCTAATGTTCGAATTATGGTTGTCGGAGGTGATGGTACGATCGAAAAGTGAGAGTGAACATGAAAGTGACTATGAAGATATGCCACCACTTGTAGAAAATGGGAATCTGATGAAGATGTTTTTGGCCCTGATGAAGGACCATCTTTGGTGACTATGCGATCTTTAAATGTTCAGATTAAAGAGGAGAACAATGTTCAACGCCAGAATATCTTCCACACTAAATGCACCATCAATGAGAAGGTATGTATACTTGATATTGACAGTGGTAGTTGTACTAACATTGCTTCGACTTGCTTGTAGATAAACTAAAATTGCCCACACTTGGCATCACATCCATACACGTTGCAATGGTTCAATGAGAGTGGAGAAGTGAAAGTCACAAACAAGTCTTGCTAAATTTTTGATCAACAAATACAAAGATGAAGTTTTGTGTGATGTGTCTCTCATGCAAGCCGGGTCACCTATTGCTTGGTAGACCTTGCAATTTGACAGGATGCTTCATGATGGACGAAGTAATAGGTACACTTTCTTTGTTAATGGTAGAAAAACTACTTTACTGCCTTTGTCGCCTACTCAAGTTTCTGAATCTCAATTACATTTAAAGGGCGAATTTCAGCAAATGATGAAATTGAATTCTGCACTACCCGTGAGAAAAGAAGGAAAATTTGAAAATTCTAAGCCTAAGCAATATGAGTTAAATGAAGTAGAACACATTGAGAGAAAGAGAGTGACTCAAGTAAATAAGAAACAACCAAATTTTTATGCAAATGTCCGACATGTTGATAATTGTCCGCATACTAATCGTGTTTTGTTTCTTCCTAAGTGTTGTGAATCTAATGTTCTACTTAGTCTTGACTTGCCATCCAACCTACGGTTGAGATTTCTAACATATTCGCGGGGATTAAGATGTATTTCCTGACGAGCTACTAGCCGGATTGCAGCCCAAAAGAGGAATTGAACATCCAATTGATTTCATACCGAGCACAAACATACCAAACAAGCGCAAGGCTGACTTTGTCAGAGTTACATGGCAGTTCGGTGAATATTGAGAAGATGAATGAATCCTATGCTCGAAATGCAAACAAGGGTCAAAAAGTCACTTTTGAACGGGAGATTGGGTGTGGGTTCATATGCGCAAGGAAAGGTTTCGATCTGAGATCGAAAAAATTGCATCCACGTGGAGATGGACCTTTCAAGTTGTCGCAAAATCAATGACAATGCTTACAAGATCGACCTTCCAGTATTACAATGTAAGTACTACATTCAATGTTGTTGATTTGTCTCCTTTTAGCGTTGCGAATATGATGATCCGATTCGAGGATGAATCCTCGAAGAAGGGGCGATATGAATCAGACAAGCATTGAAGAGGCTTGAACCGAAACATGTTGACAAGGGCTAGAACAAAGAAAATGAAGGAAGCCTTGAATGGACTCATCCAAGCGCCCAAAAGGATGGGGAGAAGACCAAGATTGACAAGACCATGTTTATTGATGTACTAAGTGTAATTGGGTCTTGTTAATTAGACTTTGGAGCCAAATTCCAAATTGTAACCACAATGGATTTGGCTTGACTATTATTTTTCTTAGAACCCCTTAGGAACATTGGGCTTAGTCTTAATTATATGGTAATTTGAGTCATGTAGCCCAAAGAGTTATGTAGCCCATTTGGCCCTAAAGAAACCCTAGCTTGAGCAACCCTAATTAGGTACCCTAGCTTGTATCTTTATAGTGGCCGTCGGCCATTCTTGAGGGCAGATTTGATGAAATAAAAATTTGGTTCTTGACATTACAAGCTTGAGAGAATTGCTCTCTAGTTTCTGTAATTACTTGCAAATTGCACAAATTCGGAATTTGTGTGTTTGTTGTTCTTGATTTCCTAGATTTGTTCCCTAGGAAATTCGGATTCCATCCATTCATTTGATTCCAAGGTTTCTAGGTACAGGTTATCTAGGGGTTGAGGACCTATTCCACCTTCAAGGAACATACCATCTCCAAGGAAAGATTTCAGTTGGGTTGATCCAAGGGCACAACTTGTGTAGTGAGTTTTGGAACAAGTTATCCAAGGGTTCACGCAGAATGGATGAAGATTGATGAGGGTGCTTGTATACCACCATTCCTCCATTAATCATGTTTGGGCTTACTTGCAGGATTTAGAGTTTTAGATTGTGCAACGCACAATTTCTTCATAAATGCATATTAAATTTTGGGAAAACAATTGTCTACCTTTTTAGTTAAGGACCTGTTTTCTTTGTGTCCTTTAGTTGTCACAAAAATTAGTGCCAAAGGAGAAATATCCTTTCTATCCAATGCTGGTCATGTGTTCATCATTTCATTACATTTAACATGGTATTCAAATAGAGTGGCCTAGTTTCGATGCCTTTTAAAGTTTAATATCCTCTTTTGCCATTTACTCTATTATTTGATTGATTAATCTTTTATATTGAAATAGGTAAAATTTTAAATATTTGACAATTCTTTTTGAGAGAATGAATCATGTAATTTAATGAATTAGATTGAGTTAAACCTAATCAATTTATGATTAAAGTTATTATTTTAAAATCTAAGTGGAATGACCGTTCAACCACCATTCAAATTTTTAAAATAATAATTTTAACTCATTCAATCTAAATTAATTTAATTACATAACTCGTTTAACTCGTGACTCAACTGATCATTTGACCCAACTGATCAATAGGCAGAGTCAATATGCCTCTGCCATGTCATTTGAAATCTAAAATTATACATTTCACAAATGATCAATATGCCTCTGCCATGTCACTTGAAATCTAAAATTATACATTTCACAAATGATCAATATGCCTCTGCAATGTTTTGCAAGTCACTTATAGTCTATCTATAATATATAAAACAAATAGCGGGTGAATCATTAAGTATTTGATCATTGGGTACATGATGAAATAAAATTTGTTCCTCATAACCAAGGCTTGCAAGCCAAGTCATTGGAGCATTTAGCATTAAATGAATTGTTAAATCCAAAGCTCTAAATAAACAGAAAGAATATATGGATTCCATATAAAAATAAAAATAAAAATAAAAGGGTGCTCGCCGTTTTTCGCTCACTACGGATGATCAATGGTGCGACTTGATGCGATTACTTTTAATTATTATTATTATTTTTAAGTCCGCATGAGTTAAATTTCGATTCTACTTTTGTCTGGTTTTGTCATGTCGAGAGAGGTTTTGTGTTCTAACTTGGTGGAAGGTCGGTATCTTGACCCCACGTGCGTCAGCGTGGCGAAGAGTTAGGTCCTCCAATTCGTTCTCTACAGGTAAATCTGTAATCAATTTCATACTGTGGTTGTTTTGGAGAGGCTGTGCGATGTGACCACTTGCAACAAGCTAGAGTTTTTGTTACTCTTAGCTCCAATAGATTAGCTAGGAGTTACCAAGCTGCTTTACTAGGTTGTCTTAGGTATCCTGTTTGAATAGGGTTTCTGCTTTAACTAATTCATACGAGTTTAGGTTAGTTATATTAGGAATTGTCTTTCAATAGACCCTCTCTTTTTCGTTAACTTTTCTTTGAAAGTTAATAAACGACCCTTTTTCGATAAAAAAAAACAAGGAATGTAAAAAATATAAAACAATCAGAACAACAAAGTTTTAAAAACAAAACGAATTTAACTTAGGAATTAGTGTAATGACGAGTACTCTTTCATAATAAATCTAAATCTATGTACTTTAATGAGAACCTTGATGAAGATAAATCTGATTGACCAAAAAATAAAAACGAGAGAGACACTTCTACTGCTTTTCAGTCGTGTACAATGGAATGAATGAGAATAGAGGCCTCATCAGTTGCCGAGCTACGACCTCTGTCTCATTAAGAAACAAACTTACAAAGTAAGACATGTATAAGAGATATCAATAAAAAAATATAGTGGCCAAGTAAAAGCACTTCTACCGATAACTTTTGCTAATTTTTCGCCTCCCATTTACTAGCAATTGACAACTAAAATTAAGGATTGAGTGGTGCAATATTATTTGTAATTGCCCTTTATTGTAACAATCATTTTCTTATTCAAAATCATGGAATGGTCATGGAATACATCTACAAAATAACAAATATAAATAAAAAGAAATGTTAAAGAATAAAATTTCTTATTGGAGCTGTTCTAGAGAATTCATCCTTCAAATCATATCATAGATTCTGTCCTATTGTTTGACAAAGGAACTTTTGATTAACTTGTAAGCATATGTCGGATTAGGTGTAATTGAAATGAACGGACAATTTTATTTAAAATATCATTTATCAAAAATATATAATTTGCGACAAGTTACTATTCTAAATTAACAATCAGTTTGGCTTGAGTAGAAGACATAGAAATATAAAGTGACTATACAAGATCCTTTCTCCGTCTATATAATATATTTTTTTAATTATTAAATATAATATATTTAATACATTATTAAATATATAATTTTTTAGAATTTTAAAATACAAACTATATATAATCATTATTAATAAAATATATTATAAAATTTATTTTTTAAAATAATAGAAAATTGTTAAAAGTAATTTTTTTAGAAAGGCAGATGTATTAATTTAGAAGACAAATTACTTGCAAAAATATATAATTTAGGACAAGTGACATTCAAAATATTAAGACACTGTTTTGAAAAGAAAAAAGTTATATTGATTAACTTGAATATTTAAAATTATACATTTCACAAATGATCAATATGCCTCTGCCATGTTTTGCAAGTCACTTATAGTCTATCTATAATATATAAAACAAATAGCGGGTGAATCATTAAGTATTTGATCATTGGGTACATGATGAAATAAAATTTGTTCCTCATAACCAAGGCTTGCAAGCCAAGTCATTGGAGCATTTAGCATTAAATGAATTGTTAAATCCAAAGCTCTAAATAAACAGAAAGACTATCTGGATTCCATATAAATAATAAAAGCCAAAATTTTAAACAGAAAGAATATATGGATTCCATATAAAAAATAAAAAATAAAATTAAAAACGGGCTGCTGGCCATTTTTTCGTTCACTACGGATGATCAGTGGTGCGATTTCGGTGCGATTCCGTTTTTTAATTATTATTTTTTTAAAGTCTGACATGAGTTAGATTTCGATTCTGTTTTCGTCTGGTTTTGTCCCCTGTCAGGAAGGTTTTGTGTTCTAACTTAGGTGGAAGGTCGGGTATCTTGACCATCAGCGTACGTCCGCGTAGCGAGAAGAGTTAAGTCCGTCGATTCCCGCTTCTACGAGGTAAATCATGTCGCTTTCTTCTATGGTCGCTTTTGGAGAGCTGTGCCAGTAACGGCCACCTGCAACAAGCTAGAGTTTTTGTTACTCTTAGCTCCATTAGATTAGCTAGGAGTTACCGAAACTGTTTTACTAGGTGTGGGTACCCGTTTGAATGGGGTTTTGCCTTAACCAATTCCTATACAAATTTAGGTTAGTTATGTTAGGAATTGTCTTGTGAATTATACATCTTCGTTAACTTTTTTGAAAGTTAATAAACAACTTTTAAAATCTTTAAATCAGGAATGTAAAATATAAAACAATCAGTATAAGTTTAAAACAAACAAATTAACAGAAGATTAGTGTAATGACGAGTACTCTTTCACGTAAATCTAAATTTATGTGCTAATGAACCAATGGAAGATAAATCTGATTGTGAAATAAAAAACAGAGAGAGACACTTCAACTGCTTTTCAGTCGTGTACAATGGAATGAATGAATAGAGCCTCATCAGTTGTGAGCTCATGACCTCTGTCTCATTAAATCAAACGCACAAAGTAAGACATGTATGAGATCATCAATAAAAAAATATGGTAATGATAAAAGCATACTTTAACAGATAACTTTTGCTAATTTTTTGCCTCCCATTTACTAGCAATTGTACACTTTAAAATTAGAAGTTAATTAGATGCAATATTATTTATGGTACCCTTGTGTAACAATCATTTTTTATTCAAAATCATGGAATGGTCTTGGAATACATCTACAAAATAACTAAATGAAAATAAAAAGAATGTTAAAGAATAAAATTTCTTATTGGAGCTGACTCTAGAGAATTCATCCTTCCAAATCATATCATAGTTCTGTCCTGTGTTTGTATACTTTGATAAGGCTTTTGATTAACATAAGCATATGTCCGGATTAGGTAATTTGAAATGAACGGACAATTTTTATTTAAATATCATTTATCAAAAATATATAATTTGGGACAAGTTACTATTCTAAATTAACAATCAGTTTGGATGGTAAAATAAATATAGTGACTTTATACAAAGATGCTTTCCGTCTATATAATATCTTTTTCTTAATTGTGTTATAATATATTGTACATTTATTAAATATATATTTTTTATTTTAAAATTAAAATTATATATAATCATTATTAGTAAATATAATATAAATTTATTTTTTTAAAATAATAGAAAGGAATTGTTAAAAGTAATTTTTTAGAAAGGCGAATGTATTAATTTTAGAACAAATTACTTTTAAAATACTAATTTAGGACAAGTGACTTTCCGAATATTAGACACTGTTTTTGAAAAGAAAAGTTATATTGATTAACTTGAATATTTAATATATTTCTTTTAATTTCCCAGTTAATATTTATAGCACAAGAGGACTTAAAAATTGTTGGATTGCAGTACCCGAAAGAGGGATGGCTAAGCAACATCAGACTATCGACAAGGCCAGCGCTACTACCGCCGCCGCCACGCCGCCACTGCCGCTGCCACTGCCTCCAGTATCAGTTTCTGTCTTACGTATATCAAACTTTAGCTTCCTCAGTTGCTTTCCTCCTCCATCTGCACCACCTTGGTCCTGATGGAAGAAACCGGAAATCAGATTATGGGTATCACATTCATGTATTCCATTATCTCCTCCTCATATTATGTTTATTCTCCATTCTTTCCATTCTTCTTCTTCTTTTCTTTGTGCTTCTTCCTGGCATACACTATGTTGTGAATCTCTTCCAGACCAAAACCTCTCCATCTCAACAAATATCTTCTATTGCGACATGCCAATTCTCAGGACTTCTAAAATGGACTTGGTTCCAATTCCTTCCTCTTATCCATCTCTTGACATGGATATTTGTAGTGAAAACAAGGAGAACATCATCAAATTGCCAAATGTCATCGTCTGGAGAAAAAGGGCTGGCTGTTTTCCCACGTTGTCCCAAACTGTTGGTCAAGCTTCACTGCAATGCGACAGACTACAGACAGCATATGGATGCTCTCTACGAACTCCCCAGAAAAAGAAAAAGCGGCACAGAAAAGTATATAAAACTATAGACACGAAAAAAAGAATACAAGGATACGGCAGATCTTTCATTGAACGATATTAAAATAAATAAATCTTATCTTTGGTCCATTACCGATTACTGCTTTTTGTTGACTAAATTGTAGTGCTCTTATAGTCGTAAATTTAAAATACTTTTTTTTATTTTTCACATTTAAAAATAATTTTTTTAGTCTTCTATATAAATTTTGTGAGAGAGTTCATTTACCACTTACACGTGCACCCGTCATGGCTTTTATGTTAAGGATAAAAGTTTCACAATACTATTGTTTCTTCATTGATGGAGAAATAATACTAGAATAAGCTTCTTGGATTGCTTCCTTGGATCTTCCAATTCCCACAAGGATCTAGGTGCCACTTTTATATCAACTAAAAAGAAAAAAAATAGAGAGAAGAAAGTCCATCTATTATATATTATGTTCCCCACTTATAATAAATATAATTCTACCTAGGATTCAATAGTTTATAATCTTATCACCCATCTATTATCATTCAAACACTAAATTTGTTGTACTTTCAAATTCAAACACTTGATTTGTAACATTTGTTCAAACTTATGATGGTATCTTTAAATTTTTTCTTTAAAAATCTTATCTATTTATGTAAAATTTGTATCTCTTATAGTTTTAATCTCTTTCTTTGTTCTAATCCAATCACTTATCTTTTTTCCCATTTTTAAATTTCAAATTTAACAAAATAAATCTCATGTTCAAATTTACCAACATTAAAATTAAAAAGAAAATCATTTTCCTGTTCTAATTAGTGACCCACACGAGGCGTGAGTACTTTCATAATATATATAAAGTATAATGTATTATTTTCCTATTTAAAATGTTATGTACAAATAAAGAAAAAAATTAAATCACTAAAGTACTAAGTTTCATCCTTTTAAAAATTTAAATTATGATTTAATATAATTTGAGTACTATTAAATATAAAACTACAATTTTAAAAATATTAATGAAAGTTGCCATTGAATTCTAATTTTTTTATCATTGTAATAAAATTTGAGAAGTATCTTAATTTCCATTAATATGTTAAAAGTGAAAAATAAATAAACAAAAATTTATACAATCAAGTGGGAGTAAGGAAAAAAATAGAAAAGAGAGAATTATATTGAAATTGTAAAAATAAAAATTGAAGGAACAAATAATTATATTAAAAAGTTATTAATTTTTAGTCTAACTTTAAACCAATTGCCTTCAATTTATTTTCTAAAATAAAGAGATAAAAGAATTTTGAGTCCATTCTTATTCACAAGACCAAATAAAAGCAACCTCAAAATTTTAATCTAGAAAAATATATGTGTTTTAAATATTAAAATTATCAAAAATTATAGTACGGTATTAGGACAAAAGTTAATTTTGTTACCTACATCTATTAAAGAATTTGCATAACTAATATTCTTGTAACAATCAAATTTACTAATTAATTTTGGAACTTAGAGTAAAATTTGATTAATCACGAAATATTAGAGTAATGTTAGGATTATATGTTAATAGACAACTATTTATTTTAAATAGAGGTAATAAATATAAATATATTTATATATGAATTAAAATTGGACAAAAGTTTAATAAAATTCTTATATTAATATTTAATAGAAGTCTTACATTATTAATTTCACTATCCCATGTTTAGTTGAACTCTTACATTATTAATTTTCATAACAATTGATTTCCATACCACCTTGTATTACTAATATTTTTAATAAATTAAAGAGTAAAGACAAATATATCCTTATAAAATCATGATAATTATATTAAAACTAACTAACAAATTTTTTCCTTTTATATAATAGAAGATACAACCATCCCCTCCTCCCAACAAAAGGAAAATAATAATTACTTGGGTAATAATAAATGTAAAATTGCAAAGGAACTATTTTATTTATTATTATAGTTTTTAAACTGCATTTATTTCACTGTTTAAGAAATTAGTACATCTATAGTTTTTATTAGAATATTTAAATTTCTTCATTTATATAACTTATTTGCAATTTGCTAAATACTTTGAATTTTATTTTATCTTAATTGTAATGTTACTATCTGGCTATTTTCTTATTCTCTTATCAAATTTATCTAATTAATTATACAAATTTAATCAGTAAATATAAACAAGCATATTTTATGAAATTATGAATCATTTATAAAACTTTTAATTTAGTTTATAATCTATTGAATTATATATTACGGATAGATTTTGACATCGAACTTGGGCTATGATGCGGTGTACACAATTTCATCCACTTAAAATTTAAAAATTGCATGCAAGGTGGGGATGATAAAGCAGTGAAGCTCTACATGAAATAACAATTAATAGTTACATGATCATATGTAATAAAGTGAAAGTGGTAAAAGCAAGCTAATTATTGTCTCCTATGACTATTAGTTTTTTCACGTACGAATTCTTATTACATTGAATGTTTAGGTTTCATATAATAATAGATATAAATAACAGAGTAATAGTAATTTTTATAGTGAAAATTATACTTCCTCTATTCCAAAAAAAAAAATCTACTTTCAACCTTTATTTTTTTGTTTAAAAAAGTTCACTTTTAAACCAAATTTTTAAAATATCTTTACTAATAATAATTATGTATATTCACAATTAAAAAGTAATGATAAAAATGTAATATTATACATTTAGTTAGTACATCAATTATGTTGTATCTAATAACTAATAAAAATTGTATATAAATCAAAGTGGACTTTTTTTGATATGTAGGAAGTAGTAAATTAATAACTGATTTGATAAAAATAAAGAGATAAAATTATTTATAACACTTGTTAAAAAGTGTAAAATAATAATTAGGATAGTTGGGTCATTGATGGGTTAAAATTTAGTAGATCATAACCCAATCTAACCCATTTAGTAATAGGCTATATTTGGGTTGAATTGAACCTAATTAACCTGATGAATCAATTCAACAATTTTCTTTATACTTTCTCTATTTAACTGCGGAAATTGAACTTATATTTCTATCTTTTGAGTACTTTTTCAAATTAATCTTATTTAGTTTCTTTTTATTAATCTTTTTTAAATAAACTATTCTTATGTTTTAACAAATAGTTCCGTCTTCACAAATAGTTCAAACTCACAACATTGTTTTTACAAATAGCTTAATTTTCTAACCAAAACAAGAAACATTAAAAAACTTGTGAATAAATAATAGATATTATTTGCTTATTTAGATGTGTAGGATTCCAACTTAGAATGCAAATACAAGACTGGGGACTATAGGCACATATCACAATTCAACAACCTCTCATTGAACTCAATCTTTGAAATTTTTTTATGCATTTATGTTACAACCTTCAGCAAAGCAACCAAAACAAACTCAACTTTCAAGAACAATGAAAGAACATACTTATAATAATTGATAGAACCCTTAAATAATCAACCTCAAAAACAACAAAGGAAACCATAGCTACTTGGAAGAAGAGGGGAAAAACTTGCTTACAATGAAGAAAAGAATAGAAAAAGTAATTCAAGCCCAAAAAACTTAAACAAGAAAATAAAATAAATCAATAAACAGAAAAGGGTAAATCTGATTGCTGAACATACATATTAGCAAATTGTTGAGCTTCCTTAGATGAAAAGGTAACCCTTTGCCAGAGAATTGATTCTTTCCTCAAAATCAAACCATTTTTGAAGATTGAAAAAACCAACCAATAAAAACCCTATGCTTTTCTTTTAATGGTAGAAGAAGCGTACTTTTAGAATTGAACAATAAATTAAAGGTGAGAATGAGAGAAAACATACTTGCGAAATGAGAGGAAAAAAAAAATTCTTAAGGATTGCTAGATAGAAAGAAGAGTGAACCACAAATTTGGTCATCATATTTTTTCGAAGTTTAGATTTTGGTCATCATACCTTTTTTTCCCAAAATTAGTCACTAAAGTATAAAAAATCGTATGTTTTTGGTCATTTTGTCAAAATATGTCGTTAACCCAAACAAAATTCATATTTTCAAGGGTATTTTTGTCCTCTATCCATATTTAGCTTCATAAAATTTCTTTTCTCTATTCATAAACTTTGTCCCTCTTTTTTTCCTCTAAATCTCTCTCTTCATCTTCCATAAACTCTCAAATTCCATCATCTTCACTGTCGCGCCACTCCAAACCCTCTCCTCTAAATCTCTCTCTTCCTCTTCCACAAATTCTCAAATTCTATCTTCACCACCACCACCAAATCCTCTCTTCTAAATCTCTCTCTCCTCTTTCACAAATCTTCAAATTCCACCATTCACCGTTACCTCTAAATCGTCTTGTCTAAATCTTTCTCTTCCTCTTCCACAAACCCTCAAATTTCACAAAGGGGATGAACTAAGACCTTGAGATAATCTCTCTAGGCATTAAATGAATTACTGAAATTATATATATATATATATATATATATATATATATGACTAAAAAGGCATTAAAAAGGTGCAGCCATAGTCTCCAGCAAAGCATAGATAATGGATTGAATTAATCCTCCAAATCTGAGTGGCTGCCTGCTTCCATAGTGTTCCATAGCTTCTACAATTCAACCATCAATTTTGCATAACCTTCTAATTATGCTTGTTCTTCTACCATCACCACAATTCTACTATCTCAGACGATAACCCTAATCAAGTTTCAATATCAATTATTGATTTTTCCTCCTTTGCACCACTAATTCTAAACATCGTTTCAAAGTCATCCGATACCTTAGCAAAGCCTACCAAAATTGGGGCTTCTTCATGGTACCTCGTATTTCTTAATAAAATATATATATATAAACCATATTCATTTGTACTCATATTTATAAATAATGTATGTAGCTGGTGAATCATAGCAATTCAGAAAGTTTGATTAAGGCAATATTTTAGGTGATTGATGATTTCTTCAATTTGCCAAAAGATGAGTTCTTCAATTTGGCAGAAAAATAAAATATGAGATATCAAACTAAGCATGTTTTGGATCCCATCAAATATGGAACCAGCTTCAATGCTTCCAAAGAGGATTTTTTTTTTTGAGGGATTATCTCAATAAGGTCTTGGTTCATCCTCGAAGAGATGAACTTGGGAATGAGAGAGTGAACTCTTGTGTATTCTCAGAGTGTGGGTGTAATGATGATCATTATTAATTTTAAACAAAAATGCCTCTACAAAATATCCCTTGCTTCTCATGTGTTGTGGATTCTGTTTGCACTAACGGGTGTATTTGATAGAATAACCAAAAACATATGTTTTTTCATACTTTAGTGACTAATTTTGGGGAAAAAAGTATGATGGCCAAAACCTAAATTTTGAAAAAGTATGATGACTAAATTTGTGGTTCACTTTAGAAAGAAAGAAAGATCATAAAGATCAAGACAACGTTGGCCTAAACCCTGTTACCTGTTATGCATATTTGCACCCAAGAAAAAATAAAAATCAATTTAACTTGTTGGTTGATCTCACCTAACCCAACCTAACTCAAATATTACGGTCATTTTTAACCTAAGTAATTAATAACTCATGACCCAAATAACCCAACCTAACGGTTAAAATAATAGTTGAGTTGGCTTGAATTTTTGAATTTGATCTATTTTTTCACTCCTAATTTAATAATAAGTAAATAAAATTTTTAATCGCTATACTTTTAAAAGTCCCAATTTTGGTCACTATACTCTTTTTTTTTTTTTTTTACCAAAGGAAGTCACTAAACTTCATAAAAGTGTGTCAAGTAAGTCACTCCATCTGAATACTATTAAATGTTGACAGATGCCCATCCTTTAGACAAAAATGCCATTTCATATTGAAAAAGGGTAGTTTATTTTCTTTACTTCTTCTTCTTTTCTTTCCTTTTCTATTTTTCTTATTTGCTTTCCTTCTTCTGTCTCCTTTTCATTTATTACCTGATTTTCTTTTGTTCTTCCCACTCCTCTCATTCATTACTTGATTCTCTTTCCTTTTCTTATTTTTCTTTTTTCTCTCTTTTCCTTTCCTATTTTGTTTTCATTTGTTACTTAATTTTCTTTCAGATCCAAGAAATTTTTTTATTTATGTTTAGTCAAGAAAGGAGAATTAGTAGTAAAAACCCTAAGATACATGGAAACTCGTCAATAATTTCATATCTATGGAAGTTTGTCGATATCAAATCCATGAAAACTTCTCAGTTTTGAAGAAAAAGGATTTTTAGATTCATGGAAGTTTCTCGATTGTGTGTAATGATTTCAAAAGAAAGAGGACCAGTCATAAATTTGTGAAGTTCTGATTACTTTGTTCTTTTGATTTTCTTCTCCTTGGCAACTTTTTGCTGATTTTTCATTGCCTTAACCTTCACCTGAGAAGGTTGTGGTGATTTGAGAAAAGAACACTAATTTAGAAGTTGCATAATTTATAAAATTATTAAATTAGTATGCTTCTACATTATGCTTGAATTTCTTTTGAATAGAAAGGCATTTGACCAATTTCAGTGAAGAATTTATATTGGTTGTTAAATTCAAGACTTAAACCATGCGTTCTTGGTGAAATTTATTCCTCAAAAGTTGAATCTTTGACTCAAATTTAGAAGAATTTGTTGGATTATGATTAAGTTGAAGAAAGTGATGCATTTAAATGGACCCTTTTGGGAATTTTCTTTAAAAATGATAAAGATGAAAGCTGCAAGTTTCATTGGGAAAACAATATAAGGATAGAAGAGAGAGTCACTAAACTATTCAGAAAGTAATCATTGTTTTCACCTCCATCTTAAATATGATATTTTTCATTACAATAAGCATCAACAAAGAAACAACATCACAATCTAAGACCACGTCACATCACACCACATCGCTTTGAGCAGTCTCTACTATTCGCATAACCATCATAAAAAAAGTACTCACGCCATTAACTAGCTTTATTATTCACGCAATAAATTTCTCTCTCCTTTACCTTCTTTTGCACCATTTATTTAATATATTTATACTTCTTATTTAAATTAATAATTCTAAAATATTATCTATTTTTCATTTATAAAATTCAATATATATTAATAATATAACTTATAATTTTAATTCGTTAATACAATTAATACTTCAGCAATTAATGGAAAATAATTTTCATTACATTAAAATTATATTTTAATAATGCATTTAAAATATGAAAATAAATACTCTAAATTAAATATGAAATATGTAAAACAATTAATGAAAAATAAATTTAATTTACATTAAAATTAAAATTTAATAATATACGTGAAACATTTGGATAAATACGATAAATTAAATATTAAATTTTCCTATCGTGAGTAATTTTTTGATAATGCATTTGGTAAATTTTTTGATTAATTAAAAATATTTTCTCATTACATTAAAATTTTTTTAATTTTGTAATTGATTTGGCTACAAAATTATTTATATTGTTTAACTATGAATAGATATAATTTTTAATAATCACATTCAATAATTTTATACAATATTATATTTAAATTAATTGTTTTAAAATTTTTGTAATTATTAAATAAGTATAAATAATTTTACATAATATTAAAATTAAAATTTAATATTAATAGAAATATTAATAATTTTATATTAAAATTTATAATATATTAATAAGTATATTATAATTTAATATTATATTACATTTAAAAAATTGGATATTACATAAAAAATAAGTAAAAATTAAACGCCATTTTATAGAAAATATTTTCTACGATGGTAATTTAAAAAAAAAGGTAAAATGGCGTTGCAAACCAATGGGTGGTTGCAACACTCATTTAACATAGACACGCCAAATAATAGCGTGTAAGCTGACTGTCACACCAAATTAAAAAAAAACAACGCAAAACGACATTGTTTGGCGTCAAATTGATGCCAAACAATGTCGGTTTTGTGGCCCAAAAGAAAAAAAAATTGCATTTCACAGAGCGAATGGTCATCTATCAGACGACTGTTAATTCTGTGAGTACCTCCACATCAGCATTTTTGTTGATGTGGAGGCTTAGGGAAGGCTAGCCCCAAAATGGGGCTAGTGTGCTTGCTCTAACTACTATGGCAGAGATGACATTGGCAGAATGAAGAGAGAGAAGAGAGAAGAGAGAGATGATGAGTCACTTGGATGGCAGAATGAAGAGAAAGAAGAGAGAACGAGATGGTGACTGACTTCAATGGTAAAAATAGATATAAGACAAAGTAAAATGTGAAAGTAAAAGCATAGTAGGTGCTTCTTTAATTTCTATTTGTAAAGACTTAAATACCCTTAAATTGAACAGAGTCATAAAATTTTAATGTTGTAATTTAACAGAATGACCTGTATTAATACAATTTTAAAAGTTCAATGACTTCTTTTAGTTAAACAAAATATAATGACCAAAATTGGAACTTTTAAAAAGTATAGTGACTAAAAATCTATTTATTCTTTAATAATCAATGATTTTATCTTTTTCACATGCCACATCAATTTTTATGACTTTTCACTATGAAAAGTCACTAAAATGACCATTACTCTAAGCAATATTACTATTTTGTAATATTATTTTTCTCTAAATCACATCAACCATTTTTATATCATAACTACTACAAGGTTCCCAGGCAAGGTACAAGGTTATCTAGTAATTTTGTTAATAACTTATTAAATATATATTGTTAAAAGTTTAAGAAAAAACCAAAAATAAAGAAATGCTAAAGAAAAATGTTCAAACAATTAAAATTAATAAAATTATGAAATAATATCTGTTAAATAAAAGTATCAAATAATGAATTCCTAACTATGTAAGAAAAGTGTTTTAAAATAAAACTATCAAATAATATGCAAAACTCTAAATCATAAATCATTTTCATATAAATTATGAAACTAATCATAAATTTTACTTTTATCATAATTTTATATCATATATTTCACTGTAATATTTTAAAATTCTATATATTGATAAAGTAAATGATTGATCCCTAAAATAACAATATCAAGCAATTAAAAAAATTATAAAATAGAAGACTCAAACTCTAAAAAATAAATATGAAATAATCCTACAAAAGTACAACTCATAGTGCTCCCAAAACTCAAAAGGAACAAAAAGACATGTCAAATTAAGGGGAAAAATAGATAAGGTCAAAAAAAGTCATTAAATTTAAATAAGGATATAGCTATTACTACCAAAGTTCTTTTTAATAAAGAAGAATTACTAAGAAAAGAATAAAGGAATTAATTAGTTATGAAAAAATATAGCAATGAAAAATTAAGTTATTAAGATGTCCTATGTCATACTCTTGTAATTTGTTGTTTTTGAACAATTCAAAATATTGTAATTTGCGATTATATAGAAAACTTGAATTTGGCAAATGATAATAATAATAATAATAATATGCTGGTTGGTGAGTACCGAAGCACAATAATATATGGATAAAAATAATCAAATTATAGATGACAATGACCACATCAATTCTAACTATTGTTTAATAGCAATTTTAATAATTGTAAATTAGATAATGACCAATAATTCTAGTTTCATCTAACTCATAAATAAATACCAATTAATCAAATTCATACTTCTTCATGGTACATGCTAATAAATATAGAATTTATAAGATACTAAACTAATAAGCTAAGTGAGATTTTAGAAAATTAAAAATGTAAAATTCAACCAGTAATTTTTACATATTTCCTTTTAAATTCTAATAGTTGACAACACAAACTATCATTCTAGATTTTATAGAGTATATTTTTTATTTCTGACTTTGATGTATTCTCCATAATCAATTAAATAAAATTTTAATCACATAGATATTAGCAAAGAAAATGGAAAATCAAATGCCAAAAAAGGAAATAATCACACAATACAAATAACACAATTCAAAATTTAATCACAAACATGTGAAATTCAAAAAATTCTAAGATAATAAACATTATTATCTAAAATGATTAAATTATTCTCTAATCCCACATTTTTGTTGCAACATGTATTGAAAATGAAAATAATTTTGTCAACTAATTGAAAATAAAACGAAATAAAAACTTATCGAAAACCTTTTGCATTTGTAATCATGTGCCTTTGTTCTCTATTATATCCTGTTAATTTGGTTGCCTTACTATTAGTACGTATATAGATTCAATGGATGATGTTGCATATTATTCATCTCTAAGTGAGCTTCATTTCTAATAAATATATATATTCCATTTTATTTTGGTACGTACATATATTTATGTTATGTAAGATATCAAAAATTAGTATCTCAAATACTTAAATAATTTTCTAATTCACCACTTTTGTTGCAATTGGCCTTAGGAATTAAAATGTTTTTATCAACCAATTAAAAGTAAAGAAAATAAAATCTTCCAAAAAAAATACAAGATAAAAAACATGCAATTTTGGTAGGGAAAAGGGTGAAAAAATAGAGGGAGGTGACAAAATATTAAGAACAATACTGAAAAAAATTGTAATCTAGCTAAACATTTATCAATAAATAGATTTATTTATAAGTATAGTAAGGATACAAATTAACACTCTGAAAAATATTAAATTTATGACAAAATGTACTATTGAATTTATAGATCTATCTTTCATTGGCTATATAATTTAGTTCTCAAAAATATTTACAGGGAAAATTCTTATTTAAATATAGAGCACTTTGTACTTTAATGACAAGCTCTAATGAATAGTAATCTATACTCCTAATTCACTAAAGTTGTGGGTTACTACATTTGTACCAAAAATAATACCACTAAAGGATACAACAAAGGGAGAATCACACTTTTTGTGCACATGCCTTGGTAATGGAATGGAAATAAATGGAAATCATTCCATTTCCCTTTGCTTGGCTGAAAGGAATGGAATGGGGTTCACTTTGATTACCCCATATGGGGGTAATCCTCATATCCCCAATATTGGGAGTATGAAAGCGAGAATGGAATCTATTTTCTTAATTAATATTATAACTAATTAATTAATTAACTAATATTATTTATTATAATTAATATAAATTAATTTATTATGAAAAGTAATAATTAATTAATTATTTAGATTAATTTAATTAATAATTCATTTACTTATAATTAATCATTTACTTAATATTATAAATTAATTAATTAATCTCATTTTATTAATAGTAATTATTATAATCAATGTATAATTAATATATAAATAATTAATTGATAATATTAATTAATTACTAAGTATTACTAACTAATTAATTAACTAATACTAATTAATTAATTCATATTAGTTATTATAATTAATACTAATTAATTAACTAATACTAATTAAGTAATTAATATTAATTATTATAATTAATATAAATTAATGTATTATTAAATTATTATTATTAAGTAATAATAAATTAACTAATTAAGATTACGATAATTAATCATTCATTTACTTAATATTGTAATTTAATATTAATTAATCTCATTTACTTATATTAATTATTACAATTAATATTAAATAATTACTTAAGATTAATTTAATTAATAATATTTTTATTAATAATTAATAAATTTAATATTATAATAAATAATTAATCGATAATAATTAATTAATTAATACTCATTATTGCAATTAATTTATAATCATTTCATTCCCAAGACAAACCAACCACCATTATTAGTAATCATTCCTATTCTCCAAAGACAAACCAACCAAATAATTATAACGATTGACCCACTATCATTCCTCACTACTATCATTTCCATTACCTTTCCCATTCCTCTGTTACAACCAGGCGCCCCCTTAGTCTCCAATATTTCAAATCTGACACATTTAATCCTCAAACTTCATATTTTAATGAATTTGGTACAAATACAATTGATGGCTATTAAAGTAGAAAATGACAAAAATTATTACAAAATTTGCTATTAAAATTTTTAATTTACAAATTTTGAAAATTAGATTCTTTTTAGTCATAATTTTTATCAAATTTTTTATTTCACAAATTTAATTATTTTTTTTTATTTTTTTTGTTCAAAACCAATATATTTTAATATTGAAATATTAAAGGTTTGTGAGATAAATTAATTAAAAAAATGAGGGTTTTGAATGAAAAGAAAAAGAAAAAGAAGGTAATTTTCAAAATTTGTAAATTAAAAAATTTGATAGCAAATTTTGTAACAAATTTTGTCATTTCCTACTTTAATAACCATCAATTGTACCAAATTCGTCAAAATATGAAAGTTTGAAGGCTAAATATGTCAGATTTAAAATATTGAAAACTAAAAATGATATTAGATAAAACATTTGGGGACTAAAAGTGTAGTTTTTTCTAAAACAAAAAGACATAGAACCTGGCATGGCAATTCAAAATGCATTTATTTGAGACCATCAGCTTTTTAGATAGGATCATGATAAATAATTGTTAAAAATTTCATGGGCAATATTAGAACACTTTGCATTCTATCGACAAAATGTAAAGAATGAGTAGTAATCTATACTTCTTATTCATTAAAATTGTGGTTTACTAATTTTCTCAGCAGAATTTATCCTACAAGAATTTTAATTGATCTTACGAGAAGATTAAAAGGAATAAGAATTTTAATCATTTTTAAATTACTAAAAATTAATGGACAATAAATATATAATTTTTTAAAGAGTTTATAAAACTTAACACTTTAACCATCTTTTAATTACTAAATATTAATATTAATATTATATGATAATAAAAAGACAATTTAATCCTTAATATTTATATTTATATTTATAATATTTGTTTCTTTTAGTGAATTTATTTATAATTAATGAGAAAGAAATTAAAATCCC
Source organism: Gynochthodes officinalis (assembly GCA_020080225.1). Lineage (NCBI taxonomy): Eukaryota > Viridiplantae > Streptophyta > Magnoliopsida > Gentianales > Rubiaceae > Gynochthodes > Gynochthodes officinalis. Next base: position 35,140,443 of record CM034619.1, on the reverse strand, counting down.
TTATCAGTCTTGATATTATAACAATTTCTTTTTAATAATAAAATGATTCTTGCAATTGCACAATCGGAGAACAATTTATAGGAGAAAAAGGGAGTACTTTTGTTGAAAGTTCTTGGATAAATTTTTTATAAGATGAAAACTTAGTAATTAAAGAACGTTAACCAACACATCATTTTCAATACTTTTGCAACTCCATCATTAGTAGAAGTAAAAAATGAACGATTTTCTCAATATTTCCATAATTTCCTCCCCGTACTACTCAATATATGATAGAAATTTCTCCAAATCAGTATTCTCATCTAAAATACAGTATAAACAGACCATAAAAAGAAAAGGAAAATTGCAATTCTTTTTGCACCTCCATGACATTGTGTCAAGAAGGAAGTTTTACCTCTCTAAAAGAAAATTTTAAGTACGTTTTCTGCTAACTTTTGCACACACACACTCAACGTGCCATTTTTTGGACCAGGGCTGTCTTCTCGCCCTTCATTCGGCTAATGGGTGATTGAAGGTGCGAAAAGGTGAACTAACCTTCTTTTTTTTTTTTTGGGTTGCAAATTTCTGTTGTGCGGTAGTAATCGTCAGTCTATTCAACGCTCGTAGGGATCACCCAAAAAGGCATACGTCGGGAGTTAGGTGCTTCGCGTTCAGTTTCTTTCGAAGTGTGTTCCTTTCAGTGTGCTGTGGGATTCAGCAACCTAGTTTGTAGGTTTAGTTGTAAGTTGTTCTGATTTATTATCGGGTGTTTTTGTCGACCCTTGCGGTCGCTTTTGTAGGCCCTTTGGGCTTTTATTGTAGTTTATCCTCTTCGAAGGTTTTCTTTTTGTGGGTTCGGTTACAACCAACTCTATGAAATTCAATTAGTCTTTTTGGCTTGTATCTTTTATAATTGTAATAATATCTTGATCATTTTGGGAAAAAAAAAACATAAAAATATAAAACTTTAATGGCATCTCTGACAAGACAAGCTTCTTATAAGCATCCTTCAGCTCAGCAACACTGCATTCCTTCAAACCCAAGACAACATAAAAATCATTTCTTTCATCCATTTTAGCCATTCTCGCCCATCTTCAAGGGAAATTTGCAAAAATAGCATCTTTTCAAATGGGTTAATGAAATATAGCAGTTGAACAAAATTTATTGTCAAAATAGCTGGTCAAGGTAGTTTAATCAAATGAAAAGACCTAAATGACCTTCTATTTACAAACGATGAGAAACATTGTGCCTAAAGCAACGCTTTCATTTTTCTTCACTTCATTCTTTCTCTTCATCGCACCTATTCGAATTTCTCTACTCATTCTTCTTCCTTCTTAATCGATTCAACATCTCACTTCATACAATCCATAATCGTTTGCATCAATGGCATGTATGTGAGGAGATCTGATAAGTTAGAGTTTTGTTTGATTTTTATGTAATCCTGATTGTAATTGGTTTGAAAATGTAACAATTGTGCATATCTCATCACATATGGTGTTTTTTTGTTTAAATTTGAACTGGGTTTGCATAAGAAATTGGTCAAGTATAGGTCGAAAAAAAGTCAAAATTTTTTCACTATTTCTCAAGCACTATGTTGAGCACGTGCTCAAAATAATCGAGTATAAATTAATGATGAACACTTGTTGAGCACTTACTCGAACATGCCTCAAGCACTTACTTGAGCACGTACCGAGCATCTAGTCGAGCACGAGTTGAGCACTTACCGATTAGATACTGCATGCGCGCTCGAGTAAAAATTCGAGCACAACTAAGTTCTCGAGGCATGCTCGAGTAAGCGCTGACTAGATTTATGCGCGATGAAGTGAGAGAATGAAGTGAAAAAGGATGAAACGTTGTTTTAGGTATGATGTTTCTCATCGTTTGTAATTAGGTCATTTAGGTCTTTTTACTCGATAAACTACCTTGACCTTCTAGTTTGGTAATAAATTTTGTTCAGCGGCTATATTTCATTAACTCACTTGAAAAGATGCTATTTTTGCAAATTTCACCTTCTTCAACCCCTTTTGCAGCCATTTTTTGTGGGGTTGGGGTCTGGGGGGAACTTAGTCTTTAGCACTTAAAATCACTAAATCAGAGACACCCACAAAATGAAAAGTAAATGCTATAATAGTCTTTCCTTTTATTGTCCCTTAATTCGTAGAATTTGTATGCCATGCAAATCCTATTTTGCAATTGTGAAATTGGGTATGGATTTTTTTCCCAATAACGTTAAATATATTAATTGGTCAATTGGCAAAAAGTCTGAGCCAAAAGGCTAATGGAGCTTTGTGGTGTTGGTTGAGACCTAATCTATGAAGACAAGCCTCCTAAGGAGGAAAAAGCCCACTTAAAGCGGAAAACATCAGAAACACCCACCTAAGGTGGGATAAAACAACCACCCCAAGAGCCTACAAAGCCAAAAGACCACTAGTTTAAGCCAGGATCGACCAAATTACAACAACGCATAAACTAAGACGCCGTTTTGACCAGTGCACCACAAACCGCATGGAATGAAAGAAACTGAACGCCCGCAAAAGCCCTAACTCTTGTCGATACTATTTGTGACTCCTTGTAGCGTTGACTAGTTGGGCAGCCAAAACTACTCTGTATGAGTAAAGTCGACAATTGAAACCATAGCAAAACACACCTAAAATAATAATTGGAGTTTCTTGGTCTGTTAATGGTGAAATAATAAAATTGTGACTTTTAATCCTCATATAAAATATCACGAGAGACACTGTGAGAATTATATACGAATTCCATCACAAAATTCACTTGAAAGACCAAAAATATTACTTTTCAAATGTAAGGTACTAAAAAATTTCATTTAAATTTCTAAAACTAAAAAGTTATCGAACAATTTGAAAGGGACTAAAAAATTCATTTAAATTTGTAAACTAAAAATTATCGAACAATTTGTAAGAGACCAAATATACAATTTAATTGAGAAAAAATTGAAGTGAATATGCATTCCTGAACCTGAGTCATCCAAGGAGTTCTATACAACAATAATTACTTTCAATGTTAAAAACTTCAATCACTGGCATTTCTCCTCGACTCTTTGATTTTCCACTTTTTTTGGGTGACCAACTAGCAGGAGTGGCTTCGGGTCAATAATGAAAAAGCCAGCAATCATCCTAAAACATTATAACTATAGAGGTTGAGAAAAGGAAGATGGCAAGCAATTTTAGCAATGCTTGAGGACATGAACACAAACAAATCCTAAAGGACAACTATCGATCACTTTGTACTCGACCAAACTTTTCATTTCTTTCTCCGCCCTCTTCCCTGCTTCCCTCATCTCCCTCCTTTTGGTTTCTCTTTCGATGGACTCTGCTTGGACTCTCTCCATTACTTTATCAAAACCTGGAATTGTCTTCTCCAGCTTTTGGTACACTTCAACACTAAGATCGTGGAAGAGATTGAATAGTGACTGTATAAAATGAAGGAAAAATTCCATGAGCAGATCAAGAAATGCTAATCCACATCATTATACCTTAGTAAAAAGACTTGAAAGGTATAAAACAGATACAAATAGAAAAGTAAAGATCTACTCACAATAGATACAAATAGATCTGCTCCTTGAAATAGACTTTATTTTAGCAAACTCCATTATCTTTTTTACAGGAAAATCCAAAAATTATCACGACCTCAAAGCAAGTACATACCATAACATCCTTATTCCACTCTTGAATGTATGGAGGGCCAGTTGTGTATGAGCCAAGAGGTTCACGGTACCATTCTCCACCGTATGTAATTTGATCCATGGCTTGCTCAACACTAAGAACCTCCCATGGTCTCAGCCCAGGAATCACTTTCGCTAATTGTTCCCTGTCTCAACCAGAATAAAGAGGTTTTAGTCACAAAATGCAGTTAGAAAGCTTGGAGCCAAGTAATAGGATTTTAGACACATTATCAATCACTTGGCCCAAATATTTTGCTGACATTGTACTCCAAAAATTATCATCACCTTTATCCCAAACTAGTTGGGGTCGATCGATGAACCCAAAGACATAAATCCATAAAATAAAGAAAATATAATAAAATAAATAGATATATAAATAGATAAAGAAATAAATAAAATGTTAAAACTATAAAGAGCGATCGGGACCACTAGAGTTTTGCTCTTCCACTACACTAATAGTTTTCCTCCACTGCTCTATTACAAACTAGCCGCCAATCTATTTTCAACTCCATTAAATCTTGTTTTACTATTTTTCCCACGTAACTTTCGCCGACCTCTCCCTTTCTTCCCATCATACTCCTTATAACAAACTTCTGTTCTTACCGGTGCATCTATAGGTCGCCGAAGAATATGCCCAAACCATCTCAATCTATTGTACTCCAAAAGAATATGAAAAAGAAAAAATTGCAATTATGTGATACCTGAGATCTCTGGAAATAAATTTATTAGGCATGTGGTCAGCTTCCAAAACTGACGTTAGTTCAGAACCACTAGCCCAAAGAAACAAGGCATGACTTGGTGTCCTGACACCAGGCCAAACACCGTTATTAGCTTGTAGGACAGCTAAGTCACGTCTTTTACTTTCACATGCTTCTTCTTGTAACTGCTTGTATGTTTTAACTTCGTGCCACTTGAGAGGTACCCAAGGTGGTATACCTTTCTGTAACTTGTGAAGAAAAGCTGTTGCAGCTGCACCTAATCTAACTGGAAACAAGCAAAATATATGATAGCGAATCAGGAGCTTCACACAACTTTCCAGCTATGCAGCACTGAATAGGAAGATATCAGGAGCAAACATGCAAACTACAACTGCATAATAGCAAATCCTTAAAAATCAGCTTTGTAAAGCCTGATAGCATCCGGGATCCTACATAAATCTCTTTTTGGGTCATGTTCATAAAGAACCACTTAGAACCAAACTTCCTACATAAATCCATTCATGCCCTGACAAGATTTTAATGTTTGTTCAGAAATAGTTAGAATCAAACTTCTCCATTGAAGCCTCTGTGAGATTGACCAGAAATAGCCACTAATGAAATCCACTGTCCAGAAAATTAAATACTTTCAAAGCTGATTCTATATAATAACAAGTTTTACACCAACATTGACAAAGCGAAAGATCAGACACAAACAATTAGCATTCTTTACTGCAGAATGATTCACAAACCTTCCCAAGTGGCAATCGTGACGTTCCATACCATAGGTCATGCCAATGGGTGCCCATTCATCCATGTCCTCACCCCAAATAAATGTATGTTTGTCAATAATTCCAGCACCCCAAGCAGTCTTAAGCTGGATCAACTCCATCGGTCCCCTTATGCGACCAAGTCGATCTTTGTAGTAAAATCCTCCACTTCTCATGATAACTGACACAAAATCATTAGCAACAATGTTACATTTGGATGCTGATTTAAAAAAAAAAAGAAGATGAAAACACAAAGCAATGGGTTAGATAATCGCATTCAATAAATCTAAAGCCTTTTCATCCATTCAGAGATTATATTGCATGTTTCATCAGTCGATTACAGAGTTTGACGATATAAGCCAGATAATTATGGTAAAACAAAATAGAATTAGGCTAACAATTTTGAACAAGTTCATAACAACTGCAACCATCATTAGGCAAACAAAATGGATAAACCAAACAGAGCTTCACACTGCATCCCCACCCACCTTTAATTTAAAGAAAGGAGGAAAGAGTGTAATACAACAATCATTTAATAGACCAACTAAACACAATTACATGATCAAAGAATGCTAACATATCAACGCCTTTAATCCCCATAAACATAAACTTACAATCATAGTAACGCCTTTCAAGATTCTTATATCCAATTGCTTGAGCAGCATCAATGGCCTTCCAGGGGGATAGGGCCTTTGACGAAACCCCCAAAGCCCAAAAAAGAACTGCCTTGCGAAATCCCAAAATTTATCATCGGATTCTTTCTTTGTCTTGATTGCTTTCCTGGGCATTGGCCTCCCATCCAATCCCATAACATGAGGCACCGCCTTCAAGAATATCATAATAAGTTTGTCCAAGATTAGAAAAGCAAAAGCTACAACGTACATAGATACACAGAGAGAACACAACTAGCTAATATACAAATGTGACTTGCAAGATCAGTTATATTAAAGGTTTAGCAAGAAAGGTTAGACATTCAACTAATTTTGATAACGTAAATTAATTACAAAGGGTAAATTACTTCGAGCGATTGCACAAGCACGTTCCTTCATTCGGCCAACTATCCAAGAATAATGAAAAAAAAGCACAAAATGAACTCAAATGCAAATTAGAATTTCCTATGCAGATTCAGCTTCTCATTAACAGTAAATACCAGTAGAGAAAGATAGAACTTATAATTCAGTGAAAAAAATTCAGTAGCAAACCTGCCATAATTTCTTGTCTTCCTTTCTGTGAGGAACGGAATTCTCCTTAAGCTCAAGTTCGTTGATTTTATCAGCAATCTCTTCTGCTCTAGCAAAAATTGGACCACTGGGTTGGCCCTTAATTTTTCCAACCATTTCTCATTCTCCTCAATCTCTTCAGGGTCGGGTTTTCCTTCTTCTCGAAAATGGGGTCTTCATTTAGGATCCTCTCGACCTCAGGGGTGCGCCTATAGTCCGGCAAATTCTCACATTCCCAATCGAACTGTTCCAACATTTGAGTATACTTTCCGGGTTTTACTCAGTCATTTTTCGTTTCTTTGAAGAGGGTTTCAAAGATAAGGCGGCGAAATTGGCCCTTTTGGCTGGGGTTTAAAGGGATTCAGGGCTTCAAAACTGAGAGAAGGTTGATGGGTTGAAACGGAATTGCTGGTTTCTTGAACCAATTGCTGTCGTTGAAAAATGGGTTTTGTGAGGCCATTCAATGCAATACTTTGCCCGGGTTTTAGGTAAGGTTGGGGTTTTACCAGCAAACTTCTGGGATTGATGGCCTCAAGGATGAGGAGTGTTTCGACAACGGAGGACTGTGTGTGAAGACTGAAGAAGACTGAGCATTGCTGAGTGCTGACGGGATCAACGATATAGAATAAAAGCTTGAAGAGATAGGGCGGTGCGTCGTAGGTGTTTTAGGCCATTGGGCTCAATGGAGCAGGCCAGTGGTTTTTTGGGGAAAGGAATTGTCTTGATGAATTGTAATAAAAAGCTATTAGTTTGTTTTTGTTTACGAATTTTTTATTTTATTTTATTAAATTAATTTATTATAATTAAATTAGATGCTAAATTTAGTGAAAGTGAATATTGCAATACTTTTGGCTATATTTTTTAATTAAATTTTCTTTGCTCACAATAAATTTGGGTCGTAGTTCATCTTGAAAATACGTGTATGTATGTATATAATTTGTACTATCTATTTATTGTTTTACCTATGTTCAAGCTATTAGTAAATTGACATATTTTTCTTTTGAAGAAAAGAAATTACCATTATAAAATTGTATTTTCTATGGTAGTTTTCAAATTTGATACTGATTTGGAATAGAGACAAAATTGTTTACCATTGGTGTTATTATTTGATTAAAAATCAAGTAATATTTGTTGTTATAAATGGGGGGTTGGTCTTGTACAAAAAGTATGAGAGATATTAAGAGGTGTAGTCCTTGGAATGAGAGAGGTAGTCCAGGGTTTTTAGGTTGGGATGCAAAGGATATTCTTGTATGGTTTTTCTCTTATAAATAATTAGTTCTCTTGGTGGATGTATGTTTTGAAATTAAATCGAACCACATTTAAGCCCTATGACGTGTCAACAGGATGTATGCGAATCACTCAGCTAAGAGTATGCAGATGATATCAATATCTTCTCCTCAGCTAACCGTAGGTTTTTGCAAAGGGTAGTAGGTATCAATCAAGAGTATGAGGCAAAATTAGGACAATGGTCAATGTTTTCAAAACCACCTTGTGCTTGGAAAGAATGAAGTGGTCAAGACAAAATATAGTAGCAGAGGGGTCATGAGGAACATAGAAATTGCTCCCTGCGATGATCTAGGGTGTCCATGGTATTTTGGGAGAAAGACTAAGAGTTTGTTTGTAGGTATGGTTGACAAGATTAGAAGGAAGATATCGAGGCGATTGACAAAGATCCTATCGATGGGTTGTAGGATTGTGTTGGTCCAACATGTCTTGGCTTCTATGCCATTTTTTCCCTAGCAGTGTTGCATCTTTCAAGAGAGTGATATATGACTTAGAGAGGCTCTTTGCTCATTTTTTCCGAGAGTCAAAGTAAGGATACAAATATCATTGAAGAAAACAGTTAACGATGTTTGCTAAAAACAAAGGGTTTTGGACTCGGATCGTTAAAGGAGTTGCCATGGCTTTTGATTGTAAATTTTGGTGGAATTTCATGAATATTCATCCTTATGGGCCATGTACCTAATGTCTAAATATTGGAGAATAAGCACCTATTCGTGGTTGACCCTTCGCTAACTAGTTCACATGTTTGGAAGGGTCGTGAATCGATAAAGTGGCATATCACTTGGATATTAGAGGTCTAGTTTTGCTTCTTCTGATAATTGGTTAGAGGATGGTTTACTCAAGACTCACATTAACATCCAAGGAGAATGGAATATAGGGGATTTTGTGGGCCTAAAGGTGGGATGAGGATAAGATGAGAAGGTTTTTGCCATGCATGAGTGGAACAGATTTCTAAACACCAATTGAGTGGTGGAGGAAGAAGTTGACCAGATTATTTAGTACCAATGTCATCCGGTTGTTTACAGTGAAATCAACATATGATCTTGTCCAAAGTAGAGGTGTAGGTCTCTCTTTGATCACCTAGTGTGGAATGAGAGAGTAGGCAACTCCATTGCCTAGTTCATGTCTTTTTGCTCAAGGGATTCTTGTGGATACTTTTCTCTGTAGGTTAGGAGTTTTGGTGCTATCAAAATGTTTTTGTTGTGTTCATTCCCATGTAGTGGACATTAATCATTTATTTTCTATGGGTGATTTTGCAATGGAATTATGGAAATATTTTCAAGGAAAGTTGGGCTTTCAAGAGGAGCTTAAACCAATTTAAAGCCAATGTATAGAGGTGTGTCATGCAAGGAGCTTAGGCGCATGATAAGGATTGCTTTGGGGATTTTGTCCCAAGTGATTTGTTGGGTGATTTGAAAGGTTAGAAATATGCGTTGGTATCAAAATAAGGACATGTCGTTGGATGGGCCTTTTATTAATGGAAAATTAATGGAGAAAATTAATGGACATATGGTATCCATTAATAAAGAAGTGTTTTATTAATGGAGAAAATTGGATCATAGCTTGGCACACTTGCCCTTGTGGAAATAATTGAGTTCGCTTTCTAGACATGGATGTGCGAGGAGTCTTTGGTGGCTAGCCGCCTGAGTTTGGTGGCCTTTTTCAAGTCATCCGCTCTCAAAATGAATATAGATTGGAGCTCCATAGATAATGAGAGAGAATCATCTAGGGAAGGAGTGGTGCGGGATGAAGTTAGATGGATGGTTTTTGCTTATTTTGTTTACTTTGAACTAGGTCCGTTCGAGATGGCGAAGGGTAATTCTCTCCTTCTAGGCCCAGCTCTTTGCCGTTTTACTGGCTTGCTTGTCATTGAAGTGGAATGTGATTTTAAAGTATTAGTAGATATGGTGAACGGCAAATCTTCCATTCCATGGGATTTGAGGGTGTACTTTAAGAAGATTTCTAGGTACAAGAATTTGGCCAGCTCTTTTACACATTGTTATAGGGAAGCAAATGCGGTAGCAAATGGTTTATCTACACTGGCTTACTAGGAGAAGTGCTTTTTTTTTTTTTTGTACAAATCTATCGAACATCCCCACCCATGCTTGTGCTTACCTTTCATTAGATAGAGATCAAATTGGCACTTTTAGATTTGTTTAGATTTGTTCCACATACTCTTCCATGAGTGGTTTGGTTTGCTCCATCCACGAGTCTCAAGTTCTTGTAAATGATGTATCTATATTATTTTATGCAATAAGGGTTTCCAAACCCACCGTTTGGAAAAAAAATGCAAATCATATTAAATCTCTGTGTTATTCATGTTTTGTGCTTGGTTTATTTTTCATTAAATTGTTATGTTCTGAAATCGTTAATAGTTATATTTGTTTCAGCATGTTGTTTCCCCAACTAGTATCAAAGTCGGATTCTTTTCGAAGTAACTATTGGATTTAAGAGAATGATTATATACCAAGGTAAAATTTAACAATTTATTGAGGTTTTAACTCTCTTTTAAGGGTGGAGTATATCTAGATCCAACAAGAATCAAAGAGGATGTTTGAGAAGGATGGTGCAAGCACAAAGAATGATGAGTGGGAAGGCCGGAAGAGTTTAATCTTTGTGTGTTGGTTAACTTTTGTTGAGAAAGAAACTTGACCCTTTATTTCTTAGTTTGATACCTAATTCTTTAAAAATGTAGTGATAACTTGATCAATAGGTAAGACACTTTAGATTTCGAGATGATAAAATCTTCTTTGTTATATCATGAAAAATGCAAAGTAGGGTGAGGTACAAAGATATATTGGTTTTTTGAAGAAAGAATTGTAAAGAGAGAATTTTTAATGGTGAATCTAACACAAGTGATTCAAGTGTGAAGGGAAAAAGTGGTGTCTAATGCGAATTTGGATGAATTAAGAATTGTTCCACTAAGGACAAGACTTTCGTATATATGTTAGAGATATTCTCACAATCTTCAATGTATGGATATTTCAGTCTCTAATAGAATTTTAGATTGTGGTTCTTTAAGAAGTGTGCTATATGTCTCAAAGATGTGGAAAAAAAAATCTAATTTTCTAAAGCCAATTAGATTTCAAAACTACCAGTTTTTTTGTTGTAGATAGAGTTATAAAACCATATGGTGGACAGTCTAAGAAGGGAAGAAATATGTTAATTTTGTACTATTTAGAATCTCAGTGGAAGTGCATGAGGATAAGGAATTCAATATTCCTAATTGCAAATGGTGGTGAGAGAAAAATCTTACAAAGAATGTAGAGTTGAGACCCCTTTAACGAGTTAATTAGAGATTGGGCTTGCTCAACTGCACATGTTTATTTGCTGGTTGAATCAAGTAGACTATTTGATTTGAGTGTATAGTTAGACATCATGATATTTGGTGGAATAAAGGCAAAGCGTTGCTTGGTTTCTGATTTGACAAAAGAAATATTGTCAATGTAGAGTTTGTTAGGAATTTAACATATTTTTCTTTTGGGAAAAAGGAAATTACCTTTTGTAAAATCGTAGTTTCTATAGTAATTTTCAAATCTAATATTGAGTTGGAATAGAGACCAAGTTGTTTCCTATTGGTATTATTATTTGATTAAAAATCAGGTAATGCTGGTATTGAGGTTCATCGGTTGGTGTAAAAAATCTCACATTAATTTCAGATAGAGGTACAAAACACTTAATAAGTAAATTGGGTTCAGAACCTATTAACTTACATTTTTGGGTCCAAGTTGGGTTTTAACTTATTTATTAGTGGTTATTGTGAGCTTTTTGAATTTTTTTTTCTAGACAAGTTCTTGTGTTGGTCTTGTATACAAAATATAAGGGATATTAGGAGGGTTGGTGGTCTTGTATGAAAATATAAGGAATATTGGGGTGTTTGGTGGTCTTATACAAAATATAAGGATATTAGGGTTGGTCTTGTATGGAAAATATAAGGAATAGTAGAGCCATTGGTCTTGTACAAAAATATGAGAGATAAAGTTCTTGAGATAATTCTCAGGTTGGTATTGTATAGAAAATATAAGGGATATTATGGGGTTGGTTTTATATAGAAAATATAAGGGAAGTATAAGGGATATTAGAGGGTTGGTCTTATCTGTAAAATAGGAGAGATATTAAGAGATATAATTTTTAGGATGAGAGAAGTAGTCCAAATTTTTGTGTAGTTTAGATTTTTGCTAGAATAGAAGGAATATTCTTGTATAGATTTTTTTCTCTTATAATAAATAATTATTTCTCTTACTGGATATAGAATTTGAAATTAAGTTGAATCATGTTAAATTCTCATGTTATTCATATTTTGTGCTAGATTTATTTTTCATTAAATTATTGTGTTTTTAAATCATTAATAGTTATATTTGTTTAGTGCATTGTTTACGCAACACAAACTATCTCCAATTCCAAAATGATAAATAATTTTTCTTGAAATAGAGATTTATGACAAATATTGGTTATTTATGGTTCAAAAAATAAGTGATTATTAACTAGAGATTTATGATGAATATTGGTTAATTATTTGTAATTAAAAATTGGTGGTTATTAAGTCACCTCAAAACACAAAAAAAAAAAAAAAACACGCACACATGTAGTCGACACTCATTTCGTGATACTTATATTCATATAGATTATATATATGAGTAATGATATATACAGTAAACTTCTTTTTTGTTTTTAATATAGTACATGCATCCCAAGTTTTGACTTTAATCTAATATAATGCAAGTATAAAAGCATATATGTGTTAGTTTTTATATGTAGCAAACTTTAATAGAAAGTTTATCCTTTACAATTAATTTTTGGGTTAAATTTTCCTTTGAAAAATTTGTCATTCTCACATAGAAACTATAGCAAAAGCAAAATAATGTAAGATCTCATTTTATGCCATTAAAAAGTCTAAAAATTGCCTTCAATGAAAATTTTCTCCAAAATAATAGGCATATATATATATATATATATATATATATATATATATATATATATATGAATTTATTATGAGATTGGAATTGTAGTCAATTATTTTATAATATAGCTTTAAAACCCTTAACATATGAAATCACAATAAAATAATAAATGAATTAGAAATTTTTAAAATGGTTTTAATTTTTGATATTTTAGAAGAAAGTTTGACAATTAGAAATAGTTTATTCATGTTTGAGATAATCTATTTTTGTTTCTACTTTAATAAAAAGCACGCAAATAAAATTATACTTAAGAGAAAAATATGGGTTACATGTTAGCCTAAATAGCACAAACCCAATAGATTAAACATTTACATGATTAGAATATAGAGATAGAAGTAAAGAATTGTGTACCAGTCTTTTGATCCATAACCGTATGCAAAATAGGATGAATCCTAGCAAATTCTTCCTCTCTATAACCTCTGTATGAATTGACTTTGATGAGTGCCTTTTTCTCTCGTAAATTTTATGAGCATAAAGTGTTTTCGAGAAAATTATGGTTAGAGGAGGGAATCTTGCTAATATTTATAGCTAAACCCTAACCCACTCATCACGGTCGAGCTAACTACAACCCACACAAGCCACCATATATTAGACTAATTAAAGACTTTATATCTAACTTAATTAAAACAACATTAATTAATATAAAACCACATAGAAAAATTCTTACATTCTCCCACTTGGGCAAATATTAATTAAAACTATACTTTAATGTGTGCACATTTATGTTGGTTTAGAGATTACTTTTAATCGTCAATCCTATCCCATAGAGCCTTCAACAACGAACCATGGTAGTAATTGTATGTAATCACAAAGAGCCATCCATGGTCACAAATCTTATTAACTCTATTGATATGGACTCAATGTGCAAGTATGGCAAACCGGATAACATCTCATATAAGTCAAACTTTATGTATTATCCATTTTGTCGATTTTATTCTCTCTCATTCAATGCCATAGTCTTTATGTGCCACTAGAGAATGACTTTATTATTCAATGAACTTGCATATGTCTTATCTTTATTGTTTACAAAACTTTAAGACATGTCACAAACTAATAACTGTATACCCTTTTAATCTATGCTCAAGGTTAACACAATGCTTTGAGATTTGCACTTTATGTTTATATATGTATTCAGCATATAACAGGAAAATTTATCAAACGTTATTATGCCAATACACATATAAAAAATGTCACCGAATGCAACAAAAAAATAGATGAAAACTTTATTGAGCATAAATGACAATCAATTCCCACTGAACTATAGCATCTAATGATGCAATTAAACCCATACATTCGACATGCATTTCTAACATACAGACAAAATTCTTTTGTTAGTGGGTCTACAACCATATCATCTGTGAAAATATACTCTCTTGCTATGTCACCATTACGTACTATTTCTTTAATGGTCAAGAATTTGATCTCCATATGTTTAGATCCCTTGAGATCTTTGTGATTATTAATGAATAATACTATTGAATTATTGTCACAATACAAGCTGTATGAATCTATCCACAAAATCAAACACAACTAACTCCTTTATGAGATTACGGAACCAAGCGGCTTGAGCAAGTGTGTAAAGCATGCTATCAACTCCGATTGTATAGTGGAAGATAAAATTGTCTTTTGTTTCTCACTTTTTCAAAATATTGTATCACCGCTAACTTGAAGACATAACTAGATGTCGATTTAATGTCATCCTCACATTAACAAAGTTTACATCTCAGATACCTTACTACCTCAAGGTCACGAGCGTGTTTATATATCGACATGTAGTCTTTTGTCCTCTTTAAGTACCTTAAAACATTTTTGGTAGCTACCTGATCATATCACGGGTTTTCTTGATATTCACCTTGAAGACCAATTGCAAAAGCAATGTCGGTCTAATATATACTTGAGTATACATAATGCTCCTAAATGCACTAGCATAAGGTACGTTTTCATTTAGGTTTTCTCAACATCCTGCTTATGAGTGTGAGACTTATTTAGTTTATCACTCTTGTGACGACGGGAGCAATTCGACTTGCATTCATGCATTAAATTGTTTGAACACGCTTTATTTAACCCTTTGAGATAAATCCAATAAATGGCGAGAACTATTCTTATGGATTTCTATACCGATGACAAATGACACTTCACCGCGTCTTTTATATCAAAACTATGTGACAATATTTGCTTTGTCTCATGCAAGCTAAGATCATTGCTAGCAAGCAAATATCATCAACATATAATATAAGAAGAATGAAATTCCTCCCATCGATCTTGTTATATACATACCGATCTTTCTTGTTTTCAATAAAATTAAATGATGTTACAACTCTATGAAATTTTAAGTACCATTGTCTAAACGCCTATTTGAATCCTTAGATAGACTTTTAAATCTGCACACAAGCTCTCTCAAATAATCAATTACAAAGCCTTTGAGTTGAACCATATAGACTTCCTCATCAAGATCTTCGCTTAGAAAAGGCTTTAACATCTATTTAGTGTAGCTCCAAATCCAAACGAACTATTAATGCCATGACCACTTTGAAAGAATCCTTAGAAGAGATTGGAGAAAAAATCTCTCCATAGTCTATTCATTCTCTCTAAGTGAATCCTTGACTACTAATCGGCTTTAAAACTTCTTTATATTTCCTTTAGAATCATTTTTTATCTTATATACCCATTTGCAACTAATGAACTTATATCCTTTAGGTAACTCAACAAGCTCCCAAACATCATATATTGCATCTCATCCTTCATGACATCCATCCACATACTTGATTGAAGACAAGAAGACCTCTATATAAGTCACTTTGGATCCATCATGGAACACTGTCATAATCATGCTTTCCAAGATAGACAATGTAGTTCGATAATATAGCAGACCATCTTTCCCTAGTAGACCTCTTGATTGGAGCTATCACAACCTCATTATGTTTTTGATGAGTTTGAGGAGTATGATCACGAGTTCAATGACATTATCCTTAACTCTCCTAATCGAGGTTGTGATGTGAAGGCTCCATAACTGCATGTGATGTCTTTGGGCTCCACAATAGTCTAATAGGTAGAGAATCAAGCAATGGTCTCCACCATACTATCATTCTTGATGGTCTATGAACAAGTATTCTCTTCGACCACATATAATTCTAAGAATTTAGTCATTTGTGATTTTACAATTCTCGTGCCTCTATTTGAGTTATAAAACTTGTATCATTTTGAATGATCTAGATATGATACAAAATAACACTAAGTTGTTTTGGATTCCAACTTACTTAATATTGAATTATACCACCTTACCTCTACAGAACACCCTAAACTCTAAGATGGTTTAAGTTATATTTATGTTTCATCCATAATTCAAAGGTGTTAATGGAGCGATTTTAGTAGAACTCTTTCGAATGTAGAGAGCCATTTTAAGGCCTTTCCTATAAAAACTTAGGCAAATTACTTTCACTTACCATACCTCTCATCATGGCTAAAAGGGTGCGGTTTCACTTTTCGATCACACCATTTTGTTAAAGATTGCTGTGCATAGTGAATTAAGTTATAATCCCAAAATCCTCTAGGTGTTTGGCAAACGGCCCTTAAATTTGTCCAATATCATCATGCCTACCATAATATTCACCACCCCTGCTCAGACTGATGACTTGATGACTTTTTCTAACTATTTCTTGACTTTAGTCCAAAATATCCTGAATTTGTCAAGGGACTCGGACTTATCCTTAATCAAGTATATCTATCCATATTGGGAAGAGTCATCAATAAAAGTGATGAAATAAAAATTTATACACAAAAATGTCGTATATGGATCACTAATATCAATATGAATGATCTCCAAGAGATTAGAACTCCCACTCTTGTCTTTTTCTTAATTTTAGTCATCTTACCCCTACAACAGTTTACACAATCCTTTAAGTTTCCTTTAAGAGTAAGGATGATGTTAGTATTTATCAACCTTTCTACTCTTTCTTTAGAGATGTAACCTAGTCTCTTATGCCACAACATATAAGATTATTCCTTAGGTAAATGCCTTTTGAAACAACCTTTTCAACCATACAAACAACGTATATATCGATAAACACAATCTATACAATCCATAGGACATAATGCAACTACCAACTTTATTTGAATTAAAAAACATATAAACAATATTGTTCTTTATTTCAAAAGAATAGCCACATGTGTCCAAACATAAAATAGAAATTAAATTTCTTTTGAAGGAAGGTGCATAGAAAGTGTTCATTAACATTAAATTATAGCCATAATCTAATATTAAGATGACATATCTCACAAACTCAATATCAACTTTTGCTTGTTTCTCACTATTAGTCTTGATTTGGCTTCCTCCGCTTGAACCCCAGATGGTTATTGCAATATGATTAGTTGCACGCTTATCTAGCCATGAAGAACTATATGGGATTTGAGATAGACTAGATTCACAAACTAGAGCTAAAGAATCATTATCTGTAGCCTCACGCTTGGCTAACTAAGCCTTGTATTTGTCATAGTTTTTCTTTATGTGACCTTTTTTTTTTTTTTTTGTAGAAAAGCAACAATCGATTTCTTAAAAGATGCCTTCTTTAGGCCTATCTTACAGTGCTATCGTTGGTCTCAGGAGTACTTTTATGGGTAGAAGTTTTGAATTTCTTACCTTTTTACCACTCAAAGACTAGAAACACACATGGCTTGATGTTCCTTTTCATCTCTCAATTTCCTTCCTCTGCAACCACCCTAGCTATGAGATCACTTATGGACCGTGTCTCATTTGAAAATTGTAATTTATTTTTATAATCCTCAAATCAAGTGGAAGGATATTGAGAGCTCTATGGACAATCACAACAAGTAAGAATAGTGATCTTAAGTGCCCTCAAGCTTACTCTATAAATCTACCATCTTTAAAACATAATTTCTAACTCCATTAGTACCATCATACCGTATGTCAAAAAGTGTTTGTATAAGGACTATTTCAACATTGGATGAAACTCGATACATGTCTAACAAATGTTTTATCATTTGCCTAGCAGGCAAGTTGGCTTACATAAGATGATATCGAATGGATCACTTTATGGCCTTAAGCAAATTCGATTGCTCTTTTCCCAAGTTGCAAATCTCTCATTTTCAACATCGGTACTTTCAGAGTGAGATTTGCAGCTTGTCCTTATAAAGAGTATGGGACACATCCATTGAATTATTCCAAACATTATATTATCTTTTCATTTCTTAAAATTGGAACCAGTGAGAATCTCAATAGTAAATAAATTGCCATTGTGAGTAGGTAACAAATAGTAAGAAAAATATAAAATATGTAAGAACAGTGCAACTTAATATAAACCGTATAAGTACACTCCACGTAAAAGTCACACGAATTATCATACAATCACCTTTAGGCGTAATGCATGATACACAATTGCAAATTTTCTACATGAACAACGGCCGCATGAGGATTTATTCCAACCCTTGTGAATTCACCATTTGGGTGTATGAACTAATGAGATTAGTTATTTCTCAAGCACATATTGTACATGTATCCTTCATGAACTAATACCCAATCACCCCTTTGAAAGTGTGATTAGATATTGAAAAGAAGACATCCCCACATTATGAGACCAATATTTTATAAAATCAAGTGAGTGTGCCACTTTGTGACATCGCCCAATTTAATTTATGAAATTCTCTTATATCAAGAATATTAAACTTTATTTCTTACATAAAACTTTATATATAATTTTAAACCATATAAATGACAAGGTAATACGTCATTGAATTGCATGTAATTATGTTTTACAATAATATAAACTGAATATTTGAATATTGACACGCTTAACATATTTAAAAACTATTAAAAAGTGAAAAATATTTAAATTTTATACTAAAAGTATAGAATCATATTCTCATCCAAATTTTCACAAGTATAATGGTGTCAAAAATATGCAAATAATATGTCAAAATGTAGATCATGAAAAATAAAACCAACGACACCAAAATCGTTAAAATGGGCTTGGACGTGTCAAACGCACCCCAAAAGGTTCTAAAAAAACCGCAACCGGCCGGATGTGCACATGATGCACACCTTGACGGGCTTGATGTGCCCTTATGGTGCGTGCAGCGACGCATGCTTGGGCACTTGCCTTTTATTTTTCCTTTATTATTATTTTTGAGCTAGACGATCCAGACCGATTTGGGCCAACATGCAGTCATCTATCCCGCATGTTGGCGTACCGCGTGCGTTCTAACACATGAGTTGTTGTCGAACTGCGTTCGATGAGATCGTTACGAATATAGAGTCAAGCGGAAAATAAAGTTTAAAATATTCTAATCATGATTTGTAATGCAGCTCGATAACACATGTTAGCCTAAACAACACAAACCAATAGATCAAACATATATATTATTAGAATATAGAGATAGAAGCAAAGAATTGTGTATTACTAGTCTTTTGATCCATAACTATGCGGAAATAGGATTGATCATGGCTAAATTCTTTTCCTCTATGATCCTCTTATGAACCGGTTTTGATGAGTGCTTTTTCTAAGTAAACTTTATGAGCAGAAAGTGTTTATGAAAAATTAAGGTTAGAGGAGAGATCTAGGCTGATATTTATAACTAAACCTAACCCCTCGTGCATGCTAGGCTAATTACAACCCACACAAACCGGTCTCATATTAGACTAATTAAAAGACTTTATATCTGAAAGTTAATTAAACCAAGCTTAAAATAGCATTAATTAATATAAGCTCACATAGAGAAATTCTTACATTACAACCTTTTGATAATGGAGAGAAAAATATGTAAAACAATGTTTGTGAGCTTTTAACCTTTCTTTTTCTTAAGTTCAATAAAAAAAAAATGTGGATTTATTAATGAATTATCATAAAACTCAAGAAAGTATAATTTAAAAAAAAAAAAAACCTTCTTTAAATTTGTGCATACTCATGCAATGCTATAGCTAGCACATTAAGTATCTCGTTTAAAAAGTACATTTACAAGAATGAAATTAAAAGAAATTAACAGAATATTTATTTCCTATTAAATAGCTCATTCTCTCTCTTTTCCCTTTGTCATTTCCATCGTTAAAAATTCAAAAGAAAAATTAATCATAAGTATGACAAATCGATCCATGAAAAAGGTTCTGACCGTTTACGAGTAAGTTGGTTACCAAACATCGTGATCATTTTGCGTTATGAGCCAAAAGATTTTTGCAATTCACCATTTTAGTTTCAATAATACAGATTGCCATGTGATGTGCGGCATACAAAATCAAGAGCAGTTGTGGCCTAATGATTGCCATGACTAAACAATTTCTTAAATGTTTTATATTTATATTTTAATGCAATATGATATTGTTGTTGATACATCTATATATATAAAAGAAAGAGTTTGTGTAACCTTTTGTCCACAATTTCATATAGATTATTGGTTATATTTTGATAAAGTGTAATTTTATGAAATTTTGAAATTATTTTGTATCACTTTTTAGTATACTAATTTATTTTAAAAGTTTTTTATTTATTTTCTTTATTTTTAAGCTAAAAATATTATTAATTATTTAAATTTTACTTCAAATGCAATTAATTATAAAATTTGAAATTAATCAAAGTTTCCTTTTCAATTTGTATTACTATATAATTTTATAACTCACATACACTTACATGTTTCTTATTGTATTTCTTTATTATCAATTTAAATTTTACTTTAAAAGTACAATTACTTGTAATATAAAATTAATCATTTTTTCATACATAGGATTTTAATTTTCATTACTATATAAATTTTGTAACTCATATATACTTACATGTTTCTTTATGTATATTTTTAAATTTTTATTTTCATATAAAAATTTACTTAGAAGTATATATTATAAAATTCTAGAAATAAATATTGAAAATAACATAATCCTCATTTATTATTTTAAATACTTTGACTAAAAAATATTAATACTAATTCAAAATATTATTTAAAATTATTATAATGTATAATTATTTAAATAAATTATGAACGCTTATGACTATAAATAATTGCATATTTATCTATAGAAAAATTCATATTCTATATTTACATATCCTTATTAAAATATTTATAACTATTAAATTCAATTATTTATACTTATTAAAATTAACTAAATATAATTTTGTATAAATTAATTTACATTGTCATAATAAATAAATAATTATATATATTCAAAGTTGTAATATGTTTTAATTTCAATATGTTAGTGTTAATTAAATAATTAATGAATAAATTTATATCTACTATTCAAAGTTACATATACAAAACAAATTTTTATATGCCCTTAATAGAAATTTTTTAAAAAACAATTGAAAAACATGTTACATGAAACTTTAACTAGCAATATAATTATATAAAGTAGTATTAAATTAACGAAAAAGAATTTTATAATTCATAAATGCACTAAAATAAATTAAAAATATAAATTATATATTTTAAAAACCAAACAATTTTTTTTTAAAAATTATTATTTATTAAAATTTAAATATCGTTGGGCACACCACACCGTGCAGGACTAACAAACTAGTAATTTACTAAGGAGACCTGGGAATGTGCACATATAAAGTTCAAAACTTTACTCAATTTAATATAATAGACCAAATTATAAAATTAGGAAACCATTGATTCCCTATTCCCTCTATAACTTATAGAAACTAGTTATCCAAAAGCCTTCATCAAATTTATTCATATTTATTTTTCAAAGATGAGCTCCGGTCAAGGAGGTTATGGGACTGTCTACAAGGAAAACTCTCCAGATGGTCAGTCTTGTTGCTGTGAAAATCTTGAATGTTGCTAAAGGAAATGGTGAGGAATTCATCAACGAAGTTTTAAGCATCAGTAAAACTTCGCATGTCAACGTTGTCATGTTTTTGGGATTCTGTTTGGAGGGGAAACGGAGAGCCCTAGTGTATGAATACATGCCAAATGGTTCTCTAGAGAAATATATCCATGCCCAGGAAAACTCGAGGAGTTATAATCAACTGGGAATGGATAAACTTTACCAGATTTCACTTGGGGTTGCTCGAGGACTCGAGTACTTACATCAAAGGTGCAATACTCGAATTTTGCATTTCGATATAAAACCTCACAACATTCTTCTTGACGAAGATTTTTGTCCCAAGATATCTGACTTTGGGCTGGCAAAGCAATGTATGAAGAAAGAAAGTATTGTATCAATTCTAGG
This sequence comes from Gynochthodes officinalis, assembly GCA_020080225.1. Lineage (NCBI taxonomy): Eukaryota > Viridiplantae > Streptophyta > Magnoliopsida > Gentianales > Rubiaceae > Gynochthodes > Gynochthodes officinalis. Next base: position 35,118,677 of record CM034619.1, on the reverse strand, counting down.
AGCAAGAGGGACAATCGGCTATATAGCCCCGGAATTAGTCTGCAGAAGCTTTGGAGTTGTCTCCTACAAATCTGATATTTATAGCTACGGAATGATGATTCTGGAAATTGTTGGAAAAAGGAAGAATGTCAATGCAGAAATGAGCCAGACAAGTGAGATATATTTTCCACATTGGGCTTATCAGCATCTAATTGTTGACAGAGATTTGAAACTGAAGGGAGTTGTGAGTCCTGAAGAAGATGAAATCGCCAGGAAGATAATACTAGTGGGATTGTGGTGCATACAAATTGATCCATCGCAAAGACCAACAATGAGCAAGGTAATTGAAATGCTGGAAGGGAGCTCGCAGGCCATTGAAATTCCTCCAAAAGCATTTTTTGGTTTTCCTTCGACACCAACACAAGCTTCTTCTGCTACTACAATAGTGGTGTCCTAGTACAATACCATTTCTAAACTAGCTGTGGCATCAAGGGTATGTTAGAACTATCCTTGATCCTGTTTGTGTTTCATGCAATAGATGATCAATTCAATATGTAGATACGTAACACTTCCATTGACACATCAGGATTCACATTTCGCGCGTACAATTTATGGTGCAATCTTTATTACTTATATGTAACTTCAGAATCTAAATTACTGCCATTATCTTTTGAAGTACATTTTACAAGAGGAAGTATTCATGCAAAAATTTCTGGAACCAAATAGTTTCTACCAACCCACATGAAAGTAATAACCAAAAATCATCCAAGAAAACAGGAAACAGTTGACAAACACTTACAAGCAATGCCAACGAGTCCCGAAGATATACTGCTGGCATTTGATCACACAGCCTCCTGTAACCGTCAATATCATGAATGTAAAATTTATAGGTCCATGAAGATTAATTTCTCCTACTTTCAACCTCACCAATACGGGAAATTAAAATAAGATTAGCGCTCTTTAAATGGAGGATCCGCTTGTCAAAAAAAAAAAAAAAAAAAAATGGAGGATCCCAATTCTATTCATTCTGATTTGACCTGACCCATATTTTAACGGGTCGTGGTCCAAAACTTTTTCGTAAAACATGAATCAAAATTCCGTTTAGTTTCAAATATCTATAAAGTAATATACAGTAAATATTCTATTGGATTCAATCTAAACTAAAATGATAACTATGTTATAAATTGTCTAATTTGACTCGATTTGAAAATTTCGAATTGGTACGGTTTTGGAATATCAGCGTTTTGTGAATAAATATTAATGGCTCTAAAGAATATGTTTATATAAGTGAACATTGTGTTCAATAATTGTACTTTGTAAGATAGTATAATTTACGTAATTTAGATATTAAATTTGTAATTTTGTTATCCAAAGTTAACACAAAATAAAAGGAAATACTTTAAAATTATATATATATATATATATACATATATATATATATATATATATATATATATATATATATTATATGTGTTGTGAAAAAATTAAAGATACAACACCTATTAAAATGATAATTTTGAGGTGTGTTAGTCTTGTTTGGCCAAAAGTCATACCTAATCTAAGATAGACTTTCTTTTCTCTCTTTCTTTTTTCTTTGAGTACTCAATTTTCAAACAACATAATCTATTAAAAATAATGTATTTTGATCCGATACAACTTTTTAAATTACAAAATACAATACACTCCTTCCGTCTCAACAAAAAATTCACGCTTAAAATTTTTTTTGTCTCAAAAAAGAGTTCATTTTCAAACCAAACTTCTAAAATACCTTATTAATAATAATTGCCTTTACTACAATTAAAAATAAGGATAAAATATAAAATTATACATTTAATTTATGCATTAAGTGTATTGTACATAATAACTAATAAAAAATTACATTTAAATCAAAGTAGACTTCTTTTTTTCGGATGAAGAGAGTAATAAATACACAATTAAATATATAATTTGATATTTTTATTCTTATTTTTTAATTTGGGATTACATTATTATTATTAGTAACGTTAATCTTGATGTTAACCTCAAAAGTAAAACTTTTTGGGACAAATAAAATTTTGAAAGTAAATTCTTTCTTGTGGAGGAAAGAATTTATTTCATTAAACACTTAATCAATTAAGTTTAAATCCATAACATCATCAAAATAATTCAATCAACGATCAATTGTAAGTCAAGCCCACGCTGTGTGGGTTATTGAAATCACTAAGGTGGAATTTTGGAGCGATCATTTTATGCCGAACTTAGGCAAAATAAAATTTTCACCCCAAATTTTAGTTTTATTACCAAAATTGTTCACAATTTGTATTAGTTATATTATATGTAACTTGATAAATAGTTGTATTTTAACCAAAGTGAACTCTTTTTTTGGACGAGAGAGTAATAATTAGGTATACAAGGTTAATTATTGACTTCAATGCACACGATGTTGTGGTTTAAAAACAAACACCTCTGTGGGACTCACATGGATCAAAAATTTTTATTTAAAAAGATTGCTTTTCTTTCTTTTATAACTTTGTTAATTGGCTTAAATGCATATAAGATTATAGTACCCAAAAAAAAAAAACTATGATGGGAAGAAAATTTTGAAAAAACCTATGATGGGAAGAAAATTCTATGGTTAAAAAAATTGAGTTTGAGACGCAAAGTGAAAATTTAAGGTTTTATGTCCATACAACCATCTACTGCTCTTGTCAAGAGCCTAAAGCAAAAAAATGTTAAAACGACTTTGCTTTCAAACATGATATGACTAACAAATTCCTCCATTTTTAGTATAGTAGTAAAGCAACCATGGATTAAATGTGTTGAAACATATTCCAAATTATCATATACAAAATATGTGAAAAATTAGCCTAAGAACAACTTACTTGTATCAACGGGTCGAATATAATCACATGATGAACTATATCCATTATCCACGTATTAAAATGCTTCCTTTATGAGTAGAGAATAAGAAAAACTTTTCTTATAGTTTTTCCAAGACTATACACTCTCATGTTGGCAAAGCACCTCATATTGGCAGCACCACACACCTTCATCACCTTGCTCACTCTCTTTCTCTTGGTTTTATAGAAGTCCTTAGACTCTTGGTAGTCCTCCAAAGACTCTCGGTAGTCCTTAGACTCTTGGTAGTCCTCTAAAGACTTTTGGCATTTCTAATCGCCATGTTAGTGGGCATCATGGTGGACATCATGGATTAGTGGGCATCATGGTGTCTTTTTGACTTCATGGGGGTTATTTCCTTCATCTCCCACTCGCCCATGATAGTCAAATTATAACTCTCTCTTTTATACAAAGTTCATACAAGCAAATAATCTGTGCGACCAGCATACACTGAGAGCTCGATGCTATACATCTGTTAGAATATATAGCACTCATATTTGGGCATAATTATTTATAGTAGATTTTGTATGCATTACCTAGATCAATTAGTCACATTATATTTCTCTTTGATCTCTTTAAATATTATATATATTGTATTCACAATTATGATTAAAACTCAAAAGAATCATAATTGGTCGCACTTGAATACAAAATGAATGTGACAAATAACAAATTGATCTTCCTCTTTCTTCAATCTCTTAATTTCAATTCAATTTGCTTTTCTAGAAATGTCCTGCTAGATCGCATCACTCATGATCGTGGCAACATTCTAAGATAGCAAACATTGAATAAAAATTTTAAGAATAAGATAAGAGTTATAAGGGCACTCCAATTGAGGACTTATCCTCGTGAGTCTCACACGGCTTGAAAGTTGAGATCAAAACTTTCGCCAACTCATTTGGTCGCCTTATGCTCACATAGTATGAAATATGTGCTACGGTATTCTCTCCTTTCCCATGAGCGTATGTCTTTACATTTAATACCGTATAGATGATAGTTCGACATTCACCATGTCTAACTTGAGTTCACATATCTACTCATTTTAAATATCAATCCATCAACTCACATCTAGCATTAAAGACAAGTAGAGTGAAATGTGTGGTCATTTCACTTTCGATCATAATCAATATTATGATCTCATCTTAACATTTTGTTAAGGCGACATATATATTTTAAACTTGAGCTCTCAATTATCACATAGATAATAAGTTTAAAATTGTCTCATCTCTATTATCACACAAGAATAGAGGCGATTACCGATGTGAGTGGGCTAATCTTCCATCCATCCACATACTTTCAACAACAAATATAATGCACAAAGCATTATATGATACATAAAGCATTATATATTAATGCACAAAGCATTATTATGCATAAATGTTAAATAAACTCTTAGGCAAAAATATCAAGAAATTGTGAACTTTTGGGAAATACAAAATATTCAGTACATTAATTTCTACACAATCCTAGAGATTTCACATGTTTAAGAAACACATCTCTAGGGATTACTTTTGTCATAGGATCTCTTATCATTCTATGTGTAGATATGTACTGTACGTTCACTTCTTTTTGTGCAACCATGTCTTTTACAAGATTATATTTGGTATCTATGTGTTTGGTCTTACAATGAAATTTAGGATCCTTAGTGTATGCTATTGTCGCTGCTATCACAATTGACCAATATTGATTTGCAGACGTTAGCAACACCTAAGTGATCATAAAATCTTTTAAGCCAAACACCCTCTTGTACTGCTGCTGAAAGTGCCATAAATTCAGCTTCAATTATTGATAAGGCTATACACGTTTGTTTCTTACTACTCCAAGAAATGACACTATTATTTAGTAAGTAAACAGATTTAGAGGTAGATTTTCTTTCATCTAAATCTCCTCCCCAATCAGCATCAGTATAGCCTTCAAGGTGCAGATCACTTCCTTGATAACATAATGAATAATCAAGCAGATATTTTAGATACCACAATATCCTTTTAACGGCAACCTAATGTGCTTGACCTGGATTGGATTGGTACCTACTTACCATTCCAACTGCATAACAAATATCAGGTCTTGTACACATCATAGAGTACATCAAGCTTCCAACAGCACTAGCATATGGAACACATTTCATATGTTCATGTTCTTGTGAAGTCTTTGGACACATTCTACGACTCAATCCTTCGCCTTTTGCAATAGGAGTATCTATGGGTTTTCAATCTTGCATATGGAATCGTTCAAGGATTTTATTTATATATGTCTCTTGTGAAAGAGATAATAATCTCTTTGAACGATCTCTTGAAATCTTAACTTCAAGAATATACGCTTCACCATGTCTTTCATTTCAAAATTGGAAGATAACCAATTCCTCACAATTGTTATAAACTCCTTATTGTTTCCTAATAAGTATATCATCAACATATAATGATAAGATCATATATTGATCCTTGGATCTTTTGATATATACGCAATGATCTTCATCAATCATGGCAAAGTCATATGATATTATGGCTTTATGAAAACGTATATACCATTGTCTTGATGATCGCTAAGGCCATATATCGATCTTAAAAGTCGACATACTTTTTGTTCTTGGCCTTTTTGTTATGAAACTAACAGTTGTTCCATATATATTTCTTTTCTAATTCTCCATTGAGAAAAGCGATTTTACATCCATCCGATGTAATTCAAGATCCATACTTGCCACTATAGCCGTAATTAGGCAATTGAGGTAAATCTCACAACAAGGGAAAGTTTCTTCATAATCAATTCCTTCTGTTGATTATACCCTTCGCTACAAGTCGTGCCTTGTATCTTTTATCGAGCCATCGACTTTACGCTTTATTTTGAGAACCCATTTGTTCCCAATGGCTTTGCGTCCTTTTGGGAGTTCAACCAGTTCCCAAACTTGGTTTGATCTCATTGACTTCATTTCTTCTTCCATTGCTAGTATCCATTTTTCCTTATCAAGGCATGTTAGAGCATCATTTGCATTTTTTGGCTCATCATTTTCTTGTGGAACAATCATGAAAGCTTCCCCTTCAATGTCAAAACGTCGACGAGGAATGCTTTTACGACTTGATCATCGTGTCGGCGTTGTTCACCTTTTAACATATCATGTTCCATAATGCTCCCACTCGATTAGATAATGGTGGTATCATCTCATCGAATGATTGAAATGATGATGGTGTATTAACTCCTACTATTGGAGTAATCTCATTATCTTGTTCCGTAGTTTCATACAAGGATAGGTCTTTACCTATCTCACCCACTTTAAAATTCATTCTCTAAGAATGTGACATCTCGTGATTCCAATTCAGTAATACTCCCACTATCTTATACACCTACAAACACATATCCTTTGGAGTGCTCAGAGTATCTTATAAAAGTACTCTTTTTACCTCTTACACCCACTTTTCCATATTTGTTTGAGGTATCGTGAGTATAGGCAGCACACCCTCAAGGTTTGAGAAAACTCAAATCTGGTTTTTTTCCTGTCCATAACTCATATGGAGTGGAAGTAACTGATTTAGTAGGCACACGGTTAAGTATATAGGCAGCAGTTAACAATGCATCACCCCAATAGGTAATTGGTAAGTTAGCTTGTGCCATCATAGACTTAACCATTTCAAGTAGGGTTCTATTTCTTCTCTCCGCAACACCATTTTGTTGAGGAGTTTCAGGAATAGTCAATTATCGTTCTATTCCTTTTTCATCACAAATATTTCTGAACTGATCAGAAAAATATTCACGACCTCGATCGGTTCTTAATGATTTTATTTTCTTGTCTAATTGATTTTCTACTAAGCTCATAAATTTCTTTAAGTAACGTAATGCTTCAGATTTATGAGAAATCAAATAGACATTACCAAATCGAGTATAATTATCTATAAATGTGATGAAGTAAATAGCCCTATGCCTTACTCTTTCATGCATTGGACCACAGATGTCAAAATGGATCAATTGCAAAAGAATCTCAGCTCTTGTTTCTTTTCCAAATGGTTTTTGTGTGGATTTTCCTGCCAGGCAATTCTCACATATAGGCAAATTGACGCTTTCAATATTACCTAATAAGCCTTCTTCAGCTAGCCTTTTCATTATATGTTGGCTAATGTGACCAAGTCTAGAATGCCATATATTCACATCACTTTCATAAGAATTATAAGATGTGAATAATGAATAACATACATTAATGTTATTATAAAAAATATCAACACTAAAATCATCTAGAAAATATCCAGAATATAATAACTTGTTCTCAAAACAAGTCAACACCATAAATATGGAATATTAAAACCAAGCTTAACTAAAACCAACACATAAACTAAGTTAGATGTTTGTCCTAACAATATGCGATCACCACGCATGTTTAATTGGCAAGTGCCAATTCCTTTCACTTCCACTTTGGAGTTGTTCATTACATTTAGTTCCACTGGAATTTGTCGAACTCCACGAATGTGACCCTTTTTATCACAGTTAAAACATTTCACTTTTGAAATATTTTTCTTGAAAGGACGCTTTCCTTTCCTATGTTGGTTAAGCTTTGGCCTTTTGCCTGAAGGGGCTTTTCCCTTGCATTTCCACTTCTTATACTGCCCACTTTGATACTTGCGTTTGAAGCCCGAAGCTCCTTATGAGCTAGAACTTGCACAAAATATGCCAGTTTCTAGTTTAGCCGTCAACAAGTGGTTATCTTCTAGCTCAAGAAAACGCATAGCATTTTCAAAATTTTGATATTTTCATTGTGGGTCAAGTGGACTTTCATATGTTCCCAATATTGAGGCAAGGAACGAATCACTGCTTGCACTTGTTGCTCATCAGTTAATATGTGGCAAAGATCCTTTAACTCAAGAATCATAAGATTCAAATCTTATAGTGAGTTGTCTTAGTTTGGTAACTGATGTACTACCAAACCTTGATGCTAAAACAGTTCACATATCTTTGGCATTATAAAAAATACATGAACTCTCGCATGACATTATTGTCTATGCTACTTAGCAACGTAATGCGAGTAAGAGAGTTCTTTTCCATGCAACAAATGTATTTTTATCTCTTCGATATTGAGCAAGATTTCCATTTTCGTGCTCTTCCATAACCTTTGTTAAGATCTTCTAGTGCTTATTGCTTTTCTAGCACATACCGGATTTCATATTCCATTCCATAATTTTCACTGCTCATTTTGTTTTAGTTCAGCAACAATATTCTTAGATGCTAAAACCATTGTTTTTGAACACAAAGTTCTACAGACATATATGCACGAATTATGAATGCCTATCATTTATGCATCATTTTACACTAACTAATTATATTAACAAATAATTTCACATAAGGTCTCAGATTCGAAAGTTCACTATGTTCCTAATCATCGTTCGAGAATTCTCGCTTGAAATCACCATTAACATAATCATTTATGTAAAATCGAGTTCACCAAGTTACTAAAACTTTCTAGAACTACCCACTCAAACAAAGATCATAAAACATGTAATGATTTTTATATCTTGTAATTATAACATAGCATAATATGATTTGAACTAATGTACAAATAACATATGCATCAAATCATACTTTAATTTCAAGATAGATAGCAAGCATTTCAGACTTCATATATATTCTACTTGTCCACCAAGGAAAGTCCTCTATTTATAAAGGAGATTTCCTTGTTCACATCATGTTCAAAAGACAAGCAATTAAGTTTGGAGAATGAAAAGCCAAAAGTCTTCATTCATCATTGAAATGAAAAGCCAAAGTCTTTCATTATGCTTGACGCATGAAAAGCCAAAAGTCTTCATTCATCCTTAAAATGAAAAACCAAAAGTCTTTCATTATATTTGATGCATGAAAAGCCAAAAGTCATCATTCATGATTGAAATGAAAAGCCAAGAGCCATCATTCATGAACCACCATAGACTTCATATATGCTATCATAAATCATCACATGCATATATGATATTCTCTATATCAAAAACAATATGAGCAAAAAAATACTTAAAAAATGCCTCAAAATATGCATATTATAAGTATTTATACGTATATTCATTACTTTATACGCATCAAACATGTTCCATTAATATATCAAAATGAAGCCAATTTTGATACGAACATAAACGCATTCATACAATTCCCAAGGAGCTCAAACGAGCTCGTATGAGCCTCATCAAAATTTCTGCATTGACTAGTCAATGATTAGTCGAAAGAGACAAAACTAATTTCCCAAAGTTGGAAGACCGGTTCACAATTTCTGGACAACTTAGGGATAAAATTGTAATTTTATGAAACTTTAGGGACCATAATGTTGTTCTCAAACAATCAAAGGACCCAATGAAAATTTCAGTAAAACTTGCCTGACCGTCACTGTCAATAGTGAATGACAGTTGCCCACAAAATCGAATTTTTTTTTTTTTTTGTGCAACTTTGGAGACTTGTATCTCCTTCATTTCAAGTCCAAATTGATCATATCATATATCATTTTGAAACCTGAAGTATGTAGTTTTCAAATGTGTGGGTGGTGTAAATCACGTTCAAAAAATTTGAAAGATACAAAGCCAAACATGATCATTCAAATCTGAAAACAAATTTCCAGATTCAATCTTGATGAACCCATGACTTTGAGACTCAAACTCCTTCATATTAAGTTCAAATCGGTCATATAAGATATTATTATAAACCTGTAATATCTAGTTTCAATTTGTACAGATATGTAAACGTAAAACAAAAATTGAGAGAGATACAAGCAATCAAACACGACTACTTGAAAATTCGATTCGGAAAGCAAATTTCCAGATTCGAATTTTGAGAATCGAATCTTCGTTGATTCATATCTCTTTCATTTTTTCATCCAAATTACACATATTATATACCGATTTGAAGCTGTAATGTCTAGTTTCATAAACTATAACCATTACAAACTATATCATTCCATATTTCTTGAAAAATACACTACAACAGAGGTCGATCATCATACTTGAACAAAACATTCATATAAGAAAATATGAAGATTCATTCTATTCATAGATTTCATGTTTAACCATATTCTAAACATGATAAATAACCAGGAAACAAGTAATTCATTCTCGATACCAATGTTGGAAACATATTCCAAATTATCATATACAAAATACATGGAAAATGCCCAAGAATGACTTACTTGTATCACCTGGTCGGAATATAATCACACGAGAACTATATCTACCATCCACAGATTAAGATGCTTCCTCTGCGAGAGAGAATTTAGAAAAAACTTTTCTTATAGTTTTTTCGCAAATACCACACACTCTTCCTCTTTGCTCACTTTCTTTCTTTTGGTTTTATAGAAAACCTTAGACTCTTGGTAGTCCTCCAAAGACTTTTGGCATTTCTAATCGCCATGTTAGTGGCATCATGGTGGACATCATGGATTAGTGAGCATCATGGATGTCTTTTTGACTTCATGGGGATTATTTCCTTCATGAATAATTACCCAAACATTAGCAATCGATCTATATGTTTTCATGGTATAGTAGCTCAAAAATTAGCAATTCATATTCCTTACGGTTGAAATCATGTGGTATGCACAATAGGAAACAAGAATTTCTAAATTACCAAAATTAATGAATTGCCTAGGCACCTCTTTACTATGAATTTTAGCAATTATAAATTTTAGACACATTAACTATAAGTGTACACATATACTTGGTAATATATCATTATTGAACCAAGTAGACAATAATAAAAATAATATAGATCATTGATACCGCTTATGGATGGCAAAATAAACCTAACCTAATCAATATACTATTTTGACTCATTGGATTGGGTCAAATAAGTGAGATGGATTATGTTTTAAATAATAATTTGTAATTTTATTTAAGAGATAACATCATTTATTTCTCTCGAGATTTTGTAATATAATAAATCAAACCACTGAATTTGAAAAAATAATAATCACTCTCGACTAATACCAACTTAATTGAAGTTGGTAAAAATGACAAAACCTCGTAAAATTTGATATAGTTTAAAATTTTTTATTAAATTTTTAAAAAGACAAAAAAGATGAAATTTAAAGATGAAAATTTAATAAAAATTTTAAACTATATAATAAAAAATTTAAACTATAAAGATGAAAAATTAATAAAATTTAAAGATGAAAAGACCTAAAAATTTGAGCTTAAAAACAAAATAACTATATAATAATTTTTTTCTTTTGCATTAAAATTTTTAACTGTTTTATAGTTCAAAAATTTTATTATACAATTTAAATTTTTTTATTAAATTTTTAACAAAAATTCTTCTTTTTTTTCTTTTTAAAAATTTAATAAAAAATTTTAAACAATATCAAAATTTTTAAGGGTTTTTTTGTCTTTTTGCCAACTTCAATTAAATTGACTATTAGTTAAGGAGGGCAATTGTTATTTTTTCAAACTAAGGGGTTTGATTTGTTATATTACAAAATCTCAGGGGAAGTAAATGATATTAACTCTTTTACGAATTGAATTGAGTTGAATCCAATCTGACTCAACAGATTAAAATATTAATTTTAAAAAGTTAAAAGGTAGGTGGTCAACAATTCGCCAAATTTTAGCAACTTGAGTAGAATTTGGCTAGCTACCAGTGGTGGGTGGCCAACTAATCGCTTTAAATTTTTTTAAAATTAATAGTTTAGTTTATTGGGTCAAATTAGGTTCAATTTAACCCAAATTTGGCATGTGATTATATGGAATGAGTTGGGTCATGATCCATAAAAGTATAACTTATAAGTGATCCAATTCATGAATAACTCAACCTACTCATTTTGTACCTTGATACCGTTAAAATCAAGATAACTAAAAGAAAGTGAAACAACTTACACAATAGGATATGAAGTAAGAAAAAATTTAAAGTACATTGCACGAAAATAAATAGTTTTAAGGTATAGTTTAGTAGAACATTTATGCCACTGCAGTTACTAGAAGAAAGCATCGCTTTTTAATGGCAATTAACCGAAAAAAAGTACAAAAGAAATGTTAAACCTATTAAGTTCATGTGCTTTAGTTAGACATTTTAATAAAAAGTTAATCAAATTAGATTCTATGGAATGCATGATTCACGAATTACTCATCCATAATCAAATAATAATTGATATGCAATAACTGATTATGCTAACAAGGAAAAAGAATAATTTGAAAAATAAATGTAAAAATATAATAAAATTGTTAATTAATCCTAATTAATAATTTTTGCATACAATTGTTGAGAAGAAATGACTAAAAGAGCAACTTATTAGACAATGCTTCAAAGAATCCTAACAAATATTTTAGAATTTTATAACATAGAGTTCTCTATCCCGTAAAAATCCCAGAAAAGAATTCCAGTTTTAGACCAACACCTTTACAATGAAAAGACGCATATGCAAGCATGATGGGGCGGGTGGGGAATCTAAATAAGTAAAACATTTAAAATAAAGAGAAATATATATCTTTAGGTGAGGAAAGACAATAAATGGAAAATATACTTATTGAAGATAAAGAAAAGATGTAATTATTGTTTTAAAAGAGATGTTTGATAAGAGAAAAGCATGAATGCTTAGTATTCATATTTTAACATATGCAAATAATAAGGAAAACACCAATTATTACAGATAACCAATGTCCATCTGAGTTTCCAATAATTATGGTGGAAAGGTAAGACAACCATAGTCAGAGATCATCAAAACTTGATGAGGTTGAATGAAATATATAAATCGAGTGATGTGAAGATAGTAGTTTTCTGTTCCAAACAGCATCTTTTAGATCTTCACATCTAACTCTTGAAACAAGTGTGTAAAATCTTTTTTTTTTTTGGACAAAAATACTCATGCATGCAACATCATGGGAGTTCTACACCTACCAATTTACTGCAATAAGTTTTCTAAGAAACTATTTTAGTCCATTAACTTCCTTATTGATCCAATCTCGGATAATTGAAAAATTCAGCAAATTATTTATGAAAGTAAACCACTTACTTTGCACGTAAATGATAACTTTAGGGACCAAACTTGTTAGGATGTAAGGACCAAATTTTGCTATTGATCCAACTTTGTATCTAGCATTAGTTAATCCATATCCATTCTCCTAGGTTGGTCCAAAATAAAAAATTAAAAGGGCTAACTTTCTTTTTGTGAGCATTATGGGTCGTATTGGTCCACAATCAAAATGTTGGAGGACCCAAAATAAGATACGCACCTCATTGAGTAATGGAGATCCAAATTCGTTATGGAAAACTTAAAAGTGCTAAAAAAATTTCTTGAGTATTAAAGGGTCTTATTGGTCCATAATCAGAATGTTGGAGGACCAAAAATAAAAGAGGCACCTTATTTAGTAATGGAGATCCAAATTGATCATGTAAAACGTTCAATTGTGAGTAACATGAATCTAAAATAGAAGAATTACATAATTACAACTAGTAAGATGCTACTCTACAAATATATTACACCAGTCAATTGCACATGCCTTGCACACCATGTTCTTTAAAGTGGCAAAACAATTTCTTTTTAGAATGTTACTGTAGTTTTCTTCCAACAAAATTAATTTATTGCATTGATGATTAAATGAACCACTTTAATTTATATGCCAAAATGATCAAGCATAATACCTACAAAGGAAAAGAAAATCTAATGGTTCATACTCATTGCACGGATAATATAATCATTTAAACTGCAAAATTAGCTTCCAGTATTTGAATTTAGATGCATTGTCATACTACATTTTTTTACATGAATCACTTATATTTTCTATTTATAGAATAGTTATTACAAACAACAGCATAAAATTGAAGTAGTTTTGCATGTAATTTTTTGACTCAATTCTAGTATTATTATGGCTACTCCATCTTTCTTTTACTTGTCCTTCATATTTACTCCCATATGCTATTAATGGAGATTTCTCTTTGACTAACATAAAAGGCATGTATATGCTCAAAAGATATCTCCCCTCTATTTACCTCTCGACATACAAAAGTCCCAAAACTCATACTATTTCTTTTAATATTTTCTAATATTCTCTCTCTTCCTTTTTTTTTTTTTTATAAAAAGATAAATAATATTATTAACTATTACCGCTAAACTATACAGTAAATGTCTTAAAAAGGACTCTTCTTAACTCAAAAGTCAGCTAAGACGAACTAATGCCCAAATCAAAAGAAACCCGCCCACCTACAATGGACGTAATAACCCTTCCTAGCTAAAAAGCTAAGAAAACATAACTCTAGCCCGCGGCCTTTATACACAAGGCCCATCGTCCTTCAAATTATGGCCTTACGCCGTGAATCATTGTGAATGCTCCTCCTTCCAAGCTAGAACCCTTGATGAGAGTGCACTTGCCAAGAACCACATGAAATCGCCACTAGCTTTGAAGTCTAGCAAACGGGTATCCGTGATATACCCTAACACCGCCTCCCATAGTAGGGACGCAAAACCACCACCAAACCAAAAAAAAAAAAACATGTACTGCTCATGAACAATAAAATTGGTCATGAACATTAAAATTTTGAAAATTTTACTATTTATAAATAGTAAAATACTGTTTATGAACAAGAAAATTTTCACACCATTGTTGCACGTCAATCACTCAAGAATGGCAGAAAACTTGAGAGAAACGCCTCTTCGACTGCTTTTTTATTGTCAACTCTATTGTCGTAGACTTCAATATCTACACCAATATCTAGATTTTCCGCTTATATCCTTCTCTTTCGATTATTTTGTTATCATCAAAGGCTATTTTCTTCTTTTCTTCTTCTCTCACCCTCTCAAACAGCTCATTTCTTCCTCTTTCACTTTTAAACAGCTACTTTCTTTTTAGCTCTTTATCTTGTTTAGTTGTCCTCAATGGCTAGTTTCTCTTTAAAAATTTAGTTATTTTTCTTTTACCCTTATCTCCTGTGTTAAGAGTATAAGCAATAATAAATTTGACAGGAAACAAAAAGAGTATGTATTTTTTCCCACCATAGAAGGATATAGTGGACTCACCCCAATGAGTATGTATTTTAGCTTAGCTTTTGTTTTGATTGATCTTTTAGCCACACGGGCGATTTGTATAGCAGGCTTAGAGAGATATAGAGATACAATAGAGAAATATTCTCTTTCTTGAACCTTAAACTCAAAAGAATTACTAAGATTGCCATAGCCAATGGGTAAAATTATACATGGTGATCTTTTTAACAGTAAATGTAACTACTGTTTTATAGGAAAAAAAAAAGAAACAAAAAGAGGAAAGTGGCAGGATATTATTATCTTTTGCTTCTAAAGCCTCAACAATAAAGACAAGAGTGACAATGTGAACTTTAAAAGTTTGATTGTCTAACATTATTATTCTATGTTTTTAGTTAAAATACACAAAATTTAGGGTGTTAAACTCAATATTTTTAATTAATTTTCCAAGAAAAGTAATACTCTCTCCATCCTAAAAACGAGCCCATCTTAGTTAAAGTATAATTTTTATTAATTTTTAAGTACAATTTATTTAATGCATCATTGAATATATAATTTTATATTTTTATATTTTGAATACACATAATTATTACTAATAAAGATATTTTTAATTTTTAATTTTAATTTAAAAATAGATTTTTTAGAATAATAAAAAAATTTAAAGTAAACTCTTTTTATAGAAGGGCGGGAGTAATACCGAAAACATAAATTGCATTCACTTGTCAGCAAATACAAATAGTCACACAACTTTCAAAAATTTTTGTCCTTTGATCACTCATTTATTTGTTTGCACAAAATAGTCAATCTATTTCTGAAATTGCTGAAACTGCTCCTTTCATCATTTTAGTCAGTTTGACTATAAAAAAAAATTAAATCACACGTATACGTGTGGCCAGTTTCAAAGATAAAGTTGTTGAATACAAAGTGGACAAATCTCGAAAGCAACATCAATTACAGGCCAATATGGTCACAATCAAATGCAATATAGGAACTAAGGGCGACAGCCCGTTTCTCTCCAAATTTTTACTATGTGTAGGCGGTTAAGGTGTGAAAAAGTGTGATTTTTTTTTATTTTTTTGGTAGCAGGTGGTTCTTATTTTTAAGAATTCGTCCCTGAGTCTTAGGGTTTTTGTCCTCTATATGAGAGGTGGATGTCCCTAACTTGGGAGGAGGAACTGGTAGGATCATGAAAGGCCTAGGCTGGAGCAATGGACTAGGATATGCCTTGGCTTTTGAGGGCGGTTGCCATTTCAAGTTGTTCAGGAGAGACCTACTAGCAGGATTTTGTTTCTTTTTTGTTGTTATGTTTTTGTTTTAGTTAGGCTCAAATCTAGTAGTTAGATAGTTGCCTTAACCAACACACTTTGGTTAAGGAGAGTCCTCATCGATGGACAATTTATGTACCATATTAACTTTCTTTGCAGTTAATATAACTACTTTCTTTTGGACAAAAAGAAATAGTCCTTTTATAGAGAATTTTTGGAAAAAAAGTTTTGAAAGACTAAAGAGTGTGTTAGAAGCCATAGCTATTAGTTTCATTTTTATGACCACTAAAGTCTAGACAATTTGTGGCTGTTTCAAAACATTTGATCTGATCTGAATCCGATTCGATTTGTAATGTATGGATCCTGATTCGAAATCAATTTGAAATGTTTGGATTGAATCGGATCAAATTTTGAGTTGAATTACTTTTGATCCAATTTGAATTGAAACCTCTTTCTTTCTCTTCAAACACAATATTAATTTTAAACTCATATTTTAACATAAAATATTCTCTATTTTTTATAAAGGTAATAAATAATTTTTATATAAATATTTTAATTTGTGTATTTTCATGAAAATTAATTTGTGTATTTTCATGCAAATATTTTAATTTTTTTGTCCCAAAATTAACTAACTATAATTAAAAAATTATTTAGAGTATAAAAAACTATAATAATTCACATTTTATAACTAATTTTAACCATTTCTGGAGAAAAAGAAAAGCTATGATTTTGTTTTTAATTTTTCATTGGACCAATTCAGATAATGTCCAATCCAATTGGATCCTTCTTGAAATACAAAGTTGATCCAATAGGATCTAAAATTTTAAATAGGATTATATCAAATTAGCCAGTTTGATTCGATCCATAGACATAAATGACCACTCCAAATTCGTGTGGAAAATTTGGTTGAGAGAATCATTTACTTTCTTTTCTTTTGACTAAATCAATTACTTTCTTCCGACTTCACAAATGGAATGAAGCGTTTCAACTCATATTATTGATTTTTTATTTGTACTAAACTCAAATTTACTGTCGGGGCCAACTTCTGCACAGGTGTCAATTGACAAAAAGTTATGCAGCATAATGAAAAATATCAATGAAATTATTAGTGATTCACACAATACTTTCGTGGTAAAAATTAATAAACAATCATTTTATTTTCCACATTATTATTTTTACTCTACTCTAAATATCTAGTACTTTTTCTTTCTGCTAAATGATGTGATGTTAGTTAATAAGCAGCCATTACTTTAAACATTTAAGGTGTGTAGAAATTACGTTTGAAATCACATTTTTACGCTTTCAATATAAAAGTTATAAAATAAAAATTATATTAAAAATATAAAAAATTGTATTAGTGAACGTAAAAATACATTTTAAAATATAAACTATACACACATTTTGTACTTTTTCTACCGTATAATATTGCATTAGTCAATATGATAATTCATTAAGGAATTTTTTAGTGCATATTTACTGTTAATAAAATTGATTCCCAAAGGAAAATTGTTGGTTTGTTACCAAAATTCAACAACTAAGACTTGAAAGAGAGTCAAAACATGAGACTTGAATAGATTAAAGAACTGGGCTCTACCTGCAGACTTTTCTAACTTAAGAAGATCTAAAAATAAACACTGTTGGTCAGAAATTTGTAATGGATTGGTAGAAAATCTGTTCCGTTGATTCATTATCGTGTACTGTACAATGGTGTGTGAAAATGTGAAGATCGGTAAACTTTTCAACTTCATTTGCTTTCCCGATTTTGTACGCTATCCCATAAAGTCCATTGTGGCGATCATCAATTCCTTTCAAGCTATTATTCTTTTCGTGAACTCTATAGCTAAAGTGATTAAACATGGTTGATGCTTTGGTTTCAATTGTTCTACAGAACCTTAGTAGTTTAGTTGAAGAAAATGCAAGGATTTTGACAGGAGGGAGCGATCAGGTGGAAGAAATTTCCACGGAGCTAAAGCGCATGTAGTTGCTCCTAAAAGATGCAGATTCAAGAAATCACAAAGACGGAAGTGTTTGCAACTGGTTAAGAGAAATTAGGCTTCTTGCTTATAGGGCTCAGGACATTGTCGAGACATTTGCGGTTGAAGTTGCTTTCGATAGAAGAAGAGGCTTCAAGAAACTATTGGCTTGTATAGACAGTATTTCAAAACACGTTTTGAATTCTAAAAATGTGTTTTCATGTTTTTTGAAATAGTGGTGGTGAGATAAAAAAATATGTTAAAAAACGTGTTTGAAACAAAAATAAATTTCAAAATACAAACTAAACAGAATACTTAATATTCATGGATAAACTACGTTCATTTTTTCTAATGTTTAGTTTGATTAGCAAAGGGTATATTGCAATTTTATATTGCAATTTCAAAATACCAATTAGTACCTCCATTCAGCCAACAATTTTTGAAATGGCTAATTAGTTAGATCAACAAAATGAAAATCAAAACGTATCTAACAATCCAATTTCGTGAAAAACACTCAATTTCAGTTGATTAGATTAACCAAATCAAATTCAAATGTAGAAAGTTCCCAATGTGATTAACAAGAAATCAATATTAGTTGTTCATCTCTCGGAATTCCAAATCCACGACTCTTATGTTTGGTTTGTGTTTTTATTTGAAAAAGTTAACATTTTTCAACTACAAAAATAAAATATCTACTAAGATTTGGTTTTTTAACGGATTACTATATTATGCAACAGATTTTAGACCTGATCAAGAGCATCGTATTTAACTACTCCGCTCCGATTTTAGACCTGAACAAGTGCATCTTATTTAACCACTCCGCTCCATGGGATACAAAGTCACAACATGTGACTTTAAAAGTTGGGTTCAGTTGACTGAGATGGACATAATCGTGCACGATAAGGTTCAATTCTGCATGATAAATAATTAGAACTAAGTGGGCTCTGCTTGCACATTTGTCTAGTTTTCACATCTGAAAAGTAAACACTGTTAGTCAGATACTTGTGATGGCTTCTTTGAAATCTGTTTCGATGATTCAAAAGCGTGTGGTGCATGAAAATGCCAAGATTGATACCCATATTGAAAGGGTGTTTTCTGAGATAATGATGATACGACAGAAGTTGTTTTAAAAATGTAGTATGCCTTTTAAAATGTGACCGTACGCATCCTTAAGTTTCTTTCCAGATTTCCACGCTACAACAAGTCCTCGTGACTACTCGGTAATGAAGTAGTGGCCACAGTTCTATTTTTTTTGGCGATCTTCAATTCCTTCAGAGCTCCTATTGTTATACTGAACTCTACAGCAAAAGAAATAACACATGGCTGGCGCGGCGGTTTCGATTGCTCTCCAAAATCTTAGTACTCTTGTTGCAGAAAATGCAAGAATTTTGACAGGAGTGAGCGATCAGGTTGAGGAAATTACTGCAGAGTTAAAGAGAATGCAATTGTTCTTAAAAGATGCTGATTCAAGAAATCACGAAGATGGAAGTGTTCGCCACTGGTTAAGGGAAATTAGGCTTCTTGCTTACAGGGTTGAAGACATCGTGGAGACATTTGCAGTTGGAGTTGCTTCCAAGAGAAGAGGGGGTGTCAAGAAAGTTCTCAAAAGATTTGCTTGCATAGTTCGTGAGGCTAAAACACTCCGTAATCTTAGCCTAGAAATTGAAAAGGCTAAAACGGATATAAATAAGATCACTTCTAGTCTCCAAAGGTATGATATAAAAGCCATTGGAGCAGGAAAAAGTTCAAGTGCAGGAAATGAAAACCAATGGTGGGAAAGACAAACTTTTGCCCATCAGGTTGAGGAACACTTTGTTGGGATGAAGGAAGATATGAAGAATTTGTTATCCCTTGTTCTTGATGATGACAAATCCCATCGTGTGATTTCCATATGGGGGATGGGTGGACTTGGCAAGACAACTCTAGCTAAAAAGATTTTCAACACCAGCGATGTTCAGCGATGTTTTGGGCGTTTGGCTTGGGTTTGTGTGACACAACATTGCCGAATTAATGTCATTCTGCAAGACATTTTGATGCAACTTGCCCTGAAAAAATGAGAGGGGTGAATTGCGTGGGAAACAGGAATTGGTTCAACAAATATATCAAGTGCAGAAAGTGACAAAGTGCCTAGTTGTTCTAGATGATATCTGAAGCCAGAGGATTGAAAAACCTAGTTGCTGCATTTCCAATTGCTGATGGGGATAGCAAGATATTACTCACCACTGTAATAAGAAGATAGCAGAAATTGGATTTCCTTATGCTCTAAGGTGCTTGACTGAAAAGGAAAGCTGGGAATTGCTTCAAAAATAGCTTCCTGAAAAAAATGTTGAAGGTAAGAATTTACATCTCCATAAATTTGATTGCATAAATTATGGTCTTGCATTACTTTTGCATTTATTCGTTTTTGAGTTAAGTGGATACATCTATATTTTGTTCAACTGAATGTTAATAACACATTAAGGAATCACAGAAATTGAACTTATTTTAAGGTGTGAAAACATAGTTTTTACGATTTTATTTGCCCCACAACAATCATAGTTTGCTTTTGGATTATTACCAAATTACTTTTAGCATACAATAAAATCAAATATATTCCAAGCGGAAAAGTCTAGAATTTGTACAAAGTGTAAAATGAAAAGTAAACATGCCAACCTTTTCACGTCCGATAAGCCAACATTCACATTTGACAAACTAACTCAACACTGGATGTGTTATATTCACATGAAACCTCAATTTGTGGATGACATGGGCCAAAATTATTTCTTGTTTTGACAATGAAAAAAGGAGGAAAGTTTCTAGCTGTTTAAATCTGCAATCATGTCCTCAAACATAGATATGTTGAAAACCTATGTGTACATTCTCTTTTTCAGATTTTATGACATGAATTTTTGTACTAAAAACTTAGAGTTGAAAATTAAAAATACAGATATCAATGCCAATAATATTGTGTTTTACAACTTCATTTTCGGTTTTTTCGACTTCAAGACTCAACAAAATCGAAGATGTTGGGATTGAAATGGTTTGCAAGTGTAGGTCTACCATTAGCAATCTGTGCTTGGCGGAATTTTGAAAGACAAGAATTCTCTAACAATGGCAAATGGTGAATAAATGCATTAGCTCCTATCTTGGTAATGTGGAAGATGATCGAGAGGAGGGAGGAGCAAAGGTCTGAGTTTTTGTCTTTGAGTTATGATGACTTGCCATATTATTTGAAACCATGCTTTCTACCTGAGCATTTGAGAAGATGAGAGATAGAAGTTGCAAAACTTTATTTGTTATGGGAGGCCGAAGGTATGATTTTGTCACAACATCAAAGGGAGGAGGGATTATTCCATGTAGCAGAGCGATATTTGAATGAATTGGCACGAAGGTCTATGGTTCAAGTGAAACCGCATGAATTTGTGATATCTCAGAATACCTTACATGTTCCTTCATGACATGATGCGAGACTTGTGTTTAGAGAAAGGGATGGAGGAAGAGTTCATTAAGGTTATAGATTTTCGAGGTGTAAGGCAGTCTTCATTGGATCCATCCTTTTCTACTATTTTTCTAGCGATTAGTGATCCACATGGATATTGAGAGTGTTGTTAAAGCAAGAACTAGTGCACAGAGAAGTGTAAACAACTTCGATCTCTTCTGTTCCTGAATTTGGATAGGAAACTTTGTCGAAAAGAAATGGTTTGGCAAACAAGGAATAGTGAATTTGGACGACTCAAAATCGCTTCGAGTACTACAATTTGAAGGTTATGACTTTCAAGGGAAGAAATTGCCTGTGGATTTACGCAAATTGATCCACCTAAGGTATTTGAATGGAAACAACTGCAAATTGGTCAACCGCCATCATCGAGCTGAGTTGCCATTCCTGCATACCCTTCATGTACAAGTAAACAATGAAATAAAAGTACCTAATGTTCTTTGGAAGATGAGAAAACTAAGGCGTTTGTTTCTCTTTACCAATGGACGTTATACGTAAAGGTAAATCACTACATGGTTTGGATAAACTTGAGATACTACGGGTCGATAGCAGGACTGATGAAATTTCTGATCTTTCAATTTTGTTTAGTCTGCAGAAGCTTTTGGTGAGAGTTTGTGATAACAATAGCCTTCACTATATCATTGATTACATTAACACCAAATTGAAGGAGGCAGCGGTTTGTATTGATGGTCGTGGATTTTGTTAGTTTGATCAAGGGTATGTTCTTTTGAGAAAGGTTCTAATGTGTGATAAATCGAGTCGCTTGGGGCTATTGGTAAAAATCAACAAGTTTCCAAGGTATGAACTCGGCTTGTTGCAAAACCTTATTGGGTTATGTTTGGAAAGAAATAAAATTGAGGAAGATCCCTTTGAAACACTTGAGATGCTCCTCGATTGAGACTTCTCTTTAGGGCCTGATTGTTATATGGGAAAGACATGACTTTTCATGAATGGGGTTTTCTCAACTTAGAATTCTTCGAATTTTCAGTGCTATCCAATTTGGAATGTTGGAAGGTGGAAAAGGTTCAATGCCAAATTTAGCTTCTTTGATGATCTTGGGTTGTCAAAACTAAAGATGATTCCAGGGATTGAAATTTGTTGTGAGCCTTGAAGAATTGGTAATTTATGAAATGCCTATCAAATTTTGTGACAGATCAAGATCAAAAACACAAATGGTCAAAAAGGTGATGATTACGAAAAATTCAACATGTTACTTTAATTTCTCAGACCACCCTGCTCAACTCTATTCGCTTCTGGATCAACGCCCCTACTTAATAATAATTTAACCTTTCTAGCTCCTGAATGTAAACCTTATGATGCCTTTTCTTTTTTCTTCCGAGTGGAAAAAATTTTGCATTCCTTGCTTTTAAGAATTGAAATATTGAATTTATAACGCCATAACTTTTCTTGCCTTCTTGTTTTACAAGATTCTTTAACATTAATTGATATCGTTGAATTTATATATACTGCTTTACATTCAAATTCTAAAAGTTAAAAAAAGTAAAATACTTTAGAGTTGAAAGAATTAAAAGGGCTAAAACTTTTAGGGCAAGTTATGTTGACCCCGACTATTTATTCTTTGTGTTGTTAAAATCTGACTAGACCAATTAGTTTGTTGAGAACTCATTATGAGTGAGTTTGGTTTTCAATGAAAATTGGATTAAAAAAACTAATTAAAACTATATCAAACCCTAATTTGACTGGCTTTGACTTGGTAAAAATCTTTATTTTTATTGAAAATAATTTTATTTTTTAAAGAAAATTATAATTTGGCCACAAATTTTTAAAATACTCATATTTTAATTATAAAGTTTTTAATTATTTAAAATTAAATGTGTTAATTATTTATACTAGAGTCTTTTTATAATTTTTAATATATTTCTTATTTTAAATATTTTTATATTTTTTTCCAAAATATTATTCAATTATACATTTAAAATTTCACATAATTCATACTAATTTAAACTTATACACTCAAAACTAAATAATTTATCTCTAATATATTTGTATATTAACTTTAATATTTTTATAATTAATCTATATTAGTTAATGATAATGACATCATCTATTTTTTTAATTACTATCTATCCGATCAATCCACCTAGTTAACCCATAGCAGGTCACTTTATCAAATATAAACTCAAAATTTTCTTTACAAATATAGCGGTCAATGCTTTTGACCAAAGCGATTAAAAGGCCCCTTTATTCACAAAAAAAAATCGAATTGTCGTTCAAACTTTTTCCTTTCATTTTTTCACTTGAATTTTTTGCCCATTCAATCATTTTCTTTCAACATTTCGTTTATTCAAAGTCGCATCAAAGGCATATCGCTGGGAGGATAAGCATTTTCAAGGAAAAAAATTACGCTATAGAATGGCATTTTTCCCGTCATTTTCACTTCATTCCTGCTCATTTAATCATTATTCACGATTCACATTCCGTTCACATTCTTGATGTTGTTTGGATGCCGTTTTTGGTTTTCTTTGAATTGTTTGCATGGTGTTGACGACATAAAATTCTTCGACATTTTTGGCGTCTAATTCTAAAAATGTAGAATTCATTATAAAATGTAGAATTTACATAAAATGTCGAATTCTCCATAAAATGTCTAATTCTACATAAAATGTCGAATTTGACATTTTACGAGAATTAGACATTTTATGTAGAATTCGACATTTTATGTAAAATTCTACATTTTATGTCGAATTCTACAAAAAATGTAGAATTATACATAAAAATGTAGAATTCGACGTAAAATGTAGAATTAGACATTTTATGTAGAATTCGACATTTTATGTAAAATTTCTACATTTTTATGCCGATTCTACAAAAAAATGCGAATTCTACATAATAAAATGTAGAATTAGACCTTTTATGTAGAATTTACATTTTGTAGAATTCGACATAAAAATGTCGAATTTTACGTCAATTTTACGTCTAACACCATGCAAACCTAGTTCAAAGAAGAAACTAAAACTCAAAGCAACATTAGCAATCCGAACGTAGGCAAGGTCGAATGGAATATTGAATCGATGAATAATGATTAAATGGGCAAGGAATTTTGAAGTGAAAAAATGACGGAAGAAAATGTCATTCTATAGCGTAAATTTTTTCTTGAAAATGCTTATCCTCCTAGCGTATATGCCTTTGATGCAATTAATAAACGAGATGTTGAATCAATAAAGAATGATTGAATGGGCAAAGAAATTCAAAGTGAAAATGAAAGGAAAAGTCTTGAACAATGTTTCGCTTTTTTTGGTGAACAAAAGCCTTTTAGTCTTTTCGCTTGGTCAAAAGATTGACCCGCTATATTTGTAAAGAAAATTTTGGAGTCGCTATATTTGATAAAATGACTTCCAAAGTCGCTATATATGAAATTTTCCCATCTTAATTTCATTTATTCATTTTTAAATTTGATTCTAACAACATTGGCTTTAATTTAACTCCTTGTTATTTAATAATAATTATTATTATTAAAGATATTTTAAAATTTTAATTTAAAAGTAAATTTTTTAGAATAACAAAACATTTCAAAATAAACTTTTTATGAGAGAGTAGTACGTTGTTGTTGGTCTTCCCGTCACCCCGCCCACGTCACCCGCCACCATAGTTTACAAGTCGTCCAATTAGGCTACTAATATTTTTTATTGTTTGATTTGACGAAAGTTCAGTATTTTTATTGTTTGTTTTCATACATAACCAAACAAAACTTTATTATATCTACTCAATACATAGTGCGTGTTGACCGTACGAGAGCCGATGTAGGTATGGACCGTATGGTGCTCAATCTCTCGCTTGAGCGTTGACTCGGTTTATTTAAAATAATTTTTTATATTTTACACAGCAAAATTATTTTTAAATATAAAAATATTTTAAAAATAAAAATATATATTTTACAACACAATTTTTTAAACACTCTAATTCCCATTAACCTTTTGTCCCTTTGAAATGAATATTGAATTTGAATTTCTTAGAAAAAAATAGAAAGGAAAATTGAATTTGTATACTACTAATCACTTATAATTGTTGAAAATTTTTCAAGGTGAAGGAGGAAAAGGATAGAGATGTGCAACAACTCAAACTTGGAAAAATGCAAGAATTCCAACGATTTGGAGGATGCAATTTTTTGTGGGAATCCACAATGGTATGATGCTACTGTTCTTTTCATTATTTGCCTTTCCTACTTTCCCACCTTGTTCCACCAAGTCATTGTGGTGATCATCAATTCCTTTGAAGCTCCTATAATTACACAGTACTCAGAAGAAGGCAAAAGGAGAATAAACATGGCTGACGCTGTGCTTCAAGTTGCTCTTCAAGAACTTACGAATTTCATTACAGAAAATGCAGGATTTTGTCAGGAGTGAAGGATGAGTTTGAAGAAATTACTGCAGAGCTAAAGAGGATGCAATTGTTCTTAAGAGATGCAGATTCAAAAAATCACAAGGAGGGAAGTGTTCGCCACTGGCTAAGGGAAATTAGAGAAGACATCGGGGAGACATTTGCAATTGAATTTGCTTTGCCAAGAAAGTTCTCAAGAGGTTTGTTTGCATAGTTTGTGAGGCTAAATCTCTTCAAACTTTTGGCCTGAAAATCACAAAAGCTAAAATAGATATAAATAAGATTACTACTAGTTTACATAGGTACAAAAGCCATTGAAGCAGGGAAAAGTTCAAGTGCAGGAAATGAATCTCAATGGTGGGGAAGATAGACTTACGCCTGTTAGATTGGGGAACACTTTGTCAGAATGGAGGAAGATATGAAGATATTGTTATCTCCTGTTCTTGATGACAAACGCCATCATGTGATTTCCATATGAGGATGGGTGAACTGGGCAAGACAACGCTTGCTGGAAAGATTTACTGGCACATAGACGTTCAATGGTACTTTGGGTGTTTCGCTTGGGTTTGTATAACGCAACAGGCCCAAATCAAAGAGATGTATTTTGTTAGGAAATCATGTATGCCATAAACAAATTTATAGGTAGCTAAATTAAAACATGATTTTTACTGTGATCAATTTCAATATCGTATAAAATAAAAACCTGCTTTTGATGATCAAGATTGTGTCGTCGAAGGAAGATCTCGTCAACCACGCAAGCAGACGCTTGGCCTCTTAGGTATCCACACGAACTAGTTCTTAGGATCCTCCCGATTGATTGACACCAAGCCAATATGCTAGTTTCTTCAATGAGCGCATAATCCCGCAAAATTTGAATCGCAAAATTTAGAGTTCAAGAGAACTCTAACAAAACAAAAGAATAACTTTTTCTCTCGCCTTGCAGTGAACTTTGGTACGCCAAAAATTCAGACGCACGCCACTTTTTAACTTGGCGTCAGTCTCCTATTTGATAAGTTATTCTTTGTCTGTTAGACAGTCTAACGGACTTATCAGATATTCTATCATGATAGAGTATCTGATTAAATTAAAAACTAATTTTAATTTTATTAAGATAAAAGAATTTTATCTCATCAAAACTTATGTTATAGGAGATTTTTAGGTTAATTATTTTACAAATTAACCCCAATAATTATCACATAATTATTTAATCATTTTAACTTAAGAACAAATTCTTTATGTGTGTGACCCTTTAGGTTCTTAATCACTTGGCAGTAAATAACAAATTATAATCTTAGATTTAATTGGCTTTAGTACAAAACTAACACATTCTGCAAGATATTCTGATGCAACTTGCCTTTGACAAAATGGGACAGATGAATTGCAGAGAATTGGTTCCACAAATTTATCAAGTGTAGAAAATGACAAAATGTTTGGTTGTTCTTGATGATATCTAGAGTTCAGGGCATTGGGAAAGCCTAGTTGCTACATTTCCAATTGCTGAAGAGGATAGCAAGATCTTACTCACTACTTGAAATAAGAAGATAGCAGAAATTTGATTTCCTTATGCTTTGAAGTGCTTGACTAAAAAAGAAAGCTAGGAATTGCTTCAAAAAATAGCTTCCCCGTGCAAAAATATTGAAGGTAAGAATTTACATCTCCATAAATTTGGTTGCATAGTTATGGTCTTGCATCACTTTTGCATCTATTCCTTTTTGAGTTAAAGTGGTGGATACACCTATATTTTGTTTAAATGCAAAATAGATAGGGTCATTTCTAGATGTTTTATATTCACATTAGCCTCAATTTGTGAATGACATGTAACAATTTTCTAGCTAAAACAATTCTTCAATCATCTCCTTAAGTACAAATGCTTGAAAACTAGTGTCTTTAATCTCTTTTTCAAATTTTATGACAAGAAGTTTTTGGTATTAAAGACTTAGAATAGAAAAAATTAAAAATAGAGATATCAATGCCAATAGTATTGTGTTTTACAACTTATTTTTGGGTTGTTTTTCTAAACTTGAAGGCTGAAGAAAACTGGAAGATGTTGGGATTGAAATGGTTCGCAAGTGTGAGGGTCTCCCTTTAGCAATCTCTGTGCTTGGGGGAATTTTGAAAGAAAAAAAAAAACTCTAACGGAAAGGGAAATGGTGAACAAATATGTTAGTTCGTATCTTAGTAACGTGGAAGATGATAGAGAGAAGAGCAATTGCCCAAGTTTTGTCTTTGAGTTATGATGACTTGCCATATTATTTGAAACTATGTTTCCTCTACCTGGGCAATTTTTGAGAGGATGAGGAGATAGAATTTGCACAACTTTATTTTTTATGGGAGGCAGAATGCATGATTTTGTCACAACATCGAAGAAATGACAAGAGTTTAATAGATGTAGCAGAAAGATATTTTGATGAATTGGCCCGAAGGTCTATGATTCAAGTGACACTGTATGAATTTGTGGTATCTAGAAAATATCATTTGTGTTCCCTTCATGGCATGATGCGAGAATTGTGTTTGGAGAAATCAAGGGAGGAAGAGTTCAGTAAGGTTATAGATTTTCGAGATGTAAGGCAGTCGACATTGGGTCCATCTTCTTCTACTAATTTTTCCTCCAGGTTAGTGATCAACATGGATGATGAGATGCTAGATGATACCGCTAAAACAAGAAGTTATGAACAAGAGAAGTGTCAACAACTTCAATCTCTTCGCTACCTAAATCTTAATAGCAAACTTCGTTGGAAGGAAATGATTTGGCCAAAAGGAGTAGTCAATTTGTAGGACTCAATATTTCTTTGAATTGTACAATTTGAAGGTTATGATTTTCAAGGGTAGAAATTGCCTGTAGACTTAGGAAAATTGATCCACGTGAGATACTTCTATGTAAACAACTGCAAATTGAATGAACTGCCATCATCAGTAGCCCAATTGCCATTCTTGCATACCATCCATATACATGTAAACAATGAAATAAAAGTGCCAAATGTCCTCTGGAAGGTGAAAAATCTAAAGTATTTGTATCTCTTTAACAATGGACATTATACTGAAAAAGGAAAATTACAACTGCATGGTTTGAAAAAGCTAGAGATACTATGTGGACATGATAGTAGGACTAATGAAATTGCTGATCTTTCATATTTTTTAAATCTACAGAAGCTTATGGCAAGAGTTTCTGACAACAACAGCCTTCAAGATATTGTTGATTACATTGATATGAATAGGCTAAAGTTAACAGAGATAGTTCTTTGTATTGATTTAGGTCATTTGGAAGAAGGTTATGCTCCACTATGGAAGGTTTGAATGTGTGATAAACTTCACCACTTAGGTCTGCTGGTGAAAATGAGAAAGTTTCCAAGGTATTAACTTGGCTTATTGCATTGGGTTAAGTTTTGAACGAAACAAAATTGAGGAAGACCCCATTCAAACACTTGAGATGCTCTCTCAACTGAGACTTCTCTTGTTAGGGCCTGATTGTTATATGGGGAAAGACAACTTTTCATGAATGTGGTTTTCCTCAACTTAAGATGCTAAGACTTTTCAAAATATCCAATTTGGAATGTTGGAGGTTGGAAAAAAGGTGCTATGCCTACGTTATGTTCATTGATGATCTTGGGTTGTCAAAAGCCAAAGATGATTCCAGATGGATAGAAATTTGTTGTGAGCCTTGAAGAATTGGTAGTCTATGAAATGTCTATCGAATTTTGTAACAGGATCAAAGATGCATATGGTCGAACAGGGAAAGATTACCATAAAATTCAACATGTTCCTTCAATCTCTGTGGACCGACTTCCTCAATTTTACATGGGAAGATCAATCTTCCTAACTTATAATTTTATACCTTTTTAGCCCCTATGTATGAGTCTTTCTGATGATTTCTTGAGAATTAAAATAAAAATAAAATTTCAGTTGTTTTACTTACTCTTTTTTTTTCTTGCTAAAAGCATAAAAATTTTATTAGAAATGAATTTAGCTGGTACATAATATCTTTTTGTTTAAATAACCTTAGAGGTGATCACGATTTCTGTTATTGGACTGAAATCATAAAAATGGTCCGATGAATTGGAATTAAAATTGTGACAGATTTTTCCCTTTTGATTCATGATTTTTACGAACCAGAATCAAAATCGGCAATTCCAAACCATAACTGGCCAAATAATAAATTAATTAAATATTTGATTATTATGTATTCTTTTTTAATATACATTCTTAGCTATATTTAGCATCCAATTTTTTTCAAATTCTCACTAATCTTCATTCTTTTAATTAAGTTCTTTTTAATTTTTCTCTTTAAAAACTATTAGTTGGTTTCTTTTATAATTCTCAGTTGTCAACTTTTTTTCTTGCATGGTTTTGATTTTTTAAAAGTTGACATTAATATTTTTGGTTGTATATATCAATTTATTCAATTAATAATGTAATTTTTTAAAGATTAAAGTTTATAAAAATAAAATAAACTCTTTTCTTATTTTCTTTTTTTGTCAAAAGCAATAAATGAAATTTTATTAAAAATATTAAAGGAATTATATAAAAAAATACTTCATCCCTTATTATTTTGTATTTTTAAGGAGGGTGATGAGTGAATTTTATTTTTTTATACTTACCACATCAGTCATTGTGAAAAATCACTAAAAGTATCATTACTTTTTGCTAAAAACTAATGGAGTGTAAACAAAAAACACAACTAAACCTAACAACTAATGTTATTTATGAAATGTGAACGAACCATTTCTACACTCAATGAAGTCGCATTTGGCAAATGCCAACGTACAATTTTTGCAATCAAACGTTTTGACCATTCTATTCTTGACCAATTTTTTAAAACAGTAATAAATTGGAAGACAATGTCAATTTAATCAATTATGATAAAAACAATTGGCAATTCTAAACTTTCTTGTTAAAGGGGGTAATGGAGTATTTTTTTTTTCCCCCCTTTTTTTGGGACTCCTTACGAAAGTATCATAAAGATTTATATACAGGGACTAAAAATGTTATGAAGTTATATGTGAGGAATGTTGATCCTCCCAAATGGAATTGAGGAGGTCGATCCACATAAATTAAAGGAATGTGTTGGATTTTATCATAATCATCACCCATTTTACCATCACCACCTTTGATCCTTTCACAAAATTTGACAGGCATTTCATAGATCACCAATTCTCCAGGACTCACAACAAATTTCAGTCCATCTGGAATCATCTCTAGCTTTTGACAACCCAAGATCATCAATGAACATAAATTAGGCATTGCACCTTTTTCCACCCTCTAACATTCCAAATTGGGTAGCTTGAAAAGCCTCAGCATCATAGTTTATAGGATCAAATTCTACAGCACTGATTTAGGGTAGCAAGATCTGATCAGTAAGATTGAATCATAGGATCATAAGATTTTAGAAAAATTAAGAAAATATAATTTATAAATTATTTTTAAAGAAATTATTAATCAATATCTGAATAGATATATAGAAAATTCTTGTATAGTTTATAATTAAATTATGTTACTTTAATTTTTATTTCTTATAACATTATATGATTTTCTCAATATTTCATTTGTTGTCACGGTCGAAGGGTATTTATGTGTAATTTATTTTTTTATTGTTAAAAACTAGTAAAAGTATGATTAAAATAATTAAATTATTTATCTAATGATAAATTTTAATTTTACTTATATATGAAAGTTTTTTTTTTTGAAGTAAATTTAACTATATTTTATTCACATAATAAACGTAGAATTGTGGTTAAAATCAAGATCATTTTAATAAATTTAGATCGTAAATCATAGGATCGATGGGATTTAGAGATGGAGTAAATCTTAATTTTACTTAGAGATCAAGTTTTTTGAGTAAATTTAACTATATTTTATTCGCATAATAAACGTAGAATCGTAGTTAGAATCGGAATGTTTTAGTAAATTTGGATTGTACAATCATAGGATCGGATCGACTGATAACTATGCCCAACATTCTAAGTTGAGGAAAACCTCATTCATGAAAAGTCATGACTTTCCCACGTAACAATCAGTCCTAACAATAGAAGTTTGAGTTGAGGAGCATCTCAAGCGCTTCTATGGGGTCTCAATTTTGTTCCCTTCCGCACTTAAACCATTAAGGTTTTTCAATAAAACAGTTCATATCTAGGAAATTTGCTCATTTTCACCATTAGACCCAAGTGACGGTTTATCACACATTAAAACCTTCCTAAAGGAGCATGCCCTTCATTCAAACAAGCAAAATCAATACAAACTCTCATATCAATACAGAGTTACATCCTTCAACTTTACCCCATGCATATCAATGTAATCAATGATAGCCTTAAGACTATTGCTATCACAAACTCTTGTCATAAACTTTTGCAGATTTGACAAATTAAAAGATCAGAAACTTCATCAGCCTTACCATCAAGTCCATCAATTATCTCTAGTTCTTTCAAATCGCTTGGCCGTAATTTTCCTTTTCCAAAGATAACGCCCATTGTCAAGAAGAAACAAATGCTTTAATTTTTTCAACTTCCAAAGAACATTAGGCACTGTTATTTCATTGTTTACCTGTACATGAAGGGTATGCAGGAAGGGCAACTCGGCTACTGATGATGGCAATCCATCCAATCTACAGTTGTTTATAGTGAAGTATCTCAGGTGAATCAATTTTCCCACATCTACAGGTAATTTCTTCCTTTGAAAATCATAACCTTCAAATTGTACAATGCAAAGTGATTTTGTGTCCTCTAAATTGACTATCCCTCGTGGCCAAATCATTTCATTTCCAAAACATTTACTATTCAAATTTTGGCACCGAAGGGATCTAAGATGTTGACACTTCTCTTGTGCACTAGTACTTCCTTTTTGTTTCTCAACATCCATGTTGATCACTAACTGGCAAGAAAGAAGAGTTGAAGAGGATGGATCCAATAAAGATTGCCTTCCACGTCGAAAATCCATAACCTTATAGAAGTCTTCTTCCCTTCCTTTCTCTAAACACAAATCTCACATCATGTCATGGAGGGAACAAAGGTCATATTTTCTAGACATCACGAATTCATGCGGTTTCACTTGAACCAAAAACCTTCGTGCCAATTCATCCAAATATTTCTCTGCTACATCTACTAAACTCTCATCGCTTCTTCGGTGTTGTGGCAAGATCATTCCTTCTGCCTCCCACAACATGTAAAGTTGAGCAAGATCTATCTCCTCTTCCTTCCAAAAACTGGCCAGGTAAAGGAAGCATGGTTTCAAATAATATGGCAAGTCATCATAACTCAAAGATAAAACTCGGGCCACTACTCCTCCCTCCTCTTGATCATCTTCCAAGGTACTAAGATAGGAGCTGAGATATTTATTCACCATTTGCCATTCTGATAGAGAATTCTTGTCTTTCAAAATTCACCCAAGCATAGATATTGCTAATGGTAGACCTCCACACTTCCGCCACATTTCAATTCCAACATGTTCCATTTTTTGTTTAATCCTGAAGTCTAAAAAAACAATGCCAAAAAAAAATTTGATATCTCTCCTTTTTCAATTTTAGATCCAAATCTCTAATATTTGATTATAAAATTGGAAAGAGTATGTTGACAAAAATTTTCACGGATATAAACAAATTAGAGGTGTATCCATCACTGAAATGCAGGAAGAACCTAATTTATGCAACTAAATTTATGAAGATGTAAACTCTTACCTTTAACACTTCTTCTGGAGAATGCTATTTTTTGAAGCAATTCCCAACTTTCCTTTTCAGTCAAGCACTTCAGAGCATAAGGAAATCCAATTTCTACTACTTTCATATTACGAGTGGTGACTAATATCTTGCTATCCCCCTTCAATAGTTGGAAATGCAGCAGCTAGGCTTTTCCAATCCTCTAATTTCCAAATATCATCAAGAACAATAAGACATTTTGTCACTTTCTTCACCTGGTAAATTTGTTGAACCAATTCCCTGTTTCCCATGCAATTCACTTGTCCTATTTTTTCAGGGGCAAGTTGCATCAAAATATCTTGCAGAATGTCTTTGATTTGGGCCTGTTGTGTTACGCAAACCCAAGCAAAACGCCCAAAAAATAGCTAAACGTTTTTGTGCTTGTAAATCCTTCTTGTCTTGCCCAGTCCACCCATCCCCCATATAGAAATCACATGATGGCGTTTGTCATCATCAAGAATAAGGGATAACAATTTCTTCATATCTTCCTCCGTCCCAACAAAGTGTTCCTCAATCTGATAGGCGTAAGTTTGTCTTCCCCACGGCTACTTTCATTTCCTGCACTAGAACTTTTCCTTGCTTCAATTAATGGCTTTTATATCATACCTCTGTAGACTAGTAGTAATCTTCCTTATATCTATTTTAGCTCTTGCAATTTCCAAGTTGACACTCTGAAGAGATTTAGCCTCACAAACTATGCAAGCCAATCTCCTGAGAACTTTCTTGACACCCCTTCTTCTATTGGAAGCAAATTCAACTGAAAATGCTTTGATGATGTCTTCAACCTTGTAAGCAAGAAGCCTAATTTCCCTCAACCAGTGGTGAACACTTCCATATCTGTGATTTTTTAAATCAACATCTTTTAAGAATAATTGCATTCTCTTTAGCTTTGCAGTAATTTCTTCAACTTCATCCTTCACTCCTAATAAAAATATTTCATTTTCTACAACTAAACTGGTAAGTTCTTGAAAAGCAACTTGAACCACAAATGTCAACCATGTTTATTCTCTTTGTTCTGAGTACAATGTAATAATAAGAGCTTTATAGGAATTGATGATCACCACAATGAGTTGTTGGAGCAAGGTGGGAAAGTTGGAAATGAAATTAATGAAGAGGAACAATAGCATCATAGCACAGAGGATTCTTAACCCAGCAGCCACCCAATTTTGTTTGACTAAGAGAGCAGGGTTCAAATATTCCATCCCACTTTCATCATTTCCATTTCGCTGCATTTTCATCATTTTTCCATCCCACTTTTAAAAATATTCCAAATTTGAATTGTAGCACATTCCCATCATTTTCCTACTTCACATTGTAAAATTTTCAACAATTATAAGTCACTCAAAAGTATTCAAATTAATATTCCTTTTTCATTGGTAGGCTTTGTCAACACTACCAAGGCTATGCATTGACATGGTAATATATAATGGGGTTTAGTTTGATTATATGTGAAATCAAAGAATAAAAATACTAGTAGCCTAATAACAAGTAAACAGAAGTGCTAAATCAAACAATAAAAGTATTACTAGCCGAATAACAAATAAATCAACTAATTAGAAGACTGGTAAACGATAGTGGCAGTTGACATCATTGGTCTGACAAGGGGATGAACAATTACTTCTTTTGTTTTTTGGACAAATTATCTCTTTTGAGATTTAACAAAACTACTAAGGGTATATTTGGACAAAAGGTTTTTATTTGCAAATAAAAAGTAACTCCTTTTCTCAAATAAAACATCACACTCAAACACATTTTTATTTCAAAATTTAAATTTTAAACTTTCCCACTCAAATTCTTCTCAAATAATTTGAAAAAAATTCCCTCTCATTTTTCCCTCTAAAATACTTTTTCTATAAAAAAATACCCACTAAAATTTTCACACAAACTAAAACAACTTTTCTCAAATACATCACATTCCAAACATACCCTAAATGATGTTTAAAATTTAGAAAAGCTATCAATACTGCTTTAACATAATGACAATTAAAGTTAATTAATTAAATAAGTGATAAGACAAAAAAAATTCACTTAGAAAAATAAAATATACTGTTAAGATTTATTTTAATTACAAAATGATTCTTAAAGTAAGTTTTAAAATCTGATTAAATAAAATTTAATATCTTTGATTTCTCATATTTTATGTTTTTCTTTTCTTTATGTGAGAAATCATTTCGTAATCTTATTGTGCATAATAAATCAAATAATTAAAAGTAATAAAAATATAATATCAATATATACCTTTAGAATTTTTGAAAACTAATTAATAAAATTAAGAAAAATATTTTTACAACATTACTATTTCATCATCGTCAAATTTCAAAAAAATATTCTCTAATTTTTTTGTACCTTAAATATTAATCTATCATTATTTCCCCTTTATATGATTAAATAATTAAATTATTATTTTATTATTTTTGTATCTCTATAAAATTTTAAAAAATAATTATTTGCTTAAATTTCTTGTAGTTTCATTTTGATTACTAGAATTTGATGTAATGGTTGTAAAATTAAGAATTATATTTATTAGATTGAATTTAAATTGTTTGAATAAAAATGAAAAACAAGCATAATAAAATATTACAATATTTCAACTCTACATGCATTTTGGTAAGTTATGAGGTTGTTAAAAACATTGTTCAATTGTGTTTAAATTTTGATTATCAATAATTATTGTTATAATTTTTTGACACAAAGGATATAAGAAAAAGTTGGGAAAGATACTTTTGTTAAACTTTAGGTTCATTTTATAATTAAAATAAATCTCAAAAGGTTAAATGTTATTCAAATGTTATAACTTAAAGGGTATACTAGGAATTTTAAAAAATTAACTGTTTACTTGATCAAAAGTTAATTGTCCATGTTAGTCACTAACGACAAGAGATTAAATGTTATAAATTTATTAAATTTAAGGAGACATTATTAATTTTTTTAAATTTAGGATCTATTTGATAGTTTTCTCAAACATTAAGAAAAGGCAATATAATTTATCCATTATTTATTTTATTGTGAGACAAAGTAACTAGTTTTGATATTCACATTCTCACACTAGTTCACATTTTCTTCTACTTCATTTTTCCATGTTATCTAAGGTGTGTTAGTAATTATAAATTGCGTGAAAAAATGTAATTTTTGTAAGTTTTAAAATAAAAATTATAAAATAAAAAATTTTCCAAAACGATCATTATATACATCCAAAAGTGACACATATACATAATAGCCCATCGGCTATAGGAACCTTAGCTCTCATAATGAGACTTAGTTAGACAATATAGAAAACCCAAGACATGGGAATTCCATATCGCGAACTACCTCTAAGACAATAGCCAATCGATGAGGCGCAAAGAATACAATATTAACAACCTCATCCAAATACAAAATAGAAAAACAAGCGGTACTCCACTACAACCAAAACGAATAGCTCTAGTCACTCGCAGTCATTAGGACACCACTGCAATACCAACCTCCTTGAACTCAAGCCAACCTCCCAATGCTAGATCCACGAGCACTTTCTCCTCTATCCAATCCTTTTGAAAGATCCACAAATTTCGAGTCTCTAGAGCATCCAAAGAATATAGATCACAATCCCACTGTCTCGCCATCGATCATCTTTTCTCCCACCGCAAACTGAATCCACCAATGCCGAAACTAGAATCCCCTAAGCGGCCACCTAAACCGAACGATCTTCCACACCAACAATGCTCGAGGACAATACAAGAGACATGCTCAAGATTTTCCTGCATCTCCCCACACATATCACAGATTGGATCTGTAAATGCCTCTCCTTACCAAGTGAGCCTTAGTTGGAAGAATACCATGCCAACAACGCCAGAGAAAATGTTTAAGCTTCCCGGATGTTGAGCTTCCAAAAACACCTCCAAACTACCTTCATGACATCCTTAGCCAAGCTACTCTCTCGCCCAAACAGAACAACCTGCTTCGCTTAAAAGCATGTAAATAGGTGGACTTGACCGTATAGTTACCTTGATAAGACAACCGCCACACAAATTTATCCCTACTATCACTAAGGGGCAAAGATCGATGAATTGCTATGATAGCCTCAGCAGCAGTTGGAGTAAAAAGCTGGCGCACTAAATCCACATTCCAGCAATCACCCCTGACATTCAGAAGTTCGTGCACCCAAGTTGGCCGACCACTGTCAAGAAAAGCAATAGGTCGAAAATGTGGTAAGTCAGAATCCAAGGATCATCCCAAATACGAACTAATGTACTATCCCCACCTGTAAATGACTTCTTGATTGAGAATATAACGTGCCCCCATCCAAAGCATTTTCATAGCCAAGACGCGTTCGTCGAATCGAGGCGTAAGAGACCTCCCTACCAAAAATACTTGGCCTTCGTAACCTTACTCAATAATAGATTCGATTGTGTACTAAGCCACCACGATTGTTTTGTAATGAAAGCATCATTAAAAATCAATATCTTTGAATCGTGCCACCCTCCTCCTTAGGCCAAGAAAGATCCTGCCAAGTTTTCCAATGGATTTTAGATCGATCAACACCTGAATCTCCCCACCAGAACCGGGAGGCCAGGCGAACAATATCCTGACAAACACCTTTAGAGAGTTTGAAGCAAGCCATCACATAAGTAGGAAGAGCATCAATCACAGCCTTAATAAGTACCTCCTTAGCCGCAGAACTAAGAACCCGACATTTCCATCTTTGAACTCTACGCCGGACCCACTCTACCACATAAGAAAACACCTCTTTCTTCGATCTGCCTATGATCATCGGGAGGCCAAGATACCTAGCATCCGGCTTCTCCTTAATACCATCCAAAACCTACAAATATCTTCCTTAGCCTCGATGTAATATTCTTCAAAAAGAATAAAGATTTTTCCCAATTGACCACCGCCGTAACAACGGCCAGAATCGATAACAACACCTTGACCTCGCATGCTTGCCAGAAATCGACTTCAAAAAAGAATGGAGTCGTTTGCAAACAATAAATGAGTAATTTGCGGACCCTGTCTACTAACCTTCAAACCCTTATATTCCCCCCTCAAACTGGCTTGCTTAAGCATATTCAAAAAAGCCTCCGACACAACTAAGAACAAGAAGGGAGACAATGGGTCACCCTGTCGAATCCCTCATGTAAGTTGAATGTACCCACATTGCTCTGCGTTAACATTAACAGAGAAGGTCGAAGAACTAATACATCGCCAAATCCAACCTATAAAAGTACTAGAAAAACCCATGCGCCTAAGGATCTCACACAAAAAACTCCACTCAACCCGATCATAAGCCTTGGCCATATCAAGTTTAATAGCTATTCATCCCTTAATTCCTTTACGCCGAGACCGAAGGTATGAATACACTCATGCGCAACAACAACATTATCTAGAATTTGCCTCCCCGGAAGATACGCAACCTGAAAAGGACTAATGCACTCATGAAGACAAACCACTATCCTGTCAGCCAATATCCTAGAGATAATCTTATACACCACATTACATAAGCTAATAGGTCGATAGTGCCCAACCGAGGTAGGATTAGCTATCTTAGGGATCAATGTAATGAGTGAATGATTAACCTGACGAAGCATACTATTATGCTCAAAAAAAGACTTCACAGCACAACACAAATCAGCACGAATGACATTCCAATAAGACTAGAAGAAAAAAGGAGTCATACCGTCAGGCCCCGGGGCCTTAGTGGGATGCATATGAAAAAAGGCACTCTTGATCTCAGAATCCTCAACAGGACACATTAACTGATGATTCATAGCAGCCGTAATCAATCGTGGGATAACCTCAAGGTCTTCATGGTGAACCCTTGGCCGAGAGGTCAGAAAAAGCTTATCAAAGAACCCTAGAATCTCATCCTTCACCTCCTGCGTGGTAACACATGGACTCCCATCATGCTTGTCCAAATTACTAATAGTATTTTGCTTGCGCCTATCGATAGTGGAGGCATCAAAAAACTTAGTGTTTCGCCTCCTTCCGGCCATTGGATTCTTGATTTTTGGCACCAATAAATCTCCTCATTCCGATAGCCCAATGGAGGTCCTTCCAAGCAAACCCCATTCAAGCCAATCCCTGTTGCCCCCCTGCCCAGATAAGTGATCCATTTGCTCCTAAATGCTTACAATGCGCCTAGTCGAATTATGCATATTTTCCTGACTCCATTTCAAAAGGCCCACCTGAGTATTCCCTATTTTAGCACAAAGTCGATACATTGGGGTCCCATGATGCACTCTATTTCTTAACTCACCGCTTATCAAACATGAACCTCCGCTAAGCCTTATGCTCCACCACTGAACATCCATCACAAGAAGTGAGTGATCAGAAGAAAACATTTCCACATGATAAACGATAACTCCCGGATAGTGAAGTAACCAATTAGGGGAGCCAAAAAACCTATCAAGCCCTGCTTCCACAAAACCCTCACCTTCCCGACATTAGCCCAGTGAAACACCCGCTCATAAAACCAACCTCCCCATCCCCATATTGGAAACAAACGAATTGAAAGGTTGACATTCAACCACCGAACGGAGCCGCCCCTTTTTTCTTCTCACCGCCTCAATATATCATTAAAGTTGCCAAAACCACATATCACCCCAACGAGGCCGCTTTCAAAATACTCCCATTGCTCATGTCTAAAGCGAATATCGCATGAGCATAGAAGAAAACGGCCCAAAAACCTATTCTCCCTTTTATTTCACAATGCACATGAAAACAAAACTAGTAGATATAATCTCTTAAATACCAATATTATCACTCCAACAAACAAACAACCCACCTTTGGTACCATTGGGTTCAACAATACGCCATCTATCTCGGCATTTCAAACATCGACACATAGTTGCCACAAACTTCCTATGTTGCTTAGTTTCAAAAAAGAAAAGTAAATCCGTAGGTGAGATCTCAAGACCTCTCGCATTGGGAAATTGAAGAAGGTCCTCCCAAACCTCTACAATTCCACACACAAACATTCATTGCACAAGGGGGCCATTCACTACTGGCCTCCATCACCGTTGACGTATTATCCACTTCCACATGAGGCTTTTTAACACAAGACGCTTGCACCTCGAGAAAACCCCATCCATAGATAACATAGGTTGCTTGGTTCCAACTTGAACAACATCATCAACCTTAGGAATCCTCTCAACTCGACCCAAGTCGAACCCACCGTCTCTGCCACTTTCTATAGCCTTCTCGATCGAATCCATTGGGCGAAGGGTCACAGAACATGATCACAAAGCGAATGAGGAAAATGCTGAACTTCAAGCTACCGAATGAGGAAAATGCGAACTTCGAAGTTACGAGCGTAAACATGCGGAACAACCGATGCAAAGACTAATCGGAAAAAGTCAACAATAGATTCAAAGAAGAACAGAAGCGCGGCTTAGATGAATGATGCTCCAAAACTTCATCGCTCTAAAACCTCATTAGACACCATGTAAAGTTCAGCACGCCCCTCACAAACTCCAAAGAGGCACCACGTAATGCTCTCGAACTTTCTGAATTCAGAATGGCAAGGGCAACATAGGAGGAGGAGTAGTAGCAAGAACAACAACATCGCAGTGAGGTCGGCAGACCACCGCAGAAGGAATGGGGAAAGCATCATTCAAACCTTCAGTCGGGAAGACCAGAGCACTAGCTGGCTTGCGAATCATTTCATGTGGAAACAAAGGCCGTGGACCAAGCTTCATACCCCTGCCCCGAGTGTTATCGATCGCAACTACCACCAAATGCCCCTCTTGAACACACCACGTCAAGAGCAAGCCGGCAAGCAAGACACATCCTCTCCAAATGCCCAACCTTACCACAATAATAACAAAAGATAGCTAAATTTTCATATCTAAAGGAAATCCAATACATTTGAGAGCCAAGTTTCAAACGTGTACCACGCAATAACGGCTTAGACAAATCAACAACAAGAAAGATCCCATGGTTCGCCTAGAAACACTACCTACATCAGAATGAAGACATCAAGAATTTTAGGAAATAATCGATGAAATTTGAAGCCCGTTCCTTGTAAGCCATTGAGGAGGCAAGTTACAAACCTGAATCCACAACTCAATCAGTATGAAAATCTTGCTCCACCGACAGAGGCGGACCACTCACGAAGGACAAGGAATTTTGGTCAAACATCCATCCTTTACCTTGCAACACCCGCAATTTGTCCTCTATATTCTAAAATACAATCAAATCTATTGGGGCCAAGCTCACATACTTTAAAATGAGTTGTAGTCACCACATTCGAATCAATGCACTCTTCAATAGTAAAATTGGCCTTCCTATCACCAAAAACACAACCATGCATCTCAGAACACTCTTCTAAACGACTTAGACATCCTGCTCCTCAATCTCAACACCCTATCTTCAACCCAAGAAAGCTCCAACCGCTATAGCAACTCAGAGACAGCCATAGTTGGATCAGGAAGTATCCCATCGTCCATCCTCAGCACATCAGCAAAGGAAGAAGGAAGAAGAGAGCCTGCGCAACAAGAGACAGGCGACGGAACGAA
Organism: Gynochthodes officinalis; assembly: GCA_020080225.1. Lineage (NCBI taxonomy): Eukaryota > Viridiplantae > Streptophyta > Magnoliopsida > Gentianales > Rubiaceae > Gynochthodes > Gynochthodes officinalis. Next base: position 35,076,692 of record CM034619.1, on the reverse strand, counting down.
GAAAAGAGAAGCTGAAGGAAACCAAAACAAAGAGGAAAAATAAAACAAGTCAAGCAGATAGCACCAGAAGTGAACACAAGACACAAATACAAACGAAAGAGCCACAGAATGGCATGTGGACTCCTCACCGCAGAAAGAGAGGAAACTTAACGCCTAAGAAAGGAAAAAAAGACAAGCGCACAAAGTCGCACTTTATCCGCATCCCAATCGCACACAGAAACATTGAGGAATGACTATAATAATGCAAGCTTTTCTAATTATGACAAATTTCAAATAAAAATTATTTTAAAAATATAAAAATACGTTTGAAACTTAATTTATAAACACCCTTACTCTTCTTATATCCATTACATACTTAATGCAGTTTTTAATGCATTTATAAAACATGTGTATTGTAAATAGACCAATCGTGGTTTTTTTTCAAAACCATAATCTATAAATCCATTCAACTCACCCAAGTGATTGATTTCACTTTGATTTTGCTTTGTTAGTCAATCGCATCGATCTCTTGTTACATTTTTTTGTCATGTCATAGTACATACTCTTTTTTTTTCCAGAAAAACTATGTATTAACTTTTATAGAAAAGTTAATGAATACATAAAGGGTCCCTTTAAGGACTTGCCCTAACACATCTAACCTAAACCCGGGTTTTGGTTAAGGCATGCCAACCCCGATTAAATGGGATGGGACCTCCTAGCTTACCTAGCGAAGAGAAACAAAATTCTTAACTTGTCGGCCTCTACTTGCCCAGCACAATCGGCATACAACGAGAAATGCACATCCTAACTCCTGTTCATGCATGACACGATCTCATTTTCATCGTGCTTGACCCTCCTCCCAAGCTAGACCACAAAACCTCCTAACAGAGGACAAAATTGGATTAAAGTAGGATCAAATCCGACTAACTTCATGCCAATATGCTAAAAAAATGCACGTTAATCGCACCTTCGTCGCCTCTAGGAACATTGTGTTTTTCTTTCCTGCAGCCATCCGCCCTTTTTCCATTTCATAGTACATACTCTACTAAATTGACATAAATTTTATAATTTATATTCATATAGTCTCTCAATCTCAAAAAAAAAGTTAACTTTGATTTAAATATAAATTTTTTAGTTATTAAATATAACACATTTAATGCACCACTAAATACATAATTTTATATTTTTATCTTTAACTTTTAATTAGGGTAAAAAAATAAACTTTAAAAGGTTTTAAAATTAGACCCTTTTTTTTTCGAGGAACAGAGTTAGTATCTAATTTCATTCTAGTTAATTTTGATATTAAATTAATATTTTACTAAAATTGTATAATATTTTCTTTTTTAAGCTAAAATTTAAAACAAGTATATTCTAATAACAAAAAAAAAAGAATCCTTAATACTAAAATTTATTATGATGAATACAGATATCAACAACATAAATATTAGTTAAATTAAAAATTTATATTGAAGTGTGTAAGATGGAATGAGAAGCGAAAAGTGTAAAGGAGATCTATTGTGCCGTTCAACTAGCTTGTTTTCACACTAAGAGGGTCTCTCACTATTGAGCGAGGTTTCTCTATGTAGAAGAGAGAATATGGTTTCCTGCCTAAACACCGTTTGTTTGAATCGAGACAACATACCAAGGGGAAAAGACTATTTATCATTTAATATCCAACATAACTATAGGAATTAAAGTCCAATGATGAGTTGAAGAAGAAGTAAATGTCCGTAATTTGGGAAATACTTTAAATAAACCACTTGAGAGAGAGCAAGGAGAGTGGTATCACTGAGTCTTTGGATAAATTCCAACCACACTATTTTTGTGCCCTATAGGTAGTAGCAACCAAGTCTTTATTAGATTGACTAATATATCTCTTGGTTTCCTTTGCGTGTCTAATCACATTTTGCAAGGCGTGAGGTGATGGGCAAGGGTGAATCTTTGAGCTGGGAGTAGGAGGTAACGAGCTTGGTTTAAAAGCTTCAGTTATCTACGGCGAAAGAAGGGGGAGTTCAGTTGGAGGTGGAAGATATCAAGGCTAGTAAAGATGAGTGTGAAAGGAGTATGCTCGGGAAAATCTTTGAGGACAAAAGAGCTAATTTTACCGATATGAAAAATACACTTCATGCTCTTTGGGCTGTTAACAAGCCATTCATTGTCTCAGAACTGAGGGTAAACTACTTTCAATTTGTTTTCAAAACTCAAGAAGATAGGAATAAGGTTATGGTCGGCCAAAGGTGGACATTTGATCAACAGTACCCGGTATTAAGAGAATGGTCCGAGAGTGTACAGAGCCAGGACAAAGAATTTAGTAGAGTGGATATTTGGATACAGTTCTAGAATCATTGGATCACTAGAGAAATGGGATTCATGACTGGTTGAATATTTCCAAAAGTGTATGAGGTGATTATTCTAGAAAGGGGTAGCAAAAGTGGCCGTCATATGAAAGCATTAGTAAATTTAAATCTGAAACAACCTCTATTATGAGGAACAAAGGTACGACTGCAAGATCAATCTAGTTGGGTAATGTTTCAATATGAATATTTGGCAAATTTCTGTGCATATTTTGGGAGAGTGAGACATGGAGAGAAGATATGTGGAAAAAGAAGAGATGATCAGCAAAGTAATCAACACAGAGAGGGCGATAGGGATTGGCTTAGGGTGGGGATTGGAAAATTTGGTAGTAAGGAGTAAGGAGTTATGGGGGCTTTGAGAAGAAGGAATAGCCCGTACAGTGAGAAGATGCAGTCATTCGCAAAAGCAGCACAGAGAGGAGTTGGGATTGAGATGTATGAACCCATAGAGATGTCTGGAGATACAAACAGTATAGGGGAGAGTGATAAAGAATCATGAGTACTACAGAAAGCGAGATAAAAGAGAAAGGTGAGATACATAGGTAGCAACAAATTGAGAAAGGCAAGGAGGTGATGAGGGAAGAAAATGACGAAAGGGTGGGCAAACAACAGAGAAGCATGGATGAGGATTTATAACTAGATGTGGGATGGAGTGATCATAGTAGGATGGACATTGAACTTGTGAATGATTTGATAGAGCTTAATTTGTATATATCTTTTGTTAATAATTTCCATGATATTTGGTTGATTTTATGATGAATTTAATGGATTTGGTTACTTTTTGTGTTGTAGGTGTTGAAAGTAGAGGTTTGAAGAAAAGAGCTTTAAAAGCAATTTTGTGAAAATGTGACCAAAGACAAAGATTTCAGTAGTTAAGCGTGGGCACGCTTAAGGCACTAACGAGCTGAGTGAGATTTTTATTAAAAAGAGGAGTTGTTGGGCAACTAAAAGGCGATCAAAGAAAGAGAATATTGCAGCCAAGATTTTAGGAAACAAATCTTTTATTGCAGTTAGGAGTAATTATCCTATTCTTGTTATATTTCCCTTTTTTTCAATAGAATTTAGTTTTAGTAACCTTTTAGGATTAAGATACTTACCAAACTTTTAGCAAACAACCTGGGCTATAAAATAAAACTCTAGAGCTGCAAAAAGAGGAGCAACAACCGCCTCCTCTCCTCAATACATCATCTCTCTCCATCATCTTTTATTCTCTTTTCATTTTTACTTCTCTATCATGTATAGGAACTGAGTCTCTATTCTACTTGAAAAATAATTGAAGGCTGATTCTACAACAATTGTGAGACTTATTGTTTTTAATGTTCTTATAAATTCATGGGTATTTGTTTATTTTCTGTAATTTATTATTTATAATTGTGTTGTTGAATTGGATAATTGGCGCCATTATTTGATTGACAATATAATCTCGCTAACTAGGGCGTCAAGGTTTGATTATTTTAGTAAAATAGCAATTGGCATGATTATTACTTGGTAAGTGATTCAATTGTGTCGATGGATAAGCAATCTAATTGAAACAACCACGTGTAAGTTTGTTGATTAGAATTGGATTTCTCTAATTTTTAATGTTGTAGGTAAATTAAATTCTATGGTGGTACCTAGGTTATTTACCAACAAGAGAAGTGATTAATGAGGGTCTCTTAATTGCCAACAAAATAAAGGAATTGGTTGTTTGGTGGTGCTAAGTGATTATAACCAATTGATTTGTGAATTTATGAGATTAATCTTGTGCCAATGACCAATTGAATGAACCAGTTCTAAAATTATTCCTTTGACTAGAGTTTGTTAATTATTGAATTTTTACTACTTTTAATTTTGCGTTAATTATTATATTTAATCTTAATTTGTTATTTTGCATTTTCATTTTTAGTATCGTTCAAAAACAACCCCAATTATTTTGTTGAGAGATAAATCAACCATTCCACGAGGAGACGACCCAACTCTGCTATACTACGAAAGGTTTGAGAGTTGAATTTTTTTTTTTGTAGTTTAACGACACGCCAAAATTTTGCCACTGTTACGAGGATTTGTGTCATTTGTGATTTATTTTTCTAAAACAAATTTCTTTAATTTTAATCTCCTTTCATTTGTATTGGTTTATGCCTTGTTCTTCTCGATAGGACAACTTCTGACGACCTAGAGATCGAGAGACTATCCGATGATTCTGAAAGGAAGCTAGAGAACAAGGTAATCAAGCATCTTCTCTAGGTTTCAATTTAACAACTGTTATGGCTGAGACCTCAGGAGATTCTAAGGAAGAGATGAGTGTAGAAGAAGAACTAATGGCTATGCAAAGGATTTTTGCGGAGTTAGCGACTCAGACATGACACAACAACCATTAGATATCTAATATCCTAACCTTGAGGTAGCATTTGAACCAAAATCTGGATTGATACATTTACTTCTGACTTTTCATGGCCTTGCAGGTGAGGACCCTATAAACATCTGAAGGAATTTCACGTAGTATACTTCACCATGAAACCACAAGGGGTATTCGAAGAGCATATTAAGTTAAGGGCTTTTTCATTTTCTTTGGCGAACAAAGCCAAAGATTGGTTATACTATCTACCCTCTGGCTCCGTCATCACATGGGATGAGATGAAGCAACAATTTTAGATAAATTTTTCCTGTTTGAGAGCTACGAATATCGAAAGGACATTTTTGGAATTCACAAACTCATGGTGAAACTCTTTATGAGTATTGGGAGAGTTGTTCTCAACACCAAATCCACGAGCAACGATTGCTTATACAATATTTTTACAAGGGTCTTTCTATCATAGACCGAGAATATGATTGATCTTTGCAAGTGGAGGTGCTCTATTGAACAAGACTCTACAAGCAAAAACTGATATCAAATATGGCAGCAAATGCACAACATTTGGGAATAGGTAAGATAATCTCTTAATGAGAGTAAGCGAGGTGAGCACTCTTGTTACGATAGAAAACTTGAGGTTATAATCGCTTCTTCTTCAAAAGTTGATTTTAGGCCAAAATCAACAAGTCAAAACTTGTGGAATATGTCTTTGTTTTGGGCATTCAACCAATTTATACCCAACTCTTCAAGAAGACACAAGTGAATTTGTAAATGCTACTAGAGGATTTCTAGGACCACCCTAAAAGAAATATGATCCTTATTCAAACACGTACAATCAGGGGTGGAGGATCACCCAAACTTGAGTTATGCATCCAAGCCATCCAGGTTTCAACAACCATATCAAGCGAGACAACCATCAACACCACAACCAACATCCAATCAAGGTGCATTTCTTGAGGATAATCTAAAAACCCTATCTAATTTGGTGATATATATTCAATAGGAATTTCAAAGATCCCAATAAGAAATGAGGGCAAGTATTCGAATTAGAATCTCAAATATCTCAAATTGCGACTTCCTCAAATAATGTTGAAGGAAATAAAGGGAATCTCTAACACAAGTTGTAATCAACCCACGGGAGAATGCTAGTGCCATGACTCTTAGAAGTGGAAAAGAAGTGGAAAATACATCACCACAAATGGATGTTGAAGTGAAAAGAAAAAGAGGAAGAGAACATTAAAAGTTCCAACCACCAATCAAAGAGGTAAATAGTAAAATTCATGAACCTAAATCCAAAATTGACATTGCTCCTCCTTTTTCTGGCATTAACGTGGTCGAAGAAAGAAGGCACTAAGGAAGAGATCTTGGATACTTTCCGAAGGTAGAGATCAATATCACACCGATTGATGCAATTAAGCAAATCTTTGAAGTATGCCAAATTTTTGAAAGGATTATGCACCAACCGGAATAAATTGAAGATCGTGAGAAAATAAGGGTTAGTGAAAATGTTTGTGATTCTTCAAAGAAAATTACCTCAAAAGTGCAAAGATCCAAGTATGTTCACTATACCTTGCATAATAGGCAATCACATGATAGAAAAATATATGCTTGATTTAGGTGCATCCATAAACTTTATGCCTTTGTTAGTTTTAGATCTCTTAATTTAGGGCCTTTAAAAGAAACAATGGTGATAATTCAATTAGCTGATACGTACAATATTTATCCTAAAGGTCTTGTTGAAGATGTCTTAATCAGGGTAAATGAATTTATTTTCCCTACTGATTTTTACATAGTTGACATGGATGATGATCATTCTACAAATTCTGGTATTTTTTTATTGGGTCGACCATTCATAAGCACTGCACGAACCAAGATAGATGTGCATAAAGGTACATTGTCTCTTGAGTTTGATGGTGAAATAGGTATTTTTAACATTATGGAAGCCATGAAATATCCAATGGATAATCTGAGTCCGCATTTGTCATGTTGGAATTATTAACCATATTGTACAAACCGATTGAGCAAAATTTTGTGAAAGATGAATTAGATTTTGTGTTGCAAAATGGAACGATGGATAGTGATGCGACACTAGAGAGTAATGAGGAGATTCAAGAAACAATAATGTCATTGCAATCACTACCAGAAGTCCCCAACAAGTTTGAAAATTCATTTTTATCATTACCAATTTCTGATGAGAAAATTCTCTCTTCTGTTGAGCAGGCTCCAAAGTTAGAATTGACGTCTTTACCCAAACATCTAAAGTATGTGTATTTGGGAGCAGATGAGACTTTACCAGTGATAATTGCAAATGACTTAACCGAGGTCCAAAAAGAAAGGCTCTTGCAAATTTTAAAAGAGTTTAAATCAGCCATTGGATGGACTTTGGCGGACATAAAAGAAATTAGTCCTTCCATTTGCATGCAACGCATTTTGTTAGAGCCTAATGCCAAGCCTGTAAGGGAAATGCAATGTAAACTCAATCCAGTAGTGAAAGAAGTTGTCAAGAAAGAAATTCTCAAGTCATTGGAATTGGGCATTATCTACCCAATTTTCGATAACCAATGGATTAGCTTAGCGCATGTAGTACCCAAGAAGGCAGGAATTACACTCGTTCAAAATGAGAAGAATGAGCTAGTGCCCATGAGACTCCAAAATGGATGGAGGATGTGCATTGATTTTAGGAAGTTGAATTCAGCCACAAGGAAAGATCATTTCCCAATTTCTTTCTTTGACGATATATTAGTGAGATTAGCGAGTAAAGTTTTCTTTTGTTTCTTAGATGGTTATTCGATATTACAAATTGTTGCAGCTCAAGAGGATTAAGAAAAACAACTTTAACTTGTCCATTTGGAACTTTTGCTTATCTTCGTATGCCTTTTGGATTGTGTAATGCACTAGGTACATTTCAAAGATGTATGATGAGCATTTTTTCTGATTGAGAATTGCATTGAGATTTTTATGGATGATTTTACTGTTTATGGAAATTCTTTTGATCAATGTTTGGATCACTTAACCAAGGTTTTGAAATGCTACATTGAGACTAACTTGGTTCTTAACTATAAAAAATGTCATTTTATGGTTAAAGAATGGATAGTTTTAGGTCATGTTGTTTCAATAGAGGCATTGATGTAGATAAGGCCAAGATTGATTTAATTGCTAGTTTACTTTACTCAAGTTGCCAATAGAGGGAGGAAACATGTAACCTTTCAACCCGGGGATTGGGTGTGAATTCACATGCGCAAAGAAAGGTTTCCATCTCAACGAAGAACTAAACTTCATCCTCCAGGAGATGGTCTTTTCCAAGTTATTGCACATGTGGACGAGAATGCTTACAAGCTCAACCTTCCAAATGACTATGGAGTTAGTGCTACATTTAATGTCTCTGACCTTTCGTTATTTGAATTGGATGACGAGTTTATGGACTCGAAGGTGAGTCCTTTCAGAGAAGGAAGGACTGATGAAATTCTAAGGGCCAAGACAACCACAACTCCACATGAAGCCGACCTAAGGGAAACAACTACAACTCCACATGAAGTCGAACATGGAGCTAGAACTTCATCAACAAGGCATCCACACTTTGATCCTTTCAAAGCATTGGAGGGCCTATGAATAGGTTAAGAATTAAGAGAATGCAAGCTTCTTTATCCACACTTATAACCAAGTTATTTGAAGCTCACGAAATTAAGGCAGCAAGGCCGACCGATTATAAGTCACCAATTGTCGTTCTACTTAGTGTTGTAAAGGATGGGTCAAGTATTTCCATTACTTGATCATGAGCGACATTGGAAGCTTCCAAATTCATAGCCATGAGGTTTAAAGAAGCTTCCAAATCCAATTCAAGGCTCGAAGAGCACAAGGCTTGGCTGAATACAACACAAGCTCGGCCAACTTAATCCAATCGAGTCTTGAATTAGTTTTTAGGACATTTTTGGTTGTTTCTTTTTTTATTAGACTAGGAGTCTTTTCTTTTAAGCAATTAGTTTTCTAAAAGGCAAGAAATTCTAATCCTTTTAGAGGATAGATTAGTCCCATTAGCGATGCATTGTTTTCTTTAAATGTAGGCCATTCACCACAAGCAAAGGACATATTTGATTAATTACAAACCAGAGAGCTTTGTTGTTTTTCTTTGAGTTTTAGTTTAGAACTTACTTTGAGTTTTTGAGGATAGCCTCTTAGATTCATATTTAAGCTATTTTGTTGAGTTTCTTTCCCTCAACAATCTAAGTGTGCCAGTTGATTCCAAGGATAGTCCAATTCGCAACTTTGAGTTTTGGATAATTCCTTCGGGTGTCAAGTGGATAAAAGCAATATCCTTCTTCAATCTTAGAGTTGGTGTCTTGCTAAAGGAAGAGTTAGTTCAACCTAGAGGACGATATTAGAACCAACACTCTGGCATTTGTTTCGAATTTTAATCTTTGGTTTAAGATTCGTATCAATTTGGTATTAGAGTTGCCTTTGGGTTGCTCCTTAAAGTTGTTCATATCCTTTTGTTTCTATCCATGATCTCTTCATAATTATCTTCTTAATTCTGTGTTTAAAAACCAAAAAGAAGTTCCAACCTATTGTAAAAGTTCTACGAATTCTATCTCGTGTTTTCATCATTATGTTGTGTTTTTGTTTCTCAAATTTCCACATTTGCTTTGTATATCTGTGTTCTTGTTCTACCCATAATCCCTTCTAAATTATATTCTTATTTTCATGCTCAAAAATGAAATAAAAATCCCCATCCGAATTGTTAAAGTTACATTGTAAGTTTACTCGTTTACACTTGATTTTTCTAGTTTTTGTCACCCACTTGGTGCTTTAAAACCACAGTTCTTTGCTCTGTATTGTCTTGTTAATATTGATTGATAAAGGAGACCTTGGTTTATTGATTATACTATCGAAGTTGTGTTGATCAATTGCTGGAAAAGTTTGAAACTTCGAGAAAGAAAAGTTTAGTAAAGAAACCAAATTTTGCCTTGTTCTTGAACCCCGCTTTTGCCATTTATGTGTTGTATCTTCTTGTGATTACTACCGAGTAAGAAGGCTTCTTCTTCTTGAATCTTTCTATCAAATTGTGCTGCAAAAAAATGAAGCCGCCGCTGAATTCTTTATAAAAACCCGATAGAGCGAAGAAAACCGAAACCACAATTTCGCTGATTCGCCAATTTCATCTTGATCCGTGATTAGGTTGTTGGCGTGAGTATTTTCTAATTACAAGGGCTTAAACTTGTTTTCAAAAGTGTGTTGCCAAATTATAAAACCCTCTGGAAATTTAGAAAGTTCTGTGAAAGAAAAGCCAGAAAGTGAGAAGACACAATCTCAAATCTACATATTGTGTTCTATCTTTTAATTTAGATAATTCTTGATTAAAATGCTTTGGTTTTGTTGAATTGGTCTATCAAGATTGTGGTAAGGTCGTGATATTAGCTGCTAGAATTTTTAGAAATTTGTTGAAGAAGATTATCTCTGAACCGACATTCAAATATCGCTTGAAATTGGAATTGAATCTGAATTGAAGGTTCTTTGTTTGAGTTCGGTTTGGTATATTTAGAAAAATACAATCATATTCACCAAGTTTTTACTTCAATACAACCACATAAAGAACCATCTTGCGTAAATCTTTTTTTTTTTGCGTAATTCTATTTACCCATTCTTGAAAATTTTCATTGAAAGTATCTTTTGTTCAAGTTCTTTGTTTTCCTTGTTGACTTCATAGTTGTTTCTTGTTCTCAGAACTTTTTCTCGAATTCTTGTCTTTCTTGACCTCTAAAGATTTTATTCTTGCTTTAATTTGAATTTAATTGTCTTTTTTTTTGAGACTTTTGAAGCTTTGTTTGATTAGAACTCTTAGAAAAGTGATCGTCTGTAAGAGACCCTGCTCATCAACCCATTACTATAAAAAGAGAGTTCACCTTACATTGGTGAGAGTTTCATACTTTGGGTATTTGGTTAGTGGGAAGTGAAATAGGATATTTTTGTTACAAAATTTACCTAGAAAAAATGAATGAAAATCCTAGAGATCAAGACAAGGACATGAAAGAGTACCTAAAGAGTGTAGCTTTGGCTCTAAAATTAGTTCATAGAAGAATTGAACAAATGGAAATTACAATGACTCAAGTTGCATCCAATTCGAGGCAGCCAAGGCCAAGGAGCCTCAAGAAGTTACTCAAACAAACCCTAGGAAAAAATGAAGGAGTCTAAAAGGATGAAACAAGTAGCTCATCCGAGGAGGAGGAATCAGAATTCTAGTTCGGATGATGATCATTACTCTGCAAAGAGTAAAAGGAAATCCAAGAAGGATGATAATCTTGCTAGTATTAAGTTGAAAATTCCAGAATTTGAAAGCAAGAATGATCCAAAAGCATACATGGAATGGGAAGAAAAAGTGGATAAAATTTTTTGATATCCATGAATTTTCGGAGAGAAAGAAAGTTAAGTTGGCTATATTTAAGTTTTCTAGACATGCATCTACTTGGTGCCAAAGAACTTGCCACCAAAGAAATGAGAAGTTTAAGTAGCCAATTTCATCTTGGAATGCCTTGAAAAAGATTATAAGAAAGAAATATGTTCCCCCTCACCACAAAAGAGAGTTGTTACAAAAGCTTCAAACCTTGACTCAAGGGAACAAAAGTCTAGATGACTACTACAATGATATGGATCTAGCCATGCTATGTGCTAATATAGAAGAAGATGAAGAATCTACAATGGCAAGGTTCATGAATGGGCTTAATAGGAATATTGCTCATCTAGTTGAGAGGCACCACTATAATAACTTTGAGCAAATATTACAAATGGTGAAAAGGTTGAGAAACAACTCAAGAAAGTGCCACAAAATGTGAGTAGCTCAAACACGAGCAATGATTGGCGAAACAACAACAATAATCGCCAAGGTGAAAGGTTTAATTCTTAAAGTTCCGAATCACTCAATGGAGAGGAGGTTTGGCTTGCAATCCAACAAGTGGGAAGAAATTCGCACCACAAAATGCTCCAAAGGTAAGTAATTCTAAACCTTTTCTAGTTCAAATAGTACTAACACTAGTTCCTCTATTCAATGTTTTAGGTGTTTAGGCTGAGGACATATAGCTTCTCAATGCCCAAATTCACGAACCGTGACCATCTTAGATGATGGAACCTATCAAAATGAGAGTGAATCGGAGTTAAGTATTCAAAATGAAGCCATAGCCCCAATACATGTTGATGAACATTGGGGGTATGAAGGGGATCAACCGATTGTAGATTGTTTGGTGACCATAAGAGCTTTGCGTGCTCAACCTGAGGAAGACACTGAGGATCAAAGGGCCAATATTTTCCATTCTAAGTGTCTTATTAGATATCAAATTTTGCATGTTAATTATTGATGAAGGATCTTGTACTAACTTTGCTTCTACTTATCTTGTAGATAAATTGAAGCTCAAATGTTCCTTGCACCCAAAGCCCTCCAAATTGCAATGGATGAACCAAAGTGGATCACTTCGAGTCACAAAGCAAACCTTGGTAAGTTTTTCAATTGGAAATTTTATTGACAAAGTTCTTTGTGATGTTGTTCCTATAAAGGCCACTCACCTACTATTAGGACGACCTTGGGAGTATGATAGTCATGCAAATCATTCCAGGAGAACTAATAAGTACCACCTCAACAAGGATGGAAAAGCCCTCATACTAGCAACATTGGCACCTTTGAAAATTAGTAAGTTTCAAACAACAGAGGGTGAAGCAAATTGAGTGGATAAGAAAACAAAAGAAGGTTGAAGAAGGTCAAAATTCTGCTCAACCCGTGAGTACATAAATTTCTTCAACTTCTAAAGGTAAGGCTTGGTTCTCAAGAGTGAAATCGAAGGAGCACGACCATCAATTGAAAACTTTAAAGGTAGCTTCTATGCTTGCATGAGAGATGTTCATAGAGCTTTAAAAGCAAGTAAGAATTTTGTGCTAATTATTTTTCAAGAAGCATTATTTTATAATGATGAGTCGCCAAGTGACTTGCCTTCACAAGTCAAAGTTGTTTTGCGAAATACAAAGATGTCTTTCAGAAAATCTCCTAAAGGACTACCACCTTTTAAGGAATTGAGCATCGAATTGACTTCATTCTGGTGCAGTAATTCCCAACCGACCACCTATAGAGCCAACCTTGAGGAGACCAAAGAGCTCCAACAAAGAAGTTGAGGAATTGCTAAACAAAGGTCATGTACGGAAAGTCTTAGTCCATACACAATTCCAGTCATCCATGTTCCAAAAAGGAAGGTACGTGGAGAATATGTACGATTGTAGAAATTATTAATAAGATTACAATTAAGTATAGACATCCAATACCTCGCCTTGATGACATGTTTGAAGAATTGCATGGGTCTAAAATTTATACTAAAATTGACCTTAAGAGGGTATCATCAAATTCGCATTAAAAATGGAGATGAATGGAAAACTACTTTTAAGACTAAATTTGGCTTGTCTGAATGGTTAGTCGTGCCTTTTGGATTAACTAATGCACCTAGCACATTCATACGACTAATGAATCATGTACTTAGGCAATTTATAGGAAAATTTGTTATAGTGTACTTTGATGATATACTCATTTATAGCAAGAACTTAGAAGAGCATATTAAGCTTATTAGATTTGTTCTAAGTGTTTTGTGAAAACCAATTGTTTGCTTATATTAAGAAGTATACCTTTTGTGTGGAAAGTGTTATATTTCTAGGATTTGTTGTTAGTTCCAAAGGTATACAGGTTGATCAAGCAAAAGTCGTAGCTATAACCTCTTGGTCGAGACCTACAACCATGCATGAGGTAAGATCTTTCCATGGTCTTGCTTCATTCTATAGGAGGTTTGTCAAAGATTTTTCTTCAAAGGCTACCCCTCTTAACGATCTTGTTAAGAAAAATGTTCCATTCATTTGAGGTGAACGTCAAGAGCAAGCATTTAATCAATTGAAGAAAGATTTTACGACTACACCTATTTTAGTTTTACCTGATTTTAACAAAACTTTGGAACTTGAATGTGATGCTTCAGGTCCAGGTCCTGGCAAAGTCTTGAAATAAGAGGGCCACCCGACTCTTAGCCAATTTTTCTAAAAATTGAATGAGGTTGCTCTCAACTATGCAACTTACGACAAAGAGCTTTATGCAATCATTTGTGTCTTAGAGACATGCCGTAATTACTTGTTGTCCAAGGAATTTGTTATGCACATCGATCATGAGTCTCTAAAGTATTTGCATGGGCAAGGTAAGTTGAACAAGAGACATGCTAAGTGGAGTTCATTTCTAAACATTTCTCTATGTTATCAAGTATAAAAAAGGTAAGGAGAATGTTGTTGCCGATGCACTTTCACTAAGGTCATTCTCTTAAGCTCATTAGATACTAAAATTTTAGGATTTGAATATATTAAAGATTTTTATTCTACTGATCTTGATTTTTCTAGTGTTTATGCAACTCTGAACAATGAGCCTTTAATAAATTTTATATGCACAATGGGTTCTTGTTCCATGAAAAACAATTGTGTGTGCCAAATTGTTCACTTCGGGAATTACTAGTTAGAGAATCACACTCTGGGGGTCTCATGGGCCATTTTGGAGTTTTAAAGACATATGACATATTAATTGAGCATTTCTATTGGCCTAATATGAAAAGAAATGTAGAAAGGCTGTGTAGTTCATGCATTCAATGTCGTATGGCTAAGTCTACTTCTAACCCTCAGGGTTTATATACCCCTTTACTGCTCCTTTTATGCCTTGGACTAACATTTCTATGGATTTTATCTTAGGGTTGCCGAGGTCACAAAGGGTAAGACTCCATTTTTGTAGTCGTTGATGATTTTCTAAAATGGCTCACTTTATACCTTGCAGAAGTCGATGATGCCAAACATGTAGTCGACTTATTCTTTGAAGAAGTCATTCACTCCATGGGGTTCCATGAACTATAGTTTCCAATCGTGATGTTAAATTTTTAGTTATTTTTGGAAAACTCGTGGAGGAAGTTGGGCACTAAATTGTTATTTTCTACCACCGGTCATCCACAAACCGATGAGCAGACAAAGGTAACAAATCACACTTTCGGTGCTTTATTGCACACATTAATTAAAAGAAATCTCAAAGATTGGGAAGCATGCATACTAATTGCCGAATTTGCTTACAATAGAATTGTCCATTCTACTACCGTTATTCCTGCTTGAGGTTGTTTATGATTTTAATCCACTAACCCCACTTAACTTAGTGCCATTGCCAAGCAATGAGCAAGTGAATCTTGATAGTGCGGTGAAAGCAAAGTTTGTTCAACATTTGCATGAGAAAGTCTGTCTTCAAATTCTCAAGAAGACCGAACATTATGTTCAAGTTGCCAATAGAGGGAAAAAACATGTAATCTTTCAACCTGGGGATTGGGTGTGGATTCACATGCGCAAAGAAATGTTTCCAACTCAACGAAGAACTAAGCTTCATCCTCGAGCTTGACCTATTACTAGGTCGAGTAAATTTTTAAAAAAATTATTTTTATAAAAAAATATCTCGACCTAGAAGTTAGTCGAGTTTTAGGTCGAGTATTACGTCGAGCTCGACCTAAATTTGACCTACTCGACCTAAAAACTCGACCAAATTTAGTGCTCGACTTAAAACTTAACCTAGCACATTGACTTAATCTTGTGCTCGACCTAAAACTTGACTTAGGGCTTAACCATTCTCTCATTCAAATTGTAAACCAGTTCAACTAGTGTAAATTTCAACTAACATCTCACGATGCGATTTTTCTCTACAATTGCGACCTTCTTGCTTGAAGATGATAGTCTAATAGGGTGTACGAACATTGAGGTGCAAACAATGGGGTGTGAGAACAAATTTTTTTGAATCCATGAAATGGGTTCTGAGAAAAAAGAAGAAGAAGATGGAGTGAAGTGCTATGTTTCTCCCAAAGGGTGTTGTAGTCTTTTTGGATGGAAATGCTATATGAAAAAACAAAAAGAGACGCTATTTTTGTAAAATCAATGGTCAAATGTGCTATATTTGTAAATTTCCCCAAAGTTTAGGCGAAGATAAACTAGGACCTTTACAAATTAATTGTCTAGAACAAGGCAATAAAGAAAAAGATACAGAATTTGAAGAAGAATAATTAGACAATACAAGTGAAAATTCAGACATAGAAAGAATTAATAATATAGAACAAGAATTCAAAGATGAGTCAAATGTAAATTAATAGAATTAGAAAACAAAAGAATTATAATAAGAATTATAAAAACTAGAATGTGGTTAATACTAGGAATTATTTTCCTACATAGGAATTGAATCAATTTTAACAGACAAATGTTCTACCTGATTTGCAATAGTATGTAATATCTGATTTGAATAATTATTCTGTTGATACACCTTTTAATATCATCTAAGACAATAATTGAATTACCTTCTTCTCTACCTTTCTTCAAAGGCATAGAATCTATTTCATCTTGATTAACTTGAATTTTTACAGTTGTAAAGGAGGATAAATTGAAGTAATTACTTGATTATCACTAATTTTCCATTTTCTATATAAACTAGTTTGAACATTTATATATTTTTCTTGAAAAACATTATGAATATTTTCATTTCTTGAAAACAAATATTCTAACCATAAAATTAAAGGAATATTACATCTCATTTGTTTCATATATGAAATCCATTCTTCTTTTAATTTATTTTGAATAATTTTATTGAATGATAAAATCCAATTTTTCTTATTATTTTGTCATTTTCAAATAATTCATCTAAATATTCATAATCTATTTGAAACTCTTTGTTTTCAAAAGAAATTACATTAATACTTATCTGTGATCTTGTGGAAGACATAAATGGAGAATTAAGCTTTTGGAATAGGTGATTTGAAAACATATTTTGAAGGACTTTCAAAAATCATTGAAGGTGAAGGTTCAGAAAATGATCTTCTTGAAAAAAAAATATTGCTTCTTGAAGAACTTTCTTCTCTAAATGAATTAAATTTTTTTTAAAAAAATTCCATAATCTTTTTCTATAATTTCTTCAACTTCTGTTCTAGTTATATTTCTAGCAAATTGAATATTTTGAATTTCAAATTATTGTGGAATAGTAATCTCATTCCCATTTTAATCTTTTAGAATAAAAATAGTTGGATTATCGGTTTCAATATGTAATAAAACAGTTTTATCTTTTGAAGTTGGAATCATATTAAATTTAGGATTTAATTGAAAACTCATTAGTTTGAAATAAACTCTGTAATAATAAAGAAAATTTTTACAAAATCTTTCAAATTCATTACCTTGTAAATGAATATAATATTAATGAATATAATATTAATGGATTTGTTAACTCTACAAAAAGTTTGGAACACAATTGAAATAAATTGACCATTACATACATTAGTTTGAATTATAGACAATAAAGAAGTTTTATATCGTTTTAATCTTCTATCTCTTAGTGCTAAATAAATTGGAGCATCTTCACCAATATGCACAAATGGCTTTATCGCTACTTGAATAATACCAAAATGAATATATCTCTAACCTTTTTCTATATATTTTCTAATTGAAATTTGATTCAATAGGAATTGTTTGAAATTTTCTTGCATTGAAATAGTTTCTTCATGCGTTTTAATTGAAAAAATAGTTTTGAAATCTAACGATCCTATCTTATAAATAGACTCTATATTCATTATGGATTAGACCAATTTGACTAATCTATAGGTATATGAATATCCTAACTCTATACCAAATGAGTACCTACTTCTACCTTGAGTATTTATAAACATTTTTCTAAGTCTAGCCGCCATGTTTAATACAAAATAATTGGGAGGAGATTGATTGCCTTTTCCAGCCATCAGAAACTCGTTCTTCCAGCTGGTTCCCGGTGTTTGGAGCAGTGGGCTTTCTAGATTCAACATCTTTGGAGGTCTGCTGTGCTGTGATTCCCGCTGTGTTTTGACCGGAAGCTTTTCGTGGGTTTTCTTTTTCATCTGCTACTGGATCTGAAGTCTGCCCAGCTCATCTACGTCGTTTCTGGAATTCTGCAGCTGTTTCTTGGGTTGGTCGAGGTTGTGCTGCTGCCTTTCGGCCGCCACAACCGTCACTGAAATCTAAAGGCCGACGAGGCAAGCTTTTCTGTCCGAATTGCTGGATGCTCAAGGAGTTTCTTGCTGGGAATCTTTTTGAGCTTTTCTATTTGCTGCCTGCTGCCCGAAATTTGCTGCTTTTTGGGAAGTTTTGCTGTATTGCTTATTTGTTGCCTGAATTGCTGGATTTCTAGGAATTCTTGTGATGATTTTGCTGCTTGTTGATTTTTGCTGATTTTTTGGGAATTCTTTTGCTGATTTCTGGGAATTGCGATTCTTTGTTCTGCTTCTTTGATGTTTTGGGTGCTGTGATTACAGCTGCATGTTCATTCTTTTGCTTGTGGCTGGCTTGTTGGGAAGTTGCACACGCAAACTGTTTGACAAAAGGTCCCAAAGAAGATTTGGGGATTCATTGAGGAGAACGAACGGGTTAGAGTGCTGGATTGATTTGGGCATCTAAACGCTCAATCAATCTAGACCATGGCCGATCCCAGGGGTTGGCCACACTCCACCTTCAAAATATATCATATGCAGTTGCATTGAAGAATTTGGGAAGGTGAATCAACCGCACAAACCTATACGCCATTTTGGGATATGAAAGCTCGCCTAACTTCTCAATTCCTTCACGCACCACCCGTGCTTTCGAGGAATGCCGATGGTTACTTTCATCGACTGAACTTGCACCTTCTGGAGTTATTCAAACATACCCTTATTGCAAAGTTTTCATCCGCCGACTATCCGTATATGAGATCCATGATACCATCCAACACTCTTGGGATTGTCCTCTAAATTTGGCGTCGGCTTGATAGACCCAAGACATGTAATGATCCGCTTAGTTCGAGGAAGATTTTATAAAGGTCCGTCACGGAGAATCACACAATAGGGTCTTGATGTTTCGTTTGTCATGATAGACACCCCAATTCAATCCTGCGAAGGATTCCCATATCGTTGCAATATGGGTTCGACTTCCTTATCTACCATTCTCTTTCTTTCGAATGTTTTGAAAGACATTGTGGGAGCGGTTGGAAGATATGTTACTCTAGATGAGCGCACAAAAATTTTACCCACCCCATGTTTACAAGGGTGTGTATTGAAGTCGATCTTGCAACTAAGCTTCGGACAAAATACGATCCGAGTTAAAGGAAAAAAGAGAACAAGGATTTCGGCAAATGATTGTTTATGAAGGTAATCATTCTCAGAGCAATTGTTCATGCAGGGCACATGAACCGACTATAGAAGGGGCAGAAGGTATACTATCCACCTAATGGGAAGGGGAATTTAGTTGCCGATAATAACGAGAGAAAAACCAAGAATTAGCTACCAATGCACGAGCCCCAAAACAAATTTGGGAAAAGCGTACTTCAAATAAAGGCAAGGAAATACAACCATTCTCTAAAGACTAAATAGAAAAGGCCTCTACAAGCAAGGAGGTTGTAGGCATATATGCACCCCATTTGGGAGGAGATATGCGGCTTTCGCAAGTCGATGAAGCGACTCATGTTGAGATACCTCATACTAGTATTACTGAAGCTCGACAGACACGGCAATATGCAATGATAGCAAATGTAATCTTGGGAATACTAGAAAATAAAAATGGCTCACATCGAAGAGATGCCCGATGCAAGTACAAGTCATAATTCACTCGTAGTGGCTAATGAAAATGTTGAAAAATTGTTGGAGCCAAGTGGCGCATTTCCCGCCTTTGAGTAAATCGACCGATGTCCAAACTAAGGATTTGTACAAATGACAATCGATGACAGATAAATGATTTGGGAGGGATTCTTTGGAGTTCATTTTAAATAGCCTTCAAGCAAGTGCACCAAATAACATGGACTACATTGTTTTTGAAGACGAGCGATAAAGTGGTAAATGATTTACTTGTGATGCAAGATGATGTCAACAAGGGTGTACTAGGTGTACTTCGACAACTCCAACACGTAAGCTTCGTCTTGGGCAAATCTGGAACCCACCTCATATATGGCGAAGGATGACCGCTTGTTACGATTGGTGAATCATAGGACCTTGTCAAAAGTTAGGTCCTCAAGCGGGTTTACTCTACCTACAATGGTCAACGGCAAGGATAATGGTTGTATGAATATGGGACATGAGCTGACCACAAATGCTAAGATCAAGCGCAAAGGTGGTGTATCTTGTAAAAGCGCAGCCCTATTACCGAGATCTAAATGCACTAAAGCAACACATGCCTAGGTATGCTTTGGAACTCGAGATGCAAGTCTAATAAAAGCTATCACACTTGTCTAATTTGGTAACTCAACACAAGATAAGTTTGGTTGTGTTGTTAGAACCAAAAAGGGGAGCGCACCACAATGCCAATGAAGTTTCGAAAATAGGTATGCCTAACTTTTATCATGCTGCCCCTATCAATAAACATATTTGGGTTTTTTAGGATGCTTCCATTATTGTTGATGCTGTGCATGTTACTCCTCAACATGTTTCCCTACATGTAACCTGGATATCGAGTGGAGAGAAATGTTTTATCTCTTTTGTATATGCGAAATGTACAAGAACGGCTAGGCAAGAATTATGACAGGACCTACTGACCTTCTCATCCTCCATATCTGGCCCCTGGCTACTAGGGGGTGATTTTAATGTCATTGCTAAAGAAGAAGAGAAGGCGGGTAGAAGACATTTTGACAGGGGGGCTATGACGAATTTTCAAAATTTTGTAGCAGCTACAGGGCTTGTTGACCTTGGTTTTATAGGGACACCATTCACTTGGTCCAATGAAAGAGTTTCATGTTAGCTAGACAGGATACTGCTCAATACTGAATTTGTGACTAGGTTTCCCATGGTGATGGTGTCGTACCTACCTAAAAGTCTTTCGGATCATACTCCCATCCTTATGAATATGACACCTCAATGTAAACCTGGTAGAGACTTCAAATTTTGCTCTATGTGAGTGGATCATCTTGAGTTTTATCCTTCGCTCACCGCTTTGGCATGATCCGGACATCACGGACCACCAATGGTTTCATTGCATAAGAAGTTAAAAGAGCTAGTCGCTAAATTGAAGCATTGGAATTGGAATGTTTTCAAGAATGTTTACAACCAATTCGGAACATCAAGAAGACATTCATGGGTTTGAATGTGAGCTACAAAGCAACTTCTCCCAGAACTCATACAGAAAATTGCGCGCCAATGCTCGATTGAACACTTTGTTACTACGGGAAGAGAAGCTCATTAGGGACAAATCTAGGGAAACATGGTTGAATGCGGGGGACAAGAATAATTCATTTTTCCATGCTTCTTTAAAAATTAATAGGCACAAACCACGGTCAAGCTTAAACTTCAAGATGGCTCATTTTGAGAAGATGAAAGGGTAATTGGGAAGCGTTTGTAGACTTCTTTAGCAAACTTTACAAGATCTCCGGGCTTCGATGAATCTAAATTTTTGGCGTAATCCCCTCGTTGATCACGGAAGAAATGAATGGAAAACTCATTGTTACTCCTAGTGAAGACGCAATCAAAGCTAGTGGTTAATGACCTTGAGCCATCGGTGCTCGGGTCACGATGGCTTCATCGAATCTTCTACACCGGTTGTTGGCGATTATTAAACAAGATGTCATTGCGAATTCATGACTTTTTAATGGCATGCGGATGCCCGTGATGCATGACGCCCACCAATTTAATTCTCCCGCCTAAAGTGCCTAACCCCTCTAGTATGGGTGACTTAAGACCCATCAGCTTGTGCACTTTCTTCTCTAAAGTTGTTACTAGAGTCCTGAATAATAGATTGGCTGCTGTTTTTCCCATAATCATCTCTCATAAGCGTAGGATTTATTAAAGCGTATATACATGAAAGCGTAGCCATCGCGCATGAATGGTAGGTGATCTTGATAAAAGGTTTTGGCTCCAATGTAATTATGAAGCTTGATATGTCAAAAGCCTATGATAGGGTGAATTGGAGTTTCTATTGAGAGCTATGAGAAAATATGGGTTCGTGAAACGTCGTGTGATCTTATTTATCGAGTGGTGTCTAACTGTTGGTATTCAGTCAACATCAACAACCGCAGAAATGGCTTTTTCTCTTCCACTAGAGGTCTTCGGCAAGGTAACCCTCTGTCCCCATCGCCTTTTGTCATTGCCCAAGATTTAAGTAGAAATTTGAACTCCTTGGTTGAACAAGGGTTAATTGGGAGATATAAGATGGCAAGAAACGTGATAACGCCATCTCACTTGATGTTTGCTGATGATATGCTGGTGTTCACCAATGGCCATCCCTCGTCTGTTAAACACTTACGGAAGCTGCTAAAAAACTACGAAAATGTTAGTGGCCAATCTTTTAATGCCACTAAAAGTTGCTTTATTGGTTCCAAACATTTGAATCCTCGAAGGGCTGGTCTTATCCAGCGGATTACTGGTTTCATCCCGAAGGCTCTTCCGATCACGTATCTAGGCGTTTCACTATTCAAGGGAAGGGCAAATCTGTGTATTTCAGGAATTATTGAAAAGTTAGCGTGACGCAATGATGGAAAGGTAAACTTCTCGGTGGGTGGTAAACTTGTGTTAATAAAACAGCTTCTTTCTTCTATCCCAATACATGTGTTATCGGTTATTCATGCGCCAAAATGTGTTATAGAGAAGTTGATGGCTATCATGGTTGACTTTTTCTGGGTTCAAATGAAAACTTGAGACATCATTGGATTAGCAAGCATACCATTACATTCACGCAGAGAAAGGTGACTTGGGAGTTAAGCCTATCACCATGTTATGTGTGCTCTACATGGAAGCTTGCTTGGAGCTTTATTCAAGGAAGACCATGGCCACTCTTTTGAGGCAAAAATATGGACATCCATGTGTTACATCCTCCACCCAACCGCACAATGGCTCTCATGTGTGGAAGAATATTATAAACCTTGTTGAAGTACTATTTTCTCAGCTATTTGGATCATTGGGAAGGAGATCCGAGATTCTAGAAAGACCGTTGGTATGGCGGCGGCTCCACCTTTGTATATTACTAACGTAGATGAGGCTACCTCGGTAATGGATGCTCTTGATGGTGGTATTTATGTTTCGATTCTGATTGGCGTGAACTCGCAAACCCTGCACAAACTTGTCCGGATCGCCTCCTCGGTGAATTCACGGTGAAGAATTATGGCAAACAAATGCGTCATTTGGGTCCAATTGCCTCTTGGTCCGAGTTGATTTGGAACAATTACGCCTACAAAACTTGCCATTTTTATGTGGAAACTTATTCATCTGGTCTACTAACTGATGAGAAAGTTCGGTCCATTGGCATTCCGATTGTGTCTCAATGCGTTGTTGCACTCAACCGATGATGGAAACCAATTCACATGTCTTCTGCATAGTGAAATTGCAAGGCAGTATGGATGTTCTTTGCCTCTTTATTGTCCTTGTATGCACATTTTAACACAATTAAAGGAATGGTCAACCATTGGATGCTAGTTACCGATTCTAAATCTCATATTGGTTTGGTCAAAACCTTGCTTTTTCCTTGCATATGCCGGGAATTGTAGCGTGTCGTAACAAAGCCAAATTGAATGTGGAAATCTTTCAGGGTATGTTAACATTGTTATTACAAATGTTGTGCATTGGTCGAAAGATTTGTCCCATGGATTTAAACCTACAACTCCTGCTTCCTTTATGGATGGCATTGCATTGACGGCTTGCAAATTGTACAGTGCATAATAGTTAGACAAGGGATGTGGATCAAATGGAAACCCCTCTCCACGGACAAGTAAAGTTGAACATCGATGGCTTTAGCGTGAATGGTCGAGCTTTTGGTGAAGGAGTCCTTAGAGACTCATGTGGCTCCATTATCCTTGCTTACTCAATAAACTTTGGGTGGCACTAACAACTGGTAGAGGCTAACGATATTCTCTTTGGGCTTAAATTGTGCTAGGAAAAAGGGATAGACGACACCGTGTTGAGTCGGACTCAAATATTATAATTCAAGGTTTAAACAAGGGCCACAAAGTGCCGTGGACTATCATCCCTTGTATCTATCACATCCAAAGAAACTAGCAACACTATTACGCTTATCCATACATATCGAAAGGAATAGAGCAGCTAATTTCTTAGCAACATATGCTCATAGTCATGAGGATGCACAGATTTTTGGTGGTAGGTTCCTACCAGGGAATGCCGTAACATTTGTTACAATGACATACATGGGTTACCTACTTTAGGGATGGTAAACCACTACTTTGTCTACTATTTTCTCTATATGTGTGGTACTCATGATTATTGCTATATATTTGTTGTCTTTGGTTCTCCTTGTTTGTTGGTTGTTTGATAAGCAGATTTGCTCTATTTACAAAGGAGATCTTGTTGAAATTCTAGATTTTTGTATTGTTTATAGGCTTAGCCTATACGCTACCTATTTGTATAGATCTCGGGATCCTAGTTACTCTTTTATGTTATGCTAATTAATCCCTATGTGTTTAGGCTATACCCTACTGCTTTTGGTTATAGGGTCACCTATACGCTATCTACTTGTATAGATCGCAGGATCCTAGTTAGTTTCCTTTATGCTATACTATGCTACTTACTCTCTATGTGGTTAGGTTATACACGCCACTTGTTTGTATGACTACTATTACTATTAATAAAACGCCACTAATGGACGAGTTTGTTCACTAGTGAGTATTGTGTTTTCAGCATTTATTTAAAAAAATACAACATAATTTAATCCTTTATACTTGACAAAGTTTGATCAGAATACGAGTAACACCTTGCTTGGAACACCTAGGGCATACCAACGGACTTATAGGCTTACTGCATCAGCTTGCCAAACGCTCTTAAACTTAATCAAATACAAATTCTTAAATTACTATTTTCTTAAACAATTTAAGTTTAACGTAAATCAATGAATACAAACACTTAAAGCAAACAAATGGCTCTCATACTAAAAGGCAGACCACATAAAGCTTAATTTAAACTTATAAAAGATGAATAGAATGCCCACTTGTATATTAATCTTGAAAATTGAAATCCAAAATACACAAAAGATCCTTGAAATTGAAATAAACTTGTTACAAATAAAATTTGAAATACAAACTTTGAAAATATAAGGAGATATTGGAAATAGATATCCAAATTAGAGTATGAAATATTAATTGTATCAAAAGTTTTTATATAGAAAAATATTGATTCGGAAATGGCAAGTCCAAAACAAAATTTTTAACAATTTGCAACTATTATTTATATTTTGTAAAATTTGATAATTATTATTTGACCAATAATTAAATTAATATTATTTACATCCCACACAAGGTTTTTTTTTTTTTGTGTTTATCTAACAAATTATAACTTCTTTTAATTACATCCTAAATTAATACTACTTATATAATTATTGTTTTATTTTGGGGCAAAAATTATATTATTAGGGTGTTATAGTATAACTAAAAATAATTACTGATATTGTTTAAAATTATGAAAGGGCCTGATTTAAATATTTTTAAAATCACCATAGAGCAAATAAAATTTTCGTAATATTATAAAATTTTAAGTAAATTGTTGATTTATTAATTTATTTTACTTCATTATTTTGGAAATACAAATTTCAAAATATCATAAACATTTTACTTCATTATTTTAATTTTTATTATTTACATAATAAAACTCAAAGTATAATATATATATATATATATATATATATATATATATATATATATATATATATCAACTTACTAATAGTAGCGGTAAAGGTAGATTATTAATAACTAATAATGTACAATAATAAAAAGGTTCCTACACTTCCTTATTATTTCTTTTGCAAAATAAAATTTAGAATACATAGGAAACTCTATATCAAATTAACACTAGTTTATAAATATAAGTACCAAACAGAAACTAGCAGTACTAATAATATGTTATAATCAAAAGATGAGAGTGAATAAATAATAATTCATAACTAATAGAAAAATAATAGTAAAATAATAGTAAGTAGTAACCAATATTAAAATATGATAATTAAAATTTTAATTAATATAATATTAATATAAACATAATTTACTAAAGATTAAGAAACATTAATAATAAGTTAAAATTTTAACTAATATTAATAACATAATAATCAAATAAGTAATCTATATACTTGTATACACAAAAAATATATTTATTAAAATTCAAATATATTATATATATATATAAAAGACTAACACAACTAAACAGGGTGGATTGTTGGGCGGGAAGATGTAGGGGGGAGCTCCACCCCCCTCTCCCTTCTAGGGTACAACTGGGTGGGTACCCTCTGGTGGTGGGCATTCTTGCCATCCCTATTGAAGAAACAATATTATATTATGTTATTTATGTTGTGTGAACCAATAGAGAATTGAGTGGTTTTGACTGGAGTTTTTTTCCATTTTAAGTTGGGAAAAAAAACATAGTAAATTTGTGAGAGACTTTTTGAACATGTTCCAGCAATGTGATGAGCGCATTTACCAAATGCACCCAAATATTTGGGTACATTTGGCAAATGCGCCCAAAAAAGACCCGGATAGTTCGTCGGGTCTGTTTGGGCGAATTTGCCAAATGCGCCCAACTATTTGGACGCATTTCACAAATACGTAAAAATGAAAAAACAAAACAAACAAACCAACAAAAGTTGTATGAGGGGCATTAGGGTTGGCTTGGGCACATTTGTCAAATGTGCCCAAGCCAGTGTATTTAATTTAACCGACTAGTTAGAAGCAGAGCATTTCAGTAGCATTTGCCAAGGCCGCCTCTCCCTTCCGCCGCCTTTCCGCCTCTCCGTTCAATAACCAATTTTAGTTCAGAAGCCCCAAGCCCCCATTTCCGACGACCCCGAACGCTTCCATTTCCGATGACCCCGAAGCAAGCCTCCATTTCTGACTGACAAACACAACAGAACCCAAACCAAACCAGAAATTTATAGATTTTAGGATCTTATAGATCTGCAAAATTTTTAGGGCATCCTAGGTCTCCCTGAAATATTTGGGCTGCCACTCTGAAATTTTTTGGCTGCTGAAGCTGTCCAATTGTCCACTGCCCATTTCCGCTAGCAATTGTAGACATTAGGTAATTTGGTAAATTTTTAAATTTTTAATTTATTTTGCTATGAAATGCTTGAATATTCCCTTACCTCTGCGTGTTGCTGTAATTCTGAATTTGTAAATTGTTTCGAACATTGCCCATCAAGTTCTTGAGCCTTTATTTGTAAGTGGCACGGGCTGGAATTTTCTCTTAATTTTTGTCTCCTGGACTGACCCCATTGGACTGAAATTTTGCCCGAATTTTGTTTGCCCATCGCTGGAAATTTTGTGCATTTGTCCATCTCAGTTCTGGGAATTTTTTTGCATTTTTCTGGAAGTTTTTGGTGATCCCTGGGCTGAAACTCTCTGAAATTTTTGTCCTTCCTGGACTGATTATTTTGGCCTCTTGGACTAAAATTTTGTGCGAATTTTGTTTGCCCATTTTGGAATTGTTTGTGCATTTGTTCATCTCATTTCTGGGAATTTTTTTGCATTTTTCTGGAATTTTTGGTGATCCTTGGGCTGAAACTTTCTCTGAAATTTTGTTCTTCCTGGACTGATTATGAAAGTTTGTGTTGACTTTTGTTTGCCTATTTCAGGAATTTTTGTGTAGTTATTCGTCCCATTTTTGGCATTTTTTTCATTTTTTCTGGAATTTTTTCCCCTGATCCCTGGCGTGGAAAAGCAAGCCTCAATTTTTTTTAGATTTTTTTCCCTGATCTCTATCGTGGAATTTTTTCTGAAATTTTTTTCCTCCCTGGACTGATTATTTTGGCATTTTGGTTTTGTTGCAAGCCCCATTTCTGGGCCTTTTCGTGTACCTGCTGCAGCCAATTTAGACTACTGTTGTCGCCAGCTGAGTGACAAAGCAAGTGCTATTTCGACTGCAATTTGTAAGCCCCATTTCTGCAATGGTGGCCGACAAACTGAAATCTTGTGGCTGGGTGGACGGAGATAGGTGGACTGCTTATGTTAAAGAAGTATTTGTAAGCCGCATTTACGCAGTGCTGTTGTGGCCAAATTGGATGTAAATTTTGTGGAATGCATTTTTTAAAGGATAAATATATATGTGGAATGCATTTTTTATTGCTATTAATTATAACCAAAACATTTTTTAATTTTCTCTCACGTTTGTACAACCATATTACAAACCATAGAACCTTAAATATGTTAGAATGAAGATAGAGCAAAATGGACGTGAAAAAATAAATATTGATGTTACCTAGCCCAAGGGCTTCCAAGTGTGATTGCGAGAAGGAAGATATATATTTTACTCAAATACGATTTTTAGTTACAATTCAAACATAAAAGGGTTTGACACCTTAAACCTAAAAGTTGGCACATTATTAATAGAAACAAATGCATTCTTGTAATTACAGTTTAGTCTCTTATTAGTGTAATAATTTCAGATTCCACTATAAAGATACATATATAAACATATTTATCCCTTATATATAAATAAACAAAAAGTGTTTTTATAATTCAAAACTCTACCACATTAATCAAATTTTATGTATTTAAATTTCTTTGGGTTGCAGTATATTGTAATGCACTTTAAATCCTAAACCTTACACACTAAATCCTAAACTCTAACCTTAATGTTCTCGTACAATATATTGTAATGTAACAATTGCAATCATATTATTATCAATTTTATTGTTATTATTATTATTACATATGTAACTACGTATCATATAATAATTTATACATATATATTTATCCTTTAAATATAAATGAATAAAAAGTGCATTTAAAACCTAAAACTATACATGTATTCTCATTATATCTGTAATTATTATTCTTATCTCCAACTATTATTACTATCGTAATTATTAACTCTTATTATTAATTATTACTATAATGCTTATAATTGTTAACTATAATTATAATAATATTATTCATGACAATATTATCATTATTATTATACTTAATCTTATAAAATATTTGATTAATATTATTATATTATTATAACTAATAGTATTATAAAATATTTTTAGTTTTATATTATAAGAGTATTATAATGTTATTATTATATTATTATATTATTATAACTAATATTATAATATTATTATAACTAATATTTTTAACTAATACCCTATGGACCCATTCAATGGGCAAATGCACCCAACAGACGATGAACTATCCGGTCTCTAATGCGCCATCACATTGTTGGAACATGTTCAAAAAGTCTCCCACAAATTTACTATGTTTTTTTCCCAACTTAAAATGGGAAAACTCTTTGACTAGGATGATGAGAAAAATATGTTACAGCAAGTGTAGATATGTGGGGTGAATGTTTAAAGGTAAAGACTATTTAAAAAAAAAAAGAAGAGTATATTATACTATTTTTACTTAATGGCATAATGAACTAATATGTTATGGTATTTTGAAGAAGCATCCTAATAACTTATTCATGAAAAACAAACATTTTTTTACTATAAGCTATTATCAGTAGTTTGGGAAAAGATAGAGCTATTGGGATTAATACTGAAGCTCCAGCAAATGTAATTAAAGAATTAAATAGAGAAGAAAACATCAATCATAATTATGAGAATATGAGAATGATAACACTTTTATTGAACCACCAACAATTAAATCTTACGATGAAAGAACCTCAAAAGGTTAGAACAAAAAAAGAAGAAGTATTGATGGTCTAATACTAAGTTTGGAGCATATGACTAATGCATTCACCTCTCATATGGAGAAATCTAATGATCAAATGGCAAAGTTTATAGAAAATTTTGTAGGTGTTGATCAACAAAAGATGGATAATCTCTGCAAACTTAATGAGGAATTCTGAAAAGTGGAAGAATTAACTATTTCACAAAGACAAAAAGTTGCCATGAGTCTTGTCTGTGATTTAGATTTGTTGGAACACTTTTTCACTCTTCATGATGACGAGGAGAAAAAAATATTTTTGTTTGAGCTACTTAGTGAAAATTAATTTAAGAATAAACTTAATTTGAATTATTTATTCATCTTGCCATGAGGTTGTTAACTATTTTAGAATATTTTTATGATTTTTTAAATCTTTCAAAATATTGAAAGAATAAACTATGGTGTACATTACATTTTTTATATTTATATATATTTTTATATAATAAATCTGTGTTATATTTGTAAGCAAATTAATTGAAATAATAAACTTTTATATAAAACAGAATTTTTATAGGGGTATTTTAGGTAACAAAATTGCAATTGATTACATTCCTTGATTTATTAATTTAAACCAAACACCGAATAGGAATCTTGATACCTTTCTTGATAATATTCATAATTTACCCAGACACAAGGTAAGGATTTTACTTGTATTCACTTTCAATATACTCGAATTCCTAGAAATCATAATCCCAATAACTTTACTTTCCTGTCAACTAAACGAGCCCTAAGTATTTTTTGACTTGTCTAAGCTTCTAGCGCCTCTTTTTTTATTTTTATTGCAATATTCGAATTAAATAGAATATCCGATCGAGTGAATTTGAATTTTTCAATTTAAATTCGATTTTTTGATTTTTGATTCGATTTCAGTTTGATTTGAATATCAAATTCGGTTTTTCGAAAGTTAGTGGTTTTAATTTGGGTTCAACCCAAGGCCAAATTTGGCTTTCGAGTTGAACTTGAATCAAATCGAATTCAATTACGATTTGATTTGAATCCAAGCTAAATTGAATTAATTACAATTTTATGTATATTTTCATAATATATATTATAACTTATTTTAAGTACATATTATTTATATGTATAACTCTATAATATCTATAGAAAAATAAAAATATACTATATATAAAAATCAAAAGATGTTAAATTAGATTAGATGTATTACATATGTGTGTGTGAAACTTTAAAAGTTAAAATAATTTGTAAAATTATCAATATGTGGTTTTTAACTTTTCATTTGAAGAAATGGACAACAAAAATCCGTGTAGTGCGGTTCTACGTTGGTCGATCCTCCTATCCGCCGTCTTACGATATATTGCATCGTGCTTGACTCTCCTCCTAAGCTAAGACTTCATAGCCTTTCAAGAGGAAACCTCGCCAATACGACTTAGCACCGTCTCTTCTACCAAGGACCCTAATACCATCACAAACTAACCAATTGCTAATGTTCGACTTCAAAGAATGCCTGCCTCTAAACGCATATTTCGACCTTCCAAATGAGGAACCCAAAACCAATTAATGCGACCACTAAAAAAAAATGTTCATGAACATTAAAATTTACTATTCATGAACAGTAAAATTACACCATTGTCGCACCTTGTTCGCCCACATGCACAATAATTTTTCTTTGAAAACAACCCACTGGATCCTTGAAAATAATCTCGTAGCTAGGTGTTCTTTTGATCTCGCTGAGGAGCCGTGTCCACAGAGGTTGACAAGCTAGGGTATTTTTTGATCTCTTAGTTAGGTAGTGGCTAGGAGTGCACCGATCTCATTGTGTCTTGGGTGAGGTTATGTCTGTCTCGTTTAATTCGGGAAAATAGCCTTTAACCAACCCCTACTAGGTTTAGGTTAGTTATGTTAGAGTCCAGTAGGAAAGCTATGCCCTTTCGGTCATTTGCTTATCTTGTATTAATTTAGGAATTCTACGTTAATATAATCAATTTCTTTTGAACAAAAAAAAACTTTTTCTTTTGCATTTTATTGTGTACAGAACAAATTTATAAATTATATAAAAATAATGTGTATATATAATGTAATTTTTATTTATTTATAAAACTACTTGGTTACAATAAAATATATATGTACATATATAGTAGACAAAATTATTAATATTGTAATTTTAGTCTTATTCAATTGTTGAATAGGTTAAAAAATTATATTTCATAAGTCTAATTTAATAATTGCAATATAATGACATTAGTATAGTAATTGAAATATTAAAATTGTAAGAATGCCATTAGTGTAGTAAATTGGAAAAGGTTCAATGTAAATTTATTTAAAAATGTAAAGATTATGAAAAGAATAATTAAAAATGAGAAAAAATAATGTATCTAGTATATGAGAGTGTAATACTCTTCCTTAATACCTTATCCCTATTTTATTTAAGTATATAACTTTGTAATTTGAAAATAATTGTCACAAAGTGATTATATATGTGGTAATTAGATATTGTTATTATTAATATAATAATTACAAAGTTTTATTAATTTGGTAGTTTTACTTATAATTTATAATAATTACTACCAACTCAAAATTCAAAATTTCAATTATCAAAAATTGCCAAATTGTCAATCTGTAATTTTTTGCTTTTTAATTTATTGTACATAACACATATTTATTTTTAAATAATACACAAATAAGGTGCATGTATAAAATATAACTATTTACTTATTTATTGAACTACATGGTTTATATATAGATATATGCTATAGGGTAAAAAAAAAAATTAATGTTGTGATTTTAGTTTTATTCAATTGTTAAATATGTAAAAATTTATAAATTAATAAACCTAATTTAATAATTGCAATATAATGAAATTAGTGTATTAATTAAAATATGAAATCGTAATAATGACATTAGTATAGTAAACAAAAATGATAAAAAATTTTATTAAAAATAAGATAAATATATAGAAAACTAGAGAAAATAACATATATAGTGAGAAAAATAACATATATAGTGAGAAGAATTGATTAATAAATAGTAAGTAGATATAGATTATTATTAACTTACAAGGAGTATTAAATGCTTAACAACTTTAATTTGACGGTAATTTGAATTTGTAGATTTTTAGAAGAAAATTAAGGGAAAAGTTGATCATGATAAATTAACAATTATTCACGATTTTCATTTGAAAGTTTTAATTGAATACAACTATTTTACTAATTGGCCATATTAATTAATAATATAAAATGTTATATTAATTGGTTAAATTTTGTACAAAATATATTAAGGGTGCAATTGAAGGAAATAAATATATTTTGAGAGTGTAATTGAATAAAATTAGATTTATTGTAGGATTAAAATTAAAATAAAAAGAAAGTATGGTATTACTTTAATAATTATTATTTTGATTGGGCCAAATTAAGAATAAAAATAATTTAGGTATTAATATGATTTTCCAATTTCTAGCTTGCCAAAATTACTTGCCAATTGCTGTAGAGTTTCTTTGTTGCCTCTTCAGACTTCCGCCGCCTCCATTCCTCCGACAGTTGACACTGGCCGCTCTTCAACCGCTGGCCATGGCTATCGTTCTCGTCCTCAGCGTGAGCTTGTCAACCATCATGATGGAGTACAAGTTTTAGCCGCTCTTCAGTTTTCTCTTTTCCTTGTTCGTCACTTGTCAGTCGTCTCCCGTTGGGGTCTCTCATCTTCTGCCGTCAGTCGTTGCTCGTCCTCATCCTCCGTCCTCACCTCCTTGGTTTTCAGTTCGTCGACCAGCAGTTGGAGTTTCAGCTTTCAGCACTAAATCGGCCGTGCACCTCTCATCGTGAGTCACGGCTCTTCCGCAGTCACCTCCCGCCGCTTAATGGTGCGTTCCTTATTTTCTGTGCTAATTTTTTAGATATACTGAATCTAATATTTGGTTCTGCAAATTTTTTTTTCTGCTAATTTTTTGGTTCTGTAAATATTTTACTATTGCTTTGAAAATTAATTTCATACTGGTTTGAAAATTAGTGTAATTCCATACTGGTTCTAAAATGGTTTTGGTTTTTGGTGCTGATTTATGTTATGATGTCTGGTATTTTTGGTTTCTTGGTTTCGAATTCGGTTTGAATTCGATATTTATGATGTCTGGTGATTTTTTTGTTTCCAATTTGGCCGACCGAATTCGAATTCAAACCAAATTTGGTTTTCGGTTTGAATTCAAATAGAGCCGAATTCAGTTCAGTTTTGAGTTTGGGTTCCAAAAATTGTCAAACCGATTAAACTAAACCAATTAAACCAAAATTCAAGGAAACCGACCGATGAACACCCTAGGAGGAGGGATGGATGTAGAAATTGCTTCAACTAGGGGGAGCTTCATAGATATTGCTTAAACATTCAAGTGTTTTTGGTTAGATACTAAAACATCGGCAAACACAGAAGGGGAAAGAAAACCTATTGGATATCAAAGAACTAAGGTGTCTTGGAAATTGAATTCATTAATGAGAATCTCAATTGCTGAGTAGGAAAGTGGCATGAGAGAGAATTGTATCATATTTTCTTGATCTGTATGATTATCCTTTTTGATATTTGATAATGACGCCCAAAGATATCATTCCGTTCTAGAAAAGGCTTGTAACCACCTGCATTTGCAAGTAGCCCTAACGTCGCGAAGGAAAAGAAAAATCAAAATGGAAGAAGCAAGACCAATAATCAATGCTCCAATGGGGTCAAGACGACTGAATTTGAAGAAATCATTCAAGCTCGTTATACGTTCTCTCTTGATGGCTTGCTCTAAAGAGGTAAATTTTACTTCCGATTTTCCAATTCAATAAACTTTTTGCGTCATCATTTAGGGCTGGAATTCCTAAATTGATTAGCTTTCTCTCTGTAGACGGGATGTAATTGAAGGAATTCTGCAAAGCTTTTCCGAATTTTACAGTTGTCAAGCAAACGCCTTCATCGCCTGTTCAATGAGGTATTTTCTTAGTTGGTCTTTGATTTTTTTTCCCTTGATTGAGTTATTTTTGGTAGGAATTTGAAGTATTTATTTACATTTGAAATCAATCTTCGCTTATTTGATTATATAGTATGAGATATGAATGTTTGTTCCATGTTAATGCTAGTAATGAATATCTGACATAAAGGTTGATTTGTGCAATTTATATATATATATTTTGTTAATTTCAGGTCATTACGTCTTTGCATAAAATTATGGAGGTATGCTATTTTAGGTTCCTAAACTATTTTACGGGCTTCAGCAGGGTTTCCAAATTTTTAGTATTCCATGTTTTTAATATTGCAGGATGCGTTCAATCAATGTCCCTCCAGGCACAGGTATTCTTTGAACTGTGGCTTTGAGTCATTTTAAAAGTCAGTGATGTAGAAATGTGTGGTCTATCTCAATGTAATTCCACACAATCTGTTTCTCTATGAGTCACTCGAAAAAAAATTGAATTGTTGTATTGCCAAACTGCTAAATGTTAATGAAAGGAAAGAACCATTGGTATTTTATCATATGTAAGTATATACATACAAACACAGATATATATATTTTTTTGGATGGTTTTTTGGAAGTGCATTATTTATTCAGCATATCTTTTTCTTGTTTTAAAGAGCAAGATTGAATTGTTCAGCTTACAATGTGTTCTTCTGAACTTTTTCCTGTCATCTTATTGTTGTAGTTCATAATTTTGTGGTTTTTGTAATATTTCAACCATTTGCAGGCAGGAACTATACTTGACATTGTAGAACAACATGTGGACGAACAAATTTTGGATCCGTTGTTTGCTGAGAAGTAAGCTTCTATAAGACCAATCACCATCGACTTGATTTTGTGGTTAGATTTGGTAAATTCAATTGACAAGCTACAATTTATTGCTGTCACTACTTTATACTTTTCTAGTAATGTCCAAATTAAACAAGTGCCCATTCATTCTTCATTGCCTGCAAATAGGCATTTTGCCATAGGGTTTATGTGTGAATCTGATATTATGCAGTTTTCTGGAAGTAATTTTTACAGGAAAGAAAGGGTTTCTATGGCGTGTTATTATGCTGATAATCTACTATAGAAAAAAAGTTGCTAATAACAAATAATTCCGGGAGAGTATCAATCTCCTTGGAATTCTATCACATTAGCTACTCGTTGGCTGCCTTTGAAGAAGGTCAAAAAGTAGCGTGTGCTAGAATTCATCATTCTTCAGCTTCTTGTTAGATATGGTAAAGCGAAATTCTTGATTGTTTTGTTATTTCCTTAATATTTGAGGTCAAAATCTAGGTCCTGCAACTTCGAGTGCTTAAACTTACAATGGTTTGCCATCTGAATTGTTCAGGTGCCTGCCATTTGCTTCAGAAACAGTGCCTATTGTTCAATAACTGAGGACTTTGTTCTTCTGCTCCTTTTCAGGAGGAGCATTTCTCCAGAAATTTAGTCTCCTTGTTATAGTTAATTTTTATTTTCCATCTTACAGGAATAGAGTAGTGACCATTATGTGCTGCTATGACCCATTATGTTGATGTTAAATGAAGCTTAGCTGTGTTGGTCTTTTTGTCCACACAGAAGAACAATGAAAACAGTTATGGAATTAGTTAGGGAAGATTAAATATGGTGAAAACTTTTTGGCAAACATTCCTCCCTCTTTAAGTGTTATTGTTTGTTTGCATATCTTTCTTCATTTCTGCTTTTTGTATTATTCAACAAGCATAGCTTTTTGGGGGCTTAATTTCATAGTTTGTGTAACCATAGGCATTGGGTTTAAAGAGCTATGAAAACTTCAGAGACAAAAAGAATTCGACTTGAGATTACCTTTTTTCTTTGCATTTGAAATTCGATCTCAGAAGCTCATTATCATCACTGTCTGCCTCCCGTCTCATGCAGCGGCATTGTAGGTTCACTCCTTTTCTGCAATTAATTGTGGCCTTTGTTTTTGAAGGCTTTGGTTACATGTTTTGGCACATATACATATTAATGAAGTTTTAACTCATTTTTGCATGTCTCATGCTTACTCTTGAAGTAGAAATCATATCTTTGAATGTTGTTTATCATCCATATGTTGGTTATCTTGTGTTTTTCTATGACTAGCTTAAAATTTTAAACTAGATTTTCTTAAGAGGTCCGTGATGATTTATTGAAGTGCTTTTCTGCTCATGTGTGATGCCTTCTTCTGGGCTCATTGTTATACCTAAATAAATATATTTGCTTGTATGTTTCCCAGTTATTCCTGCATGCTGTACAAAACAAAATTGATAAGTTGCCAAGAATGTTGTATCCCATTGTCACGACAACATACACAGACATACTAAGAGAGAGATCTGTGCTATCAGTGGCAATAGATTGTTTTTATGCTTGATTTGCAAAAGCCATATTTCAGTCATTATGGTCTCTTCTTACATTAGACGATATAACATGGTGAAGCTGGATTTATTCATTGCACAAAAGGGGAAAAAATACTGGACCGGAATGGAACATCGGGACAAGGTATCTTTCAATATTTGAATCATTAATATCAACTTTGAAAACGGTAAAGTTTGATCTATGTTGACATTGGATGTTAGAAATTAATGCCTAGCATAAGGTTGCATACTATACTACTTACTGGTCTCAAAATGCATAGTGGAATGAGTTTTGGTGCTCAGAACTTTCTTCTAATGTGAAGAGTTTTATGTTGATGAATATAACTATCCATGAGAGAAATTAGTTTCATAAATATTTAAGAATAAGGTTTCAGTTGTTATTACTTTGTCAGACTAAGAAACTGAATTTTATCATTCCCAAATCCGAAAGGTCATCATCATCATCATCATCACCTTTATCCCAAAGCCGAAAGGTATTTGGAGAAAATCATTGTCCTTTTGGATGTGATTGTTTATCATTCGATAACTTTCTTGGACATGCATCTTAATGTGTAACTTTTAGACAGCACAATGTAATTCATGTGCCACTCTGGGTGTCTTTTTAACAAAACTGATTTGCCTTATCAAAAAAAGGAAAAGGGAATTGTTGAATGGTATTGAGTTCATTCTGGTTCTTACATTTTGATTTTGGCTTACCTAGAAGGTTTTGCATATTTAGAGCTCTTGCCATCTCAGAGTTGGTTGTTACATAATTAAGTTATCCTTGCATATATCAACTTCATAAGTTTGGTTGTGGCTGGCAGAAAGCAAATGTGATATTGAGAGGTTGCATATGGAGAAATCTTTTAGGTGTAGCTAAAGATTTTTTTAATTTGTGGGCAGAGAGTGTGCTCTCAGTTGCTTGCTTGTGTTGGAATTTTTTTATTATTATTTTATAAATTTTCTCAGCCTAGTGGATATGCAAACACAGTTTTTAACTGAGAAAGATTGCATAACACAGGAGTAACATTGGAACAATTGGGAAAACCATCACAGATGCAAAGAAGGACGAGATCCACTACTTGACAGGTATCTTGGAAAAGGTGAGCAAACAATCACTTACTTCCATTTTCAAGTAGACATAGATCATCTAATTTTGTTTATTTCTTTATTTTTTGTGTTGCCCTATCCATGAATTTTTGGAATTAGTGACTACATATAGCTACAAACACGCTCGGTTAGAGTTTGAGGAACTCTATTGCATAATTCTAGATTCTATGAGGATAGGATGAACTTCATGCTGTACAAAACGAAATGCTCATGAAGTTTGCCGCTAGGAAGTAAAACATTTTTGTTATAATGACACGAGTTGGTCATATAGTCATACTTTTGTCAATATAGAGATTAGGGGAAAAATAGCATACTGAAGCCTATCTGCATAGATGCCTTAAACGTGATGTCTGCAGATGCATTCTGTTTAAAGATTGTACGTCAAGGAATGGTAAATTGGATGTAATAGTCAGACTTTTGTCATGATGAAGGGTGAACATAATCTCTGCTTTAGTACACTGATTTTTTTATGTTTTTAAAATGGAGTAGGAATGGAGTAGGAAAGAGATGGGAAGAAAAACATTAATTCCCAAACAAGTGAACCCAGTGTTGAGCTCTCTTTATGTTCTTTTTGGTTTCAATTATGATCCTGGAAAGAAAGCAAATTTATTTAATTTTTTGAATTTTCTAGGGGTAGTAAATTTGTTTCTGTTTTTATAGTTTTCTATCCATTTTCTATTTTTGAAATGCTGGTTTTAAACAGTTCCAAAATGCTTTTCAACAGTACATAACTAAAAAAAGTTCAGAGATGTCTTTTATCCTTTCTTTTGTTTTTAATTAGTTGAAAGTATATTATGGAAAGTACTTTCTTTCATATATCTCAATGGTATATATACAAAATACAATGTCCTAAATATGGTAATTAGATCAATCATGATCTCCTATATATGACAACTATATCAATCTCCTATATATGACAACTATATCAATTATACAGCTATATATATATATATATATATTCCTAATTTACACAAGATACACAACAAATTAGGAAGTTATCAAATTAGGAAGTTATTGATAGTTATTGATCATGATTCTTGCTAACTCTCCCCCTCAAGTTGGGGCATAGATATCACTCATGCCCAACTTGGATAATGTTGAGTAGAATGATCCACTACTGACAGCATGAGTCATAATATCAGCCAACTGATCTGAACTTTTGGTGTAGGGAATTTCTATGGCACCGGAATCCAGATTATCTTTGATGTAGTTCCTGTCTAACTCAACATGCTTAGTACGATCATGTTGTACTGGATTATTAGCAATCTCAATAGCAGCCTTATTATCACAATACAGCACCATAGGCTTTTTTTGACTAAAACCCAGCTCAGTTAAGAGAATTTTCAGCCAAGAAAGTTCTGTGATTCCATGATGCATAGCCCGATACTCTGCTTCTGCACTAGATAATGAAACCACATTCTGTTTTTTACTCCTCCACGTCACCAAATTGCCTCCAAAAAAGGTTAGATATCCAGAAGTAGATTTTCTATCCATTCTACTACCAGCAAAATCAGAATCAGATATCCTACAATATCCAGATGTCCGTGTTTAGAGAACAGAATTCCTTTACCTGGAGCTGATTTTAAATATGCTAGAATCCGATTAACAGCGTTCATGTGTTGATCACTAGGATTGTGCATGAACTGACTTATGACATGGACTGCATATGCTATATCCGGCCTTGTATGAGTCAAGTAGATTAACTTACCAACTATCCTTTGATATCTGGCTTTGTTTGTTGGGATTTGATCAGATAAACCGATAGCCCATGATTCACCTCAATAGGAGTATCTATTGGTTCACATGCGTAATAACCAGTTTCAGTTAGGAGATCCAAAGTATACTTTCTTTGGGAAAGAAACAATCCTTGCTTAGACCGGGATACTTCAATACCCAAGAAGTATTTCAAGAGCCCCAAATCCTTTATCTCGAATTCTTTGGCAAGATAACCTTGAAGGTTCTCAATCTCATTTTCGTTGTTATACATACAATCATATCATCAACATAGACAAGAAGCAAGGTAATACTGTTATGATCATGTTTATAGAACAAAGTATGATCTACCAAAGCTTGTTTGAACCCATACTCCTTCATTGCATGACTCAATCTCCCAAACCAGGCCCTGGGAGATTGTTTTAGTCCATACAATGCCTTTTTTAATTTGCATACTTTACCTTCTTCCATTGCAAACCACGGAGGTGGATCCATAAACACTTCCTCGTTAGGTCACCGTGAAGAAAGGCGGTCTTTACATCAAGCGTCGTAGAGGCCGGTCTAAATTAACGGCAAGCGACAATATGACGTGAACAGTATTCATCTTAGCAACTGGTGCAAAGGTCTCCTGATAATCAATACCATAAGTTTGAGTATAACCTTTTGCTTCCAATCTAGCCTTGTACCTCTCAATCGTCCCATCGACTTGTACTTGACAAGAAATACCCATTTGCATCTCACGGTCTTCTTTCCCATAGGTAACCCAACCATCTCCCAAGTAGAATTCTTTTGGAGTGCCCACATTTCATTTTCCATAGCATCCTCCCACTTAGGATCTTCAATAGCTTCTGAAAATGACTAGGAATAGAGATGGATGACAATTGAAGAGCAAATGTCAACTTGGCTTTCACAAGCGGTGATAGGATATGAAATTTGAGATAGGATAAGTAACATTGGAAGTCTTTGAAAAACCAAGTCTATCAGTACTTTTCTTTCACGAAGAGGATATCTCCTATTCCTATCAATACTAGAATTATGATCAGAAATTTGAAGAGATTCGTAAGAATAAGCACATACCTCATTGTCAACCTCATTGTCAATCCTAGAAGAGTCATCCGATGGCATGGTAAGATCATCAAGAGATGTATTAGGTCCAAGAGACTCCTTTTTTCTAGAATATTTTTTTTCAAACAACTAAGCTGGCCTCTCAACTCGATTCCCCATTTGTGTTAATAGTTTACAGACTGAACTACGGTTTCTTTACCTGAATTAACAGTTTTACAGAACATTTTCTGTTCCTGAATTGACAGTTTCAGACTAAAATCCATATCTTCTTCTCTCCTAACTACAATTGTTCCTCTTCCTTACTCTCACTCTCCCCCTGAAGAGGAACCATGGATATATTTTGAGAAAAATAGGACTTATTTTCACAAAATTGAACATCCATAGAAACATAATAAGTGTTTGTAGGAGGATGAAAACATTTGTAGCCTTTTTGTGAATTAGAGTAGCCAAGAAAAACACATTTAATAGCACGAGGATCAAGTTTATCTCGATGAAGATGATGAACATGAACATAGCATACACAACCAAAAACCTTAGGACAAATATTAAGGCGAGAGGAATGGAGTGAAATCTAGATAACATTCTTAACGAGTTAACGGAGTTTGAAAATGAAGAATTCTTGCTGGCATTCGATTAATAAGGAAAACAGAGGTCATAATAGCTTCAGCCCAAAAACATTTTGGAACTTGCATAGTAAAACACAAGGCTCGAGCCACTTCAAGGATATGGCGATTCTTACGCTCTGCTATGCCGTGCATTCTAGTGTATAAACACAAGTTTTACGGTGAAGGATGCCATCTTTGTGTCATAAATTCAGCAAGAGTGTGATTTACAAACTCACGACCATTGTCGAGTGAAAAACCTTTATTTTTGTGTTAAATTGAGTGAGAATCATATTATAAAATTGAGGAATAATGTGGGAAACATCACTCTTGGATTTCATCAAATAGACCCAACTAACCGAGAACAATCATCAATGAAAGACACATAGTATTTATGACCTGAAGAAGAAGGAGTAGAGAAAGGACCCCATACATCTGTAAAAACACAAGAGAAAGGAGTAGTACTTTTATTAAAACTGACCTTAAAAGGAACACGATGATGTTTTGCATAAATGCATTGTTCACATCTTAGACTAGAAGCAGAAATGTTGGAAAACAACTTAGGAAATAAACGTTCTAAATAAGAGAAAGATGGATGTCCTAATCGACAATGCCAAAGAATAATTTTCTTTTTATTTGAAGTCACTCTCTGAGCTTGGAAGCCACGAGTAAGAGGTGGTATGCCTCGGTGGTCCTCAAAGTAGTACAAACCATCTCTCTCCTTACCAATGCCAATCGTCATCTTCGTGAGATTGTCCTGAAAAACACAATGAGTAATATAAAAGGTTACATGACAATCAAGATCTCTTGTTATTTTGCTAATCGAGATGAGATTATTTGAAAGAGTGGGTGCAAGCAAGACAGAGGACATAGAAAATGTCGGAGATAGAGACACATTTCCTGCCCCTGTGATTGGCATAGAGTTGCCATCAGCAACCTGTACACACTTAATTAATGGAGGTGTTAGAGAATCAACAATAGATGAGTTACTAGTCATATGATCAGTAGCCCCTGAATCAATAACCCAAGCATC
This sequence comes from Gynochthodes officinalis, assembly GCA_020080225.1. Classification (NCBI taxonomy): domain Eukaryota; kingdom Viridiplantae; phylum Streptophyta; class Magnoliopsida; order Gentianales; family Rubiaceae; genus Gynochthodes; species Gynochthodes officinalis. Next base: position 35,034,589 of record CM034619.1, on the reverse strand, counting down.
AGAACAAGTAGAAGTAGAATTGATGGACAGACCAAAATTACCTTCTTCAGGAGATACCCGAGTTACATTAGAGGCAGAAGGTGATGTAGTAGCAGTGTGGGCAGATTTCTTGTTTTTTCTCTCAGCTTGCTTGAGTTTATACCATTCTGGATAGCCATGCTTTTTCCAACAAACATCAACAGTATGTGTATTTTTATGGCAGTGAGTACAATACCGAGTTTGAGAAATTGTGGAATCGCCAAGAGCCGAAACAGGAGTACCTTTATGTATAACTAGAGCTGAAGTCTCAGAGTGTATGGCTGCTCCCATAGTCACTTGTCATTGTACTTCTCAACGAACCACAGGATAGGTTTCTTCTAATGTAGGTAAAGGAGAAATGGATAGAACACGGCTCCTAACCTGATCCAAATTCTGGTCAAGTCCAGCGAGAAAGATATAGACCCTATCCTCAGCAAGACGGTTTCTATACTTCTCAATATCAGCAGCACAAGTCATATCGTTTGGTCGTCGATAATCAAGCTCCATAAAAACCGAGTTTAACTCATTATAGTAGTCTGCCAAAGGCCGACCACCTTGACATAATTGGAAAGACTTCTTCATCAGTTCATAGACTTGAGAAGAGTCAGAAACATCAAGGTAACTGCTTTTTACAGCATCCCAAACTTCCTTTGCTGTTCCACATTGCACAAAGTGTGACACCAGATTATCATTCATTGAAGTTATGAGCCAAGTTTTTACCTGTGCATCTTCAGCCTTCCATTCATCATAGCCTGGATCACTTTCTGAGAGTGCAGCCTTTCTGCCTGTGATATAGCCCATCTTTCTCCTTCCAGCAATATGCATTTCCAAAATTTTAGACCAAACACGATAGTTAGAGCCATCCAATTTAATATGGATGGATGAGGGAGAATCATGAATGGTCATGGTGGACATGTTCTTGCTATTAGAAGAATCAGCCTCAGTTTTGGTAGACATAACAGAGGTATGGCCGGTGGTGCAGGGATTAAGGGACGGGAACTCTGTTTTGGAAGAATAGAACGGCTAGGAATTTTTTAACCTAGTCTCTGATACCAAGTTGAAAGTATATTGCGGAAAGTACTTTCTTTCATATATCTCAATGGTATATATACAAAATACAATGTCCTAAATATGGTAACTAGATCAATCATGATCCCCTATATATGACAACTATATCAATCTCCTATATATGACAACTATATCAATTATACAGCTATATATATATATATAAATTTACTCAAGCTACACAACAAATTAGTAAGTTATTGATACTTATTGATCATGATTCTTGCTAACTTAATTTGATTTATTTAACTAGAGTTTGGATATTCTTTTTGTTAGACTGCAGATCTACATAATTAATTATTACTAGATCTAACAATGGCTATTAAATTGGTAATGACTTGTCAAATATGTGAAATGAATAAATTACAAATATTTTCAGATTCCAAATGAAAAAGGCTGATATTATTTTTCACATTAAAAAGTTTGAAACTGTCTTAATGCTTCTCAGCATTTTATCATGTACCACAGAAGTCTGTATGTGAGTAAGATCTGGGAGGCTATCTAATGTAATTCAAGAATATTGTTTCATCTAAAAATCTAACCCACTAGATAGGAAAGATGATCTTAAGATGTAAATTACTTGCTGATACATTTGGAGATTATAGTTGTTAAGACCATTCATTTCTGCAGGAGTTGTAGGTTCTGTTGACTGTACTGGAACAAATTGTGACCGTACTGCATATAAAGAGAAGCACCTTTGGTTTTAGACAAAACACAAAAAAGTATTACAGTACATGATTCCTGGTTAAGTGTTGGTCAGCAATGTTCTAAAGTGACTTTTGCCTTCTATTACTCAGATTAGGTATTTGACTATTGCAGCAAAAGGAAAATTCTTGAGTAACTTAATGTTCACCATTACATGTATATGAACTGATAATATTATGCTTAAAATTTGGGTTATGGCTGTGAAATACTATGAGTTTACGTAACAATTATAGCTGGGACGGATCACTAATTTACTGTTTCTTTTTATATCTGATTTTGCTTACAATGTAAGTGACATGTGGACGTTCCCAATTATTTGGAGCTGTTCAATTTCTGAAAGCTTAAATTCTTGCTTTCAGTGAGGCCCATTAATTTTTTTAAAAGTCTTCTAAGTTTATTAATGAGGTACCTAATGTTTCCCCCATTTAAACAGAGTTGGTTTCTGGACATTTGCATAAACCATGATTTTGGCAGGCAGCAAAGCAAAAGCATCTTATGAGTACTCATCTGGACATCCTAAGGAAAACGAGGCAAGACTTCTCAGGCACCACAGCTACTGTTGACAAGGTACTGTATGTTTTCTGCAATATATATATTTGGTGTTTAAATGCTATTCTTTATGGAATGTTATTTTCGTGCTCATAGGAAAAGCAATGGGTTGTGTGAAAATTGGTGGGTATGAATTAGATGTATCTAAAAGTTAAATATTTGGAATCTATCCTTCAAAAAAACGGAGAATTAATGAAGACGTTGCATATAAAATTTAGTCAAGTTGGATCAAATGGAAAAATGCATCTTTTATATTCTATAATTATAAAGTATTGCTAAAATTAAAAGAAAATTTTATAAATGGTCATAAGACCAGCAATGGTTTACTGGATATAGTGTTGAGGCACTAACTATAAATATGAATAGAAAATGAAGGTACTAAAAATGAAAATATTGTTATGTTCGTGGGGACAAATTAGACTGGATAATGAATGCATGAGAATGAAAGTAGGGATAACCCCAATAGATGAGGAAAAAAAAAGCGTGAAACCCTTAAAGTGATTTGGACTTGTGCATTTAAGACCCTTATATATATTTATATAAATTATTTGCTCAACTTAAAAAGGATGGAGAAGACCTTAAAAAGCTTACTAAAAGTTAATAAAAAGTATAAATTATTTAAATTTAAATGAAAATGTGTGTTAATAGAATACGATGGCAAAATATAATCCATATAGCCAATCCACTCGAGACTTAGTTGTTGATGTTACTGTTGTATGCAAATGCTATTTTCTAAATGAATCATACTATATTTACTTGGAAAGATGTATCCTATTTGTGAAATCTGCAGTTGAGGATTTATATTCAGAGCTATGGGACTTGCAACACTGACTGATGAGCTGCACTTGTGTCTTCCACTTCATTTTCCCGTGTATTTGTGATATTCGGTTCTGGACTTGGCACGTCCCTCAGGTGTTACCTGTTTCTATATTTGTCTTCCATATGAAGCTGTGAGAAAAATATGGTTCAAGATGTCCATGGCTTCCATATTTCTTACCCTTGTGTAGAACTGCTGATAAGGTTAGCAGAGCCAGAAATTCAAAGTAGCTTCAATCATTGATTAATGATTTGATATGATAGTCCACTTTGCAAATGTGACCCTTAATTTCTTTTGGTAATGCTTTGTTGGTTCTATCGCCATGCTGAAAACCTTCTCATGTCTCAATTGATTCTTGTTGAGCTTGAGTTGACTTGATAACTGTAAGTAACCAAGATATCCATTCGTGAAAAGTTGATGATGCAAATGATTTTGCTTGTCATCATGCCTTTGTTATTTTAAACGTGGTGACTGTTTCATAACTTCTACCGCCTACCTTCCTACCAAAAACTGAATGATTGCCTTGCAGTATAGACGAGTTGGTAAGTTTGAAGTGACGTGGAGAAATCCTTCGACAACCCAAGCTCAAATCTCGTGTGCGATTTTCAATGAAATATTGTGGTGTCTTGGGTTTGGTCCATGACTTTCTCCTCCTCGCTCATAACTCGTGCACATCATTCGATTTACATCCCACTGGCCAAGGGTCTGCAGTGCAGTGGGGAGTTTTGCCTTCACAAGGGATTTTCTTCAAATCAAAAAATCAATGATTAAAGAGTGCTTTAAAATGCGACATTGATCTACGTCCGTCTTTAATATGAAACTAAAATCATAACTAAAACTACCATGAATGTTCCTGGATGTCTTTCGTGTCATATATTCATGAATGCCAGAACTATGAATAGCATTTATTGGGTAAAATGGGGAGAATGGTTTTGTAGGTAGTAATTTGTTGTCCTTGGGGAACTTTTACTTATCACAAAAGTTAGTTTGTAAAGTGAAAAATTGAATGTCATATAAATTTCATGTGGAAATCTCATTCTTTCTATTGAGAACCAAGTGAATTATTACAAGGAAAATTACATATACACCTTGAGGTTTCATTTATTACCAATTGGACCATGTGGTTTGTCAAAACTATTATTACCTTCATGTGGTAAAACATTTAGGCTTTGTTTGGACAAAAGTTTTTATTTATAAAAATTAACTTTTCTTAAATAAAAATAAAGTATCTAAACAAATTTTATTTCAAAATTTAAAATTCAAATTTTCTCCTCAAATTCTTTTCACGTAATTTAAAAAAATTCCTTCTATTTTTTTTCCAAAAACTTTTTATCAAAAAATTCACCAAAATTTTTACACATTCCAATACAATTTTTTTCAAATAAAAACAATCCAAACAAAGACCTTAATATTTACCTCCGAGCACTATTTCTATCATGAGTAACTTTCATATTGTTTATGAATAGTTATGAATAGTAAAAAATTTAATATTTAGACAAAATTATTCGAATACTCTAATTATTAATTTGTATAAATAATTGACATTTACTTTAGAAATAAAATAAAAATTATACATATTCATTTGTATTAAAGGATACGCATAAAAGGAAATAAAAATAGAAGATTGACTTATATAAAAAAATTGAATTAATAGAAAAGTAAAAAGTAAATCTAACAATGAAGAAAAAGTATAGTATAAAAATTTTTAAAATTTATTTCATAGTCAAATCTACCAAACTAACAAAATAAAAATACATATATTTTTTCATACATACCATATATTTTTATTTGTTGATACATTTGATTTTTATTTTAATTTTTTGATATAAGTCAATCTTTTATTTTTATTTGCATACTTTGCATTTGATATAAATGAATATGTATAAATTTTATTTTTATTTTTAGGTAAATGTCGATTATAAGTATTTTTATGCAAATTAATAACTGGAGTATTATGGGTAATTTTGTCCAAATTCTAACTTTTTTATTTCATACTTGTTCATGAACAATAATGAAAAAGTTATTGTTCATGATGAAATAGTGTTCGAGGATAAATGTTAAATATTTTTAAACTTCCGGGTATATGTAATTTTCCTTATTATAATTCATCATGCGTTGCAAACGGAATTATTAACTTTGCACTAGATTAGCTTCGACTAGATGATTGTGCACTAGATTTTTAATCTAGTTCTAGGTAAATATTGTAGTCAATGTCATCAACTTAGTTTTTAACGAATCTTTGTAATCGAGCAACCATTTAGTTTTAGGCAAACATTGCAATACCGACATCACTTATTGAGTTTTCATGTGAAATTAGTAACATAAAGAACAAAAATAAACCCTACAAAACCTATTAATAATGCAGTTAGGAGTGGCAAATAGATGAATCGGGTCACTCATGAGTTGTGTTAAAATTTTACGAGTTATAATCTAATTTATTTAATATAATTACATGTTAATTTTGTATTAGGTCACTCTTGGGTTGTGTTGAACTTAATTGATTTAACAGGTTAAAGTTATCATTTTGAAAATTCAAGTGGTAACTACGATGGGTTATGTTGAACTTAATTGACCAAAATGGTTAAAGTTATCATTTTGAAATTTCAAGCTGTAATTGCCATTGGTGGCGGATTGTCGACTGGCCACCACTTGAAATTTTAAAAATAATATTTTTAACCTAGTAGCTAGATTAGATTTAATCTAACTCAACCTAATAGGTTAAAATAATTGGTTAATTGGGTTGGTTAATTTTGGCCACATCTAAATGCAGTCTACATGTTAGTATCTTAGAACAATACTTGTCTTTGAAATAGTTTCGGTTGAAACGGTTGATAGAGAATTTTTTCTTTTTTCATGAAATGTATTAATCCTCTTGGAGTTCATGTGCTCATAGTTTTTCCTTGTCTCTCAAGTTTGTTCAACGCTTTGTTGATGGTGTTTTTTCCATTTCTGAGTGCGACAAACTTTAATGGTTTGTATGTTTTGCATTTCAAAATGTATTTTTGCACTTTTCAATATATTTTTTTAGTTTTCAATGCAATTCTTATCTCACAATCATATCTCAAAAAATACAAAGAAGTGTTTTGAGATGCTGTCTATAGGCCTTAACCCATTGTATTTACTCTTAAATAAATACAAGAGAAATGTAGTTTACTAATAGCTTGGAGATTTTCATTTAAATATAAAAGGACCTCTTACTCTCAGCAGAAGCTATAAGTGGTATGTTATAAACAGTGAATACACATAGAAAATTGAAGTAGTGAACAAACTGTTATAATTTTGGTTCCTCTTGAAAAGTCGGATCCCAAATTTGCCAATCATATATTATGGTAAATTATTTCTCTTTAACTGTTTGTAAAATTGTGATATTGTATACTCCTTCAATCTCAAAAATAAAAATAAAAATATCACATTTAAATTTTTTTAATCCAAAAGAACTCACTTTTGAAGGAAATTTCTAAACCTTACTATAAGTAGTATGTATAGTCGACAATTAAAAAGTAAAAATAAAATATAAAATTATATATTTAATAGTGCATTAAATATTTTTGTACTTTATAACTAAAAAATTTTGTACTCAATTCAAGATAAATATTTTTTTGGGATAGAAAGAGTAATTTATTATTATAGTGTAACTTTTTAAGTACCAATGAAATAAGATCAAGAAAAAACACATTATGCCTTAAACCTTAGCGTTGAATGGTGAAATTGTATAATTTCATATTGTATTTTAATTAAAAACCAATAAAATGAAAGTAGGAGATTTAAAGGAAACCTTAATTGTTGATTTGTGAAATTGTAAAATTAGTTATTTTTGGTTCCTTGCTGGAATTGGAATCTGCTTAGAATTAGATATATTTTACATAATTTTAATTTAAATTTTATATAATTTTTCATAATTCTAAAATATTATCAAATAGATATTATAAATGAATTAGAATTATATAAAAATTCATAAAATTCAATCAAATTTAATTAAAAATTCTCTAATTCCAAGATAAATCCAATTCTAATGGGAAACCGAATACACTCTATTATTGTAACTTGATAAACACTAATGAAATAAGAGTAAGTGATGTAAAGATAATGTGATATTTTGGCATCAACAAAGAGAATTGAAATTTTTGAATGTCTTTTGAACATAATTTTAATTCAAAATTGAAGAAAAAATTTCTCCCTTCATCTCAAAAGGAAAAGAAAAACAAAGTCATTTTTTAAAAAAAAATTGTCCAAAAAAGAAGTGTTAACTTTTGGAAATGAAAATCATATATTACCTTTGCAATGATAATGTAGGATTTAAAGTAAAAATTTAGAGATAGAAATAAAAATTATACATCTAATGATGAATCAAAAATGCGAGGTAGAAGGCAGAGCAAATAAATTCTTGTTCTGTGGGGCGAATTCAAGTGCGATCCAATATGCGATTTTTACTGTTCATGAACAAGTAAAATTGATGTCTATTTTTGTTTTTTAGTGGCGGTAGTTGATTTTTGGATTCCTTGTATGGACTGACGATCCGCAATTTCACCGATGGTATTGTTGAAGTCGAAAGCAAACAATTTTGGTTAATTTGTGATGGTATGGAGTGCGCCTTCCATTCGGAAGGGTAGTGGTCCTTGGTAGGTGAGGCGCTTGATGAGGTTTCTCTCGAAGGGTTATGGAATCTTAGCTTGGGAGGAGGGTCAAGCATGATACAACGCAGTTGTAAGGCCACGCAAGGCTAGGAGGATCAACCAATGCACCGCACTACACGGCTTTGTAGTCCGTTTCTTTCCTCTTGAGGAGTTGTGTACGAGGCCGATAGGCTAGGATGTTTTGGTCTCTTAGTTAGGTAGTAGCTAGGAGACGCTAGTCCCATCGAGTGGGGTTATGCCGATCCGTTCTAATGAGGTCTTGTCTTAACCAACCCCTACTAGATTAGGTTTGTTGTTATGACTTGTCCATCCTAGTGATGGACCACCTTTATCTTGTATTAATTGGGATTTTCCCACTTAATATAATTAGTTCTTTTTCAACAAAAAAATGATGAATCAAATGTGTTATACCTTAAAACTAAAAATTATACCTATCAAAAGTGGACTTTTTTTTTCAATACGGAGGGAGTATAAATTTTGGGAAAATAGTAACATCATTAGCATACATGTTCTTTTTTAAACATATATATTTCTTTATTTTGATTATATATTTTTTAATTATTTTTTAATTATTCTAAATTCAAAAATGAGTATATAACGAAAATTTTCAATGAATTCTTTCACTGACTAACATGACATCCACATAACCAAATAATATTAGATACTTAAAGTGATTATTACTTAGTAGCACTTACCAAGTAGACATTACATTAATCTCTAAGGGCTCGTTTGGTTCGTGGGAAAGTAAAATTATTTAAGAATATAATTTCTAGGAAAATGATTATGAAGAAAGTAAATACCAACAGATTCTTTTCATGTGTTTGCAAGAATTAAAAATGTTGGTGAGGAAAGTATCAAGATTTTCTTTTCATTGTTTGGATTTGTTGAATAAACTAAGGAATGTAATGTGTATTTCATTTTATTACCTAATCTACCCTTATAAGTTAATTTGTTTTGTTTACTTATACTATTATGAAAAATATATATTACATATAACTCAAAATAAGAGAGCAAAACAATTAAATAGTATAAATATTTCTCCCAGAAAATCATAATAATTTTCTTAAATAGTTCACAACTGTAATACAAACTAAATTATTCAAATTTAAAATAAAATATTTGCTAAAATAATAATATCCTAAAACTTCTTGACAATTATACATGGATCAAGCGGTATAATGACATAATATTGGCAAAAGTCATGGTAAAATAGTAATTAAACATTGACAAGAAAAAGTCACGGTAAAAATAGTAATTAGTGTGAGAATTTGTATCTATGCCAACTTCTAATTATCTTTATCTCTTTTTATTACATGTATCTTTTTGCCAATCCATATGCACATATAGATTGACTCTAATCCATATCTTTTTCTCCAATAATTCTATGCATTCACTTTACCATTAGAAAAAAATTCAAATGCTATCATCTTCCTTCCGAACAAGAATTCATGGATAAATAATGAAAATCCAATGCTTTAACAACCATCGTCCCATTCACCATTGGACTCAATCTAATTGATGGAATATAAAAAGTGGAAGTCTATCAATTAGAGAATTGAATACAAAAGTTTAACCCTAAACACTAGTCCACGATATTATTATTTCTATATAGTAATTTTTTATATAAATTTTTATGCAAGTTACCATTTTTTTTTATCTAAGTTTTATGATTTTATGATTTTATGATTCAAAAACAAAAATTAGAAAATTAAAAATTTTAGGCAAAACCTAATACTACTCCTTCTAATTGAAGACTATTAGTAAAATATGATTAAAGTGGCCTAATAAAATTTTAAAAATCAAATATTTAAATATATATAAAAGCAACAAACATGCGAAAAAAAATCTTCTCTTTTGTTTTTTGGAAAAATAATAATAAAAAAACATAATCAATGATTTATGATCATGGATCAAAAAGACAATATATAATACCAAAAATAGATATTAATATGCGGAAAAAACTTACTTGATGATGACAAAACCTTACATATGAAGAAAATTAGAATGCAAAAACCATGAAGGAGAAGAATCTACGTAGAAATAATTTAGAAGAGGAGAAGAAATGAGGGGATAGTCAGATGAATCTAACGAAGAGAGAAGATGAGATGATAGTTGAATAAAAAGAAAGAATAGAATAGAATAGGGTTGAAAACGATTTAAAAGAAATGCGTATCTTTTAAATTAAATTCTATTAGCAAGTAATCTGAATAACGAGATTTAATAGGGATTCTAAATCCAGAAAAGTTCCAACCAATTTCCTCACTTTTAGGAATCATTATACTTACCTAATCAAATAAAAATCAACCAAATGCAAGATTTTAATTTTGAAGAATTTAATTACTTTCCAAAGCAAAATCGACCAAGCAAACAGGCCCTAAAAGCTTTTATCAAAAAATGTAATTATGTATGTCATCACTCTTCAAAACTACGTATGATATGAAATATCTTCAACTCTACAATCTTAGAAATTGAGAACATCTAAGAATAGAGAGACTATTTTAATTGAGGGACATATCAGACCACTGTACTATTGCACATGGTCATCTAAGGATTAGGCGCAACAACATCAAGCTCAATATTAGGCTAGATGTATGACTCAAAAAAAAAAAAAAAACTATTCTCGAAAGAGCTTTTCTCTCTATAACCATAGTTTACAATTCTTTTACACCTAAACTACTCTTGCTCACTGGTTCTTACTAATCACCGCCGTTCCAGCACTAAACACGATAAGGAAACAATTGCAACACAAGAACTTTAATAAGCCAAACTATCTAAATGTAAGATTCCACAACAGAGTTCACAACAAGTGGGATCCTCAACCAACATAAGTCAACATTCAAGACCACAACCCAAGTCAAAGTATAGGAATATTATGAAAAGTAACAAGACAACATCAATTAAAGACAAATGGTGGTCCACAAAATCCACAAAATGGATAGTCATTTTACTCAAGACCATTGGTCGAATAGTAGCTTATCATTGAATGGTTTAGAGTTCTCGTAACAAATAAGGGATGTTTTATAAGGGATTAGTGAACAGGATATATATATATATATTTGGTAATGTTTGAAGGATACGGACCAGTCCAAAAGGATGAACTCATAGAATGTTGGGGTTTTAGAGATAGAGGGTAAAAAGTGGAACCTTTTAAAAATGATTTGGGCCATTTGAATCAGTTATTGTGGAAAATATCGGGTTCCATTTGCAAAATGTTTCTTTGGATGATCATTTTTATGGTATGGCTCTTGGGCTTTTGGAGAGGTAGTTGGAATTACTACCGGGTAGTCGGGATCACTACTTGTTTTTGTGATTTTGAGCCATGGTTGTTGGATAAGATTGAGTGGGGCTCGAGCACTTGGGATTGAAGGGATGGGGCTTGAAGCCATCAAAGTTTGAGGAGGTTTTACCAATTGAAATCCAGATTGGGTCTATGTAGAAAGCCGATTGTGTGTGGACTTCGCTTTCTTCAAGAATGTCCGCCATGTTCGTGCTAAGATGGAAATTGGTTTGATGTTTTCAAGGGATTCAAAAGCTTGAATCCAGGTTGGTGTAAGAGCATAATTTGAAGGGGTTGGGATGTGTACCGAGTTTGTATGCTTTTGGTTGAATCAGAAGATTCGATTTTGGATATTTGAGAAGTATTTGGTTTCTTGGTAGGAGGTTCTTCCTTTCTTTCTTTGAGGCATTGTTATCGTCCCCTGCAAAATTCACGAGTCAAATAGTCAGAATATATATATATATATATATATATATATATATATATATATATATACACAAATAATTTAGAAAATGTGTTCAAATTTGAAACTAACAACGATGATGTAGAAGCAGTACATTATTATACGTATTGCTTACTAGTGCCTCTTAGATTGTAGAAGCTTTGGCTTCAATAGAATGTAAGCATATATACAACAATACTGGGGAGAGAGAATATTCGTAGGAGGAGAGATGGAAATTTCTTCATTTTTAGGTTCCTAGGCATCAACCAAATGCATGCCATCTTACATAATAGTCCCTATGCAATGCTTGAAGTTGGTAGTATTAAGAAGACGAACCCCAACAAGTGCTTGAATCCAAATCCCACATATCTTGATTTCGGTTAGATTATTAGGAATACCCATTGAATGCTTCTATGCAAGAGCAACAAGGAAAAAAGCATCCATGGTGGGTGAGGTTCGTGGACTCAAGGTAGGGGCATTACATGCTATTAATACTAGATTTTTAACCAAGGTCTAGAATAATGTGATTCAACCACTAATCCTTACTTTCTTCCTCAAGCTGCATAATGGAGGATAACATGGATATCATGCTTATATGAAAGACTTCATAAAATGTGCAGGAAATGTGGAGCCATCGGGCACACGTTCAACAGATGTAGAATAAGAGATGATGAGATTCTAAAAGTGTACTTAGATGATCGGTTGAAAGTTTAGGATAGTTAAGACTAGCCATACAATTAGATGATCAAGATGAGTTATATCGATTACTATCGAGCTCATCATCACATGCCTTGCAAAAGATTTACAAGGTTTCCAAAGGGTTACATGTATGAACTTCACAATTTCTTTTAGGCACAAGACGAATAACATTTTGTAGATAGTTTCAAATTCTAACACCTTATAGAACATTATCTAGATGTCCAAGTGTAGGTGAATCATTCACAAACAAATGAAAAGAACCAGGGTCAAATGATGATGCGAAAACTCTCAATTTTTATTTTAAGCATTGGATCAAAGCGATACAAGTGAGGGACAAAGATAGTCAACTCAACAAATTCATAATAATTCACACTAACAAAGCAATATTAGGACAAAAATGATGAAAAAGAAAGCACTTACCAAAAATTCTCACCTCTATGACAAGTTGGTATAGAGACACAATTAGAGAATCAAAAGTGTAAAATGGTGAGAGTTTTGGGAAATAAAACTATCATTGAGGAAGAGTTTCAGCTTGATTGACAACTAAATTCAAGTTGTTACGGTAAATGTTGAATGGCTATTGACATGGTGGTTTCATCCATTATTCACAAACGGCACTATCATTATGAGTGATGAATGTGACAATGACAAGTTGACAGATGAACAAGAGAAGGGGTTTCAATTTTTGTAAAGATGGAAATTGTGACAAGATTGGAGGGCGTTATGATAGATGTGGTTGCATTAAAGCTTTCTAGAGGAAGAAGCATACAAGGTTGAGGCGATAATTTTAGCATCTTTATTTACTAAAATTTTAAATTTGGTCATTTCAAAATAGTCAACAAAATGATGATTTTTTGGTGGTTGAACCAAATCAACCACCTAAACAACAATGAGGCTTCTTTGTTAGAATTGTAAGGGTTTGGGTCAACCCCTAACAATTCAAATATTAAATTAATTGACCCATTCCCATAATCGAAATCGATCTTCCTAATGGAGACAAAGTGTAAACAAAATGTGTTGGTATCTTGTTCTAAGTTCAATCATTGGGAAATAGTTAATCTTGAAGGATTAAAGGGTAGACTGTATATGACATGGGAAGATGAAGTAGAGATCAAATTAGAGATAATGTCCAAAAAGGCCCTCACATATTGACGAATGAGCTTTTTAGTCCCCCAATTCCAAAATGAGACAAAATCATCTATCACATTATGTAAACGAACCATTTTCGTCCCTCACATTATATAAACGAACCATTTTCGTCCTTCAAATCACATAAACGAAACAATTTTAGTCCCCCAATCACGTGTAGTGTAATGTGAGGGATGATTTTGTCTCATTTTGAAATTGAATGACTAAAAATCTCATTCGTTAATATGTGAAGGACTTTTTTACACATTATCTCATCAAATTATTAGCAAAACACAAAATTTTATGTGTGTAATGGTACAAGAACCTTCTAGAATCAAGTGGATATTGGTTCAAATTTACAGCTATCCTTGATAGCTAGTAAAAGAGAAAACATATAAAACAAGTACATACACAATTACAAGAGAGAAAAATTGCCCATAGTCATTGTTGGATATTTTAATCAAACAATAAACCAAAGAGTCAAAATAGGAGGTGCTTTAGTTAAGAAAGAATGTGCTAAAAAAATTAAAGAAAGTTATAGAGAAAATGGACATGTAGGAACTTCAACAGAAGGAGTGTAGTTCACATGGACCATTGGCAAGAATGGGGAAGAAAGAATATATGAAAGATTGAATAGAATCTTTGCAAATTAGGATTGATAAGAATGTACCTCAAGACAAGAATAAGGAATCTCACCATGATAAGATCAAATCATGGCCTATTGTTGCTAGACACAATTCATACAAATTTTGACAACAAGCAAAAAAGGAGAGTTAAATTCGAGAGTTTTTGGACTCAAAAGGAGAGTGCAAACAGATCATAAAAGGAGTTTGGGATAATAAAGTTGTAAAAGAAGAGAAAATATGAAGGATGTCTCTACTAAATTCAGTTGTACCCTAAATTTGTTGAAGAACCGAGTGATCATCATTATGGTTACCTAGAAGGCAAAACCAAGGAAAAGTTAAAAGAAATTGAAAAATCTAGAAAGGAAAGGATCTCTTGTAGAATCAAGAGAAAGATAGCAAAAGGTAGAAGGAGTTAAACGAATTACTAATATTCCAGAGAGATTTCTGCCACAGTGGGCAAAGGTAACGTGGCTACATTATGGAGAGACAAATTCAAATTTTTTTCACGCTTAGGCAATAAAGAGAAGAGACATTAATAGAGCCACACAAATAATGAAGGAAAATGGGGATTGGACAATAGATCAAAAGGAGATAAAGAAATTAGTTCTCAATCATCTAAGGACAACTTTAAGGGATGAATTGTCAATCCCAAATGTCGAGGCCATATTGCATGGATGATATCTTTAGACATACAAAATGTGTTCTAGAGGACAAGTGGAATGAGTGATTAAAAAAAGGGTTACTGATGAATAAATTGAGATAGTCTTTTTCAAATGGGGAAGTGGAAATCATCAGTCCAAACTTATTATCTATAGATTTCTACCATAATTTATAGGATCGAGATTCTACACAAAATTGATTTAGGGTAGCAGGATTAGATTGATAGAATCGATCGATGGGATCATATCATAAAATCGTAAAATCCTAGAAAAATTGAGAAAATACAATTTATAAATTATTTTTAAAGAAATTATTAATCAATATATGAATAGATATGTAGAAAATTCATTTATAGTTTAAAATTCAATGATCTTACTTCAATTTTTATTTCTTACAATATTTTATATGATTTTCTTAATATTTCAATTATCGTTGTAATCGAAAGGTATTTATATCCAATTTATTTATTTATCATTAAAAACTAATAAAAGTATGATTAAATTAATTAAATTATTTATATAATGATAAATTTTAATTTTACGTAGATATGAAAGTTTTTTGAATAAATTTAAATATATTTTATACACATAATAAAGGTAGGATTGTAGTTAGAATCCAAATTGTTTTATTAATTTGAATAATAAAATCGTAGGATTGATGTGATCGAATCGAAATTCTAAAACTATGGTTTTTACTAATACTACTGGACTTGGGAAAAATGTGTGCAAAAATTGAAATTTTTTTGACTCGTGCATCATGAACCCAAAATGGAAAGCTACATCAACAATCGCTACCAAAAATACCAAACTCGAAAGAGCCAATCGATTTCAAGCCAATAAGTCTTTGCAACATGATCTACAAGAGAGTTGCTAAGATTTTGACAAATAGGATAAAGTTGTAGTAAATAAACCTCATATCTACTAATCAAACGACGCTCATTCAGGGAAGATCAATCAATGAAAATCATTTGCTAGCTCATGAGGTCCCGTAATTCATCAGAAAGAAGAAGAACGGAAAAAGATGCTATGCAGCCATGAAATTGGACATGAACAAGTCTTATGATATAATTTCATGGAAAATTTTGAAAAATAGCATGCGATGAATGGGTTTTCCAAAAAGGTACATCCATTGGATACTACAATGTGTGACAATTATCACATATTTGGTGATCTTTACTGGATGGTATTCTAATTTTTTTCTTCACAAAATGGATTAAGACAAGGATGCTTATTGTCCCAATTCCTTTTCATGATCTATCAGCAATGTTAAATTCTCTAAACACAAAAGGAACCTACTCACGGATCACAATAGGAAAGAATGTCCCAATGATTTCGCACCTGATGTTTGCAGATAATTAAATCATATTCTTCCAAATATCCAACCAAGCCATCATTAAATTAGGGGAGACATTGAACATCTTTGCTGAGTTTTTTTGGAAAAGAATAAATTGTAAAAATTTTCCTTCATGTTAAGCCCAAATACCTCCAAACTAGAGAAACTACACTCGTCAATGTTCAATGTCAAGAAATTTGTTTCCCCGAGTAAGCATCCAACCATTTGATGGATTTTGCACAATAAAAAAGGAAACTATTCTAAGGGCTACTGATGAAGATTAAAACTAAAATCTCAAGATAGAAAAATGCCACTTTATCTTTGATGGGAAGAACAACACTAGCAAAAATGTACTCTTCTAATTGGCTCAATATGCGATAGGATCATTTCGTGTTCCACTAGCTATAACTAAAATAGTTGATCAAGACATTGAAAGATTTATTTGGAAAGTTGACAAAGGAACAAAGGGTATCCATTAGAAATTCTAAAGCGAAATATAAATCCAAACATAAGGAGAATTGAGAACTAGATTCACACAACATCTAAATTAGGCCTACCTTGCAAAAATAGCATGAAAGATACATGTAGATAAGAGTCATTCTTTGCAAAATTCTCCCAAGCAAAATATTGCAAGAAGATAGAATTTTGGAGGCCAAGCCAACCAAGCCAAGTAAAGACATCTCATGGGGCTCGAGGAATTTTATGGGGTAAGGAGCAACTAAAAAAGGTTTCAAGTGGAAAGTAGAAATAGGTGAGAAAATTGTTGTGAAGGACAATTGATTCCAAACTACCCGAGTCCAATCACAACGAGCAAGATGATTGGAACGAATCTAAGGTGAGGGTGTCAACTCTTATCGATATAAAACAGAACTAGAGAATGTGATACAAATCTTAAACCAAAGATTAAAATTCAAACATATACTAGAGTATAGGTCCTAGTATCGCCCTTTAGGTTGAACTAACTCTTCCTTTAGCAAGACACTAACTCCAAGATTGAAGAAGGACCTTACTTTTATCCACTTGACACTGAAGGATTACCCCTTACCCAAACTCAAAATTGAGAATTGGACTATCCTTGAAACCAACCGCACACTAAGATTGTTGAGGGAAACAAACTCAACAAAATAGCTTCAACATTAACCTAAGAGGCTATCCTTAAAGACTCAAAGCAAGTTTTTAACTAGAACTCAAAGAAAAACAATAAAGCTCTGGTTTGTAATTGAATCAAATATGAATTTTAAAGGATCGAATGGCCTCTATTTGTAGATTACAACTTGTGATAATTAAGAAAGCCATTCCCTAAAAGGGTTTGTTTCTTAGAAAATTACTTTAAGAAACTATTACTAAACAAAATTCCTACTCTAAAAAAAGGAAAATATTGCCTAAACTAAAATCCAAATGTGGCTTGGATTTTGAGGATCCTAAATCAATTCTTCTTGGCTAGAATTTCAAACCTAAATTGGAATTCTGAAATTGCAACTCCAAGTGTTGGTCGGAATTTGAGCTTCCTAAATCAAAACCAAGTGCTAAATGGAATTGAGCTGAATTAAGCTGGAATTAAACCATCCTTCAGCTGCCAAAATTTTGAAACCTGAAGCTTCCTAAAGCTGAATCTCGAAGCAACTCCAATATGCTGAAACCCGAAGTTTCTAAAACATCCATATGTCTTTAGCCTTAGCTGGAATCTTCCTGCTTGGATTACACGCTTGGTTCACCTTCCATAAAACTAATTAGAATGACATATGGAATAGAATTTTCAACCTTCATTGCTTCCTTAGTTTGACACTCTGTTATGAAAGATGTTAAGGAAACTCACATTTTCTTAGCTCTTGACTTTGTCATAGGACCACCAATCCCTTGCAATGAATCAATGACCTTTATATTCACATCAATGCCATTCCTAAAAGTCTTGTTTCGACAAATGTGGTCCGGCGGTCTTCTTTAGAATCGAGAACTAGCATCCAATAGTTAACCATTCCTTCAATTGGTTAAAGTGAGCATACAAGGACAATAAATTAGCAAAGAACATCTATACTGCTTGCAATTTCACTATGCAAAAGACATGTGAAATTATTTCCATCCTCGATCGAGTGCAACAAACGCGCTGAGACACAATCAAAATGCCAATGGACAGGACTGGACTTTCTCATTAGTTGGCAAACCCAGATGAATTAGCTTGCACATAAAGATAGCGGTTTTTGTGGGCAGGTATTTATTCCAAATCAACTCAGACCAAGGGGCCATCGTACCCAAATCGCACATTTGTTTACCAAAAATCTTCATTGCAAACTCACCCAATGAAGCGTTCAAACAAGTCTGTCTGAACCCGCGGGTCCAAATCAATCAGAATCAAAAAGTAATTGCCGCAATCAAGAGTGTATATTACTGAGGCAGTCTCATTTAGGTTATTGACATACAAAGGTGGAGCAGGGCCGCTATACCCACGATCTTTTCAGAAGCTCACATCACATTTTCCAATAACCCAAATAGCCTAAGGAAAAAGTACTTCAACAATGTGCCTAATATTCTTCCACACATGAGATACATTGTACAGATTACTGGAGAATGTAACACATGGGTGTCCATATTTCTATCTCAAAAGAGTGGACCACAAAGATCTTCCTTTAATGAAGCTCCACGCGAGCTTCCCATGTAAAGACGCATAACATGACTAATAGGCTTAACTCTCAAGCCATTTTCCTTCTGCGTAAGTGTAATGGTATGCTTACTAACTAATGATGTCTTGACTTTTCATTAGCCACCTAACAAAAATCAATCGTGATAGTCATCACTTCTCTATAACACATTTCACGCATGAATAACCAATAGTACATGTATTAGGATAGAGGAAATGACATGTTTTATTAACACAAGTTTAGAGGGCGTTAGGTATAATATATGGGTTTAAGAATTGAATGAATTTGATAGAAAGAAAGGTTTGGAATAGAATGGAATGATAGTAATTATGTTGTTTGGTATTATTTCGTAATGGAATGAATTTGAAAAAAGCTTAGTTATTATAAGTTAATTATTCATTATAATATTAAATTAATTAATTTTTAATAAAAATATTATTTATTAAATTAATTTTAATTAATTAATTAATTATTAATTTATTAATATTAATTAAAATAATTAATATTAATGAATGAGATTAATTAATTATTAATTATAATATTAAATTACAATATTAAGTAAATGAATGATTAATTAAATTAATCTTAACTAATTAATTAATTAATTATTAATAATAATAAGTTAATGAGAGTTGGAAAAAATGTGAAACTCATTAATCTATTCCAATCCATTCCCACCTAAACCACCCATAGGTTTGAACAAAACCCACACTTACTACTTTTAATCCATTCCAAACCTACAAACCAAATACTAGTTTTTTTTTATCCCATTCTAATCCATTCTTACCTAAACCCACTAACCAAACACCACCTTACTTCCCGCTGAGGGAAGCTTGCCTTTCCATCCTTGTA
The DNA here is from genome assembly GCA_020080225.1 of Gynochthodes officinalis. NCBI lineage: Eukaryota > Viridiplantae > Streptophyta > Magnoliopsida > Gentianales > Rubiaceae > Gynochthodes > Gynochthodes officinalis. The sequence continues at coordinate 35,015,149 of CM034619.1, read as the reverse complement.
ACCACTACCTAACTTTTTCAATAACCCCCTGGAAGTACACGGAATTGCCTCTTTCTTTGAATAGTGGAATGCCTAAATACATGGCGGAATAGCCTTCGGCTAAAACTAGTAATCCATTGGATAAGATCGGTCCTTCACTGATTCAAATGTTTGAAGCCAATGAAACAACTTTTAGCAGCATTGAAGGACTACCCACTAACATTTTCATAATTTTGTAATAGCTTCCATAATCGCTAACAGAGAACGGATGGCCATTCGTAAACACCAAAGATATCATCACTATATCAAGTGAGATGGCATTATCATGTTCCTTACCATCTTATATCTCCCAATTAACCTTTGTTTGACAAAGGAATTCAGATTATGCATAAACAATCGGGCAAGAATAGAAAGCGATGAAGACAAAGGGTCCCTTTGCCAATGACCTCTAGTGAAAGAGAAAAAACCATGACTATAGTTGTTGATGATTAACGAGTACCAACGATTAGACAGCATACGGTAGATAAGGTTACACCACGTTTCACGTAACCCATATTTTCTCATGACTCTTAGTAGGAATCTCAATTCACCCTATCATAGGTTTTGGACATGTCAAACTTCATAATCACATTGGAGCCAAAGACCTTTTATCAAAATCACGCATCAACCGATACGCGATGGCTATGTTTTCATGTATTCCTCTTCCTTTAATAAATCCGCTTGCTCATGAGAGATGATTGCGGGAAGGATAATAGCCAATCTATTATTAAGGACCCTAATAACAACTTTATAGAAGAAAGTGTACAAACTAATGGGTCTTAAGTCACTTATACTAGAAGGATTAGACATCTTAGGTAAAAGGATTAGATTGGTGGACGCTATGCACTTAGGCATGTGCATACCATTTAAAAAGGTTGTGACTGTCTCAATAACATCTTGTTTAATAATCTACCAAAGAATCGTATAGAAGATCTTGGTGAAGCCATCGTGACCGGAACCGGATAGATCAAGCTCATGAACCACCAACTTAATTTCTTCTTCACTAGGAGTAATAACAAGTTTCCCATTCATCTCTTCCATGATCGTGAGGATCATTGCCAAAAATCAAATTCATCGAAACCGTAAATGTTGTAAAGAGTTTACTAAAAAAAGTCCACAACCGCTTCCCCAATCACTCTTTCATATTCTGAAATTGATCCATCATGAAGTTTAAACTTGACCAGCAATTTATGACTCCTAATCTTTAAAGAAACATGGAAGAATGCACTATTCATGTCCCCTGCACTCAATCATGTCTCCCGAGACTTGTCATGAACAAGCTTCTTTTCCTGTAGCAGCAAAGTTTTCAGCTGAGCATTGGCATCTGAAATTTTCTGCACAAGTTCCCGAGAGAAATTGCATTGCAACTTACTTTCAAACCCACGGATGTCTTCTTGATGTTCTCGAATCTGACTATAAATATTTTCTTAAAAACAATCCAATTCCAATGCTTCAATTTAGCAGCCAGCTCCTTCAACTTCTTGTGCAATTAAACCATTTGTGGTCCCGTGCTAACTAGACCATGCCAAACGGACTCAACAAAGGGATAAAACTCAGGATGATCCACCCACATAGAGCAGAATTTGAAACCTCTATTGGGTTTACGTTGAGACACCATACTCATAAGGATAGGGGTATGATTCAAAACTTTTAGTCGTGCAACCTCACCACCATAGGGAACCTAGCATCGAAAGGTGATCTTGTCGAGCCTACACCAAACTCTTTCATTGGACCAAGTGAAAAGTGTCCTATAGAAACCAAGATCAACAAGACTGCAAATGCTATAAAATCTTGAAATCCATCATAGCACCTCTATTAAAATGTCTACTGCCCGCCTTCTATTCTTCTATGGCAATAACATTAAAATCAACCCCTAGCACCCTGGGGCCAGATATGGAGGTAGAGAAAGTTAGTAAGTCTTGCATAACTCCTACCTATCCGATCTTGTACACTTTGCATAGACAAATAGATAAAGTATTTATCTCCACTAGATGTCCAGGTGACTTGCAAAGCAACATGCTGAGGAGTAACATGCATAGAATCAACAACAATGGAGTCATCCTAAATAACCCAAATATGCTTATTAGCGGGGCCAGTATGATAGAAATTATGCATTCCTACCTTCAAGGCAACGTTAGCCCGTGATGCCCTCCCTTTTTAGGTTCTAACGAAACAACTAAACTTACCATATATTGGGTTATCGGACTATGCAAGAGTGATAGTTTTTATTGGGACTTGCTAATCCTTGAGTTCCAAAACAAATAGCTAGACATGTGTTACCTTGGTAGCTTTGGATCTAGTAATCTAGCTAGAGCTCTTGTGAGATATAACTCCTTTTTGCTTCTGCTTATCATTTGTGATTGTCTCATGTCTCATATCTATATAAGCAATATCCTTGCCATTGACCATTGCAGGTAGAGTTAACCCACTTGAGGACCTGACTTTTGACAAGGTCCTAGTAGGTTCACCAACCAAACAAAGCAATCATCCTTTGGTCATATATGAGGTGGGTTTTGAATTTGTCCAAGATAAAGCCTCTGTGTTGGCAAAGACTTTTTCATAACTATGCCATTGGGTGTAGCAACTTGCACCACAGGTAATTAATCTATCATGTTATCAGGCTCCTCATAAAAAACAATATAGTCCATATTATTTGGTGCAACTTGCTTTGGAAAACTGTTTAATATGAACTCCAAAGAGTCCCTTCCAAACTTCTTATCTGTCATCAAACCGTTGTTATGCAAATCATTATGCTCAAAATCACCCGGGTTATTACATGATAGGGCAATAGCACCATTTGGCTCTAACAATTTCCCAACATTTTCATTCACAACTAAGAGTGAGTTTTGGCTTGCATTTGCATCAGGCATCTTTTCGATGTAAGCTGTTTTTATTTTTCCAATAACCTGTATACAATCACTACCTACTGCCATTTGCTTCATAGCCTCCATAACAACAACATGAGTCTTCTCACCATGAGCAACCTCAGCAGCTTGTAGCAAAGTTGCATACCTCTCCTCCCCACACTGGGGTGCACGTGCTTTCACTACTTTCTGGTAGAACTTTTTCCTGTTTGTTCTCTTGAGAACTACTGCACTTCCATACTCTTATTTGACGTACGTTTTTTCAATTCTGTTTTGAAGCTAATGGTTGGTAAAAAATTCCTTAGGTTTTCACTCATTATTAGCACGGATAGATTCCTCTTCCCACAATTAGATTTTTCATGTGAATAATGTGTCTTCTTACCCTTTTATAGTCACTTTCCATGTGCCATTGCAATGAACAGTGCTACAAAAGGCTAGGTTGCCCTTATAAACAACCTTTTGCCAAAATTCCTTATAATCTTTTTCCTTTGACTCGAATACATATCATATCTAGAAGTTTACTTGCAAGATCAACTTCAATGCAAACCCTCGCAAACATAAGGTGAGTAAAATTTTTGTGCGATCATCCATAGTTATGTATCCTCCAATAGTTCCTACAATATCTTTCAACAAACATTTTGGGAAAATGAGAAATGCAAATAATGAAGACGTACTCATACCGCAACAATGTGCGAGTCTTTAACCGAAACAAAATCGAAGGCCTATCATGACAGACGGAAGACCCAAAATCCTATAGTATGATTTTTCCGCGACTAGACCTTATGAAATCTTCTCGTAACTCAACCAAATCATCACATGCCTTGGGTCTACTAAATTGACTCCAAAATTCGATGATAGTCCCCAAGAATGCTTGATCGTATCATGAATTTCATACATTGATGACCGTCCAGATGAAAACTTCGCAATGAGAGTATGTTTAAATAAATCTTTCGAATGTGCAAGTTCCAAATCCGTGAAAGTAACCATTGGCATTCCTCAAACACCCGGGGCACGTGGAGGAATTGAAAATTTTGGAAGGCAATCATATCTCAAAATAAAAGATGTGGGCTTTCGAGGTTTGTTTGATGTCATCGTCCCCAAATTCTTTATAGTGGCCGCATATGATATATTCCCCAGAGATGGTGTGTGGCCTTCCCTAGGGGTTGGCCATGGTTCCACAGAGAATTTAGTCCACTACCCAAAATTGTGACTGCCGTGCGAGGACAAACTTCGCTAGAACAAACTCTCGACGGGTTGTTGCCAAGCTAATTGCAATTTGCTGCAATCGATCCAAATAAGAGCAAAACCTATATGAATAAACTTTAGTACAACGGAGGAAAATTGATTGAAAGATCATGCGCCGCGGTTCTTCGCACAATTACTAAAGAGAGAGAGTAGGGAACTAGGCTAAACCATGATGATGTCACTATCTTAATCGCGAATCCTAAAGTAGCCTCACATCAATCTCGCGAATCAAGCGTAAAAGCAAAGAAAAATCGGGCTCGATGAATTAGCCGCCGATGAAGCACAAAAAGTGATCCGCCCCGATGAAAATCAGTTTGAGCAACGGATCTATGCAACTAAGCTTATTGATGCCCTCTCTCAAGCACGGCGGAGAATTTGCCTCTTGTCTCCAATGATCGGCTGTTCGGGAAACCGTAGACAAAGTATTGGCCATCGCCATGAAAGGGAGGACTCGTTGGAGTAGAACAATTCTCATGGCTCGACTTAGTTTGCGACTTAGTCATATTAATAAAAGGCATAAACACAAGAAACCAAAGGTCACTGGAGATAACTAGATGAATAAGCCAGTGATGTAGAAGTTCTTGTCGCTATGCTCAGTTTGATTCTCTCAAATTCACCAAAAAAGGGGATGATTTGCACCAAACTCTAACAAACTAAGATAAATTTGCAACTCCAAACCAATGCTAGTAAAGCTCAAAACTCTGACATCCTTGATTGAGATTTTGGAGGTTGGGTGATCTCGGAGAAAAGGAATTTATTGGATTTTGAAGAATAGGGATGGAGGAGGAATGCGTTAAAGGGGCATTAAGAACTTGGATGTAGGTCATGAGAGTGAGACGAATAGAGAAGTCTGAAATGAGAGTTGATGATCAAAATGTAAAAGCATTTTTATCTCTAAATGAGAGTGACACCAAAAACATTTACTTTTTTCTTTTCTTTTTACAACTCAAATGGATCCTGAGATAGAGGACCCCAAATGGATTTGAAAAAGATCCTTCTCATGACACTTCTTTTGATTTTGAACTTTTTGATTTTTCTCCCATCGTCTTGAATTGTAAAAATTCTTAAAATTCTAAATATTCATCTTTATCTTCCTCTTGAAAAAATTGCATCAACGAAGGAATCTCTTTCTTTAATTCTCCGACAACTTCTTCATTCTTTAGGTTCATTACATCCCCCTCCTTGTGGTTTGGGTTTACGAATCGAAGCCTAACTTTTGTGGAATCTACAAAGAACCACTTTGATCACCTGAAATGATAAGTCAAATGCCAAAATCGGAGAAAAGACCAAAAAACCAAGCTAGAAGATGTGCAGGCAACGGGAAAAAAAAAGAGAGAAAAAGTAGGAATAAAGCAAAAAACAAAAAACCCACCCAAGGCATGGGGAAGGCTCATACGACTTCGCTAAAGCTTGCAATTCAATAGGCCGAAAGGCCCTAGTGTCAAAACCAAGATATGGGAGAAGGCGGCAAAATTGAATAGCATAGCTCTTCAATCCAAGAACCCTTTGTAGGAATGGCGTAAAGGAATAACCAAAAAAAACTATGATGAAAAAGGAATTTTGAGTTCATAAAGGTAATACTAAATCCTTAATTCAACTGCATAGCAGTGTATGTTAGAATGTGTGTGTGAGGGTTAGCAGAGTTATCTAATAGAGGTAATGGGACTTTAGTTTCCAAGAAAAAGAGAGAGACCAAAAGTAAAACTATAGAGAGTGGAGAGAGTAGAGCTATTGATGTTTCTTATGCAGGTGAGAGTCAAGGGATGTCTCGGAATAAGAATGCGAAACCAGGGAATAATGATGAAAGGCATGAATCTCTGGCTGAGCGAAACAAGGGCTTTAAGTTGTTGAATTTTGATAAGAAAAGGAAAAGCAGTTATGCTGGGCTGATTACAACTGAGGAAAGAGTTTTTGATAGCAATGCAGAGAGACTCAATAGAAAGTCTCCATCTAAAATGGGGCAGGATAAGCGCAGACATAACATTTATAAAGGAAACAAGACAACAAAAGAGAAACTACACAATTTGGAACAATCAAGCTAGAATGCTTCATTGGCTGGGAGGAAAAATTCTAGGAAAAGTGAGGTTTTGGCTAAGAAAAAAATTAGGAGCAAATGTGATGACCAAATCTAAAAAAAATGAAGGAGATAGTAATGACAAGTTGAGGAAAAGTGCTAAAAGAAAATTTGTAGTAGTAAATCAATCAGAGCAGAAATAAAGCAAAGTTGCCATTGTTTTTGATGGAAAACTTTCGAAGAAGAAGGTTCCGGATAAGAAAAGTACCACTAATGATTCATAAGGGATGTTTGAAGACTTGAATTTTGGATCAATTTTGCTTCTCCCCACCAGCCCTGGAAATTGGATTTTATGTTGTTGGTAGAAGGGCATTTTTGTCTATCAACCATGGCCATGCTTGTTTATCAGCATTGTAAGGGTATAATAGGCAGGCCACGTTTTTTTCCCATCGCTACCAGTAAAGGACGTCATTATTCTGGCCATTAAGGGAGGTCATGTCACATTTCAGCCTGTCAAGAGGGTTCTTTGTGCATTCCACAAAAGTCAAGGTTCGATTTATAATAAACCCAAACCAAAAAGAGGGTGATGTAATTAACCATTTTTCTTTTGACTAGGTCCAACCACTTCCTTTTGTTTTTCTTGCTTTATTGGAGTTGTTGGTCCTGCTATTTGTCCTTTTGCTTTTGACAACTGTTGAATGATTTTCTGAATAAGTTGTCCCTCATTGAAATGAGTGGCCAGCATATCTTGATTAATCGAGAAAGTTGTCCACCATTTAATCTTGAATTCTCTGATGAATGACATTGGCCAAGGCTTCGAATAATATTGAGTGACTTTGTAACTCCAACAAAATATCCAAGGTACCTTTAATCGTATATGAAACATAACATTCTTTGAATAATCAAGCATTTGCCCCTCATCTTTCCCTGGAAATAGGCTATAAGCCATTTTAGTTTCAGGAGGAAATATTTCTTCAATACATCCGTAATAAATCCACCAGTTATAAAACCTGATTGGAATCATTTCAAATCTTGACTAAAACTTTTGTGGAATATAAAAAAAACCATGAATGATTCCATGGCCTAAATAAAAAAGCTTTATGCCAAGCGTCAGAATCATGCTAAGTATACCTGAAGGGGGTATACACAATGGAAAATGATTTTCTTGTTGAATAATTTCCCCACTCTTGGAAATGACAAATCTTTTTGAGAACGACTTTTGAATAGGCAATTTTATTTGAGTCTTCCTTGTCAATTGTATGGTGAATTTCAATTGACCCGGAATCTATCAGAATCAATTGGTAGAATTGAAAATCTTTAATAGGCTCATTGACCTAATGAATCTGATTTTCAAATGTTCTGTTGATAAAATTTTCTAAAGATTTGAAATCAGGAATTTGAACAAATCTCGTGGGCAATAAAGGATGTTCTACAAGATGTTTTACATTATGTTTATATTAAAATTATATTAATTAAATTTTTAATTATCATATTTTAATATTATTGACTACTTACTATTAGTTATAAATTATTATTTATTCACTTTCATCTTTTTCATTATAACATATTATTACTACTACTAGTTTACTATTTAATACTTATATTTATAAACTAGTGTTAGTATATATATACATACATACATATATATAGAGAGAGATTCTTATGTATTCTAAATTTTATTATGCAAAAGAAATAATACGGAAGTATAGGAACCTTTCATTATTGTACATTCATAGTTATTAGAAATCTACCTTTATCTAACTACTATTAGTAAGTAGATGTATATTATATATATATTATACTTAAGTTTTATTATGTAAAATAATAAAAATTAAAATAATGAAATAAAGTGTTTATAATATTTTGAAATTCGCATTTCCAAAAAAATGAAGTAAAATAAATTAATAAATCAACAATATAGTCAAAAATTTATAATATTTTGAATTTTTTATTTGCTCTATAGTGATTTTAAAAATATTTTAATCAGGCCCTTTCATAATTTTAAACAATACTCGTAATTATTTTTAGTTATACTATAACACCTTAACAATATGATTTTTGCCGCAAAATAAAACAATAATTATATAAGTAGTATTAATTTAGGATGTAATTAAAAGAAGTTATAATTTGTTAGGTAAAAACATAAAACAAGAAAAAACCTTGTGGGATGTAAATAATATTAAGTTTAATTATTGGTCAAATAATAATTATCAAATTTTACAAACTATAAATAATAGTTGCAAATTGTTAAAAATTTTGTTTTGGTCTTGCCTTTCCGAATCAATTCTCCAGAAACCATAGCGTTCTCGCAGCCGAATTTAGTCGCGGCGGACACAAACCCTTGATTGCCCACACCCTCGAATCGCCGCTTCGCTTCACACAGCTCGAACCTCGATTCCCGTTCTCAAACTCCCAACCGGTCGAACCTGTCTAAAACAGCCAAACCTTGTCCTGAACGGCGGAACACTGTCCACCTCGAATTGCCGCTTCACACACCACTGGAACTTGGTTCTCGTTCCCAAACTCCCAAGCGGCCGGATCCTATCCCGTACAACCAAACTGACCCTATTCGCCAATTGACCAGACTTGCCGCTCGTCGCCGACCAAGGTGAGTGCGACTTGTTGCCGTTCTTTCTTTTTGTCTTTTGGAAGAATTTTAGCTAAGTGTAGTATGTAGTATAACTAATCTTTTCATACATTTTAGTTTTACTCACTTTCTTATCTATTTATGTGATTTATGGAATGAAAAATAATTAATACAACCTTTTTAGAATTTTTGGTTGGATCTTATGATTCTACAACCTCATTCTATAACAAATCGATCTTCCATGGGATCTTAATTCTACAAACATGGCCTCAAATATATGGGAAATAATCTTAACCTTCAACAGTACTTGTATCTTTTAACAGGGGCTGAGAAATTGCTTAGGTAATTTGTCAAATAAATATTCAAGACTATGCAGTTTATATGCTCTTTAATGTTAGTGTATATTGATGATTTTGACTCTCATCATAAATTATGATGTGTCACATCATCCACTAATTTGGCTACCTTCTTTGTCATTTACCTTTTAGCTATGCTTCAACCTGCAAATTTTCTTTTTTTGAAAGAAGTTTCAATTCCATTTCAAATTTACTTTGATGGATAGAATTTTCGAACCTTGTAAGTGGGACGAATTGCACAAAAATTTCAACAAGTGCAAGGGATCATGCTTACTATTTCCATTGTGTTGCAAAATATCTTGTGATGATGTTGAGAAACGTAAAAGTTGGAAACCATGCAGAGGCTGTCCCCAAAATTCTAGATGCAAAGACTGTATTAGATATGTCTCTGTTGGTTGTAGTATGTTTAGGTTTGAATATTGTTAATTCCAAATATGCACTGATTTTATGCAAAATAAGCAAAACTAGGGGATTGTAACTTTTTTGTGTTGGGGGTAGGGACAGAAAATTATTTGCTATCTAACTATAGAAAAATGAAAAACTATATATACTCCTAAACAATTTGAATTTTTTTTTCCATTGTTGTCCTACATTTTTTATGAAGACGATGTTTTGTGTACAAGTGGAGTGAGTGATCCATTTTTGGTAGAACAACATTGATGATGTATGGAAGTACCTGAGGTCGATTATTTGACAGAATTATTTTAAGCTACAGTTTTACCTTTGAAAAGGTCTATGACAAGTTGAAGTGTTACGTATTTCTACAAATGTTAAGAAAAATGTAGAGGCAACAAGAACATATGGCATTTATCAAATTTGAAAGGTGAATATGAACCTGTTTCTACTCAAATTTTGGGTGGCCTAGAACTCCCTCTTTGGCAAAAGCCTTTTTCTTGTGTTTCATGAGCCACTACCATAGATAATATGCTAGTTGATCATATTAATCGTGTAGAAAAGTCCCCTTTAATACCTCAATTATACTCTAAAAATAGTGCAGAATTCAGGGGACAAAGTACTGGAGGTGGTCTTGGACATGGTCGAGGTTATAAAGAGTGTGATCATTGTGTTAAAGAAAGCCATGCAATAGACCTTGAGTAATTATCGAATGAACTTCATCTGTAACAAACTGGATGCACGTGATGTGTACACAATAGCTTGAGTGGAACTACTGGGGCAGTGTTAGGAGTAGTTTGGCCACTGAGTCCATTTTCTCTAAATATGTGATATGGTGATTAAATATTAATAAGATAGCTACGCCGCCTTCATGCCTTCTTCCTCTCTCACCCTTTCCCTTTCTCTCCACCTTCACATTCACATATATTTTCTGTTTGAGAAGATGACAAAATGAAATAATTCCAAAGTGAAATTTATGAACGCTTGTCTCATAGCTTGTCAGACCATCCTTCTCATTGCAATGCTTATTGCCACACAAACAACCCTAATAATAAACGGGCAGCAAAGTGGTCAAAAGTCCAAACAAGCTATCTCTACAAGTCAAATCATTACACAAAAAAAAAAAAAGGAAATAAATAATTGATTTCATGACAAGGCAACTAGAGTATAGCAAAAAGAAAGTTTGTGAACCTGAATAAAGATACAGCTCTAACTATGAGCATCAGCTCGAGTCTATCCAGATTTTTCTACAAGCATGAAAATCTTAAAATGTATGCCTTGTTATTAGGTTGGTTTTCCAATGTAAAATGTTTCCATCACAAGAGAGATGTAGAGAGATGCTATTATTACACTTTTAGTAATGTAGATACTACACGAAAGAAAATACCGAGGGTTGCCTTAACTGGTGTGATATGGAAACTTCAATCAAGGAAAGCTTATATTTAATCCTGCTATCAATAGTCACTATTTGGTAGGAAAGCTTAATTATATTTTTATTTGAGAAAAGGTTAATTTTTGTCAAGGATGGGGCACAATTTGCCATACATGAAATGGCCTAGCCACGGTGCTAATGATTGGGATTGGAAATGGAGCTTGTCACTTTTTTTGTAGCTTATGGTGGAAGGTAAGGTTACTGACAACCGTGCATTTAACTTTTCTTTTTCTTTTTATCTTTTTGGGAGAAAGAGAGAAAAAAGTATTGACTTCAATAATTGATTATTGATCATGGATGTTTTTTCTTTGTTGCTGGTAGCTTTTCTTTTTTCTTTTCATCTTTTTGGGAAAAAGAGAGAAAAGGTGTCTTGACCTCAATAATTGATCATGGATGTTTACATGTTGTCACAGTTTTTGGACTTTGCACCTGAGTGACGATTCTTCGAATTCAATATCATATCTGGATTGGCCATATAATTCTTCAAACAGCCTCCAACCATTGATCATTCCCATTTCTAAAACCATTTTCAAAGTTCAATAACCTCCCAGCCCCTACAATTCTTTTGTGTGAAAACATTGGAGCACAAAAACCTCTTTGAGAAATTTGATCCGAGGATGGCAGAGATTGCTGTCAACTTTCTAGTAAACCAGCTCGCAACCTTGCTTTCCCAAGAGAGCACACTTTTGGGAGAACTTAAACCTGATGTTCTGTTCTTCAAAGAGGAATTAGGGAGCATGAAGGCTTTCCTCAAAGATGCTGAAGCAAAGGAACACACTGCTCTCAAACTCGAGGAATGGGTCAAGCAAGTACGAGAAGTTGCTTTTGATATCGAGGATGTTCTTGACTATTTTTCATTCCACTTTGCACATCATCATGCTGATGGATTTTGTGGCAGCATGCAAAAGATCTATAGCTCCGTAAAGAAGCTGAGAACTCAGCATTGGATTTCTTCTGAAATAAAAAACATCAAGGCCCGAGTGGAAAATATTTCTACACGGCATCAGAGATACCAATCCATGTATGGTATTCCTGAAGGAGCCACTACCCCTACCATTATGAGAAATGCAGACCACAACATCCTTGCAAATTCAATCCTAATTGATGAAGCTAAACTTGTTGGCATCGACAAGCCCAAAAGAGAGCTCATTTCTCAAATCCTTGACGATAATTCGCACTTGAAAGTAATTTCAGTGGTGGGCATGGGTGGGCTCGGGAAAAGCACTCTCGTCAGAAAAGTCTATGACGATGTAGTTGTTAGGAAAGAATTTGAGAGCCATGTCTGGTTAACTATTTCTCAAACTATCCAAGTCATGGACTCTGTCAAGGACCTGATTGAACAATTGTTTATTGAAATCAAAGAACCGGTCCCCCTTGAAGTGAAAGAATGCACAGATATAGTAAGGTTGAGTGCATATGTCAAAGAATCCCTCCGAAACAAAAGGTACATTCTTGTTCTTGATGATGCATGGAGTATGGATTCATGGGATGCTATTAAACATGTGTTGCCTGATTGCAATTTGGGTAGTTGTGTAATGTTGACTACACGAATAACTGATTTAGCCTTGGCTTCTTGTTTACAATTCCATGACCATGTCCATAGGGTGCAATCTCTATCTGACAAAGACTCCTGGACTCTTTTTTGCAATAGAGTATTTGAAAGTAGTGATTGTCCTTCTCTTCTGCACAATATTTCAAAAAGAATTCTTAAGAAATGTTGGGGCTTGCTGCTTGCAATTGTTGCAATGGGCGGTGTTTTAGCTCTTAAGGACAAGGACAAGGACAAAATAGGTGAGTGGGAGATGATTTGTCATAGTCTTGGTGGTGAGATAGAACTTAGAAGGTAGTAGTAACCTTTGATCAAATCAAAAGGATACTGCTGCTTAGTTACAATGATTTGCCATACTATCTCAAAAGCTGCCTATTATGTGTTTGCATACTTCCTGAAGATTATGAAATATCGTGGTTGGAATTATATTGGGATTGGGTTGCACTAGGATTTGTTCAAGAGAATAATGGAATGTCATCTTTTGATATTAGAAGAAGGTATGCCAAAGAACTTGTCAGCAGAAGCTTAATCCAAGTGGCGAGTATGTCCGATGCTGGAGGGTCACTGTCTTTTCGTGTTCACGATTTTGTGCGTGAGATCGTTGCTAACAGAGCCAGAGAACAAAACTTTGCAGTGCAAAGAATCGCTATTACGAGAAGATGTGAAAAAGTTCAACTGTTAGCAATCTATGATTTTGTTGATAATCCAGAGTCATAGGAAATAAACAACTGCTTGAAGAGTCTTTGGTGTCTGGAATTCTTTGGAGACAGAAGACTTCTATTGACGCCAGCTATATCCAAGTTTTTAAGGGGTCGGTCCAAACAGCTAAGGCTTCATTTGGATTATTCTTATTTGAGAAAAGTTGTATTGGAATGTGTAAAAATTTTGGTGGGTATTTTTTAATAAAAAAAATATTTTGGAGGGAAAAATAAGAAGGAAAAATTTTTAAAGTTATGTAAGAGGAATTTGAGTGGAAATTTTTGAATTTTAAATTTTGAAATAAAAATGTGTTTGGATAGTTTGTTTTTATTTGAGAATTTTTTTATTCGTAAATACAAACCATCTGTCCAAACGAGGTCTAAAGGTCTTGAATTTAAATTGGGCACCATTGAAAGTGATCCCTAATGAAGTTTTCAAATTATTTCATCTTAAATATCTGTGTCTATCATTTGCGGAAGTTCGAATCATCCCAAAATCTATTGTGAAGCTTCAGAACCTTGAATTTTTGAATATATATTGCACTGAGGTAACTCAGTTACCTGTGGAAATTCTAAAGCTAAGAAAACTTCGCGTACTTGCTGGTGAGTGGGCTAAGTATTCAGAAAATGTTGATGTACAAGGCATTAAATTTCCTAATGGAATTGGAAAGCTTCTTCCCTTGGGAGTTTTTGGGTGATATAAATGCGGATGACAAAGAAATAGTAAGAGAGATAGGGAAGCCGACGAAATTGATGTTTTTAACAATTGCAAAGCTTAAAAGAGAATATGAAAAGAGTTCATGTCCTCTCTCGAAAAGTTGACCAACCTTCGAGGTTTGATCGTCTCCTCCATTAATAAAGATGACACCCTTGATCTACAACATTCCACCTCTCCAACACCTCAATTTCTTGAGAATTTATCATTAGTAGGGCATCTGGGGAATGTACCACAATGGATACTCTCTTCAGGGCTTGCCCGATTTGAGGTTTGTTAACGGTGGGTTGAAGGAAGATGATGCAGTAGGAGGAATAGAAAGCCTTAAAGATTTGCCCAATTTGGAAGTTCTTCGCCTTTATCATGCTTATGATGGGGAGTCGCAGTCTTTTTGGGCTGGAGGATTTCAAAAGCTCAAGGAATTAAAACTTGCGAAATTAGACAGATTGAAATGGGTGAGGGTGGAAGAGGACTCAATGCCTAGTCTTCAAAAGCTATTAATGGCGGGTTGTAAACTAGTGGAGGAGTTGCCTTTTGGAATTGAAAAGTTGAACAACCTGGAATCACTTTCATTGAAAGATATGCCTGATGAGTTGATACAAAAGTGAAGAATTTGGACAAGCAAAGTGAGGAGTATCAAAAAATAGCTCACATCCCTGAAGTTTCGATTGCCTACTGGATAAATGGTAAATGGAATAAGTTAATCCTGTGATCAGAGAAAAAGAAAAGTGAAATTCCTCTTCAGTGTCCACATTGACAATAGCCCTTTTAGCTTCTCTGTTTTTCTGTAAGATGCTAGCAAGCTTCACTTAAATTCTATTATTGTTTTTCACGACTTTGCAACATCCAACTCTTGGTGAAAATTTTGCATGTTTTACTATGACAAATGGCCGTGGAAGATGTGGATGAATAGCAAAATTAGAAACAAAGAATGATTGATGGCCATCAATTATGTAAACTCAATGTATTATGCTGGTAATACATTTAGTTTTAAACCAATTCTAATTCTAACAAGATTTTAAACCAATTCTAATTCTAACTAGTAACCAAACGGATCTTGAGTAATTTAATCTGCTGATAATGTCAAAAGAATTTTAGTACAATTCCATCCCATGAAAATGTCCCATGTGTGCGATCAGAATTTGGAACTTTGCTCTTACTATATATGATGATAGTAGTATATTGTTGGTTTTTCATTTTGGAAAAACAAAACCGTGCTGCTAAGAGAGGAAGGGAGAATCAGATCACAAAACTCCAATTTTTATTGATTTGGTCTTTTCTTTGTGTTTTCATACTGCACCACCGACAATATTTAACCATTTCAGAAGCTGTTTAAAGATATCATTATTAGTTCAAGATATTCAAGTTGTAATTGAAATGCTCAAGGAAAATACTAGGAAAACAATGTTAATTAATTTTACCTTTCTCAATCTTTGAGAGCATTTGGCAACATAAATTTACATTTAGAGTGTGTTGATTGTTCATTCGAATTGGAACTGTTTAAAAATTATAGAATTTTTTTAGTATTTGGTGGAACTTTTTTTTTAATTTTTTTCTTATTTCAAATCATTCATAATATTTATTTTATAACATTTTCAAATTGTGAATTTTTTTTTATAAAATTCAAACTAAAATATATTTTTTCCATCCCAAAAAATAGTCTAATTTTTTTTAAAAAAATTATTTGTTCCAAAATAAAGGCTATTTTATTTTGAAATTCTTGTATTATTCATATGCATATATGTACTCTAAATATTTCCTCCATAGAAGTCACAATAAGAATGACGTGCCTTAATTATCAAATATATGCTGTGAAGACAAAATGAATAAAATAATATAACCAACAAAATTTTTGAAAAAAAATAAAAAATTGACTAATTAATTACAACATTTTCGTTAGTAAGCACACCTTAATTTTAAAAGTTTTTTATGGTAACTAATTTAAAATTTCTTTTCCTAAAACTATTAATCCTCAAATATATTAATTGTACTGCAAATTTGCTGCTCAAAATTTTGAATGATGCAAGTTTGGTTGCTAATTCTTCAAAAAAAAAAAAAAAAGCTATAGTTGACTCAATAAGTTTGCAATTTATTTACACAGAAAAAATTATGTTATAAATTTAAAGAAGACATTTATGTCTGCAATGTGTCTTAATTTTATGGCACAAATAAAATTGCGTCATAAACTTATAGCAATTAAAACTAATGCTGCAAATAATTTGTCACAAATTTATGACACCCAATTTAAATGACGCAACTGTGCTGCAAATTAGTAGTACACTATAAATCTCAAGCAATTGTGCCCCATTTTTTGGCGCAAATAAAATTATGTTGTATTGTACTTTTGAAACACTAAATTCAAATGCCACCAAAAAAATGTGGCAAATTTGCAATACCAAATTTTAATGATGCAAATCTACCACGAAATTGGGGCTCATTATAATACCGACCCAATTGTGATGCAAATTTCTAGGAAAATTTGCAAAAATAGTAGCTCCCATAATTTCTTTGCCAAACTAGTAAGTCAGGGTGTTTGACTATATAAAAAGACCAAAATATCCTTTTTCAATAACTTCATCGTTTCACTTCTGCACTCTTTTGTTGTTCCGTTTCCGTTTCATTTTTTAACTCCCTCTCCAGCATTCTGCCATCACAGCCCTCTGTTCGGTTGGGTGTTGCTGCTTTTGGTTTTGGATTCATCCATGAAACTCTTTAAAGCCCTTTTCTGTAGGAGGTTCAATACTTTCACTGCAACAATTAAACCATCTATGTGAAGAACTCCTTTGTACACAAAAGAAATATAATTGCGATAGGATTTTGTGTGATTTTTACTGTAATAGATCAAATTCGACATCAAATTAGACATGAATTAAACATGAATATTTTATTCGACAAAAAGAGAGATTTTCGACAAACATTTCGACACAAATTTCGACATTTGTGACATGTATTTGACAAAAAATTTGTGAAAATCGACATTTTGCTTGTGAAACTCGACATTTATCTGTCAGTTGCATTTTTGACAATAATCACTCCTTTCACTCAAAACGGTGGCCGACTACATCCAAAACGAAGCCACCGGAATATTCCTCCGTTTTCCCACAGCCACCATCCATTTCAAGAACGTATCGTCTACAATAACATTAGGCTTGGGTAGCTCAAGACGGTCCAAGAAATTGCTCGACAGAGTTTCCACTTGGTAAAAGCGATTTAACGAATCCGCCCGATCTTTGCCTCGCTATTTATGAAGAACTAACAATTGGGATTGTCGCAAAACCGGTGCACCTTGGCCTAGCTTGGGTTCAGAACTTATAAAGTTGGGCCACTCTTTAGTAACAATGAAGGTGATGATAGTACTATTGCTAGGTCGATTCATGGCTATGAGCTTGCAAAAGTTCATCATCGGATTAACGTGGCCTTTTCCCGAAAAAGGCATTGCCACCACGTGACATGTGACAGTTGGCTCCAAGCTTAAAGAGCCCATTTTTTCATATTAAATGAGTAATCCACTGTGGCCTGGTGAGGACCAAACCATAGGACACGTACGAAATGCTGGGTTTGTAATTTTATACTTCACACAAGCGTTCAAATTGGAATTGCCCATGTGAATCTTGACAAACCCCAGAAAATACAGTACAAAGAATTCACTTCACACTCATGATGACACGTAAATGTCGAGTTCTACAAGCAAAATGTCGAATTCCACAAGTTAAATGTTGAGTTCCACAAATTTTTTGTCGAATACATGTTACAAATGTTGAAATTTGTGTCAAAATATTTTTCGAAATTTTTGTCGAATACATGTCATAAATGTCGAAATTTGTGTCGAAATGTTTGTCGAAAATTTTTCTTTTTGTCGAATAAAAGATTCATGTCTAATTTGAAGTCGAATTTGATCTATTACAACAAAAATTACATAAAATCCTATTGCAATCGTATTTCTTTTGTATACAAAGGAGTTCTTCACATAGATGGTTTAACTCTTGCAGTGAAAGTATTGAACCTCTTACAAAAAGGGGCTTCAAAGAGCTTCATGGATGAATCCAAAACCAAAAGCAACAACACCCAGCTGGATAAAGGGCTGCGACGGCAGAGTGTTGGAGAGAGAGACAGAAAATGAGACAGAGACAAAGATGAAGATGGAACAACAAAAGAGAGCAGAAGTGAAACAATGAAGTTATCGAAGAGGAGCATTTTGGTCTTTTTACGTGGTCAAACACCCTTGATTTACTAGTTTGGCAAAGAAATTATGGGAGCTACTATTTTTGCAAATGTTCCTCCACAAGGTGCTATTTTTGCAAATTTCCCAAATTTCTATCACACCGAAAATTATGACATGATTCTACAACAATTGAATGCAATGCCACAAATAAAATGAGGCTTATTTATAGCACCAAATTCTAAAGAAGCATAATTGACACAAATTTGTAGCATTTTTTTTTTTTTTTGCTAATCTGACACGCTATTTTCACAATGCTGAGGTGCAAAATAATTTATGTTATAAATTTATGATATTTAGTTTTAGTGTCACAAATAAAGTATTGTAAATTAGTAGCTCAAAATGGAAATAACACAATTTTGTTGCAAATTTGTGGTGGGCTATTAGTGTGACAAAATTATGCTGCTATCTTGCGATACAAAAATAACTATGCCATAAAATTACGGTCTATTATGACAGTACCACAATGAAAATACTTCCAAAAACAAATTTTGTTGTAGTGTATTAAACATTTATTCCACTTTTTGATTATATAAATTATATCTTGTTATCATTTTCTATTAAAACACATATTTTCATTTAAATTTAGATAATTCAATTTATTTTTAATAGTTTCTTTCCAAGTCTTTTTAAGTTTTGGTCTTTCCCTTTAGTTTGAGTCAATAATTCTCTAATCATACCGTACTGGTGTATCTAAGGGACTTATGTGCCCATGTCAAAAATATCTTAAATGTGTTTTCCTCATTTCATCTATTCGGACTATTGATACTTTCTTTCTAATACATTTATTATTTATTCTATCTAATCTAGTATATTTTCATGTTCATCTTAACATTCCCATTTTTATTACTCACATTTCTATTCATGTTCATAATTAGTGCCGAATATTCTGATGCCTAAAACATAACTAGTCTTATTACTATTTTATAAAGTTTTTCTTTCAATTTCAACAATACTTTACAATCACAAATTATAAAGGATACATTTTTCTATTTATTCTAAACTGCCTAAATTATATCTCAGAACACATTTATTAATTCTTCCTTTTTCTAGGAGTATAGATATGAATTATTTAAAATATGTAGATATATCTAGTTCATGTCTATCGATTTTGACACTTCTCCCATTACCTTTATTAGAATTATTAAAGTGACACTTCATATATTTAGTTTTATCTTTATTTATTTTATAATCTTTCAAATTTAATACCTTCCTCCAAAATTTTAACTTGGTGTTCATTCCTTGTACCATTTTATCAATCAAAGATATATAAATACATAAATAATATACATTTAGGAATTATTGCCTTAACCACAATAAATTATTTTGATGCTTTTCTTTTCATATACTTTTTTAAAAAATTATTTTTATCATAAACGTTGAAATCACATGCATATTGTAGCAGCGTGTATCTAATTTAAGTGTTATAAGAATTCCAAAAGCAAAATCAAGTACATTTGCTACGGTGAAAAGTAAAGGTTCTACCTTACAGAAGCACGAAAAAGCATTCTTAAAAAATAATTGTTTGAATTTTTATTTACAAAAAATTAACTTTTTCCTACTACAAAAATAAAACATCTAAACAACTTTTTATTTTAAAATTAAAAATTTAAATTCCCTCCAAAATTCTTCTCACATTATTTCAAAAAAAAATCCCTCTAATCTACTTTTTCATAACACTTTTTTTTACAAAAAAATTCCCAGCAAAACTTTCACACATTCCAATACAAAATTCTCAAATACAACACAATCCAAACATAGCCTTAAATTTTGAAATAAAAATGTGTTTGAATATTTTATTTTTGTTTAAGAAAAGTTAACTTTTTGCAAATGAAAACAAAGTCCAAACAGAGCCATATCCAAAAGTGATTTTGCATATTGTGTTTTTTGGAGTCACATAAACTAATTGAAGATGTTTGGGTAAAAGCAAATGCTTGGTGCCTTTGTTTCTCCCTAGATCCATATCCAATTAAAGCTTTTCTTACATGCTTTCATTACTTCTCAAATTCTACTTCATTTCATGAATCTAAAGTAGAGAAAACAATATTCACAAGCAAAATATGGATAACAAAGCTGAAAAAGAATGAGCAAAAGAAGAAAAACATAAAAAGAAACATATTATTTGGTGAAGAAGGTGAAAATCATTTACCAAACAAATGTTTCTATTGAAACAAGCATTGGTGTAAAGCCATGTAAACTAGAATTCAACTTTTCTAGATGTCACTTCTTTTTCAATCCTTCACCTCAAACTAATCAGACAAAAAAATACAGAAAAGTTGAGAAAATGATTGACCCAAAAAGATTTGGCCTAGAAATAAATGCTATGAAATCAAGAGTAGAGAAATACCATTTACTGAACTAGATGATAAATGGGAAATTTGCAAAAAATAGCACTTTTCGCAAAGACATTTGCAAATATAGCACTAAGACCATTTTCCTTGCAAATATAGCATTTTTTGGATCTGACCCTTAGCGAAAAGATGACAATGCCCCTGTATTTAAAAAACGTGTTTGAATGATTTCATACGAACAGTCAGTTGGTTTCGCTACTTCAGTTCATCGTCGATTCAACACCCATTTCACATAATATTTTCCTAAATTCTTCGTTGATTCAACACCCAGTTCACACCACATTTATGGATTTCAAGCATAAATAGCATCAATGGTGAAAATGCAAGGTGGAGCCTCATTATTTGGCAAGAAGAAGATGGAAGAGCAAAAATCTCACAAACCGACAGACAAGACTAAGAAGGTTGGTTGGAATTTAGCTTTGTATTTGTTACTTTTATGGCATAAATGTTCCGTTTTTGCTGATTAATCCAGCATAAATGTTAGAAGATATTAGACAAATTAGACAAGTTAGGGTTTTGGCGCAATCGGCTTTGTGATTGGTTCGAACACTATAAAACCATACATGTATATAGTGTTTTTTCCTAAATTTGAACTGAGTTTGGCCCAAGTTGTCGGAAAAACAATCGAAAATGGCTGGATATATTGAAAACCATGTTTAATATCTTCTAAACATGTCAAAAAATATGCCGACAAATATGTCGAGAAATTTGTCGACATATTTGTTGAACTATATATCGATAACTATGTAGAAAACAAAATGATATGTTGATAATGTCGAGAACGAGGCCGAGTAATATGTCGAGAAATTTGTTGACATATTTGTTGAACTATATATCGATAACTATGTAGAAAACGAAATGATATGTCGATAATGTTGAGAACTAGGCCGAGTAATATGTTGACAAATTTGTCGAATACTATGTACAGAAAAATGTCGGCAATTAAACAATATGTCTACAATGTTGAGAACTAGGCTGATTTGTTAATGATTACCTTTATTTCGTGCAAGAACATCTTGAGGATCAATTGGTCATTGAGGGAGAGTTTTTCTCTGCCCAGGTTTCGCAGTACTGCTACTACGAAGCTAATATGAAGAGAATCCGGTCGAAATTGACAGATACACAAAAACAAATGCTCCAAAGGGAAAGTCGTCTTGCAGAAATTGCTTTTGACCATGAGTACACATTTTGGTGCAAACAAATCATCCATTTCGTGTTGTTGAAACAACTTAAGCTTGATGAGGAATCCAAGGTTGATAATAGCATTACCTTCAATTTCGGTGGTAAGAAAGTTAAATTTAGCAAGAAGGAGTTTGCCATCATCACCGGGCTGAAGATGGGAGACTTTGAGGCTACATATGCCAAATACAAAGTGCCAAATAGTCCTTCTTCAATATCAAAGTACCTACAGCATGTGGGCCAAAGAGATTAGACCACATATGATAAAATGTTCAACGCTTACGATCGTATAAACTCAATTTATCCAGACAATGAGGTCGTGTCCTTGACACTATTGCTCATATACACCTCCATCATGGGCTTGCCGAAGAGGACCAGGATTGAAGACAAGCTACTCCATTTGGCCTGTGATTGGAGGGAGTTTGATGAAATGCCATGGGGTGAACTATTTTACATGACCGCTATGAATAGTGTTAGAAAGGCAATTGTCAATGCTTTGAATCAGACAGGACACCCGGAACACAGAACTTACACTGTTAGGGGATTCTCAATTGCATTAGGGGTAAGAATACTGAACTCATCTTAATCTTGGCTATTGTTAGTGGTGTTTTCCCAATATTTAGTTATACTAATTTTTCTTTCAATGTCCCAGATGTTCACATATGAGACAATGCCACATCTTAAGCAGCTCAAGATGGTGGAAAGGTAAAAACCTCTGGATGCAAGTCCAAGATGTGCAGAAGGAAAGCATTAAATGCACAATATAGAGATCAAGAAAAAAAGAAGATTTGGTCAAAAAGAACAGTCGACGGGAAGGTATGTTTTGCTTATTAGCTAATGTTTGATAATTAGTTTGCCGACTAGATTAATGAATATTTTTATTTTTTGTTTTCAAAAAGTGAAAATTACCTGAATAAAACCAACGCTCGAAGAGAAAGAAAAATTCTTGGGTTGGGAAGAAGAGAAGAAGGCTGGCAAGGAGGGAGAGTTTGGAGGAGATAAAGAAAACTCCGAACAGATGGACGCAGACCGTTTTCACGTGTCTTACAGGAAAAGAGCACGAGAAGATGAAGTTCCGAAATCTGAAAAAAGACAAAGGTTAACTAAGGCAGAAAGACGAGAGAAACGAAGAGCCTTCAGTGATGAGATAGTGGCACGTCTGGGAAAATATGAGTTTGAAATGAAAGAGACAAAAGAGAAACTTGTGCTCGAGTGTGCTCGATCGGCCGCACTAGAGGACGAATTGAATAGTCTCAATACTACCACGGAGTGACTGACTCGCAACATCAGCCACATGTCGAAGTACATTCACCGTACACTAGCTATGCAAAGTACGCCCGAATCCAGTCTGTTTCCAGACGATGATGAAGATTCTAGTGCAGATGACCAAGATAGCGCAACAACTCCTATGAAATGATGACTCCGTTGTCCCTCAAGCAGGAGAAACAGAGGCAGGGCCTTTAGACCCTAACAATGGGGCCTATGATAATCAAAGTGCCAATGATGAGGGGCCACAAAATGATGACTCCATTGCCCCTCAAGCAGGGAAAACAGAGACATGGCCTTCAAACCCGAACAAAGGAGCCTATGATGATCAAAAGGTCAATGATGAGGGGCCTAAGGTTGGGGTTAATGCTAGGCCGGCTCAGGGTGAGCATACCATGAAAAAAGAACAAAAAGCCATTAACATAATTGATATTGTTTATCAACACACTGATGAACAATGTATCCCCCAGTTCGAAGCGATCCTACTGACAATGAGTGCTCCACCACCACCCATGAAAGAGAAGGAGATGAAATCTCCAGTAGATGAAGTCTCAGTGGGGCAAAATCTAAAGCCGACAGTTGCCCTAAAAGTGGCCGACACAGGGTCTAGTGTGTTAGTTGTGTAGCCAACTCCCAAGATGAGCAAGAAATGAAGCGGTGGATAAGGGAGAGACTAGCCCTCTATTTGGATACGGAGGTTTTATTATTGGACTTCGCTTTGTTGAAGACAATGTGGACAAAAGGATTTTGGCTCAACGATCATGTAAGTTAATTAACTGACGAGTTTCTTCCTACAAACTTTATTTCTTCGTATTATCTCTTAACGACACTTCTTTTTATTTTTGTAGCAAATTAATTTGTATACATTCATGCTATGGAAGCAAATTATTGATATGGGCTACGCTGATATATCCATTATGGAGACTTATTCAATATAAGTTAGATTTCCAATGTGATTGTAAGGATATTGTAGATACGTTCATCTTATTAATTGTGATACGTTCATCTGATTAACTATTTTCTCAAATTTGTGTCAAACGGACATGAAGAAGTTGCATGTTGCCTAGAGACTTCCAAACGTTGATGACTTGGCGATAGCACAGTTTGTTGGTGATTTTCCACTCGAACCCGATTATCGGAAGGTGGACATCGTGTTATTCCCATGTCACATAGATGGGAACCACTGGATGCTGGTGAAGATGGATTTGTATGCACATACATTCCATGTGTACAATCCATTGAATCAAGAGGCAGCCATAGTGCCAAAGTTAGAATATTTCATCACAATAATGCCCAAGCTAATCGAGACGTGTGAGTTCTACAAATACTTTGCTAGAAAATATCCAATAAAGGATCAAAGGACAGTGGCTGTAGAGGAAAATTTGGTGCATCAAAAAGCAAGGTAAGCATCTACAAGATTGTGTATTCCATGATTGTAGGAATAAATAACTTTGTAATACAATGGTCATTTTGCAGGAGTAGTGATTGTGGTATTTTCGCATTAATGTGGGTTGAATGCATTATCCATGTGTGACCACTCGATACAATTACACCGTTTAATGCGATGAAGTTACGTAAAACAATAGCGGCAAAATTGTACCTACATGCAAAGGTGGCACACCCAAGGGTGCAAGAAAGTATAATCGAAAAAAGAGCTCGAAAATGAAATACACATTTAGTGATGTAACTGTACTTTTATTAACTCATTCTTTTGATGACGTAAATATACTTTATTTTAACAAATTAGTTCAATGTAGATATAGCATTCGTATAGTGTAGATGTTAACAAATTATTTAAATGTAAATATAGCAAAAGGTTCCTAACTCATTCTTTTTCATTTGCTATATCGTCCATTTATTCGATGTGTTGTTACAAAAGTGGTTGACATTGTACAAAATATGGACGTTATCAATATATTTACATTCTTTTAAATGTAGAGTACTTTGACGTAATATATTACAAATGCGGAGTACTATGTGTAACAACCTTGTCGACATTTTCCGGTACAACGTCGACAAATTTGTCGACATTATATGTTTTAGGTTCGAAAGTTTTTTCAACAATTTTGTTGACATTTTACGACATAAGTTCGACATTTCTGTCGACATATTTTACTTTAGGTTCGACATTTTCAAACAAAATTTCAATAGTTATGTCGACCTATTGGAGTTAAAGTCGACATTTTATTCGACGATTGATTTCGACATTTTAAACATATTATCGACAAAACGCAACTGTCGATAGTTTACTTGACATTTATCACCACTATGGCACGGGGAATGGATTTTAGAATTTTTATTAATCAAACTTCATATATATACACTTCACTTCGGATGGCCATGATACTCCATTGCAAATCTCCCTAAACCATCTGTTCAAGTGTCCACCTCAAGAAGATCTTATCAACAACCAATTGTTCCTCCGTCATCTTCTAATCACCACGGAGAAAATGTACATTTTTGCCTAGGATAACTTTTCTACTTTCAAAGGAATGGCGCACCAACATGTTTGGTCTGTTCATATTTTGTATAGGGGAGAATGGATTGTTGATACAGAGACCAGTGAGCATAGATTCATGCATTATAAGGGCATTGAATTTATATTGTTAAAAGAATATGCGACCTTCTCGGAAATGGTGAATCAAATAATCTCTATTATGAGCTTAGATCCGGCAATATTTAATAAACTGGTTATCGAATACCTACCCAAGTACCTATCAAAGATCTCCGTCCTGTCCATCAAGAACAATTATCACATGCAGTGTTTTCTAAATGAGATTATCAAATGGTCTGAGGGTGCCAGGATACCTATATGCGTTACTTTTCGAGAGGTTTGAGCAACACAAGAAAAATATGGTACTAGCAACTCACCCATAAAGCATTTGAACTCTGATAGTCCGATATAGACTAACAATGTAATTTATTCACGGTAGTTAGATGCGAATATCTTTACAATATCGGATGAAGATCTTGGAGATCGAGATGAGGATGATGATGGGGTTAATGAAACCATTATTGTGGAGGATGAAAACATAATTTCAAGCAGGAAGCAGAACGGTGAGCAAAAAGTTCAAGAAAACATATGTTGCTTTTGAGGCGACAACGTTCTCGCATGTAACTGCATCTTTTTAAGATGCGTTATCTGCAGTGGTAGATGTTGCAATCAAGGAGGTATTCGAGACAGGGCAACATTTGTTTATGAGAATATCCATGCTTGTCGTGAAATATTTTTTCGAGTGAAAGGTTGTTAGAACAAATGGCAAGGTATGGTACCTAAGGTGTAAGGATGAAAATTGCAAATGGAGGCTTAATACAATGGCGATTGGGAATTTATCAGCCTGAAAAATAACTAAATATGACAACACCCATACATGTCAATTCTCGTTGGTTCAATCTGACAATCGGCAAGCATGTAGCAAAGTAATTAGGTTGTGGATCAAGTGCAAGTACATGAACGTATGTCATCCGTATAGGCCACATGAAATCATACATGGTATTTATTTGGAGTTGGGTATTAATGTATCATACAACAAGGCTTAGCGATCAAAAAAATCTACATTGCACAAAATTAGAGGCAATTATGAGGGTGCATATAGGATACTGCCATCATATTTACATGTGATGCTCGAAATAAACCCGGTGTCATTTACTAAACTAAGTATTAAAGAAGATAGAAGATTTAAGTATTTATTTTTCGCATTTGGTGCTTCGATTTGTGGATTCTGCAACCATGTGTGACCAGTTTTTGCTGTTGATACTTGTTTTTTGAATGAGAAATATCTTTGGTCATTAATCGTTGCAACGTGCATGAACTGTAACAACCAAGTCTATTCTGTCGAATAGAGGATTATTGATTCTGAGAATGACGCATTCTGGGAGTGATTTTTACAAAGGCTAAATGATGCAATCGGCGATGATATGAACGACTTGGTGTTTGTTTTTGACTACCATAAGAGCATTGCAAAAACCATTGTAAATGTTTTTCCAAATTCCTTTCATGGATCATGTACTTATTATTTGAGCAACAACCTAAGAACGAAGTTCAAAAAAGAAGACGTGATCCCATTATACTTTAAATCTGCAAAAGCTTACATCATTATTGAATTCAATCAGCTATTCTTACTGCTTGGGTAAGCGAGTACTTACAAGAAGTTGGGTTTGAACGTTAGTCGATGGCACATTCAGATAAGAGACGGTATACAATAATGACCACCAACATTGCAGAATGTCTGAATGTATTGTTGAAAGATGTTCGAGAATTACCTATTCATGCGTTGGTTGAATACATTCGAATCATACTACGAAGGTGGTATCACAAAAGGCGTACCGCTACTAGCGAGATGAGAACACCGACAACCTCATACATTGAAGAGCAAATTGCATCTAGAATGAGAGAAGCACAATCCTATGTTGTTGAGTCAGTCGATATACACCGATGGTGTATACGAGACATTGCAAACCGGAATGCTACGGGCGATTTGCTTAAAAAAATGTGCACGTGTCGAGTGTTTGATATAGATCAAATCCCTTGTGTTCATGCATTAGCCGCAGCTCGTCGCCGACAAATTGACCATCGCACCCTATGCTCACCGCTTTATCACACTAATGCACTTTTAGGTGATTATACAGATTCTATTATGCCTGTTGGTGATCCTAATAATTGGATTGTGCCAAAGAAGTTTTAGCGATTCAACTATCACAATCAGAACTAAGGGCTAAGAGTGGTAGCGCAAGAAACATAGAATTCCATCAATAGGCGAGCAGAAAGTTACAAAGAAATGTGGTCATCGCGGAGAGAACAAACACAACCGGCAAACTTGCTCAAATCCATTCGTTTGTAAGGATACAAAGTGATAACATTTTGTGATATTCAATATTCAATGTTATAATTTATTCATTTCCATAAGAATTGCCTAATTTATTATAGTTTTCCATGAATATTTTAGCTACTTACAAAACCAAAACAACCATACATAATGTTGAAAACAACCATTCATGATATTTTATTAATACAAACAACACATATGTTAACAAAAGAAATACGATATTCAAATCGCCCATCTTGGAATGGTCAAAGACATCTTTAATCCCACATTTGAAAAAAATGCAGTTCTCGACATATTTATCGACATACGTTCAACAATTTTATCGACATATGTTCAACAATTTTATCAACATATTTATCGACTATTTTATAGATATATTTTTCGACACTTTATTCGACATATTGATCTACATTTTCCTCTATATGTTTCTCAACACATTTAATTCTCGACATATTTGTTGACATATGTTAATCCTCATCCTTGATCGACATGTTTATCAACATATGCTCCCACCTTGCTCGTTCAAATCCAATTCAACTTTGAAAAAAAATAAACATATGCATGGTAAACACACCCTACGGGATAACAAATACAAAGTTTAAATTAAGGATAAAGGATATATGTCCAATTCATCTAGCTCTGTGTTCTCAGCTGACCATCTTCCCGTTCGTCCAGTTTTGTGTTGCTCATAGACGATAATGAATTCAATGTCATGGGGTTGTTGATTCAGTGAAAGATGAAAGATAATTAGCCATTATATCCGTTCGGTGAGATGGGGTTGTTTATTTAAGAGCGAATGTTTCAGGTGTTTTCTTGGTGAATGTAGAAGTATTGTCGTTTTTTCGCTAGGGGTCAGACCCAAAAAGTGCTATATTTGCAAGGAAAATGGTCTTGGTGCTGTATTTGCAAATGTCTTTACAAAAAGTGCTATTTTTGCAAATTTCCTACGATAAATTGCACAAAATTTTTCCTCGCTCTCTTGATGTATCATGCTTCCCCTTTGCTTTCTTAAAAGTATGTTGTATTTTGCTTTACATATAAAATACATTTAAAAGTTCCTAATTTTATCATTAGAAAACTTGCCTGAGAGAAAATGTAGAAGCAAAATATAAAACTCCTAGGAAAAAAATGAAAAAAAAAATGGACTTCCTCAATTTTTTTTATCCCTTTTTGACTGATGCCAATTGTCAGAAATGTCCTATCTGGTTGGAAAAATTTATATGCTTTCTATTCTGAAGGATTAACACTATCCAGATTAAAGTTATTGGTGAACACATATACTCCATGCATTTGTACTCTTCATGTTCTACTCATACAAAAATGAAAATAGATCCTCAAGATTTGTAAGTTCTATAAGTTCAATATCTACCAACAGAAATTACAATGGGAAAATGTCAACATCAGTAAGGAGAGAAAAAAACATTGAACTATAGTAAGATACCTTGCCACTCTTGCACTGTGACATATCAACTATACAATATCTTTAATGAGTTAAGGTAATTAAAAATGCTACCATATCCAATTCTTAAGAATGCACATAAATAATTAGCTTGGGATGCATAAAGGTTGCTTCCCAACTGCTCAAACAAATGTCAAAAACATTGAATTTTTTTCCAATTTCAAAATAGTAGTAAATAATAATAAAAAACAAAAAATTGCAAACATTTCATGTTTAGAGCATAAAATATACTCCCTCCATTCCAACAAAAGAGTGTACTTCCAAAACTTTTTTTCAAAACTTTTTTTCTATTTCAAAAAAAGTTTACTTTTGAAAAACAATTCTCATAATATCTTAACTAATAATATTTATGTATGGCCCATAATTAAAAAGTAAGAATAAAATATAAAATTAAACATTGAATAATACATTAAGTGCTTTGTATCTAATATTTTAAAAAAAGTTTGTAGTTAACTAAAACGGACTTTTTGTTCAAAAGAAAGGAGTATGATTTATTTTGTGACACTAGCTAGACTGTAGTAGAAGAGTCCTATACCCTACACGTGCATGTCCATGCATATCAAATGTCAAAATGACATAGCAATACTTATCACAAAGATATCTATACAACAAGACCTAAGGGAGCCTCATTCCTTTTTCTAGCAAATAAATTGTTCCATCACCAATGAAGATATGAATAAAAGGCTTAATATGTTTGCATTAGGACTACTTGACATGGTAGAACTTCACAAACAAACAAATCATTGTTCTAAGTCAAATCAAAATCTATATAAAAAGCAAAATGACATTGACCGACATCATTATAAAGTACAAAATGCAATGACAAGTTGCTCAAATCGGTTCAAAAGTGCAAGAACCTCTATTTTCAAGGATACTCTTTGAATAGCTTATCATAGTAACACTTAACGAGCCTCAGTTCCCAAGATAGATTCATATCATCTTCCTCAATTCGTAAAATACTTTTCACTCAAAAAAAATGCCAAGGGAAATAAGAAGATTAATCAAGGAGTACATATGTGGTGTCTACATATGCACGTCTCCACAGGATAACCATTCTCTCAAAAACCACATGACCCTAAAAATCTCACAACACATTTTATCTTTATTGCAATATGAAGAGTTATAATAGCTATCAACTCTTTGGATTGTTCTTATGTTGAGGAAGGTACACAAATTAAAACGGTGCTAACAGAAATTTGTGATTTGGACAAGATTGATATTGTAACTTAGACATGGCAGAGAAGGAATAAAGAGATCTGCACTTTCTATTCAGCAAGTAAAAGGCAGAACCTTCGCGTACCTATATCCCTCTCTAAGAGTATCCTAATTAGTTTTAGCAGGTAACTATTTTTGTATAGATCCTTCTTTCCCATAGAAGTCAACTGTGACGGAGCAGAAGATAACAGAATAGTGAGACATACGATCACCATTCAAATAGTTTCATGAAAACTAGAAAAACACCATGAATGCATTCATGGAGGAGAGGTAATCCAACGTCAACAAGAACCTATGTTGTAAAAATATTATTAATAGCCTCCCTAAAATTCTATTACATTACACGCTTCATATAGAATCTCTTATTAATCAAAATTAGCAACAATTTGATAGTCAAATCCTACGGAAAAGCTATTTCCTAAAGCAATTTGAATCTAATTATACTAATAATTATCATATTTAAAACAAACATGACAGTCAAGAAAGACTATTTTTATTACAATTGTAAAATCTTAAAACTCTAATGGGTTTATTTTATCAAACATCTATCAAAGTCGAAAAATATTAAAATATATCCCACATCACACTGTAAGATGAATAAAATTATAGACAGCTATAAGAATCCCAAAAAAACACTACAAAATGCTGCAAAATTGTTTAATAATGAGAAAGTGATGCATACAACAACAACAACTAAACCTTGTCATCATATCTTGACTTGGTTATGTTGATCATATCTTGTCATCACTTTCTATTAATTGACATGATTTACACTATCATTCGTATTATTAGTTTTGACAGTTTTTATGTTGGCTATTATCCTAACACAACCCTTCTCCTTTATCTAGAATAACAAAATTAAAGATTGAAAAAAAATCTAGTAACATGACTAACAAAAAAACAAAAACAATCCATGATAGAACACAATTGTCCCAAGAAAAAAAAAAAAAAAAAAGCTGGCAAAGTGGTGGGTTTGGGAGGATTAAAAGTCACTGGACTATGCCCACCTAGACATCCTTGGCCAACTATAACTATGTGAAGGAAACAGATTCCAAAATTCGTATACAAAATACATGTGGAAATGTCCAAGATCAACTTACTTGTATCTTTGCAAAGTTCATACTAACAAATAATCCGTGCGACCAGCATACACTGAGAGCTCATTGCCATACATCTATTAGGAATATATAGTAGCTCAAATTTGGACATAACTATTTAGAGTAGATCTTGTATGCAGTACCTTAGACCAATTAGTCACATTTTATTTCTCTTAATCTCTTTAACTATCATATGTTGTATTCACAATTATGATTAAGTTCAAAATAATCATAATTGGCCGGCCTGTGAATACAAAACAAAATGTGACTTCAAAAACAAATTGATCTTCCTCTTGTCTTGAATCTCTCATTTTTAATTCAATTTGCTTTTCTATAAATACTCCATTAGATCGAATCATTCATGATCATTGGTAACATTCCAAGACAACAAACATTGAAAAAAATTTAAGAATAAGTAAGAGTTCTGAGGGCACTTAATTGAGGAAGTCTTTTCCTCGTGAGTCTCACAAGGCTTGAAAGTAGAGATCAAAACTTTCGCCAACTCATTTGGTCGTCTCATGCACACATAGTATGAAATATGTGTTACGGTATTCTCTCATTTCCTATAGAGCGTATGTCTTTACACTTAATACCGTACAAATGATGATTCAGACATTCTCAATGTCTAGCATGAGTTCTCAAATCTACTCCTCTCATTAGAAATCCATCAGAACTCACATCTGGCATTAAAGACAGATAAAGTAAAATGTGTGGGTTATTTCACTTTCGGACATATTAAACATTATGCCCTCATCTTAACCTTATGTTAAGGTGATGATCATATGTTAAACTTCAGCTGTCAATTATTACCTAGATAATAAGTTTAAACTTGTCTCATCTCTATTATACACAATAATAGAGGTGATTACCCGTGTGAAAGGGCTAATCTTACATCTGTCTGACATACCTTTCCAACAACAAATACAATGCAGAAAGCATTAGTACACATAAACACTAAATAAACTCTTAGGCAATAAATTGTGAACTTTTGGAAAATACAAAATATTCAGTATATTAACTTCTACGCAATTATAAAGATTTCACATGACCAAGAAACACATCTCTAGGGATTGGTCTTGTCATAAGATCTGCTATCATTCCGTGCATAGATATGTATAGTACGTTCACTTCTTTTTGTGCAACCATGTCTTTTACAAAATTATTCTTGGTATCTATGTGTTTGGTCTTAAAATGAAATTTAGGATTCTTAGTGTATGCTATTGCTGCTTGGCTATCACAGTTAATCAATAGTGGATTTGCAGCACATTTAGCAATACCTAAGTGATCAAAAAATCTTTTAACCCAAACACCTTCTTGTACTGCTGCTAAAAGTGCCACAAATTTAGCTTCCATTGTTAATAAGGCTATACACATTTGTTTCTTACTACTCCAAGATATGGCGACATTATTTAGTAAGAAAACAAATCCGGATGTTGATTTTCTCTCATTTAAATCTCATTCCCAGTCAATATCAGTATGGCCTTCAAAGTGCAGATCACTTCCTTGATAACACAATGATTAATCGCCAGTACCTTTCAGATACTTCAATATCATTTTAACGGCAACTCAATGTGCTTGACTTGGATTGGATTGGTATCCACTCACCATTCCAACTGCAAAACAAATGTCAAGTCTTGTACACATCATAGCGTACATCAAGCTTCCAACAGCACTAACATATGGAACATGTTTCATATGTTCTTGTTTTTGTAGAGTCTTTAGACACATTCAACAGCTCAATCCTTCACTTTTTGCAATAGGAGTATCTATGGGTTTGCAATCTTGCATATAGAATTGTTCAAGGATTTTATTTATATATGTCTCTTGTAAAAAAAAGATAATAATCTTTTTGAACGATCTCTTGAAATCTTAACTCCAAGAATATATGCAGCTTTACCCATTTCTTTCATTTCAAAATTGGAAGATAACCAATTCTGCATAGTATTTATAAACTCCTTATTGTTTCCAGCAATAAGTATATCATCAACATATAATGATAAGATCACATATTGATCTTTGGATTTTTTGATATATACACAATGATTTTCGTCAATCATGACAAAGTCATATGATATTATGGCATTATGAAAATGTATATACCATTGTCTTAATGACTGGTTAAGGCCATATATCAATAGTAAAAGTCAACATACCTTTTGTTCTTGGCCTTTATTATGAAACCAACAGGTTGTTCCATATATATTTCTTCTTCTAATTCTCCATTGAGAAAAGTAGTCTTTACATCCATCTGATGTAATTCAAGATCCATACTTGCCACTGTAGACAGAATAAGGCGAATTGAGATAAATCTCACAATAGGGGAAAAAGTTTCTTCATAATCGATTCCTTCCTATTAATTATACCTTTTCACTACAAGGTGTGCCCAATGGCTTTGCGTTCTTTTGGGAGGTTAACCAATTCCCAAACTTAGTTTGATCTCATTAACTCCATTTCTTCTTCCATTGCTAGTATCCATTTTTCCTTATCAGGGTATGTTAGAGCCTTATTTGCATTCCTTGGCTCATCATTTTCTTGTGGAATATGAAAGCTTCCCCTTCAATGTCAAAACGTTGACGGGGAATGCTTTTACGACTTGATCGTCATATAAAAGGTTGTTCACCTTGTAACTCATCATGTTTTATAATGCTCCCACTCGATTAGATAATAGTGGTATCGTCTCATCAAGTGGTTGGGATAATGATGGTGTGTTAACTCCTACTATTGGAGTAATCCCATTATCTTATTCCAGAGTTTCATATAAGGATAGGTCTTCACCTATCTCACCCTTTCTAGGAAATTCATTCTCTAAGAATGTGGCATCTCGTGAGTCAAATTCAATTATACTCCCACTATCTTACACACCTATAAACACATACCCTTTGGAGTGCTCAGAGTATCTTATAAAAATACTCTTTTTACCTCTTGCACCTAATTTTCCATATTTGTTTGAGGTATCATGAGTATAGGCAGCACACCCCCAAGGTTTGAGAAAAATCAAATCTATCCATAACTCATATGGAGTGGAAGTGACTAATTTAGTAGGCACACAATTAAGTATATAGGCAGCAATTAACAATGCATCACTCCAATAGGTAATTAGTAAGTTAGCTTGTGTCATCATAGACCTAACCATTTCAAGTACGGTTCTATTTCTTCTCTCCGTAACACCATTTTGTTACGGAGTCTCGGGAATAGTCAGTTGTCATTCTATTCCTTTTTCATCACAAATATCACCAAGCTGATTAGATAAGTATTCATGACCTCGATCGGTTCTTAAAGCTTTTATTTTCTTGTCCAATTGATTTCCCACCAAACTCATAAATTTTTTAAACCAACTTAATGCTTCATATTTATGAGAAATCAAATAGACATTACCGAATCGAATATAATCATCTACAAATGTGATGAAGTACATAGCCCCATGCCTTGCTCTTACATTTATTGAACTATAGATGTCAAAATGAATCAATTGCAAAGGAATCTCAACTCTTGTTCCTTTTCCAAACGGGTTTCGTGTTGTTTTTGCCGCCAAGTAATTCTCACAAATAGGCAAATTGACATTTTCAATATTGCCTAATAAGCTCTCTTTGGCTAACCTTTTCATTCTATGTTGGCCAATGTGACCAACTCTAGAACGCCATATGTTCACATCATTTTCAAAAGAATTAGAAGACGTGAATAAGGAATAACATACATTAATATTATTACAGAAAATATCCAATACAATAAAACCATCCAGAAAATATCCAGAACCATCATAACTTATTCCCAAAGACAAGTCAACACCATTGATATGAAAGTTAAAATTAAACCCAAATTTAGCTAAAACCAACACAGAAACTAAGTTTCGACGTATGTCCGAAGCATATAAGATATCATGTAAGAATAATGTGCGCCCACCATGCATATTTAATTGGCAGGTGCCAATTCCTTTCATTTTTACTTTGGCGTTGTTCGCTACATATATCCACTTGGTTCCTTGTGGAACTCGTCGGAACTCCACGGAGGCATCTCTTTCCTTCGCTACATGGTATGTGGCGCCTGAGTCTACAATCCACAAAGGATGAGATTCAATAAGTAAAATAGAACTTGATACATAAGTTGTACTTTCAAAAATACAAAGGGTTTTTACCTTTGGCTCGATACAATCATGAACAAAGTGATCTTTTTTGCCACAATTAAAATATTTCACTTTTGAGATGTTTTTCTTGAAAAGACGCTTACTTTTCCCATATTGGTTAAGCTTTGGCTTTTTGCCTAAATGACCTTTTCCCTTACCTTTCCACTTCTTATGCTGCCCACCTTGATGCTCGCGTTTGGAGCCCAAAACTCCTTATGAGCTAGAATCTGCATAATATATGTCAGTTTCTAATTTAGCCGTTAGCAAGCGGTCCTCTTCTAGCTTAAAATGATGCAAAACATTTTTCAAAGTTTTGATATTTTCATTGTGGGTCAAGTGGACTTTCATGAGGCAAGGAACGAATCACTGCTTGCACTTGCTATTCATCAATTAATATGTGGCCAGCATCCTTCAACTCAGTAATCATGTTTTACATCTACCGCAAATGTTGTTTTATTGTCTGTCCATGAGGCTTTTTGTAAGTTTGGTAACTGATGTATTACCAAACCTCACTACTAAGGCAATCCACATATCTTTGGCATTATCAAAATGCCTGAACTCTCGCATAACATCATTTTCTATGCTACTCAGTAACGTAATGCGAGTAAGAGAGTTTTTTCTCTTCTATGCGGCAAATGTCTCTCCATTTCTTCAATGTTGAGCAATATTCCCATCTTCAGGCTCTTCCATAACTTGGTTAAGAGCTTCTCGTACTTCTTGCTCTTCTAGCACATACTGGATTTTCATATTTTAGATTTCATAATTTTCACCGTTCAACTTTTCACCTTTGTTGAGTTCAAATACGATATTCTTAGATGCTGAAACCATTTTCTTTGAACATAAAGTTCTATAGACATATATGCACAAATTACTAATGCCTATCATTTATGCATTAATTTTACACTAACTAATTATATTAATAATAATTTCACATAAGATTTTAGATTCAAAAGTTCACTATGTTCCCAATCATCACCTTAAATCCAAATTTGAAATTATTATTAAAATAATTATTTATGTAAAAATTTAGTTCTTTAAAGTTACTAAAACTTTTAGAACTTTTCACTCAAACAAAGATCATAAAACATATAATGATCTCTATATTTTGTAATTATAACACAGCATAGTATGATTTAAACTAATTCACCAATAACATATGCATCAAAAATACATGCTATCATAAGGATTTATACATATTTTTATAACTTTATTTGCATCAAACATGTCCAAATAATATATAAAAAACGAAGATAATTTTGATACGAATATAAATATACCTCATACACCCCCAACGGAGTTCAAATGAGTTGGTCAGAGTTTATGCTTTGACTAGTTAATGATTGGTCAAAATAGAGACATGCAATATCCCAAAGTTGGAGGACCGAATCCTAATTTCTTGGAAAACTCAGGGACTAAATTGTAATTTTTTGAAAATTTGGGGACCAAAATAAAATTTTCAAAAAAAATAAAAGACCGAATTGAAAATTTTCAAAAGCTTGAGGACCAAATTAATTTTTTTTTTTAAATTGGTTTGACCGGTCAACAATCAACCAATTCCTTTGGCCACAAAAATTCATATTTTTGTGTACAATTTTGGAGATTTATATCTCTATCATCTTAAGTCCAAATTGATCATACAATATAATAATTTAACACCTGAAATATCTCGTTTTCAAGTGTATAAGAGGTGTTAAATACGATCAAAAAATTCATAGAGATACAAGCAGTCAAACATGGTCACTTGGTCATGTTGAAATCTGGACCAGAGTGAATCCATAACTTTGGAGACTCGAATATCCTTTATCTTAAGTCCAAATTGATCATATAATATTCATTTTAAATCCTGAAGTGTCTAGTTTTCAAGCATATAAGAGATGTAAATTAAAACCAAAAATTAAGAGAGATACATGCAGTCAAACATGGTCTTTTGAACATACTGATTTTGGAAAACAAATTTCCAGATTCAGAATTTGCAAACCTGAATCTTTGTTAATTCATATCTCTCTCATTTTTCATCCAAATTACACATATTATATACTTATTTGAAGCATGTAATGTCTAGTTTCAGAATATACAACCATTACAGCCTATATCATTCCATATTTCTACATAAAAATTGCACAAAAAGGGCCAACCAACATTCTTGACAAAAACAAATTCATGCAAGAAAAATATAAACATTCAACCAATTCCTAAATTTCATGTTTAAACATCAATTAAACATGCTAAATGACCAGGAAACAAGCAATTTCGGCTCTGATACCAATGAAGAAAACAGATTCCAAAATTTGTATATAAAATACATGCGGAAAATGCCCAAAATCAACTTACTTATATCACCGGTCGGAATACTATCACGCAAGGTATTGTATTCTATATCCATGGATTAAGTGTCACCTTGGCAGTCTCGATAGTCCCCTTGATTCGATCACAATTCGACATAGAAGATGAGAGGAGTATTGTTCTTTTCTTTTGAACCACTTTTTGCCAAAAAAACAAAAAAAAATAATAAAAAGTATCCATTCTCCCAACATGATTTCACGTCATGTTAATAACTGCTATTGTAGTTATTTGTAAGGTAGGTGTGAGTTGTGACTGCCCGCATGGGCACCCACCATAAGACTCCTATTCCAACACTATGAAAATGTCACAGTTAATCTTAAAACTTGATAATAGGGAGTTATGCACACCCAACTCCATTTTTACTAGACTAATTTTGGCCAGTCTGATATGGTATAATATGGTAATATGAGTTCCATTTATCTCTTCTCCTTTTCAAGTCCCCTCCCTTCTCCCAAATATAAAAACCATTGCAGTTCCAATTTGATTTTCCCTTCTCATCTTTTAGAAGGAATAATCTAGGCATAGATGGCTCAACTTTTTCCAGCAAAATGAGAAATAGAAATTTGGTTGAAGTTCGTCAAGTACATTGGCAGCCCATAGAGAAGATGCTTGCATATCTTCCTGCTTATAGAGAGAAAAAATTGGTTTCTCATGTAAATGGTATTAACCCAAATGTAGATTTAAATTAACTCAACCAACATAACTTATTACAATGTAAGAGGCTTTTGCCCAAATCACGAGCTATAACAATGAAAAAGACTATAATCCATTCCATGTTGCAACCCTATAGTACTTCGAGATCTTCACTTTTTCAAAGCTCATATCATAGACACTTGGAAAGCAGGAAACAACTATATTTGTACTATACATCAAAATGCAGACAACCAAAAGTATACACCATCATAGAATATCAACCACCAAAATTCTCCTAAGCCATCGAAGCTAACAACCTGATTCATGACTCCAGAGGAAGAGCTTCATAGCATTGGTCAATTATAAACCCCTAAGCCAAAAAGAAAATAGCAAAGCTTAACAAAATAACAAAGCTTGATTAACCCATGTATTCGTATTACCAAACAATCAAAGAATTATGTGGCACAGCCCATAAGGGCCTTCTGGACTTGATGTTATCACCATCTTCCTTGAGTATATCACTAGTAGTCTTTCATGAGTGCAATAGACAAATTTTCATCTGTTAAGGAACCCTTTTGGCAGGGTTTACTAAACCCACTACATATGCATACTACATGGTAGCTAGTGGTATTTATTCACCACTGCTGATTAAACCCTGCAGGTGATTGATATTTATTCACCACTGCTGGAATTCTGAATTTCTGTTGCAATTATAGGCATTTCTCCACAGTTGGCTAAGCTCAACATAATCCTTTCGTCACATTCTCGAATCAGATTCAAATTCCATTACATCTGATGAGAAACATAACACAGTAATTTGTCTTTGTGGCAATAGTGTAGGAGGAAGACGCATGGTTTCTCTGAGCAGGATTAGTACCTGCATAAATATGTGTCCTGTATTTGTTCTCATCTCTAAAAATATTTCAGTCTAACTTTAATGTTATCTGAGATACAAAAAAATGTCACATAGTTGCATGAATGAGCAGATTTTACTTCCAGAATGGAGCATTCACTTTGCACACTTCAACGTTGAAGCCACAATCCATAAGAAAGTGCAACCATGCATGCTGTTGTTCAGAAAGCCTATCCCTAGGGCCTTTGACTTCTACAAGCTTTGCTTCACCCTTGTAATTGTTATGAAAACGCCAAAGCAGTAGATCAGGCATTCCACTGGACCAGCTTCGATAATCTTGAGCCAGATGTCTGCAAACTGAAGCAAGACAAGGACCACCAATGCATGTAACGACAGCACGAAGCTCAGCTAAGGAATGCCTTTCCCAATTCACTCCACGACAAAACGTTCCAACATGTAATTCCCACGATGAAATAAGAAGTTCTTCTGCCATGCCCTCCTTTATCTTTTCTAGAACTTCCTCTATTAATGTCTTTCTGGATTCATAAAAGCAATCTGTCTCCAGATCTAATGGAGCGGCCTGCAGAGTATGTATCTCGATATAAGCACTGTAATAGATATATGAAATCCTTTAATATTCAAATAGCACGAAAAACAATGATAAAAAATACTAGCATTAGACCTGAAAAGAAACCCAGCTAACTTCAAAAGAAAAAGGAACCCACAGCTGAAACAACAATATTAAAGAGGATTGGGGGATACACAAGTTCCTTTTCGTCTACAAATGTTGGCCTTCAGAGAGTCCTTTGACAGAATTAGAAACATAGAGACTCTCCTCTGCTTCTCTCTAGGAAGAAACAAGTCTTATCACCATTCTTTGAATAACTTAGTCACATGAACCATGAGCTGGCAAAGCATCATTTTATTTGCCTTCTTTCACTTTTACTCTTCACCCAAACTATTAGTTTGCACTCCAATAAATTTGTTTCTATATATCTTCAAATAAGCTGATATGTTGCCATTTAAAAGTCATAATTCAAACATTAGTCCCTATCGACATCCAAGCCAAAATACTCAAATTCACAACAAAACATCCATGAGTAATGTTTTCCATATCACCAAAAAGATCTGCTTATTTGGTTTAATTACTCAGTGCCTGCAATATAAAGCAAGAGAAATTAATATTAATTATTGTTGTCAGTTGGACCATGTTGACTTCAAGTTCAGAGATAAATAATTGCTCAATTATTTATGAAGACCCCATTCGCTTTTGTTTCAGAAACTGATTCGCATAATTTACAGTCATATGATTACCCATCACTCAATTAGCAGCTTCTTAAGAAAGTTTTATCTGATCCAACTATGGAGAAGGAAAGAAATTCTAGCAGAAAAACATCTATACTAAGGATATCACTTCAATATTGCTAATGAAAAGTAAGCTCTAGAAGACAGTGCCACTGCCTTCTTAGCAATGGTCCCATCTCTTTTCTCAGTTATATTACTCGTGTAAGCACAAAGATATTGAAAAAGGAAAAGCATATGACTTGAAAATAATTTGAAAGTAAAATTTTTTTAACACATTCTCTTGCAAACTTCAGTTAACTGAACCTTAAACAACAGCATCAACTACAACTAATGGATACGAATCTATGTTTCCCAGTCCTACAAAAAGTGGGTTCAATCCTCATCATCACCTTCCCTGCTTCTACCTCCTCCCATGTAAATCATGAAGAAATAAAAATAAAAAAAGGACAAAATTTTGTCTCCCAAAATGAATTATGCAGCTAAGTTAACCTAAGTTTCCTTCAATAAATAATGTTTAAATGGTCTGTTAAGCAACGTAGTCAAAACAAGAAGAGGAATTAACATTTAAAACATTACATATTAAAGATAATCATTTTAAGATTAAAGGAAAACTAACATGAACTCCTAAAGAACAAAAGCAGATCAAATCGAACAGCACACACAATTGAAATTTGGTTTTCCAAACCATTTAAAATCTAACTAATATTTATCCAGCTTTTGTTAGTGAGATTTGATCAAATTACTAGAGATTCCATTAACAAGCAAGCACTGTTTGACCATTTTACATCTTCGGATCAATAATACATATTGTGCATATAGAGAGTGTTATAGGTGTTCACATATTCAAAACCCACAAAAGGAGTAAATGCAACAATTTTCAAACAAATCTAGAACTGTCTTGTTGACCAGTACTAATACCATTGTGACCAGATGTCGTACCAGAAGCAAAACTCTACACCAATTTGGATCCATTTGTCATGCCTTTGAGGCTTGGATGAATTACTTAGCCCAAAAATTTCAAAATTATTCTTTTACATCCTCACCATTTTGACCTGGTAACAAAACTTGGTAATTGACACCTTTGATAGGCTGAAAAAAGCAACTATCATGTCATGCTAGACCTCCTCTTTCACTAAATCAAATGATATAGATAGAACAAAACTGACTACTATTAACGTCATAGACCACATTCACATAAAACCCAAGTTTTCCTTATAGATCGCAACCTCCCTTGACACCAGTAAAATTGGCAGACTTAGCCATTGGTCACTAAAATTCAAGTCCAGAATGTAGAACTATAATATTGGTTTCAAAAGATAGGTGATACAATTGAGTAGCTTACTAATAGTACCTGAAACTTCGTGCAAAAGGCATTTGGCACATCAGCAAAAATGATATCCCACATCAAGATCCCAAATATAGTTAACCAAATGCCACTCTCTGTGTGAACACCCTGCCAGACACCTCCTTCCCCAGCATAATACTGCAGAGCAAGCTGTTCAACTCCGCATTGCTCACCATCTTCACCATAGAATATGCTCCTCATTCCCATCTTAGAATTCAATGGTCTACCTAGAACATGAACCTAACCATATTGTGTCAGAAGAAAAATCAGCAAGTATAAATATAATTCCTTTTTATGATTTTGAACAAGAAAAATAATCACCAAACTATAACCTAACATTCCTAGTAACAGTTACCTCAGTGATCTTCCTCTTAAGAGACTTTGAAAAACTAGGAGTTTTCCAGCGCCTTGGAGGTCTTCCCAATCTTAGAACCCGTCTTTGTAGGGCCACTCTTGAACCAGCACGAACCCACATATCCAATAAGCCATCCTCAGCAACTTGTAGGCTCTCATCTATGCGTCCGACATGTTCCAGGTCAACTGATAGCCTCAGTGTCCAGTACCCTCTTCTTCTATCAGAAGGGAAATTAATTAGAAGCCGCTTCAGTAAATTGATAGCATCAATATACCTGTGAAACAGAAAGAAAATGGGGCTATCAGATTACATTGTCAAGGAAGAGAAATATTCAAATTCCTAAATGATCATGTCAACATACAAACCAATTAGAAAGCAGTGGACCAAATATTCAGAAAAATGGATGATTACAGATACTAAAGAAATATTCAAATTCCTAAAAGATCATGTCAACATAAAACTGGACCAAATACTCAGAAAAATGGATGATCATAGATATTAAAGAAATATTCAGATTCTTAACGGCTAATGTCAACATGTAAACTGATTAAGCAGTGGACCAAATATTCAGAAAAATGGATGATCACATATATTACTAGAACAGCTACAAACACCCTTATAATGAATTTTCAATACAGTGATATTATCCAGAATTCAACTGATTTTTCTTACCACCTTTGTTTAAAATCCCAAACATGTACTGAATAGTATATCTGATACATGCCATTATATACTTCATATACTATTACAAATGTAAGAAAAAAGCACTGAGAAGAAGAATTGAATCATAGGCTAACTAATCATACAATAATTATGGATCCACATTAAAATCTCTTTCAAGAATTAGATAAAGCTTACTGTGTGGTTGTGGGTTAAAAACAATGAATACATTTATAGTCCTAGGGATGTTAGGATAACTCTTTTTTCAACACATCATCTCCAATAAAGTAATTGAGATTCTTTATCAAAAGTTCTCCCCCCCCACCCCCCTCCAAAGGACCAAATTTACAAAAAAAAAAAAAACAGTTTTCACCTAAACAAAAATAATGTTAATAATAAAATAAGAATAAGTAACCATAGTTTTTCCTGGCACATTTTTATATTTCAAGCAATGCTTGAAATTATCATCCATTCTTTCTTTCTTTTTACTTTTGCTCAGATCTATTGTCAATTCATTCTCAGCCATTTATTGAATAAAAACTCTTGTATCAAATTTCGTCATTGGCCATTCAACAAGGCATAGAACAACTCCAGCAGAATAAAGGTAACTTTTCTGCTGTGTGGACATCCAAAAGTCTTGATTCACATTTTCCCCCTGCGTTCGCTGTAAATAATGCTGCTTCCTATTTGCACTATAACCCCAAACATTACTTGGAAAAAGATGCTTCAAATGAAGACATCTGATATTGGAAAGGGAAAAATACACAGACCCATGGAATCTGAGGCAGGAGCTCTATTTACTGTTTATGTGTGCAAAATTTCTCTCTTATTAGTGCAACCAACAAAACCAAGAAAGACATGTCCAGAAAAGAATAAAGACGAATAAACAATTAACAGTGCATACAATGTTCAGTAATTAAAATCTCCATACCTC
Organism: Gynochthodes officinalis; assembly: GCA_020080225.1. NCBI lineage: Eukaryota > Viridiplantae > Streptophyta > Magnoliopsida > Gentianales > Rubiaceae > Gynochthodes > Gynochthodes officinalis. The sequence goes on along the minus strand of CM034619.1, from coordinate 34,971,118 downwards.
TGCTCATGCTCAAGGAAAGAAACACCTAACAAGACCACCTTGGAGTAAACCCAGGAGGCTGAAAAGGATGAGAAAAATGTGTCTGTTGATTTCAAGGTTGATGATTGCACTGCTTGCACAGAACTGGAGATGTGAGAATCAGAAACATCAATGCATCTCAAGACCAACTCGGAATTATTGATATCAAGAGATTCATCCATAATTTGTGCAACCTCAATAGCCTGAGGTAGAAAATTATTAGTCTTCCACAAAAAACAAGACACAACAATAACAACTAACTAAGCCTTTATTCCACTATGTGTGGTCAGCTATATGGATCATATTTTGCTATTACATTCTATTGAAACACATTTTCATTTAAGTTAGATAGTTCATGTCCTTTTTACAGTTTCTTTCAGGTCTTCCACCAAAAAAAAAAGGTAAAGAAAATTAAATTAAATTAAATGCTGTTTTTAGTTATAAAGCATACCTCCTCATAAGACAGCAGGTCACTTCTATTTCTAAAAATTTGATCTGACACTATACAATTATAGGTAGGATATTTCGCAATTCCTAAATCAACAAGTAAGAACGATGACAAGTCCTGCTCCCCATTCAAGAAAAAAAGCCGCTGCAAAAGCAAAAGATCAAATCAAAACAAAATAGTAGAGGAAAGTATAATAGTCAGAGATTCTAACTTAAATGGAAAATGAAAAATTACCTCAGCTCGCCACATAAGAGACTCAGCTGATTCAGTTATTCGAATACAGGCAGCAGTTTTCAATAAAATCAATCTTGGGAGTTTGGAGCTGCATGATGAACAGGAGAAGGTGAACTCTATGGAAAGATCGAAAGCTGTTTGCGCTTCTTTACAAAGCACAATGAATATTAATCATACCATATACTGCTTTTGTGTGAAGACAAGAGTACACCAATCAAATCTTGCTTTTTCATACCCTGTGCACACTTTTTTTGCCTCTTCCCATTTAACAAAGCAAAATTCTGTGACATTTTAAGTGAATGACAAGGTCAAAACCTAAGAATTCAAGAAAATGAACTAAAAGATTAGTTAAAATGACAACTAATCCTGCAAAGAGTATGTATTTTCATAAGATGAAGTTTGGGAATTCGATGCTGCCATTAGATCAATCTAAATGTTGCAGATATAGATAGAACATGCCACAGAAAATTACAGGTACATTACATATACTGTTAGGGGAAAGAGTAATCTTCTGAGAAGCACAAACCCAATATCAACACCCTCAATTTGCAAGAAGATCTGGAGTGAAGTCTCATACTCAGCTGTAAAAATCAGAAAAGCATCTTCCAACTTTCCTTTGACATGATGGGAAATGGATGAAACCAAGTTTAGATTACTTAAAAACCCTAAAGCTGGACACATGTTAAAGCAGAGATGTAAAGCCCACCTCACTAGGTCATGGCCACAGCGGTGAGAGATTTATGGCCCGTATCTGTCCACACAGTGGCCTATTTCTGTGTAGTCATCAGAAGCCAATTTATTTTAGGAGCACAAACCATGGTACCATCCACTTCAGAAAGATCCATTCATGATGCTCCATATTGTCTCATTATGAAATTGAACAAAGGCTATAAACAGGTAAGGATAGCTAGTAATCAAACAAATCCCTGGTTTCCCAACAAAACAATGGCTCAGTTTAGAAAGCAAATATAGACAGTATTTGCATTCATTCCTTCCTTGCATGTTTCTAAGCTTGTTCAAAGGCTCAAGAAAACTTGGCTACAGTTCATATTTTGAGATAATCTCAATTCTATCAAGCAGATCACAACGAAGGATTAATAATCCAATTTCTTATAAAAAATTCAATGTTTGTGGACATTCTTCTCCAAAGGAAACAAAAACTAGCAGGTCATGAACTCCTGACCAAGTACCCGGGGCAATCAGCTATAGTTCATGTTCTGCGATACTCTCAAGTCCATCAAGCAGATCAAAACAAAGTATTAATAATCCAATTTCTAATAGAACATCAACGTTTACACTCTTCTTCAAAGTAAAGAAAAGAAAAGCTAGTAGGTCACTTCTCAGAAAACACAAAAAAAGTTAAAAATAAAACAAAAAAATCGAATAAAAAACTTTAAAAAAAGCTAGAGATTCCAGGCCCCAACTCTTCTGAAGCCTGGAGTACCAAAAATAAGGAAATAATTAGGCTCATTTAACATAATCGCCAATACAGCATCAAGAAAAGATTTTCTAGCAAGATAAAGCAATGCATGAAAACCATTACATAAGGTAATAGCACTTACCAATAGAAAAGACCAATCTAAATAATGATCTTCAAAATATACAAAATTATTTTAAGAACTCAAATATCAGCAGAAATTAACCAAGTGCTGTTTCTATACATGTAGAACTTGTACTCATTCAAATTATAGTTTCCTAGGGAATTTCTATGATAGTTTATCTTTCAAGTCGTTTGAATGGTTGAGGTAACATCTAAGTCTGCACATGAATGCAAGTAAGCAGCCATTAGACTCAATGTTATGCAACACAGATGTTAAACCTCATTAATTAGAATATTGGTCATCTCTCGCAGCTCCGCAACGTTAAGCACATTCAACATCTCCTGTAAGTCATTGTCTTGTATATCCTTTTCTGAGGCAAGGGAACAAATGTAGCCTGCTTCTGCATTATGTCAAGATAGAACATTTAAAGGACTTTTGCATCCAACTTCATGGAAAGGAAGACCATAAATTAATAAAGCAACAGAACTTATCTACCAGAAAGTTCCTTGACAGCCCTTTCAAGGTCAAGTATCTCTGTGTATGATATAGTAGACATCCGAAACCATGGCCCTGAGGAAGAATATCACCATAATTAAGTCATTGGACTTCATAAATCATAATTATTACTTATAACATTAACTTGCGAGCATCTTTGTGTCAAAACTATAGGCATACCAAGGACATTAAGATTCAAAACGTGGGGAAAGAAAAAACATGAAATACATCATAAATCCACCTGAAAAGGAACACCAATTCTTCAAAGGTCAACTTTGAATGGGAGAGGAGGGAGAAGAAACTGCAGGGAAGGGAAGGGGAGACTAGAGGCAGTTTTAATGGGGCACAAAATATAACATAAAGGGTGAAGAGGGGAGAAAAGGAGGCAGGGAAGGGGAGAGGAGAACACACAAAGAGAGAGGGGAGATCAGTCACTAGGGAAAGGGAGACCAAAGGAAGGGGAGAAGCGTTCCTAATCCGATAAGAATCACATAGAAAATGTCATCATTATTCATGTGTTTTCACCTTGTTCCCAAAAAAAAATTAAAAAATAAATTATTTTTCTGATTTCTTTATCACATCCATAAACCACTAAGGAAAAACTTTCAATAGCTTAAATGAAAACATATGCATGATAAAAAAGACCTTTTCGTGTATAAAGCCGAGCAAAGAGTCTTTGACTGTCATCTGAAAGCAAGGTCAACCTTTCTGTTCACCAAAAAAAAAATTTGTAATTTATAACACAAGGTACAAAGAGGTTTTCAAACATCTAAACAGTCAAGGGAGATCAATTATTTACCCAGGAAAGTCTTTTCACCATCAGTTAAAATATGTGAATTGGTCTGTAGAACTTCCTTAATCAATAGGGCAAGGTTTTGTTGATATCTTGTCATGCCAGGAGATTGAGCCTTTGAAGAGTCAACAACATGCACAGCATGTTTCCACAAGGACTTGAAAAGATTCAGGCTTTCACAGTTTTCATTACCCTGAAATAACTGGTTTTGACAGACAATTTGGATAGGAACAACAGCAAGCAAATGCTTTGGAACTGAAGTCACATGTCCCTGTACAAAGTTAAAGAAAAAGCCAAACTCTATTAGAAATTGCAAAATATTTATTTTAACAACTAGCAGATGCCAATTGGGCATGCAATCATGTGCCGTCAAGTTACAGAAAGGAATTAGTTGGGTTCAGAATTAAGACAATGATTTGAATTCTTTAAAAAATTAACCTTTTCTCATGTTTTATTTCTCTACTTAAAGTTCAAATAGGCATATGAGGATATGAGGTTTTTTTTTGACATATCCCTCAACTTATCTTGAGCCTTCACTCCCCAAGTGCTTCTCATGCCTTATCTCGATAACAAACAATAGATGCCCAGTCTTTGAGATGAAAAGGTAAGGTAACATCTCTCTCATCCTTGCTTTTTCTTTTCCACTTTTAGCACTTAAGATGTCATAATTTTGTTATTTAGTCAAGTTTGGGGCTAAACTCTGCCTATGCAAACTACGCTTATGCATGTTTGCATAGCCTGTCCCAAGCCAGGATAAAGTGAGGAGGGTTGCGTCAGGCGTTGTGAGCCGGCTATAAAAAACTAGCTATCTTTTATGAGATGAACCCAAAGGATATTTGGATTTATGTCTTTGGGTTCATCGACCGCCGACCCCAACTAGTTTGGGATAAAGGTGATGATGATGATGATGATGATGATGATGAGTCAAGCTTGGGGCTGGGTTTGAGTGAAGAGAAGGTTTTTATGATGTTGAAAAAAGGTGCCAATTTCAAGTTCAAGTAAAACATTCAATGTGACTTTAATTCTTGCACTTATCACCCTTGATTTAGGGAGCAGTTAGACTAGAGAGGCTTCCTTGTCCATGCCACAGTTCTCTATTTGATTAGAAAGTAACTTGAAAAACAAAAAAGAAGCTGATATTTTATCTTGTGATAAAATGCAAGCAACCTTTACTCAAAACACGTTCTTATTCACCAAAAACTTAGTGCTCTGGCTTTTCTAAGCTTTCCATTTGAATGTAACATCCATCACCATGAGTTCAAAAAAATGAACAAAAACAAAACAAAGAAGAAGAGAGAGATGGGCAAAATTCAAGACAAATTAGAACTTACACTAAAAGCAGAAAGGTAGAGCCACTTGCAGACGAAAGAACAGAAACATTTGGCAATATGACCTTTAATTACTTCCATTTAAGAATTAAACTAAATACCTCAAAAGACAAGTGGAATTTATCCATCAAAGGAGACAGATATTGAGACAACTCCCGCGGTAGAAAGCCCACCACTTTACAGATCCCACCATCTGCAGAAAGGACCTACTTTACAGAGTCATTAATGCCTCAGGCTAAAACACCTAAAAGGATGAATCAGAAGCTTAAGGATTACAACCTTTATGGCATTTGGATCCTTAACATTATCAGGGTCTCTGGAGAGTAATATTTTTGTCTCAGAATTTAACTCCATTTGATCAGCAAATCTTCTTCCAACAATAAATGTTTGAAGAGACATCCCTGATAAGCCATCATCACCAATGCATTCCTCAACATCAAGCTTAGACATCATCCCCTCAGGTGGCAATGAGAGGGAATCAACTCCATCATTGATTTCCTCATCACCAGCATGGTTTTCCACATAGCCATCTGATTTATTACTCTCAGTAACAATACAATTTAATGGTCCTTCAAGTTTATTCCTAGTATATTCGTCAAAACCTTTCATTTGATCGAGTTTATGATCAGCATTGCATATACCGCTATCACCCCCATTGCAGTGTACGATATCAGCAATTCCTCCACAATTTGACTCGATGGACTGACTTTTGACCTTAGATCGCGAGCAAAAATCGAACTGGAAAAGGGTTTGTTGGCTTAGTTTTCGTTTACTTCCTCTAGCAAGGCATGCATCTGCAAATCCTCAGATGTACTCAAAATCATGAGAACTTTTTGTCCAAGTAACAAAGTTCATATACAAGGTGAAAATAGAGTAAAAAGTGATTTTCAAACCTATCGTACTAATAACCTAAAAGAAAATCTTTAATTTGTCTTTGTCTTACAACACAGAAATAAAGAACTTATACCAGCATAAAGTTTCAATTTCCAGTTGATCTAAACCTAAAACATGAAATTAAAAACTTTTAAAATCACAGAACATCTTCCTATTATCATCTTCATCAAGAATACAGCAAACAATTTTTACCCAAAAAATTCTAATTCCCAAAATATTAACGCATCATTCTCACTATATTATTAGTACCTAAATGGGAATTGATGACACCATCATCGCTACGGACTTGGACCCCACAGATGGGGCAATTAACCCATTCAGAATCACCATTTTTAATCAAATTCAGCTTGGGAGGCTGATGAGCTTCGCACACTTCGTCATCCTCTTCTTTCTTCAACAAATTCAACGAGCTCTAAAAAATAATAACACACAAAATAACTTAATTTTTATTTTTTCCCAATAACCCATTTTTATCCTAATTTTTATTTTTTCAAGACAAAAAATGGGTAAATAAATAAATATTTGAGCTCGGGTGTACCTGAGGGAGAGGACAGGGGAAGATGGATTCACGGTTGGGGAGAAATCGACGTCGTTTCCCGATTAATCTCTTCAAGCTTTCCCGACCAGTCAGCATTGATATTTGATTGAATCGAATGGCGGCATCCGAGAGCAGACCACTGTGTGTGTACGTGTTTTTTTTCCCTCTGATTTTTGAGGCTTTTTGTTGGGGAATGCGGACGTAGTTGTTTATCGTGGGGGCTGGAGGGAACTTGGACTTGTCCCGCCAAAATGTTAAACCATTTTATTTTCTTTTAAATTCTTTCTTTCTTTCTTTCTTTTCTTCATTCCTTTTGGTTATCATTTGATGTCGCTTTTACCTGAACTCCCTATATTTGGAAATTTTGAGAATTAGGCCATGGATGTTCCTTAATCATGCATATAGAAAAAGTGGGCTTTTTGATTCTCAAATGGCTGTTTGGATTCTTTTTTAATTACAAAATTTGAAAAAAAAAAACTATCTCTTTGAAATAACGCAACGTCCTTTACTTGAACTGTAAATTCTAAAAAATATAAAATTTTTACTGTACCTCTGCTCTCCAACTTTTCAATTGCTCTAATGTCCATTCCACACCCCTATTCCAACCATTAGATCAATTTTTTTGGTTACCCACAACAACTCACATTACAGTTCAACCATTTAATATAGTAACAACCCACAATTCAATTCTCCACCCACTCCTAGCATTGAAGCATTGTTTGTAGAGTCAGGTTTTGAACAATTTTTCATACCCCTGTAAAAGTAATTACGGCCGCCCATGTCATCAACCCACTTAGTCATTAATGACAATCTCCATTAGTGGAGTGAAGATTGCACTTATGTTGCCAACCTACTTAGTCATAATAATAAGCTCCATTAGTGGAGTGGAGAGTTAAGTAGAAATCCATTAAGCTTCCTCCTCCTAATTGCTTAATTATAAGGAAATTGCTTGAGGTTGATACTCCAAGGAAAATGCACAAAGGTTGGGACTCTTGGTCTACAAGTTTAGCATGCTCAAAAGTTGGGACATAGGATCTACAACTTCAGCTTTGCATGCATGAAAGAACAATATGTTTAGTTGAGGACTAAACTTAAGAAGATTTTGTATCTTCTTGAAACAAGAAATAGTTCTTGTTTTTGCATATGCCCAAGAGAGCTTTGGGGCTGGAGCTTCTTAAATCAATATCACTCTCTCGCAAAGCATTATAAGCATTTAATCTATGGACAAGTAAGGTATGTTTGATAACTGTGATATACCTTTTGATCAGTGATACAATCTAATGATCTTGGCATGTTTATTTATGAAGATAAATATATATTCAACAAGAAAGTTAAGACTAGGAATTTATGAGGAAATTCCATCATTGGTTTCAGAGCCAAAAGATGTTTGTTTCCTGATCATTAAGCTTGTTTGATTAATAAACACGAAATTTAAGAATTGAATGGATTGAATGATCATATTTTTTATTGAATGAATTTGTCTTGTTCAAGTATGTTGGGGCTATTATACAATTTGTATCACAAAATTCAAAATGATATAGGCAGTAATGGTCATATATTCTAAAACTATACATTTTAGGCTTTAAATCGGTATATAATATGTGTGATTTGGATGAAAAAAGAGAGAGATATGAATTATCAAAGTTGTGGGTTTGAAAATTCTGAAACTGGAAATTTGTTTTCCAGAAATCAGCATGATCAAGAAACCATGTTTGACAGTCTGTATCTCTCTTAATTTTAAGTTCTTATTCACAAAACTTATATATTTGTAAACTAGATATTACAAAGTTTAAAATGAAATATTATATGACCAATTTGGATTTAAGATGAAGGAGATATGAGTCTTCAAAGTTTCATAATCATCATGACTGAATTTGGAAATTTGTTTTCCATAATTCAGCATGATTAAGTAGCCATGTTTGACTGTATTTATATATTTGAATTTTAGGCTATAAATTACACCTCCTGTATATTTGAAAACTAGATACCTTGGAATTTAATATGGTATATTAAATGACCAATTTGAACGTCATATGAAGGAGATTCAGATCTTCAAAGTTGAACACAAAACAATTCTAAAATTTTTTTGTGGCCATACCACTGGTTAACTGTTAATCGTTAACCGATCAGACAAGTTTTTCTGAAATTTCCATTGGGTCCTTTGATTGTTTAAGAATAGCATTATGGTCCCTAAAGTTTCAAAAAATTACAATTTTGTCCCTAAATTGTCCAAAAATTGTGAATCGGTCCTTCAACTTTAGGAAATTAGTTTTTGTCCCTTTTGATCGATTGTTGACTAGTCAATGTAGAAACTTTGACAAGCTCGTACAATCTCGTTTGAGCTCCGTTGGGGGTGTATAAGGTACATTTATGTTCGTATCAAAATTGTCTTCGTTTCGATATATTAATGGGACATGTTTGATGCGTATAAAGTTATGAATATACATATAAATACTTATGATATGCATTTTTTTAGGTATTTTTTAAATATTTTTCACTCGTATTGTTTTTGATATAGAGGATATCATATATGCAAGTGATGATTTATGATAGCATATATGAAGTTTAAAATGCTTGCTATCTATCTTGTATCATGAAATTAAAGTATGATTTGATGCATATGATATTTGTGCCTTAGTTCAAATCATATTATGCTATGTTACAATTACAAGATATAAAAATCATTACATGTTTTATGATCTTTGTTTGAGTGGGAAGTTCTAGAAAGTTTTAGTAACTTCAGTGAACTTGATTTTACATAAATGATTATGTTAATGGTAATTTCAAGTGAAAATTCTCAGACGATGATTGGGAACATAATGAACTTTTGAATCTGAGACCTTATGTGAAATTACTTATTAATATAATTAGTCAGTGTAAAATGATGCATAAATGATAGGCATTAATAATTCATCCATATATGTATGTAGAACTCTATGTTCAAAAACAATGGTTTTAGCATCTAAGAATATTGTTGTTGAACTTAAAAATTGAACGGCGAAAATTATGGAATCTAGAATATGAAAATTCAATATGTGCTAGAAAAGCAAGAAGTACTAGAAACTCTTAACCAAGTTATGGAAGAGCCTGAAAATGGGAATACTACTCAATATCGAAGAGATAAAGAGACATTTGTTGCATGGAAAAAGAAGAACTCTCTTACTCGCATTACGTTGCTAAGTAGCATAGACAATGATGTCATGAGAAAGTTCAAGTGTTTTTGATACCTCTAGGTTGAACTAGTTCTTTATTTAGCAAAACACCAACTCCAAGATTGAAGAAGGACCTTGCTTTTGTATACTTGACACCCCAAGGATCAATCCAAAACCCGGATGTGAGTTGGACTATTTCCTTGGAACCAAGAAGCACGCTCAAATTGTTGAGAGAAAGAGACTCAACAAGATAGCTTAAACATGAACCTAAGAGGCTATCCTCAAAAACTCAAAGAAAGTTCTAAAATTAGAACTCAAAGACAAGAAAAAAGCTCTCAAATTTGTATTGATAAAAATTGTGTCTTCTTTGTGTGGCCAATGGCCTTATTTATAGACTTGGCCAAGGAGAATTCCATTCTCTAGAAGGATTAGAACTCCTTGCCTCTTTAGGAAACTAACTACCTAAATAAACAATTACTAAAAGAATTACTATTCTAAGAAAAGGAAATACTTCCTAAACTATAATCAAAGTGTGGATTGGATTTGTGTTGTGTTTGCCAAATGAAGCTCTCCACTTTTGAATTGGATTTGGAAGCTTTTCTCATCATCGTGGCTATGAATTTAGAAACTTCTCTAAACACCTTGGCTGTCCTATTGATCATAAAGAAGTATTAGAAACACTTGGCTCATCATTTACAACACCAATCATAGTGATCATAGTGATATATTGAAAGCCGGTCTTCATTTGTAGAATGACATAGTGTAGTTTAGGTCCGTTGGTCTTCACTTCTTTAGGAGCTTGAACTTCAACGAAGAGAGAAGTTAAAGCTGCTTGCATTTTCGTAGTCTTTGACCTTGTCATAGGACCACCAATGCCTTGCAATGGATCAAATTGTGAACGTTTCAAGTGTGGAGTTGTCTCGGCTTGATAGATGGTCTCAGACTTGCTTCCAATATTTTCATTATTGGGCTTTCATCATATAGATAGGAATGCTTTCATCTGGGTTTGAGGAAGAAATCTTGTATAGCAAAGACTGTGTCAGTTGTTTGTTCTTATTCTGAAGAAAGAGACTCAACGCCAGAGTCATACTCAGTGAACTGAAGGACTTGAGAGACAAGTTTAGTTATTTTTTCATTTTTGTTCGGACAATTTTTCGTAAAATGCCTTTTTCCTCCACAAATAAAACACCAACTGGATTTCTTCCCCCTTGAGGATTTTTTTTGAAGTATCTAATGGATTTCTTTTTGTGAAATTTTCCTTTATATCTCTCTTTGTGCTTCTTATGCTTCTTAGGACATGAACAGGAATCATCTTTGCATTTAATCTCCAAGTATTTCCTATGACAAACCTTTCTGAACACTTTTTTACACTCCATCATCTGTTTGAACATCTTCTGCTGTTCACATAGCTTTGTTAGTGAAGTCATGGCTAATTGTTGAATTTCTCCTAGCCCATGCTCTTCTATGGGTTTGCTGCTTGTTTGGATCATTCTAAAGAGCTCTAGTTGAAGCTCCTTTGGCAAAGAAGAAGCATAAACATGTTTCAAATTGGGCTTATTGACTCTATTGAGCATATAATAAAGTTTAGACATTCTTTTGAAATGAAAGTCTAAATCTTTTCACTTCAAAGAGTAGCATTTCATATCAAAGTAGTCTTGTTGTTGTCTCTTTTTGAATAGAGCATCATCTCCAATGAACTCTAGATGAATCTGGCCCAACGCTAGTGATGAAGTGGCCTGTCCAAAGGATTGTAATATTTTGTATTCACCTAGGCTTAGAAACCATTCTCTGAGGGTTCCCGTGAATCTACAAGCAAATTCCTTGAGAACAGTAAGTAATTGGGCACCAGGTTTCATTCGTTGGAGATCTAGCCAGGCTACAAAAGTAAGCAACCTTTCTCTTCTTTTAATAATGGGAATATCATCAAAAGCAAACCAATGTCACTTGCTGGCTGCCTGAGATCTAAGGTTGGTGTTGAAGCGGTGTATCCTCTTGAATGGATTTAGCTTCATCAGAGGATTCAACTAATTCTGTGATTTGATTTTCTCCTTAGGTGCTAGTTTCTACTGTGTCAGCCATCATTACGGTGGTTATATCAGCAAACTCTTCTTCAAAATCCTCCACTTGCGAGAAGAAGTTTTTCGACTCTTTTTCTGATTCTTCTTAGGATTCTTCTAAATATAATTGTTGGTCTTGAATCACCAGTTGAGCTATGGGCAAGGGTTCTGGTTGAGTCAGAGGAAGAGGATCCTGGAAGGGTTCTTCCTTTTGAGTTGGATTCTTAGTTTTCTGTTACTACTGCTGTTTCTCCTTTCCTTTTTTAAAGACCTTTAGTGAGGAAATCTTTAGAGCACTTTTGAGGATTTTTGGATTCATTACCATGGAGAACTATGGAGCTAACACCGAAAGGTTGTAAAAGGAACTGGAATAGAAATGAGTAATTGTCATCTCCCTATCTTTGTCAATCTTGGCTATTTCCCTTTTCAATCTCCTAATTTCTTTTTCTGTCTAGTTGAATTATGTTCCTGAGTCGTTTCTTCTTATCAAAGTTCTGAGGTCCTTAGCCAGTGAATCAACTTTCTATAGTATCTTTAGTAAAACCTTTTAAGGTCATCGACCCGGGTATCTTCTTTATCAAGCCGTTTGATTATCTTCTCCATCTTGGGTCAGGAGTCTGTTCTGGGCTCTGGCATTTTTGGTATGCCAGTTCATCACTTTTTCTCCTTGAGTCAGCTGAGCAGTTCTCACTAAGCTATCAATTGTAGGTTGTATGAAAGGCTTTGAGGGAATTTTGCTAGCTTCATCCACCTATTTTTCTAATGGAGGAAAGTCATGGTCATCGTGGAACATCATGCACTACAGTGGCTTTGGTGAAGAGATTGTTGAAGTGATGACTTCTATCTGACATGTGCCTTTTTACGATCTTTCTCTTGAAGGAACTTCAGGCATTCATCATAGCAAGATAAGGGCCTGCTCTTAGGTGGTTCTGAATCAGTATCTGGATTTGGTAGCCTGCAACCTTTACAGTTTGCCACCTTGAGCATTTTCTGTCTTTCTCTTTCTCTTTTTCATTTTCGTCTGCATCCCATTCATCACGGGAGCAATCTGGATCACACATAGATGGATCAACATCCCAGATAAAGTGACCATCTATTTTGTCTGCATAGACCCAAGACACATCAGACTTGAAGGAATAGATTGGGATCTCATCTTCTGGACTCCTTAGCTTGCCGTGAGTGATCATTAGTTGTCGGAACAGAGGTTGGAACGTTCATTCCTCTTTTTGAACATTGGAGACTGTCTTTACTCTTCCATCTGAGAGTCTTTGGAAGTCTGAATGAATAGCTTTTATAGGTTTAGATGTTTGCTGCTGGTGAAGAGATTCATAGTTGGTGATTCACTATTTTTGCATAAGCTTTTCAAGCTCTGCCCTACAAATCTGTCAGGGGATTTGTACAATAGTTGAAACTTTTTCTCTTGAATCTGGATCACGAGAGCATCTGTGGTGCCACAGTTTTGTAAGTCTATGACATGATTATGTAATCTGTACATCAACTGATGGTGTAGAGTGGCCATGACAGCGGATTGGACTTGTTCGGCTCCAAAAATCTGGATCTGAACTTTTAAAGCTGTGGAAAGGTTTATGTCTCGTAGTGAGACAGCAGAGTTTGGAAAAAAGGTTAGAACGACACTTCCTGAGTTGAGGTAAGGATGGAAAAAATCGAGTTCGACGTCGAGTTTCACAGTCCATCCCCGACCCCAAAAATTAGGTGTGTCTCCGACCCTGACTATTCCTATCCTCGCCCCGATTGGGTTTCGGATTCCCTGCGGGGACCCTAAAACCCGATGATGCTGTTAGAAGTAGACCAGATTGGGTTAAACCCAAACCCGAAATTGAATTGATTACATGTCTCCAATTTACTATGTCAAGATTTGAACATAGGAAATTAGGAATCTAAATTTCATAATTATCAGGCCACAGTTAGTCAACATACGAAATTAAAGATATTTAATTAATTACGCAAAATCAGTCATTTTTCATATAATAATTCAAACCCATTATAACCTTGATAAATTACATATAAACAAGATATGAAGCAATAATTTAATAAAAAATTAATAAAGTTTTTAAATTAGTGTATATGAAACACTAGAACCATATATCTTTCAACAAAGGACATTCAAATGCTTCTGTGTTTTCTTGTAAGTTGAACCATATATTTCTTCAATTTTTATATTATATTTAACCAATTGTAATATATGAGTAAAATTAATATAAATACATGTCATATGTAATAGTAATACAAATCAATTGCTCAAATGCTCACAATATTAGCATTTAGTTAATTAGCTCCATAATCTTATATATATATATATATAAAACACTTCTTATATGTATAAATACTACTCAATATAATTTGTATGAATGATGAACCATACACTCTATGAGTTATAAATTTAGTGATTATTTAATATGTATGTATAAATTTATTGATTATAACTCATAGTTTACAATCTCAAATAGTTAATTAGACTTGCAAAACATAGTTAGGACATATAAAATGTTTATTAATTATTTTCTTGACATGATTACATGTGATAAGTGGTTCATTTACCAATTAATATGTAATAATTAAAAAAAAACCTTTTTTCAATTTAATTTATACCGTGTTTCCTATAATCCTATTTCAATTACAATAGAATAGAAACTTCTTAGTTCTTACTTAAAATTCTATTTGTAATAGAATTGCCTTAGAAAAATTAATGAAAAATTCATTTGTTGCGCTCTATTTTATCAAATTTTTAATTTTTTTCATGAATTTGTAATTGCAACAAGTGGAATTCTAAACATAAAAATTAAAACATGAAATAATATTACTAAAATATATTTTCGGGGATCGAGTTCAAGTTTTATCGAGTTTTGCCCAAACCCGGTCATTCAAGGTTGGGTTCGGGGTAGGATAGGTAAACCCATACCCACCCTGAACCCGATCTCAGGTTTCATTCTAAACCCCAAACCTGATCCCAAGTTTCATTCAGGCTCGGGTTTGGAGAACCCATCGGGGAGGGTTTAAATTGCCATCCCTAAGTTGAGGGTTGTGAGAATAGTGCCAATAACAGCATTCTGATACTCTATGAATCTTGTGTCAATAAGTGTTATTCTAGCAGTGACAGGGAGACCCCTTCTCTCATGGTAGGACAGTATAAGCCGGATGGCTCCAAAGTAGAAGTGAGTGTAGCCTTCATTTTTTCAAGAGTTGACGAATTCCTGAGGAATTGTGAGAGTCACATATTGTTCTCCTGTAGTAGAGGGGAGATCACAGTGGTCCAGTCAGTAGACTAAACAAATTTTTTAGCCTAAGGTTGGGTGATAGATATAAGGGATCTGATGCTTCTAATAGGGTTTCTCTTCAGATACATATTATACGGGTTCATGACAGGTGGCACTATTTGTTCTATCGTGGCATCACTGGGAATAGTGGAGTATTCTACAAGGTTCTCTATTCTGCTGGTAGAATGTTTGGGTGAGGACTTGGTTGAAACAACATGAGTAAGATGAGAAATATCATTGAGAGTTTGACTTTCTATATATTTCACAGAATTTTTTTACTTATCCCTCTTAGCTTCCCCAAAAACCTATTTAATATGTTTTCTGTGTTTATCAAACGCCACTTGATGGCTCTGATACCAATGAAACCTTTAGAGACTCACAAAGCAACATTAACAGACAGATCTAGGGGTGCAAATCGAGTCGATTTTCGGGTTGGTCAGTTTGCTCGGTTCGGGTTGTTCGGATTAGCCATTTTCAAAGGCCAACTCGAAACTTGAACCAAATTCGATGGAATTCGAATTCGAACCGACCGAATTCGGAATTTGGTTTTCGGTTCGAATTCGAATTTGAATCGAAAATCGAATTTCGAATTCGGTTTGAATTCGAATTCTAATTCTAATTCTAATTCGGTTTCCAATTCGAATTCGAATTCCAATTCAAAATCGAATTCGAATTTCAATTCAAATTTTTTTAAAATTACAAACCCATATTTATGCCTAAATTAATTTTATTTTTAATATGGCCCAATTAAAATAGTTATTATTATAATAATACCCATAATTTATTTCTATTTTAATTTTAAAATAAAAAAATCTAATTTTATTCAATCACATCCTCAAAATATATTTATTCCTTTCAATTGCACCCTCAATATTTCAATACAAAATTTATTGAATTAATATAATATTTCATATTAATATGATGAATTAATAAAATAGTAGTGATCAATTATAATTTCTATATGAGGACCAAATAATTGTTAATTTATCATGATCAACTTTTTCTCATTAATTTTCTTCTACAAAATCTATACATGTTATTCTCCATATTTTTTCAATTATTTATCATTCTTATAAATAATTTTTACATTTTTTAAATAAATTTCTTTTTTCTATTATGATTTAATAGTTATCAATTCTTCAATGTCAGTAACAATATATTTTGATTACGATATTTGATCATATAATCTCACCAATGAGGCAAGAAGGGAACCATTTTTATTGTTACTATTCCAGCTGTAAATTAGATTCACTTGTTTATGATTTGATTTTGATACTAGCCTATAAATTTACAATTATCAATGTTGAATCATTACCTTATTAGAGAAGCAAATTCAATATATATATATATAAATCACTTAGTTTTATAAGTAAGTAAATAGTTACATTATATATATGCAAAGATGCACCTTATTGGTACATGATCTATAAATAAACATGTGTTCTATATAATAAATTATAGATTAAAAGGTAAATAAAACTACATATTGATAATTTGGCAATTTTTGATATTTCAAACTTTTGACTTTGAATTATTAATAATTAACAGAAATTACAAGTAAATAAGTAAAAATTTTGAAATTATTAAATTAATAATAACTAATATCTAATTATTACTCATTAATCAACTTGTGCGTTTGTGGTTATTAACTTATTATTTTCAAATTACAAAATTATACACTCAAATAAGACATGAATAAGTTATTAAATAAGAGAATTGAGCTATCATATTTGTGTAAGTTAATAATAATAAATATCTAATTAATATTCATTAATTACTTTGTGGTGATTAATTATAAAGTTACACACTCAAATGAAATAGCGATGAGTTATTAAATAAGATAATTGCACAGTTTGTATTCTCATAAGTCATACGTCATATGTACAAAACTACACATGTTATTTTCTCTATTTTTCCCACATATTTATCTTATTTTTAAATAATTTTTACATTTTTTAATAAATTTCTTTTTTTCCTTGTATGATGTAATGTACTAATAGTCTAATATCATTATTACGATTTTAATATCTCAATGAGATAATGACTCAATTAGGACACTAATGCCATTATATTACAATTATCAAATCAGACTTGTTAGTTATGAATTATTTACTTAGTTAACAATTCAATAAAACTAAAATCACAAGAATTATATATATATTTTTTACCATATAGCAATTAGCATACGTATATATTGTAATGTAAATCAAGTAGTAATATAGAGAAGTAAATAGTTACACCATCTACATTACATACACTTTATTCAGTTATTTGTATCTGATTTATAAATAAATACGTGTTCTATACAACAATTATAAATTCAAAAGTAAATAAAACCACACATTCAATTATTTGGCAATTTTTTATATTTCAAACTTTAGAGTTTTGAATTATTAGTAATTAGCAAAAGTTAGAAGTAAAAATTACTAAATAAATAAAACTTCGTGATTATTAAGTTAATAATAACCAATGCCTAATTATTACTCATTAATCAATTTGCACTTTTGTGGTTTTATTAGTAAATTACAAAGTTATATGTTCAAATGAGACATGGATAAGTTAGGTTGGATGAGAAATGAGAATTTCTCTATCATATTTGTATACTATGTAGTATATACATAATTTTTCCTCACTTTTTTCATTTACTTATCAATTTTTTTCATAATTTTACACATTTTTAATAAATTTACATTTAATCTTCTCCAACATTTAATCTTTTCCAATTTACTATACTAATGACAAGAAGTACGATTATATATATACACATTATTTGTATATAATTTATAAATATGTGTTGTGTTGTATACAATAAAATGTAAATTAAAAAGTTAAAATACAGTAATACACATCTTAACAATTTTACAAATTCTTTTAATTTTTAAAGTTTCACACACATATATAATAAATCAAATACAATCAAGCATATTTTTTATATTATATAATTATATACATACATATATATATATGTATAAAAATTCAGTTTCCTCGATTTTTGAATTCATATTCGGTTCTTCGATTTTCGAATCCATATTCGGTTTTCGGTTTTCGAATCCAATTTCGATTTTCGAATCCAATTTTGATTTTCGAGTCGGTTCGGTTCGATTTTCAGTTTCAGAATCCCAAACTCGAAAACCGAATTCGAGTTCAACTCAACTCGAAAATCCAAAATCAAAATTCGATTCGATTTTTTTCGAATTCGTTCAGATATTTGAATTAATTCGAAAATTGCACACCTTAGACAAATCCTTTCAAGTTTTTATATTTTAATTGCATTATAATTTTATTCCCTCAAGATTATTATAATTTTATCTTCGAATTTTTTATATTCTAGACAGCAAGGTTAGTCTGCTAACCTACTTAAAATACAAAAAGCATTCACATGTCCCATTCTTTTTATCCAACAATCCTGTCTCCCTCCCTCTTGCTCACTCTCTCACTACCTCACTTTCTCTCTCCCAGACTCACACACTACGATTCATATTGGTCTCGAACTGCTGCAACCCTGACTCAAGCCTCTCAGGTAAACCACTCCATCTGTCACGCACAAGCACGGAGAATATGCACATATACGGATACAACAAATATGCATGGTATTGTTCATGTATAACTGAGTTCAATCTGGTTATAAATTCTTTACAGGGGGAAATGGAGGCAGAAGGTGGTGGCCAAGGGCAAGAGCGGTGGTGTGTAGTTACCGGAGGGAGGGGTTTTGCGGCGAGGCATTTGGTGGAAATGCTGATCAAATCCAACATGTTTCACGTTCGAATTGCGGATTTAGGCCCTGCGATCAAGCTTGAACGTTACGAGGAGAATGGAACTCTTGGCGAGGCGTTGAATTCTGGTCATGCCACGTATGTTTCAGCGGATCTTCGGGATAAGTCTGAAGTACTTAAAGGTATGAATCAGTTCGTGATTATTGATTTTTTTCCGGTGGGGGGTTAATTTGTGCGTTGTTTCCTATAAAATTTTAGTCAAAGTGTGAATTTTTTGGCTAAATTTTGTGGGAGAAATGTTTTGAATTTTCAATCAACAATAGAGAATAAGATGAAACAGGAAAACTAGATAGTAATCTGAGCAGGTAGTTCTAATAAATTGATAATGCTACACATAATGTATCATCTATCGTCATTATGATTATTTTTTATCTCAATTCGTTCTTTATGGGTAAACTTTTGCATGGAAGACACATTTGGACGCAAAACCATGTTTTTGATGACTAGCATTTCTATTTATTCCTGAAAAATTTTGAAGAAAAATAAGCTTCTAATAAGATTGAATAACAATGCCATATGAAGTACCTTATAGATGTAGTGATAGCCTCCTTTCTTTGGTTTGGCTTCAAACTCCATGGCCTAGTATTTGGCTATTTGTTTTGAGAGGTTTATAAGATAGGTTGCATGCTTTTTATTTTGGTTTTCCTAAATATTCTACAATCTAATTTTGATCTGGAGTTAGTAGCTTTTTTGGTCTAGGATGATATTTGAATTTTGCATAGCTTGGTACTTTTGTTAGTGAAAAAAATTCAGTGTGTATGAAGAAGAATTTTACATAAAGAATTTTCAGCTTCTCTAGTTTAGATGAGTCATGTATTTATTTACTTTTCTGTTTATACTCAAATAATAATGGATTCCAAAGTTACATAAGGCCTACTTTTCATTTGCTGAAGTATTAGCCTGTGTATACTTTTTGTTCAGTTTTTCTGCTTTAAATGATAGCAAAGTAATCTAAAAGGATGCATTTTCGGAAGATGCCATAAGTTTGTATGTGGTAAGACAAACTTAGACAATAAGATTGAAAATAGAGTTAAAAAAATATAGAGAAATGGCTTTTCTGCTGTGCAATACAGGGGTCGACTTGTCAAAACGGCATCTGAAATTGTTTTCAAAGCATTTTCAGAAACATTTTTTAAATTGAATTTTCCTGGTAAAATGTTGAAAAAAAAAATATAAAGTAACAACTTTGAGTTCTAAAGGTGATTACTAGGTTTGATAATTCAAATTGAAGTGAGAAAAATATCTTCTTCCCCCCCCCACCAATACATGTACTTCAATTTCAGTCTTAGCATTTTCAGTAAGTTCAAGGCAACTTTACTTATTGATTGTTGCAGAGTTTTTTGTCTTGTTAGAGAAGCTCTCTAATTGACTATACCATGTTGTAGCCTTTCAAGGAGCTGAGGTTGTTTTTCACATGGCTGCTCCAGATTCATCAATCAACAACCACCAGCTTCATTATTCTGTTAATGTGCAAGGTAAGTTTCTAAGCGACAACTTCTGACAGTCAAAGAAGTTTTTTTATCCTTTCTTTGTTTGTGCTTCTTACTGGATGTAGAGGGTTATTCTTTTTGTACTAGTGGATTAGGGTTTTGCTCCTTATGTGTCAATGACCTTGCAGGAACCAAGAATGTTATTGATGCCTGTGTTGAGCTAAAAGTAAAGAGACTTATATGCACAAGCTCACCAAGCGTGATCTTTGATGGCATTCATGGAATCTATAATGGGGATGAAACACTGCCTTATCCTGCCAAGGTATTCAGTATCATGAATTCACTTGAATCTGAAATTTACCAGTTAGAATTCTGGATGATATCATTAAAAGCTTCCTGAATCACTATTGTCCTTCACTCACTCTTTTCTAATACCATCGGGTGGTCAACATAGCAGTCATTTACTGAAATATCTTATTATCATCCCCCCTTCATTTCTCTATTCGATTGTGATGATGTGAACTAACCTTTGACTTGTTATAATGCTGCCATGGAAAATGCCAGATGATGCTTGCACTCTTAGCACTACTCTTATGATATTTAATGATAAGCTTTTATTTGCCATCAAGAAACTGATGAATGGGAACTTTGAACTTATTCCCTCTGTCCCTTAAAGATAGTCATACTTATACCATTTCTTTTGTCCCAGACTTTGTCATGTTGCACCTTTTCCAATCTATCTCCTTTCGAAATTCCATTTTGTCCACTAAATTTTGACATGATGTGGCCCACTTAAAGTTTGACATAATTTTACATTAAGGGTACCATTGGAACTAAAAACTTGAGCATTAAATGTTGGGTCCTATACATAAATCTCCACGCAGTACAAAGAGTGTCAAAATCTAGGGACGGAGGGAGGGAGTATTTTCTTTCCCTTTCTTGGAGATATTTTTTTGATACTGATGTTGTGATTTTGTTGGAGTCTACATTTTGCCATGAGTGCTTCATTACTCTTCAAGAAGTACGAAATTTTAGTCTGCAAAAGTATATTAACAGATTTGGTAATAGTATGAAATAGTGATCAATTAGTTCATGATGCTTAAAAAGCAATAGGATCCAATAAATTTAAATAAAAACAGACGTGCATTTTGCAGCATCAGCTTCTATTAATTTTTTGTACTTTTCTAGTATGTTTACCGCAGTCTTTTATCATTGACATCATAGGACTAACATTCAAGGATTCTGATTTTTATAGTCTTTGCAACTGGGATTTCTCATGATCCTATTCTGGAAAATGTCATATTTGGTAATAGTATGAAATAGTGATCAATTAGTTCATGATGCTTCAAAAGCAATAGGATCCAAGAAATTTAAATAAAAACAGACGTGCATTTCGCAGCATCAGCTTCTATTAATTTTTTGTACTTTTCTAGTATGTTTACCGCTAGTCTTTTATCATCGACATCATAGGACGAACAATCAAGGATTCTGATTTTTATAGTCTTTGCAACTTGGATTTCTCATGATCCTATTCTGGAAAATGTCACATTCACTGACACAGTTTACTGCCTGATTTAGTGAAAAAAGTAATTGATTAGCTTAAGATGCTTCAAATGGGTTTGATTTATGAATTTTGACTGAAATATCTGCATATAATTTTTTCTTTTCCTTTTTTTTTTGGCTTCAACTTTTCTTGCATTTTCTAGTAGCAATATGCTGTTCCAATAGAATGCTATGGCAAGATATGACCCATATAGTGATGAAGGCTTGTTGTTGTTGTACTCCCATGCTATTCACTCTATAGTAGCAATCATAAAACTTTTAGGAACTTGATTTGCATCTAAGGCTGCTTCTTTGATGCAAAATATGATAATTTTCGTTCTTTAGTTTAAAGGTAATTTTTTCTTTTTTTTTTTTAATTAGTTTTCATGGGTTTTTTTTAAAAATATTTTAAATAATTTCTGCAGTACCTGCTAAAGTATTTAGTCATGTTTTGCATGCACTGAACTAATACATTCTTCCTATTGTTTCAGCATAATGATTCATACTCTGCAACCAAAGCCGAAGGGGAAGCACTAGTTATCAAGTCAAATGGTACTAATGGGCTTCTAACATGTTGCATTAGACCTAGCAGTATTTTTGGCCCTGGTGATAGATTGCTTGTGCCTTCGTTAGTTGCTGCAGCCAGGGCTGGGAAAATGAAGGTAGTTACCTGATTCCCTAATTTATCATTTTACTTGGTTGAGCAATAGTAAAAACTTGGCTTGATATTATTTACTGGGAAATCAATTACATTCTACTTTTGAAAACCCAAAAAAACAAAAAAAATAAATCCTGATTTTGTATGTAAACTGCTATTTGCATCTTTGTTTGTCTCATAGATGGGTTTCTTTGGCATCAATTTGTTTATAACTGATATGAATGCTTGTAGATTCCGTGTCCACATTGTTTCTTATTTTATTTTATTTTTATTTTTGTTTTGTGGATTCTTTTTATACTTTGATGGATACTAAATTGTGTATGTTGTTGTTCAACTACTTAATGATAGTTCATTATCGGTGATGGCAACAACCTGTATGACTGCACTTATGTTGAAAATGTGGCACATGCTCATATATGTGCTGAAAGAGCTCTGGCTTCAGGAGGGGCTGTTGCAGAAAAAGCTGCAGGGCAGGTAGTGTTAGAAAAATTTTGGATTGAATTTTTTTGCGGTGGTTTTTCTGGATTTCAACCACCTATCTGCATGTCTCTGCTTATATGAACACTGGCTCCTTTTGGTTGCTATTTTTCTTTGGGGATGGGATGTAATTCCTTCTATCATTACCTTGCAACTACATGCCAAAAAGATTTGTGGTAGTTATCCTCAAATGACTACTTTATGTAAAGATGATTGCTAGATAATTACTTTAGAAGTTCACACACCATATGAGATACAAGCGCTTGCTGACCATTCTGTTATGAATTGGACGAACTCAAACCTTTGATAATGAGTGTGCTTGTGTGGATGTTGCATCAGACACTCTCTAGTCACAAGGATTCCTTTAAAATTTCTTTGCTTGTAACACTCATGGCTGCATCATTAAATAAATGGATGACTTCAATCATACGAAGTGGTGTAACTTCAGTTTGAATCTTGAATGGTAAAAGTGATATCTTTCACTTATGTCCTGTAAAATTTATGAGTATTTATCCTTAACTGTGCATTCAAGTTTCATTTTCAATGAAGTCTTGAAAGAAAATTCATAGAAAGTGATATCTATGGTTGGTCTTACTTGAATTCAATTCACTTATTGGATATCCTTCCTTGAATTCAAGTCACTTAATGGATATCTATTCAGGAATATGAGACCTTGAATTGCTTTTTGATTGATGAGTTTCACCTCAGGAAACCTCTGCTTACAAAGTATGATTTTTTTTTCTTTTTTATTGTTGTGCTCATTTTATTTTCTCCTTTTCAGAAGATTTTGTAAATTTTTCAAGTGTGACTTGGTATAATGTGTTGAAAACGAATGAAATTTACCCAAAGTGACTTGAAGGTCTTGCGAAAACTCTCATGCTGAAGAAGAAATCCTAAATGTGATCCAGAAGACAAAAATTTCAAGAACATCTGATATTAAGCATTTGCCTAACCTCGTGCTAGCTTTATATAGGGTCAGTGAAGGAAATCAGCAACGCTGTGAGCAGGATTAACTTATTATTATTCTTTGTATAAGTATTTATTTGAAGGATTTTTTTTTAAAAAAAAACAAAAAAAGCTCATTATTCGCAGGAATATAGTTTTTAAGTTTTAGGCTTCGTTTGGATTGTTCTTATTTGAGAAAAGTTGTATTGGAATATGTAAAAATTTCGGTGGGTATTTTTTGATAGAAAAAGTATATTGGAAGGAAAAATAAGGGGGGAAATTTTTTAAAATTATGTGAGAGGAATTTGAGTGGGAAAATTTGAATTTTAAATTTTGAAATAAAAATGTGTTTGGATAGTTTGTTTTTGTTTGAGAATTTTCTTATTTGCAAATACAAACTCCCTGTCCAAACGAGGCCTTAGTAACTTGTTACTTTTAGCTGTAAGGTTATTTCAGTAAATTTGCTGATTTGCAGGAATTTTCTGGATTTAATGTTCCTCATTTTAATTGTTGTTTCTAAAGTCTGATTTGTAATGTGTTATTTTTTGGGTAAAGTCTAGTTAGGGATTGCACCATTTAGGAATGAATAAGGTGAATTCTATAAACTAAATTGGATTAAGTTTTGAAGGTTTTATATCACCCACTTAAAAGAGAGAGGGAGACTTCCTATTTGAGCATAATAAAAGTTCTGCTACATCGTTGTTCTCATTGAGGGTTATGAGATGCAACACTACCTTGGATGTGATGACTAAAGCCCCTAGGTTTAATGCTTAAGTATTCTAGGAGTGATTATATAGAGTTTCCTAGAATATTCTTTCTGTTATTTTCTTTTTCTGCATAAAACCAGAGCTCAGCTTTGTTTTTCTTCTAGTTATAGTTTTCTGGATCTTAAGCCCCAAGTTAAGCATCTTAAGCCCTAAGTTAAGCATCTTAAGATCTGAAATATCTATTCGTTGTTTTGCATTGCATCAAAATGTTTACATATTGAATGAGCATATTAGATTTGCAGCATAGCAACACAGTTGCATTTCTGCTATGGAGAGAAGTTAACTGTCTTTTTTCCTTCTAATGTAAAGAGGAAATCATTGCTGAGGTTTGAAATTTAATAGTTTTGCATCCCGTTGAAACCTTGGTGAGCAGATAATGTTAACAGAGGCTTTAAAATTGTGTGCACTACCTATTCTGATGCATGATTTAATTTATATAGAATTAGGAGAAAGTGCTACAGTTGACTGAATCTTTATTAAGACAAAGTTGTGCTGCAGGCATTTTTCATCACTAATATGGAGCCTATCAAGTTTTGGGAGTTTGTCTCACTTATACTTGAAGGTCTTGGCTATGAAAGGTACTTTTGTTCATTTCCTTTCAAATAAAAGATCAAGAATGATCCTCTTTGGGCTTTTTTGCTTAAGTTGTACAGGGAGACCACAAGCTCCTGCAACATTAGTTCTCCTGTTGTGTGGCTCTCAGTGCATAGCTGGAATTCGGGATAGGGACATAGGAAAAGGGTGCAGATGAAGGGGCTGTTTAATTTTTAAACTGTTCTCAGTGTTTAAAGTATACTATCTTTATTTCTAATTTTATGTAGTATGCAGGCCTAGAATCAAAATTCCTGTCTTTCTGGTGATGCCAATTGCTCATATGGTGGAGTGGATATATAAGATACTAGCCCCGTATGGGATGAAAGTTCCGCAGTTTACACCTTCGAGAATCAGGCTTCTGTCTTGCACTAGAACATTTAATTGTTCAAAAGCAAAAGATTGTCTTGGCTACAGTCCGCTTGTCTCTGCTCCAGGTTACCATTGTTTCTACTAAATCTTTGATTAGCTAAAATTATACAAGTTTAGGATAGCACACTCAATTCCCAATCCTTGTTCCTAATCCTTGTTAGAAGCCCTTGGTATTGATTTTTGGAAATAAACATTATTCCGACCATGTAAATAGTTAATTTTGACCAACATAAAAAAGTTTGTCTTGTCAATGTACAATTGTATGCTTCACTTACGTTATTTACTATGAGGGATTTCCTGGTGTCATACATATTTTCACAACCTGTGTTTGTTTAGAAAAGTGTGGTTTCAATGTCATAAATTACTTTTGAAAATGTCTCTTTCTTTTGGATTGGTTCCTTTAACAATTTGAATTCTATTTCCTGCAGGAGGGTCTTAAGCGAACAATTGAGTCATATCCACACTTAAGGGCTGAGGTTCGGCCTAGAAGGGATGGTCCATCAAAGGCTTCGAGATTTCTTGGGGGTGGAAAGGGTATAGATCATTATTTTCCTCTTATGTTTATACTGGTTTTTCTGTTTATGACATTTCTGCAAGAGATTTCCCACTTTCCAATCAAGCTTGCTCATTGTTAAGAATTGCAATATCATGTAGCTTTTGTGAATTTTGTACTATTGTTTTGCTATTCTCATCTTTATGATTGAACATTTTGGAAGAGGTATATCGCATCAGATTTGATACAGATCTAGAATAGGATCCCCTGGTTATTTGATATTAACTATGTTTTTTGATTAAACATTTTAAAATGTTCAAGATAATCTTGACATCTTCTTTGTGATGAAGATACCTAATGCAAGCGCAATTGTAGACAAAGATTTTATATGTTGGATAAAATATATTGCAACTTGTTTAATGAGAAAATAGTTGGTTTTATCTCATCATGTGATTCATTTTTATATTTGATGAATATTGTCATTGGACTTTCTGGCATGTGGTCAAATTATTTCTATAGTAGTTACCAAATGCTTGGATCAATATGGGTCAAGTTTCATGGGGAATTGAAATATAGGGAGATTTGATAATTGTCTACTTAATATTTTGGGTTATCATTATTATATGTTCATATTACTGTAGCCGAGTTTGTTGATATTCAGACTTCGCTTTTGTTTTTTTTTTAACTCCAGGCTCTGTTCTGAAATACAAAAGTCCATCTAAACAAAAATTTTTTTTTCTTTCACTATTCATTGGTAGTTGCTATGATTCTATTGACCTGATGAAATGGTTCTTGGAACTTGAAAAATAAAGTTTTGGGTATAATGGTACAGTTAAAAGCATGTGCTAATCCCTATGGGATGCAATATCATGTGTGCAGTTTAGCTGTTGTGCATACATGTAGAATCATACAATGTGATATGTACCATGATGTTACAATTGATTGAATTAAAGGATATATGTCTTAATTTTGTAATAATTCTGGTGCAATTTCATTTTACAGTTGCTGACGCACTTCTCTGGAGAGATAAAAGGCAAACAGTTATAATGTTGTCGGTTCTAGCTGCAATATACTTCAATTTCATAGCATCTGGATACACCATAATAACTGCAGTTTCCAGGCTTCTCTTGGCTGCAGTAGTTTTCCTCTTCATCAATGGGAGATTACCAGAGAAATTGTATGCAATCCTGCCTTGTCCTATATATTAGTCATATATATATAAATAAATATATATATATTTTCTTATGGGTGTGCATGTTTATTTTAAATATGTTGACCATATTTCATTGTGTGTATGCATGCGACAAATGTCTATCTTCTGAAATCTGATATAGTCTGTTATACTACCCAATGATGTAATCCAGATCTGAATCCATATCCATAACATGACATCTTGCTTCTTCATCATTAGTTCTAAGCATTGATATCCTTGATTAACATAGGAACACATGCAAGTACATCCACTATTTCTGCATATACTATCAATAAATATTTATTTTATCCATGTCAAATTTGAAAATTTTGTGATTATCATGTTCCAATAAGAAAAGTGAGAGAGGCTTTCATGAATGCTTACTTGTGGCTGTATCTTGGTGTAGATTGGGTTATCGAGTTGAGAGAATTTCTGAGGCAAAGTTCCACATTTCACAAGAAGATTCACACCAAGTTGCTCAATCAATTGCCTCAGGGTGGAATTCTTTGGTGATTGACTTGAAATCTCTTTGCAGAGGAAATGACTGGATGCTATTTCTGAAGGTAATGGCTGTTTGCATTTACCTTCCTACTTGCTTAGTTGGTTAAGATGAGGCTGTGATCTGGATTGTTGGAAGCTGATCACAATATATATATATATATATATATATATATATATATATATATATTATTTGATAATTTGAGCAGTACTCTTGTTTCTTGTTCAAACCAGTCAATTTGGATGGTTTTTATGTGTATGTTCACCCTGTCCTGTTGTCGCATGGCCCTTCCTTTACTTCAGAAAATGTTACCTATGTAAAAAGTTTTGGGATGGGAAAGGGCTGCATGAGGTCATGCTTATTATCTCTTGCATCCTTCAGAGAACCAATTGCTGAAACATTCCCCAGTAAACTAATTAGCATTGGGACAATTATATTGGAAATTTTTTGTAGCACAATATTGGTTGTCCAAATTGTAGCTCAATATACCACCAAAAAGAGAGAGATATATCAGATCTTGTCCTTAAATCTGTTTAATATGGATATATGCCGTTGGTTACTAATAGCGTTTTCTATAAATTGGTTGGTATAATTCAGGGGAATGGATGCTTCTTTTGTTTTTCTTTTCTCAATGTTACCATCTTTATTCTATTTTATCATAAAAGTAAAATAACATCAAGCAAAGATGTAATAATTTGCTTTAAGCTCTTTTTAAAATTCAAGAAGTTTTGTATCTATTGTAAAAACATAGTCTGTGGACTAACTAGTGTAGCCTCTGTTTTTTAATTCTTGATTTTTTTCATTTTTATGCTTATTAATTTCAGGTTACACTATTATTTTCTGAACTAGTTGGTGCAATTAGTTCAGCATTTTGTTGAAGATAGTTCTCTTTTGTTTTTTTTTTTCTTTTTCCCTTTGTTTATGAGTGGGATGTGGTAGTAGGGTGTCCCTTGCAGTAAGCAGCAACTGATGCAACCTCTGGAACGTGCAGCTTGTCGATAGTAGATTTGAAGATAGTATACATGTTGATGCTATAAGGCTGTAAAATATGTCAACCAAAGTGTTTGTACCATGGGCATGGACTATGTTACCCGGACCCTTCACTTTACCCCAAAACACCAATGCCGATAGGATACGACCCTGGTGTGGGTGCGGGGTACAAGTCTGATTTGGTAAAAAAAATTTAGATACTTTGACCATAAAAAATAGCGGTCAAAATTATATTGACGGTGAAAATAACAGTCCAACCAAAGAGGCAGTAAAAAAGACTGAAGGGATAAGGGGAAGGGGGAAGCCGAAAAAGGGCAGAGAGAAGTAGGGGAGTTCAAAATCAATGATCCGATCTGATCCGATCCGTTCCAATCTGCATTTGAGCAGATCATGATCTGATTCGATCTGAAATTTTCGGATTGGGTCGGATTTTGATCTAAATTGATCCGTTTGCTTTTTTCTCCTTTTTTTGGCTATTGCTTTCATTTTCATATATAATGTTAGGTGATTTAACTTAGGTTTGAAATTAATAGTTTCATGTTAAAAAATTATCTATTTTTATATAAAGATAATAAATAAATTTCATCTAAATATTTTAATTTGTGTATTTTTCATGTAAATTAATTTGTGTATTTTCATATAAATATTTTAATTTATTTTATCACAAATTGACTAATTTTAATGAAAGAATTATTTGAATTATCAAAAAATACTAATTTATATTTTATAACTAATATTAACTATTTTTGAAAGAAAATAATAAAATCTTTTTTCATTTGGATCAAAATGGACCAACCTGCCAATCTGAACATATATTGATTTGATCCGGTCCGTTTTTTATCCGATCCGAAGATCGGATTAATCTGATCCGTAGATCAAAATGAACACCCCTAAAGAGAAGGAGGGGAAGAAAGAAAAAGGGCAGAGAGAAGAAGAGGAAGAAAGGGAAAGGGGGAGGAGAAGCAAAAAGGAGGAAGAGCCAAGGAGAGGAAGAGTAGAGAAGGGGAAGATGGAAGATGGAAGAGATACGTCAACATCAACGATATATTATTGCAGGAGAGCTGTCTGTTGGTTTCGAAGGAATAGAGAAAGACGCTTAGTTGCTAGTAATGTTAACTATTGATTGGGGAATTGGCTAGGTTTTAGTTTCTCAAGAATATAATAAATTAAATTTGTGTTTTCTTTTGCATGGATTAAGGGGAAGATAAGTTTGACCACAAGTATACTTGTACGTAAAATTCTAAAATTTTAATACTTATTACTATTGATCATCATCATCATCACCTTTATCCCAAATTAGTTGGGGTCGACGGTTGATGAACCCAAGGACATAAATCCATAAAATAAAGAAAATATAATAAAATAAATAGATAAATAGATAAAAAAATAAATAAAAATGCTAAAACTATAAAGGGCAGTTGAGACCATTAGAGTTTTGCGCTTCGTCCACACTAATAGTTTTTCTCCACTCTATTTTACTATCAACCGTCCGCCAATCTATTTCCCACTCTACTAAATCTTGTTTTACTATTTTTCCCCACGTAAATTTTGGCCGACCTCTCCCTTTTTTCCCGTCATGCTTTTTATAATAAATTTCTGTTCTTATCGGTGCATCTATAGGTCGCTGAAAAATATGCCCAAACCATCTCAATTTATGTTTTCTCATCTTTTTTGCCACTTGTGTTACTCCAATTCTTCGTCGAATATCCTCGTTTCTTATCTTATCTATCATTGTCTTAACACACATCCACAATAACATCCTCATTTCTGCTACTCCCAACTATTGATACTAGCCCAAAAAGGTTAGTACATGTTAATGCTAAAATAAATTGGGTTGTTCATGATTATTGGTAACTTTTTTTTTTCCTCAATAGCAACATATATATAGTTATATACCAATTAAAGAACAAGATAAAATATTAGGAATTTAAGACAATATGATATTTACATTTCAAGTGTTTATCTTTTATTTGGACTAAAATATTTACGTATTTTTGTTTGCTTTTCATGGTTATTTGGCTATATAATAATTGTTTTTGATTAGTTTGTCATTAAATATTTTTAAATATATCTAATTTCATTGACATATCTCCGTACCCGTACCCGTATCCGATACTTTAGCAGTATCCCCATATCTTAAAATTATGAACTTTACATATCTGATATCTCGTTTTACACTGTACCCAAGTCCAGGTAACATAGGGCATGGATTCTTTGGAAAAGAGAATATTTCTATTTCAAATTGACGGGGGGTTGTGATTCCATCAGGAGCTCTTATAAATCCTATAATCAATGTCAATGCTTGATCCTTGTACTTCTTTTCTGACTTCCTCTTCCTTCTGTTTTCCAATGTGCCAGCATATTGTGAATGATGGGTCATATCCTAATGCATCCCAAAAAGATTAAACATTAACTTCAAGAACTAATAAGTGAGTTGTTGCTGGAGCACCAATTGGTAGTAACATGTTCCTATCTTTTCGAATATAAAAACAAATTATATGGTTTCTTTTTGTCGTCTTCTTTAGATTCCTTTTTTCAAATTTACGTATTAATGCCATAAAGAATGCTGCCAGCATCCTGTTTTCGAAGTCTACAATGATGTGTTTCTTCACAACTAAGGCTACTTCTTATCCTTAATACTCCAGTTTCCCCTTGTAGCAAGTACTTGTCCTATTTCTTTTCCACTAAGCATTGTGTTCTGGAGAAAACATTAGTAACCATTTGTCTGTAACTGTTTTGCAGTTTCTCTTGGATCTCTGGAATATGAGAGCATAATATTTTGAAGAAATTCATCTATAAAATTTGTGTTTATGGACTTTATTGCTAGGAGTTTTATGTTTCATGTAATCTGCATAAGCTACCAGCTATATACCATCAAATTTTCCTTGTGTTCCATGGCATTGAGCATAACATGCCATTAATTTTACTTTTGAGCTGTCATTTTGTGGATTTAGTGTATTTAGTTGGGTAACTTAATTGCCCTCATGATCATAGATGGTGTTAGAAATCAGATGTGCTTCTTGGAGAAAATTTTTATGTTATGGCAGGATAAACAAATTAACAATGCTTCTAATCATTTTCTGAAAACTTCTGATGAGACAACTTTGCATGGGAAGCTACATGGCTTTCAATTTATAGGAGTGTGTGTAACTTGCTGGAAAATAAATCTTTAAGCTTAGAGAGGTTTCCTATTAACTCGTTGTTTGAAGTGTTCTTAAGCTCATGTAACCTGAAATATACAAAGATTACCATTAGGGTGCTTGGTTCCTCAAAATAATTGGAATTGCCTTTTGAGTTATTCATTTTCATGAGTATTTGGTTTAAATTTCTATAGAGACTAGCTTCAATACCAACTCAATTATAATTCTCGTTAAACATCATAACACACCCTTAGACTTTGAGGCTGCACTAAGGGGATGAAAATTTTTGTTAGTCTTGTACAAAAAGTTAAAATCATGCCTACAATTTTCAAATTATGGTTGACAATGATATTTCCTCATAGCTCTTTCATTTCATACAAGGATCGCAAAACACTTGATTATTTCTGATCCAATATAGATAAAATTGTGGGATAATGTCCTAAAAATATTGCTGGTCTTTGCTTGACATGCATTCATGTATTTCAATCATATAGTATGGGCTCTGAATTAATCACTGGATGCATCCTTTGTCATTTGATGAAAACAGGTGGTTTTATGTCTTTTGATTATGAGCATTCTTGGAGCCTTTTCATTCCGAAGTTTGTTTGTTATAGGTTTGTAATCTCTCTCTCCCTCTCTTTCTCTCTCTCTATGGTGCCATAACTGTCGACTTAAGTATCCCCATCATTTGAGAGTACATGTAGTTTGAATCTACTAGATAGTTGCCGTTAACAGCTGATCTGATTTCTTATGGCAGGACTTCCTTTTGCCTTTGTTGCCTTCTTGGTCTATGAAAAGAAAGAAGAAGAAATAGATACATTGGTGCAACAGACAGCGTCTTATGGATGCAAATCAATGTCGTTCATTACTCGAAATTTTTCAAATTCAAGGAAACAGCAATAATGTGTCAGCAGCTTGCAGAAGAGTATTTTCATTTGCTATCTTGCTTGTTTTACCTTTCTCCAGTTTTCTCACATCTTTGTGTGGTCCCAGAGAACAATTTTCATTATGATTGTTGCGATTTGTAGTTGAATAGCGAACTATTTTTGTTTGACAAATTTGATGAGTGGAGCTATTTCGTGACTATGTTTAGTGTAAATCATGCCTACGCTAGCTTTCATGGAGATGAAGTTAATTTTAACATTTCGGCATTGCTTCTGGGTCATTTTCTTCCGTTTGCTGTTGGTTCTTGATATCCCCAATTTAATAATAGATTCACGGTCAATATTTTCCTTTAAAATATTCATTTGCTTAGTTTATGGGTATAGAACATGACTTGCAAATGATCCTAAGGGCAACATTTTTCCTATCCCATCTAACAAGGTACATTTTGAAGTTAAGAGAGGATAAGCCCAACTTCAAAGGTTTAGAAGTAAAGGATCGAATTTTCATCTGTAAAAGAACTGAAAGCTTGAAACACGTTGTAAATAGCAGCGACAGCATTAACTAAAATTTCATTGCATTTGTATTGATTTTTCTTTGTTTTAGGAGAAAGTCCTCTTTATAAAGGTGAAACTTTCCTCACTTATACCAGAGGTCCTTTAGTTAGGCGGGATATAAATCGAGAGATGTGCACAGGTCTGAGGGAGAGAGCCAACAAGTCAAATTCCAAAATAGACCTCACAATATTTTAGCGGAAAATCTGCTCCACACGAGATTCGAATATGTGTTGCCGGAGGATTTCTCCTTACGTCATTTCAAACTTACTAACTCGCCTATACTTCTAGGGACCTTTGTATTGCTTTTTCTCCTTGTACCTTTAAATCCTTCGTCAAACATTAGCCATATTTGGATTACAAACTTTTTTGATAAATTTTTTATTAGAAAATATGAAAGTTTTGATAGGATTTTTTTTGTAAGAAAAAGCGTATTGAATGGAAACTTTTTTAAAATAAAATGAGGAAATTTTTGGTGGAATTTTGAATTTTAAATTTTAAATTTGAATTTTGAAATAAAAAAAAATTCCCTGAGTAAAAAATTATCTTTACTTGAATAAACCTTAAAACAAACATAGTTTATCTCATATTTCACTTAATATTTTATAATTTACATATTTAGTCCTCAAATTTTGAATGTTCAACACAATTAGTACTTTATTGAAATTGATGAGTGATTAATGAATTTGATTGGTTATGTATTATATAATGTATTTATTAGTTAATACTCCTTCTATTTCTAAAAAGAATTTATTTTCAAAATATTTTTTTGTCCCAACAAAGTCCATATTTAGAATGAAGTTTCTATAGTAACCTTACTAATAATGATTATGTATTGGCATAATTGAAAAATAAAGACAAAAATATAAATTGAGTATTTAATAATACATTAAATATATTATCCCTAATAACTAAAAAATTTGTATTTAAATCAGAGTGAACTTTTGTAGTTTTTGGTTGTGGGGTGAGGGAGGGGGTGTTTGTTTGCTGGAGGGGAGAGTATAATTTAGATTACTCAAAATCAAATTTTCGTCCTTAAATTTTACTTTGAACAAAATTCGTGTAATCAATTTTTTTGTTGTAAAAATATAAAAAATTTCCTATCAATTGTTCCACGTTTGATAATATTGAAACTTTGTAAAAATTACATTTTTCACCATTAAATTTTCGATAATGAACAAAAGCCATGCATTTAATTTTGTTGAATTTAAATAATTTTTTGGCAATTAATATTGATGGTTTTATAATAATTTTGGTAAAAAGTAATGGTCTTTCAAACTTTTTTGCACTAATGTAGTTCATATAATCCTTTTAAAAACTTAGTATAATATTATTTTTTTTTCATGTGATTTTTTCAAATTT
Source organism: Gynochthodes officinalis (assembly GCA_020080225.1). NCBI lineage: Eukaryota > Viridiplantae > Streptophyta > Magnoliopsida > Gentianales > Rubiaceae > Gynochthodes > Gynochthodes officinalis. The sequence goes on along the minus strand of CM034619.1, from coordinate 34,936,678 downwards.
TCTACCTTAATGTATAATTAATCACTCACTGTTTTCTCCTCCATCTATCCCAAAAAAAGAGTACACTTTTAAAAATTTTTCTCACTCTAAAGAAAGAGTTTACTTTTGAACTAAATATCTCAATCTTTCTCACTAATATTAATTATGTACAACTACAATTAAAATAAAATAATAAAAATATAAAATTATGCATTTAGTGCCGCATTAAGTTGTGATGATTTGGTCATACCATACTATTTTACCTCATAATGTTTGTATTTGGGTAGTGCTGAAAAATTTTTCACTTTTAAAAATATAATTTTCGTCATCCTACAACAGAATTTTAAAAAATTGTATAAGAACACATTAAATTATGATATAATCCCTCTGTTCCAAAAAAAAGAATTCACTTTTGATTCGATACAACTTTTTTTAAATTACAAGGTACAACACTTAATGCATAATTAAATGTATAATTTTATATTTTTATTCTTATTTTTTTAATTTGAGTTATACATTGTTATCATTAGTAATGGTAATATAAGAATTTCACCCCAAATGTGGACTCTTTTTTGGGGGACAAATTTTTTTTTTTTTGAAACTAGACTCTTTTTTAGATGGAGGGAGTATTATGCAAGGGAAGTGACGCAATGCTTTTGGTTAAGAATTAAAAGTTGATTTCTTTTCTCAAAATCTTCACAATAAGATAATGAGATAATAGCATGTTATTTTAGGCTGCAAAAAATCAATTATGACAAAGCCAATATACGCGCGCACACATATATATTGTATAAGTTTGATTTTTGTTGCAATATTGTAGAATTTAAAATGACGGTATAATTTTCATTTTCATTACTTGGAGGTAAATTTTTCAAACAATGTGGTAAAATACATTTTGGTCAGAATAAAAAATTAATTCTTTTTCTAAAAATTTTCATAATATGGTAATGAGGTGTAGCATATATATTTTTTTTATGGTTAAGTGCTTGAGTGTCAAATTTTCATTTTATCTGTAAAAACTTGATTTTTGTTATTGTACAATAGCTTTTAAAATGACAGTATAATTTTTCAATTTTCATTATTTGGAGGTACATTCTACAAATAAATAAAGAAATAAATAAATAAATAAAATAAAAAAGAAAAAAAAGTGTGGCAAAATGGATTTTTTTGAGAAGAAAAAGTTTACCTTTTTTTTTTTCTAAAAATTTCACAATATGATAATATGGTGAGACCATATCATTTTACACAACAATAGTTCCATTTTGACATTGCTAAAGAATTTCTGTCCATACAATATTATTTTGGCTATTATAAAATAGCCTTTAAAATGATAGCACAACTTTTGTTATTTGAAGCTACATTCTTTAATGGAGGTGATACATTGCATTTGGTTAATAAAATGGTACCATATCATTTTATACGACAATTTTTCAATTTTGAGACTGTTCTAAAAAAAAATTGTCCATAAAAAGGATTAATTTTGTTGATATATAATAACATCTGAGACCAGTGTGCAATCTTCATTATTTAGAGGTACATTTTTCAAAGAAGGTTGTGCACTGTATTTTGTTAAGAAAGGGTGGTTGATTTTTTTCTCCTAAAAATCTTCATAGTGTTTTGGTAATACCTTCCTATTTTACAAAATAAAGTTTGCACTTTGATAGTGGCAAAAATTTTTTCTTTCTCTTCTAATGTTTAATTTTTGTTGATGTGCAAAATAATCTACAATTACCATGCAATAGCATATAAAATATGGTACATTATTGAATGGAGACAGTACAAATCATTTGGTTGAGAAGAAAAATACTAACTCCATCCCAAAAAAAGAGTCTAATTTGAAAAATTTTCTTCATCCCAAAAAAAGGAGTATGCTTTTGTTGTGAAATTCTTATATTACCCTTAATAATAATGATAACGTATAACTCAAATTATAAAAAAAAGATAAAATATAAAATTATATATTTAATTGTATATTAACTGTGTTCTACCGTATAACTTAAAAGAAAGTGTACCAAATTAAAAGTAGATTCATTTTTTGGGATGGAAGGAGTAATTTTGATTTTTTATAGTATGCTAATAAAGTGAGTCTAGTTTTGTTGTAAAATTCTTATATTACCATTACTAATAACGATAACGTAACTCAAATTAGAAAATAAAGATAAAATATAAAATTATGCATTTAATTATGCCTTGACTGTGTTCTACTTTATAACTTAAAAGAAATTGTATCAAATCAAAAGTAGATTCGTTTTTTGGGATGGAAGGAGTAATTTTTTCTTTGTAGTATGCTAATAAAGTGATAGAATATTATTTTAAAAAAATGAATTAGAACAATGCCCAAAAGATCTTTTTTCTATTGGTGAAAAATTGATTTTTGTTGTAGTACAATTGAATTTAAAACAATAGTACAATCTTTATTTTTTGGAGGTTATTCTTCAAATAAGGTGGTACAATTCTTTTTGTAAAGAAGAAAGTTAATTTTTTTCCTTAAAAATCTTCACAATGTGATAATATGGTGATACCACTTATTTTATGCGACAATAATTTCATTTTGACATGGCCAATAGAATTTTTGTCAGTACAATGTTGATTTTGGTTTTTGTATAATTATATTCAAAATGATGGTACAATTTTCATTTTTTGAAAGTACATTTTTCAATAGAGGTGGTACATTGCCTTTGGTTAATAATAAAAATTATTTTTCCCTAAAACCTTTTACACCACACTATTATTTTATGATGAGATGGTGCCATATTATTTTATGACATAGTATTTCAATTTTGAGACTTTTGGACAAAATTGTAAAAAAAATTAGTTTTGTTATTGTACGATGGAAATTGAAATGACAGTATATGCAACAGTATTTGAGGTATATTTTTCAAAGAAAGTGGTACAATATATTTTGTTGAGAAGAAAACGTTGATTTATTTGGAAAAAGATTTATATTGGGATGATTTAGTCATATTATATTATGTTTTTTGGCATAATGCTTGCATTTCGGATATAAATTTTGAACAAATCATATACAACTCATCGTGCCAAATGCAATTTTATTTCCCATAATCATAATATGAAATTATTGTAAACTCGCATCATCTTGTAATCATAATGTTTAGATCCATCACAATTCCATACCCCTCCATCACATCATTATGTAATTAAAACATTTTGGTCCATCACATCATCATGTGATTAAAATGTTTGTTCCAACAGTCGATTTTGCTATTTCATAGTTTTGAAGTTTTCAAATAAGCACTTATTTTAGAAAGATAGTAAGTTATTACACAACTTTTACTCAATAGAATAATAAAATTAGTAATCAAAAGTTTCTTTTGGATAATCCACAAATAAGCAATTTTGTTAGATATGGTTCCAAATTGATTTGACTCCATCCTCTTCACATAAGTAGGATAATACCAAACTTTTTATAAAATTTTGGTTCATGTCTTTCCATATCTCATGTAGTATAAAATCAACTATTTCAAATAATTAGCAAGTAGAAGACAATAATAATGGCATAACTCCAAAACAATTTTGAAAAGATATATAACTTATCACATATCAAAATATATCTAATATATTTGATCTTCTTTTATACAACACTATCCACTAGTAGTGTGTATAAATGACCAATAAGAATCACATTTGTAGTTAAATAATTTAGAGTTTTGATTAAGATTAAGGTATTTACTTTCATGATTTTATTGAAATATTAAAATACCTTTACTAAAATTTCAAACTTCATTTTTTTTGTTTTTTTTTGAACTAATCAAATGTCTCAAATCTATACTTATAATAAGGGGAAATTTGCATATATAGCAGCGTTGACCGTTGACTTTGCAAATATAGCACATTCTTTTTTTTCCTTGCAAACATAACACTTTAGGGCTGAACAAAGACCAACATACCCTTATCTTCTCTTCTAAAACATAAATACACAGCACTTCATCAGTTCATCTTCATCTTCATCTTTATCGATTCAACAAAATTTGCTCTCACACCTCATTATTTGCACTTCTTATTATTCTCACACCCCATTGGATCATCATCTTCAAACAAGAAGACCGCGACCGTGGAGAAAAAAATCGCAATGGGGAGATATTAGTTGAAATTTGCACAAGTTGAACTGGGTTTGTGAACTTCAACGAAACTGGTCGAGCCCTAAGTCGAGTTTTAGGTCGAGCAAAACGTTAGGTCGAATACAAGATCGAGTCTAAGGTCGAACAATAAGTCGAGTAGTAATTGGTTGAATATTAGATCGAGCTCGACCTAAACTCGACCTAAAACTCGACCTAATACTCGACCTACTATTAGGTCGAGTTAAATTTAAAAAAAAAAAAGAAAAAAATTTGAATTTTTTTTTTAAAAAAAAGTTTTAGGGTCAAGCTTGACCCCATGCTCGACCTAAATTTAAAAAAAAAAATTAAAAAAAGTTAAAATTTTTTTTTTTAAAAAAATTTAGGTCGAGCATGAGGTCGAGCTTGACCCTAAAACTTTAGCTGTTCCATATATTTCTTCTTACCAAGAGTTATTGTTTTTTCAAGGGAAAGACTGTTCTGATAATTGCTGGTTTGCATCTTACAGGAAAGAAAACTGAAGGATGAAATTAATCAGCTTAGAAAAGATCTAAAGGTGCAGGATTGCTATTTATTTGGTCGGAAAAATGAAGCAGTTGCTATAGAAACTCTAGTATCTGGATATCGAGAAGTTTACTGATCAATTCAAAGAAGACACGATAAATTGCACTGAGCGAAGTATGAGTCTTATGTGCTAGGCTTATCTTGTTATAGTATTTTGATGATTTAACTTATGTAAAGGTTTAATTTTCGGTCTCTATGGGAAAAGGAAAGTGAACTCTCTTACGAGATTGAGCGCTTCAATCGTAGTAGTGAAGGCGAGAGAAAAGCCTAGATCATGCTACTCCGGTGTTAGTACTCCTATAATGCTTGAATTCATGGGCCACTCCAAAATTTGAAAGTTTTGTTGATGTTATGTTATCTATTTGGCCAGTTGGTGCTAGCCTTGTAATTAGTTTCCTATTAACTTAAGATTAGATGGTGTAATTAAAAGTTCTTACAGGCCATCTTGGGTCAAACTCAGAGTTCCTACTGTGTATTATTTGTCACGATGTAGTGTCTTATAATTGTGTTGGGCTATAAGATGCACAGTTTAGTCTTCAAGACAACCAAGTGAAAGGGAAATAGTGTCTTTCTTTTAACATTCATTGTTTTGAATAAAATTGTCATGTTTTCACATGCATAAAGAAGAGTAAATAACGCTGCAATTTCTTAAGGATGCACTCCATCAAGATGATGTGTCTCTTGCTCGTCGAGATTGTGATGAAAAGCACTGATTTTACCACATTTTTCATGTTTTGGTCAATACATAAAATGTATGAGATTAAAGATCCTTGACTTTAGTTCTTTAGGGGTAATTTTTTGATCCAAAGAATAGTCGCTTGTAATACTATTGTGAATAATTTTATTATTTTCCACAATTCTCGTGATATTAGGAGGATTGAATTCGTGAAGGGGATAATGAAGCAAAACAGATTTCTCGTGTACACGGCCCATTTTTGAGTCGCTTGAATGTGATGAAAAGTTTTCACACCGTTGAGGTTCTTCTGGAAATGTAGTTTTTTCACTCAGTTAGCTGCCACATAAGATCTGCTCGTTGAACTGATTTTATTTTGTTTACAATTCTTAGGTACTTAGTTTCATGATTGCTTTTGTTCTCTTTTGTACAGTTTATTTCATGTGGTCGTTGAAAACTTTTTTAGGGTTAAGCTCGACCTAAATTTTAAAAAAAAATTAATTTTTTTTTAACTTTTTTTATTTTTTTTTTAAAATTTAGGTCGAGCTTGACCCTAAAACCTTTTTTTTAAAAAAAAAATCAAATTTTTTTCTTTTTTTTTTTTAAAATTTAACTCGACCTAGTAGTAGGTCGAGTATTAGGTCGAGTTTAGGTCGAGCTCGATCTAATATTCAACCAATTACTACTCAAACTTATTGTTCGACTTTAGACTCGATCTCGTATTCGACCTAACGTTTTGCTCGACCTAAAACTCGACTTAGGGCTCGACCAGTTTAATTGAAATTCACAAACCCAGTTCAACTTGTGCAAATTTCAACTAATATCTCCCCATTGCGATTTTTTCTCCATGGTCGCGGTCTTCTTGTTTGAAGATAATGATCCAATGGGGTGTGAGAATAATAAGAAGTGTAAATAATGAGTAGTGAGAGCAAATTTTGTTAAATCGATAAAGATGAAGATGAACTGATGAAGTACTGTGTCTTTATGTTTTAGAAGAGAAGATGAGGGTATGTTGGTCTTTGTTCAACCCTGAAGTGTTATGTTTGCAGGGAAAAAAAAGAGGGTGCTATATTTGCAAAGTCAACGGTCAACGCTGCTATATATGCAAATTTCCCTATAATAAGTATATTTAATTATCTCAAATGATTAAATTTGAGAATCATGAAATAAGAACATTACCTTTAGCACAAATTATTATGAGAGTATATACATTGAATGTATTAGTCAAGATAACTCATCAAATAACTCTCATTTTACTATTAAATATAATTTGGTCATTTACATGGTAGATAATATTCACATATTTCAATTGATTCAATATCCAAATATCTAAATTATCATCAAAATATAATATAGATAGGTAATATTATTTACATGACCAAGTTGTGATGCCAAAAGTATATTATCTAATTTTGATAGTTTTTGGTTTAATATAAGATTATTGAATTGAGAAACTAGTTCAAAATTGGATTCCATCATATATTAAAAAACCTTTTAATTCTTTTATATGAAAGATTATCATAATTTGTCAAACATGAAATAGGAGTATTTTAGTCAATCAAGATAGCACAATGATCTTTAATATGAGTCCAACAAGCAAAGAAAACTTTTCTCATAGTTAATGTAGCAACACTTACTTCATTTGTCAAGTAGTGGACCATTTCTTTCTTAATTATCAATCTATTTACTTTTAAACTTCATATATATAAATAAATATATATATATATATATATCATGAATATATATAAATGATATCAAATATCAAATATCTAATTTTAAAATAGAAAGATAAATATCAATTTCCAACATACTTGAAGGGAAAGTTCAATAAGTTTCTTTTACTTTAAAGTATTAAGATTATTTGGTAGTCTTATTTTGAAAGTCTATTTGGCTTATTTAGGTAAGTGGTTATATAGTTAAATTATTCTTTTGATTGACCTTCTCAAAGTCAATTTTAGATCATATTCTTTTGAAGAATAAACTATTACATGTTGTCACTTATTTTCAAAAAGAAAAGTCTCAATATATAACTCATTCAAAACAAATTTTGAATAGTTATCAAAGATAATATAATAAAATTCACATTTGATTATGCAATAATCAACATCTGAGATGTGTTATCAAGATGTGAACTTTTGTCTTTTATATTTTCAATAATTTAATATGAGAAGTTAATATGATATAACTATTATACTGCTATGTATTTCATGCTTACAATAAGCATACTTAATTGTTTAGATATCATCTTAGCCAGTATTGAGAAATATATGATCAAATATCCAACATTACTTTAGTAACTATTTTAAGAATTGATGCCATGTGGTGGTTTCAAGATATTACGACCATCAATTCATATATCAAAATAATAAAGCATGGGTATGTACATTTACTCATACCCTACAACACAGAAACAAAGATAAAAAAGCATATTAATGTAATAAACAAAACAAAAATATAAACGATATGGATAGTAAATTTTGGTTTTGTTCCTATTATTTTATTCAAATCAATAACCCTTAAATATTGATTCGAGAATTATCTCATAATTCCTAATAGGCTAGGATTCTATTTTAATTATTTTAATCTTAAGTTAGTCTAGCAAATCAAATAATTTCAATAGGTAAGTAACAATTATCAATTACAACTTTGTTTTGTAATTTCTAAATAGTTAAGTTATCAATTCTTGATAAATATATCATATGTGTCTCCTAACACTTACATAAAAAATACATAATTTTGAGTTAGTTCAACAAATCATAAGTTTTTGTTAAATTAGACCCATTATTTAGAGATATTCTCTCATATTTAAAACACATTTTAGGTAAAATGACCTTGAATTTGCTTAACAGGTCATTCTAATAGGAATTATTTTAAATATAATAATGGAAGGAAACTAAAAGTGACTTAATATTTCATCAACAAATCAAAATAATTGCAACAAGTAGGTCAGAATTACCATTCGGAAATCTTATCTCATATTTAAGACACATTTTAGGTAAATGACATTGATTTAACCCAACAAGTCATCCTAATAAGAATTTTTTAAATATAATATTAGAAAGCAATTAAAATTAATTTAATATTTTAAGGGATTCTATAAAAAATATCATTATCTCATTGACTATATGCAATATACAGACCATAAGTATTTTACCAAATGTGACATACTATATGCAAACAAATAATTATATTAAATGCACACATTATACCATCAAATTAAATCAAATGTTGCATATAAATATATAGTTAAGTAATCAAATAAGTATATTTAATTTCTAATCATGATAAATATGTATAACTATCTCTATTCACATTAGAAAAAATATTCTTGAATTATTTTGAGAAGCATTAGGGTTTTTCAATACTCAATTAAATTAAAATAAATTAAATAACACGCGAGTTGAGATTTAAGGTTTCTAAAATCTAGAAACTATAAATTTTGACTCTAAGGGTTTCAAAAACCCTTTACCTTCATCTTTGATGTAATTGTGAAATATTATTTTAAAATTCAATTTCGAACCTCTTCCATAATCTTAATCAAATTAAGTTAGCAAGAATCATGATCAATAACTATCAATAACTTCCTAATTTGATAACTTCCTAATTTGTTGTGTATCTTGTGTAAATTAGGAATATATATATATATAGCTGTATAATTGATATAGTTGTCATATATAGGAGATTGATATAGTTGTCATATATAGGGGATTATGATTGATCTAGTTACCATATTTAGGACATTGTATTTTGTATATATACCATTGAGATATATGAAAGAAATAACTTTCCGCAATATACTTTCAACTTGGTATCAGAGCTTAGGTTAAAAAAATTCCTAGCCGTTCTATTCTTCCAAAACAGAGTTCCCGTCCCTTAATCCCTGCACCACCGGCCATACCTCTGTTATGTCTACCAAAACTGAGGCTGATTCTTCTAATAGCAAGAACATGTCCACCATGACCATTCATGATTCTCCCTCATCCATCCATATTAAATTGGATGGCTCTAACTATCGTGTTTGGTCTAAAATTTTGGAAATGCATATTGCTGGAAGGAGAAAGATGGGCTATATCACAAGCAAAAAGGCTGCACTCTCAGAAAGTGATCCAGGTTATGATGAATGGAAGGTCAAGATGCACAGTAAAAACTTGGCTCATAACTTCAATGAATGATAATCGTGTCACACTTTGTGCAATGTGGAGCGACAAAGGAAGTTTGGGATGTCAGAAAAGCGATTACCTTGATGTTTCGACTCTTCTCAAGTCTATGAACAGATGAAGAAGCCATTCCAATTATGTCAAGGTGGACGGCCTTTGGCAGACTACTATAATGAGTTAAACTCGGTTTTTATGGAGCTTGATTATCGGCGACCAAACGATATGACTTGTCTTGATATTGAGAAGTATAGAAACCGCTTTCTTGAGGATAGGGTCTATAGCTTTCTCAACTGGACTTGACCGGAATTTGGATCGGGTTAGGAGCCGTGTTCTATCTACTTCTCCTTTACCTACATTAGAAGAAACTTATTCGTGGTTCGTCGAGAAGTACAACGACAAGTGACTATGGGAGCAGCCATACACCCCGAGACTTCACTCAGTTATACATAAAGGTACTCTGTTTCACTCTTGGCGATTCCACAATTTCTCAAACTCGGTATTGTACTCACTACCATGAAAATACACATCTTGTTGATGTTTGTTGGAAAAAGCATGGCTATCCGTAATGGTATAAACTCAAGCAAGTGAGAGAAAAACAAGAAATCTGCCCACACCGCTACTACATCACCTTCGCCTCTAATGTAACTCGGGTATCTCCGAAGAAGGTAATTTTGGTCCATCCATCAATTCTACTTCTACTTGTTACGATGCTTGGGTTATTGATTCAGGCTCTTGATCATATGACTAGTAACTCATTTATTGTTGATTCTCTAACACCTCCATTAATTAAGTGTGTACAGGTTGCGATGGCAACTCTATGCCAATCACAAAGGTGAAATGTGTCTCTATCTCCGACATTTTCTATGTCCTCTGCCTTGCGTGCACCCACTCTTTCAAATAATCTCATCTCGATTAGCAAAATAACAAGAGATCTTGATTGTCATGTAACCTTTTATATTACTCATTGTGTTTTTCAGGACAATCTCACGAAGGTGTCGATTGGCATTGGTAAGGAGAGAGATGGTTTGTACTACTTTGTGGTCCATCGAGGCATACCTCCTCTTACTCGTGGCTTCCAAGCTCGAGAGTGACTTCAAATAAAAGAAAATTATTCTTTGGCATTGTCGATTAGGACATCCATCTTTCTCTTATTTAGAACGTTTATTTCATAAGTTGTTTTCCAACATTTCTGCTTCTAGTCTAAGATGTGAACAATGCATTTATGCAAAACATCATCGTGTTCCTTTTAAGGTCAGTTTTAATAAAAGTACTACTCCTTTCTCTTGTGTTTTTACTGATGTATGGGGTCCTTTCTACTCCTTCTTCTTCAGGTCATAAATACTATGTGTCTTTCATTGATGATTGTTCACGGGTTAGTTGGGTCTATTTGATGAAATCTAAGAGTGATGTTTCCCACATTATTCCTCAATTTTATAATATGATTCTCACTCAATTTAACACAAAAATAAAGGTTTTTCACTCGACAATGGTCGTGAGTTTGTAAATCACACTCTTGCTGAATTTATGACACAAAGATGGCATCCTTCACTGAAAAACTTGTGTTTATACACCCAATGAATGGCATAGCAGAACGTAAGAATCGCCATATCCTTGAAGTGGCTCGAGCCTTGTGTTTTACTATGCAAGTTCCAAAATGTTTCGCTAAGTGTTATGACCTCTGCTTTCCTTATTAATCGAATGCCAAAGAATTCTTCATTTTCAAACTCCGTTAAGAATGTTATCTAGATTTCACTCCATTCCTCTGCCCTTAATATTTGTCCTAAGGTTTTGGTTGTGTATGCTATGTTCATGTTCATCATTTTCATCGAGATAAACTTGATCCTGCTATTAAATGTGTTTTTCTTGGCTACTCTAATTCACAAAAAGCTACAAATGTTTTCATCCTCCTACAAACACTTATTATGTTTCTATGGATGTTCGGCTTTGTGAAAATGAGTCCTATTTTTCTCAAAATATATCCATGGTTCCTCTTCGGGAGAGTGAGAGTAAGGAAGAGGAACAATTGTGGTTAGGAGAGAAGAAGATATGGATTTAGTCTGAAACCGTTAATTTAGGAACAGAAAATGTTACGAAACTATCAATTCAGAATGTAAAATGTTACTAAAACTGTTAATTCAGTACAAACTATAACACAAATGGGGAATCGTAGTTGAGAGGCCATTTCGGTTGTTTGAAAAAATATTCTAGAAAAAGGAGTCTCTTGGACCTAATACATCTCTTGATGATCTTACCATGCCATCGGATGACTCTTCTAGGATTGACAATGAGGTTGACAATGAGGTATGTGCTTATTCTCCGAATCTCTTCAAATTTCGATCATAATTCTAGTATTGATAGGAATAGGAGATATCCTCTTCGTGAAAGAAAAGTACGATAGACTTGGTTTTTCAAAGACTTCCAATGTTACTTATCCTATCTCAAATTTCATATCCTATCACCGCTTGTCGAAAGCCAAGTTGACATTTGCTCTTCAATTGTCATCCATCTCTATTCCTAGTCATTTTCAGAAGCTCTTGAAGATCCTAAGTGGAAGGATGCTATGGAAAATGAAATGTGGGCACTCCAAAAGAATTCTACTTGGGAGATGGTTGAGTTACCTATGGGAAAAAGACGTGGGATGCAAATGGGTATTTACTTGTCAAGTACAAGTCGATGGGACGATTGAGAGGTACAAGGCTAGATTGGTAGCAAAGGTTATACTCAAACTTATGGTATTGATTATCGTGAGACCTTTGCACCGCTTGCTAAGATGAATACCGTTCGCGTCATATTGTCACTTGCCGTTAATTTAGACCGCCTCTACGATGTTTGATGTAAAGAACGCCTTTCTTCACGGTGACCTAACCGAGAAGTGTTTATGGATCCACCTCCAGGGTTTGCAATGGAAGAAGGTAAAGTATGCAAATTAAAAAAGGCATTGTATGGACTAAAACAATCTCCCAGGGCCTGGTTTGGGAGATTGAGTCATGCAATGAAGGAGTATGGGTTCAAACAAGCTTTGGCAGATCATACTTTGTTCTATAAACATGATCATAACAGTATTACCTTGCTTCTTGTCTATGTTGATGATATGATTGTAACAGGTAATAACGTAGATGAGATTGAGAACCTTCGAGGTTATCTTGCCAAAGAATTCGAGATAAAGGATTTGGGGCTCTTGAAATACTTCTTGGGTATTGAAGTATCCCGGTCTAAGCAAGGATTGTTTCTTTCCCAAAGAAAGTATACTTTGGATCTTGTAATCAAATCGTTATTTCGCATGTGAGCCAATAGATACTCCTATTGAGGTGAATCATGGGCTATCGGTTTATCCTGATCAAATCCCAACAAACAAAGCCAGATATCAAAGGATAGTTGGTAAGTTAATCTACTTGACTCATACAAGGCCGGATATAGCATATGCAGTCCATGTCATAAGTCAGTTCATGCACAATGCTAGTGATCAACACATGAACGCTGTTAATCGGATTCTAGCATATTTAAAATCAGCTCCAGGTAAAGGAATTCTGTTCTCCAAACACGAAAATCTGGATATTGTGGGATATACAGATTTTGATTTTGCTGGTAGTAGAATGGATAGAAAATCTACTTCTGGATATCTAACCTTTTTTGGAGGCAATTTGGTGACGTGGAGGAGTAAAAAACAGAATGTGGTTTTATTATCTAGTGCAGAAGCAGAGTATCGGGCTATGCATCATGGAATCATAGAACTTTCTTGGCTGAAAATTCTCTTAATTGAGCTGGGTTTTAGTCAAAAAAAGCCTATGGTGCTGTATTGTGATAATAAGGCTGCTATTGAGATTGCTAATAATCCAGTACAACTTGATCGTACTAAGCATGTTGAGTTAAACAGGAACTACATCAAAGATAATCTGGATTCCGGTGCCATAGAAATTCCCTACACCAAAAGTTCAGATCAGTTGGCTGATATTATGACTCATGCTGTCAGTAGTGGATCATTCTACTCAACATTATCCAAGTTGGGCATGAGTGATATCTATGCCCCAACTTGAGGGGGAGAGTTAGCAAGAATCATGATCAATAACTATCAATAACTTCCTAATTTGATAACTTCCTAATTTGTTGTGTATCTTGTGTAAATTAGGAATATATATATATATAGCTGTATAATTGATATAGTTGTCATATATAGGAGATTGATATAGTTGTCATATATAGGGGATTATGATTGATCTAGTTACCATATTTAAGACATTGTATTTTGTATATATACCATTGAGATATATGAAAGAAATAACTTTCCGCAATATACTTTCAACTAATTAAATTATGAAATATATTTAAATATGAACACTTTTTTAATTTTAAATCAAAATTTAAAATTTAAAAGTCTCCAAAATAATAATGGTCAAATTCTAATCTAATTGAAATTAACATAACCAATTTTTGATTTTCAATCTAAAATATAATTTTCATAGTTTAATCATATTAAATATGAAATAGAATTTTAAATTGAATTTATTATTAAATATTGAATCACATTTTTTTTCCTGAAACGATAATCATATATACAATCAAAAGTGGCACATATACAAAATAGTCCACTGGCTATAAGGACCTTAGCCCTCATAATGAGACTAAGTCAGACAGTATGGAATACCCAAACCATGGGAATACCATACCTTGAAGCACACATGGCACAAAAGCCTACCGATGAGGTGCAAAAGAATACAATATTAACAACCTCATCTCGTCCAAAATTAGAACAAACAAGCAAGTGAAAAACCATAATCCAGAACACCTAAGCCCCAATCACTGGCATGCATGAGGTCACTGCCGCACCATTCCAACTTCCTTAAATTCAAGCCATTCTGCCCACACCAGATCCACAACTGCCTTTTCTTCCCGCCATTCCTGCTGAAAAATCCACATATTCCTAGTCTTCCAGAGCATCCATAAAATATAGATAGTCAACCCGACTCTATCTCGCCATTGTCCATCCTTCCTCCCACAACAAATTTGAAGCCACCAATGTCTAAAACTTGAATCCCCCAAAAGTGGCCACCTAAGCCTAGCAATCTTCCACACTAGCCTCGCTCGAGAGCAGTATAGCAAGACATGTTCAAGATTCCCCTGCATCTCCCCACACATATTACAAATATGATCTTCTCCAATGCTTCGCTTTACTAACCGATCCTTAGTTGGAAGAATACCATGCCAATAGCGCCATATGAAATGTTTAAGCTTCCCTTTGATGTCGAGCCTCCAAACACCCTTCCAAACAGCTTTCATGACCCCCCCCCTAGCAAAGCTACTCTCTGGATGACAATACACAACCTGTTTCTCCTTAAACGCAAGAAGATAAGCAGACTTGACCGTATATAGACCTTGGCTAGATAAATGCCACACAAGTTTGTCCTTGCGGTCACCTTAAGGATGCAAAGACCGAGGAATAGAGAATATTGAATCACATTAAAATTTAGTAAATCTCCAAAATTGGTGAGCAACTAAATTCCAATCAAATTGGGGTTTAGTAATTTCTTCCAAATCTATAACCTTCAAATTATAATTGAATTATAATTTGAACATCTAAAACATATCCAATTTATTTTGTAGTTAATTCAAAAAGTAAAGAAAATTCCACTCTTTATTTTGAAACATTTTCAAATAAAGAAAACTAACTACTTATTTTTAATATCCTCAAATCCAAATCACATTTATATTTAAATAAAATAAATAGTTTAATTGGACTAGAAACTATTTTATATTTTAATCTAATTAAAATATAAAAAACAACCCAAGACTCATTTTAGAGTTATATATTATCCAAGATAAAAAAAAAATTCCTAAATCAAATTTACGAAATAAAAAAATAGAACCAAAGAAAATTAATCTATTGCTAAAATTTGATAAACACTTTACTGGCCTTTGGTGACAATTCTTGACCATCACTGAAGAAAAAGAAAAGGAAAAAAAATATTTTGCTGCACAGAAATGACATCATCATCCCTTTTTTGTCCTTCTCTGTCACTGACAACCTATAATTTTTTTTTTAGTTTCTAGTTATGGCAAAAACATTGTTAACCACTGAATGGCCAGAAACATTCTAGCCAAGTTTGTGCAAATAAGAACAATTTTGGTTGCACGACCAAAACTATTTTGGTTGCATCAAGCTACAACCAGAATTTCTGGTTGTAGTATCACTTGCTTTATAGTTATGTAACTAGATCAAATCTAGTTGCAGCTAGAAGGCATTCGACCGTGTTGTGTAGATTAGATTCGTCTAGTAGCCTTTTCTCTCTTTTTTTTTTTTAAATGATGGTTGACTAGCAAATCCAATTTGGTCAACCTATTAACTAACTAGATTTGGTTAGGACAAACCAAACTGGTCCTGGTAAAAAGGCAAAATCTTTTTTTTTATTTAATTTTTTCCCCAAATTTTGATTTGGACTCTTTAAATCAAAAGAGCTTAATTTAAACTTTTTCAAATTTAAAAATCTTCAACATAAATTAATAAAAAACAGACATATATGATCAATTTATAATCCATTATAGTTAAATATCAAATTTATACTAAAACATGGATAAATAAAAAAACTTTACTCTAGTACCACTGTAAGAAAATCAATCTATACACACAATATAATATCAGAGGTGTCATTTCAGTAATAAATTCACCAATAGTCTACTATCATAGGTGAGATTGACCATAAGTCATTCAATTGTTTGGCTTCTAACAGTATTTACATAGACAACCTATTGGGATTTATGTAAGATTGACCATCTATGAGATACTAACAACTAGTTTCTTTGAACATAAATTTGAATATTATGAAGTAGGTTTCTAAACCCAATGTGTATGATACGTACATGCAAATTCAAGTCATACCCAAAACCTATAGTTGGGACTTACTTATAAAATAGGTTAATGGGATTCAAATGAATAACAAATAATACAATGTCTAATTTATCAAGAAGTCCACAAGATTGATTTATCTCATAATTATCACATAACTATAAATATCATTTTAACCCAATAAATATTATGTGTGACCCTTACGTTCCCCATGAAGTTAGTAATAAATATATATTATAATTTCAAGATTAGTTAGTTTTAAGACATAAAACCAATTGCTGGCCGAAATTAGTAATAAATACAAATTATAATTCCAAGATTAATTGGTTTTAGGACATAAAACTAATAGTTGGTCCAACTACGCCAAATGTCACTCCTCGCCATTTCTAGTAGTGAAGTAATGGATGTTTTTAGCCCTTTATCCAACCATATTTTGGCAATTCACTTGCTCTTATTTATCAATAAGTCTTCAAGATTAATTTATCTCATAAATTAATCTCATAATTATCGCATAACTATAATATTATTTTAACCCAATAAATATTATGTGTGACCCTTTCGTTCCCAATGAAGTTAGTAATAAATACAAATTATAATTTCAATATATATTGGTTTTAAGACGTCAAACCAACAGCTGGTTGAAGTTAATAATAAATACAAATTATAATTCCAACATTAATTAGTTTTAGGATATAAAACCAATAGTTGGTCCAACCACATCAAATGTCTCTCTCTCAACTACTTCTAGTAGTGAAGTAATGGATGTTCTTAACCCTTTATCTGAATCATATTTTGGCAATTCACTTGTTCTAGTGTGAACCAGTGCACACATTGCAACCTTTGAAAATGTCTGAGTAAGATCTAACTCAAGCACACTTCAAGTCTTGCTTTATCAGGATCCTTAATCTCTAACATGTCTTATTGTCAGTTGTCAATCACTTGAACATAAATTTGAATATTATGAAGTAAGATTTTAGAAACCCAAGGTGTATGATACGTGATATATATAGAATTTAAGTCATGCCCAAGACCCATATATAGTTGGGACTTATCTATAAACTAAGGTAATGAGATTCGACTGACTAACAAATAATCCAATGTCCAATTTATCAATAACTTTTCAAAATTAATCTATCTCATAAATTAATCTCATAATTATCTCATAATTATAATATTATTTTCACTCAAGAAATCATCCTTGTTGTGTGTGATGCATTACGTTTCTAATGAAGTTGGAAATAAATATAAATTATAATTCTAAGATTAATTGGTTTTAGGATATAAAACCAACAGTTGGTGTGCCTACATCAAGTTCTCTCTCTCTCAACTTCTATTAGTGCAGTAATAAATATGTTTACCCTTAATTTGAACCATATTTTGGCAATTTACTTGTTCTTGTGTCAACTGGGGCTTACATTGCAACCTCTAAAAATGTGCAAGTTAGATCTAGCCCAAACCCACTTCAAGTGTTGCTTTATTAGCATCCTTAATATCTAATGTATGTCTTATTGTTAATTTGTGTGATGTGTCATTTTTTAACTAAATTGTCTGAGAACCAAGACAATTACTTGATTGTTTCTTGGGTCATAAATTGGAAATTTATTTGGGGAAACATAAGCTCCTAAGCTTAGATTTTCTAGTTATAGCTAATCCTCATTCAATTTAGCAATATTGCTAGAAGTTTCTGTGGATTATTTGAACTCAAAGGAGCTTGCAAAAGTTTTTTCCCCTATTGCTTAAACTTTGCCAAAATCCTCACTAATGTTATTGTTGGTTGTATATTTGCAGTTTTTATCTTTTTGGGTCTAATTATATGCCTTCTTTGTAGAGTTTTAATGATTAAAATAGGTCTATTGCAGATTCAGAGACAGCGTGTATAGCTCCAAGTGGAAAACTTTCATTGCCAGCAATTTTAATGATGCATCTACCCGTTGACATTGATATAGAAATATTTTGACTCTATCAATGAAAATATTATAATTGCGACCATGTCAAAACAATTGTGGGATTTTTTAAAATCTATAGAATTTCTCAAATGCTAAAAGCATTTTAGTCTCTATTTTAAGGTTCTATTTGTACCGCCCTCCATAATTAAGGTTAAACATCATTATTCTTTCCTAATTTCCCCTTTCGACGTAGAAGACATGGAAGTTGTGTGCAGATGGAACAACAACATTCTTTGTGTGTCTCCAAATTTGGAGAATACGTGGTTGTGGAACTTGAGTATCTATAGTTGTTCCATTCTTTGTATGTCTCCAAGATTGGGAAATTTGTAGTTGTAAAACTTTGGGAAATTTGTGGTTGTAAGACTTGAATACCTATAGTTCTTTTGTAAAATAATTTTTCATAGAAAAAGATTATTAATAGACATTGGTATAGAATATTTTTGAATCTACTAGATAAAGATATTGGAACTACAACAATCGTGTCTACGAAATATCAGGATTTTTTAAAATTTGTAAAATTTTTCAGATGCCTAAAATGTTCCAATATCTATTTGAAGGTTCTACTTGTATTGCCCTTTACAACTAAAATTAAACCTCTTTAGAAAGTACTACTTGGTCTTGAGCTATGGTGGAAAAGGATAGTATTCTCATTAGCCAAATGGGTGTATTTACCATTGGCTAGATCTATTGGATAGTTCAGAGAAATAATGGCTCTATAGCACTCCTTTGTTTTAGTTTGTAAAGAGGGAGAATTAGATTATCTAGTATTTTTTATACCAAATGATGTTTTAGTTATTTTTTTGGAATTAAAGAATCAACTGATGGATATTTATTCTATGAGAAGTCAAGATCAAATATTGCTATTCACAACACCTTCTTCTTTTTCTTTTTCTTTTTCTCTAAAATATTGCTAGTCATGGTTAATCTATAGAAAAACTACCTAACAATATTAAAAAGAAAACAAACATTCTTAAAAAATAAATCCAAACTGTAACTGGACTAAGCCAAAATACCAAAAGATCCATTCGTCCTTTCTTCGCAAATAAGCAAAATTGAAAGTAAGGAAATCCAGCAATATTCCATTTAGTTAGAGAAACAAAACAGCAAAATCTCAGTCCATGAAGCTATGATAGAGAAACAAATAGCAAAATCCCTGTCCATGAAGCTATGATAGAAGCCAGGGAATATATTTGATCAAAGAGCCTATCAACAAGCAAAACCAGAAACCTTCCAAAAGCCAGTCCCGACAAAAGAGCCTTTCATCCAAGATATTTCCTTGCAAAGAAAAACCAACAACGAGAACACAATCCAAACTTCCATTCTATACCGGGTAATGATACTCCCAAAACAAAAGATCCAACAATGTAAAGATACCAATCAGAACCCCCTCCAGAGAAAAGAAAAACATAAATGCAGTTGGAAGATAAAATCATCAAGAGTAGAAAACTAGCCAGAGTAGAAACATCAAGAAATGTCCAATTCCAGCAAGAAATGTCCATTAGGCAAAGTAAAGAAAACCATATTGTTAGAAAATAAGAATGGCTCTGTTGAGCACATGTGAATGAGAAATTGCTCTTTAAGGAGATGCATGAATAAAGGCCTTTCATTTTCAAGCACATTATTCATGATGCTGGTAGGTTATGGACTTTTCATTTGATGGTTCATGAATGATGCCTTTTGGCTTTTTATTTCAATCATGAATGGTGGCTTTTGGCTTTTCATGTCAAGGATGAATGAAGACTTTTGGCTTTTCATGTATCAAGCATAATGGATGGCTTTTGGCTTTTCATGTAAATGATGAATGAAGACTTTTGGCTTTTCATGTATCAAGCATAATGGATGGCTTTTGGCTTTTCATTCTCCAAACATAATGGCTTGTCTTTTGAACATGATATGAATAAGGAAATCTCCTTTATAAATAGAGGACTTCCTTGGTGGACAAGTAGAATTTCTAAGACAATTTTCTAACTTTTCCCACAAAACTCTCTCAACAATTTCCCTTTTAAGTTTTCAATTCTAGTAGTTTTTGGTAATAGAAGAAAGGCACAAATTCAAGTTCGCTGTAGCGGTCTACCTTGTGTAAGTAAGCCGTTAGTTCGTCGTTGTATCCTGGGAGACAGACGTCTGTTAAATCCTCAAGCACACACAGGAGGGGACGAATCTGTTTTAAGGAAAGCGTCTAACGCGCCTCGATGTGGTTTTCCTCGTTATTCAGTTGTTAACGGCTAAAGTTCTATTTACTGAATTTAATTTTATAGTCAATTTTCATTGCTATATTTTCATACCTATATTCATCTAGATGTGTTAACATAATTATATATATATATACTATTTGGATAACATAAACATTATCTGAGTCATCAATCAATCCAAAGAAAGAAATCTAGAGAGTCCAACCCATTGCAAGGACAAATAAAAATTTCAGCACACATAACTAGATGTTTAATTCAAAAGCAAAGAAGGTAAGTGGAGCGAAATATCCAATAGAAATAGTGAAAACTAAAAGTGAGTAGGGAATTCACATCACCTTCATTGATGATGATTCATGAATTAAATGTTAGTCCATCCAATTTTTTAATTTGAGAAGTCATGAAACTCCAAGATACCATCTTGGAAATGCTAGTTTTGAAATGGTTATACATGATTTTGATGGTAATGATGAGAATGACTCGGAATTGCCCTAGCATGGGATTTTGGCCCATCATAAGATATTGTTGTATAGCATGTTTGTGTAGATAAGTAATTGTATAAATAGAATATCTTCTTGTTTTCATTTTTTTTCAACCTATACGTGCTTGTAATTGTTTTTCATATTGAATTCTTTTTCTTTCTACATAGAATTCCTTTGAGTACATGTTTCAAATCCATTAAATTGAAAATCTCTTGGAGTTATTCAATCTTTTCCTATAAGGAAATTGTTTTCCCTCTATATGTAGATCAAGTTTGCACTAATAATGGGTTAGTGTGCAAGAATAGAGTTTTGGAGCATCTTTAGCCTGGACTTTAAACTCTAAAGCTTTTGTTACTCAATTGTTTATACATTGCATTGTAATTTAATTATGTTGTTGTAAGTGATGAAATTTATTATTATTTTTTTAAATGATTCTTGTTTTGATCATCATCACAGCTTTCAAAAAATGAATTAAAGAGGTTCACAACTTTGTGAAAAATACCTCTAATTGAACAAGAGATCCAAGACATTTGAAATTATATAAATAAATTATGTTGAAAGAAAGAAATAGGGAGAAAAGTAAATTATTTAACAAGAAAAAAAAATACTTGACTACTATAACTCATAAAAAGAAATTTTTTTTTCTTTTAATATATATATATATATCCCAAGAGAACCAATACAAAGTAGAATTCTTTACTACAGACTCGAGTTTTGTATAAATAGTTTTGATTATGATTTAGGAACTAATAGTTTTAGTTCCTAAATCACTAGCTAGGATTCATGGAAATCATGAACTAGAATTGAACCAAACTAGTGTATGGTCGATTATATGTTTGTTCATGAATCAGTTAGTTCCGGCGCCAATTATGGACTGATTTTGGTTTTATTTTTGGTTCCAATTTTAGTTTTGATCACAATTTTGATTCCTATTCTAGTTTGCATTTAAAAAAGATCAAATTTTGTTTATATTTAAATTGTATATTTTAATATTGGAAAAGGAATATAGGATTGATTATTCATTGAAATAAGTAAATAAAAAATACATTAAAAACTGTTAATGTCAAAGTTATAAAACTTGAAAACATTAAATTAAGGATAAAATGAAAAATTATTTCATTGTCATAATGGACTAACAGAGGATATTATCTTTTCCTTCACCAATAGTGTTCGGAATAGTTGAACTTTTAGCATTACTAACATTTGTTGTGTCTAGTTTCAAATCTTTATTAATCTCCATTTTTAAGTCTATAAGCTATCTTAGTCTAAATTAGTTACTAGGACAAGAACTTCTCACAACTCACTCATGACTTGGGGCTCAAAGACCACCATTATTCATTCAAAACATTTATTTGGATGATCAAAGAGAAGATGGGATAAATGTGTGTTTTTTACTTTTATGATTCTAACATTGGAAAATCCTTCTCATAATTATCTTGGCTAAATTCAAAAAAAAAATGATTAAATACATATCAAGTTTCATACCAATACTACCATTATTTTAGCAAAAGGGATGAGATTAGTATTAAAACTAGTCTCTTACAAGTACTACTAGTAATAGAAACTCAATGACAAAATTTGAAATAAAATTCAACAAATATTGAATTAGTTAGGTTTCTAACTTCAACTATGTATTCACATGCTATTATAGGTTGATAATTACTATCATCTTCCAAAAAAAAAAAAAACCCCATTTATTACATTGCAATATGCAGTTAAATAATTGTCCAAACTATTGCATTTATGACAAGAATAAAAAAATAAAAGCAAATAGATACAAAGATACAATTACTCTATAAGAAGCAAGCTATTTTTTAAACTTTTCATAAACACTATCTTTGTTATGCCCCAATTTTGGGATATAACACGGCCGTATTTCTAAGATATTAACCCCAAAATACATAACTTGACTTAAATCGAGATGATTTAACTCAAAAATAATTCTATATTCAACAAATATAAAAATAGCATACTCATAAAGTTTTACATTAATCAAATCTAAACATCACAATTCCCCATTGTCAAATACTTTAAAAACATAAATATCCAAAATTCAAAGAACATAACTATCTCAACCTAAATCTAGTTCACTCTTTATTCAAAATTTTGTAGCAATACTTGATATCAAATGTGCACATACTCTCAATTTCAAGCATTACTTAATTTGCAAAAATAGTTAACCACATAACATGAGCCAACTTTCGCATGAAGTAAGTTAGATATCTTCTTATAGAAATGAGCATACTTATTTAGAAAACATTATCGGAAATATTTTATCAAAATATAATATTTTAAAAGAAAATCACAATTTCAAAATAAACATTACATATAAAACATTTATAGAAAACACATGGCAACAATATAAATAATAATCATCCATACTTTCATTCATTTATAAAATTCAAGAATAACCCAAATCAACATTTGGTTTAATTGGATCCAATCCTAACTATTTATCCCGTTAGATGGGTCATTACATTAGGGTCCTAACTATTTATCATGTTAGGGAGACCATTACATTAATTGAAACATGTTCCTACCAATAACTTATCATGTATTCATGACCTTTAGCATTCAATAGGCATTCATAAACCACAATATACACTTTTATATACACAAAAAGTATATATTTGCTCATTCCAGGTAATCAATAACAAATTAAAATTTCAAACATAATTTTTTTGACTAAATTACAAAACAATAGTAACAAGTTAAGATTATTCAAAATCTTTTAGAAACACTCCCAATATCATAAATTAACAAACTCATTATCATAACACATCAAGGTTTTTAAAATAATTTAGAAAATATTTGAAAAATATAAGAAATATCAAACTTACTTACCCATGAACAGTACTGTAACCCAATTTGATAATCTAACGTAAGTATTTAGATAGATATTGGTTTTCATTGTTTAGATAATAAACCCAATACACCAATTAATCAAAATAATACTACATCATGATTATCTAGGGTCCGTTTGGACAAGAGTATTTCTATTTGTAAATAGAAAAAGTTGTATTGGAACGTGTGAAAATTTTGGTGGGTATTTTTAGATAGAAAAAGTTTTTTGGAGAGAAAAATAAGAGGGAAAATTTTTTAAAATTATGTGAGAGGAATTTGAGTGGGAAAATTTGAATTCTAAATTTTGAAATAAAAATGTGTTTGGATAGTTTGTTTTCGTTTGAAAATTTTCTTATTTGCAAATGAGAATTTGCTTTCCAAACGCAGCCCTAGATTTCTTAATCTATTGATGAAATCTCATAACATATCAAATCTTAACGATTTTTAAACAATATGTGATGCAATGTTATCTCTTCACGTTGGATCGTTCCTTGTAGTTCTTATTCCCAACAACCCAAAGGCCTTCTTCCTCCCAAGGCTTTCTTCCTCCTTTTTTTTTTTTAATCATTCTATTTTTCTTTAAATTTTTATAGAATATTGACTTTTTGTGTGTGTGTGTATATATATATCAAAATCAAATAGCGTGGTAGGGTTTCTAATACATAAGACAAGTAATTATCTTACTATTTTCAAATTCTTATATTGGTAACTTTAACTAATATATCATTAGTATTATTATTATTATTTTAGTGATATACACAAATAATTATTTATGTAAAATTGGTCTTGGTATTATAATCTTTTAAAATTGGGTCATCTTTAAATTGTTATAAAATATCAATTATATTACATATTTCAAATTAGAAAAAAAAAGGGATGTGGTACAACAAATACCAAACAAAATACAAATAGCATCTTTCTAAATTTTCAAACTTCATAACATTTTCGGCAAACACTATAATGATTTAGATGTAAATCAATATTAAGAAAAAGTATTCATTAAAAAAAGAACATAGTAGATTACTTTATTCTGAAGAATTCTTTAGGTATATCATAAGTTGAGTTCTAAACATTAAGATCATCAAGAGAATTTTAGCCTTTTCTATTGAATAACAATATTTTCCCTATTTTTTTCATCACAAATAATGTGATTTCAATTGGCAACTTGCATCTTTAATAGGTTTAATATATATTTGAATTGTTATCAAATCATTTTAAACAAATAAATTTAGCATGTGACATTTACAATTAATATGAAAAAATTTACCATGTATTGTTAGTTTGCAAAGTTCTAGTAGGTCTTTAATAGTGGTTACTAATAGTAGAAATATTATTAAAACTGATCGATAAATATTTTTGAGATAGGCCGTGTATATTCTAAAATAACATTAATTGCACTAAATTTATTATTAGCCATGTGCCTACGTTAAAAATGTGAATTTTGTTATAAAAATATTTCTAAGTAGTGTTACTACTACAATTCTAAAATGTAGTAGACTAGTAATAGAATAATAATATGAAAGTAAGACAATGAAGAAATATGAAGAACACAAGTGTAATCAAATTTTCTATTCTCTTCTTCCCCTTTATACTTCCACTAAACCTCTATTTATATAGGTTTAGGGTTCATCATGATATGTAGGTTATAATAAACCTAAAGGTTTCATCTTCCCACATCATGGTCCTAAAGGTCACAAGTTACATCTTCTTACATCATGGTCCCAAAGGTCACAAGTTATAATGTGAGGTATTTCAAGTGTTGAGTGTTATATGTCTTCAAGACTTCCCCTTGGATAGTGGAGTTACTTTTATGGGCAAGTAAAAAGTTGTATAGATAGACATCCACAATTTGCATGATTCATAACAATTTTTTTTATTTTGGGGCTATAAACCAATTTTCATCGATCCAATTACAATTAAGCCTATGTAACTTTTCATTTGCCAACAATAACTCCAAATGTCCAAACATATTGAAACAAGGGCATCTTATTTTTCTTTTTTTTAAAAAAAAATCAATTAAATTATTTTTATCATTTTTACAACTTTTTTTTCCAATTCCATGTGATACTTGTTCTAAACTTATGTCTAGATTGAATATTTAAAATATTTGATAAGATTTTATAAATCCAAATCTTTGATCAAGATTAAATTATAAGTATTTTATAGATATTGTTTTAGCTAATTAGTTCTATTATTTTGATTAAAATAATAGATATTATTTAAAAGGAGGGCTAGTAGGTCTAGTAGAAATGCAGCCAGTAATTTTTGTTTGTGTTTTTCAATGCCAAATTCTTGGGAATGTCTCGTCTCCATTTGGCTCTTCTACTTTTCGTACCGACTCTCATTCTTGAATAAGCATTATATTTTACAATAATTGCTTTTTGGAGATTCCCATTAGCGTAAATATTTTCTATAAATATTTCTTGAACAAATTGGATTTGGGAATTAGAGGAGGCCGGCTCAATCGACTTTCCCTTTGCACATCATTGCCATCTCATGCTGTTGATGGAAAAATTTCTCATTATCAAGGTGCAAAATATTAATTTGTGGGTATGAACCATAGCTTTTCATTTTGTAATTTATAAAGACATGAAAAGAAAATACTAGAAGAATAACTGGCTAAAACCACCATTAGAATTTGTACAAATATTTTTAGAAAAATAACTGAAAATTGAGATAATAATAGAGGGATTGAAGAATTGAGAATGATTGAGTGATGAGTATATAAAACCAAAAGAGAGAACTAAGAACTTGGTATACTAAGAAGTGGTATGCATACAATAAGTAGGGGTGTTCAAAATCAATGATATGATCCGAACATGATCCGAATTGGTCCGTTTGCTTTTTTTTTGTTTTGTTTTTTTTTTTTGTTATTGCTTTCATTTTTATATATAATGTTAGGTGATTTAATTTAGGTTTGAAATTAATAGTTTTATGTTAAAAAATTATCTATTTTTATATAAAGATAATAAATAAATTTGATTTAAATATTTTAATTTGTGTATTTTTCATGTAAATTAATTTGTGTATTTTTATATAAATATTTTAATTTATTTTATCACAAATTGGCTAATTTTAATTAAAAAATTATTTGAATTATGTAAGAATACTAATTTATATTTTATAACTAATATTAATTATTTTTTAAAGAAATTTTTTTTTATTTAGAACAATATGGATCGGATCGGATCGACCCGCCGATCCAATTCGATAACACCTTGATCCGATTGGATCTGATCCGTGAATCAAAATAAACACCCCTATATATAAAGATTTACTTTAAAAAGAAAGAAGAAGGAAGAAACAGCCAAATTAATTAAAACTGACCGGATAAAAGGACCAGATAAATACCAAAGGGAGATTTCGTGGACTTCAACAGCACAGATTCTCCCCTCCGTGAGCAAAACCCTCCCTCCGCAGGCTCGCAGCCCCTCTCCCACCGACAGTAACTCCCCTCCGTGAGCCAACCATTATTGTTAGACTGAGGGCTAGACTATCAGCGGAACAGTAACAAACCCACAAAATATTCACTTCACCCCCCTCATTCTCCTCTGTTGGAGGATGAGGGAGGTACCAAATCTTCATTTTCTGCACTTTTATTTGTAGTAGTTAATTTTCTTCCTAATTTTTAGTGCTTCCCCTACTCTTTTGTTGGTCCGATGTTTCTTCAACCACTTTTGATGATTTTCAGTAAATTGGGACAAATGAACCTTGAGTTGTGCTTACTTTTGTTTTCTTCTCATCGTTTCTGCCGGCTTCATCTGAGTTGATGAAGAAAGCTGTGGATTCGGGCTGCTCATAAGGAGTAAGCTGAAGAAGAAGATGTGGAAGTTGGATGATGAAAAAAGCATGGGATTGTCATGTTTTTCTTTGGCCTTGGTCTGAATTTTGTTGTTAAAGTGGTGTGGATTTGTTGGGTGCTGGCTGGGTTTGCAGAGGGGCGGCGGCTGAAGGTTAGGGATGAAAGAAATTTAGGTTTTTTTTTTTTTTTTTTTTTAGGTATTGCACTATCTCCAATGGTAGTAGACACCGCTCAGCTATTCAACGCTTCATGCGTGAGTTCGGTGGTGCTATCCAACGCATCTCGCTATTCAACGCTTTGCGCAGTAGTTCGGTGTTGCTATTCAACGTCTGCAGATTGGTTTTCACAACGCATGCGGTGAGAGATAGACATTAAGTTGTAGTTTCTTTCATCATAGGTCATGTGTAGTTGGCCACTTGAGTGTAGTGTAATATCATTTTGTATAGGACTAAAGTCCCGATAGATCGGGGATTTTGTATTCGGGTGGTGCCTAGGTTGTCCAAGTCTTCAACCATTCCCGTTTTGGGCGGGGTTCAATGCGGTTGAACCTGGTCGTCTAGGTTTTCTCCCTTCCCGTCTAGTGCGGGGTTAGCTTCCCGTCATGTGCGGGTTTTATTTTCTTTTCTTTTAATTTGCTTTTCTTGCCCCTCGTGGGCTTTTTGCCCCTTTGCGGGCCTTTATTTTCGTGGGTTATAGCGCTGCTTTCAGTTGCAACGCCACGAAACTCTAAGCCCTTGTGGCTCTGTACATTGGCCTTTGTGCCACTTTATCAATCTACTATCGTTTTCGGTAAAAAAAAAAAGGACCAGATAAATAAAAATTTTATAAATATAATTGAAAAAATAATTGGAAATGATTAGATTATAAGGTTGAGTTCCTAAAATATCGAACCTCAATTACGGGATCATCATGTCCTCTTTAGTCCACTTCAAAATTTTTTATTATCTAGAAAAAGAATTCATTTTCAAACTAAGCTTTTAAAATATTCTTACTACTAATAGTTGTGTATACTCATAATTCAAAAATAAAGATAAAAATATAAAATTATATATATAATTAGTGCATTAATTATGTTGTACCTAATAACTATTAAAAAGTTTATTTAAACTAAAATATACTCTTTTTTGGGACAGAGTGAGTATATATTTTTCTCCTCTCTTGGATCTTCTTCCCCTCATCCTTTTAATTGGTTTACTTTATTTTATTTTTACTAAATTAAATATTAAATATAATTAAATAAATAAATATAAAAATTACTAAATTCATCATATTAACTTCTCATTGATGTATTGTTTCATTGAGATTCAATCCAAATCTCGATAGTATTTTTTTGTTACTGATTTAGTTTTTTTCATTTTTTTTAGGTTTATGCTTTACTCTGTGTAAAGATTTACTCGAATTTTATTTGTACACATAGGACAATAGCCTCCATTATAATTTATTTTGATTATGACTTTCTATCCCCTTTTATTTAATGCACGTCCTTTCATAGAGAAGTTTGGAACACATTTCCTTCCTAGTTTTCTTTTACCTTCCATTTTCAATAATTTGATTTAAAGTAAAGAGAGTCAACTTGGAGTCAACTTGGAATGGTCTTATTTTGCTCCATATTTAGAAATAAATTGCAATGTTATGATAGATTGCTCAATATTTAGTTCTAATATCTTATATAAACTCCGGTTAAATCTATTAAAAAAAAAACAAAACAAAAGCAAAACTCATTCCCCTTCTCATTCTATTCCAAAACTACCCCTCTCTTTCCCACCTATTCCTTGTCTCCTTTATTACCACCACCGCCTCCTGCTCAACCACCGCGGCCTGCTCAACCACCACCGCCACCGCATCATAGGTGTTGGAAAATGAAGGAAAAATTTGTTTTTGTTGGCGTTCTCTTGTTGCTCAATTATTCAAGTTGGACTCTTACGAGTGTGCATGGCGGCGGAGTTTTCGAAGTGAGTTCCAAGTTTGCCGGCACGAATAGGTCTCTAGATGCCCTAAAAGCACATGATAGCATCCGTCACCTTCAAATTCTCGCTGGCGTTGACTTGCCTATGGGTGGCACGGGTCGCCCCGATGCTGTCGGGTTGAGCATACAATCTCTCTTCATTGCTCTAAATTATAATTTTTTTATACTAATTCAGTCATTGAACGAAATATTTTGCTTAAACAATTTAAGCATATGATACACTTATCTTATTGCTGTTTGTACGCTGTAGCTAGTTTAGGATCTCATGTATTTGTATTAGTGTTATTTGTGCATAATATTAGACCATGTAAGCTGTGACGTTGCTGAACTAAAAAGTTTTACTTTAGTTGTAATTGTGCTGATTGTCTGATTCCTTGGGTAAAATAATTATTAGAATAATTCACTGTACCTTGCCATTACCGAAATTTATTTTTAGATTTTTTAGATGTGTGATGTGGCTATATTTGATTGGAATGTCATATTGATTTGTCCCGAAAGCAATCAAGTTTTCCGCGGCAAACTTTTGTAATTTGTAGATATGGACATTTTTTGCTCAATGATTGGTTGTTATTAGTTCATATTTTATGCTGTCACTTAGATAGATAGCTTTTAGACGGGGGGCTTTTCTTGGTTGATGATTAGTTGTTATAGCTTAGAGAATAAGCTATCACTTGGATATAGGAAGTTCAGATAGAAAGAAAAGTAGTGTAGAATCGTTAGAATTTTTTTCAACTGTCGATTTGAAGAAATGACCTTTTCTTAATTTTGTGGTGTTTGAAGAAATGAGCTTTTAATTTTAAGTTGTGTTGGCTATTGGATATGAAGTCTACGTTAGTATTGGAATACACAGTGGGTATATTTTCTGGTCTGGCTAACCCTCAGATAGAAATCAGTCTCATTTTGAAGCACCATCTGAGAGAAATTGGGTTTTGCGTGAGATGGCTGCTGATTTTGTTCTCCTTGTTGTTGTTGTTGTTTATTTTTAATTTTTTTTTAAAATGTATATATATATATATATATATATATAAAAATTATTTTGCATAAGTTTTTCATTCCACAAAAACAGCCTCTTATAGAAATATAAGGTAAGGCTGCATATATTAGGCCTTAATGGCCTGACCCTTTTTTATATGCGACAATGTGGGGGCTTATATACACGTGGCTACCCTTTTTTGTGTTTTTCATTTGGAGCTAAGATTTAGATATGTTGTGTGTAGGCTCTACTATGCTAAAATAGGAATTGGAACGCCTGCAAAGGATTACTATGTGCAAGTGGATACAGGAAGTGATATAATGTGGGTCAATTGTATTAATTGCCAACAATGCCCTACTACGGGCTATCACGGTGTATGTATCCCATTTTATGTTTTTCTAACTGTAAGCATGTTCTGAAACAAATAGACTTTTGTTGTTGAAGCTTTGATATCATCACATTTCAGCTGGAACTAACACAATACAATGTTAAAGATTCTCTGACTGGGAAATTGGTTTCTTGCGAACGAGAGTTCTGTAAGGAGATCATGCATGAGTCATCTTCAAATTGCACAGTTAATGAGACTTGTCTATACACTGAGGTTTATGGAGATGGGAGTTTTAGCATGGGGTACTTTGTTGAGGATTTTGTTCAGTATGATCGAGTGTCGGGTGATCTTCAAACTGAGTCAGCAAATGGAAGTGTTATTTTTGGGTGAGTTATATTTCTTCTGTTACATGTTTAAAGTTTGTTAATCAGGTGTTCGTTTTCCTTCTCTTATCAGTGAGATTCTTTTTTCTACACAATACATGTTATCTCTTGCCAACCACCATTGGTATAGTCTATTTGGTATCATGCATAGAAATTTTAAGAATCAGTGATGACCTTATGTTATATAGGTTACTGTTGGTGACAGTAATTGAAAACCCCTTGGCAACTGGTTAGGAGCCGCAGTTTGTGAAGGTAATTTGAAGCTGCTTCTTTCTGTAGGTTTTCAGATTCATAGATGCCTTATACCATTTGAAACACGGTGACAATCATGTTAGCATTGACTCAAGATGCTTTCTTGCTTTGCCAGCCTGCGATAGTGTATATATAATCTGAACTTGGGGCAAAATGAGTCAAATTACTTCAGAGCTTGGTGCCCAGAAAAATGCTTGACAAATGCACTGTTCATATAACCATGCAGAATGAGAATAAGCCTTTTCAGTGTTTACATGCATGCATTAAAGTTTGATGTATGGAAGTCATGGTGAGAGCTGTGTATGAAGTTCCTTAGTGTTGCCATAGGCCAGTTACTATGTAGTAGTACACTGTTAACTTATTCAGGACTGTTATGCCTCTCTAACTGGAGTAGAACCTTAGGATGGCAACGATGCTTAGGACACAGAGTGGAGTAGTAGGTCAGTTTGAAGAATACCTGTGAAGAAAGTTTCTTTTTCTCGAATGAGCTTTTAGCTATGGTTTTTCTTGAATGAGCTTTTAGCAATGCATTACTAACAGATTATAAACATGTTCTCTTGATGATCCAAACTTTGGGAAATCTTTTTGTCAAATTATGCCTTTAGTCATTTTTCTGATATGGTATCTTTGGTTCTTTGCTTGCATATCGTGACCTACTCAGAGTGTTGCATGGCTTTTTAAATGCTGAAATTTCCCATAGTCAAGAAAAGTGTAAAAAGTTATTCAAGTACATTCTTGTTAAAAGTGGGGTGTTGAATCTGAGTTACTTCTTTGGTTTTTTGTTCCTTAGCATATGCTTGCACCAATGTGCCTCTGATTTTGATGTGGCTTTAGAGAGAATCTCCTTTTGTTTCTTTCCTTTTATTTTTGGGATAATGTGCCACTACTAAATTGGTCTCACATATCTCATGCGTAAGTGCCACAAGCTTAGATGTAACTATGGTCTAGCTTTTGTGCTTGGTCAGAAATATCTTTCTTCTTTTTGTTCATAAGAGCTGAGCTGCTTATGTGTTGGCAGGTGCGGTGCTGGGCCATCAGCTGATCTTGGTTCAACTGATGAAGCACTTGATGGGGTGCTTGGTTTTGGAAAAGAAAATTCATCCATGATTTCACAGCTTGCATTTTCAGGAAGAGTGAAGAATATGTTTGCTCATTGTTTAGATGGTGTAAATGGTGGTGGGATTTTTGCCATTGGGAATGTTGTTCAACCAAAAGTGAATATGACAGCCTTGATACCAAACCAGTATGTTGGACCTCTCCTATTTGCTTCAGTACTCCAGTATTATATTTCTATTTTATCTGGTTGGCTATTTTTGATTACTTTGTGCTGTTTCTCTTAATGAAATCATGTTTGGTAAACCTTAAAAAGTTAGTTCAGCCTTTCTTTTGTGTTTTAAGTATATTGAAAGGTGATCAAAATATATGGTGCACCATTGTTATTTTGTCTAGCAACTTTGAATCTATGTATTTGATTTCGTTGTACAGAAACATTTGTTCACTATTTCCTGCTTTAATTGACCTGCAATGGGCAGTAGGATGTGGCTTTGTATGCATAATTCAAGGTTTTTAACTTTTCCATTTTTGGCTTTTTTAGAGTTGAAGAAAGATGGTAGCACTTAGCAAAATTCTTCAAATCCTTGGTTTACCTCATTGTATGTAAGAACTAGAAAATTTTGTGGCAGGTAATTTAAAATTCAACAAATATTAAACATTAAAATTAAAATTGCATCCATTACCCATTCTGCTTCTTCCTATTGTAAAACACCACTCTCTTTTTTCCATGTTGAATGGAGTTAGATGACTGTTTGATTATTGATAAATAATCTTTTCTCACTTGTCTTTGTTTGCTGATTTTGTTTTTTATTGTTGTGTGGAAAAGTTTGTCAACTTTTAATGACTAGCAATAACTTGTGTGGATTTTCTTGTGGTGACTATGTATGTTCCTTGAAAGTTGCATGGTAGCTTAAGATTTGAGAATATGGAACTTATAATGAAATAATTTGAGATAGAACTGTTAATAGTACTCCCTTCATCCCAAAAAAGAGTCCACTTTGGGTTAAGAAAAGTTTTTGAAAATGGACTCTTTTTTGGGATGGAGGGATTAGTAAACGACCTGTACTGTTATATAAAGATGCAAAAAAGGAAAAGTCCTGAAGCTTATGGATAGATTCTGATGGCATTTTCGAAGAAATTTATTGGATATGCATATAGAAGGACAATTTGCTTTTATAAAAGTGAACGGGAAAGTTTTATTACATTTTATATGGAGGAGGTAGAAAGTATCTTATCCCTCTTGCATATGTTGTTGTACTTTAAGTGACATCAACAATCAAATGCTGATTATGTAGGCAAATACTGTTCCACCCGATATGAAGGCTTCAAACCATTACATTTAATGTGAAGGCTTTGAACCGTTACATTTAATATGAAGGCTATAACATTAAACATTTAGAGATGCATATGCGTGAGAGGAAAAGGATGCTCAGATATTCTTAGCAATGTAAAGATATTCATGAGTGAATTAGCATTTAGTGGATGTGGAAGCAACCATGGTTTTTTACTTTGCTGATAAAGAATGAGAAGCAACAGATTATTAATGTTTTGAATCTGTAATATTGGAAAGACAATACTAGATCTTTGCCATGTGCAGGAATCATGCATCTCTTACTTACATTTGTAAAGATGTCATTAGAGTGCAACACGTCTTGCTGTTAGCCTTATGGTTCTGAGTGTCTTTCATTCAGTTTTTATTATACACTCTTTGAAACATACTTTGTTATCTTTTATGGTGATTAAACATGTTACTAAATTTTTGCAAAAATTTTAGGCCACATTACAATGTCAATTTGACTTCAATTGAAGTTGGTCATACTCTGCTTAACCTTCCCCAAGAGGTATTCATGCTTGGAAATAGTACAGGGGCAATAATTGATAGTGGCACAACTTTGGCTTATTTCCCAGAAGCCATTTATCAGCCACTAGTTGTAACGGTATCTCCGGTCTTATTGATATACTCTCCGTAACCAAATATTTTCAAGATCACATGTATCTTATCTTCTCTTCATTTTTTTTTTCTAATTTTTCATAGATACTATCTACACAACCTGGTTTGAGACTGCAACCAGTTCATGATGATTATACATGCTTTGACTACTCTGAAAGGTATGGTTTTTGATTTATTTGGTCATTGTATTTTGCTGCTGATGTAAATGTTATGCATTGAAATTTTCCTTCAATTAATGCTGGAACTATATTTTTGGGATACCATGCTTGCTAGATAACATGGAAATGTATCTGTTTATTCATTTACTTATTCATGGGTTGTTGTGAGTAAATTATAATATCTTTTGCTAATGAGTGAATTAATACTTCCTTTGTCCCAAAAAAAAAAAAAGAGTCAAGCTTTAAAAATTTTCTTTGTCCCAAAAAAAAGAATCCAATTTTGGTGCAAAATTCTTATATTACCGTTATTAATAATGATAATGTACAACACAAATTAAAAAGTAAGGATAAAAATGTAAAATTATACATTTAATTATGCATTAAGTGTGTTGTACCTTGTAATTTAAAAAAAAGTTGTACCAAATCAAAAGTGAATTATTTTTCTAGGACGGAGGGAGTATATTGGAAGATTTGAAGTATGTTGATTCAATTGGGCAACGAAGTTCCTCTGCCTAATTATTCAGATTGAGCCCAAAGAATTTTGGGAAATTTACAAATATAACACCTTTGACCGTTGACTTTACAAAAATAGCACCCTCTTTTTTTGGTTCTCTGTTATAACACTTTCATCCGAAAAAAGACTACAACACCCCTCTGGCAGAAACAAAGCACTTCACTCCATCTTTTTCTTTTTTCTCAAAACCCATTTGATCGATAAAGAACAATCGTAGAGAAGAAGGCCGCAAGCAAGAGAAGAAATCGTAGAGAAGGTCGCAATCGTAGAGAAGAAATCGCATAAATTTGATGTTAGTTGAAATTTGCAGTAGTTGAACTGGGTTTCTGAATTTAAATGAGCGAATGATCGAGCTCTAGGTCAAGTTTTAGGTCGAGCACAAGGTTAGGTCAATGTCGCTAGGTCAACTTTTAGGTCGAGCACTAAATTTGGTTGAGTTTTAAATCGAGTAGGTCAAATTTAGGTCGAGCTCGACCTAATGCTCGACCTAAAACTCGACCTACTATTAGGTTGAGTTAAATTTTAAAAAAAAAAAAGAAAAAAATTTGATTTTTTTTTAAAAAAACAAGTTTTAGGGTCAAACTCGACTTAATGTTCGACCTAATACTTGACCAAAATTTTTATATATATATAAAAAAAAAACTTAATTTAAAAAAAAAAATTTTAGGTCGAGTATTATGTGGAGCAT
The DNA here is from genome assembly GCA_020080225.1 of Gynochthodes officinalis. Taxonomy (NCBI): domain Eukaryota; kingdom Viridiplantae; phylum Streptophyta; class Magnoliopsida; order Gentianales; family Rubiaceae; genus Gynochthodes; species Gynochthodes officinalis. Next base: position 34,900,862 of record CM034619.1, on the reverse strand, counting down.
GGAGTCGAGCTTGACCCTAAAACTTATTTTTTTTAAAAAAAATTCAAATTTTTTTCTTTTTTTTTAAAAAAAAAGTTTTAAGGTGAAGCTCGACCCTATGCTCGACCTAATACTTGACCAATTTTTTTTTTTTTTTAAATTAAGTTTTTTTTTTTAAAATTTTTTTTTAAAATTTTGGTCGAGCACTAGGTCGAACTTGACCCTAAAACTTGTTTTTTTAAAAAACAATCAAATTTTTTTCTTTTTTTTTTTTAAAATTTAACTCAACCTAGTAGTAAGTCGAGTTTTAGGTCGAGCATTAAGTTGAGCTCGACCTAAATTCAACCTGCTCGACTTAAAACTCGACCAAACTTAGTGCTCGACTTAAAATTTGACGTAAAATGCGATTTAACTTCGTGCTGGACCTAAAACTTGATTTAGAGCTCGACCATTCTCTCATTCAAATTCACAAACCCAGTTCAAAGACTGCAAAAGTGCAAATTTCAACTTTGTAATTTCTTATGCGATTTCTTCATTACGATTGCGGTCTTCTTACTTGAAGATGATAATCTAATAGGGTGTACGAACAGTGAGGTGTGCAAACAATGGAATGTAAGAACAAGTTTTGATGAATCAATGAAACGGGTTTAGAGAAAAAAAAGGAAGAAGATGAGGTGAAGCCGTGAGGGGTATTGTGGTCTTTTGTAGCCTTGAAGTGTTATAACCGTAAAGAAAAAAAGAAGGATGTTATTTTTGTAAAGTCAACAGTCAAAGGTGTTATTTTTGTAAATTTCCCAAGAATTTTTCTTATACTTTTGCAAAATTAAGTTAGTGATTACCATAAAAGGAATAATATACTCCCATTCATTTAGATTTGTCATAGTCACACAACCTTGATGTGCTTTAGAACTAGTCTTATTGGCTTTTGGGTTTCATATTGCAACATACAAACTGTCCTCAATACTTCAAATTTGATGAGAATTGCAATCAAAAGTATCTTGCCATGTTTTAAATATTTTTTATGTCTGCAGAGACCATAGAAGGTCAGTGAGATTTTAGGTGAAGAACAGGGGTGACAAAATCTAAAATAGTTAGTATGAATGATATTTGTGGCTAGAAATAAAAAGTCAATATCTTTAGTTATGAAAATTTTTATTGGAGGTTACTATTTGACCATTATATTGTTGTTCTAACAATACTATATCCTTAGAGTGCTTAAACTATAAGTTATGTTGGACCATTAAGTCCTCTTTATACGTGAGGAAAAGGGATGAGAGAGAAAGAAGGGAGAGAAGAAAGAAAGAGGAGTGAGACGGGAAGAGAGAGAAAGAGGATAGAGGGGAAGGGAGAAAGAGGAGTTAAACAAAAAGGGATGAGAGAGAAAGAAGGGAGAGAAGAGGAAGGAGTGAGAGAAAAAAGGTATGAGAGAGGGAGAGAAAGAGTGGAGAAAGATGAGAGAGAAAGAGGAGACTAAATTTTTCAGTTTACACAATTATGGGTTATGTGTCAAGCATTTGCATGTGTGCAAAATATAAATTTTTCTATACAATAACATTTTTGGTGGAGACGAAAATTTTAAGTTATCCAAGAGCGGTAGTTTATGATACTTGCCCTAACAGCCACATTTGATTTGGTCCTCCAAATAAAACAAGACCAAGCTTACTTAAAATTTAGCTTGAATTGAGAATACCTGAATGATTTCTTGACAATCTGTTGCTATGGAGCTTAATAAGATATTAACAATGAATTATTTTGATATTTGATCTTGAAATTCAGTTAGAAGTTGCTTTCTGGAATACTTTCTCTGACTCAAGTGGTTCAGGTTTCTAGCTTTACCTGTTTAGGTACTTATAATTGAAATTTTCCTCCTCTCATTGCAGTGTTGATGAGGGCTTTCCCCCTGTGACTTTCCACTTTGGAAATTCACTTAATTTGACAGTTTATCCACGTGATTATCTCTTTCCATTTGTAAGTATCTTGTTATGTAAAGGTTTTTAACTTTCTAATTTTAGTATTGTTCAATAGACAGCCTTTCTATTTACCCTTTCTTCTATTCTCTTTTCTTTTTTTGTGTGGAGACACAAGGCATCTTGCTCAACTATTGGCACATTTATTAGTTTTTGTTGAAAGTAAATTTTTAACAGCTCTGAGTTTACTTATTGTTAAGTGGTTGCAGTTTGTATATGCTATTCTTCAAAATTTGAGAACCTGATTATTTGATATCAAATGACTACTTGGAGACGTTTATGTAGTTGTTTTGCATTTGTTTTGAACTTGTAAGATTGAAACTTAGGAATTCGTTATTTCATGTAAATCAATTTATCTGAGACTTAATTTGGTAAATGGTGCAAATAACATGTAAAGTATGCCACCGCTAAGCATAGGTACAACTGGAATGCATCTCTGTCTATGATGCTAGTAAGCATGCAAGACCACAATCTTACATTATACAATTCTCTTACATAAGCTGCTGTCAATCTATGAAAAATGAAAGTATGCCACTGCTAAGCATAGGTTCAGATACAATGCTTCTCTGTCTGTGATACTATGATACTAGCAATCATCCAAGAGACCCATCTCATGCTTAAGCTGTTGACATTCTTGCAATTGTCTACCCAGCTGTATAAGGTGAAACAGCCCAAGTTATCCCAAGTGGGATTTTTCTGGTCAATAGTGACCGGATTGGTGTGAAAACTCTCTCTCTCTTCTCTCTCTCTCTCCCTCTCTCTCCATTTTCTATAAATATCTTATTTTTTCCTTAAATTGCGTATCACTATGGCTGGCTTGGACTTGGCCAGTCCATGCAAGATGTATGATCATATAATGCATGTTGTTGAGAAAAAACATGGACTTTTTACTTGCATTACCACATGACTGTGATATAGTATGTAGTTTTTACACATTATGCTGCACAAATTCTTTGGTGGTGACAATGATTGAACTCTGCTGCACTCCTCTATCCAGTTGTTCATCAATGGTTGGTTGTTTATGCCCAGCTCACATGTATACTATAGCTAGAAAAATTTGAGATCAGAGTTGATGAAGTTTCGTCAAGTATGTGTCTAGTTACATGCTTGGTAATATTCCTTGAGTTGATGTTGGAGTTGGTAGCCAATATGTGAGCGACTATGGCTCTCCCTTAACTTATTGAAAGTCTCATAAATGATTAATGCAATGACTTAAGGATGTCTGCACTTCTAACGAACATAATGCAGAATATCAGTTGGACCACTATGAGTTAGATTTGGCATTTTAGAGGAGAACACAAGGGTATCTTGTATCTAATTGATGTTTCAAGCCTGAACTTCCATTTTAAGGCAACAAATGGCAGTTATTCCAACTGGAAGGATGATTAACATATGATCCTGGAAGTTCTAAGAGTAGTTGTAAATTACTTCTTATTATTTTAATTTTTAACTATTTAGAGCACAATAGGGGGAAACTCTGGTTGATCCGGTGTATTACATGTTCAACTAGTTATTCTACTTTTGTCATAGTTATTAACCAACATTGACCCAAAAGGCAAAACATATTTAATTGTGGTGATTTGGATTCTGAAATATGGCCATTTAGGTCATTTATTAATGGAGTTGTTAGCTTGGTATAAATTGGTTTGCTCTCTGCTCTTGAATGTCTTGAAATTGGCTATTCCTATCCCTCTTTTTTGGAGTTGACTGTAAGGTTAATTTTCTACTTTTCTTCCAGGATGGTTTAATGTGTGTTGGCTGGCAAAACAGTGGCCAACTCTCAGGTGACCAGCAGAACATTACGCTTCTTGGAGGTTTGTATTTTAGTTGCATATTTCTTACTTTTAGCACTTTATTCTACTTTTACGAAGTCCTAACTTTATTCATCATATCTTTTTTTAATAAAAAAATATCACTATACTTTTTAAAAGCGTGTAATATTGATCATTCCGTTAAGGTACTAGGTAGACACATTTATGTTTGCATCAAATTTAAGGATATTTATGTCTTCACAAATTAGAAAATAAATATTTATTTCCTTTATCATTCAACTGATCCACCAGATCCACCAGCACCAGCACCAGCACCACCACCTATCTCTTGCCCTACCATACCTACCACCTCATCCACTATCAAAACCACCCCTTCCTCCATGATGCCCACCAAGAAAACCAACTCTGCCAGCATCCACACCACCCCTCCAACTACCACCACAGTTTATGGTATCATCCTTTCTATTCCCTAAACCATCATGGGCCTCCCACCCAAAAATTCTCTTCCTCCTCCACTGAAACCGGAATACCCATGAAAACCACAAACTCTGCCACTGCCACCACCCATCACTGGCACTGGTGCCACCATGGGTTCCATACTGACAAGGCCCTCGTTTAGAGCCTTGGCTAGGAGGTTGTGTCCCAATTAGATCACTACAATTCAAGAAATACACAATAGGCATCAAAGTCATGAATTTTTACAATACAAACAAAACTCCTATCCACTTACACAAGTTATTCACAACCCAAGAAAAAATTAAACTTTACACCATAAATAATATTCTAGTAGACCAGTTTCTGCAAATCCATGAATTCAAACAGAGAAATTCTCAGAAGGGATTGATAATAAAGTTGAAGTATTCCCTACGACCATGAATGTAGGACGGGGCATCATTTTATCTAGGGTCATGATGGGGGTTAAACATGCTTTTGATGAAATTGAGGTTCGTGTGTGCTTTAGAACTATATAGGAGTTGCAGATTCTTGAAATGAGGAATGGAGTTAAAGAAGAAAATTTATAGCTATACTGTAGCCTTCCAGTAGAAGTAGCTCCTGCTGCAAGAGTGGCGAAGATAGGTGCCAGGAATATGATTGGTGGTAGGTGAGGAAGAATATATATATATATATATATATATATATATATATATATATTTATTTATTTATTTATTTCAGATTTGAATGTTAAATGAGTGTCAAAATTGTCTTTTAAGACTTTCCCATAAGTTTTAGCAGAGCAGATTAATGGGAGTGACTAACCTGAGATGCTTTTTAAAATTTCAGTGACCTTTTTCGGCAAAAAAAAGAAAGTATAGGTACTTAGTTGAGGACTTTATAAAAGTATAGTGACCATTTTATCTTTTTACTCTTTATATTTTTTTTTGGCGTAAAAACTTCTATTTGAGGAAGTATCTCAAAACTTAATCCCAGTTTTGATATGAATATATTTGAAATTTGTATTTTCAGTAAGAAACAAGCTTTTGAATTTGCATTTGAAGTTATTGTTCCTAGTGGACCCCATCTTAGTGTAGATTATAATTAGCTCTGCTCGAAGATGAATATTAAGTTAATTTTGAAATTATGTTAACATTTCAATATTGGAATTTTTCATGTCTACTTGAGACTTTCAATCACTAGATTTTTAGCTGGAAGCTTGTTACAATTAACTTAATTGGAATGTTTAATGTACCCATAGAAGTAAAGAAATGAGATTAACATAACCTCTGGATATACTGAAGAAGGAAAATCCTCCTGGGATGGGTAGTTTAAAGGTGTTTGCAGATAAAGAGATGGTTTGGGATGAGAAAAAAAGAAAAAAAGGAGGATAATTGAGAAAGAGACACCATATAGGATCTCTAAGTTCAAATAGTAATAACTTTATTACATTGTTATGATCTTTCTAATTTTCCTTGATACTTCTTGTTGGTGGTGGAAAGAAATATCACGAAGTACTTCTGAGACTTCCTGCAGTTTTTTGGCATAGTTTTCTATATCTCAATCACAATCTGCAGCCGTCTCATATTTTCTAGCTATTCTTTCGTGTTCTTTTGGAAAAAAAATACCCAAGAACTCAAGAACCACACTACAGGGTTTTCTGTACTTTTATTTTCGCAACCAATTGAGGGGGAGCCTTTGCACAACGATAAGAGCTATTGCCATGTGACCGTGAGCTCAAGGGTTTGAGTCTCAGGAACAGTCTCTTATAGAAATATAAGGTATGGCTGTGTACATTAGGCTTTAATAGCCTGACCCATCCCCAGACCCTGCACATTTGGGAGTTTTTATACGTTTGGCTGTCCTTTATTTTCATGACCAATTAAATAATAGAGTTGTTTCTGAATCTTAGTAGTGGCAAGGGTGCTTTTGAAAAATTTGCCTGTATTAATGAGAGGTATATTTATTTGCCATATGAAGGTTGGTTAAGATATAGTTTATAAGCTTAGTTGTATCAGAGTGAGTTTAAGGAAAGGAGACAGAGCAACTTTAGAAAAGCAAAAGGTTGTAAGACTAATGAAATGATAGCCTGAAGAAACAACTATTTCCTACCTATTTTTGGGTAAAGTGAACCTTTTAGGTGAGGAGGCTCTTAGATCAGGGCTATTCTGGCACTTAGGCAGCAATACTGGGCTACGTGAATTACTTTATTGTATCTGTACAAAGAATGAAGTGGGTTGCTATGTGGAGAAACTCAGGGGAATGAAGTGCAAATTATATCCTCTCTGTTAAATGCTCTTATGGCTTACTTCTACTAACTAGGCAGTAGGCCACTGGTTCTGAATGTTGAAGCCCTCTTGGAAATTCCACTGTAATTAAGGTCTTCAAGTTGATACCCAATGAAGCCTTTGCACTAGAGTATTTGTGTAGATTTTTCACTTGGTTTCATATCTGAAGTGAGTTTTCAAGAAACTTCTCGAGTTTTAGCAAAAGTTGCTCTTTGGAGGTGTATCGATTGGTAGAAAGGTCTGAAAGAGAATGTTGTTTTGGGAGGAACCATGCCTATCGGGACTAGAGTCAAAGGATAGTGCATTCCTCAAGAGTCAAGACAATATGATAAGATTCCTCGGAGCTAATTTGTCATATAATTAATTCTAGGATTTTGCTTTATTCATATAGTTACTTCTAGGAATTTGCTTCAATTTCCTAGAGTGAGGTTTTCATTAGCTCTCTGAAGGTCAAGTTCCCCAGCTGCCATCTCATCTCAACATTTCAAATCTCATTGATGTCTCAGTTCTGATGATTGTCTAATGAAAAGTCCTCTGAAAAAAAGAGGTTATGTATACTTGTAAGAGGAATGCGTTTTGGTTAGGTATAAAATTTAAGCTTCTACTTTATTTTTATAACAAATTCTTGTCAAGGGATATTTGTTTTACATTGTGTGATTTAAAGTCTAGTGTACTTTTGCCATGTCATGGTAGCTGTGCTACATCATGGCACTACATGCCATCCTGCTACATGAACTTCTGTCTTACAGCTCCAATTTGCTGTGTAACTTTTGAGCCTTGAAACATGGATAATTTGGGTTGGTGTCTTCATAAAGTTTCTAGTTCTTTCTCTCTTGGCTTCGTAATGTCTTAAGAATCATTGAATTTGGACAACTATAACTTGAGATATGGCCCAAATACAATGACATGTTCTTCCAGTTGTTAGGTACATATTCTGACTTACAACTTGATTTTGACCCTGAACGAACTTTACTACTCAACATAAAGAGCCACATCTCTTATCTTTCATAGCTTCCACAATCTCGTCAATCTGATCTAGAGAGAGAGAGAGTTAGAGAGAGTTCTGCTCAAAAGCTTGAACACCGCTTTCCATGAAAGTTGTCATTCTTGACTTGTTTCCTTGTCTTTGAGCTTCCTTGTGCTCCATTTTTTTCTTCTTATGAAATATAACCAAATCATGTAAATGAAGAACTATTCACATGCCATTTAATTCATACATTGAATTTCTGGGATCTACATCATCTTGCTAAAACAATGTACCTTTCTAGTTTTCAGTTTGAAATCTTAGTTACGTTCAGAAACCCATCTTGCTGCATAAATTACAAACTGCTGCACAAAAAAATCAAGCATTGCTTATTCATTAAATGTCTTCAACTAATCTAATATAAATTACCTTTCCCAAACTTTGAAGGAACTTAAAACTATGAATTTTTGTCCCTTTTCTAAAAGAAAAACTATGGAAAAGTAAGTGCTATAAGGGACACAAATGTGTCTAGAATATTTTGGTTCCTGTCTATGTAACAGTTGAGGCTGTCTCTGTAGTTAACTACTCACTGGATGAAGTTGCTTTTGCTTTTTGGCAATGGCAATTACATTCAATGATTTCCTGACCTGAAATGTTTCACAATACTTTTAAATTCATGTTTGTTGAATTTTAATGCTATTCACCAGCAGTTATACTCGGCTTATGTCTAGCTGAAGTAATTGCTTGAAAGTAGCTTTTTCATATGTGAGTCTCTCATTACTTCCTCGTTATTTATTATTAAGTATAATGTTACTATCTTGTTGACAGATTTGGTACTTTCAAACAAATTGGTCTTGTATGATCTGGAAAATCAGACAATTGGGTGGACTGAATATAATTGTAAGTTTTTAAAGCTTGTATTTTTGCACTAACTCTTGTTTCGCTGTATGTGCTACCTAAGCTATACTTCTATGTCCATTTTGGCAGTTTCTAAGTGGTATAGGTGTAGTAGTGCTTGCTTTGCAAAATTTCCTCTGATTTTTTGGTTGTTCGAATGCTGAATTGATATTCATGCGTCTTGTTAGAGTACAATTGTGTCAAGTTGTGAGAGAACTTCAGGTTCTAGACAATTGGTTATATAATATGTGAGCATGTTTGTTGACTTATTTATTGTTCCAGTTACTTTAATGTTGTACATCTCCACTGGAAACAAAGGAAACTCCTCGGACTCGTTTGTTTCTTCTGTTTCACTAACTATAGATTGCCTTATTGCATAATATGAAATGTTTAGTTAGATGATAACACATTGCAATCTTTCGGTTGATGTGCATATATTTAAAGCATGCAAATTTACTGTGGCTTTCCTTGTGGCCATTGGCATTTAAAGCTTCTCCTCCCCATTTTGCCTCAGATTCCCACACTAGACCTTAGAAGAACAGTGAAAAGGAAAAATGAAAAAAAGTTGGGTAAAGATTTTTTTTTTCATTTATAATATCTGTTAGGTTTATTAAAATATCAGTGCTACATTTTGTGATGAACCCTTGGGTGTTTGGCATGAACGATATGCATGAACAAATAAGCTCTGACCTTGGCCAGGGAGAGATCACTTATATCCCATGTTCATTTCATTTTGTGATCGACTTCAGGTTCCTCCAGCATCAAATTGAAAGATGAAATTACGGGTTCCGTACATCTGGTTGGGGCTCATTCAATACCATCTGGCTCCAGACGGGTTGCCCATAATTCTTTCATCTTCTTGTTACTGGTGACTCTGCTGCATGGCTTGCTCATTTGAGCTCCGGCTGCTCGGTGAATATTAGTATCAAGTACTTGATTATAGGCAGTATGAATCATTTTCTACAGAAAATAATAGAGTGGTTGGACTACAAAGATAGGATCCCATTTGACACATAGAATTGTTGTTCCCGCAGTGAAATCTGCAGTACATTAGAAAATTTTGTATGTCTAGTATCACATGCTACAGAAAGAAATGTTGTAAATAGGTTTGGTGTATATATCTGTTGTATATGAAGATGGAAACATCATGTCCAGTCATATGGCTAGCATAAATTAAGCAGATCAAATATTGATACTAATCTTATATTAATTGATGTTTCAAACTGCACAATTTACGAGGAAGAATGCAATCCAACAAACACTCCAAAGGCTTCTTTCATTTTCTGTTCACAGTATAATTCATTCTCCGCATTACTTAATTCCTGGAAAACTCTACACGCTTGAAACAAGAAGTAATAAATTGATACTGATCTTATATTAATTTATGTTTCAAACTGCACAATTTACGAGGAAGAATGCAATCCAACAAACACTCCAAAGGCTTCTTTCATTTTCTGTTCGCAGTAGAATTCATTCTCCGCATTACTTAATTCCTGGAAAACTGTACGCTTGAAACAAGAAGTAGGTGTGAGTTTTTGGGTTTCTCTCTAAATTGGAGAGAAAGTTAGTTTTTTCCCACTAAGGGGGGAAAAGGTTAGTGCTCTCTAGAGGAGTGTCGGTTCCTTTTCAAAGGAGTGCTTTGCCATTGAGTGGGCAATTTTGTCTGCTAGCCAGTGATAGTCCTGCAGTCTTTATCAAACTTCAAACAATATCTAGATTAGATTTCTCCATTGATTTCACAGTTTAGAATTTGCCGTTTCTTGCTGTAGGAAGCTATTGCTGCTGTCTAGTTTTGAAGCAGTCGACCATCACTTTCATCACTATCCTTAATCAAACTTTTCAACCATTGATTTAAGCCTTCAACCCATAGCTTTCAAACTAGATCTAGTGCAGTTTTTTTCTTTCAAACATTTATCATAGTCTCACTTTTATTCTTGCTGGTTTTTGTTTCCTTCCGACAGGCAGTCAGCTAATGGAGCAAACGCCAAGGATGGACAGTGGGAAATCGTTAGATCTCGTGATGGGAGTCTCAGATCTGATGGAAAAATTGGAGCTTACCACTGAAGAAACAAACGGAGTGTTGATTCAAGAAAAGGACATTGAAAAAGGTTGGGAAGAATGCTCTAGAAGTCTAGTTGGCCGAATATTTGGAGAAAGGAAGGTGAACTTCACTGGACTTAAAAACACTATGGAAAAAATATGGCCAACTAAAGAATCTGTCAAAGTGAGAGCTTGGAACCAATCTCTATCGGTTGTTTTCGTATAAAGAGGATAAACTAAGGGTCTTGCAAGGAAAATGGTGGATGTTTGATCAACAATATCTTATCCTTCGAGAGTGGGAGAAAAATATTCACTGTCCAGTTGGAAGTTTTGACAAGGTGGAGCTTTGGATCCAAGCGTGGAACATCCCTCTTCAATGGTTGACGAGAGACACTGGTATTCAACTAAAACAAATTTTTCCCAAGGTGCTGGACATCCTCATTCCAGAAAATGGAAGCAAAGAAGGAAGATACATGAAAATCTTGGCAGAAATTGATCTGAGCAAACCTCTCATGCGGGGGACAAAGTTGAAAATGCAAGACCAAGAGTGTTGGGTCAACTTCAAGTATGAAAATATGGCAGCTTTCTGTCACTACTGTGGCAAAATCGGGCATGTTGAGCGAATGTGCACAACTAGAAGAAAAGACGCAGAAAAGAATGAAATCCGGGCTGGCCAATATGGAGAGTGGCTATGTGCTGCTGGAACAAGAGCTCACGGACGAGAGAGAGTGTGGAGTTCACATACCGGAAGGCAGCTAGCTAGTTACGCTGAAGGAGGAGAAAAGCAGGCTGTCAAGCCCCAATATCAAGCAATTGACTTGCAGCTGAAGAACCAAGTTGAGGGAGCGGAAATTCACACCTTCGAAGTGGCAACGGAGGAACAAAAAAATGGGCAACCAAGCAGCTCCAAACTGGAAGTCTCGACTGGTGGGGAAGACCAGTATGTAGAAGCTGAGATTGGAAAGGAGCAATTGTTGAAGGAAACTCACAAGGAAACAAAGGACAAGTTGCAAGTGTTTGATTTAAGTGTGAATGAAACTAATAATAAAGGCAATTTTCAGCCATCAGTTTTTGACTCGGAGGGACAAAGCAACCAAACAAAACAGCATTCCAATTCCCTTGACATCCGAAATGAGCATGTCTTTGGCGGGACCAAGCTCTTCAAGAAGTGTCGAGAGACATCAGGGGAGGGACCGAGTATAAATTGGAACATTGTTAGTCAACCGAAATTGTCTTTGTCGGGACCAATCAAAATTCTTCAGCCGACTTTCATGGAGCTTGACATTCAGCAAGAGCAGGAGGTAGGTGTTAAATTAAATTCTGATCTAGATTTGGTTAATATACCCGATCGATTGTGAGCATTTAGTGAAGCAAACAAAAAGGAAAAACAGGGTAAGAAGTGGGTAAGAAAAGGGTTGCAGAAGAGAAATTTGATGGCACCTCAAAGTATGTCAAATGTGGGGTGTAAGCGACCTTGGCAACTTCAAGATGAAATATACGAGTCAGAGGAGAATGAGAGCTCAGGTTTCAACAAAAGAAGACGTGAGAGTCAAGATACCATAATCAGTTCAAAGGTGGAGGAGGCCAGCCGTGAGTGGTCCCAACCCCATAAATGAAGCTATGTGTGTGGAATTGTAGAGGTCTGGGAGGGCCCTCTACAATTTCCCAGTTGAGGGAAGTTATTCGATCCCACCTTCCAGAAGTTTTATTTTTGGCAGAAACAAAAAAAAACAAAAAATTTGTTACCACAGTGTGTCGAAAATTGAGGTGCCAAGATAGGTGGAGAATTGTGCAACCGGATGGCACAAAAGGAGGATTGTTTGTCTGTTGGAATGAGAATATCAATGTTAAGCAAATAAGGTCAACTAGTTTTTGTATTCAGATGGAGTGTGAAAGTATAGAGGAGCATCAAATCTTTTGGGCAATTTTTGTTTATGCTAGCACTGATAATAAAGTAAGACAAGAGCAGTGGAGGTTTTTAGAACATCAAAAGCATGACTGGGGAGACAAGTGGATCATGGGCGGTGATTTCAACGATATCCTAAGCCCTAATGAGAAGCATGGAGGTAGGTGCCGCTCTGAGGCAAGCTGTCAACAATTCCAATCTTTTGTAAGCCAAATGGGTATGGAAGATATAACCTTTGTAGGAAGGAGTTACACATGGGCTAATAACAGAGCAGGAGAAGGTTTTGTTGAAGAAAGGTTGGATAGATTTTTTGGTTCCCCATCTTGGATATTAAGTCAGTCAAAGGCAAAAGTATATCACGTGGAGAGGCAATCATCTGATCACTCACTCATTTTGCTGGACTCAAACCCAAAAGAGCAAAAAGCAAAAAAGAGATTCATCTTTGATAAACGCTGGGTCAAAAAGGAAGAAGTAGGCAAGTTATTGGAGACAATATGGAGAAAGAAACAAAGAGGCACTCCAATGTATGAACTGTGTGGCAAAATAAGCCAAAGCAGAGTGGAACTCTTAAAGTGGAGCCAGAAGAACATGCAGAACTCCGGTACACAAATCAATCGGATCAAATCACAAATGGAGTGCTTATCTCGACAAGGGGGCAATAGGAATTGGAATGTCTGGCGACAACTGAAAAAAGAGCTTCATTGTGCCTACAGAGATGAAGAGGTATATTGGAGACAAAAATCAAGAGTTCAGTGGCTGCAAGAAGGTGACAAAAACACAAAATTCTTCCACGCCTCGACTATCAACAGGAGGCAGCAAAACACAATTGAAAGGTTGCTGAAAGATGATGGAAGCCCGTGTGGAAGTATCCAAGAAGTGAAGGATGAAATTGTCACATTCTATGAGAAACTCTTTCAGACTTGTAGCCCAAACTTTCGGCACGAAGATCTTGATGGTATCCCACAGTCGATCAATGAAGCGATGAACCAAAGGCTGACTAGACCTGTAGAAGAATCAGAAATCAAAGCTGCTCTCTTTAAAATGAATCCAAACAAGGCCCCTGGGCCAGATGGTATGACTCCCCTTTTCTTTCAATCTTATTGGCATGTGATTGGTGTAGATTTGTGTCTAGCTGTTAAATATTTTTTTGAAAATCATAGAATGCTGAAACAAATCAACCACACACTGATCACACTGATTCCAAAAACTAAAAATCCTGAATTTGCGGGGAATTTTAGACCTATTAGCCTATGCAATGTAGTTTACAAAGTCATATCTAAAATACTGGCTGAGCGGTTAAAAGTTTGCCTCCCCAATTGCATAAGCCCCTTCCAGGCGGCCTACATACCGGGAAGACAAATTATAGACAATGTAGTTGTTGCACATGAGTGTATCCATGCCCTAAATGCTAAACAAAGAGGTATCCAAGGGTGGATGGCCATTAAACTTGATATGGCTAAAGCTTATGATAGGGTAGAGTGGGAATTCCTGTGTGAGGTCCTGAAGAGAATGGGATTTTCTAGAACTTTTATTGGTTGGGTATGGCAGTGCATAAGTTCTGTCACTTTCTCTATTAATATTAATGGTGAAAAATGTGGGTATATCCAACCAACTAGAGGAATTAGACAAGGGGATCCACTATCCCCTTATCTGTTCTTAATAGTGTCTGAGGCCTTCTCAAACTTAATTAAACAGGCAACCCTAAGGGGGGAATATAGGGGCTTGAGAGTAAGCAGGAAGGGCCCACAAATTACCCATCTTCTTTTTGCAGATGATTCACTTCTTTTTTGTGAAGCAGGAGTAGAGCAAGCACAAAGAATCAAAGCTCTATTATCCAACTACAGCAGATCATCCGGCCAACTGGTCAACTGGGAGAAATCATCAGTTTTCTTTAGTAAGAACATCCTCACTACAAAAATGGCCATTTGTCGAACCTAGATGGCATCACAGAGCGTAAAAGGCCAAATATCTTGGACTCCCAATGACTATTGGCGTAACAAAAAGGAGGTGTTCAAATATGTTGAAGACAAGGTGCATCAAAGAATTTCAGGTGGAAGAATAGGTTTCTCACCAAGCAGAAAAGAAGTGCTAATCAAAGCAGTCATAGATGCTCTTCCCACCTATGTGATGTCGTGTTTCAAAATCCCCAAAGGAGTGTGCCAAAACATCGTCAAAAGGACCTCAAGCTTCTGGTGGGGGGACAAAGAAGGTGAGCACGCCAAAATCCGTTGGAAAGCATGGCAGGATCTAACTTGGCCAAAAGAGGAGGGAGGCATGGGTTTCAAAAATCTACAACTCTTTAATGATGCGCTAATAGCAAAACAACTCTGGAGGATCATAACCCAGCCGAATCTCCTCATGTGCAAGGTATTGAAAGCCAAGTATTTCCCAAACGGAGGACTCTTAAAAGCCCCGGTTCACAACAATGCATCATGGTTGTGGAAGTGCTGGATGGGAGCAAGATATGTGATCAACAAAGGGGTGATCTTTCAAGTCAGAGATGGCAAATCAGTCAGAATATGGGAAAATCCCTGGATCCCCAGTAAACCCAACTTCAAACCAACTTCCACCCCGAATCAGTGGGAGAGGGTTTCATGGGTTAGTGAGCTCATCCTGGACAGGGGTAACCGGTGGAATGAGGAACTGGTACGCCAAATTTTCAATCCCCTAGATGCCGAAGCCATTGTAAGTATCCCTCTTCAATGTAACATTCATAATCATTGTAGAGATAAACTTGTATGGCACTTTACAAAACATGGGAACTACACGGTCAAATCTGCATATCAAGAGGTTATCAAGGCACAACTTGGGGGACACCATCAAGCAGAGAGTAGTTCAACCAGAGAAACAACAAAACAAGCTTGGAAGAGCAGTTGGAGACTAGGCATCAAAGGAAAACTCAAACACTTCATTTGGAGATGCTGGCATAATATACTCCCCACAAAAGTCCAGTTACTAAAGAGAGGCATTCCGGAAGATCCTAATTGTATTATGTGCGGAGAAGTTGATGAGACTTTAGAGCACGTTCTGTTCAAATGCCCTAGAGCTCAGAGAGTTTGGAAATTGGCACCGGTAAAATGGAATGGGTGGAAGGGAGAAAACTTCAGCTTCAAACAATGGTGGCCCCAAATTTGCAATGGAAGGAAGGGCATCGTCATGCAGGACAGAGTTGAACTTACAGTTTATATTTTGTGGATGCTTTGGAAAACCAGGAACCTATGGTTATTCCAACAAGAATGGAAAGAGGAGAGGGCAGTAGTAGATCTCGCTATGGAAGAATGGGTGGAGTATCAAGAGATTTGTAGGAAAGAAACAGATACACCCTAAGGGAAGCACTAGGAACAACCACCAATGTTCAGTGGGAGCTACCCTAATCAAGCTAAAGTTTGGTTTTTATATAGTTTGATGTACAAGTTGATAGTCGTTGTTTTGTTTGGATATTCCACAACTGTTTTTCACTTAGCCTTAATGCAAGTGCTAAGATCATATTATGCCAGTGGGCAACTTGTAAATGTCACATTTTTGGTAGTTAATATAACGATCGTTTCTTTGGAAAAAAAAAAAAAAAGAAACAAGAAGTGATAAATTGCAGTACATTATGAATGAAATTTTTACAGTTCTTGGAACGACTAAATAATAATTCGGTTGCAAAATACTTCTGAAACTTTGAATTATAATGATTAACCTCTTTAACAATTAATTTGTTGCAATATAATCTAAAGTTTGTAGTGAACTTTAAATTAAAAAGACGAAATGACAAAAAACTTTGGTATTGTTTACATTAGCCTAAAAAACCATTGTGAATTAAAACATGTGGATTGTAATGTTAATGGTTTCATAATTTTTTAGATGGTTAGATGTGCTTTGAATAAACGTCTAAGGCCACTTTAATCACTGTAGATAGCATGAGGGTTCTTTTTGTCATTTAATATTTTAATTTCAAGTTCAAAACCAAAATTGGACTAAATTTTTATAAAGTACTATTTCCATAAATAAAAAAAAGTATATTTTGGTCAGGGAAATTTGCAAAAATAGCACCTTTTGGATACAAGTTTGCAAATATAGCAGCTCTCAAAATTTGTTTGCGCATATAGCAGGTTCAGGCAGTTTAACCTAGTAAAAAGACCCAAATGCCCCTCTATTTTGTGTATGAATATGCAAATATACGAGACTGTTTGTTCTCTCTACCTATTCGCCTTCACTTCATCGCGTAAGAACGAATTTCCTAGCCTATTCCTCTTCCTTCTTCATCAATTCAACAACCCAGTTCACACACCACGATTTGTCTTCAAGCATAAACAACATCAATTGCATGTACGCGAGGTGGACTGGCATCTTCAAGCAAGAAGGCTACTGCCATAGAAAAGAAATCTCAAAAGCCGATGGACTAGAAGAAGGTCAATTGAAATTTAGCTTCGTATTTGCTATATAGGTAGCATAAATTTTAGCTTCGTATTTTGCTGATTAACCCCGCATATTGATTATGGATTTTAGAAGAAATTAGACAAGTTAGGGTTTTGTTTGAGTTTTTGCTGTAATCGCGTTTGTGATTGGTTCGAACACACTAAAACTGTGCATATCCTATCACACATAGTGTTTTGTTTAAATTTGAAATGGGTTTGACCTAAAAATTGGTCTAGCATATGTTGAAAAATAGTCTAAAAATTTTCAATGATGTCGAGCACAAGCTAAAAACAGTCGAGCACGAGTGAATAATGAACACTTGTCGAGTACTATGTCGATAAATATATCGAGAACTAGGTTGAGAAATATGTTGAGCACTATGTCGAGAACTTTGTCGAAAAATATGTCGAGCACTATGTCGAAAACTATATCGAGCACTATGTCAAAAACTATGTTGAGTACTATGTCGAGAAATATGTCGAGCACTATGTCGATCATTTCATTGTTATGTAAGAGCACTATACTGATTTGCTTTATTTCGTGCAGGAACATCTCAAGGATCAAATGGTTGCCCAGGGAGATTTTTTCAACGCCCAGGTTTCTCAGTACTGCTACTATGAAGCTAATATGAAGAGGATCCGGTCCAAATTGACAGAGACGCAGAAGCAAATACTCCGAAGGGAGAGTTGCCTTTCTGAAATTGCTCTTAACCATGAGCATACATTTTGGTGCAAACAGATAATCCATAGAGTGTTGTTGAGGCAACTTAAGCCGGACGAGGAATCCAAGCTGGATAATAGCATATACTTTAATTTCACGGGTAAGAATGTTAAATTTGGCAATAGAGAATTTGCCTTCATCACGGGTCTCAAGATGGGAAATTTTGATTTTGAATATGGCAAATACCAAACACCTGGTGGTCCTTCTGCAATAACCAAATACCTGAAGCCTCAAGGTTCTACAGATGAAATCACATACGATGAAGTGTTCAAAACTTACGACCGTATAAACCTAAGTTATTCAGACGATGAGGTCGTGTCTATGACACTTTTGCTTCTATACACATCCATCAATGGCTTACAGAAGAGAAACAGGATCGAAGACAAGGTGGTTCATTTGGCCTGTGATTGGAGACAGTTCGATGAAAATCACGAAATGCCTTGGGGTAAACTATCTTACAGGGCCACTGTGGATAGTGCTAAAAAGGCTATGATCAATGCCTTGAAGCAGACTAGAGACCCAGATCACAAGACTGACACTATTGGTGGATTTCCAGTTGCATTAGGGGTAAATATATCGAATGCTTGTTAAATTTTACTTTTGTTAGTGCTGTAAGTGCATATAATTAATTATGCTACTTTTTCTTTTTATGTTCCAGGTGTTTGCCTATGAGCTAATACCACATTTTGAGCGTTTCTCGTTAGTTCAGAAGGTCAACACCTTTGGATGCAAGCCCAAGATGTTCAAATGGAAATGAGTGAAGACACACCATGCTGACCAAGAAATAAAGCTGGTGTGGGCAAGAAAAATAGTCAACGGAGAGGTATGAATTGTCTATTACCTAATGTTTGATAATTAGACTAGCATTACGTCTAATATAGTTTTTCCCATAGAGGTATGAATTTTATTATTTCATGTACTGTAAAAAGTGAAAGTTACACGAATAAAGTCAAATCCCAAAAGGGAGCAAAATTTTTGCACTGGGAAGAAGATTGGCGAAGAGGCGAAGTTTGGAGGAGAAGAAGAAGAAGATTCCTTGCAGATGGAAAAAACAGGTTATTTCAGGAAGAAGATGTTGTAGAACACGAAAAGAAACCAAGGATAAGTAGGGAAGAAAAAGCAGAGAGAAGAAGGGTCTTCATTAGTCGGATGATTGAATGGTAAGAAAAGTATGAGGTGGAATTGAAAGAGATAAAAAGAAACTCATACATAGTGATGCTTGTCTTGGTAATCGAGAACAAAGTCAATAATCTTACTACTATCGTTGAGCATCGATCGCTATTGTCAAACATCGATCGCTCGTTGACCATCTGATGGCCAAAGAAAGTGCAGCCGAAGATGACAATGAAGATGAAGAATCCAATCAAGATCAAGATGACAGTAATGATGGCAAGGATAATGAGGATGAAGATGACAGTAATGATGGCAAGGATGATGAGGATGAAGATGACAGTGATCATAGAAGGAAGATGATGATGACAATGATAAATGTGGTGAGCAGCAAGAAGGGGATACAAAGGAAGGGACTGGCGATAAGAAGGAAGAGGCATATATCGATAAAAAGAACATTGATGAAGAAAAAGAATTCGGAGATAATGATGAGAAAGTCGAAGATGAGTAATATATGGAAAAAGAAAAGAATGAGTATAATGTAATGGATATTGTTAATTAACTCTCTGATGAACACGCTACTCCATCCATTCCTATCATACCAGTAGGGAGTGTTCCACCACCACCTATGAAGGAAAGGAGAAGAAAGCTATTGAAGATGAAGTACCTGAGGGTCTAAACTTAGGCCCTACTCTTGCCCTAGAATTGATCGAGCTGAACCGAGAAAAGGTTACTAGCTCTGGTTTCAGTTTACAGGATTTCCAATCAGGTCCTAATGTGTTAAAGAAATGAATAAGTGGCTGAGGAAGAAACCACATCAATATTTGCGAACGCTGCTTTTTTCACTATTTTCCGATATGTTGAAGACATTTTGTAGAAAGGGTTATTGACTCACTGGTCAGGTAATACTTGTTTTTTTTTTCTTGTGAATTATTAGTAATGATTATCTTATAACCAAACAACCTTTAATTTTTTCAGCACATTGATTTGTATACGTTCATGCTCCAAAAGAGGATCATTAAAATGAGACGCAAAGATATATCCATTATGGAAACATTTCGATGTAAGTTATGTTGACCATTTTTCACTAAATCGGCAATGTTTTAGCATTGAGAATTTGTTACATTATTAACTCGAGCACTTAATTTGCTTCACTATAATTTAATTGATCATTTAGCCGGGTGTGTGATATTCATTTGATGAGTAGTGTTGGATATTTTGCTAACAAGTTGCTATGAAGTAGCTAGATGGTGCCAAGGGGGATCCATCCTTTGATGATTTGGCCACGGCGCTTTGTTGGTTCATGTCCATTTGACCATGACTACCGTGCGGTAGACATCATTTTATTTCCCTGTCACATAGATGGCAACCATTGGATACTAGTGAAGATGGATTTGTATGCACAAATATTTCATGTGTACAACCCACCGGATCAAGGGGTGGTCATAGGGTCAAAATTAGACTATCTTGTTAGAACAATGTCCAAGATACTCCAGACATGTGAGTTTTACACATACTTTGCAAATGAAAATCCAAGGGGGGACAAATGGCAAGTGGTTATCAAGGAAAATTTAGTGCACAAAGGAAATGGGTAAGTATCTAATAGAATCGCACTTTGTATAAGAACATGCTCATAGCAATGACTAAATTTGTTATGCTTTGGTTATTGTAGAAGTGGAGACTATGGTGTTTTCGTATTAAAGTGAGCTGAATTTATTAGCCATGGGTTGTCACTTAGTACAATTACACCAAAAAATGCAATGGAACTTCGTAAACAGATGACGGCCGCACTTTTTATGCATGCAAGGGAGAAGGATGCTAGACTAGAAGAGATTAGAGCAAAAAACAGACATACATAAACATGTAAGGGTTATTTATGATATTCATTTTGTAAATATACATTTAGTTGATATACATATTTAGCTGTGTAAATATACATTATTT
This sequence comes from Gynochthodes officinalis, assembly GCA_020080225.1. Classification (NCBI taxonomy): domain Eukaryota; kingdom Viridiplantae; phylum Streptophyta; class Magnoliopsida; order Gentianales; family Rubiaceae; genus Gynochthodes; species Gynochthodes officinalis. The sequence goes on along the minus strand of CM034619.1, from coordinate 34,880,439 downwards.
AATACATTCTTTCAATGTATACAATTAGTTGTGTAAATATACATTTTTTAATACATTCTTTCAATATATGCAATTAGCTATGTAAATATACATTCTTTAAATGTATACATTTAACTGTGTAAATATATATTTTGGTTTATGATGTTAACATTTTTTGTTTGACAATGAGCTATTGTAATTGTAGTGATCGACGTATGCTCAACTCATGTTCGACTAAATATTGTAATCATAAATGTAATGATAAACATATGAACCATATATCCATATTGTAAATGTGAAGATGCTCGACAAATGCTCAACATACACTCGACTTATGCTTGACATATGTTTGACATACACTCGATTTATTGTTCGACTCATTCTCGACAAACTCTCAGTACGCTACTCGATACATGTGCTCGATGTGTATGCTCGATATTTTTTCAACTTAGCGCGGGAAACGGATTTTAGTATTTCTTTTATTAATATCTATATATTTCTTTAAAGAGTGCCAAATTAGACTTCATTTCCACGTGGGTTTTTACCGTCTGCTTACACAACATAGTCCATTTGGGGTGAGACCGACCACAGTGTATATCATGCATTTTTCTTTGTGAATTTCAATTGAACACGTTGTAAAGGAGCATTGATCTATAGGTACACAAGTTTCTATTTAGGTTTTTTTTGGATCTATGTACCCGCATTCAACATAGTGCCTTGTTGTATGAGATTGAATAATGTGCAATTAATGGGTGATTGATGAGTTAATTGGATTGTTTGTTCATGGGTTAATTTCATTGTTCATAAATATTTATGGGCAATGATAAAGTGGATTTGCAAATTGACTAATTTCAATGTTGTTTTTTTAAAGGAATGACGCACCTAAATATTTGGTCTGTTCATGTTCTTTATGAGAGAGAATGGATTGTTGATCTATTAACAAATGATCATAAATTCATGAATTATAAGAGGATAAAAACTCTTTTGTTAAAAGAAGACTCAAGCTTCTCGGAATTGGTGAATCACTTCACATCTATCATGGATTTAGATCCAGAAATCAAAAATAAATTGATTATCGAATACCTACCCAAGTACCTATCAAAGATCTCCATCCTGCCCATTAAGAATGATTACCATGTGCAGTGTTTTTTGAATGAGATTATAAAATGGCTTGAAAATGCCAGGATCCCAATATGCTTTATCGTTTGAGATATTGGAGCAACATAAGTTGAAGATGGTGCTAGCAACTCACCCAAAAAGCGATTGAGTTTTGATAGTCCGATATGGACTAATGGTGTAATTTATTCAAGAAATTTGGATGAGAACATATTTAGCAAACAGGATGATGATCATGGAGAAAGTGACGATGATGATGATCCAATTGACGAAACCATAATTGTGGAAGATATAAACATAGTTTCCGCAGAAACAAGAAAAGAAGAGACAGTCGAGCCGATCCAAGAAAACATACAATGCCATACCACGACAAAGTCATCGCATGCGGACTGTGGTACTTCTTCTGATAAATTATCCGCAGTGGTAAATGTTGCGGTAAAGGATGTGTTTGAAACTAGAGATCATTTGTTAATGAGGATGAGTATGCTGGTTGTGAAGCATTTTTTCGAGTGGAAAGTTGTTAGAGCTAATAGCAAGTTCTAGGACCTAAGATGTAAGAATAAAAATTACAAGTGGAGACATAATGCATTTGCCATTGGGAATTCATCAGCTTGGAAGATCACTAAATATGAAAACACCCACACATGCCAATCATTATTGGTTCAATGTGATAATCGACAGGCGAGCAGCAAAGTAATTAGTTCGTGGATCAAGTGTAAGTATCAGGACGTATGTCGTCCGTATAAGCCTGGCGAAATCATTTCAGATATTCGTGCTGAATTGGGTGTTAACATAACATAAAGCAAGGTTTGGTGATCGTGGGAATCTGTATTGCACGAAGTTAGAGGCAATTTTGAGGATTCATATAGGATACTGCCATCTTATTTACATATGATAAATGAATTAAACTCGGGAACTTTTACTGAACTTGGTATTGAAGAAGATGGAAGATTCAAGCATTTATTTTTCGCATTTTTCGCATTAATTCATGGATTCCTCATCCACATGCGACCAGTTATCGTTGTTGATGCTTGCTTCTTGAAAGGAAAATATCCTGGGTTATTACTTGTTGCAACTTGCATAGAAGGTAACAACCAAGTCTATCATGTCGGATGAGAAATTGTTGATTCGGGAAATGACGCATAATGGGAGTAGTTTTTACAAAAGCTAAAGGCTGCAGTAGGCGATGATATGGATGGTGGTGTTTGTGTTTGACCAACATAAGAGCATTGCAAAAGGTATAGCAAATATTTTCCCAAATTCTTTCCATGGAGTTTGTATTTATCATCTAAACAACAACTTGAGAGCAAAATTCAATCACAAAGACGTGATCCCATTATACTTTAAGGCTGCAAAGGCTTACTCTATTGCTAAATTCAATGAGATGTTTAGAATTCTTTCGTTGCAAAATTTAAGGGTAAGCAAATATTTAAGAGAAGTCGGGATTGAACATTGATCAATTGCACATTCTGGTGGGAGACGGTATACAATAATGACCACCAATATTGCAGAATATCTCAATTCATTGTTGAAGGATGCTTGGGAATTACCTATTCATTCTTTGGTCGATTATATTCGTAACACACTCCAGAGGTGGTTTCACGAAAGGCGTACCGTTGTTAGCGAAATGAAGACACTTACAACTCCATGGATTGAAGAAAGAGTTTCATCAAGGATAATAGAATCACAATCATATGTTGTCAAGCTGGTCGATGTACACAGATGGTACATACGCGACATTGCAAACCATTCTGCTATAGTCAATTTGTAGCAAAAAGGTGCGCGTGTCGAGTGTTTGATATGGATCAACTCCCTTGTGTTCATGCATTAGCTGTAGCTCGTCGCCGACAAATTGACCATTACACTTTATGCTCGTCACTTTATCACACCGATGTACTTTTAGGTGCTTATGTAGATCCTATTATGTCGGTTGGTAATTCTAAGGATTGGAATGTACCCGAAGAAGTTTTATCTATTCAACTATCATCACCGGAACCAAGGTCTAAGAGTGGTAGGCGCAAGAAGAAAAGAATTCCTTCAACAGACGAGTTAAAAGTTGCAAAGAAATGTGGTCGTTGCGGAAAGTGTGGACACAACTGGCAACCTTGCTCAAATCCATGCGTTTGTAGAGAGAAAAAGTGATAACAATTTGTGTTTTTCTTTATTGAATATTTTAATTTATTTTTTTTAGTTTCATAAGAACATTGTATTATTCGAGGTGCTCATTGGTATCTGTGGAAAATAAGAAAATTATGCAACCAATAACAACCATACATGATATTTTATTAATATAATACAACACATTAGAAAATAAAATAAATACAATATTCAATTACTTTTTCTCTCAAACCATTAAATATTTCCAAAAAACCCATATCCTAGACCAATTCAATGGATCACCCTCTCCAACATAACACTTGCCCAAATGTTTGGCTTCCAGAGAGTCACCTTGACAAGCTTCAAGTATGCATATCTCCAATCAGCAACATCACCCCTCTTGGAATGATCAAAGACATCTTGAATCCTATATTTGAAACAATGAAGTGCTTGACATAGTGCTCACCATAGTCATCAACATATTTTTCGACATAGTTCTCGACATAGTCATCGACATATTTTTCGACATAGTGCTCGATATATTTCTCATCATAGTGCTCGACATGTGTTCATCATTCAATTGTGCTCGACTGTTCCGAGTACTTTGCTCGACATGGTGTTCGACATAATATAAAAATTTTTCGACTCTATTTCAACATATGCTCGACCAATTTCTCATTCAAAGCCAATTCAACTTTAAAAAAAAAAATTCTGTGTGATAGGATATGCACAAAAACACACTCTATGTGATAGCAAACACGAAACTAAAATTTATAGGCAAATTTCCACTGACCTTCCTGTTCATCGGAATTTGCGTTCCTTGCGTGCGTGCTATTGATGCAGCCGATAGACGATAATAGAATGGGTGAGATAGGGATGTTGAATCAATGAATGATGAAAGATAATTAGCAATGAATTTCGTTACAGGCGGATGAAGTGAAGTCTTGGCTGATGCTTTATTTAGGCGCGAATGTTTCTCTATCGTCTTTTGTAAATAGATAGGCCAATAGGTCTTTTCACTTGATCAATTACCGTTGACTTGTTAGTTTGGCTAGAAATTTTTTAGAGTTGCTGTATTTGCAAAGTTGTGTCCAAAAGGTGCTATTTTTGCAAATTTTCCCTTTGGTTAAAATATAATTTTTTATTAATTATTAGGTATAACTGATTTAATGTACCACTAAATGTATAATTTTACATTTTTATTCTTAATTTTTAATTTTTAGTATATATAATTATACGTAGTAAGGATATTTTAGAATTTAGTTTGAAAGTAGATTTTTTTTTAGGACAAATTTTTTTTCAAATTAAACTCTTTTTTTTTTTTGGACGGAGGGAGTAATAATTGTTCAAGGGTTATTTGCTAGAATTAAAAGTTTAGAAGGTATTTTCCAATAAGTTAAACTTTAAAGTGATTTTTTGCAATTTACTCAAATTTTTATGTATATTTTTTAGAATATTGAATAACAGATGCTCTAATGAACAAATCAACACTCAAACCTAAGGGAGACCCACAGAACTCACACCTCCAGGCAATGGTTGACTAGAGGATGATCCCATGGACCTCAAGAGGAAATCCTAACTCACTTATCTCTTCGGTGTGGGACAAGGTTTTTTACGCTCAAGTAAATTTATGTGATAATATGTTTTTTGATAATTTAATTATGAAAATGAGTACTTCTTTTTATCTTCTGAATCCCGTAAATTTAATTGTGAGAAATTTAAGTACTTTACATAATGTTTAGGCATAATAGAATTATGAACAAAAAAAGCTAATATAGTGTACTCTAAATATGATTCATTTGTCATGCATATTTATCATCATCTTCTTCTTATTCAGTATCATATCATAACCCCAAATTTTTTATCCTTTTAATCAAAATAAAAACTAATATTTGTTAATCTTGTTAATTCAAACTTATCATAGTATTTAAACGAAAAAAAAAAGATACTAATTTTATACTAATTTTAGGTACCAGACATATTTTTATAATTAATGAAAACCCCATTTATTAGTACCATTAAACAAGGGTTTGCACTAATAAGTAATGAAAATTAAATATATAGAAATCAAAGAAATGAAAATATTAAGGAAGTTTCAACAATAAAGGTATAAATAGATACATATTTTCGTTTAAAAAGAAAATATAATTATTCTGTGTTTTTTTTAAAATTCAGTAAAGGATGTCATGTTTTTCCTTTTCAAATATTTTGGATAGTTACTCTCGGAATTCCAAATCCACGGGTCAACCATTTTCATTCCAATCTAACTCTAAGAGTATCAGTAATATTAAATTTGATCGGAAACAAAAAGAGTATATATTTTTGCCCACTATAGGAGGATATAGTGGAGGACTCACCCCAATGGGTATGTATTTTAGCTTAGCTTTTGTTTTGATTGGATCCTTTTGGTCATATGAACAGTTTGTATAAAAGAGGCTTAGAGAGATAGAGAGATAGGTACAATGGAGAAATATTTTTTTTCTTGAGCCTTAAACTCAAAAGGAGTACTAAGATTGTCATTGTCAGTGGACAAAATTATACATGATGATTTTTTTTTTAAAGTAAATGTAATTAATGTTTTGTGAAAAAACAAAAAAAGACATGAAACAAAAAGAGGAAAGTGGTAGGATATTACTATCTTTTACTTCTAAAGCCTCAACAATAAAGATGAGTGACAGCGTGAACTTTAAAAGTTTCATTGTCTAATATTATTATTCTATTTTTTTGGTTAAAATATACAAAATTTAGGGTGTTAAAATTAATCTTTTTTTGAGAAAAGTAATACTTCCTCCATCCTAAAAAACGAGTCTACCTTAGTTAAAGTATAATTTTTTATTAATTATTAGGTGCAACTTATTCAATGTATCACTAAATCTATAATTTTATATTTTTATTCTTACTTTTTAATTTTGAATTCACATAATTATTATTAATAAAAATATTTTAAAATTTTGATTTAAAAATAGGGTTTTTTTTAGATAATAAAAAAAATTTAAAATAATTTTTTTTTTATAGAATAGAAGGGGTAATACTGAAAAAATAAATTGCATTACTAGTGAGCAAATAGGCAAATAGTCACACAGCTTTCAAAATTTTTGTCCTTTTGATCACTCATTTATTTGTTTGCACAAAATAGTCAATCAACTTCTCAAATTGCTGATACTGGTCTTTTCATCAAATTAAGTCAGTTTGACTTAAAACAAATTAAATCACACATATACGCGTGGCCATTTTCAAGGGAAATTTGCATATATAGCAGGGTTGACCGTTGACTTTGCAAATATAGCACCATCCTTTTTTTCCTTGCAAACATAACACTTTAGGGTTGAACAAAGACCAACATACCCTCATCTTCTCTTCTGAAACATAAAGATACAACACTTCATCTTCATCTTCATCTTCTTCGATTCAAGAAAATTTGTTCTCACATCCCATTATTTGCACTTCTTATTATATTATTCTCACACCCCATTGGATCATCATCTTCAAACAAAAAGACCGCGACCGTGGAGAAAATTCGTTACGGGGAGATATTAGTTGAAATTTACACAAGTTGAACTGGGTTTGTGAACTTCAATGAAACTAGTCGAGCCCTAAGTCGAGTTTAGGTCGAGCAAAACATTAGGTCGAATACAAGATCGAGTTTAAGATCGAACAATAAGTTTGAGTAGTAATTGGTTGAATATTAGATTGAGCTCGACCTAAGCTCGACCTAAGCTCGACCTAATACTCGACCTACTACTATGTCGAGTTAAATTTAAAAAAAAATTAAATTTTTTTTTTAAAAAAAAAGTTTTAGGGTCAAGCTCGACCCCATGCTCGACCCTATGCTCGACCTAAATTTTAAAGAAAAAAAATTGAATTTTTTTTTTTAAAAAAAATGTTTTAGGGTCAAACTCGACCCCATGCTCGACCCTATGCTCGACCTAATGCTTGACCTAAATTTTAAAGAAAAAAATTGAATTTTTTTTTAAAAAAAAAAGTTTTAGGGTCAAGCTCGACCCCATGCTCGACCTAATGCTCGACCTAAATTAAAAAAAAAATTTATAAAAAAAAAAAATTTTAAAAAAAAAATTTTTTTTTTTTTAATTTAGGTCGAGCATTAGGTCAAGCATGGGATCGAGCTTGACCCTAAAACTTTTTTTTTTTTTTTAAAATTCAATTTTTTTCTTCAAAATTTAGGTCAAGCATTAGGTCGAGCATGGGGTCGAGCTTGACCCTAAAACTTTTTTTAAAAAAAAAAAATTGAATTTTTTTCTTTAAAATTTAGGTCGAGTATAGGGTCGAGCATGGGGTCGATCTTGACCTTAAAATATTTTTTTTAAAAAAAAAAATTCAATTTTTTTCTTTTTTTTTTTAAATTTAACTCGACCTAGTAGTAGGTCGAATATTAGGTCGAGTTTAGGTCGAGCTCGATCTAATATTCAACCAATTACTACTCAAACTTATTGTTCGATCTTAAACTCGATCTTGTATTCGACCTAATGTTTTGCTCGACCTAAACTCGACTTAGGGCTCGACTAGTTTCATTGAAGTTCACAAACCCAGTTCAACTTGTGTAAATTTCAACTATTATCTCCCCGTAACGAATTTTCTCCACGGTCGCGGTCTTTTTGTTTGAAGATGATGATGCAATGGGGTGTGAGAATAATAAGAAGTGCAAATAATGGGATGTGAGAACAAATTTTCTTGAATCGAAGAAGATGAAGATGAAGATGAAGATGAAGTATTGTATCTTTATGTTTCAGAAGAGAAGATGAGGGTATGTTGGTCTTTGTTCAACCCTAAAGTGTTATGTTTGCAAGGAAAAAAAGGAGGGTGCTATATTTGCAAAGTCAACGGTCAACCCTGCTATATATGCAAATTTCCCCATTTTCAAAGATAAAGTTGTTGAATAGAACATGGACTAATTTCGGAAGCAACATCAATTACAGGCCAATATGGTCAGAATCAAGGGCAATATAGACTTCTATTAAAAAATAGTCCTTTTTTATGGAGAATTTTTTGGATAAAAAGGTTCTGAAAGACTAAAGGACCAAGTGGGCTTTGCTTGCAAATTTTTCTAGTTTTCACATCTGAAAAGTAAACTGTTAGTCAGATATTTGTAATGGCTTCTTTGAAATCTATTTCGATGATTTAAAAGCGTGTGGTGCATCAAAATGCCAAGATTGAAAGGGTGTCCATTGATTATATTTTGTTTTCTGAGATAATGATGGTACGATAGAAGTTGTTTTAAAACTTTAGTATGTCTTTTAAAATGTGTCTGACTCTGTAGGCACCCTTAATTTTTTTTTCCAGATTTTCCACACTACAACTAGTCGTCGTTGACTACCAGGTAATGAAGTAGTGCCCACAGTTCTCCTATTTTTTTGGCCATCTTCAATTCCTTCAGAGCTCCTATTGTTATAGTGTATTCTGCAGCAAAACAAATAACACATGGCTGACGCTGCGGTTTCGATTGCTCTCCACAAACTTAGTACTCTAGTTGCGGAAAATGCAGGAATTTTGACAGGAGTGAGCGATCAGGTTGAGGAAATTACTGCAGAGTTAAAGAGAATGCAATTGTTCTTAAAAGACGCTGATTCAAGAAATCACAAAGATGGAAGTGTTCGCCACTGGTTAAGGGAAATTAGGCTACTTGCTTACAGGGTTGAAGACATCGTGGAGACATTTGCCATCGAACTTGCTTCCAAGAGAAGAGGGGGTGTCAAGAAAGTTCTCAAGAGATTTGTTTGCATAGTTTGTGAGGCTAAAACACTCCGTAATCTTAGTCTAGAAATTGAAAAGGCTAAAACGGATATAAATAAGATCACTTCTAGTCTCCAAAGATACGATATAAAAGCCATTGGAGCAGGGGAAAGTTCAGGTGCAGGAAATGAAAACCAATGGTGGGAAAGACAAACTTTTGCCCATCAGGTTGTGGAACACTTTGTTGGGATGGAGGAAGATATGAAGAATTTGTTATCCCTTGTTGTTGATGATGAAAAATCCCATCGTGTGATTTCCATATGGGGGATGGGTGGACTTGGCAAGACAACTCTAGCTAGAAAAATTTTCAAGACCAGGGATGTTCAGCAATGTTTTGGGCGTTTGGCTTGGGTTTGTATAACACAACATTGCCGAATTAATGTCATTCTGCATGACATTTTGATGCAACTTGCCCCTGAAAAAATGAGAGGGGCGAATTGCATGGGAAACAGGGAATTGGTTCAACAAATATATCAAGTGCAGAAAGTGACAAAGTGCCTAGTTGTTCTAGATGATATCTGGAAGCCAGAGGATTGGAAAAGCCTAGTTGCTGCATTTCCAATTGCTGAAGGGGATAGCAAGATATTACTCACCACTCGTAATAAGAAGATAGCAGAAATTGAATTTCCTTATGCTCTAAGGTGCTTGACTGAAAAGGAAAGCTGGGAATTACTTCAAAAAATAGCTTCCCCGAGAAAAAATGTTGAAGGTAAGAATTTACATCTCTATAAATTTGGTTGCATAAAATATGGTGTTGCATTACTTTTGCATTTGTTCCTTTTTGAGTTGAGTGGATACACCTCTATTTTGTTCAACTGGATGTTGACAAAACGTTAAGGAATCACAGAAATTGGACTGATTTTAAGGTTTGAAAACATAGTTTTTAAGATTTTATTTGCCCCCATAGCAATCATTGCATGCTTTTGGATTATTAACAAATTTCTTTTAGTATACAATAAAATCAAATATATTCCAAACGGGAAGAATTTCTACAAAGTGTCAAAAAAAAAAAAGAAGTAAACTGACAACATTTTTCACGTTCGATAAGCCAACATGTTCATTTGACAAACTAACTCAACATTGGATTTGTTATATTCACATGAAGCCTCAATTTGTGAATGACATGAGGCAAAATTATTTCTTGTTTTGACAATGAAAAAAGGAGGAAGGTTTCTAGCTGTTTAAATCTGCAATCATGTCCTTAAGCATAGATATGTTGAAAACCTGTGTTTATATTTCCTTTTTCAGATTTTATGACATGAATTTTTTGTTACTAAAGACTTAGTGCTGAAAAAAATTAAAAATAGAGATATCAATGCCAATAGTATTGTGTTTTACAACTCATTTTCGGGTTATTTTTTTAGACTTCAAGATTGAACAAAAATTGGAAGATGTTGGGATTGAAATGGTTCACAAGTGTGGGGGTCTACCATTAGCAATCTCTGTGCTTGGCGGAATTTTGAAAGACAAGAATTCTCTAACAGAATGGCAAATGGTGAATAAATGCATTAGCTCCTATCTTTGTAATGTGGAAGATGATCGAGAGGAGGGAGGAGTAGTGGCCCAAGTTTTGTCTTTGAGTTATGATGACTTGCCATATTATTTGAAACCATGTTTCCTCTATTTGGGCAGTTTTAGGGAAGATGAGGAGATAGAATTAGCACATCTTTATTGGTTATGGGAGGCAGAAGGTATGATTTTGTCACAACATCAAAGAAGTGAGGAGGGATTATTAGAAGTAGCAGAGCGATATTTGAATGAATTGGCACGAAAGTCTATGGTTCATGTGAAACCGCATGAATTTTCAAGATCTAGTAAATTGCATACGTGTTCCCTTCATGACATGATGCGAGACTTGTGTTTAGAGAAAGGGAGAGAGGAAGGGTTTAATAAAGTTATAGATTTCCAAGGTGTAAAGCAGTATTCATTGGATCCATCCTTTTCTACTAACTTTTCCGACAGATTAGTGATCCACATGGATATTGAGAGTGTTGTTATAGCAAGAACTGGTGCAAAGGGGAAGTGTAAACAACTTCGATCTCTTCGGTGCCTGAATTTGGATAGGAAACTTTGTCGAAAAGAAATGGTTTGGCAACAAGGAATAGTGAATTTTGGCGACTCAAAATCGCTTCGAGTACTACAATTTGAAGGTTATGATTTTCAAGGAAAGAAATTGCCTGTGGATTTACGAAAATTGATCCACCTGAGGTATTTGAATGTAAACAACTGCAAATTGGATAAATTGTCATCATCAGTAGCCAAGTTGCCATTCCTGCATACCCTTTATGTACAAGTAAACAATGAAATAAAAGTACCTAATGTTCTTTGGAAGATGAAAAAACTAAGGTATTTGTGTCTCTGTACAAATGGACGTTATACAGGAAAAGGTAAACTGCGGCTTCATGGTTTGGATGAACTTGAGATACTAAAGGGGGTCGATAGTAGGACTGATGAAATTTCTGATCTTTCCAATTTGTTAAGTCTGCAGAAGCTTTTAGCTAGAGTTTGTGATAACAATAGCCTTCACTATATCATTGATTACATTAATACCAAAGGGCTAAAATTGAAGGAAACAGCGGTTTGTATTGATGGCTGTGATTTTGTTAGTTTGACTGAAGGGTATGTTCTTTTGAAGAAGGTTCTAATGTGTGATAAACTGCACGGCTTGGGGCTATTGGTAAAAATCAACAAGTTTCCAAGGTATGAACTTGGCTTGTTGCAAAACCTTATTGGGTTATGTTTGGAAGGAAATAAAATTGAGGAAGATCCCATTGAAACACTTGAGATGCTCCCTCAATTAAGACTTCTCTTTTTAGGGCCTGATTGTTATATGGGGAAAGACATGACTTTTTGATAGAGTGTATAATTGCATATTTATTGGATCAATTCTCTTGTATTTTAATTGATTAAAATGCTTGTTTATAAGGATATTAATTATTTTTGTGATTAATGGTTAGATGAAGCATTTTGCCTAAAGAATGTAGCCTCACAAGACAAGTGGCACAAGAAAGCCTTGAATTAAGGCTTGAATTGAGGAAAAGCAAATCCTTGAATTAAGGAAAGGAAAAACCTTGAATTAAGGAAAAGAAAAGCCTTGAATTAAGGAAAAGGAAAGCCTTGAATTAAGGAAAAGCAAAGCCAAATGTCTTGAATCCTTGCCTATAAATAGGCAAGGTTTGGAGACAATCAAGGCATCCCATTTTTAGGCTTTCCTAGTTCAATAGAGAGGAAAACAAGGTTTGGAATTCTCAAGCCACAATTCATCCTTTCATGGAGTGAGCTACGGCCGAAGAAGACGAAAGCCGCACGGGATCAACAAAAAGGGCAGTCATTTGATTTTCCTTGTATTTTCTTTTAATTATGTTTAGCTAAATTTTATTTTCCAATCAAGTTTAATTAAGGTTTGATTCCAACAATTGTGAGATTCCGGTAATTTTATTATTTCTTTTATTCTTGAGTATTTATATATTTTCTATGCTTCATTATATTATTGAATTGAATTGTTAGACAAGAGGCCTATTGTTTGATAGTTGAATTCAATATATAGTTATTTAGAATAATTAATCTTTTGTTGATTGTTCTAATTCAAGTGACAAATAACAACATCGAAGGTAATCAACGCCTTAGATTGTATGTTATGAAAATATATAATCTAGCTTAAATAAACACGGCGTTCCGGGTTTCTTGGTTTGTAATTGGGTCTTTTTGAATCTTAATGCAATTAATAGACATAACTCATAGGACGGATCCGAAGGTTGTGTTTGTTAATTAGAGAAATAACTCATAGGACGGATCCGAAGGTTATCGAAAAAGTAAGAAAAGATTGGTTGTTAGAGGACGGATCTTCAACAACTATAACCAATTTATTCAAGATAAAAGAACCTATCTTTTGAATCAATGATCAATTTGAGGAATCAATACCGAAATTAATTCTTGATTGGAAGCTTCTCTTTATTAATTTTTCCTCATATTTTTAATTAGTTATTTAATTTGGTTGGTGTTTTTAATTAAATCTTGTTTAGTTTCGTAATACAAAAACCCCCCTTTATTATTTTATTTAAGGAATAAATCTAACCAATCTCTGTGGATTCGACCCTCTCACTACTTTCTACAGAACTTAGCCGGAGAAGGATTATTTTTGGTGGTTTCGACACCCATCACTTTTCACGAATGGGGTTTTCCTGAACTTAAAGTGCTAAGGTTTTTCAAGCTACCCAATTTGGAATGTTGGAGGGTGGAAAAAGGTGCCCTACCTAAGTTATGTTCATTGATGATCACGGGTTGTCAAAAACTAAAGATGATTCCAGAGGGATTGAAATTTGTTGTGAGTCTTGAAGAATTGGTAATTTATGAAATGCCTGTCAAATTTTGTGACAGGATCAAGATCAAAGACACAAATGGTCGAAAAGGTGACGATTACCACAAAATTCAACATGTTGCTTCAATTTCTGTGGACCGCCCTGTGCAACTCTATTTGCTCGGATCAGTGTCCCTAGATCATAGTATTTTAACCTTTCTAGCTCCTAAATGTAAATCTTTATGATGCCTTTTTCTTTTTTGCTTTTGGGTGCAAAACAATTTTGCATTCCTTATTTTTAAGAATTGAAACATTGAATTTATATAGTCATAACTTTTCTTGCCTCGTTTTACAATATCTTTAACATTAACTGATACTGTTAAATTTATATATACTGTCTTCCGTTCAAATTTCAAAAGTTAAAAAAACTTAAAATACTTTAGAGGTGAAAGAATTAAAAGGGCTAAAACTTTTTAGGTTAAGTTAAGTTGACCTCTTACTATTTATTCTTAGTGTTGTTAAAATTGGATTAGACCAATTACTTTGTTGAGAACTCATTATGAGTGAGTTTGGTTTTCAATGAAAATTGGATTAAAAAAAAAACTAAATTAAAACTATATCAAACCCCAATTTGACCTAGCTTTGACTTGGTAAAAATCTTTATTTTTTTATTGAAAATAAATTTATTTTTTAAGAAAATTATAATTTGACCCCAAAATTTTAAAAAACTCATGTTTTACTTATAAAGTTTTTAATTTTTTAAAATTAAATGCGTTAAATATTTATACAAGAGGATTCTTACAATTTTTAATAGATTCCTTATTGAAAATTTTTTTATACCTTTTTTTCCAAAATATTATTCAATTATACATTTAAAATTTCACATAATTTATACTAATTTCAAATCTGATACACTAAAAAACTAAATAAGTTCTCTCTAGTATATTTGTATATTAGTTTTAATATTTTTATAATTGATTTATATTAGTTACTGATAATGAGATCATCTATTTTTTTTAACTACTATTAATCCGAGCAATCTAACTGGTTAACCCATAACCTCTTAATTTCATTTATTTATTTTCTGATTTGTTTCTAACAACATTGGCTTTAATTGGACTCTCGTTACTTACATGTTTATAGGATCGAATTTTACACAAAATCGATTTATGACAGTAAAATCATATCAGTGGGATCAGATCGTAAGATTCTAAAAAAATTAAGAAAATATAATTTATAAATTATTTTTAAAAGAATTATTAATCAATATATAAATAGATATGTAGAAATTTCATGTATAGTTTATAATTAAGTGATCTTATTTTAATTTTTATTTCTTATAACATTTTATATGATTTTTTCAATATTTTAGTTGTTATCGCAATTAAAAGGTATTTATGTCTAATTTATTTATTTATTGTTAAAAAATAATAAAAATATGATTAAACTAATTAAGTTCTTTATATAATGATAAATCTTAATTTTACTTATATATGAAATTTTTTTTAGAGTAAATTTAACTATATTTTATTCACATAATAAATGTACGATCATAGTTAGAATTGGAATCATTTTAATAAATTTGAATCATAAAATCATAGAATCAATAGAATCGGATTCAAATTTTGAAAACTATGCTAATCATTTGAGCCCCTTCTTCAGTAACACTTTTCCCCAGGTTATGCTTCTCCAGACACAAGACACACCAGGCTTTGGAATAACTTCAAGAAAATCAATATTCTTGCAGTACTTTGCACAGGCGAGGTGAGGAGGCTCTTAGATTTAGGGCTATTATGTCCCTTAGGCAGCGGTCCTGGGCAATAGGAATTACTTTATTATATCGGTACAGAGAAGGAAGAGAGTTGCATATAGATGGACGCAAAAAATTGAGGTGCTAAACAAGTATCCTTTAGGTATGTCCTCTCACTTTACTGGTCTATCCACCCTAATGGTGTATTTATATTAACTAGGCACTAGGGCACTGGTGCTAAATGTTGCAACCCTTTTGGAAATACCATTTTGCCTAAGGCCTTTTATTTAATACCCAATGAAAACCTTTACACTAGAGTAGTTGTTCAAATTTTTCACTTTGAGCTAACTTATGTTATATAGTTGTATTATTTTGCTTCAATTTTCTAGAATGATGTTTTCACTTGTGTTGTTAAAGTCAGACCGAACTAGCCAGTTCGATCAATCTGACCAGAAATTAGCCATGTTATTTTCACCCATGTTGTTTGCACTAGAGTAGTTGTCCAGATTTTTCACTTCGAGCTAACATATGTTTTATAGTTGTATTATTTTTCTTCAATTTCCTAGAGTGATGATTTTATCCATGTTGTTAAAATGGGATTAGACTAGTCATTCGACTGCTCAGACGGGAAATCAATCGTAAATCTAGTTCAGTTTTTGTTAAAAAACCAAATTCTAAAAACTTGGTCAACCTGATTTGACCAGTCAAAATTGGGGTTAATCGGGTTTGATCAAGTCATTACTTTTATTTTTATAGAAAATAAATTCAATTTTTAAAAATTATAGTTTGATTTTAAATTTTTATAAAACTCATTTTTTCTATTCTTTTATGTGAGCATTTTGAACTTTTTACTTATAAAAGTTTTAAATTCTTTAAAATTGAATATATTAAATGCTTATATAAGAGTCTTACAATTTTTAAAATAGATATTACTTAAAATATTTTTATACTTTATTTCATAGAATTATTCAATTATACAATTAGAATTTCATATAATTTATACTAAATTTAAATTTAACTACACTAAAAAATTAAGTAATTTATTTATAATTGTTATGAAATATATGAATGGATATTTATTATATTCATCTCTATCCAATATTTGTTCATATCCCTATCCAATGTATATTCATCATATCTAATAAATATACTTATCTTTATCTAATGTAGGTATTTATCTCTCTCTAGTGTAGGTACTTATCCGTATCTAATGTAAATATTTATCCCTATCTAATGTATGTATTTATCCAAATACATTGATAGGTGCATCATTGTTTTCCTATAAATAGGAACATAGTTTGGTCATTAGAAGGTGTGGCAAAGTGTGGTGAAGAAAAGTGAAATAAGAATTTCTCCTCTAATTTTCCTACTATCTCTTGTGTCTTTCTGCTTTCTCTATTATATACTTTCTCTCTATTCTATTCTATTATATACTTGTGACGTAATATTTTACAACAGGTTATCAGTACGAAGATCTACCAATTGAGTAAGTAATTTTTGCAAGGTAGGAATTCTCTTGATTTTCTTTATCATACTCTATCTATTCTCCATCTTCTTCTATCAATTCTTCATTTTTCTTTTTCTTGATTATGAAATAATTTATCCTTCTGCTTCTGAAGTAGCAGTGGATATTTTTGAAATCTTTCTAATTAATTTAAGGATTCATATTGTTTGCAAGAATTATGGCAAATATTGAAAAGCCCAAATTCCACATCCTGGTGCCTTGACATGGAAATGCACTTTCAAGGGCAAGGTCTCGTTAATGCAATTACAGCAGACAGAACCTCAAATGCAAAAGATAAGACAAATGCACTAATTTTTATTCGTCGTCATTTGCATGTGAGCCTGCAGACTCAATATTTATCCGTTCGAGACCCTCAGACTCTGTGGAAGAGGTTGAAGGATAGGTACGATCATACCAAGACTGTTATCCTCCATCAAGCACAATATGACTAGCAGCATCTCAAGTTGCAAGATTTTAAATTAGTGTCTAACTATAACTCCACTTTATTTGATATTGTTCCTCGGCTTGAGTTATGTAGTGTCAAACTCGCTGATGCGGAACTGTTAGAGAAGACTTTCTCCACTTTCCATGCTTTGAATATTGTATTGCAACAGCAATACCGGTAGCGTCAATTTGCCACATATTCAGAATTGATTTCTGTGCTCCTCATCGCTGAGCAAACTAATGAATTGCTCCTCAAAAATCATGATCTTAGACCTACAGGGTCAAAAGCATTGTCTGAAGCACATGCTAACTCTGAGAAAAATACTAAGGGCAATAAGCGCAGGCATGAACAAAGCCCTCGAAGGGGTAGTAGAAAATTTAACCGCCCTAGGAAATTTAATTCTGGCTCAAATCATGGCAAAGATAAGAAGCTAAAGAAGGTGACTAATGAAAATAATTGCCATCATTGCAGCATGGCTTGGCACTGGTCACGTACTTGTCATACGCCAAGGCACTTTGTTGATCTATACCAGGCATCTTTAAAAAATAAGGGCAAGCATGAAAAATCTCACGCTATTGAAATTAATTCTACTACCACAACCAATGTTGAGACTAACAATATCTCTGTTGGTGAGATGTCCTGACATGATTCCAATCTGAAGGATCGGGAACACTTAGAAAAGTTACTGACGATATGTCTAAGGGATGCTAATTTGGATAGGTGTGCCACGACCCGTTATTTATAAAGAGATAGGAACCTTGGTATAAAACGCCATAACCAACTACACCAAAATTGGTTGATAAATTTAGATCGAACGCCACAAGTTGATAAGTTGTAGATGCCACAACTTGATAAGTTCATTTGAACGCCACAAGTTTTCGAAGAAAACTTGATAAGTTCTAAGTTCTCAAGGAACCCAAAGATGATATAAATTCACAATTTCATTACTCAAAACTTGTTTTTAAAGTAGTACAAAGATACCTATTTATAGGCTAAAATAAGTTTTAAAAACTATTAAATCCTAAATATCTTAGTCTAGAAGAAATAAATATTACTTTTGACTTTCTAACTTCTAGACTAGACTTTAACAAGACCAATAAAAATTCTGCATTTTAATACATTAATTATGCATAATTCTAGATGATATGTTGGCTGAAATCAAGGCTCATTGGAATGGTACATTGACCAAGTGTTGGAATGAGTAGGTTCATACATCTTGAGTTGGCTTCCAAGACTTCATTAAATTCTTCTTTGACTGAATTTTCCAAGGCTGAATTTCATCTTTTAATGCCTCAAAATGGATGATTGACCATGGAATCTGAAGTCTTCAACACTTGACTACGTGAATAATTGTTGGCTAGAATTTGGACTATCTTTTGGACCAAAATTAATCTTTGACTTGGATCATGAACACTTGAACTTGGACCGACGCTCCATTGAATTGGATGGGAAGTTGGGGTCAAGTTCACATCTCTGGCCACAGAGTTCTCATCTTTAGCTCCAAGTTCGCATCTTTATGCCGAAGGTCGGGAAGTCAGAGCCGCACATCTTTGAGTCGAAGGTCGGGAAGTCAGAGCCGAGTTCACATCATTCCCCTCATCTTGAGAAGGATTTGTCCTCAAATCTTCAGCACCAATATGATAGAGACTTAAGTCAGAAATATTGAAGACATTATGAACATTGTACTCACTAGGCAAATCAAGTCTATAGGCATTGTCATTGATGCGCTCGAAAACTTGAAAAGGTCCATCTCTTCTTGGTTGCAACTTGGATTTTCTTTGTGTTGCGAACCTTTCTTTCCTCAAGTGCAACCAAACCCAATCTCCCGGTTCAAAGATGAGCTTATGACTCCCCTTGTTGGTTGCTTGTTCATATCTTCGCGTCTTCTTTTCAATATTAAGTCTTGCCTTCTCATGTATTTGCTTCACAAATTCAGCATTCTTTTTGCCATCTAAATTCAATCTCTCACTCACAGGTGAAGGTGTTAGATTTATTGGAGATAATGGATTAAAACCATAAACAATCTCAAAAGGAGAAAATTTAGTAGCGGAATGCACATTCCTATTATATGCAAATTCAACATGAGGTAAACAAACATCCCAAGTCTTAATATTCTTACCAATGATCGACCTCAACAAAGTAGATAAAGTACGATTTACAACTTCAATTTGGCCGTCAGTCTGAGGATGACAAGTAGTAGAAAACAAGAGTTTTGTACCCAATTTTCCCCACAAAGTTTTCCAAAAATAACTCAAAAATTTGGTGTCTCGATCAAAGACTATGGTTCTTGGCATGCCATGCAAACGAACAATTTCTTTAAAGAATAAATCAGCAATGTGTGATGTATCATTCGTTTTGTTGCATGCAATGAAATGAGCCATCTTTGAAAACTTGTCAACAATCACAAAAATTGAATATTTTCCATGCTTAGTTCTCGGTAAACCCAAAACAAAATCCATTGAAAGATCAACCCATGGCTCCTTTGCAATTGGCAAAGGTGTGTATAAGCCATAAGGTTGGATATTTGATTTTGCCTTTTTGCAAATGATGCAATTTTCACAAATGTTTACAACATTACTTTTCATTTTTGGCCAAAAGAAATGCTCTTGCAAAATTGCCAAAGTCTTAGCTATGCCAAAATGTCCCATAAGTCCCCCATCGTGTGCTTCCCTAACTAACACTTCACGTAGAGAAGAGTTAGGAATGCAAAACTTGGATTCTTTAAACAAAAATCCATCATGCTTAAAGAACTTCTCAAACGAACATTTTTTACAAGCTTAGAACACTTGACCAAGATCAAAATTATCATGATACAACTCTTTAATTTGTTCAAAGCAAAGTAATTCAAGAGAAGAAAGCAAGTCATACCTCTTAGAGAGTGCATCAGCTACAACATTCTCTTTACCTTTTGTATATCGAATGACATATGGAAAGGTCTCAATGAACTTCATCCATCTTGCATGCCTTTTGTTGAGTTTATATTGGCTTTTCAAGAACTTCAATGATTCATGATCAGTGTTGATCACGAACTCTTTAGCCCATAAGTAGTGTTGCCACGTCTTTAATGCTCGGACCAAGGCGTACAACTATTTATCATAGGTAGGATAGTTCAGAATTGCGTCACTTAGCTTCTCGCTAAAGTATGCCATGGGTCTTCCTTCTTGCATCAAGACAGCACCTACTCCAACACCTGAAGCATCACACTCAACTTCAAATGTTTTATCAAAATTAGGCAAAGATAGCAAATGAGCGTTGATTAATTGAAATTTAAGCTTTTGAAAAGCTTGCTCCTGCTCTTTTTCCCAATTGAATCCCACATTCTTTTTGATGATCTCGGTCAAAGGTGTAGCCAAAGTGCTAAAGTTCTTGACAAATCTCCTATAAAAACTTGCAAGGCCATGAAAACTTCGCACTTCACGAACACTTTTGAGAGTTGGCTATTCTTGAATTGCTTTCACCTTTTCCATGTCAACTAAAATACCATTAGCACTAATAATATAACCAAGAAAATTTACTTCATTAGTGCAAAAGTTACACTTTTTCAAATTGGCATAAAACTTCTCCTCCCTGAGCACACTTAACACACATGTTAGATGTTCAAGATGATCATTCAAACTTCTTGAATACACTAAAATGTCATCAAAATAAGCAACCACAAATTTTCTAATGAATTTTCTCAAAACATGATTCATCAAGAGCATAAAAATACTTGGAGCGTTAGTTAGGCCCAAAGGCATCACTAACCATTCATACAATCCATGTTTTGTTTTAAAAGCAATTTTCCATTCATCACCTGTTTCATCCTAATCCACTTTTCAAATCAATTTTGGAAAAAATAATTGCTCCACATAATTCATCAAGCAAATCATCTAATCGAGGAATAGGATGGCGATGTTATTGTTATGTTGTTCACAACACGACAGTCTATACACATCCTCTAAGTTCCATCCTTCTTTGGCACCAATAGAACTGGTACGGCACATGGACTCATACTTTCCCGAACCCATCCTTTACCCAACAAGTCTTCAACTTGCCTTTGAAACTCTTTGGTCTTTTCGGGACTCGTTCTATAGGCAGGTTTGTTCGGAATTGATGCTCCCGGAACAAAGTCGATTTGATGCTCAATACCATGAAGTGGTGGCAATCCCTTTGTAACTTCTTTTGGAAATATATCTTCAAAGTCCTACAAAATAGATACAATACTACTCGGTAGTTCACCAGCCAAGTCGTTAGTACTCAAATGAGCCTCTTTAAACAAAATCAGTACAAAAAGAAGTTGAGAATTTAAAGCACTTCAGATCTCTCTTCTTTTTTTTTTTTTTGCAAACACACAGAATTTTTCTTCTTTTTCACTCAGAATGAATGCTTCTTTTCTCTCCTTTTTCTTTTCAATCTTTGCTTTGCCACTCATCTATTTTTCATTTTGCTTTTTCTCTTTCTTTTTCTTCTGCTTACTTTTTTTTGCATCTTCTTGTAACCTCACTTGATCTTCATACATTTGATTAGGAGTCATAGGAACAAGAGTTACATTTCTTTGATTATGAACAAGAGTACTTGTTAGTAAAACCATTGTGACTAACTCGTCGATCATATTGCCTTGGCCTCCTCAACAACAAATGGCTTGCTTGCATGGGAACCACATCACAAATCACTTCATCTTCATATTTTCCAATGCAAAATGGCACCTTTACTTGCTTGGGAATGTGAACTTCTCCACAATCACTAAGCCATTGAAGTTTATATGGCTTCGGGTGCTTTGTTGTAGACAATCCTAACTTTTCAACCATAGAAACACTAGCTACATTAGTACAACTTCCACCATCAATTATGACACTACATACCTTCCCATTAACGTAACATCTTGTGTGAAAAATGTTCTCCCATTGTGCCTTTTCGTCCTCCTTGACTTGCAAATTAAGGATTCGCCTAGTAACCAACAATTCACCATGAACTGGTAGCTCATCTTCTTCTAACTCTACAAGAGATGGCATGGAATCTGATTCTTGCTCATTTTCTGTTTCATATTCTCCATCATCCCTTATCACAATTGCAAGCTTATTTGGACATTGGCTTGCATAATGACCCTTGCCTTGACACTTAAAACATTTAATGTCACGAGTTCAAGAAGTAGAGGGTTCATTGTTACCTTTCGACGTTCTTTCCTTTGGGTTGTTTTTGCTGGTTTTGAGAAAGTTGTAGACTTCTCATCCTTTTTTGAAGTACTTGTCTTCCAAGTACTTTGAGTGTACCACCACTTCTCTTGAGTTGTTACTCCACTTTGACAATCGTGTGCACCATATCTTACAACTCTACATAATGGTACATTTCCACTCGATTTTGGATGTCATGGTTCAAACCATTCAAAAATCTTGCCATGGTTGCTTCCCGATCTTTCTCCACGTTGGCTCTTATCATAGTAACCTCCATTTCTTTGAAATAATCTTCCACACTTCTGCTTTCTTGCCTCAAGCCTTGAAGCTTGTTGTAGAGATCCCTATAGTAATGGTTAGGCACAA
Organism: Gynochthodes officinalis; assembly: GCA_020080225.1. NCBI lineage: Eukaryota > Viridiplantae > Streptophyta > Magnoliopsida > Gentianales > Rubiaceae > Gynochthodes > Gynochthodes officinalis. The sequence continues at coordinate 34,857,987 of CM034619.1, read as the reverse complement.
ATCTTTTTCTCATTATTGCTTTCATTTCCTTCCAAGTCTCCATAGGTCTTTCACCATTTCTTCTCCTACTCATCACAAATTGATCCCACCATGTTAATGCATAATCGAAAAAATCAGTGACGGCAAGTTTTACCTTTTTGAGATCGGAGTAGTGGTGACAATAAAACACAAATTTCATCTTTTTCTCCCATTCAATATATGACTGTGGGTCGGATCATCCTTGAAAAAGAGGAATTTTCATCTTGATGGCACTAAGGTTGTTGTCTTCATTTTACCTTCTCCAAGTTGTTCTTCTAGTGCGCCCAAAAAATTCCCTATCAAATTCATCATCAACTTCATCAAGCTTTTCATCTCCCACCCCTTGTGTCTTACGCCTTCTTTGGATGTTGGAGGCATGTGAAGGAGCCATTTGAGATTCCGCCTCCAATTGATCAATTCTTTCATGCAAGGGTTCAAGTTCTTGCCGTAGTAATCTTTTTATTTCTCCCATCAAGGCTTCAATTTGTAAATTTTGTGGATGATTTTCCTCATTGGAATGGTGAGACATTCTGGAAATCCTGCAAGAAAAATCCTCACAAATAATATTCACTCCACTCACACTCAAATTTTCTCACAAATGTGGTTTACACTCGTTACCCCTTTTAAGGTTCTTATTGAACTTACTTGAACAATTATCAAGTTAGAGTGTGACTTTCACAACTAAAACTTATCAAATAATTTTTGTGTTCTTTAAAGTTGTGAAATTAAATACCAAGGAATCAGAAAAGATTGCAACTTGAAAGATAAATAAAGATAAGAAGAGTAGTGAACTAGATGAACAATGGGAATTTATCCAAGGTTGATTGAGAAGAACTTTGTTGATGAAACTGTTGGCAACTTGGATAACAAGAGAAAAGAATATTAGCTATTAAAGGACTCACAACTTCAAGAAATGATTTTTTTTTGTATCCACTCCTTCCTTTTTTTTAAAATAATTTAATACTCGGCTAGAATTTTTTTTTAAAAAAATATTTCAACCTTTGTCTTTTTTTTTTTTTTGGAAAGAATTAAAAAAAGAAGTGCAGATGAGAAAGTGACTCCTTAAATTCCAAAAATCACTGCTAGGAACCTCGCCCAACCCGTGACAAAACCCGCTAACAAAAATGTGAGTATTGATTTATAAAATCAAAACCCATTGCTAGGAACCTTGCCAACCTGCGACAAAACCCGCTAACAAAAATGTGAATATTGATTTATAAAATCAAAACCCATTGCTGGGAACCTTGCCAACCTGCGACAAAGCCCGGTAACAAAAATGTGAATCTTGATTTTCAAGAAAGTCAAGAATAAGAAAGGATAAAATCAAAAAGGAAAACAAAAGATATGCAACCCCTTAGAGATAGGCTTTGATACCAAATGACGTGATTCCAATTCGAACGATCGGAAACACTTACAAAAGTTGCCCATGATATATCTAAGGGATGCTAATTTGGATAGGTGTAAACCGCGACCCACTATCTATAAAGAGATAAGAGCTTTGGTATAAAATGCCACAACCAACTATACCAAAATTGGTTGATAAGTTTAGATCGAACGCCACAAGTTGATAAGTCATAGATGCCACAACTTGATTAGTTCATTTGAATGCCACAAATTTTCGAAGAAAACTTGATAAGTTCTAAGTTCTCAAGGAACACAAAGATGATATAAACTCACAATTTCATTACTCAAAGCTTGTATTCAAAGTAGTACAAAGATGCCTATTTATAGGCTAAAATAAGTTTTAAAAATAATTAAATCCTAAATATCCTAGTCTAGAAGAAATAAATATTAATTTTGACTTTCTAACTTCTAGACTAGATTTTAACAAGACCAATAAAAATTCTGCATTTTAATACATTAATTATGCATAATTCTAGATGATATGTTGGCTGAAATCAAGGCTCATGGGAATGGTACGTTGACCAAGTGTTGGAATGAGTAGGTTCATGCATCTTGAGTTGGCTTCCAAGACTTTATTAAATTCTTCTTTGACTGAATTTTTCAAGGCTGAATTTCGTCTTTTAATGTCTCAAAATGGATGATTGACCATGGAATATGAAGTCTTCAACACTTGACTACGTGAATAATTGTTGGCTGGAATTTGGATCATCTTTGGGACTAAAATTAATCTTTGACTTGGATCAAATGCACACTTGAATTTGGACCGGCGCTCCATTAAATTGGATGGGAAATTGGGGCCAAGTTCGCATCTCTGGCCACAGAGTTCTCATCTTTGACTCCAAGTTCACATCTTTGAGCCGAAGGTCGGGAAGTCTGAGCCGCACATCTTTGAGTCGAAGGTCGGGAAGTCAGAGCCGAGTTCACATCATGTCCCTTGTTCCTGAAGTAGCAAATGCATCCTTGGATATCTCTAATTTCTTTGAGGACCTCTAATTGCTTTAATCAAGCATTAGATGAGATGTCTTGAATAATTTCTTTCTAGTTGATTTCCTTTAAATATATTACTTTTATTATTTCTCTAATTTGGTTATGTAATAAAATGTTTATGAACCTTATATGACATTTATTATTTAATTTGATCACATAACTAATATGCAAATTTTATGATACTTGACACCTGAAGTTGTCAACGCAAGTGCAAATAGGAAATTCTAAGAAAAAGGAAGATGTTTGTTTACTTGATTGATTAGCCCCTGCAATGGCTATATAGCTCGATTGAGAGGGAGATATTATGAACTATGCATTGCACTCTTTTTCCCTTCTGATCGGTTTTTTCCCACAGGGTTTTTTCGACTTAAGGTTTTTAACGAGGCAACTGATGCATCCATAAAAGGGGAATATCATAAGATTTGTGCTCTGTACTTTTTTTCCCTTTTGTCCAGTTTTTTTCCCACTGGATTTTTCTAGCTTAAGGTTTTTAATGAGACAGTATCATGCATATTCGTAAAATAATGAATACAATGAATATTCAAAGGGAAGTGTTATGAAATACATGAATGGATATTCATTAGATTCATCCCTATCTAATATTTGTTCATATCCCTATCCAATGTATATTCATCATATCTAATGAATATACTTATCTCTATCTACTGTAAATATTTATCCCTATCTAATGCATATATTTATCCAAATACATTGATAAATACATCATTGTTTTCCTATAAATAGGAGCATAATTTGGTCATTAAGAGGTGTGGTAAAGTGTGGTGAAGAAAAGTGAAATAAGAATTTCTCCTCTAATTTTTCTACTATCTCTTCTGTCTTTCTACTTTCTCTATTATATACTTTCTCTCTATTCTGTTCTATTATATACTTGTGACGCAATATTCTACAACAACAATATATTTATATATTAGTATTAATATTTTTATAATTAATTAATATATATTACATTTTAATTTATATTTGGTATTTTTTTTACTGTTGATATAACCGATTAACCTCTAACCTTTTGACATTATCCATTTTCACTCCGATTCTTACAACAATGGTTTTCACTAGCTTTTAAAAAGTTAAGTTTGTCAATTGCCATCTTGATGTGTATGGGTTAGGTACACAGGTTACGTGGGTCAAATCTGTTAAGTCCACAAAGTAATTAGAAACAAGACTCAAAGGCCTAGACCTTTGAGGCAAGCGAAATTCTGGACTTTTGACTCAAAGATCCGGACCTGTGAGTCTAGCATAGTTCGAGACCTTGAAGTTAAAGATCCAGACTTTCATGAAGCGCACAGTTTCGGATCTTATAGTCAGAGGCTGGGACCTTTGCGTCATTTACAATTGCATAATCCCCACTTAACTCCAGCATCCCATTCTCATAATACACTAAGCTAGATTCGTGAGTCTCAAGGGACCACGTGATAACACAATAGAACCGTGCTTATCCATAAGCACGTAACTAGAGCCTGTGATTGCGGAATAGTAATAGCAACGTATAATCAGGAGGAGCATTCGCGATTCAGCAATCTATCACCGTTAGAGAATCCCATCAATGACGGGAGGAGATAGATAAAACCAGAAAAGATCTTCAGGTATGGGACAAGTTGAAATCATTGAGAAAACCATTATACTCTAGGAAAAAAGAGCTAACTTAGGCATCGGAGAGTTTACTTCGGAGAACCCCTCCAAGACTTGTTTTGCAGGAATCACCATTGGTAATCACCTAGAAGCTCTTGGATCGTGACAATCGGATCGGATCGTTAGCAGCTGCGGATTAGGCTTTATCATGTGGTGCCGTCTGTGGGAATTGTGGTTCTTTAATCTCAAAAGGCATATTCGCGCTGTTGCTTTCGGTTCTATATCATCAACATGGTAGGTACCTGATCTAGAGGGCAGAAGGCTGGCGAAGGAACTAGCCAAGTAAGAGCACCACGTAGCTGTTCTGGACCAAGGGCAGATGATCCGTTACGCTTGGACGACATCCTCAAGCGATCGGAACGTCACTCTGAACATATCGGTGGAACCTCCCGGCAAAAATCTTCAAACATAGACAAGTCCTTGGCGCATTAGTAAATGGAAGAAGATGAGCGAGCCTTTGTTGAGTTTCATCGTGCCCAGTTTGAAGAGTTCTGGAGAAATAGACATTCTTCGCGTCACCGGGAGAATAAGTCTAATCAAGACAAGCGTGAGGAAATTCGTCGTAAGAGAGGTGAGGGGAGAAATGATGATAATGTCTCTTGCGCAAACAACAACTATGAGAATGAACATCCTAAGGTGAAGCCTAACCCTAAATGCCCCCGGCATGATATTTTCCTCCGATCAGTAATCAAGTGGAGGATGACATATATGGTTTGCTGGGATCTGATGATGAAGGAGATGTTCTATCCCCATTTACGCCCCATATCATGCAATATCCAACCCCGGCGGGGTTTAAAATGCCTGATGGCATCTTATCTTATGAGGGGGATACCGACCCCATAGATTTCTTGTCGCGATTTAAATATGAGATGGACTTAAAAAACGCTCCAATGGAGGTCATATGCAAAGCTTCCCCATATATTTGAGCAGAAAAGCGCGAGTGTGGATAGATGGTGATGTGATTTCGATCCGAATGATTGGGAACGCTTAGAAATTGCCCAGGATATGTCTAAGGGAAGCTTTGATTGAATGGTGTAAACCGCAACCCACTACCTATGAAAGAGATAGGAACCTTGGTATAAAAACGCCACAACCAATTACACCAAAAATTGGTTGATAAGTTTGTACGAACGCGACAAGTCTCCAAGGAGAACTTGATAAGTTCTAAGTTCTTAAAGAACCAAATGAGATAAACTCACAATTTCTATTGCTCAAACTTGTTTTCAAAGTAGTAAAAAGATGCCTATTTATAGGCTAAAATAAGTCTTAAAAGTAAATAAATAAATCCTAAATATTCTAGTCTAGAAGAAATAAATATTAATTTGACTTTCTAACTTCTAGACTAGACTTTGACAAGACTAATAAAATTCTTCATTTTAATCTATGAATTATGCATAATTCTATATGATATGTTGGATGAAATCAAGATACATTGGATTAGTACGTTGACCAAATGCTGGAATGAGTAGGTTCATACATCTTGAGTTAGCTTCCAAGACTTCATTAATACTCATTTGACTAAATTTTCCAAGGCTGAATTTCGTATTTTATGCCTCAAAATGGATGATTGACCATGGAATTTGAAGTTTTCAACACTTGACTACGTGAATAATTGTTGGTTGGAATTTGGACCAACTTTGGACTAAAATTGATATTTGACTTGGATAAGATGCACACTTGACCTTGGACCTTCACTCCATGGAATTGGATGGAAAGTTGGGGCCAAGTTCGCAGCTCTGGTCACAGAGTTCGCATCTTCGCTCGCAGGTCGGGAAGTGTGAGCCGAGTTCACATCATTCCCCTCCTCTTGAGAGGGATTTGTCCTCAAATCTTTAGCACCTGCATGATAGAGACTTAAGTCAGAAATATTGAAGACATTATGAACATCGTACTCACTTGGCAAATCAAGTCTGTAGACATTGTCATTGATGCACTCTAAAACTTGAAAAGGTCCATTTCTTCTTAGTTGCAACTTGGATTTTTTTTTTGTGTTGGGAACCTTTCTTTCCTCAAGTGCAACCAAACCCAATCTCCCGGTTCAAAGATGAGCTTATGACTTGTTGGCTTGTTGTTCATATCTTCACGTCTTCTCTTCGATGTTGAGTCTTGCCGTCTCATGTATTTGCTTCACAAATTCTGTATTCTTTTTACCATCTAAATTCAATCTCCACTCATAGGCAAAGGTGTTAGATCCATTGGAGATAATGGATTAAAACCATAAACAATCTCAAAAGGAGAAAATTTAGTGGCAGAATGCACATTCCTATTATATGCATATTCAACATGAGGTAAACTAACATTCCAAGACTTAGTATTCTTACCAATGATCAATCTCAATAATGTAGATAAGGTATGATTAACGACCTCAGTTTGGCCATCGGTTTGTGGATGACAAGTTGTAGAAAACAACAGTTTTGTCCCTAATTTCCCCCACAAAGTCTTCCAAAAATAACTTAGAAATTTTGTATCTCGGTTGAATACAATGGTTCTCGGCATTCCACGCAAACGAATTACTTTTTTAAAGAACAACTCAGCCATATGTGATGCATCATTCATTTTATTGCATACAATGAAATGCGCCATTTTTGAAAATTTATCAACTACCACAAAAATTGAATCTTTCCCATTTTTAGTTCTCGGTAAACCCAAAACAAAATCCATTGAAAGATCAACCCATGGTTCTTTTGGAATTGGCAAAGGTGTGTATAAGCCATGACGTTGGACCTTTGATTTTGCTTTCTTGCAAATAACACAGTCTTCACAAATTTTCACAACAAGGCTTTTCATTTTTGGCCAATAAAAATGTTTTTGCAAAATTGTCAAAGTTTTTGCTATGCCAAAGTGTCCCATAAGTCCCCCACCATGTGCTTCCCTAACTAACAATTCATGCATAGAAGACTTAGGAATGCAAAGCTTGGACTCTTTAAATAAAAACCCATCATGCTTATAAAATTTTTCATATGAACCTTTTTCACATGCTTGGAATACTTGACAAAAATCAGAATCATCACAATATAATCCTTTAATTTGCTCAAAGCCAAGTAATTTAGAATCTAATGAAGTCAATAAGGCATACCTCCTAGAGAGTGCATCGGCTACAACATTCTCTTTACCTTTCTTATATTGGATGACATATGAAAAGGTCTCAATGAATTCCATCCATCTCGCATGCCTTTTGTTAAGCTTATGTTGGCCTTTCAAAAATTTCAATGATTCATGATCAGTGTGGATCACGAATTCTTTAGCCCATAGATAGTGTTGCCATGTCTTCAAGGCTCGGACCAGCGCATACAGCTCTTTGTCATAAGTCGGATAGTTCAGAGTTGTCCCACTTAGCTTCTAGCTAAAGTATGCCACAGGTCTTCCTTCTTGCATCAAGACAGTGTCTACTCCAACACTTGAAGCATCACACTCAACTTCAAATGTTTTATCAAAATTAGGCAAAGAAAGTAAATGAGCGTTGGTTAATTGAAATTTAAGCTTTTGAAAAGCTTGCTCCTACTCTTCTTCCCATTTGAATCCCACATTCTTCTTCATGACTTCGGTTAATGGTGTAGCCAAGGTGCTAAAATTTTTGACGAATCTTCTATAGAAACTTGCAAGGCCATGGAAGCTTCGCACTTCGCTAACACCTTTGGGAGTCGGCCATTCCTGAATTGCCTTTACTTTTTCCATGTCAACTGAGATACCATTAGCACTTACAATATAACCAAGAAAACTTACTTCATTAGTGCAAAAGGTACACTTTTTCAAATTGGCATAAAGCTTTTCCTCTCTGAGCACACTTAACACACATGTTAAATGTTCAAAATGATCATTCAAACTTCTTGCATACACTAAAATGTCATCAAAATAAACAACCACAAATTTTCCAATGAATTTTCTCAAAACATGATTCATCAAGCGCATAAAAGTGTTTGGTGCGTTAGTTAAGCCGAAAGGCATTACTAACCATTCATACAATCCATGTTTTGTTTTAAAATCATTTTTCCATTCATCACCTATTTTCATCCTAATCTGATGGTAACCACTTTTCAAATCAATTTTGGAAAACACAATTGAACCACATAATTCATCAAGTAAATCGTCTAATCGAGAAATTGGATGGCGATATTTTACCGTAATATTATTCACGGCTCGACAATATATGCACATCCTCCACGACCAATCTTTCTTTGGTACTAATAGGACTGGTACAGCACACGGACTCATGCTTTCCCAAACCCAACCTTTATTCAACAAGTCTTCAACTTGTCTTTGAAGTTCTTTAGTGATGTGAACTCGACTCGCATTTCCCAACTTGCGACTCAAAGATGCGTAGAGCACATTTCCCGACATTCGATTCACACTTCCTGACCTGCGAACGAAGATAAGAACTCTGCGACGCACACTTTCCGATCTTCGGCTCACACTTCCCGACCTGCGAGCGAAGATGGGAACTCTGCAACGCACACTTCCTGACCTTCGGCTCACACTTCCCGACTTACAAGTGAAGATGAGAACTTTGAGACTAGAATTGCAAACTCTTCAACCAGAGCTACGAACTTGGCCCCAATTTTCCATCTAATTCAATGGAGCGAAGGTCCCAGTTCAAGTGTGCATCTTATCCAAGTCAAAGATCAATTTTAGTCCAAAGTTGGTCTAAATTCCAGCCAAACAATTATCTACGTAGTCAAGTGTTGAAGACTACAAATTCAATGGTCAAGCATCTATTTTGAGGCCTTGAAGGACAAAATTCTGCCTTGGAAAAATTCAGTCAAAGGAATATTAAAGAAGTCTTGAAGGCTAACTCAAGATGCATGAACCTACTCATTCCAACACTTGGTCAAAGTACCAATCCAATGTATCTTGATTTCAGCCAACATATCATCTAGAAATATGCATAATTCGTCGATTAAAATGCAGAATTTTATTAGTTTTGTCTAGAAGTTGGAAAGTCAAATTATTATTTATTTCTTCTAGACTAGAATTTATTTATTTCTTTTCAAGACTTATTTTAGCCTATAAATAGGCATCTTTGTACAACTTTGAAAACAAGCTTTGAGTAATAGAAATTGTGAGTTTATCTCATTTGGTTCTTTAAGAACTTAGAACTTATCAAGCTCTCCTTGGAGACTTGTGGCGTTCGTACAAACTTATCAACCAATTTTTGGTGTAATTGGTTGTAGCGTTTTTATACCAAGGTTTCTATCTATTTCATAGATAATGGGTTGCGGTTTACACCATCTAGTCTAAGCTTCCCTTAGACATATCCCAGGCAATTTCAAGCGATCCTTCCAATTGTGAGTCACAATTTCGGGGTCGAAATCACATCATTTAGTCTCTTCAGTACTCGTCCTATAAGCAGGTTTATTTGGAATGGAAGCTCCTGGGACGAAGTCAATTTGGTGTTCAATACCACGAAGTGGTGGCAATCCCTTCGAAACTTTTTCTAGAAATACATCTTCAAAGTCCTGCAAAATAGATACAATACTGCTCTGTGGTTCACCAGCCAAGTCATTAGTACTCAAATGAGCCTCTTTAAACAAAATCAGCACAAAAGGAAGTTGAGAATTTAAAGCACTTCGGATCTCTTTCTTTTTTGCAAACACACAGAATTTTTGTTCTTTTTTACTCAGAATGAATGTTTCTTCTCTCTCCTTTTTCTTTTCAATCTTTGTTTTACCGCTCAACTCTTTCTCATTTTTCTTTTTTCCTTTCCTCTTTTTTCTTCTTACTTTTTTTTTGTATCTTCTTGTAACCTCGCTTGATCTTCATAGATTTGATTAGGAGTCATAGGTACAAGAGTTACATTTATTTGATTATGAACAAAAGAGTATTTGTTAGTGAAACCATCATGTCAGACTCGTCTATCATATTGCTATGGCCTCCCCAACAACAAATGGCTTACTTGCATAGGAACCACATCACACATCACCTTGTCCTCATACTTCCCAATACGAAATGGCACATTCACTTGTTTGGAAACTCGGACTTCTCTACAATCATTGAGCCATTGGAGCTTGTATGGCTTCGAATGCTTGATCATTGGCAACACTAACTTTTCAACCATAGAAACACTAGCTACATTGGTACAACTTCCACTATCAATTATGACACTACAAACCTTTCCATTGACGTAGCATCGGGTGTGGAAAATGTTCTCAATTTGTGCCGCTTCGTCTTCCATGACTTGCACACTAAGAACTCGCCTTGTTACCAATAGCTCACCTTGGACTGGCTCCTCATCTGATTCGACAAGAGCTGGCATGGAGTCGGATTCATCTTCATCTTCTGTCTTGTACTTTCCATCATCCCTTATGATCATTGCAAGCTTGTTCGGACATTGGCTTGCGATGTGACCCCTGCCTTGACATTTAAAACATCTAATGTCACGTGTTCGAGAGGTAGAAGGATCATTGTTACCTTTCGACATTGTCTCCTTTGGAGTCGTCTTGGTTGACTTCTAGGAAGTCGTAAGTCGTTCCTCCTTCTTTGGAGTACTTGTCTTCCAAGTACTTTGACGCACACTATCTCCTCTTTTGAGTTGTTACTCTACTTTGATAGCCGTATGTACCATATCGTGTAACTCCACATAATGGTACATCTCAACTCGGTCTTGAATGTCTCGGTTCAGTCCATTCAGGAATCTAGCCATGGTGGCTTCTTGGTCTTCTTCTACATTGGCTCTTATCATCGCAACCTCCATTTCTTTGAAATAATCTTCCACGCTTCGGTTTCCTTGCTTAAGCCCTTGAAGCTTATTACAAAGGTCTCGGTAATAGTAACTAGACACAAGTCTCTTTCGCATGATTGCTTTCATTTCTTCCCAAGTTTCAACAGATCTTTCACCATTTCTTTTCCTACTTAGCACCAATTGATCCCACAATGTTAGTGCATAATTGGAAAACTCAATGACAGCAAGTTTTACCTTTTTGAAGTCAGAATATTGGTGACAATCAAACACAAACTCCATCTTTTTCTCCCACTCAATGTAAGCCTTCGAGTCGGATCTACCATGACAAGGAGAAATTTTCATCTTGATGGCATTAAGATTGTTATCGTTTTTTTGGTCTTCTTTAAGTTGGTTTTCTAGTGCGTCCCAAAGATTCCCTATCAAACTCATCATTTTCTTCATCAAGCTCTTTATTTTCCACCCCTTGTGTTTTTCGCCTTCTTTGGATGTTGGAGGTGTGGGAACGAGCCATTTGTGATTCTTCCTCCAATTGATCAATTCTTTCATGCAAAGGTTCAAGTTCTTGCTGTAGTAATCTTTTTATTTCTCCCATTAAAGCTTCAACTTGTAAGTTTTGTGGATGATTTTCCTCATTAGAATGGTGAGATATTTTGAAATTCCTGCAAGAAAAATCCTCACAAATAATATTTACTCCACTCACACTCTCGTTATCTTGCTTAAGGTTCTTATGGAACTGAACAATTACCAAGGGAGAGAGTGACTTTCACAACTAAACTAATCAAACAATTTTTATGTTCTTAAGTTGTGAAGATGAATACCGATGTATATGGGTTCACCACACCAACAGATCTGGACCTGTGCACCAAATGTAGATCGAGACCTGTGCACTTAACACAGTTAGGGACCTGTGAGATCTGGACCTGTGCGTCCAATACAGATCGGGACCTGTGCATTCAGGACAGTTCGGGATCTGTGAGTCCCGAACAGATCCAGACAGTTGTAAACCCGGATCTTTGGGAGACGCTCAGTTCCAGACTTGTAAGCCAAAGGCCGAGACCCTTACATTGTTTATAATTGAATGATTTTTACTTAACCGCAGAGTTCCGTTCCTATAACATACTAAGGTAAATTCATGGGTCTTAAAAGATCACGTGATAATAGCAGAGCTGTGTTTATCCATAAACACGTAATCAAAACCTGTAATCACGGGACGATAACAACGACGCTCTAAGAGGAGAAACATTCGCAATTCAGCAATCTACAACCGTTACAGAATCCTATGATTAAAGGTAAGAAGGGGATAAAAATCAAAGAAGACCACCAAGTATGGATAAGTGAAAACTAGCTAAGAAAAATACTATACTCTGACAAAAGTTCTGACTTTAGCATTGGAGAATCTTCCCCAGAGAACCCTTCCGGGATTTGTTTTGCAGGAATCACCATTCTTGTTCACTTGGAAGCTCTTGGGTCGTGATAACAAGATCGAATCGTTGACAGTAGCGGATTACAGCTTCATCATTTGGCGCCGTCTATGGGAAACTTTTTATTCTTAGAAGATATATTCGTTCTGTTGCTTTCCGTTCTTTATCATTAACATGGTAGGAACCCGATCAGGACGAAGAGCTGGTGAAGGAACTAGTCAAGGAGGAGCGCCACGTAGTCGCTCTAGGCCAAAGGCAGATGACCCTTTACTTTTGGACGACATTCCTGAACAATCAAAACTTCATTCCGAACATACTAATGGAACATCTAGACAAAAGTCTCAAAACCCAGACAAGTCTTTTGCACATCAGCAGATGGAAGAAGATGAACAAGCCTTTGTGGAGTTGCACCACGCTCAGTTAGAAGAATTTTGCAAGAATAGACATCTATCTCGTCAGCGGGAGAATAGATCCAATCCAAATAATAGCGAGGAAGTCCGTCGTAAAAGGGAAGAAGGAAGAAACGATGATAATATTTCTCATGCAGGCAATAATTATGAGAATGGAAATGCTAGGATAAGGCCCGACCTAAACGCCTACGACACGATGACTTTCCTCTAATCAGCAATTGTGTGGCCAATGTATATACGGTTTGTTGGGATCTGATGAGAAAGAAGACGTTCCTTCCCTGTTTACGTTTCACATCATACAATATCCAACTTCGGTAGGTTTCAAGATGCCGAATGGCATTCCATCTTATGAGGGGGATACTGACCCCTTGGATTTTTTATCGCGCTTCAAATACGCAATGAATTTCAAAAACGCTCCGATGGAAGTGATGTGCAAAGTCTTCTCCATATATCTGAGTGGAAAAGCGTGTGTATGGATTGATGATCTCCCCCGTAACAGCATTTCATCATTTAGGAGGTTAGCCCAACTTTTTCATACCCGTTTTTTCCAGAGAAAGAAATTTCATAAGTCTGCAGCGGATTTGATGAATCTCAAGCAAGTAAAAGACGAATCTCTAAAATCCTACGTGGAAAGATTCAAGGCAAGCATGTTGATGCCAAGGGAGTGCACGCTATATAAGCTGCAGACTTGCCATCCACTAACCCCAAGGTAATACCTCAGGGAAGTGGGAGCAATGATACCAATGTGCTTGCTGAAAATCCTACACCTCACAGTTTTGATAATGCTGAACTGATGCCAATTGAACCTTGCGAAATCACTGATGCGGTTGAAGAGATCAACTTAGATCCCAGACATCCAAAGAGAACAATAAAGGTAGGAGCCACTTTGTCCGTAAAGATCAAGGAACGAATTATTCACCTCCTCCGCATGTATAAGGAAGTCTTCGTTTGGGGACTAGAAGACATGTCAGGAATTTCACCCTCGTTGATGATGCATAGGCTCAATATCGATCCAAAAATCAAACCTGTGCAACAGAAAAAAAGATCCTTAACACCGGATAGAAATGCAGTTGTCAATAAGGAGGTAAAAAAGCTACTTCAATCTGACATCATTAAAGAGGTATTTTATCCTACCTGGTTATTTAATCCTATGTTGGTCAAGAAACCATATGATAGCTGGAGAATGTGTATTGATTATACTGATCTGAACAAATATTGTCCAAAAGATTGTTATCCTCTACCTGTAATTGATCAAAAAGTTGAGGCTATATCAAAATATGAAGTACTGATGTTTCTTGATGCTTATAAGGGTTATCACCAGATTTTAATAGATGAGGAAGACGCTGAGAAAACAGCGTTCATCACGGAAATGGAAATTTTATGCTACACCAAAATACCTTTTGGTATGAAGAATGCAAGAGCCACTTACCAATGCCTGGTCAACCAGGTATTTTTCAATCAAATCAGCAGAAATTTAGAAGTGTATGTGGATGATATGGTAATTAAGTCAAAGAAAAGTAAAAGTGCACCCGAAGATTTGGAGGAAACTTTATAGACAATGATCAAAGTAGGAATGCGTCTAAACCCCAAAAAATGTACTTTTGGTGTAGGATCAGGAAAATTCCTAGGTTTTATGGTCTTCAAACATGGAATTGAAGCCAACCTGGATAAGATCCGAGCTAGTATAGAGTTGGCACCACCCGAACCTTGAAGCAAGTCCAGAAGTTGACAGGATCACTCTCCGCTCTAAACAGATTTCTGTCACGTTTTGCTAATTGAAGTCTTCCTTTCTTCCAAACTTTAAGGGAGGCCAAGAATTCCAAATGAACAGAAGACTGTCAAAGAGCATTTGAAGAACTGAAGAAGCATTTAGCTGAACTTCCTGCCCTTACGGTACCAACACCAGAAGAGACTCTGCATCTGTATTTGGCTTCTTCTGACAACGCAGTTAGCGCGGTACTTGTTCGTGATGATAACAGCATCCAAAGGCCCATCTACTATGTCAGTCGCGCACTTCAGGGTGCAGAGGCAAGATATCTCCCAATAGAAAAGATAGTGCTCGCACTAGTTTATGTTGCTAGGAGGTTAAGACCTTATTTCTAGGCTCATCCCATATGCGTGCTTACAGATCAGCCTATTAAGCAAATATTGTCCAAGCCGGAGGCCTCAGGACGACTGGCAAAATGGGTTATTGAGTTGGGAGAACATGATATTCAGTACCAACCCTGAACTGCCATAAAAGCACAAGCCCTAGCGGATTTCATTGCTGAGATGCCCACTTCTGCACCAGGTACCGTGGTCCCCACTTAACCAATAAAGAGTAGGGAAAGCGAGGTAGTTAACCCAAATACTTGGACATTGCACGTCGATGGAGCATCGAATGAAGATGGAAGTGGAGCTGGGTTATTGCTAAGAAGTCCTGATGGGATAGAAGTCACATATGCCTTGCGCTTTGACTTTAAGGCAACCAACAACGAGGCTGAATATGAAGCTCTAATCAAAGATCTGAATTTGTTACAGAGAATGAAAGCAAAAGAAATATGTGCTTATAGTGATTCCCAAATTGTGGTCAACCAGCTGCAAGGGACTTACGAGGCTAAGGAACCCCAAATGAAGAAATACTTAGATAAGGTATGGGCTCTCAGCCTGTCCTTCGAGGCTTTCCAAATCTTGTAGATCCCAACGTCCAAAAATAAAAGGGCCGATGCTCTTAGCAAATTGGCGTTTTTTGCCTTTTCCCACTTCAATAAAAAAGTATTGGTAGAAGTGCTTCTTTGTAGAAGCACAGATGCAAAGCCCTTGATGGTTATTGAAGGGACCAAAAAAAATTGGATGACGCCCATTTGGAAATATCTGGAAATTGGGGAACTACCGACAGATAAAAATGAGGCCAGAAAACTCAGACTAAAGACCCTCCGCTATGTAATACATGATGGGATCTTATACAAGCGGTCATATTTGTGGCCTTTGCTCAGATGTGTTGGGCCACAACAAGCAAACTACATACTTCAGGAAGTGCATCTCGGGTCCTGCGGAAGCCACACAGGTCCCACAACATTAGCCAAAAAAATTATTTGGTGGGGGTACTATTAGCCAACGCTATTCAAGAATGCGCATGATTTCGTGCATAAATGCCTCAAATGCCAATTCCACGCCCCTTTAGTTAGACGACCTCAAATGGAGATGGTTAGCATCCAAAGCTCATAACCTTTTACTCAATGGGGAATTGGCATACTGGGATCTTTCCCCGAAGTTCCAGGTCGGCTGAAGTTCCTGTTAGTCGCCATTGACTATTTTACTAAATCTCTGAAAAAAATGTTCTGAAATTTGTATGGAGCAATATTGTCTGCAGATTTGGGATCCCTCAGGTGATCATTTCAGACAATGGGAAATAGTTTGCAGACAATTCCTTCCGATCTTAGTGTGAAGAACTCCACATCAAACAAAAGTTCACATCGATTGCACATCTTTAGGCCAATGGGCAAGTGGAAGTCATCAACTGAACTCTCTTACAATGATTGAAAAATCGCTTGGACAAGACGAAAGGAGATTGGGTAGAAAATCTCCCAAATGTTCTGTGGGCCTATCACACAATTCTGCGAACAACAACTGATGAAACTCCTTACAGCCTCATGTACGGCTCAAAAGCTGTGATTCCAGTAGATATTGAGGTTCCTAGCCCTCGACTTATTGCTTTTAATAGCACAATTAATGAGAAGGATATTCGCCTTAATCTGGATTTGCTGGAGGAACGCAGAGACTTAGCTTCTATCAAAGAAGCCAGGTACAAGCAAGACATGGCAAAGTATTACAATGAAAGGGTGAAGGTCAATGAGTTCGCCCTAGGGGAGTTGGTCTTGCACAAGAATGAGGTAAGCAGAGCTCAGAAGTTGGGCAAACTAGATGCCAATTGGGAAGGACCGTACAAAGTCATTGATGTGTCCAAGTCAGGGAGTTATCGGTTAGCCACTATGGAAGGAAACTTAATACCCCGAGTTTGGCATGTTAGCAACCTAAAACGTTTCTATGTGTAATCATTTTTTAATTATTGAATAAAACAAGCATTGTTGAATAAATCGAGTGAAGAATCCATTATCTTCGTAAACTCGATTCAAGGTAGTGAAACTGCCTTGCTAATTATTAAATCGATGAACTAACGCATAACCTCAGTTCAGCTAAGATCAGCTACTTATTCCATAACATCCCTAGTGGGTGAGGAAATTACATGAACTAATAGCAAAACGAAATTTTATTTCTCCTTGCAATTCCCTAACACCTACACAGAAGTGGGGAACTGTGAGCCCACTTGCAGGTGGAGAACTTTGCCTCGCAATTCCCTAACACCTACACACAGGTGGGGAACTGTAAACTTACTTGCAGGTGGGGAACTGTAATTTCACCCACAGGTGGGGAAATGTAAACCCATTCACAACAGCAACAACAAAAGGAACTCCAAATCCTTAAAAAAGTTCATATTTTTTTCTTTCCTTTTCTTCTTCGCTTCTTCATATTTTGTCCTCTCTTGCAGATACTTATTGAGCGAGGCTTCTTTACTCCTATATAAAGGGGTATTAGATTAGCCTTGTTTGGCCATCAATTCTAATTCCTCTAGCATTATGTCCACAGGATCCTTATCTGCAGATGCTATGTTCAAACCAGCACCTTTCAGTTGTGCTTCCATCTCAGTCACTTTGGACTTCCAAATTTTACATTCGAGCTGCAATTCCCAGATCTGCAGCTTGTGGGGTTTCAGAGCCTCCTGGAGACCTCGGATCTCTCAGCGCTCTTTCTCCACATCATTGGTCAAGGTACCAATTGTTTCATCTTTTCTTTTTAATTCTGCAGTAAATCCTTCTACTTCTGCTACAAGTTTGGTAATTGTTTCAATAGCCTCCTCATTACCCGAAACACTTAGACTCCCTGATACCCTTTGTTTCTGGGTCAAATCTTCACTTAAACAGTGATTCCGATATTGCAAATACGCCACATGTTCATGAAACTCTTTGTTTTCTCTCTTTAGGTGAAAGATGGTATCCTGGAGATCTGTAGTGCACTCTCAAGCGCCCTAATCTGTTCATACAAATGGTTAACACGGTCTTTTATTCGTAATAAAAATGCTTGACATACAAATCATAAAACACATGAACAGACAAAAATACCCAATTAATAATCCCAAAAGTAGAAACCATTCATCAATTTTACAAACCAATAATTTGTCTGAAAATATCATGAAAAAATTAAAATAAAGTCAGCCTAGGAGCTAGCCTCATGGTGAACTTCACTTCCTTGCACCAATGTCCCCGCCGTAGCATGGTCACTCGACCTTGCATCAGCTCCATCTCGAAGATCTGGATCTTCGTCCACATTGCACATGTTCAGCTCTTCCAGGGTCATTGGAGAGTCACGGAAGGCTATGTGCTCCAACAAGGTGAATGAGCCATCAAACGCCTTAACAACATCCATATATACCTGGGTTGCCCTTATTTCAGTCTCAGAGTCATACCCAGGCAATTCTTCAAGCCTCAAAGAAGGATGTCTTTTCTGAATATCTACCGCTACCTCATGCCCACCAACCTGTCCTGCAACTCTGCAGAACTTAACGACGAAATCTCCATAATCTTACGTGTGAAAAACCTTCTTCACAAGCAACTTAGAGAATTCTCCTTGGGCTACGCTCAATGTCCTCCGCAACTCAATTTCTTTCTCTTGCAACTGCTGTTGCAGAGATGACACTTCCTTCTCTTTTTCTTCCCACTCCTTCACCATCTCCGCGACCTCTTTTTCTAACTTTCTTCTTGCTTCAACAGCAACCTTCTTTGATTCCTTCAGCTCTTCATTGATAGTTTTATGGGCTGCAACCGTACCAGTCTGATCATTCATCCTCAAAAAATATTCACTTCAGGTCGCAAGTGCTGCACTATAACCCATCCATTTCAAAAAAAAAAAAAAAGAGAAGAAGAAAAAGAAGAAAAAAAATTGCAAAACAACTTATATCTCAGTTGTCCACCCACAAGGGAACATTACCTGGGGAATAGTATGACAAAAATTGTCATTTAACTCTGTCAATGGCATTTCTGCCAACCTCCTCTGATGGTTTTCCAATATTTCAAACCTCAGCATTTTCTTTGCCCCTAGTTTGGCAAATAATACTGCAATTTTCGCAGAAGTATCCTCCTCGGAACTAATCGCTTTCTTTGTAGCTGGCACTTTCACTCTTTTCTTTTTGGCTGGAGTAACAATCTCCACCATATCTTTTTCTGCTTTTCTCTTTGAAGAATCCCCTGTTTCCACCTCCTTGGTCAAGGGAACTTCTTTGAGAACCTCCTCTATCTCCAGTTGAGCCCCAGTTGTGGGTTCAACTTTGATTGAGCTGTCGAACTTCACTGCATAATTCCATAATGCATAACATTAATATTTATACAAACACAACCATTATAAAAATCATACAAAATTCCTACCCTCATCATCTTGGACAGATTGGATAACCAAAGATCCGGTATCAGCTACCATAGGGCTTAGATTGTACTTAACCAGATCTTTCTTCGTAAAATTGCCAATCCTTTCTCCTCGGAGCTCAACATATACTCTTCCCCGGGCGTTCTGTTTTCTTCCAATTAGGGTACGGGTCTATTCTTTCCCTAAAGAACCAACCCATTCTCAGATCACACATATCGGATTTTACAAAAAAGAATCTTTTTTTCCACTTATGATGAGTGGAAGGCCTACCCCTTTACTTTTGTACCTTGGAAAAAGGGTAAAATACCCAAATGAATTTATCGATTTTTTCATACAAAAAAAGTACCAAAATAGGTCCACACAACTCTTCAACTTTCTCTCTCTACACAACAATTCCACCCCTATTATCAGCCTTACAACCTTGGGGGCTAATTGAGCCAAAGATATGTCATAGTATCTCAACACATCCACTAGAAGCTGGCAAACTAGAAACCTAAGGCCTGCCTTGAGGTGTTCCTCGTATACTGCGGTATATCCGGATGGCAGATTACACGCCCTACCCTCACTCCCTGGAGCCTTAGCACCATATTCTTTGGGAATATGGTACTTTCTTCTTAACTCTCTTATGTTGGCTTCACAAAAAAACTGACTCTAAACCCTTCGCCATGGGAGTAAATTTCGCAGGATACCCCACCACAGGTGGGGCAGCAAATTCTTCCAATTCTTCTCCCGAGGAATTCAAATTCATTGACACATTCTCTTCTCCCTCCAAATTAGTCACAACTACGATCCTCTTTCCTCTCATCTTACGTCTACTGGCTCCTATTAATCCATGACAAGATGACTCAGAGCCATTCTCGTCTCTTCCTGCCATTGACATTGTCCTTCCCTCATGGAAAAAACCCGACGACATTGAAGTGGAAAAAACGATACTTACTTTTTAGATATGAGAAACTATTGCTATTTGTCAGCGTTGATTGAATGTATATTCCTGCCTTTCCAAAACAAATACAGGCTGCTGATAATGACGGATGAATACCTTAGAACTGAAAAGTTTTTTTTATATCTTAAGAGTTCTAGCTTTCGTGTGAACCCACACAATCTTTTTAGACCCCACAATCTCTCACGTCGCGCTCTTAAAAAGCAGGATCATAACTCCTGTCTATACACGATGCGCTTCAGTTTCCTATATTTTCTCCCACTATTTCTTTTGATTAGACCTTTGTCTGACATTATCCGACAAAGGTCTAGGGGGCTTATAATGTATATGGGTTCATCACACCAACAGATTTGGACCTGTGCACTTAACACAGTTAGGGACCTGTGCGTCTAATGCAGATCGGGACCTGTGCATTCAACACAGTTCGGGATCTGTGAGTCCCGAATAGATCTAGACAATTGCAAACCATGATCTTCGGGAGGCGCTCAGTTCCAGACTTGTAAGCCAAAGGCCGAGACTCTTACATTGTTTATAATTGAATGATTTTTACTTAATCGCAGAGTTCCATTCCTATAACATACTAAGGTAAATTCATGGGTCTTAAAAGATCACGTGATAATAGCAGAGCTGTGTTTATCCATAAACACATAATCAAAGTCTGTAATCACGGGACGATAACAACGATGCTCCAAGAGGAGAAACATCCACAATTCAGCAATCTACAACCGTTACAGAATCCCATGATTAACAGTAAGATGGGGATAAAAACCGGAGAAGACCACCAGGTATGGATAAGTGAAAACTGGCTAAGAAAAATACTATACTTCGATAGAAGTTTTGACTTTAGCATCCGAGAATCTTCCCCGGAGAACCTCTTTGGAATTTGTTTTGCAGGAATCACCATTCTTGTTCACTTGGAAGCTCTCGGGTCGTGATAACAAGATCAGATCGTTGACAGTAGTTGATTACGGCTTCATCAAATACCAAGAAAATATGACAAATCAAAGATAAGAGAACTATGAACAATTAATATATCAAGAATAAGAGTAGGAAACAAATTGAAGAACAAACAAAGTTAAGAAATAATGAACTAGATGATCAATGGAAATAGGTCAAGGTTGGTTGAAAAGAACTTTGTTGAATAATCTGTTGGCAACCTAGATAACAAAACAAATGAATATTAGATCTCAAAGGAATCACACTTTAAGGAATGAAATTTTGTATCCACTTCTTCTCTCTTTTTTTTTCACTTTTGTTTTTTAAATATTCGGCCAGAATTTTTTTTTTAATATTTCGGCCTTTTTTTTTTCTTTTTGATGTACTAAAATAGAAGTGGAGATGAGAAAGTGATTCCTTAAAATTCCAAACTCACTGCTAGGAACCTTGCCAACCTATGACAAAACCCACTAACAAAAATGTGAATCTTGAGTGTTAAGAAAATCAAGAATTAAGAAAGGATAAAAAATATAAAAAAGGAAAACAAGGATATGCAGCCCTTAGAGATGGCTCTGATACCAAATGATGTGATTTCGATCCAAGTGATCGGGAATACTTAGAAATTGCCCGGGATATGTCTAAGGGAAGCTTAGATTGAATGGTGTAAACCGGAACCCACTACCTATGAAATAGATAGGAACTTTAGTATAAAAACACCACAACCAATTACACCAAAAATTAGTTGATAAGTTTGTACGAACGCCACAAGTCTCCAAGGAGAACTTGATAAGTTCTAAGTTCTTAAAGAACAAAATGAGATAAACTCACAATTTCTATTGCTCAAACTTGTTTTCAAAGTAGTACAAAGATGCCTATTTATAGGCTAAAATAAGTCTTAAAAGTAAATAAATAAATCCTAAATATTCTAGTCTAGAAGAAATAAATATTAATTTGACTTTCTAACTTCTAGACTAGATTTTGACAAGACTAATAAAATTCTTCATTTTAATCTATGAATTATGCATAATTCTAGATGATATGTTGGATGAAATCAAGATACACTGAATTGGTACATTGACCAAGTGTTGGAATAAGTAGGTTCATGTATCTTGAGTTAGCTTCCAAGACTTCATTAATACTCATTTGACTGAATTTTCCAAGGCTGAATTTCGTCTTTTAATGCCTCAAAATGGATGATTAACCATGGAATTTTAAGTCTTCAACACTTGATTATGTGAATAATTGTTGGTTGGAATTTGGACCAACTTTGGACTAAAATTGATCTTTGACTTGGATAAGATGCACACTTGACCTTGGACCTTCGCTCCATGGAATTGGATGGAAAGTTGGGGCCAAGTTCATAGCTCTGGTCTCAGAGTTTGCATATTCGCTCGTAGAGTTCGCATTTTTGCTCGCAGGTCGGGAAGTGTGAGCCGAAGGTCGGGAAGTCAGCGCTGTAGGTCGAGAAGTCTGCACTGCGCATCTTTGAGTCGAAGGTCGAGAAGTGTGAGCCGAGTTCACATCAGATGGTCTTTCCTGTAACAATATTTCTTCATTTAGGAGGTTGGCACAACTCTTTCATACCCGCTTTTTCCAGAGAAAGAAATTTCACTAGTCTGCGGTGGACCTGATGAACCTTAAGCAAGTAAATGATGAATCTCTGAAATCCTATGTGAAGAGATTCAATGACTAAATCTGCAAGTAGTTGATAGAACAGATCAACTGGTAATCTCAACCTTTATGAATGGCCTGAATCTAGGTCCATTCTATACAAAACTGGCTTAGGACACACTAGAGGATACCCAAACTCTTTGGCAAATAGTGGAAAGTTACACCAAAAGGGAAGAAGCTAACAGAAAGAAGAGAGAGAACGAAAAATATGAGAAGAAAGATGATGCCAAAGGAAAAAATTCTCAAAAGAGTGCCTTTGATAGGTTGAATTACAACAAAGGTTGGCTAGAGCCTCGGTTTCAGGAGAAAAGCTTGACACTACTCACAAAAAGTCGTACAGAAATTCTAGCCATACATAAAGAGCTCCTCCGACCGCCGATACCATTAACAACAGTACCATATAAAAGACTACGGCACTTTTGGTGCGCTTTCTACAATGACCATGGGCACGACACTGAAGAATGTAAAGATCTTAAAAAAGAGATCGAAGATTACATCTGCAATGACATGTTAGGCCAATATATTCAACGGTGACATTTTGAAACCCAATCTCTGTCTGGAGGCCAAGGAAGTGGTAACCACACTAGAGGACACGGAGGAAGGCAAGGTGGTTGGGGTCACCCACACATCAACATGATTACCGGTAAAGATGGGACCGTCCCTCCTCCATATCAGCCGCACTCAAACAATCCCCCCAACAAGTAGCACCTCAACCTTCGCCTAATGATAACCAGAACATTACAGGTGTCATTCATGCCATATTTGGGGGTTATCCAGAAGGCCAGTCGTAGTCTACAATCAAAGCCAATGCGAAGAGGATTCCACTTCAGGAACCAATCAAAAAACGGTTCAAACCATCCAAAATTATAATTTTTCTGAGGAAGATGCAGTCCCTACTGTCAGCCCGCATAATGATGCCTTGGTCATTAAAGTCATTGTTACAAACAAGGAAGTGTACAGAGTCTACGTGGATGATGGAAGTGCGGTAGCTGTCTTTTATATAGATTGCTTCCGCAAGTTAGGGATTGACTTTGCAGCTCTAAAACCATCAAGCATGCCATTAGTAACTTTTGCCTATGAAGTTGTCCATCCGGTGGGGATAATAACACTTGCAGTTAAGGTTGGCGACTATCCTAGGAATAAAACTATTATGACGAACTTTTATGTAGTGGACGCCCCATCTCCCTTTAATGCTATAATTGGAAGGTCCTGGATGAATAAAGCCAAAGCAATCTGGTCACCCTATCATCTTGTCATGAAGTTCCTAACGAAGTATGGAGTTGTGTCCGTTCGGGGTGATCAATATGTGGCACGAGAATGCATGCGTATCTCTTTTAAAGGCAAGCACGCTGCTGCCAATGGAGTACATGCTATCCAAGCAGCAGATATGCCCACATACTGACCCCGAGGTAACACCTCAATGAAATAGGAGTAACCGTACGGAGATGCTTTCTGAAGATCCCGCACCTCAGAGCTCTGATGATGCCAAGATGATTTCAACTGGATCTCGTGAAATAACTGATGACGTTCAAGAAGTCAACTTAGATTCCGACTATCTAGATAAAATCATCAAAGTGGGAGCAACATTACCCGCAGAGATCAAGGAATGAGCCATTCATTTTCTCCGCACATATAAGGAAGTCTTTGCTTGGGGATCATAAGACATGCCTGGGATCTCATTGTCGCTAATGATGCATAAACTCAATATTGACCCAAGGGTAAAACCTATGCAACAGAAGAAGAGATCTTTGGCGCCGGATAGAAATGCAGTCGTCAATGAAAAAGTAAAAAAGTTACTTCATTCCGACATCATTAAAGAGTTATATTGCCCTACATGGCTATCTAATCCTGTGTTGGTAAAAAAACCAGAAGATAACTAGAGGTTGTGTATCGATTATACTGATCTTAACAAATATTGCCCAAAAGACTGTTATCATTTGTCTGTAATTGATCAGAAAGTCGAGGCTATTTCAGGATATGAGGTTCTCATGTTCCTTGATACTTACAAGGGCTATTATCAGATTTTAATGGATGAGGAGGATGCTGAGAAAACAGCGTTCATCACAGAAAGGGAAATTTTCTGTTACACCAAGATGCCTTTCAATCTAAAGAATGCAGAAGCGACTTACCAGCATTTGGTTAACCAGGTATTCTCCAATCAAATTGGCTGAAACTTAGAAGTGTATGTAGATGATATGGTGATTAAATCAAAGAAATGCGAGAAAGCACCTGGAGATCTGGAAGAAACCTTGCAGACAATGATTAAGGTAAGAATGTGTCTGAACCTCAATAAATGCACCTTTGGTGTAGGATCAGGAAAATTCCTTGGCTTCATGGTCTCTAAAAATAGAATTAAAGCCAACCTGGATAAGATCAGAGCTATTGTAGAGATGGAGCCACTTAGACCTTGAAGTAGGTTCAGAAATTGATGGGATCACTAGCTGCCATAAACAGATTTCTGCCGCGTTCTACTGACAGAAGTCTTCTTTTCTTCCAAACACTAAGAGAGGCCAAGAACTTCAAATGGACAGAAGACTGCCAATGAGCATTTGAAGAATTGAAAAAGCACTTGGCTAGCCTTCCTTCCCTTACAGTACTTGCACCGAGAGAAACTTTGTATCTGTATTTGGCATCTTCTGATGATGCCGTTAGCGCAGTACTTGTTCGTGATGTTAATAACACTCAAAGACCTTTCTATTATGTCAGTAGTGTGCTACAGGATGCAGAGGCAAGGTATCTCCTGATTGAGAAGATAGTTCTAGCACTAATTCATGCTGCTTGAAGGCTAAGACCTTAATTTTAGGCTCACCCCATATGTGTACTCATAGACCAACCCATCAAACAAATACTGTTTAAGTCAAAGGCTTTGGGACGATTGGCAAAATGGGCTATTAAGTTAGGAGAACACGACATTCAATATCAGTCTCGGACAGCCATAAAAGCGCAAGCACTCGTAGACTTTATCGCTAAGATGCCCACTTCTGCTACAGCACATGTTGACTCCACGCAATCACTAAAAGGTAATAAAAAGAAATGATCAACCCGAAAGCTTGGATATTTTATGTTGAAGGAGCTTCAAATGAAGATAGTAGTGGAGTTGGGTTATTGTTAAGAAGCTTTGATGGGATAGAAGTCACATACGCCCTGCGCTTTGATTTTAAGGCAACCAACAATGAGGCTGAATATGAAGCTTTGATCACAGGTCTTAAATTAGTGTAAAGAATGAGAGCAAAAGAAATATGTGCCTACAGTGATTCATAGATCGTTGTCAACCAGGTACAAGGTTCTTATGAAGCTAAGGAACCCCAGATGAAGAAATACCTGGATCAAGTATGGACTCTTAGCCATTCTTTCTAGGGTTTCAAGATCGTACAGATCCCAAGGTCCAAGAATAAAAGGGCTAATGCTCTTAGCAAATTGGCGTTCTCCGCCTTCTCCCATCTTAAAAAAAGAGTGTTAGGAGAAATACATCCTCGTAGAAATACTGAAAAGAAGCCATTGATGGTTGTAGAAGGGGCAAAAGATAACTGGATGACAGAATGAGGAACTGCTAACAGACAAAAATGAGGCAAGAAGACTCAAATTGAAGGCCTCCTGCTATGTAAAATAGGATGGGATCTTCTACAAGCAGTCATATTTGCAATCGTTGCTCCGATGTGTTAGACCACAACAAGCAAACTACATACTCCAAGAAGTGCACCTTAGATCCTGTGGGAGTCATACAGGTCCCTGAATGTTAGTCAAAAAGATTATTCGGTGGGGGTATTATTGGCTAACGTTATTCAAGGATGTTTGCGACATCGTGCATAAATGTGTCAAGTGCCAACTTCATGCCTCATTAGTCAGACGACCTTAGATGGAGATGGTCAGCATTCAGAGTTCATGGCCATTCACACAATGGGAGATAGACATATTGGGACCTTTTCCTGCAGCCCCCGGTAGGCTGAAGTTCTTGTTAATCGCAATCGACTATTTTACTAAATGGGTAGAAGCTGCACCATTGGCTACAATAATTGGAAAAAAATGTTCTGAAATTTGTATGAAGTAATATTGTCTGCAGATTCGGGATTCCCCAGGTAATCATCTCAGATAATGGGAAACAGTTTGCAGACAACCCCTTCCGATCCAGGTGCGAAGAACTCCATATAAAACAAAAATTTACCTCAGTTGCGAATCCTCAAGCCAATGGCCAAGTGGAAGTTACCAACCGCACTCTCTTACAAGGATTGAAAACACGGTTGGACAAGGCAAAAGGAGACTAGGTAGAAAATCTCCCGAATGTTTTGTGGGCCTACCGCACCACCCCACGGACGGCAATAAATGAAACTCCTTATAGCCTCACATATGGTTCAAAAGCCGTGATTCCAGCAGAGATTGGGGTTCCAAGTCCCCGACTTATTGCTTTCAATAATGCAGCTAATAAAGAAGATATCCGCCTTAACCTGGTTCTGTTTGAGGAATGCAGGGAGTTGGCTTCTGTTAAAGAGGCTAGATATAAGCAAGACATGGCGAAATACTACAACGAAAGGGTGAAGGTTAATGAGTTCGCCCTAGAAGACCTGGTCTTGCACAAGAATGAAGTAAGCCGAGCCCAGAAACTAGGCAAACTGGAAACCAATTAGGAAGAACCATACAAAGTCATTGACGCATCCAAGTCAGGGAGTTATCGGTTAGCTACTATGGAGGAGAGTTTACTACCCTGAGTTTGGCATGTTAGCAATCTGAAACGCTTTTATGTTTGATTACTTTTACCATCGAATAAAACATCATTGTTGAATAAATCGAGTGAAGAAGTCATAACTTTCTTGAACTTGGTTCAAGGTGGTGAAACTGCCTTGCTAAATTTTAAATCGAGGAATTAACGCGTAACCTCTGTTCAACTAAATTAAGCTGCTTATTCCATAACATCTCTAGCGGGTGAGGAAGTTATATGCAATTATATAAACAAGAAGCACAAACAAATAAGAAGGAAAGACGAAAATTTATTTCTTGTCACAGTTCCCAAACACACTCTCACAAGTGGGGAACTTCGACTCCTAAATCCAAAATATACCCTCACAGGCGGGGAACTTCAACTCAAAGTTCCCGGAACTACTTATTCTGACTCAATTACATACCAAGTGGGAAATGACAAAGGTTTATACTTTTTCTTTCCCTTTCTTCTTTGCTTCCTCATACTTCGCTCTTTCTTTCAGATACTTATTAAGCGAAGCTTCCTTACTTCTATATAAAGGGGTATCAGATTGGCCTTGCCTAACCATCAGCTCCAACTCCTCCAACATTGTATCCACAGGATCTTTGTCAACAGAGGCTATTTTCAAACCTGCACCTTTCAATTGTGCTTCCATCTCGGTCACCTTTGTTCTCCAAGCCTTGTATTCAAGCTGCAATTCCCGGATCTGCAGCTTATAATGCTTCAGAGAGTCATGGAAACCCCGAACCTCTTGGCGTTCTTTCTCCACCTCATTGGTCAGAGTACTGATTGTCTCATCCTTTCTTTTCAATTCTGCGATAAGTCCTTCAACTTCAATTATAAGCATAGTGATTGTTTCTATGGCTTCCTCATTGCCTACAATACTTGAATCCCTTGATAGCCTCTGCCTCTGAGCTAAATCTTCACTTAAACAGTGATTTCGATACTCCAAGTATACCACTCGTTCGTGGAACTCTTGGTTTTCCCTCTTTATACAGGAAATAGTGTCCTGAAGATTTGTATTTGCACCTTCAAGCGCCCTAATCTTTTCATACAAGGCGCTAACATAGTCTTTTGTTGGTAATAAAAATTGATGACATAATTATAACAAAACACACAAAGAAAAACAAGTGCCAAATTAGTACTTCCATCACTTGAAATCCCTTATCAATAATTTCACAGACCAATGATATGTCCAAAAACACAATAACAAATAAAAACAGAGTCAGCCTAAGAGCTAGCCTCATGATGAGCTCCACCACCCTGTGCTGATGTCCCAGTTTTGGCCTGCTCACTTGACCTTGTATTAGCCCCAACTCGAAGGTCAGTGATGAAAATGCGAGGGCTGTTGATCCATTGAATCCATTACGAGGGATTGGTGGTCCAATGACAAGGTTAAGAGCTAAGAAAATGCAAGTTACCTTAACATCCTTTATAACCAAATGTCAAGCTAAGAAAGCAATGAAGATTGACAATTGTAGTCCATATGTCATTCTATTAAGTGTTATAGAAGGTGAGCCAAGTGTGTCAACCAAAGTGGAAGAGTCCAACTAGCTAATGCCGAAGACATGAGGTTTAGGAAGCTTCGAATTCAGCTCCAATTCAGCTCAATTCCATTCAGCACTTGGAGTGTAATTTTGGGGAATTCCAAGCCACAAATGGAGTTCTAAAATTCGGCCAGCACACAACAAATCCATTCCACATTTGGATTTTAGTTTAAAGAATGTTTAGTTTTTAGTTTAGGCAACACTTTTCATCTTTGTCTTAGACTAGGAGTTTTTAGTAATAGTTTTTTTAGTTAGTTTCCTAAAAAGCTAATCCAACTAAGGAATGGCTTCCTTAATTCTTATAACTTTTAAAACATAAATAGAGGCATTCAGCCACAATAAAATTCAGACTTTTGATCAATACAAACTTGAGAACTTTTAGCTTTTCTTTGAGTTCTAGTTTAGAACTTGCTTTGAGTCTTTGAGGATAGCCTCTTAGGTTCATGTTTAAGCTATTTTGTTGAGTTTCTTTCCCTCAACAATTTGAGTGTGCCGGTTGGTTCCAAAGATAATCAAAATTCACATCTTGGGTCTTTAATAATTCCATTGGGTGTCAAGTGGACAAAAGCAAGGTTCCAAGGATAGTCAAAGTCACATCTTGGGTCTTTGATAATTCCATTGGGTGTCTTGCTAAAGGAAGACTAGTTCAACCTAAAGGACAATATTAGGACCAACACTCTGGTATATGTTCGAATTCTTATTCTTTGGTTTAAGATTCATATCAGTCAGGATCTTCATCCACCACACAAGTACTTAACTCCTCCAAGGTCATAGGAGAGTCGCGAGAAGTTATATGCTCCAATAGCTCAAAGGAGCCATTAAAAGGTCTTCATAGCATCCATATACACTTAGGTAGCCCTGGCTTCGGCCTCTAGGTCATAACCAGGCAATTTTTCTAACTTTAGGGAAGGATGCTTTTTCTGGATATCCACAACCACCTCATGCCCAAAAACCTTTCCAGCAGCTCTGCAAAAATTAGCAACAAATTCCCCATAAACCTGCGTGTGAAACACCTTTTTCACGAGCATCTTGGCAAATTCCCCTTGAGCAACATTGAGGTTCCTCCACACCTCAAATTCCTTCTCTTGCAACTATTGTTGAAGGGCTAACACTTCTTTTTCCCTTTCCTTCTGCTCCTTGGCCATCACCGCTATCTCCATCTCCAGTTTTTCTTTTGCTTGGACGACAACCATCTCTGACTCTTTCAGTTGATCATTTTCAACCTTGAACACCGATACTTCTCCAACCTGATCATTCAACCTTAGGAACTATTCGGCCCAAGATGCAATTGCCTACCATTCAACACATCCTAATCAACAAAAAAAGAAAAGAAAAGAAAACAGATGTCCAAATTAAGATTTCTTACCCGCGGAACAGTTTGACAAAAATTGTCATTCAATTATGCAAGTGGCATCCCTGCCAACCTTCTCTGGTAATTTTCCAACCCTTCCACCTTTAACATCTCTTCCACTTTGGGTTTGGAAAATAAAACGGCAATCTCCGAGGCTGTATCCTTAGCCTCCGCCCCACTTGGCTTTTTCTTTGAAGCAACCACCTTAACCCTTTTCTTCTTTCCTGGAGATGAGATCTCCACTACATCATTGTCCACCTTCCTTTTGGAAAGCTCTCCTGTCTCCATTTCCTTGGTTATGGGAACTTCTTCTACCTCAGACTGAGTCCTTATTGGGGGCTCTACTTTCACAGAACTGCTGAATTTCACTGCAAAATCCAACACACATAAAGTTACTCATTATACATGCACAAATCTCACGAATAAACACGAAATTCCTACCCTCATCATCACGGGCAGACTGTACAATCAAAGATCCAGTATCAACCACAGTAAGGTTTAATTTATACTTAACCAAATCTTCTTCAGTATAGTTGCCAATCTTTTCTTGTCTGAGTTCAACATATGCTCTGCCTCGAGGATTTTGCTTTTTTCGATTAGGGTACGGATCGGTTCTTTCCCCAAAGAACCAACCTGTTTTCAAACAATACACATCGGATTTCACAAAAAAAAAGAATCTCTTTTTCCACTCATGATGAGCGGAAGGCCTTATTCCTTTACTCTTATATCTTGGAAAAAAGGTAAAATAACCAACGAAATTTGCAGATTTTTTTCATACAGAAAAAAAAATCTAAACAAATCTACGTAACTTTTCAATCTGCCCTCTTGACACAACATTTCAACCCTATTATAAGCCTCACAGCCTTAGAGGTTAACTGAGCAAGTGATATTTCATAATACCTCAACACATCAACTAAAAGTTGACAAACAGGAAATCTAAAACCCCCCTTAAGATGCTCTTCATACACAGCAATGTATCCGGCTGGTGGATTACATGCTCTGCCCTCACTACCCGGGACCCTAGCCCTATATTCTTTAGGAATATGGTACCTTTTTCTTAGTTCTTTTACATCGACTTTGCTAAAAATCGACTCTAACCCTTCAGCAGTTGGGGTAAATTTCGAAGGATACCCACCACAGGAGAGACAACCAATTCCTTCAATTCCTCTGACGAGGAACTCAGGTTTCCTGACACATTTCCTTCTTCCCTCGAACTCAAAATCACTATTGCCCTTTTTCCTCTTGATCTATGCTTACTAGTCCCACCCAATCCGTAGCTCGAAGATTTCGAGGCTGATGTAAACTCGGTTCTGACTTCTTGACCTTCGACTCAAAGATGCACGACTCAAACTTCCTGGCCTTTGACTCAAAGATGCGCGGTGCTAACTTCTCGACCTTCAACTCACACTTCCCGACCTTCGAGCGAAGATAGGAACTCTGTGAGCGAACATGCGAACTCTACGACCAGAGCTGCGAATTTGCTCTCAACTTTCCATCCAATTCCATGGAGCAAAGGTCCAAGTTCAAGTGTGCATCTTATCCAAGTCAAAGATCAATTTTAGTCCAAAGTTGGTCCAAATTCCAGCCAATAATTATTCACGTAGTCAAGTGTTGAAGACTTTAAATTCCATGGTCAATCATCCATTTTGAGGCATTAAAAGACGAAATTCAGCCTTGGAAAAATTCAGTCAAAGGAGTATTAATGAAGTTTTGAAAACTAACTCAAGATGCATGAATCTACTCATTCCAACACTTTGGTCAACGTACCAATCCAATGTATCTTGATTTCATCCAACATATCATCTAGAATTATGCGTAATTCATAGATTAAAATGTAGAATTTTATTAGTCTTGTCTAGAAGTTAGAAGTCAAATTATTATTTATTTCTTCTAGACTAGGATTTATTTATTTCTTTTTAAGACTTATTTTAGCCTATCAATAGGCAACTTTATACTACTTTGAAGACAAGCTTTGAGTAATGAAATTGTGAGTTTATCTCATCTTTTGATTCCTTGAGAACTTAGAACTTATCAAGTTTTCTTCAAAACTTGTGGTGTTTAATTGAACTTATCAAGTTGTGGCGTCTACGACTTATCAACTTGTGGCGTTCGATCTAAACTTATCAACCAATTTTGGTGTAGTCGGTTGTGGCGTTTTATACCAAGATTCTTATCTCTTTATAGATAGCGGGCCGCGGTTTACACCTATCCAAACTAGCATCCCTTAGACATATCCGGGCAACTTTCTAAGTGTTTCCCGATCTTTCGGATTGGAATCACGTCATTTGGTATCAGAGCCATCTCTAAGGGGTTGCATATCCTTTGTTTTCCTTTTTGATTTTAACCTTTCTTATTCCTGACCTTCTTGAAAACCAAGATTCATATTTTTGTTAACGGGTTTTGTCGCAGGTTGGCAAGGTTCCCAACCGTGGGTTTTGATTTTATAAATCAATATTCACATTTTTTGTTAGCAGGTTTTTTCACAGGTTAGGCAAGGTTCTTAATAGTGAGTTTGGAATTTTAAGGAATCACTTTCTCATCTCCATTTCTCTCTTTTTTTTTTACTTAATTCTTTTCAGAAAAAAATGTACAAAGAAAAAAGAAGAAAAGAGGCCGAAATATTAAAAAAAAATAAATTCTGGCTGAATATTAAAGAAAACAAAAGTAAGCAGAAAAAAAGAGGAAGAAGTGGATACAAAAATTTTCATTTCTTAAAGTTGTGAGTTCTTTAATATCTAATATTCTTTTCTCTTGTTATCTAGGTTGCCAACAGTTTCATCAACAAAGTTCTTCTCAATCAACCTTGGATAAAATTTCTATTGTTCATCTAGTTTACTATTCTTCTTATCTTTATTTTCACTTTGCTATCTTCTCTTATTCCTTGGTATTTAATTTTACAATTTTATAGAACACAAAAATTGTTTGATAAGTTTTAGTTGTGAAAGTCACACTCTTACTTGATAATTGTTCGAGTTCAATAAGAACCTTAAGATGGGTAACGTGTGTAAACCTCATTTGTGAGAAAATTTGAGTGTGAGTGGAGTGAATATTATTTGTGAGGATTTTTCTTGTAGGATTTTCAGAAATGTCTCACCATTCCAATGAGGAAAATCATCCACAAAACTTACAAATCGAAGCCTTGATGGGAGAAATGAAAAGATTGCTACGGCAAGAACTTGAACCCTTGCATGAAAGAATTGATTAATTGGAGGCGGAATCTCAAATGGCTCCTTCACACACCTCCAACATCCAAAGAAGGCGTAAAACACAAGGGGTGGAAGAGGAAGAGCTTGATGAAGTTGATGATGAGTTTGATAGGGAATCTTTTGGGCGCACTAGGAGACAACTTGGAGGAGGCAAAATGAAGAAAACAACCTTAGCACTATCAAGATGAAAATTCCTCCTTTTCAAAGAAGATCCGACCCAGAGTCATATATTGAATAGGAGAAAAAGATGGAATTTGTGTTTGCTTGTCACCACTACTCCGATCTCAAAAAGGTAAAACTCGTCGTCACTGAGTTTTCCGATTATGCATTAGCATGGTGGGATCAATTTGTGATGAGTAGGAGAAGAAATGGTGAAAGACCCGTGGAGACTTGGGAGGAAATGAAAGCAATAATGAGAAAAAGATGTGTGCCTAGCCATTACTATAGGGATCTCTACAACAAGCTTCAAGGCTTGAGGCAAGAAAGTAGAAGCGTGGAAGATTATTTCAAAGAAATGGAGGTTGCTATGATAAGAGCCAATGTGGAGAAAGATTGGGAAGCAACCATGGCAAGATTTTTGAATGGTTTGAACCGTGACATCCAAGATCGAGTTGAGATGTACCATTATGTTGAGTTGCAACGGCTGTCAAGGTGGAACAACAACTCAAGAGGAATGTTAGTACACGTCAAAGTACTTGGAAGACAAGTACTTCAAAGAAGGATGAGAAGTCTACAACTTTCTCAAAACCAGCAAAAAACAACCCAAAAGGAAGAAACGTCAGAAGGTAACAATGAACCCTCTACTTCTCGAACTCGTGACATTAAATGCTTTAAGTGTCAAGGCAGGGGTCATTATGCAAGCCAATGTCCAAATAAGCTTGAATAAGGGATGATGGGCAATATAAAACGGAAGATGAGCAAGATTTAGATCCCATGCTATCTCCTGTAGAATCGGAAGAAGATGAGTTACCAATTCATGGTGAATTGTTGGTTACTAGGCGAATCCTTAATATGCAATTCAAGGAGGACGAAAAGGCACAATGGGAGAACATTTTCCACACAAGATACTACGTTAATAGGAAGGTATGTAGTGTCATAATTGATGGTGGAAGTTGTACTAATGTAGCGAGTGTTTCTATGGTTGAAAAGTTAGGATTGCCTACAATAAAGCACCCGAAGCCATATAAACTTCAATGGCTTAGTGATTGTGGAGAAGTTCACGTTTCCAAGCAAGTAAATGTGCAATTTCGCATTGGAAAATATGAAGATAAAGTGATTTGTGATGTGGTTCCCATGCAAGCAAGCCATTTGTTGTTGGGAAGGCCATGGCAGTATGATCGACCAGTTAGTCACAATGATTTTACTAACAAGTACTCTTTTGTTCATAATCAAAGAAATGTAACTTTTGTACCTATGACTCCTAATCAAATCTATGAAGATCAAGTGAGGTTGCAAGAAGATGCAAAAAAAGAAAGTGAGCAAAAGAAAGAGAGTGAGAAAATAAAGAATGAAAAGAGTTTGAGTGAAAAAAAGAGTGAAAAGAAAAAGAGCAACAACGAGAAAAAAGAAGCACTTATCTTGAGTGAAAAGGAAGAAAAATTTTGTGTATTTGCAAAAAAAAAAAAGTTGAGATCAAGAGTGCTCTAAATTCTCAATCACTTTTTGTGCTTAATTTGTTTAAGGAAGCTCATTTGTCCACTAATGATTTGGCCGGTGAACTACTGAGTAGTATTGTTTCTATTTTGCAGGAATTTGAAGATATATTTCCCGAAGAAATTCCAAAAGGATTACCACCACTTTGTGGTATTGAAACCAAATTGACTTCGTCCCAGGAGCTTTCATTCCAAATGAACCTACTTATAGGACGAGTCTTGAAGAGACCAAAGAGCTTCAAAGGCAAGTTGAAGACTTGTTGGGTAAAGGATGGGTTCGGGAAAGTATGAGTCCATGTGCTGTACCAGTTCTATTGGTGCCAAAGAAGGATGGAACTTGGAGGATGTGTATAGACTGTCGTGCTGTGAACAACATAACGGTAAAGTATCGCCATTCTATTCCTCGATTAGATGATTTGCTTGATGAATTATGTGAAGTGATTATCTTTTCCAAAATAGATTTGAAAAGTGGTTACCATCAAATTAGAATGAAAATGGGTGATGAATGGAAAATCGCTTTTAAAACTGAGCATGGTTTGTATGAATGGTTAGTGATACCTTTTGGCCTAACTAACGCTCCAAGTACTTTTATGCGTTTAATGAATCATGTTTTGCGTGAGTTCCTTGGCAAGTTTGTGGTTGTCTGTTTTGATAATATTTTAGTATACTCAAGAAGTTTGGATAACCATCTTAAACATCTAACATGTGTTTTGAGTGTGCTTAGGAAGAAGAAGCTTTATGCTAATTTGAAAAAGTGTACCTTTTGCACTAATGAGGTTAACTTTCTTGGCTACATTGTAAGTGCCAATGGTATTTCAGTGACATGGAAAAGGTGAAAGCAATTCAAGAATGGCCAACTCCCAAAAGTGTTAGTGAACTGCAGAGTTTTCATGGCCTTGCGAGTTTTTATAGGAGATTTGTCAAGAACTTTAACACTTTGGCTGCACTTTTGACTAGGTCATCAAGAAGAATGTGGGATTTAAATGGGAAGAAGAGCAGGAGCAAGCTTTTCAAAAGCTTAAATTTTATTTAACACTACTCATTTGCTTTCTTTACCTAATTTTGACAAAACATTTGAAGTTGAATGTGATGCTTCAGGTATTGGGATAGGGGCTGTCTTGATGCAAGAAGGAAGACCTGTGGCATACTTTAGCGAGAAGCTAAGTGGGCAACTCTGAACTATCTTACCTATGACAAAGAGTTGTATGTCTTGGTTCGAGCCTTAAAGACGTGGCAACACTACTTATGGGCTAAAGAGTTTGTGATCCACACTGATCATGAATCATTGAAGTTCCTAAAAAGACAATACAAGCTCAATAAAAGGCAAGCAAGATGGATGGAATTCATTGAGACCTTTCTGTATGTCATTCGGTATAAGAAAGGTAAAGAGAATGTTGTAGCTGATGCACTCTCTAGGAGGTATGCCTTGCTTTCTTCACTTGAGTCTAAATTACTAGGCTTTGAACAAATTAAAGAGTTGTATCATGATGATTTTGATTTTGGTCAAGAGTTCCAAGCATGTGAAAAAGGTTCATATGAAAAATTTTATAAGCATGATGGGTTTTTATTTAAAGAGTCCAAGCTTTGCATTCCTAAGTCTTCTATGCGTGAATTGTTAGTTAGAAAAGCACATGGTGAGGGACTTATGGGACACTTTGGCGTAGCAAAAACTTTGGCAATTTTGTAAGACCATTTTTATTGGCCAAAAATGAAAAGTCTTGTTGTGAAAATTTGTGAAGACTGTATTATTTGCAAGAAAGAAAAATCAAAGGTTCAACCTAATGGCTTATACACACCTTTGCCGATTCCAAAAGAGCCATGGGTTGATCTGTCAATGGATTTTGTCTTGGGATTACCAAGAATTAAAAATGGGAAAGATTCAATTTTTGTGGTAGTTGATAGGTTTTCAAAGATGGCTCATTTCATTGCATACAACAAAACGAATGATGCATCACACATTGCTGATTTATTCTTTGAAGAAATTGTCCGTTTGCATGGTATGCCAAGAACTATTGTGTCTGACCGAGACACCAAATTTTTGAGTTATTTTTGAAAGACTTTGTGGGGAAAATTAAGGACAAAACTGTTGTTTTCTACAACTTGTCATTCACAAACCGATGGCCAAACTGAGGTCGTTAATCGTACCTTATCTACATTATTGAGATCGGTCATTGGTAAGAATACTAAGTATTGGGATGTTTGTCTGCCTCATGTTGAATTTGTATACAATAGGATTGTGCATTCTACTACTAAATTTTCTCCTTTTGAGATTGTTTATGGTTTTAATCCATTATCTCTAATGGGTCTAACACCTTTGCCTGTGAGTGAGAGATTGAATTTAGATGGCAAAAAGAAGGCTGAATTTGTGAAGCAAATCCATGAGAAGGCAAGACTCAACATTGAAGAGAAGACGCGAAGATATGAACAACAAGCCAACAAGGGCCGTCATAAGCTCATCTTTGAACCGGGATATTGGGTTTGGTTGCACTTGAGAAAAGAAAGGTTCCCAACACAAAGAAAGTCCAAGTTGCAACCAAAAGAAGATAGATCTTTTCAAGTTTTAGAGCTCATCAATGACAATGCCTACAGACTTGATTTGCCGAGTGAGTACGATGTTCATAATGTCTTCATTGTTTTTGACTTAAGTCTCTATCATGCAGGTGCTGAAGATTTGAGGACAAATCGTTCTCAAAAGGAGGGGAATGATGTGAACTCGGCTCTGACTTCCCGATCCATGGTCAATCATCCATTTTGAGGCATTAAAAGACGAAATTTAGCCTTGGAAAAATTCAGTCAAAAGAATATTAATGAAGTCTTGAAAGCTAACTCAAGATGCATGAACCTACTCATTCCAACACTTGGTTAACGTACCAATCCAATGTATCTTGATTTCATCCAACATATCATCTAGAATTATGCGTAATTCATAGATTAAAATGTAGAATTTTATTAGTCTAGTCTAAAAGTTAGAAAGTCAAATTATTATTTATTTCTTCTAGACTAGGATTTATTTATTTCTTTTTAAGACTTATTTTAGCCTATAAATAGGCAACTTTGTACTACTTTGAAAACAAGCTTTGAGTAATGAAATTGTGAATTTATCTCATCTTTTGGTTCCTTGAGAACTTAGAACTTAGCAAGTTTTCTTCAAAACTTGTGGCGTTCAATCGAACTTATCAAGTTGTGGTGTTCGATCTAAACTTATCAACCAATTTTGATGTAGTTGGTTGTGGCGTTTTATACTAAGGTTTCTATCTCTTTATAGATAGCGAGTCGCGGTTTACACCTATCCAAACTAGCATCCCTTAGACATATCCGGGCAACTTTCTAAGTGTTTCCCAATCCTTCGGATTGGAATCACGTCAGAGGCACTCTCGCCTCCTCCCGCCACGAACATTGTCCTTCCACCCTAGCAGGAAGACCCCGACGACATTGAGTAAGAGGAAGTTATACTTACTTTTCAATGATAGCACAAGACCGATATAGCTATTTGACAATGACCACCCAAGTAACCTTGTCGCAAACTCTTTCCCGGAACACAAACTTTTTGCAATTTCTCTTAACGATAAAATAAAGGCTGCTGCTGACAATGACGAATGAGAAACCCTAGGACCGTAAGGTTACTTTTATACACTACCAGTTCTAGCTTTCATATGAACCCACACAAAGTCTTTTTAGACCCCATGATCTCTCACGTTGCACTCTTAAAAAACGGGAAAATAAATCTTAGCTAACATGATGTGCTTCAGTTTCCTATATTCTCTCCCACTAATCTTCCGATTAGACCTTTGTCTGATATTATCCGACCAAGGTCTGGGAGGGCTTATGATGTGTATGGGTTAGGTACACAGGTTACGTGGGTCAAATCTATTAAGTCCATAAAGTTATTAGAAACACGACTCGAAGGCCCAGACCTTTGAGGCAAGTGAAATCCTGGACCTTTGACTCAAAGGTCCGGACCTGTGAGTTTAACGCAGTTCATGACCTTGAAGTTAAAGATCCAGACCTTCATGAAGCACGCAGTTCGGATCTTAGAATCAAAGGCTGGGACCTTCACGTCATTTACAATTGCATAATCCTCACTTAACTCTAGCATCCCATTCTCATAATACACTAAGCTAGACTCATGAGTCTCAAGGGACCACGTGATAACACAACAGAATCGTGCTTATCCATAAGCACGTAACTAGAGCCTGTGATTGCGGAACAGTAATAGCAACGCACAATCAGGAGGAGCATCCGCGATTCAGCAATCTATCACCGTTTGAGAATCCCATCAATGACGGGAGGAGATAGATAAAACCAAAAAAGATCACCAAGTATGGGACAAGTTGAAACCATTGAGAAAACCATTATACTCTGGGAAAAAAGAGCTAATTTAGGCATCGGAGAGTTTACCTCGGAGAACCCTTCCGGGACTTGTTTTGCAGGAATCACTATTGGATCACCTTGAAGCTCTTGGATCATGACAATCGGATCGGATCGTTAGCAGCTGCGGATTACGGCTCATCTTAACATTTGAAATATGATTGATGTTTCAGTTTTGAGATTGTCTGCCGAAATCCTCTGGAAAAAAGAGGTGATGTGAACTGTAAGAAGAATTCTTTTATATAGGTATAAAATTCAAGCTTATTCATGTGAATAGATATTTCTTTTTAAGTGGTGAGAGTTAAAGCATATTTTTGCCATGGCATGCTAGCTATACTGCAGCATAGCACTACATGCCATGCCGCTGCATAAACTTTTGACCTGGAGCTCCAATTTGCGATGTATCAACTTTTGAGCCTTGAAAGATGAATAATTTGGGATTGGCGTCTTCGCATAAAGCTTCTAACTCTTTCTCTTGGCTTTGTAATGGCTTAGAAATCATTGAATTTGGAATTTTGGATGACTCCAACTTTGAGAATGGCCCAAGTAAAATGACATGTTCATTCATTTATCGGGCACATATAATCTACAACTTGATTTTAACCCTGAAAACGGTTGAAGTTTACAAAGTGGTCAACATAGAAAGCCACATCTCTTATTTTTCCATAGCTTATAGAATCTCGTCAATCAGATCTAGAGAGAGAGAAAGAGTTCTGTTCTAAAGCTTGAACTACGCTCCTCCACGAAAAGTTGTCATTCTTGGCTTGTTTCCTCGTCTTTGATCCTCCATGTGCTCTATTTTCTTCTTCTTATGAAATATAACACAAACCATGTAAGTGTAAGAACTACCACATGCCGTTTAATTCATAATTTAAATTTTTGGGTTACTTAAATCCACATCTTCTTGCTAATACGTTGTACCTTTCTGGTTTTAGTTTGGAAACTTGTCTTGCTGCATAAATTACAAACTGCCACACAAAAAAGTCATGCATTGCTTATTCATTAAATGTCGAATCTGGTATTAAGTAGCATTCCGAAACTTTGAAGGAACTGAAAATTATGGATTTTTTTCTAGTTTTTTAATGCAAAATAGGAAAAGTAAGTGCTATAAGGGACTCAAAAGTGTCTAGAAATATTTTGGTTCTTGTCTATGTGACAGTTGAGGCTGTCTCTAAAACCATTTAACTACTCACTGAATGAAATTGTTTTTACTTTTTTGCAATTGCAGTTAAATTCATTGATTTCTTGACCTGAAATGTTTCCCAAAACTTTTAGATTCATGTTTGCTAAATTTTAATGCTACTCTCGAGCAGTTGTACTTGGCTTATGTCTGACTGAAGTAAATGCTTTAAAGTAGCTTCTGCCAATGTGAATCTGTTATTACTTCCTCTTTATTTATTAATCACGCAAAACCTTACTCTCTTGTTGATAGAGTGGTACTTTCAAACAATATGTGGAATGTAAATTTTAATGGTTTCATAATTTTTTAGGTGATTATATGTGTATTAGATTATTGTTTAGGGTTGCTTTAATCAATGTTTGACAAGAAATTAAACAACATATGGTTAGACTTTCTTTTATTCTTATTTTAAAAAAACAACCATTGTGTAATTGATGAGTTTGGCTATTCTTTTATTAAACAAATAAATTTAAAATACACAGAAAAGGGGACACTCAGACCTAAAGAACAAGTGGACGGCATTAACTTGCCACTTGAATTGCTGCAAGCTACAGAAAGTTAACCCATATGAAAATTATAAATTTGGTCTCTATCTAAAGACAACAACGATCGAATGAGTGAGGAACATCCCCCAACCGTCTAAAAAGTTGAAACTACTTTGTTTCGTACAGCAGTTTGAATAACCCATTTGCCATTAAAACAGTCTCCCAATGCGGAAGTAAGATAGCTAATCCCTTAACTTTTATATCTTACGAAAATAAACTTTTAAGTGCCACAGTACCAAAACCTAAAGCAAAAAAGTTTTAACCTAATAAATGAAAAAGAAATTCGTATGTGTTTGTGCTTTGTGCTTCGTGATTCTAATGTTCACAAGGAATTTCATTGTCTAAGTGTGCAATAATTTTAGTAGGAAAAGAATGCTACAATTTATATGTTTATGAAATCAGACCTTGTCTATAGTAGTAAATAATTTTAGTAGGAAAAAAAAGTTACTTGCATATATTTAAAAAAATTAGACTTTGTTTTAAGTAGTTATTAGATATAAGACATTTCACCATAAATGATAGTTGAAATAAATTTTATGTTTCTAAGTAGATAGCCTTCAAAGAAATGTTATAAAATGAAAAATTTAAGCAGTACAATGTCATGCTAGTTTTTATAAATTTGAAAGCCTGTTCATATAATTGGTTCTACTTTACCCTAAAATATTTACGTAAGAAAGTGTCAATTTTTTTTTTTCAAAAACTACATTTGATTTTAGGAATTAAGTTTAAAGGATGATAGAAATATTAAAAAAAAAAAATACTCCGGTAAGCGAAAAATTTCAAATTTCACTTTTGATTTGTAAAAACTTCTCCCTAACGCTTATAACTTAAGTCAGGGTTTTAACATTGGTACAAAACGAGTAAATCAATTTTGAAAAAATTGACTTCCTTTTTTTTATTTAAACCGAAGTATGTAATATATTAAGGATTCATGTAATACATTATGCGCCAAGTTGTGTGCCTTAAATACAATATTTCTACTAACTTTTTCTATCTTACAATGACATGGAGAACATGCATAATGAATTATGTCTTGAATTAAATGTTGCAAGATGATTGGAGAAGTTTACGGATCTCTTAAGGGTTGCAAGAGTAGGAGAGAGTCCGTTTGAATACACACATAATTCCAAACTTTATTCCGTGCCACAGTAAACACATCAAAAACTGCTTTTGCTTCTGACTGTGGAGGATCAAAGGCAAAAATCCATTTGGCTTTGGAGGACAGAATTTGGCCATCACTTTGTTTAGCTATCCAAGCAAATGAGGCAATCCCATTGTTGAAAGCACCATCCGTGAATATGCTAATGATAGAAGGTTTAAATAAGTAACTGTTGGGATTATGCCACTCCCATGTGGGCGGCTATTTCAATTCCATTAACTCTGAACTGGTATCACTGATATGTAAGGCCCCAGGCTTTCCATTTAGATACTGGATTTTTTCCCAATAATGCTCATTCTGAACACCTTTCTTGAAAGTTTGAAACATACACACTTAAGGCCGATTGTAATACTTGAATAGGACCAGGATCTATATTTGAAAAGACAGTATCACATCGAGCTAGCCAAATATTCCAAAGTATCCAATAGGAGAGTTAAACAGCATCCTCTGTTGGGGTAGCTTGTATCCATTGTGAAAATCACATTTTGAAATTGATGCGCTAGCCTATATCAAAATTGAAACCAAGAGAGGAAAGTCTCCATGTTACTTTAGCTTGGATACAGTCCAAAAGAATATGAGAAATGCTTTCCTCTTCTATTTCACTTCTTGGATGGGTATGTGGGATGAGAATTGATCTCCTTGCTAGCTGATCAGATGTTGGGCATATTTCATTGCAGGCTCTCCGGAGAAAAAAGATAATTTTTATGGGGATTTTTAGATTCCATAACTTCTTCCACAGGAGAGAATCATCTTGATGAGAGGTTAAAGATGTGGAGGATGAGGGGAAGTTTTCTTCTATGATGGAATGTGCTAAATGATACCCTGACTTAATCGTGTATGTACCTTTTCCTTTCATAGCCCAAAACTGAAAATCATTCCTGTATGGATGAAACAATTTTAACCTCCTTGGGATGCAAAAGGACTCGGAGAAGAGGAAGTCTCCAATTCCTGTTACAATCAATGAGATCTGCCACTCTGAATCCAGTTGTCTATTAATTGGATTAGAGCTACCCGGAATCCAGTTGTCTATTAACTGAATATCCCTTCCATTAACTACTCTCCACTTTAAACCTGTTCTCAGTAGGTCCTTTCCCCATAAGATGCCTCTCTATTTCCATGAAATACCCAATTTTGGCCGAACTTGAAGGGAACTTTCTTTGCTACAATATTTGGCACAGAAGAATTTGGCAAAGAAGGAGTCCAGTTGTACATGAATCTTCCATGCAATTTTAGCAAGGAGAGACCAATTTAATAAATGTGTAATCTGCATCCCAAGACCCCTTTTGAACTTTGATTTACAGATATGGTTCTAGGATTTCCAATGAATACCCTTAGATTCGTTATCCCCCTTCCATATATATTATGCTATGTGTTTGTCAATCGCATCAGCTACTGTGATAGGGATTTTGAAAGAACCCATAACATATTGGCCTAGAAAAGAGAGGACGTGTTTGGCAAGGGCGATTCTACCCATGATTGATAACACTACATTCTCCCATGTGGAGATTTTCCTCTTGATTTTGAAAATCAGATCCTAAAACAATCTCCTTTTTGGTTGTGTGAAAGCCATTGAGTGTCCAAGATATTTACCTTGGGAAGTTACATGGGGAATGTTTAGAGCTACTAAGATATACTAGATCCAGTTTCTGGGTGTGTTAGGGCTAACAAAAATAGAGGATTTCTTGAAGTTGATCCTTTGATCAGAGAGTTTAGCAAAAGTATTGAGAGACTGGCGTAGGGAATGAACTACTTGGGCTGAGATTTTTGGGAAAATGATACAATCATCAGCCAACATTAGATGAGAAATTGTTGGAACATTCCTACTTATACTTATTCCCAGACATAATCCTCTTTCATCCAGTGAGAGTAGAGAGGCAGATAGAATTTGCTGACAAATGATAAAAAGGAAATGAGAGAGAGGACAACCTTGCTTGAGGCCACTGATAGGCTGAAAGAAGTTAGAATGCCAGCCATTAAAGGCAATTGAGAAGGAGACCGTAGTGACACACTGGAGAATCCAGTTGATGAATCTTTTTGGAAAACATAGCTTTCTGAGGCAATGTTGAAGAAATGACCAGGAAACTCTATCAAAAGCCTTGTTCATGTCCAATTTTAGGGAGCAAAAAAGGATTTTCCCTTCTTGTGTTTCCGACATATTCCAACACTTCATGCCCAGTGAGTACATTTTTATTGATGGAATGACCAGGAACAAAAGTGGATTGGTTATAGGAGATAATCATGTCTAAAAGCAATCTAAGCCTGTTGGCCAAAATTTTTGC
This sequence comes from Gynochthodes officinalis, assembly GCA_020080225.1. Lineage (NCBI taxonomy): Eukaryota > Viridiplantae > Streptophyta > Magnoliopsida > Gentianales > Rubiaceae > Gynochthodes > Gynochthodes officinalis. The sequence goes on along the minus strand of CM034619.1, from coordinate 34,813,438 downwards.
TACTCCCTTATATAGGACATTACATAAGCTGATAGGTATGAAGTCAATCGGTTTTATAGGGTTTGGGATTTTAGGAATGAGGACTATAGAGTCTAATTCCATTGTGGATTCAGAATCCCATAATTGAAAAATTCTTTGACTTCCTTGCAGACCTGGGCCCCGACTATATCCCAATAAAGTTGATAAAATCCTGTTCGAATGTCATCAGGACCTGGAGATTTCCATCTAGTCATCTGAAAAAATGCTTTTTGATTTCATCCTTTGTGACATCACCAACTAAGATATCTTTAAATTCATCATGGATTTGAGCCCGAAGAGAGCTTGTGAAGTCCTCCATAGTTCAATTTTTGAGTCTCAAGGATCTTAGTTGCGTCTCTTAGTGTGGCTTTTGAATGCTTCATCATAAGAGACCTCATTATTCTCTTATATGTGGTCAATTCACCATTATCGTCCATGAGCTGAGTAATCATATTAGTACCTTTTCTCTTTGTTGCCCATTGGTGAAAAAATTTGGTATTTGTCTCACCAAACAAGTTCTAGTTAACTTTAGCTCTTTGACTCCATAAATTCTTTTGCAAGAGAAAAAGATCATCCAGCTCATCCAGAGCTCTTTGCTCATCTGTTTGATTGATTTGAAGATCACCTCTTAACTGAAGTAATTTAATCTGGTTCATTTGCATCCTTATCTTAGATTCCAATTGGCCAAATTCCTATTTACTCCAATTTGTTAGTTTCCTGAGAAGGCCATGTAATTTATCAGAGACTTGGACTGATGAATCAGGGTCTTTTCTCCATTCCTCCTTTATCTTTATGATGCATCTGGCCAGCTCTTTCCTTGTCCAAAAGCTCTCAAATCTTATGGGCTTGTTATGACTCGAGAAAAGAACTACCCTAATAATATAAAAAATTAGAGGCCCATGGTCTGATCTAATGATTAGTAAATTCCTAAGCCTAGCTTTTGGAAAAATTTCCACCCATTTCTTATTTGCAAAAACTCTATCAAGACGCTCATAAATTCTATCAGCTCCTCCTTTTTCATATGTCCAGGTGTACCAAAGATCTTCATGCAAGGGTTCATCCATGTGAAATTCCTTTAGAAGGTCTTTTAGTGTTTTTCCTTCGGAATCCTTGAGTGACCTACCCCCACATTTATCTTTTGGATTTATTGGTTGATTAAAATCTCCCGAAATGATAGTGGGATGACTCCCCAAATGAATAAGAGATTTGATCTGATTCTAGATAAGGTTTGTCTTTGACTTTGATCAGAATGACCATAGACAAAAATTAGGCTCCATTCAATCTCATTCACTTTTTTGATCAATGTGTAATAATAATTTGATGTCTTATGTATGATAGTTAAATTGATTTCGTAACCCTAAGCCAAATAAAGTCCATCCTTTGCACCTATTGGATCAACTAGTTCCCAGTTTGAAAATGGGGAGACCGAAAGCCATTTTGTCATTTTAATATTTGAACTTTCAGTTTCCATTAGAAAAAGTATATTTGGATTATGGGAACCGATCAATTTGTTTAAGGCATGAATTGTTAGAAGGTAACCCAAACCTCTATAATTCCAACATAAAAGCCTTATTGTGATTGGAATGGCTAATTAGATTCAACCATACTAAAACCATCGTTATAGGCATCAATTGAAGACATCAACAACTTTATAATATCCGTAAATAAGGCATCTAGAAGAACTACCTTATGTACTTTGCTTGTTAGCCCTTGTGGTTCCCCAACAGGGTATTTGATAACCACTAGGTACAAATTCTTCTTATCTCCCATGTTCCCTTTTTGGAAACCAGTGACATGAACATGAAGATCTTGGATAAATTTTCTCTTTTTTGATCTTGAAATTGTAGAATTAAAAACATTCACTTCTTCCATACTCCAAGACAATGCTTCCAACTGGACATTTTTTTTTGAAATGCAGAGTCTAGGGACCAATGAGTCAAATTAAAATTATCTTTTGGCTGTTGGCCAAAGTTTTCTAAATAACTTGACTCAAAGTTTGCATCAGACGAGTGAATATCCATAAATTTGTTGGAGTGAGCTGGCAAAAAGAAGGGAGAGTGTGCCAAAAGACTGAGTTAATTCCTTAAATATTGGTTAAAAAAAATTAAATTAATATTGGTTTTTTTTTTCATTTTCTACCGAAGTCGGTTTTTGAAAAATCGACTTCTGTACAAATTTTTTTAATTAACATTTATTTTGATTAAAACTAATTAATTAGTTTTTGAACCATATTTTATTTTAACAAATTCGAAAAGAATATTCGAGAGCTAAATTCTTCATAATCGATATTCTGCATATCCACTTCAATTTAGAATTATTGTTTAAAAGTTTTTTATTAAAACTACTAGTTAATTAGTTTTTGTACCATATATTAATAATTTTTTTTTAAATAATGTAACTTTGAACAATAATTTTCTCCATAATTTATTGTGTATTATTACGAGTTTTTTCCCAAAAAAATTATATAAAAAATATAAATTAAATTTAACATATTATTGAAAAATTAATTTATTTTTAAAGAAATCCATTTTTGAGATATCGACTTTAAAATCGATATTAAGGATATCAACTTTAAAAATTGCTATTCCAGATAACCACTTTGATGTCGAAATCCTAGATATCGACTGCAGACAATTTATGGAAAAAAAAAACTTAGCCCTAAACCCTCTAAATTCAAAATCCTAAAAACTCTAAACCCTAAAAACTCTACTCTCAACCCTCAACCCTCGACTCCGACCTTCAACCCTAAACCCTAAAACCTAATTCTTAAACCTAAAAACCCTAACCCAAAAGCCTAAACCTGTCGCCCCTCCCCCTCCACTGGTATTTAAGTCTTCTACTGGTGGATCATCAGGCTCTGTTTTCCCTTATAGCACAGCGTCTGCTTCAATCTCATCTTCACAATCTCTCTTTGGTTCACAACTAGTTTTTGGTAGTTCTGCTCCTTCCTTTACATCTGCAGCAGGAAATAATGATAAAGTAAACACAAAAGACAGCACGGCCGAGGATTCCGTCAAGTTATCCATGAAGTTTTTTCCATTGATAATTCCCCAGTGTACACTGGAGGTTTTTCCAAAAGTAAAGAATGGAGTTTTCAAGAAACCGCCGAAGCTTTCGCCTAAGTTGTGAAAAGCTTGTGATGGCTGGCTCTCAGAATTTAAAGTGGGGCTCATAGCCTCATAGGCTCTAGTGTTTCGACTAATTTCCATGCTTGTACGGCTTACTATATGAAATGATGTGAAGAATCTTTGCATGGAAAAGCAAAACCAATCAAAATAGGTAAAAGTATATGGATACCAATAGAGTTAATTTGCATAATATTGTTTTTTTAATAACAAATGAAATAAATATTGATTTTTTTTACTTCAAGTCGATATCCATGATAGCACTATTTTATGAACGACTCCCAAATTATCAATATTTATTTTTTTTAAATAAACAATATTCAAAAATTTCACTCGTATTAGTATAGATGATTTTATTTATATTTTTTGGAAATGCATAAGAGAATGTTAAATTAAAAATAATATAATTATATCTGTTTATTTCGTAAGAAGACATATAAAATTTGAGTATATGCTTTTTACAATTTTGTTGTTTAATAATATTTGGGATCCCACCTTAGACCATTACAAAGGGCATATTTAGGAAATCAACTTCTTATGGCAATTTAGGTTAGATTACCTCTCAAGCCGTAACATGTATTTTTTTCATAATAACATTTGGAATGAGTGAGGAGATTTTCACTTAATTAATAAAGTTATGGGAAAAATCTTTAAGTTTCAACAAGTGACTAAAAAGGAAAAAAAATTAATCAAGTCCCAGAGGGAGGCTGTCTAATATTCCTACGTGGCTGTCGCCTAGGGGGTTGGGGTTGGGGTTGGGGTTGGGGCTGTGGGTTGTTGTCCGTCTCTAGTGCGTTTAGGTCAAAATGAATTGATTCATCCATACGTGATTGTGGACGAGAACGCCATCGACGTCACTCATAGACCAAATTGTAATGAGACATTTGAGATGACGTACTAGCGCGGCCTTGTGATATGACGTACTAGCGCGGCCTTGTGATAAAAGGTCCATCTCAGGTGTCTCTTCATATGGCTCATTGGGCTGATGAAGAAACATACTAGCGGCCAAAATCCGATCATCCTCATCAACATTGCAACGGCGGGAAGTAGACGGACGTTCGGACATAGATGGACGACCAGAAGTAGATGGTCGCCGAGTAGAAAACACCGGCGTCGACGGACGAGCAGACGTGTAGGGACGCGAATGCGATGGTAGAAATTCACCTTGAAAACTTGCACGTGGCATCTGCATGTGCGATTGTTGAAATTCACCTTGAAAACTAGCATGTGGCATCTGCAGCCGGCGATCCTCTCCAACCATTGTCATAGCACAGTTGGACACGTCATATACATTTCCCATTTGAGATCTGGTATCTACTTCGACATTGGTGAAATTGCGGGCCAAATCATTCACTTGCTCTCAACATGATCCCTGCATATAAAAAAGTGCTTAGCCATAACATTTTTTATACATTGGCGAATATGAACACTTTAAAAGCTATATACATACCCAATACGAGACAATCGATCCGGTTGGGCGCATACCCTGGTCCGGGCGATGCGCGGGATTACCGATAAACAACCGAGTAATCTGTCGATACCATATCATGTATTCTGAGAAATAATGCATCGGACCAGCTACAGGCCTGCCAGTCACAATCCGGTCCATTCGGCTGTTCCATTGGTGAACGTAAGCTGCATGCCGTGACATCCAGTTCACTCCGCTCCTGCCCCGACGATCCACTCGATGCAACCTCACATCCGTGTCTACTGTCGGAGGGATCGTCTGAATATAGCCAAACTGCAGCATAACCCGCCCTGGTAAATGTAGCTCAACTACATCATAGTATTCAACAATTATATTCAATAAATCTAATATAAATTCTTTGTTCGGCATCATCAGCAATACTATTCACAACGTATTATTCCTATATTATGTCCACAGCACCACCTCACACAAGTAAACAACTAATATTTTTCCATACATTCATAACCTAATATTTTCCAAATAACATAAAGCATTATATTCATCAAATCCGACCACCATTCTTTAACTTACAGCATCAAATTCACTATTCAACACTTACTATTCCAATAATCGGCAATTCAGTGAATGAAATTAATAATCAATCCCAATCATTCCAAATAAAAAAAACCACCATACTTTATTCACAACGAAATTTTCAACATCAATTCAAATAATTCTAGCAATAATTAATAACTTTTGAAACAAAATTAACGTCAAATCACAATCATAATATATAAATTGTTTACCTTCGTCGGTTACTTCGATTCTCGAAAATGTCCTTCGCTCAACTTATTTTCCTTTTCACTACAAATAAAGTTTTTATCAATATAGGATAACTAATTAACAGATTTTAAGTCATAAAATTGAACATACAAATTTAACATAAAAGTAAACATACAAATTAAACATAAAATTTAACACATATAATATAATTTAACTTACAAATGTAACATACGATTTCAAATATAAAAAAAAATTGAACATAAAAATTAACATACAAATTAAACATACAAATTAAACATCCAAATTTAACATAAAATTTAACATAAAATTAAACATACAAATTTAACATACAAATTAAACATTAAATTTAACATACAAATTTAACATCCAAATTTAACATAAAATTAAACATTAAATTTAACATACAAATTTAACATTAAATTAAACATTAAATTTCACATACAAATTTAACATCCAAATTTAACATAAAATTTAACATTAAATTTAACATACAAATTTAACATCCAAATTTAACATAAAATTTAACATCCAAATTTGACATAAAATTAAACATTAAATTTAACATACAAATTTAACATCCAAATTTGACATAAAATTAAACATTAAATTTAACATACAAATTTAACATCCAAATTTAACATAAAATTTAACATACAAATTTAACATCCAAATTTAACATAAAATTAAACATTAAATTTACCATACAAATTTAACATACAAATTTAACATAAAATTTAACATATAAAATAAATTTTAACATATAACATATAAAATAGCATACAAATGTAACACAAAATTTAACATATAAAGCCACATACAAATTTAACATCAAAATTTAACATATAAAACAACATAAAAATTTAACATATACTAATTTAATATCAAATTTAACATAGAAATTGTAAAAATAAATGGTAATTCACCTTCTAATAAAAATGGGCAAAAACTTGAGTGTTCTATATATATATATTTTTCCCGGTTGAAGCCTCCAAGGAGGAGGAGGCGGGGCTATCAAACAAGTGGCAAGGCGGGGAGGGTGCAAGGTGGGTGGATTTGGGGTGGGGGAAGGAGGAGGAGGTAGATCTAGGAAAATAAAGGAAAAAATTGAAGGAGGAAGGAGGATGAAGGAGGAAGTCTGCAGCAGAAATGGGAAGAAAAGAAAGGAAGAAGGAAGAAAAGAGGGAAGGAGGAAGAAAAGAAGGAAGAAAAGAAAGGAAAAAGCGGGTTTTGTAATTTTGTACTGAAGTCGTGTTTTGAAAAATCGATTTTAAAGTCGGTTTTTGAAAAACCGACTTTAAAATCGATTTTTCAAAACACGACTTCGGCAGAAAATGAAAAAAAAAACCAATATTAATTTTTTTTTTACCAATATTCAAGGAATTAACTCCAAAAGACTTGTATCCGAATTGTGAAGATGGATTAAAGGCCTATGTATGATCATCTAAAGTTGGAAATGGTTAAAGAGTCAAAAAGAAATTGATCCACTGAGTTTGGGCTTGGGGGTTGAGACGGGTGGGCGAAGGATTAAATTTTGTGGGAATTGGGCTCGAGTGGAGGGGAGGTAAAGATAGACCAAACCACAAGAGATTCAGGACCTAGCTGAGAGCTAGGCTAAGTGACAAATGTTAAAGGGCCTATATGTATTTTTGAAAGGCCTGGTTCTGATGGGCTAATTGGATGAATAAGACCTCTTATTTCTGTAAGTGTTGAGATTGGGCTGGACCCTTCACCTAGACTTATGAGCCTTTTACCTTTTTTGATTTGTTTCATTTCCAGGTTTTCTGTCAGGATCAAGGCTGTGATCTTGACTGAATTAAGGGAGAATAATCGGAATGAAGAAAGGAGAAGAAAAATAAGGGGGTGCTTGTTTTGAGGGTTTGGAAGGGGAGGGAATGGATTTCAAAATATTCCCTCCACATTTATGTTGCTTGGTTTTGGGGTTTGGTTACTCCATTGGGGGGTTTCCTCATACTCCCCAATATTGGGGGGTATGAGAAGGGGAATGAGTTCCATTAAACAATTTTTTTTAATTAACTAATAATGATTTAAAAAATTAATAATAAATTATTTTAATATTATAATAAATAATTAACTAATATTAATTAATTAATTAATATTAATTAATTATTAATTAAGATTAATTTAATTAATCATTCATTTACTTAATATTGTAATTTACTATTATAATTAATAATTAATTAATCTCATTCATTACAATTAATTATTATAATTAATGTATAATTAATATTAATTAATTTACAAGTAATTAATTGATAATATTAATTAATTACTTATGATTAATTTAATCAATAATATTTTTTATTAATAATTAATATAAATTAATTTATAATTAACTTATTATTATTAATTAATAATTAATTAATTAATTAATATTCATTTAATTAATAATTCATTTACTTAATATTGTAATTTAATATTATAATTAATAATTAATTAATCTATTCATTAATATTAATTATTTTAATTAATGTATAGTTAGTATTAATTAATTTATAATAATTGATTAGTTAAGATTAATTTAATATTATAATGAATAATTAACTAATTAATTAATAGTCATTGTTACAATTAATTTAAAATTATAATTGGTAATCATTCTCATTTCTCAGCACAAACCAACCAACAGAATTATAATGAAAGAACTCACTATCATTCCCCACTACTATCAGTTCCATTACCTTTCCCATTCCCTCACACGAACCAAGCGCCCCCCCTAAGTACAGAAAAGAATGAAGGAAAGAAAAGGGAGAAAAAGGAGGAAATGATATTTGATTGAGAAAAGTTGGAGTCAAGAAACTGTACAATCATCCACCCTTTTTACTGATTATCATGGTAGTATTTATAAGCCATTTTCACCGTCATTGCTACTAACTAATTTGCTTCTTTTAACTAACTGATTCTATTACTAATGCTATTTGGTGTGACGTCATTCCCCCTTCATGCTTGACAAACACCACTGGATAAATTCAATCTTGTTCTCAAGATTGGAAGTGAGGAAACTATTGTTTAATGAATGATGGATCTTCCCATATAGCTTCTTCATTACTGAAATCCTTTCATTGGACAAGCCATTAGATCACAGGATGGTTATCACGCAACACAACACGACGCTGTAGAATAGCCATTGGTTGGATAAGACATATATCTTCTTCATTAAGTTGAGGTAGCTAACTTGTAATCATTGGTTTGTCTGCCACTTTCTTCTTCAGTAGCAATACGTGGAAGATTGGATGTATCTTGGTTTGTCAGGTAGCTTCAATTTATAAGCTACATTCCTAATACGCTCTAGAACCTCAAAGGGGCCATAATACTTGGAGGCAAGCTTAAGACATGTTCTGACTGTAGCCGTTTTCTGTTTGTATGGTTGTAATTTCAAGTAGACCATGTCTCCTACTTGAAATGTTCTATCTATCCTATATTTGTCCTCAAAGACTTTAGCTCGATTCTGAGCTTTCTACAAATGGTCCTTGAGGCTTTGTAGGATGGTTGTTCGCTGCTGAATGAGATCTATTACTATAGGCATGACTATTTCTTGATAGAGACCAAGGGGTAGTGGATTTGGTTTGGCCCCATAAAGAGTTTCAAAAGGTGTCATGTTGATGTTGAAGTGCCAACATGTATTGTACTACAACTTAGCCATTGATAGCCATTGACTCCAAGTTGATGGTTTTTTTTTCACATGAAAAGCACCTCAGATATACCTCAAGACATTGATTAACTCCTTCACTTTGGCCATCCGATTGAGGGTGATATGTTGTACTGTAGCATAGTGTGATTCCCAGTAATATGAAGATGGTCTTCCAGAAATAGTTGGTGAATAGACGATATCTATCACTAATAATAGTGACAGGCAATCCATGAAGTCTAAAATTTTATCTAGGAAGACTTGAGCTACTTGTCTTGCATCAAAAGGATGAGTAGACTTATAAAATGTTCAAACTTAGTGAGGTGATCTACTACCATCACGATTGTATCTTTGCCATTAGACATAGGCAATTTTTTAATGAAATCCATGGTGATACCACTACAAACTTGTTGTAGAAACCCTGACTTAGGCTAGCACACTTCACATTCCAACACCACTTTAATAACATCCTCTTGAAGATGTGGCAAATAAAAAGTGAGTTTTCATCTGTGAATGCACGCCTTCTACCCTAATGACCTCTTAGCAATTTATTATGTAGATTCTGAACAATTTGGTGTCTAAGATCATTGGATTTTCTCACAAACACCTTCCCTTTTCCCCTCAAAATACCACCCTTATATTGGAAGTTCGGAACAACTTTAGGAGTGATCAGTAGTGTACTGATGATCTCTTGACATTCAGAGTCTCCTTCGTAGCTTGATACCACTTGAGCCATTCAAGTTGGTTTCATTGAAGATATATCCATGATAGAATGCACAATCTCGCTTTCTTCTCCTTGCAAATCTCTTTTAGACAGCACATCAGCTTCTACATAGTCCACTCTTTTCTTGTATTAAATGAAGTAATCCAATCCCGTAAGTTTAGTTAACCACTTATGTCGAAGAGGTGTAGTAAGTTTTTACTCTAGTAAGTACTTAAGGGTTTGATAGTTTGTCTTGATAACAAAATGGTGACCAACCAAATAATGACGCCATTTAGTTACAACCATTACCAAGGCAAGGAGTTCTTTTTCATAAATAGACAGTCCCTGGTTTATGGAGTTAAAAGCCTTACTCATGTAGGCTATAGGTTGCTTATCTTGCATCAAAACTACACCCATTCCCTTGCTACAGGCATTGGTTTCTATGATGAAGGGCTATGAAAAGTTAGGAAGCCTAAGCATAGGCGTTTTACTCAAGGCTTTTTTGGGTGTTTGGAATGCAGTTTCAGCTTTTGAAGTCCATAGAAATCCATTATTCTTCAACATATTAGTCAATGGTTTAGTAAGAACCCCAAAGCCTTTAATAAATCTGTGGTAATACCCAATGAGTCTTGGGAAACCCCCTAAAACTTTAACATTTTCAGGGACTGGCCACTCCAACACACATTTCACCTTATCCATATCCATGGTCACCCTTTTTTTTTTTTAAATTACATGACCCAGATATTCTATCTGTTGTTGAGCAAATGAGCACTTGGACAATTTAGCAAAGAGTTAATGATCTTTAAGAATTTTAACACATTTTTTAGATGCTTTTTATGTTCCTCTCAAGTTGTGTCAGAATCAAAGATGTCACAAAGAATACCAACACAAATTTTTTAAGAAGGGGTTGAAAATTTTGGTTCATTAAAGCTTGGAATGTGGCTGGGGCATTAATGAGGCCAAAGGGCATCACCAAAAACTCATAGTGTCCTAAGTGGGCTTGAAATACAATTTTGGGAACATCTTATAGCTGGACCCTTATTTGGTGGTAGCCGGATCTAAAATCAAATTTTCTGTAGAATTTTGCTCCAATGAGCTCATAAAGTAGCTCATCTATGTTAGGAATAGGGCACTTGTCTTTGATTGTGAGATCATTAAGGGAACTATAATCAACACAAAATCTCCATGTATTGTCATTTTTTTTTACCACAAAACAGTAGATGCAAAGGGACTATTGTTGTGTTGTATGATGCCATTTTGTAGTATCTCAGCCACTTGTTTTTCAATCTCATCTTTTTGGGCATGGGGGTATCTGAAGGGTTTCAATTTGAAGGGTTGAGCATTAGGTTTCAAAAGTATTAGATGGTCTAATGTCCTATTTAGGGGCAGGGTTTTTGGAGTTTCAAAGACTTTAGAAAATTGCATCAATAATTCAAAACTTTCATAAGTATTCTTTACCTTATCCTCCAAGCTAAGCTTATTGACAACAAACAATTTCACCTTGTTGTGGCCCTGTTTTTGATCCCTTAAGAATGATGAGATATCCTTTCATTTGATTAATTTCAGCTTAGGATTGTTTGCCTTCCTATGCAGGACTAACTTCTCTCTTTCCTGAATCATTTGAATGTGCAGCTATTTAAAATCAAATGTGATAGGGCTGTACTAGTACATTCAATCAACCCCAAGAATAATGCCTATCTGCCTATTGGTGGTTCTGTATACTCCATTTTACTCTAGGGCAAATTCCAAGACTTGTACCATCAACTATGGTCACATGTAGAGAGAGTGCTGCCTCATGTTCCAGTGTCAATCTTTCAGCTAATCTCCACTGTATAAAGCTGTAGGTACTACTAGTATTGACTCAGAATACACCTTAGGCAGCCCTTTATATTTTTTTGCATTCACCTCCACTAATTGTTCTTGTAGTAATGCAGTCTCAAATGCTTCTATTAGGGAAGCAGGTTTCATCATCTTTACTATGGGTTTCATTTCTTCCTCGAGGCCGCCTATAAAACTTGATACGAAATAGCTTTCAAGAAGTCTAGGGTCACAGGCCAGCATTAGTGTTCTTAATTCCTCAAAACATTCTTGGTACTCATTCACTATTCTAATTTGTCATAGTCTGTTGAATTCTTCCACTTCATCCTTAATTCCCTTTCCATCAAACCTTTTGTAGAGCAATTCACACAACTCTTCCCAAGAAATCTTGCCCTTCATGATTTTAATGCTTTGGAAGCACATGTCCACCTTGCCAGTCAAGTACATTTCCACTACCTTTACCTTCTAATCATCCTCCACTTGATATATTAAGAAAAATTTGTCACATTTCCTAACCCACTCTCTTGGGTTATTTCCCTAAAAGAAAGGCAATTCTCACTTCGGGTGCAAGAAACTGTTACCATAGCTTGTTTTGTTCCACTTATCATTTGAAGGAATAAGGGCTTTTTCCTCCACCCCAATTCTTAGACTCGCATCTAGAGTGGGAAGCAATGGTGTTTTGTCTACCACGACCATTGACTCTTCCAAGGGTTTATCCCTTGTTATCAATTTCATCAATGCGTTAAACTTGATCTGAAGATTGGTAATATTGGAGTCTACTCTCTTGCTATTCTTTGCCATCTAAACCTAAAGTTCAAAATTCTTGGTCTGAATATTCGAGAGCTGCTTCTAGAAGTTCTCACTCCATTCAGCAAATCAAATTTCTTGCCTATTAAATTGTTCCTCCATCGTCTTTCCTCGTGTTTCTTTAGCCATTATCCTCTAATGGACCCGCTCTGATACCAAATGTTAGGATCAAGGTTGAGATCCTGACTAAATTAAGGGGGAATTATCAGAATGAAGAAAGAAAAAGAAGAATAAGTATAGAAAAGAATAAAGGCAATAAAAGGGAAAAAAAAGGGAAAATGATATTTGATTGAGAAAAGTTGGAGTCAAGAAACTATACAATCATTCTCCCATTTTACTGATTATCATAGTAATATTTATAAGCCATTTCTACCATCATTGCTACTAATTAATTTTCTACTAACTTGTTTCTTTTAACTAACTGATTCTATTATTAATTTGCTATTTGGTGTGACGTCGTTCCTTATTCATGCTTGACATAATGCCCCTACTCTGTGGCCTAGATTGAGGCCGTAAGCCGAGAAGAGACCCACTCTAGTATTGATTATTACCAGCCGCTCGGTAGGTTGAGCTAAAAAATTTCCTTCAAACATTCATTCACATTTGTTCCCACTGTTGTTTTTGCACCATCATTAATTTCTTGCCAGTTTACTATACAATTTACAGATGCCCACTCCCAGAATTGATTATCACCTGTCGAGTCTACCAAGTTTTGTTCTGGCAACGATGTAATTGAGACATGAGTGTCGTCAACACGACCGTCTGCTTCACCAAAAAATAATTTAATTTCTGTCGTGAATTGGAAGCCATTCACCTGCGCTTCTAACATGCATTCATTCTAGCCATTTTCCACGTTAGTGACATGGGCATTAGTGGTCAGTTCTGGTGGCTGAATAGTATTGATTGGAACTATGGCTTGAAGTTGGTTTTCAACTATCCAATATTACTCCTCATGGATAGTTCCATTGGGAAGTTCAATAACCAGGGTGGGAATGTGGGTGTCTATTTTCGGTTTTGTTCCAACATGCCCCAAACCTGGCGGCATATGAGGAGAGAGCGGCTTCTTTGGGTCATTATCTTCATTCTGTGAAGGTAAGGAGTTTCTGCTAGACTGGTTCGATGGTAGAACGAAAGGGTTGGGTTGGTTTGTTGGTCTACATTTAAACTTTCTTGATTAGGTACTGCACATGTGTTTAGATAACTGGGTTCAAAACTTGACTGTGAATGTGATGATTGAGGATTTGTTATCAGCAGATTTGACTACACTGCCAAGGTTGTGTTTTGATGACCCTAATTCTCTGTGCTAGCCTGCCTTGCATTTGAGAAGTTTTGGATGGAATTTTGTGAATCTATAATGTTGGAACCGAAGTCTATCCACCACTGCATCTTCACTTTTGTTTGCAAAAAATGAATCCATTTCTAGCAAGTACCCAAGTGAAGCATCTATGAGGCATGTGACGAGTTGCACGAATGGTATCTGAATACATTTGAAATTGGTCATCACATTGGATAGGCAAACGAAGCTTTGATCTTTATCTTTCAAAATGATCATCCAAATATGCATCCAGAATGTCGTCATCCCGAATCTATATCGATTAAAAGTGTGTCCAATTGCTTCACATCTACTACACATCTTATGCTGTCTCTCATAAGAGTATGTTACCCAAGAGATACCACTATTCAGTAAGTGTTTATTTTATTTGGGAAGTGAGTCTCCTTTGGAGTGTAGGTTTTTCTCTTCACGTGAAGAGGAGTAAAGTGCCTTTGTGGAGGCAAAGGTCTAGTTTTCTTTATTATCACAAAATAAACTAACATTGTTTGTCTAATAGTCATTAGCAACTAATAAACAAGCACTAATAATCTTTACTGGAGCACTAGCAGCTCATCATTATCTTGTCTATATAATGATTAAAAGAATGATTAGTCTTAATGTAGTCTTTCCCAAGTTTTCAGACGTCATTAGGAATCTACACTTCCCAGTATTCTTTTTCTGATCTCATCCACGTTCTTCTTCTAATCTCATCCAAGTTCTACTTCTGATTTTCTTCTTGCTTTTAGATTTATGGAAAATGCTTTGCTGTTGCTGATAAACATAGCAAGTCACTCAAAATAGTCCTTTTCTTCCAAAAGTTATACAGATGTTACCCATGTTCTAACAGAGACTGTTCATGGCAGATCCACTAAAGCTCTAGTTATTACCTTCTCAATTCTCACTTCTCACCCTTGTTGTTTTTTAATTCTTTCGGGCATGTAGTCATCTTGTCGTTTAGCAAACTAATGATGAACAGTGGGAACCTTTCAAATCCGTCGCTGGTAGTCTCAAAATTGATGCAATGAATGGAGCTTACCAGAGACGAAGAAATAGGGGTGGTGATTCAAGAAACAGATGTTACAAGAAGTATGGAAGAATACTCAAGAAATCTCATAGGCAGTATTTTTGGGGAGCAAAAAGTGAATTTCACAAGCCTCAAAAACACTTTGGAAGAAGTTTGGCCACCCAAAGATCCTTTCAAAGTCTGGGAGCTAAGGACAAATCTGTACCAATTTGTCTTCAGTAGTAAAGAGTACAAAGTGAGGGTCCTGCAAGACAAAGGCTAGACGTTCGACCAGCACTATATCATTCTCCAAGAATGGACGAATAATTTTCAGCTCACAAAAGAAAACTTTCATAAGATGGAGCTGTGGATTCAAGTTTGGAACATTCCGCCTCAGTGGATGACAAGTGATGAGAATCAAATATTCATAAACTTAGATATATGTTTTTCACGCTTTTGCATAGATTTCATTGAGATATGCCATGTTTACTAGAGAAATTACATTATATTTGTGATTTTCACCTTTTATTTGTTTTGTAGGAAAAAAGGGGTTGAAAAGCAATTATCTTCGGGAGCTCATAACTTTTGATGCAAATGTCCAAATGAGATGATTCAAGATGCTATGGAAAGATGAGAAAGAGAGCAACAACTTTCATGAAGGAAGTTTTCCCAAATTCCAGAAGCAAATGGACCAAAACTGGACAAAATCAGAACAAGGCGCAAACCAAGGAAGTCCAAACCCGAAGGTTTGGACCTTGTGGCAGTTAAAACAACACGGCGGTTAAACAGAATGAGATCGCCCGCGGCTGCACCGCCAAGTGGCGGTCTCTGTCTTGACCAAGGGAATAAAATTTGCATTTTGCGCCCTAATGTTTTGGAAGCTTCACAAGTGTTCCCCAACGTCCCTATGGCTATAAATACCCCATTTTCTGCAGAAACAAGACAAGTAGGATAGGGTTAGGGTTAGTTTTTGTTTATTTGCACATTTTCCCCAATCTTGAGGGGATTTTCCTAGAGGCTAGGGTTTGGCATTTTGTGGCTTGAAGACTTTCATCTTTGGAGTTGATTTGGATTGCTAAAGTGTTGGAATTTGTTGGATTCACCCATCTTTTGATTAAGGGAAGTTTTTGTTACATATTTCCTATGCTTTCAATTGTTGATTCTCCTTGTGATTGTTGGTTATTTGAAGCCATGAGAGGCTAATTTTCCTTGGGTGATTCTTGGTGTTTGATGTATGGATTAGGTTTATTTTGATTCCTTGTGGGTTGTAGAGTGATGGGCTTGCATTAATTGAAGTTTTCCTACTTGTATTTAATGATTAGCATGCATTGAATTGTGGCCACATTTAGTGTGTGTTCTTGGTGTTCGTGTGTGTTTTAGAATATACATGAATTTGGACCAAAAGTAGGAAAAACTACCTAACATTCTTTAGATTTAGGTGTTTGAGAAAAGAAACAACTACCATATAAGCTTAATTGTGCACTAAAATTGTGTGGAAGCCATAGGTTTTAGTGTGCAAAGGTAGAAGTGAGACCGAAAGGAGATCTTCTATTCTTTAATTCCATTGAGACCGAAAGGAGATGTGGAGTGAAAAATAGGTGGTTCTCTTAGATTAAACACTTGAACTAGGGAATGTGAAGTAGTTGGCTAAAACATCTAGGGCTAGAATTGTGCATTAGAGTTGTGTGGAAGCCATAGGCGCTAATGTGCTCTAGGTGGGGATGAGACCGAAAGGAGATTCCTCATTCTATAATTTCAATGAGACCGAAAGGAGATTTGGAGTGAACGGATGTAGCCACTTAGTTAAGATGCCCTACACTCGGTTGCCCTTAGGAGTCAAAGTAACCGAAACCCTTGCATTGAACCCAAGGATCACCCTCCTTCCTCATTTATGTGTTTATTTCCTTGTTTTAGTTAGTTAAATGTCACTTTCTAAATAATTGCATTAGTTAACGTAGATAGCAAATAATTAGTTGCACTTAAATTTTGTTTTGTCCCCTTCCCTGTGGAGAATGATCCCTAAGCTTTACTACAATTGATTAAGTGAGGTTTAGGTGTAATTTGTGTGAGTTTGAGCTATAATTTGACGCACTTTTGCACACACCGATTTTGCTCACCAACAAGAGACATGGGTTTCAGATTGCAACAAAATTTCCCAAAAGTTCTGGATGTCCTTATTCTAGAAATCAAAAGTAGAGCTGGTAGATGCATGAGAATTTTAGCTGAAGTTGATTTTGTGCCAGCTTCTATTGAGAGGCATTCAATTGAAATTGCAAGATAAGGAGTGTTGGACTTATTTTAGGTATGAAAATTTAGCACCTTTATGTTATTATTGTGGCAAAGTTGGGCATTTGAAGAGATTGTGTTCGGCTAGGCGTGTAGTTGCTAAAAAAAATGAACTGAGAGATGGGCAATTTGGAAAGTGGTTACGACCTGCAGAGAGTAAGTCTAATATCAAAGAGAGAGGAGGGAAGGCTGGTACTAAAAGCAAAAGGTATATAAGCATGTAGCAGGTTCAGACATACGGCCTAATAGAGTCCAAAATCTGAGCATGGAATTGCAAGCAAAAAATCAAGCCGCTAAATCTAGAACTCAATAGTTGGTAGAGGTAATTGCTGAATAAAAGGAAGGAATGCAGGGAGGGTTCAGAACAGAGAGGATAGGGTTTTAAGATAGCAGAATGATGGCCATGCAAGAGAGTAGGAAATAGGGAGGGAGCTAGCAGTAAACGGGGATGCAGGAAAAATAGAAAAAAAAACCATGATGTTTGAAGGCAAGTCAATGGTAACTAGCAGTCAAGGTATACCGATTGAGGAGATGGAATTAGACAGCAAAAATGAGAGGGAGGAAGTTGGTAAATCAAATGCCGATCTTGAGTTTATTAATGTTCCAGTTAGAAGTGAGCTGGTAGTTCAGCCAAGGATGAAGAATCAGTAAGTAAGGAAGACAAAAGAAGGAAAGCAAAGCAAAAGATGGATTAGGAAAGGAAACAAAGCTGGTAAAAGGGCTAAAACTAAAGGAAAGGCATCCATTGGTTGCAAGAGAACTTGGCAACTCCAAAATGAAAGTTCTGATTCAGAGAAAATAAGGGATATGTGCAACCAAAGGATAAGAAGTGAAGGTCAAGACATAAGAAACTCTTCCATGGTGGTGGTGACCAGCCTAGAGTGGTCCCAATATGAAAAATGAAAGTTTGTAAGTGGAAATATATAGATTTGGGAAGACCCTCTATAATTTCCCAACTGAAGGAGGTTATTCGATCCCACCTCCTTGAATTAATATTTTTATCTGAAATAAAGAAAAATAGGAAGTTTGTGGCTACTGTGTACTAAAGATTGAGATGCTAAGAATGATGGAGTGTTGTAGAGCCGAAAGGCACAAAATGAGGAATGCTTGTCTACTAGAATGAAAATATAGGTATCAACCAAATAAGAACTATTAGCTTTTGCATCCAACTGAAAAGTGAGATTAAAGGAGAGAATAAAATTTTTTAGATTGTTTTTGTGGATGCTAGCACAAATCAAAAGATAAGACAAGAGCAATGGAAATACTTAGAGCAACAAAGAAAGGACTGGGGAGATATGTAGCTCATGGAAGGAGATTTTAATGATATCTTAAGTCCCAAGGAGAAGCAAGGGGGGAGGGAAAGAGCAAAGGCTAGTTGTCTACCTTTTCAATCATTTGTAAGCCAAATGAAAATAGGAGAAGTAACCTTTGTGGGAAAGAGTTTCACATGGGCTAACAATAGAGTAGGGGAAGGCTTTGTGGAAGAAAAGCTAGATAGATTCTTTGGCTCCCCTACTTGATTACTCAGCTATCCAAGAGCAAAAGCCTATCATGTGGAGAGGCAATCATTGGATCATTTACTCATCCTAATGGACACTGAACCGAAAGAGCAAAGAACTAAGAAAATATATTTGACAAAAGATGAGTCAAGAAGGAGGAGGTGGATAGACTAGTGAAAGCTACATGGAGAAGAGAGAAAAGTGGTACCCCAATGTATCAACTTTGTGCCAAAATAAGACAAAGTAGAGTGGAGCTATTAAAATAGAGCCAGCGAAATACGTACAATTCAAACAAGCAACTAGTAAGGATCAAAATACAAATAGAGTTCCTATCTAGTAAGGGGGGCAACAGGAATTGGCTAGAATAGGGCAAATTGAAAAAAAAAAAAAAGCTTCATAGTGCCTACAGAGATGAGGAGGTATATTGGAGATAAAAATCAAGAATCCAATGGCTTCAAGAAGGGGACAAAAAAACGAAATTCTTCCATGCCTCGACTATCAATGGTTGGAGACAAAATATAATTGAAAGACTGGTGAAGGATAATGGAAGTCTTTGTGAAAACATTCAAGAAGTAAATGAAGAAATTCTGATATTTTATGACAAACTCTTTTCTACCTCCAGCCTGAGTCTACAGCATGAAGATTTTGATGGTATCCCACTGTCAATCATTGAAGTAATGAGCCATAGGCTGACAAGACCTATGGAAGTATCTAATATCAAAGATGCTCTATTCAAAATAAATCCCAACAAAGCCCTTGGGCCCGATGGTATGAGTCCCATGTTCTTCCAGTCTTATTGAAATGTGATTAGAGTATATTTGTGCAAAGCTATTAAATATTTTTTTGAGCACAAGGAAATGCTTAAACAAGTGAATCATACATTAATCATATTGATCCTGAAAATTAAAAACCCTAAATCTGTTGGCCATTACAGACTCATTAGCATCTGTAATGTAGTGTATGAGGTCATCTCTAAAATACTAACTGAGAGGATGAAAGTTTGCATCCACAATTGCATTAGCCCCTACCAAGTAGCATACATTCCTATGAGACAAATATTAGATAATATGGTAGTGGCGCATGAGTGCATCCATACGCTAAATGCTAGACATAAAGAAAACAAATGGTGGATGGCCATTAAACTTGATATAGCTGAAGCATATGATAGGATAGAGTGGAGATTCTTATGTGAGGTTCTTAAGAGAATGGAGTTCTCTGGTACTTTCTTTGGTTGAATATGATAATACATTAATTCTTTATAGGGCTGGCAATCAAGTCGACCTTCAGGCTCGCGGGTTACAAATTACCCTTTAAATGGGTTAAATAGGTCGACCTGTCAACCCGTCAAGTCGACTCGAATCCGACCCATTTATTTTTTGTGTTAATTGTATTCGACCTGATTTCAACTCAAACCTATTAATTTGGTGTTTTCGTGTTGTGTTAATTTCGTGTTAGGTTTGTGTCGTGTTTTCATGTCGTGTCGTGAATTGCCACCCTTAGTTCTTCAACGTTATCTGTTAACATCAATAGAGAAAAATATAGGTATATCCAACCGACTAGAGGAATTAAACAGGGAGATCTGTTATCGTCTATCTTTTCTTAATCATGTCTGAGGCATTCTCAAACATGATTAAGCAAGCAAGCCTGAGGGGGAAATTTAGGAGCATGAGGGTTAGCAAGAAGGGTCCACAAATCACTCACATTTTGTTTGCAAATAACTCACTACTCTTTTGTGAAGTAGGATTGGAGTAAGCAAACAGGATCAAGACTCTCTTATCCAATTACAGCCGCTACTCTAGCCTACTGGTCAATTGGGAAAAAATTTCAACTTTCTTCAGTAAAAATATTCCAAAGAAGTAGAAAGATGACATCTGGTAGATTTTAGATGGCATCAAGGAAAAGCAGAAAGCCAGTTATCTTGGACTCCCCATGATAATCAGTAGAGCAAAGAAGAAGGTGTTAAACTATGTGAAGAAAAAAGTCCAGCAGAGAGTAACAGGGTGGAAAAATAGGTTTCTTAGCCTAGCTGGGAAAGAAGTGCTCATTAAAGCGGTAATTAATGCTCTCCCCACTTATATGATGGCTTGCTTCAAAATTTCAAAAGAAGTATGTCAAAGCATCATCAGAAAGACCACAAGCTTTGGGTGGGGAGACAAAGGAGGTGAAAGACCCAAGATCCATTGGAAAGCTTCGAAGGATTTGACATGGCCAATGAAGAAGGGGGGTTTGGGATTTAAAAACCTACAACTGTTTAATGATGCACTCATAGCAAAACAACTTTGGAGGCTCATTACACAGCTGAGCAACGTAATGAAAGCCAAGTATTTTCCATAAGGTGGCCTCTTGTATGTCTTGCTTAAAAACAATGCATCATGGCTATGAAAGTGTTGGATGAGAGTCAGACATATTCTCAAAAGATGAGCCATTTTCCAAGTGATGGATGAAAAATCAGTCAAAATATGAGAGAGCCCTTGGATTCCCGACATACCACATTTCAAACTAACAACTCTTCCAATCCAAAGAGAGAAAGCTACATGGGTAAGTGAGCTTTTACAAAGCAGGGGTGATAGTTGGAATGAGGAACTAGTGTGCCAAATGTTTAATCAACCAGATGCTGAAACCATTGTAAGTATCCCCCACCCAAGCAAAAGTCAGAGTGATCATAAAGATGAACTTGTGTGGAATTTGATAAAACAAGAAAACTATACGGTAAAATCAGCCTACCAAGATGTACTCAAGAGCCAAAAGGAAGTGTATCAACAAGCCGAAAGTAGCTCAGTCAGGGAAGCAATAAAAATGATTTGGAAGAGCAGTTGGAAGTTAGGCATCAAAGGGAAACTCAAGCACTTCATATAGAGATGTTGGCATAGAATTCTCTCAACAAAAGATCAGTTATTGAGGAGAGGCATTCAAGAAGATCCCATATGCAACATGTGTGGAGAAGTTGAGGAGAATTTAGTGCATGTCCTGTTACACTGCCCCAGAGTGAAAAAGGTGTGGAAATGAGCTCCACTGAGGTGGGATGCACCGAAAGGAGAAGATTTTAGCTTCAAACAATGGCGACATAAAATATGCAATGGGAAAAAGGAAAATCACTTGCAAGATAGGGCTAAACTGACAGTATATATTTTATGGATGCTTTGGAAAACAAGGAATTTATGGATCTTCCAACAAGAATTGAGAGAAGAAAATGCAGTGGTAGACCTTGCTATAGAAGATTGGTTGGAATTCCAGGAGGTGAGCAAGTTGGAGAGAATACCAAGTTAAGGGAAACGACTAGAAACTACTAATCAAGTTTAGTGGTAGTTAACCAAAATAAGAAGGTAATTGATAGGTTGAGATAATAACTATAATGGAAAGAATATCCAATCACCATGAGAATAGGATATTCTATCCATTATAGCTCAATGAGGAGCAAAATGATCAAGCAAGAAGTGTGGCTTTTGTTGTTGCTTGATGAAGATGTAGGTACTCTATTCTTTTTTTGCCTCATAAGTTAGAACATATTGAGATAGGCTTCAGGATGTACAGAAAATCTCAAAGAATAGGAAAATCCCATACTATCTCACTTAACTTCATTGCGAGAGTTAAGCCCTTCAGAGCCAGTGGGCAAGGTTGTATATATGATAACTTTGACAGTAAATATAACGATCATTTCTTTGGCAAAAAATAAAATGTAGAAACCAGTCGTTAGTTCATTATATCTATCTATAATATAAGAAAGCCATTTGAATTCCTTTCTATTTGTCCACATGGGTTTTTTTTTTAATATTTAAAATAAATTTTATTTAAAAAAAGTTAAATTTTCTCGCAAAATAAATAAAACATTCAAATATCTTTTTATTTCATTTCAAAATTTGACGTTAAAATTTAAATTTTATTCCTAAATTTTTCTCACATAATTCTAAACAATTTCCCCCAATACATTTATATTCACCCTCTAAAATAATTTTTTCTATAAAAAAAATTTCAACAAAATTTTTGTACATCCCAATAAAAAATTTCTCAAACAAGTCACAATGCAAACATAGCTAATTTTAAGTTTCAAGTTGGATTATTTTTTCAAAAATTTCCCTCGATTTTGGTTCCTGCTATATTTCAGAATAAATCAATTGTAATTTTGCTGGTATGAAGAGTGTGTAATTGTTCAAGGGTTTTATGTCTTTTTGGCACCAACTCAAGTCAGGTTCAAGAATATCGGTTCTTTGATTTCTAGCTCCTCCCTCCTTTCTCACTGCTCTATCAAAGAAATCTCTACCTCTTTTTCCATCAATCAACTCAGAGTTACCAGAATTTTTTTTTTGAAAATTCTTCTATTTTTGCACTTGTTCCTATCCGAAAAAACCACAAAATCCTATTGATTTGTAAAAAGCGCGCCTAATTGGCAATGCTTTAGATAGAAAATTATTTACATCCTATCTTCTCGGCCAAAAAAAGGGCTGCCTCCATGAAAACCACAAAATCCTATCGATTTGTAGAAAACTCGCCTAATTGGAAATGCTTTAGATAGCAAATTATTTATATCATGTCTTCTCTGCCAAAAAGGCTACCTCCATGTCTTCTCAGTTGCTCTTTTTTTTTCTTTTTTTTTTACCTACTTATCATTATTTGTTTCATGTAATTTATATATTTAGCATAGCAACTATAAATTAATGCTTAAAAATAGCTCCCTAATTTTTTTTACACTTTTTTCCCAACATTGACAACTATTAGTTAGATTTTCTAGCATGATTTCCTCCACCTTCTCTCTTAGGGCCTGTTTGATAATATTAACTATTGTTTAAAATTAATACACTACGAAATTTTTGTTTTTAGCTTGTTTAGTAACGAAATTTCACTCCTCTTAATTGTTCGAGCACTAGTCAATATCTATTAAAAAATTTAAAAGTTATAAGTTAATTTAATACTTATCACTTAATATTATGAGTAAAATGTTTTAACAAGTTTTCCAAATTTATCCTCTTTTGTTAAATCATTTAACTAACTTATTTTTCCTTTAACCATAAATAACCCTTTCTATATGACTTTCTTTCCTATTTTTTTTTCCCCATAGCACATATACTCAAAAGTGTTCTTTTTAAAAAAAATTATAAAAAGGTTGAATAAATTTCAATGACTTTATTTATTTTTATTTTTTGTATTAAATATTAATTCTGATAGATTGTATTTATTACATATTTTCATGAATAATATTTGTTGCTTAATTTAAAAAATTAATATTTCTGCATGTAATTAAAAAAATAATAGAAGGGCAAAATGGTATAATTTGAGTAATTTAGCATTCAGATCAAATGTTCAACAAACAGTATTAATTGGTTCAGTATTATGATTCAAACATTCAAAATAAATTTTTAAATATTCAGATTTCAATAACTTAATCACTTTAGCATTCAGATTTTAGCATTCAATATTCAGATTTAAATATTTAGTTTTATCAAATAGACCCTTAGATGTTTTTGCTTTTATACCAAATCTGGATTTTGGTGGCAAATTTTTCTCTTAGATAATTTCTTACTAGATTTCTTGCACTTGTCATCTTTGTTCTTAGATTCTTTTCTACAAAGGCTGGATTTTGTGTATGGATTTTTTCTTCATATTTCAACAAGTAGAAAGTAAGCAAATTAGTTTTCCCCTTCTAAACGGATCCTCTTTTTGGTCGTTTGAAAGATGAATTCTTTGATTTTTGTAGGAAAAAATTTGTTAAATTTTGTGGCTTTTTGGTATTTGACCTTAAATTGTTATGGACAATTATTGTTGTGTCTTTTTGGGAGTCGTATATTTTTAGAGACCTGCAACACTTGGATCAGTGGTGAAAGTATAAAAGTACTTCCTAAACCCTAAAATAAGAAGTTTTATATCAATTATTGAGATAAATAGGCATTAATCTTGTGTTTTCATATGTCTTATAGATAAAAACATTCTAGAGGCATAAGGAAGATAGAAAAATATCAAATTTGAGAAAACTCCACCAATTGTGCAACTTTGAGAGAGATAGTACTATAATAGGCAAATGAACAACAAGAGACTAAACTTCAATAGGGTGTATCTCATTTTCTATATAACCAAATGAGGAGATCTTGGATGTTTTAGAAATCTATTTAAATGTATTCTAATGTTTATTTTTTGAGTTTCTCTTGAAGCAACCAACATCTAGGTCAAAATTGAGGTTGAATTGATAATGTAACTCAACTTATTGAGAGTTGACACATTTTATGAAAATGGCCATATCTAGAGCTAAAAATGTCCAAATTCAATGATTTTTAAACCATTGGAAATTTAAAAGGAAGAGCTACAAATTTTATGAGAAGACTAATTTTGTCTAAAAAGGCCTTGAAACATTAGCCAATATTAGCACTAGTGCACAAAACTAAAAACATAGAGTGCAAAGCGAGAGTTGGACTTGGCCTCTTGCGGCCCACGCTACCTTGCCTGACTTTTGTGGTTTATTTTAGTCAATTTTAATCCCTTGACCCCTCTTGACTTTTTTTTCTTTTTTTTTTTTTTTTTTTTGTCTTTAACCACTTATAATGAGTCCAATAGGTCTAACTCTAATAAAAACTCATTTTTAGGTTATTAAAGAAGAGGGGAACCATAGAATTGAAAGAATATAGGCTAGCCATTAAACGAATCTTCTAGATTAAGGTTCTTGAGAGTTTAGAGAGAAAAAACATCTTTGGAGGAAATTGCATATTGGGGTTAGCGAGTGAGTGTGGGCTAGTTGCTCTTGTAAAAAAGAAGTCCCCTATACTCTAAAACTTGAATCTTATGTTTATTTTTTCTAATTTTGTGGTTCTTTATTATACATGGTTAGACTTTTGTAATCTCTAAAATTTGATTATAGGGTTATTATTATCTATCCTTGTTGTGTTAATTTATGTTATGTGTAATGCAATTTGATATCTATTAGCAAGTTTCATTTGAGAAGAATTTTAGCTATCAAATTGAGAATTTTGAGAAGAATATATAAATTTTTATTTTTATATTTACTTTTTAATGTTGGATACATATTAAGTTGAGTTAATATCATTTACCTTTCTCGAGATTTCAGCTTTTATCAAATTGGGTCTCGTGGTTTGAAAAATAAAAATCGACCTCCTGACTAACAGTCAACCCAAGTTACTTAATTGAAATTGGCAAAAAGGCAAAAAAGTCCTTAAAACATGTGCAAAATTTGTGCTAACAAGACAAAAAAATAGCATGAGAACTTGTGCACTTGTGAAGAATTTTTTTTTTTTTACTCTACTTTGTTTCTTAAATTCAGATTTTTTTAGAGCTTGTTCATTTTTTTACAAATTCAGTTAAATAACTTGGGTTGACTGTTAGTCAAAAGAGTCGATTATTATTTTTCAAACCATGAGATTCGATTTGATAAAGGCCAAAACCTCTAGGGAGGTAAATGATATTAACTCTATTAAGTTTTTCTTTTCTTTTCTTTTCTTTTTTAGAGAGATAGACTATAAACTATGGCTTGTATTTTTTGTATTGCAAACAATAATAGTGTAATATTTTTCAAATAGGAGGAGCTGTAAATTGAAATTATGAATCGGTCATGGTAGTATATCCTTCTCTCTCCCCTTTGTTTGTTTTTTTTCTTTAGATTATTTGTTTATTTTAAAATGAAGAAGGATATAATGTAGAAACTAAAGCCCAGTATAGTAGTAAATGATCATCAAAACCCGACAAAGTTGGGTTGGGCCTCTCCTAGGCCACTCCACCTTTATCGCAAAGTTAGAGCTTTATTTTTATATACAAGTGTTAAACTATGTATTCAGCGCATTACTCACTTATTCAACCCCATTGCTAAGTCAAATTTGGTAAACAGTTCGTAAACAAATTTAGTGACGTTTGTTTATGTTTGTTTGTTAAGTTAAACGAATAATAAATAAACATATTTTATTGTTCATTTAATAAACAAACCGGATATAAATAAACATGTGTTTGGTTCATTTATGTTCACAAACAAACTCGTTTAGTTTTCATAAACAAGTTCGTTTAATATTCATATAAAACTCGTTTATTGTTCGTTTATATTAAAATAATAATATATATAAATATATATAATAATATTAGTAATTGTCAAAACAACGTCGTTAATCGTAATAATACAGAATATGTTAAATGTTTGTTAATCATTCACGAACATATTTGTTTAATCGTTCACGAATATGTTAGCGAACTGTTCGTAAACATGACTATTTAATGTGTTAATAAATATATTCATGAACACTTATTGAACACTAATAAAAGAATATAAATGAGCTTGAATACAAATATAAAAACTTAAACAAACACAAACCGATTTCAAACAGTTTTAAAAATAAACTAATAATTCAAGAACGATTCTTTTATGTTCGACTAGTTTACATCCCTCCTCAGATCAAGTTGGCGTGAGGGCGTTGGCATTAGATGCTTTAGCGCAAGGGATTGATTCCCCACCCCCCCCCCCCCCCCCCCCCCCCCACGTTCTCGAGGCTTAAACAAAGTTGCAATCAAGAAAAGTGACCATTTTTCTTGATCCTCTCATAGTAAACTCATTTCTGTTGGCGGGTTTGATTGGATGGATCTGTCAAATCTACTAATAAACTTGCCATTTACTATTTTTAAATGAATGTGTTGGTTCCATTTCATTTCATTAAGCTTCCAAGATTCCCCAACTGAATAAAATTTGTAAACAAATCTTCTCGGGTAATGATGACTTAGTAAACCAAAAAAAAGAAGAAGAGGAAAGTCATTAATGGAAGCAATGGAATAATGCAATGCCACCACAGGCCAATGAAAATTTAGTATTGAAATCATGCAAATCAGACAATGAAACACCTTCACCCAATTCATTTTCAATTGAGTGATCCAACTTCTCAATTTATTTGTGCGGTATGCATTAGTCAATGTTCAAACACTTCCCTCAATCGACGCACTGTATCCAGTTTGATCATCCCAGTACTTTGACCACAGCATCACCCCACCATACTTGCGCGACCTCTTTATCACCGGCAGAATTTGGGAAGTCAACACATCCGGTGGAATGTACCCACTTCCGGCTGCCTGTGGAGCCGCCGGCAATCCCATGAAGAATTTCTGAGCTCTTATAGAGGTAGTCCAGTGATTCCAAGAACTCAGGAGGTTACTAGAATTCCCAGAAAGGTACTCGCAGGGAGGATTGTTGTAAAACTGAACCCAAACATAGTCAAAAAGACCCTCACCAAGGGCAGCTCCGAGAAATCTGTCAGGGAAAGGACATTGCGGAGCAGCACTTAAGTAAACCCTTCTTCCTCTCCGCCGACTCGAGTAGCCCTTCAAATATCTAGCAAGATCATCCCAGTAAAGGGTTGACCCCAGTTCTATATCGAAATCAATACCATCCAAGGTAGCATTTCCTAAGGGCCTCGATGACGAGGTTCCTCCCAAGAAATTGTTCCACAAGTAAAGTGATACATTTTTGGCATCTTCTTTTGAGGCTAAAGAGTAGCTTCCCACGCCACCACCAAGGGACAGGAACACCTTAATGCCAAGGCTTTGGCAATAACGTATTTGGTCGCTGAGGATAGTGCATCCGTTCACGGAGGGATTGCAGTGGCCGGCGAGGTTGATTTCAGGGGTTTGACCGTTACCAAATTGGAGAAGAAATGCTAGGTTGACATATGAATATCTGTCGGTGGTACATGTTTCGGTTAAGGTTCCCTCGGCACCGTTTTGGCCCCAGTAGATGCTTATGCCACCGCGACCACCAGCTAGAGAGGTTGGTAGAAGAGCCAAGGATAGAAAGGACAAGAGTAGAGGGATAAGAATAGCATTACGTTTTGCGGCCATTGTCTTCTGTGCACGGTATTGCAGAATTTTCATTCCTTTTATAGAATTAAGAGGGAATTGATTAATGATTGTGCGGCCGTAATATCTTATTCCCTTACGGTCTGAAGGAACATGCACTTGGAAGGAAGCTGTTGACTTTGAGATATTTTATATAAAGGAATTAATGCGCAATATTTCACTCTACTATTGGCCATATGCTAAAGTTATTGGTTGGTACGACTTTTGATTTTCAAAATATAATGATAGTCATTGTGAAAATTTTAATAACAATGATTAACTTGGCATTCACATGACAAATGAATATTGAAGAATAAACTTGACGTTGCCAAGTGACTTTTGTTACATTTATTCCATGTTTATTATTGAAACATTTCATTAATATTTTTCAGTATATATTCCATCACTCATTTTTAAGTGATTTTTTTTTTAGTTTGTTATCTAAAACAAACTTATTGCATATTTTATATCCATGAAATCTGATAAATTAAGTTGGAAGAATGAAAGTGGGCAATTTAGTTAATTGACATTAGAAACAATTATTAATAGTTCTTTGAAAGTGCACAACCACGAAATAACGTACTAAGAAAAAGAAAATGTTCAACTAGCTACTTCTGGACCCAAACGCATACTCCATGTGTAAACTCTCTCATTTGTCAACCACTACATAAAATTCAATCGAAGAGAGATTATGAAATCAATTAATAGAAATGATTTAGAGGTTTTTCAGTTATCAAATTAAAAGAAACATGAATATGTGCCGTCTCATTCTTACTTTATTACTCTTTAAGCATCAAAAACTTACATTTGATTATCATTATTAATGTTTACTATAGGTTAGTGAAGAAGAAGTGAGTTGTCTAAACTCATATAAAGTTAAGTAAAAAAATTTCAATTCAAGATAAATATATGAGAAAGTGGTATTTTTTTATGATCTATTTCTATATTTAGAAATTAGTTGGCACCAAAATAACTTTTAATAACTAGTTGCATGTCCACAGAATATATAATTATATCCCTCCATTAATTTATTATTTACTTTATTTATGGGTGAAGAAAACGAGATTTACATATCAATATATATGGTCGAGATTATTTTTTTCTACCAAATTTAAATATCAATCTCGATTCTCAACATTTGGAGCGAAGGTGTAAAGCACAAAGCCGCCACTACTCAACTTCAATTAACAATTATTCAATATATAGTAGAATCATCTTATGAACTAGCGAGGAGGGTATATATTTATTCTAGTACGTTACTAATAGGAAGAAAGGGAAGTTATGATCATGATCATTTAGAGACTATCTTTGATGGCGAGTGTTTTCTAATTTTATCACAATTTTTTAAAAAATAAAAATTTGTGTACTAGAAATAAGAGCTCTATCATTCTATTCTAATGACTAAAAATAGAAACTAAAGTGAAAAGGATAATTGCCTCTTTAAATGCATGATCTCATAATTAGATCACACAACTAGGGAGAAATAGAGACAACCCAAATCATTTCTTAAGGATTAAATTACAATTCTGGGTTCCAAATTCTAGTTGTAGTTGATAAATTAAACTTTTCTCCTATTTGTCTATTATTAATTTTACTCAATTTTCATTACCTTAATTTAGCAAAATTGTAGTTTTTAACTAGTTTAATTGTCCTTTAACTTTTAAGTAAAGATTAAACCCCTCAAAGTAACAACATCCTCGTGGGATCGACCTTACTTCCACAATACAACGACAAGTATATACTTGCGTTTAGTTGTGTAGATTTAGGTTAATTATTAGTTGATTGATTGTGGTATTTGTACTGCATTTCTATATTCCAATCTACATACATCAATTAGCTTATCAGGTCTTTAGAAAGGTTAGTTTCTACTATTATTGGTATCAAGATTATGAAATTTTGGTAATTTCGAGTGATAGTGGAGCAATCATGACATTTGTTGATCAACTTTTGGCATGAAGAACATAAATGAGGTTATGAAGAATATATTTAAAGTTATTTGACATGCAATCTGCTTCTCTATTTATATTTAAAGAATATATTTAAAGTTATTTAAAACTATTTGTACTTTGAATAGTTTGTTTCTTGCACTACCATTGATTGTGCATATTACCACATATGAACTTTGTAGCTTCTCTTGGTTTTCTATTAACAACTGGTTTAGTTTATGTTGGAAACATATTCCAAATTATTATATACAAAATACATGCGGAAAATGCCCAATAATGACTTACTTGTATCACCAGTCGGAATATAATCACGCGATGAACTATATCCACTGTCCACAGATTAAAATGCTTCCTTTGCAATAGAGAGAATTAGAAAAAGACTTTTCTTTTGTAGTTTTCTGCAGCACACCATCTCATCCATTTCACCACACACTCACTTTATATAGCAAGAATTCACAAACTCTTGGCTTTCTAACTGCCTTTGCAATTAGTGTTAGTGGGCATCATGGTGGGAATCAAGAGTTTGCATGTTTTTGTTAGTGGGCATCATGGATGGCTATTTAACTTCTTGGGAGTTACTTCCTTCATCTCCCACTCGCCCATGATAGTTAAACTATAATTCTCTCTTCTCTGCAAAGTTCATACAAGCAAATAATCCGTGCGACCAGCATACATTGAGAGCTCGTTGCCATACATCTGTTAGGAATATATAGCAGCTCATATTTGGGCATAATTATTAAAAGTAGATTTTGTATGCATTACCCTAGATCAATCAGTCACATTATATTTCTCTTTGATCTCATTAAATGTTACATATTGTATTCACAATTATGATTAAAACTCAAAATAATCATAATTGGTCGACCAGTGAATACAAAATAAAATGTGACAAATAACAAATTGATCTTCCTCTTTCTTCAATCTCTTAATTTCAATTCAATTTGCTTTTCTAGAAATGTCCCGTTAGATCGCATCATTCATGATCGTGGGCAACATTCTAAGATAGCAAACATTGAATAAAAATTTTAAGAATAAGATAAGAGTTATAAGGGCACTCAATTGAGGACTTATCCTCGTGAGTCTCACACGGCTTGAAAGTTGAAATCAAAACTTTCGCCAACTCATTTGGTCGTCTTATGCTCACATAGTATGAAATATGTGTTACGGTATTCTCTCCTTTCCCATGGAGCGTATGTCTTTACATTTAATACCGTATAGATGATAGTTCAGACATTCACCATGTCTAACTTGAGTTCACATATGTACTCATTTTAAATATCAATCCATCAGAACTCACATCTAGCATTGAAGACAGGTAGAGTGAAACGTGTGGGTCATTTCACTTTCGATCATAATCAATATTATGATCTCATCTTAACATTTTGTTAAGGCGACATACATATTTTAAACTTGAGCTCTCAATTATCACATAGATAATAAGTTTAAAATTGTCTCATCTCTATTACCACACAGTAATAAAGGTGATTACCCGTGTGAGTGGGCTAATCTTCCATCTGTCCGACATACTTTCAAACAACAAATATAATGCACAAAGCATTATATGATACACAAAGCATTATATATTAATGCACAAAGCATTAATATGCATAAATGTTAAATAAACTCTTAGGCAAAAATATCAAGAAATTGTGAACTTTTGGGAAATACGAAATATTCAGTACATTAATTTCTACACAATCCTAGAGATTTCACATGTTTAAGAAACACATCTCTAGGGATTGGTTTTGTCATAGGATCTGCTATCATTCTATGTGTAGATATGTACTGTACGTTCACTTCTTTTTGTGCAACCATGTCTTTTACAAAATTATATTTGGTATCTATGTGTTTGGTCTTACAATGAAATTTAGGATCCTTAGTGTATGCTATTGCTGCTTGGCTATCACAGTTAACCAATATTGAATTTGCAGCACGTTTAGCAACACCTAAGTGATCATAAAATCTTTTAAGCCAAACACCCTCTTGCACTGCTGCTGAAAGTGCCACAAATTCAGCTTCCATTGTTAATAAAGCTATACAAGTTTGTTTCTTACTACCCCAAGATATGGCGCCATTATTTAGTAAGAAAACAAATCCGGAGGTTGATTTTCTCTCATCTAAATCTCCTCCCCAATCAGCATCAATATAGCCTTCAAGGTGTAGATCACTTCCTTGATAACATAATGAATAGTTGGCAGTTCCTTTTAGATACCTCAAGATTCTTTTGACGGCGATCCAGTGTGCTTGACCTGGATTGGATTGGTACCTACTTACCATTCCAACTGCATAACAAATATCAGGTCTTGTACACATCATAGTGTACATTAAGCTTCCAACAGCACTAGCATATGGAACACGTTTCATACGTTCCTGTTCTTGTGAAGTCTTTGGACACATTCTACGACTCAATCCTTCGCCTTTTGCAATAGGAGTATCTATGGGTTTGCAATCTTGCATATGAAATCGTTCAAGGATTTTATTTATATATGTCTCTTGTGAAAGAGATAATAATCTCTTTGAACGATCTCTTGAAATCTTAACTCCAAGAATATATGCAGCTTCACCCATGTCTTTCATTTCAAAATTGGAAGATAACCAATTCTTCACAATTGTTATAAACTCCTTATTGTTTCCGGCAATAAGTATATCATCAACATATAATGATAAGATCACATATTGATCCTTGGATCTTTTGATATATACGCAATGATCTTCATCAATCATGGTAAAGTCATATGATATTATGGCTTTATGAAAACGTATATACCATTGTCTTGATGTCTGTTTAAGGCCATATATCGATCTTAAAAGTCGACATACTTTTGTTCTTGGTCTTTTGTTATGAAACCAACAGTTGTTCCATATATATTTCTTCTTCTAATTCTCCGCTGAAAAGCAGTTTTTACATCCATCTGATGTAATTCAAGATCCATACTTGCCACTATAGCCAGAATTAGGCGAATTGAGGTAAATCTCACAACAGGGGAAAAAGTTTCTTCATAATCAATTCCTTCCTGTTGATTATACCCTTTCGCTACAAGTCGTGCCTTGTATCTTTCTATCGAGCCATCAGCTTTATGCTTTATTTTGAGAACCCATTTGTTCGCAATGGCTTTGCGTCCTTTTGGGAGTTCAACCAGTTCCCAAACCTGGTTTAATCTCATTGACTTCATTTCTTCTTCCATTGCTAGTATCCATTTTTCCTTATCAGGGCATGTTAGAGCATCATTTGCATTTTTTTGGCTCATCATTATCTTGTGGAACAATCATGAAAGCTTCCCCTTCAATGTCAAAACGTCGACGGGGAATGCTTTTATGACTTGATCGTCGTATCGAAGATTGTTTACCTTGTAACATATCATGTTCCATAATGCTCCCACTCGGATTAGATAATGGTGGTATCATCTCATCAAATGATTAAGATGACGATGGTGTATTAATTCCTACTATTGGAGTAATCTCATTATCTTGTTCCAGAGTTTCATAGAAGGATAGGTCTTTACCTATCTCGCCCACTTTAAGAAATTCATTCTCTAAGAATGTGACATCTCGTGATTCCAATTCAGTAATACTCCCACTATCTTGTACACCTACAAACACATATTCTTTGAAGTGCTCAGAGTATTTTATAAAAGTACTCTTTTTACCTCTTGCACCCAATTTTCCATATTTGTTTGAGGTATCGTGAGTATAGGCAGCACACCCCCAGGGTTTGAGAAAACTCAAATCGGGTTTTCTTCCTGTCCATAACTCATATGGAGTGGAAGTAACTGATTTAGTAGGCACTCGGTTAAGTATATAGGCAGCAGTTAATAATGCATCACCCCAATAGGTGATCGGCAAATTAGCTTGTGCCATCATAGACCTAACCATTTCAAGCAAGGTTCTATTTCTTCTCTCCGCAACACCATTTTGTTGAGGAGTCCCAGGAATAGTCAACTGTCGTTCTATTCCTTTTTCATCACAAATATTTCTGAACTGATCAGATAAATATTCACGACCTCGATCGGTTCTCAATGCTTTTATTTTCTTATCCAATTGATTTTCTACCAAACTCATAAATTTCTTAAAGCAACTTAATGCCTCAAATTTATGAGAAATCAAATAGACACTACCGAATCGAGTATAATCATCTATAAATGTGATGAAGTATATAGCCCCATGCCTTGCTCTTACATTCATTGGACCACAGATGTCAGAATGGATTAATTGCAAAGAAATCTCAGCTCTTGTTCCTTTTCCAAATGGTTTTCGTGTTGATTTTCCTACCAGGCAATTTTCACAAATAGGCAAATCGACACTTTTAATATTGCCTAATAAGCCCTCTTTGGCTAGCCTTTTCATTCTATGTTGGCCAATGTGGCCAAGTCTAGAATGCCATATGTTCACATCATTCTCATAAGAATTAGAAGACGTGAATAAGGAATAACATACATTAATGTTATTATTTAAAATATCCAACACAATAAAACCATCCAGAAAATATCCAGAACCATAATGACTTGTTCCCAAAGACAAGTCAACACCATTGATATGAAAGTTTAAATTAAAACCAATCTTAACCAAAACCAACACAGAAACTAAATTCCGACGTATGTCCGGAGCATATAAGACATCATGTAGGAACAATGTGCGCCCACTATGCATATTTAATTGGCAGGTGCCAATTCCTTTTACTTCCACTTTGGAGTTGTTCGCTACATATATCCACTTGGTTCCCTGTGAAATTAAACGGCTTAACTCTCTACGAAGGCTTCTCTTTTCTCCGCTACATGGTCTGTGGCGCCTGAGTCTATAATCCACAAAGGATGAGATTCAGTAAGAAAAATAGAACTTGATACATAAGTTGTATTTTCAAAAGTACGAAGGGTTTGTACCTTCTTTGACTCGATACAATCACGAGCAAAGTGACCCTTCTACTACGCTTGAAACATTTCACTTTTGAAATGTTTTTCTTGAAAGGAAGCTTTCCTTTCCCATGTTGGTTAAGCTTTTGCTTTTTGCCTGAAGGGGCTTTTCCCTTGCCTTTCTTCTTCCCACCTTGATACTTGCGTTTGGAGCCCAAAGCTCCTTGTGAGCTAGAATCTGCATAATATATATCAGTTTCTGGTTTGGCCGCTAACAAGCGGTCCTCTTCTAGCTCAAGATGACGCACCGTATCTTCAAAAGTTTTAATATTTTCATTGTGGGTCAAGTGGACTTTCATATGCTCCCAATTTTGAGGCAAGGAACGAATTACTGCTTGCACTTGTTGCTCATCGGTCAATATGTGGCCAGCATCTTTTAACTCAGTAATCATGTTTGACATCTTCCTCAAATGTTGTTTCATTGTATCTCCATGAGGTTTCTTATAAGAGTCAAACTTTACAGTGAGTTGTCTCAATTTGGTAACCGATGTACTACCAAACCTTGCTGCTAAAACTGTCCACATATCTTTGGCATTATCAAAACGCCTGAACTCTCACATAACATCATTGTCCATGCTACTCAGCAACGTAATGCGAGCAAGAGAGTTCTTTCTTTTCCATGCAACAAATGCGTCTCTATCTCTTTGATGTTGAGCGGTATTTCCATCTTCAGGCTCTTTCATAACTTGGTTAAGAGCTTCTAGTACTTCTTGCTCTTCTAGCACATATTGGATTTTCATATTCCAAATTTCATAATTTTCGCCGTTCAATTTTTCTCCTTTGTTCGGTTCAGCTACAATGTTCTTAGATACTGAAGCCATTTCCTTTGAACACAAAGTTCTACAGGCATATATGCACATACTATTAATGCCTATCATTTATGCATCAATTTTACACTAACTAATTATATTAATAATAATTTCATATAAGGTTTTAGATTCGAAAGTTCACTATGTTCCCAATCATCACCTAAAATCCCAATTTGAAATTATTTTTAAAATAATTATTTATGTAAAAATTTAGTTCTGTAAAGTTACTAAAACTTTTAGAACTCCCCACATAAAATAAAACGAATTGCATACTCTCAATTTCAAGCAACACAAAAACAATATATGAACAAATATAAACTTGTATTGTAACTTGAAATTGAAACATAGAGTATTACAGCCAAACAACCAAAAAAAAATTAAAATTTTATCATCTTAAAATGCAAAGGCATTGAATCATAAAAGTTCTTGGGAAAGCTAATTTTATGATTTGCTAGCCAGGGGATGACCATTGCAGATCCTTTAGATCTGCTTGAGGATGCATTCATCGAACGAATCGAAGTCCTTCTGGCTCCATGTTTTATGTACTTTCTCAAGAAAGCTTTCACTATCTTATCATAGAAAATAGTTTTATTCTTCATCCTTTCAATTCTGCAAATTTCATCAAGCATAATTTGCCATTTTTCAGGAAGTGTTTGTCTTAGATAGATAACTTTTCTATCATTTGGTGTGAGTCCACCTTCCCATATCACTTGTTGTATCATCTCGTTGACCATGATAACATGATCCATCATGTTGAGATTTCCATCCCACCGACAATGCATCTCTGCATTTTGCAAATTTTGCTCTTTGTGCCGGTGTCCTCACAATTTTTGGAGATCTCATGAACACAGCCATGATTTCTGTAACAAATACAGAGTAACGGATACTCATTATCCTTTGATACAACAAAGTAATAGGAAATCAATATGAGAAACACAAATCCTTTAATATTTAAGACTAAATTGCAATTTTTCAAAAAATTTTAGGACCAAATTGCAATTTCCCAAAAATTAGGGATAAAACTGAAATTTTCAGAAAAGATGGGTCAACCGGTCAACAGTTGACCAATTCAGGATTTCTTTGTGTGCATATTTGGAGACTTGTATCTCCTTCATTTCAAGTCCAAATTGGTCATGAAATATGTCATTCTAAAGTATGAAGTACCTATTTTTTAACTATATAAAATTGGTAACATAAAACCAAAAATTAAGAGAGATATATTTAGTCAAACATGACCTCTTGATCATACTGATTTCTGGAAACAAATTTCCAGATTCATTCTTGATGAACTCACAACTTTGGAGACTCGAATCTCCTTCATATGAAGTTCAAATCGGTCAAATAAGATATCATTATAAAGCCTGTAATATCTAGTTTCAATTTGTACAGGTTATGTAAATAGAAAACAAAAATTGAGAGAGATACAAGCAGTCAAACATGACTACTTGAAAATTCTGATTCTGGAAAGCAAATTTCCAGATTCAGAATTTTGAGAACTAAATCTTCATTGATTCATATCTCTTTCGTTTTTCATCCAAATTACACATATTATATACCGATTTGAAGCCTGTAATGTCTATAACCATTACTGCCTATATCATTCCATATTTCTTTAAAAAGACAGTGGAACAGTGGCTGTTCTACATACTTGGACAAAATGGATTCATTCAAAAAAACATGAACATTCAATCCATTCATAGATTTCATGTTTGAACATGTTCTAAACATGATAAATAACCAGGAAACAAGTAATTCTATGCTCTGATACCAATGTTGGAAACATATTCCAAATTATTGTATACAAAATACATGCGGAAAATGCCCAAGAATGACTTACTTGTATCACCTATCGAATATAATCACGCGATGAACTATATCCATCATTCACAGATTAAAATGCTTCCTTTGCAATAGAGAGAATTAGAAAAAGACTTTTCTTTTGTAGTTTTCTGCAGCACACCATCTCATCCATTTCACCACACACTCACTTTATATAGCAAGAATTCATAAACTCTTGGCTTTCTAACTGCCTTTGCAATTAGTGTTAGTGGGCATCATGGTGGGAATCAAGAGTTTGCATGTTCTTGTTAGTGGGCATCATGGATGGCTGTTTAACTTCTTGGGAGTTACTTCCTTCAGTTTAGAACTATTTTTAACACAAAGATCTAGTAGCTTTATGTAAATGGGACAAAGAAAAAATTATAGATTGGTTTATATTTGAGACAACAAATAGATTCTTGATCATGAAATCTTAATATAGTAGTGTGGCCTTTGCAATTTGATAAGTACTAGATTTTACCCATATTGTACTAGACTTCAACCTATGTTGTAAGGTCCATGGGAAGAGTTTGTGATTTAATTGATAGTGATGTCAATATTTGTGTAGGGATTTGGTAACTCCTAACTTCTAAAATACATTCCTACAATTTCAAATCTCAAGTATAAAAATATTCTCTCGTGAATAGGAAAAAGGAAGAACCCTAAGTTAATAATTTTTTAACTTATAACATTAAACCCCACCACTAACTTAAGCATCAGATGATCTATCTCGAAAATAATTTCGAAGTATATTTTGTAGGTATATGTTCATGGTGATACCTATTGAATCTTCAGCTCATATTAGATGGCAGATATCAACTCCACTACAATTTGTGGTGTCTTTTGTTTTGGAGGTTAGGTTAAGGTGAGATTCAAAAACTATGTTGTTCTTTGGTGATTAGTTTTGGTGTTATAATGACTTTTTGCCAATAATTTGAATGACATTTGGATAATTTGTTTGAGGATCTATAGTTATTTTGATGAAAGCCTTTCATAGAAAGGAATTCTTTATTCCTTAATATCTAACCTATTGATGACTTGTTCTACTAATAGATACCTGAATAGGATAGAGGAAGAAAAAACAAAAAGGTAAAAAGAGAACATGTTAGTAATAAGACTCACTTCCTTAAATGCATACAGATGAATACATGTGTATCTACTATACTTGTGTTGTAAAACGTAGAAGTTTTTTGAGTTCTTATGATCGATCAACTAAGTTTTCTATTATGGG
Source organism: Gynochthodes officinalis (assembly GCA_020080225.1). Taxonomy (NCBI): domain Eukaryota; kingdom Viridiplantae; phylum Streptophyta; class Magnoliopsida; order Gentianales; family Rubiaceae; genus Gynochthodes; species Gynochthodes officinalis. The sequence goes on along the minus strand of CM034619.1, from coordinate 34,774,494 downwards.
TGTTTGTCCAAGTATTGTCGTTAATATTTTTATTGTCAATGGTTTGATATTTCACTTTTTGGATGTGACGTTATTTTTGTTTGAAAGTTATTGAAAAAGTTGGCGCAATTGCCTTCAAAGATAGATGTATCATTAAGAACAATTGGTGTTGCTTCGTCATCTCTTACTAAAAAGATCTGATTGGATTCTCAATCAACAAAATATTATTGACTTATAATTTTTTTGATAGTCAAGACCAAAGAGATGCCCGTAACCTAGAAAAGCCTGTAAGTAGGAATGACCAGTCGCTTATTTCCTAGAAACTCTAACCATGATTTGGGTACAAGATTTAATTTTTACTTGATGCAAGTGGATAAATTGAATTTAATTGTTGCTCAATGTGAGAATGGCCTATTTTCAACCTCTCTATCAGAGTTCAGCAAGAAATTTGAGTTTCGATATCCTTTAGCATAAATATTGTGGTTGATAATTGCTTATGGTGTAAGCATTTTTTTTTTAAATTTCAATCATAATGTGCTTTAATTGTTTGCCTACTTTTGTTTATGTATTTGGGTTCATTGCCTTTGAGTTGTAACCCCTGCAGAATTTGTGAAGAACACATTTTGTTGATTTAAGTTACTTAAAGACGGACTTAATAATTTTTTTTAAAATCTAGGGTGACTATATCTACGCATACACCTTATTGGCACTTTGTTAGTGTTGTTAGCTCCCAATATAAGGAAGAAAAATGCTTTGAGTAGCTTGAAGAACTTGAGGATCACACTATTAGAAAACTTATCCTTGATAATAATGACTTGCTTTCTAGATTGATTGATAGGATGGACAATATGAATCATCCCAACAATAGTAATGATATAGAATATTTAGATGTTTTTAACAGTATTAGTGGATTAGAGTTGGTTGATAATCTATTTTCTATCAGGACAAAGTAATTTTGATCTCTCTGGTGGAAGCACTAATGTCAAATGGCAAATTCAGCAGAAGGGGAGCAAACTTTTAGAGAACATCCTCTAAGAACACTTCTTGTGAGAAATCTTAATAGCAATGTTGAGAATTCTGAATCATGAACATTTTTTGAGTTTTGTACTTTAAACCAATAATTCTATAATTAAATGTTAAAAGAAAACAACAAAATTTTTCATTATCCTAATTTGGACTGTGCGTAGCACAACCTAAAAACCTCCCATTAGATATATAAAGCACCAACCGGTTCCAATCCTTGAGCTTATGGCCTAGACACGTCTTCAAGTTTGGTCCTCTAATGTTGGTTAATGTTGGTCCTTATATTCAAGTTTGACTAGCCTCTTATTTAGCAGTCCCGAATTCAAGTTGATTGTAGCCTTAATTATATATGCTATTGTTTTTCATAGGATTGTGTATTACAAGTCTCTTTGTTGCACATTGCGCATTGGACATTGAAATATTATATAATTAAGGTAGGGTTTAGTAGCCACTTACCAACTGTTTCATTCTCCCCTCAAATTTATCCACAAATTTTCATCTTCATTTCTTCAATTCTCTTTAGTAATTCAAGAAATTGAAAGGTTTTATATATTGCTTCTTCCTATATGGTGCTTTTTTATTTTTTTGGTTTTGTTATTAAAAAATTATACTATCATTTCCTTCTTCTTATGTTTATATGGATCATTCTTCTCTTTTTGTTATATTAGTGATTCATTTGTAAATTGTGGTCTTATTTTGTTCTTGTGGGCAAATAAAGAAAAAGATGTATTTTCTCTGTTTTATATGCATTTGCCTTGAATTTCCATAAATACGAATGGATAATTTTAATGTTTTGAATTTGTACATTGGACTTTGAATGGGGAATTTGGAGGTTGATGCATTAGTTTGTTATTATTATTAATTTAGAGTTTAGTCTCTTTACTTTGATGGTAGAAATGGAAATGTTTGTAATTGGGAAAGGATTTTCCTCATGAGATTTTTCATTTTCTTGGGTTACTTGCCTTCATTGTTCATTGTTTGAGCTTTTCTAGATTTTATCATTCAATAACTATTGGTGGATTTTGAGATATTCCAATGTTGTTTAGTAGCTTAATGATGTTATCTAGTATCATGTCCAATCAATATAGCTTTTTGTTACATGGATTTGGAAATTTTAATTATCTTTACTTTCTGAGCATCACTTATCTCTTGTGCAATAGCTTTTTATATTGTTTAATTTGATTAGCTGTTGTATCTTTGGAATGTTTTTAATACAGCTATCTCCTTTTTACTATTGCTATTATTCTTTGTGTCATTATTTTAAAATTTGTCTTGCATTTCCTACACATCCTTTTTCTTCCTTTTGGCTAAGCAGGTTGCCTTTCTCCTTGATTGCTTCTTTTTTGTTATTTTCATTAAATTTTTATCCTCTATGATTACTACTCTTTTGTTTGTTGTTATTTATTTTATATGTTAGTTTGTTCTTGACTCCTATGTCTAGTTCTCTTTGGTGTAAATTTTCTTATGGTTACATTTATTTATTACATCTTTAGTGTTTCTCTTCTACTTTCTGGTCTTGTGGTTTTTCTTCCCTTCTCTTTTTGCTCGATTTATCCTCTGTCTTTCTCTATTTTTAATTTACTTAACATGAATATATGATGTATTATTATGACATCTCTATTATACCTTTTGTACTCTTTGGCATTTTATATTTTTTACTCTTTTTCGCTTTGTTGAACATGAATACTTGATGTATTACTTGTGCTATTCTTTATTAGCGGGTTGGTCAGATTTGTTGTATCTTTTTTATAAGTAATGAATATATAGTGAGTTTTCGTTATTTGATTTCTTACTCTGGTGTTAGGTCCTTCTTTGTGGTTTTGGTATATGTAAGACTTTTTTTTGTACTTTTTTGGATTCTTTCTAATTCTGGTATTATATATCTTCCAAAATTTGTTTTTTCTTTGTCCATAACTCCTCTGTGCATTTAGTTTGTATTTTTATACTAAAATAAATTTATTCATGATCCCTTTCTTTTTTCTTTTTTTCTCTTTTTTTTTCGGCTACCTTCATTCTCCTACATCGAATTGCTTGGCTTTATTGATATTTTTTAACTATGATTACCGTTGTTTAAAGGTGATAATGGTTTCTTCTTGCTTATATTTTCTATTTAGTTTTGTTCATTGTTTTTCCATCTTATTGGAAGGTAGTATCTAAATTATTATATAGTAGTAATAGTAGTTTTTGTTACCATGTAGATCTGACATGCTTGTGCTCCTAACAAAAGGTGGAGGTGACTGGATTGTTTCGTAGGTGATATTTGTATAGTATATTTGGTTTTATGAGAGGTGATATTTGCACTAAATATTCCAAGTATTTGACTTGTAACTTTTCTAATAGGAAATACAGTTTTTTGTTATTATATCTGCTTATTTATTCAGTTGTTGATCTTATCATATAGTGGATACTACTTATCCTTATATGTCTATGCATGTTGTGTAGTAATTAATTTTCTTGCATATCTCTATTCTTGCACTTTAATGTACATTTATGGTGTAATTCCTATTGCTATGTTGATGTTAGATGCTTATTTGTCACAGACTATAATACATTTACTTTCACTTTTCTTTATTTTACATTAATAAAATTGTTCTATATCCCTATTAATCTTTTCAACCTGGCGCTTGTTTCCCTTTTCTTTAATAAATTCAATACTCATCTTCCTCAGTTCTCTATGTATGGACCGAAATATGGCACATTATAAGTTTTATACTGAAATACCCAAGTATAAGGAGGCAAAACTATTTACGTGTCGTAAAGATGCTCAATTGAAAAAAAATAAAAATGAAATAGCTTACCTCTTCACATCAAGTGGTTGAGGAGACTGTTAAAATAATGAACCCATCCAATATGAAACAAAGTATTGGAACACATTAATTCTGAGTGACAAAGCAAACATTTAAAGAGAAAGAAAATGCTTACTCAAAAGTACCTCTCGATCATTTTGAGACCGGTGTGTCTTTTACTAACCACTATATTCCATGGGTGATCATGATTCTAATTTTACTCATACCTATCACAACAATAATTTAACTTTAGGGAAACATTTTTTGGGGATGGTCGTACCCTTTATAGGGATATAGTTTTTACTTCTACCACTACACTAAACATCCCAAAGTATTGATTGCTCATATAATATTGCAATTATATTCATTCTTAATTAATATATAATTAGAAGTTAGTAGTACCATACAATTTATAGTATTTATGGTCCTACTCCTGATTTTGTTCATGTATAGTGGCGCTTTCCAAGTTTTTCTACCTTAAGGAATAGCCCATTCAGGGTTCAAGATTCCTATTGATTTTTCTACTATCAGATCTTGTCAAGTTAGTAAACAAAGTAGTCTTGCTAGACTTATTACTCAGGCAAGATTGATTCTCTAAGTTAAAACTTTAATGGCTACCAAAATATGTATTAGTAGCCTTTGACCTGTTAAAAACTATAATGGACAATATAGGGATTGTTGACAAACCTTTCATGTCATTCCAAAAGTATCAAGAAAATCAAAAAGTAATTCTAGTATAGTCAATTTTGATCTATGGGGAAGACTCATGCATAGACTTACCCTAAAGCATAGCATACATGTTGTCACAAATTCATCCTTCTCATATTTTTTTTTTCTAAGAATAGAATAAGGCACTTCGAAAGCTAGACAATGACAATTTTATATACCTTCTAGTTGAAATTGTCATTCCACATGATGATAAGGACAAATCTCTCAATAGGTTAGATGCAATTGTATCTTCTATCTTTATAGGTATTACCTCTTTTGTGGCTTTAATTTAAACATATGTTAATTAGTTTCGTTTAATTGCTGATTTAATAATTACCAAATAGATTAATTGTTTTAGTGTTTGGAGATCTATAGCTTTATACCTCTTAGCCAAAACAGATGATAAATAGGTGCATTTTTTCACCTACAAGTGCAGATATTGGTGACATCAATAATATTATGAAAAAAAAATGCCACGGGAATTGCACATCTATACTAGTTCATATTAGACAGTTGATTCCAAATATCAAACAAACTATGAAAACTTTTTAAATTCATTAAATCCTAAAAGTTTGCCTCCTAATGAATTATTCCTAAAAGTATTATTTGGTAATTCTTTTTCACAACCTCAAGCCAATAGAAGGCATGTACAATGGAACATGGCTTATCTATGTACTGGTTGTGGTTGTTTATGTATTGCCTGCAAAAACAATAAGGAATGAAGCTCGTTAATCAAAAGCTCATAAATTTATTATTGTTGATGATAGATGAGAAAGTTTGACAAATAATGTTATTCCTTTATCTATGACTATAAATCCATTTTTCCACACATATAATATCTACTATTACATTTATTGCCTATAGAATGAAAATAGATACCTTGTTCATCTGGAATAACTATTGCCAAAAGCTCATCTCATTAGGATATATTAATAAAGCCCCAACACTTTCTTCCTCCTTCTTACACGTGGACAAAAACTTCTTCTCCTCGCGCAAGTTTCTTTGCCCACGGTGGCCTTCCACGTTAGCTAGAATAAAGCCGCGTACGTGGCGTCTGCTTTGTGTCGATTGGTTTTTCTTCTCCTTCTGCTGGACGGATTCCTCTAGGCGGAGTGTTCTTCCTTTGGTTTTGCTCATCGCTATTTCTCCTTCGTTTTCTTCCGAAACTGGCTGCTCTTCTCTTCCCTTTGTTTTTATATTCTTTCTTTCATCTTCGTTTTGTTTTCTTCTGCAATTTTGGCAAATTTCCCGCTGCTTTCTTCCACATCTGACAGCCATTTTTTGGCCGATTTCTATTGTTTCTGTTTTCCTTTGCTTTTGACAAACCCTGATTTCCATCGCCCTTGTTTGTTATGTGCGCTTGTCGTTAACTGTGAATAACACTTTTTTAGGTCCGCGTCTGCTTTGTTTATTGTCCAATTTGTTTGTTCTTCCGGTATTCAAGATCTGAAATTACTTTGGCCTTGCAAGCCCTAATCTTTATTGGTTTGTTTGTTTGTGTTTAATCTCCTACTGCTGCTGCTTTCATTTATTGCGAATTTCTTCCTTCTCTTGCTTATGCCTATTCGGATCTAAATTTAGGTTATTTCTTCCTTTTGGCCGTTACGCAATTTCTTCATTGATCTGTTTCCAAATGTTCTTCGTCGATTCGTGTTCATCCGCGATTGTAATGTTCATCGCTTTTATTGTCCGATTGTTGGATTGCCTCGGTTGTATTGTTTTCTTCGTTATCTCGACACTTGATCTACTTTTGCAGATCTCCGCCGTTCTAGGCACCGGTGTTATGACTTCTGAGGCATTTACATTTTTTTACTCGCCGGAAAATGCTGTATTCCAACTACAGCCGGTGGCATCTTCAGCCAAGGTAAGGTTGATTTTTTATTGTGCCCTAATGTTATGTTACTGTTATGTTGTGTTATTACTGGTTATTATAACAAAAAAAAACTTATATTGTTTCCTTTCACCTACTCTGACAGCTTATATCAGTCCCATTTGCCCTTGGATATTTTCTTTACCCGGAAAGGAATCAGCTAAGAAAATTTCAATTCACTTCCTTTACCCCTGTTTTTTCCCTTTTATCTGTTGTCTTCTCTTATAATAATAATAATTATTATTATATATATGAATGCGTATCTTTTCTATTGTGTTATTAGTGTGGCTACTATGGATAGATAGGTCTATTATTAACATCTACATGGACTCAATCATGTCAAATCTTTGCTTTCACTATTACCGATGTCTCTATGCTTATTGTCCATTGTTGTCAAGTCAAGACTGACATTCATTTATTACCCTTCTTTCTGTTTAACAACTCTTATCTGTCAGTTTAGACAAGGAAAAAAAAAACAAATTGTTCCTTTTTCTATGCTTCTTAGTTATACCAGTGAGTCTTATTTAGTCTAACATTGTGTTTGTGGTTTGGCTCACGTTTCTTCATTGTGTTTAGGTGTGGTTTTCCTCCTCTTCGTTTCTTCCTTCTATGCATTGTTCTTAAGCTTTTGCTTATGTTTGTGTTTGGTGAAATAACCTTCGTTTCCTTATTTCATGCTGATATTAACGTTGAGGGTTGGTTCCTGCATGCAATAAATGATTTCTAGCCCATGCCTTCAGTTATGTTTGACCTTTGCTTGGTTTTGGTTGGTTCAATAAATGACTTTGTCTTCCTCCTCCCTTACTGGCATGGCGGTTAGGATTGTCTACAACATTAAATGATTTTCATGTCAACTCAGATTTTTAATTTGACTATGGATTTAGCATTTATACTAGGTTTATTTATGCTATGCTTTTGTTACTGTTTTCCGTGTTCGCTCCAGCTTATTCCTTTGATTTATCTAATACAATGTCTTTCTTTTCCATCGCATGAAAATGAAGAAAACAACAATACCTATGTCATTTTGGCTTCTCTCAAAATGGAATTACTTTCTCATTTTCTCTCTATTGCATTGTGTTCTTCTACTTTTTTACCTTCTCTCGTTGTTCTCACAATCGTGTTTTGATGATATTTTATTATCGCTTCTATCTTATTTCCTCCGTTCTTAATCGGCTTTGTACCACTTGCATTTTCATTCTAATAATTCGCTTTATATAATGGATCCCATCTGCAAAAATCCTTTTTCCTTTTTCCAAATTGTCATGCTCTATTTTTTTACGCTTCTCAAGAATTCTTTAAATATTTCTCCCAAGAGGAGAAAAAACTTTCACGTAATACATAATATGTGGATAACCAGATTTGTTCCTTCTTTCTCTCGCAAAAACACGCTTTGTGCCTTGAAAACCGCAGATGGATGTTTTTTTTCTCAGATTCTTTGTTATTACCTTTTCCTTTTTCCTTATGTAAAAAAGGAAATGGCAAAAGAAATAGAAGCTTTTGTTGTGCATTGAAGCGAAATTAGATCAAGCCTTTTCTCCCGCACCAAACGCTAAAACTATCTTCCTTTTTGTACAAACTAAATCCTATTTCGCTCGAGTAGCTTTTGTTGGGTTTATTTAGCAAGGTCGCTTTTTCTACTTTCTTACTTCTGCACATAGTCAGTGTTGTTTCCTGCTTGAAAAAAGGAATTCTGACTTGCCTACTTTTTCATTTTTCCTGTTCTGTTTAAGATCTGTCCTACCTTATTTATGGTGCTCTTGTGTTTGCCTCGGTTGTTAACTGGTTTTGTACAGTTGGTCCACAAAAAAAAAACCTTTTTCCTCTTGTGGGGAACACTAAAACCATGCGTTTCTGTTGTGCAAACAAAAATTCGGCTTCTCTTCCAATAGCTTTTCTTTCCTTTTATGCACCGAGGTTGTTTTCCTATTTCGTACTTGTATGCATACTGAAGGCCCTTGACTGCATGAAAAAGGGAATCCTAACTCTTTTTCTCCTTTCTGTTTACTTCTCTATTTAGGAACCATCTTACATTTATATCTCGTACTTTTGCCTTTACAGTTTCTCCTGTGTTGAGATTAAGGAACACTACTTTGTGTGGTTTTTACTTTTCCCAGTTTTGTGTTTTCGTTCAGTTCCTGCTTTCCTATTCTGTTCTGCTTTGCTGATTTCTGTTAGGTTATCTCTGTTGTGTGCTGCTTTCTTTTACGTTTCAATGCATTTCGAACTCCGTTGCAATTATCGAATGCTTTACATCATGAATTTCTTATCCAGATCTGTTTTCTCCTTTCTTTTTAGACACTGCTACCTATTCAGTTTTGATACTTTCTTGCTCGGTTTTTTTTGCGCTTTCCTTCTACCATGGGGATTATACATTCTAAATACATCCTGTGTGTGTGAGCCTGTGTGGTAAAACAAATACCCATCTTTTTATGGAAGAACAAAAACTCGGTGTTTATGGCTATTTTCCCTCTTTTAGTTTCGCTGTCTTTATATATAAATGGGGAATGAAAAAGGAAGTCTCATTTTTGCCAACTAAAGCAAAGCGAAAACAATTTTCGTCTTTCTGTCAGCCTGCTTCTCATTCTGTTGTGAAGTTATCTTTCTTTCATACATTTGTCTTCTTCTCCTACATTGCATCCTAACTGTCTTTTTTCCTTTGCTGTGTATATGGATTCAATGAAAACTGAATGTCGATGGTCGGTGTGGAATTGATTGGCTTATACATTTTTACTTCCAAAGGTAAAGTTCCATTTTATATTGCTCCTTTATGTCTACGCCCCCACCCTTGCTGTATATGCTTTCTTGTTTGTACTCCTTGTAACCTAAGCACAACAGTTTTTTTTTTTAGATTAATAGAAAGAAAATATGTCCTGCATGTGCTAAACAATTTTCCCCAGTGGCCAGTGATTTGGCTTCTGTTCTAAGGGCTTGATAAATTTAAATGGCTAACAAAATGAGTATGTATTGGCAATCCAGTATTCAGTTCTGCGTGCCAATTGCTTTACATAGCTACTTCTTCAATATGCCTTTCAACTGTCTATGTCCTGTGAAGTGCAACTAATCTTTCTTTTTAACATGTCCATGCCAATGTGTGCTAAATTCTGCTTTTAATAACATGATCTTGACAAGGCCAATTAGGTCTTCCGTCCGGAATAAAGCGGTACAATTTCATTCTTTTCTAAGTTTGCTTCTGATTTTATTCTCAAATTATGTTTGTTCAAGATATCATGTTTTTTCCTACGCCGTGTCATAACTGCCTTTGTCCTTTCTCCTTTGCATATGTAAACCGATTAGAACTCCATTGGTCAAACAGAATTGGTTCCATTTTGTGTTGCTACTTTACATCTAGAGTCCTCATCAGAGATAGTTTATTGCTTGATTCATTTAAATGTGGAATGAATATGCGCCGCTCCAAAGATAAGTCCTCAGATTTCAGTTTCTTTAGATAGTGACTTCTGCCGTGTGCCTATGTATTGTGTGCATGCTGTGGCCTCTAATTGATCTTCCTTCTTCAAATGTCCATGACAATGCATGTAAAACCTGTCTTTAATGCCCTGCTGGTGACAAAGTCAGGTCGTTTTTTGGGTTCCAAGTCTAATTAATACCTTCTTTTATTTGCTTTCTATTGCTGTACACATGTTTACTTGTTCTTCCTTTTTAAATGGTTGCGATAGAACAACCACAGACTACCATTGTTTCTAATGTCGATATGTTATCAGATTCTGTGATGCACTCTTTGTACATGTTTGTCCATGTGTTGCTTGTAATTTGTTTCTGTTTTTTCCTCCTTGGGATGTGAATTGTTTGTGCTTACCAGTCTGGCAGAATCATTTATCCCTATCTGTTTCTTATCTTTTCTCTCAATCTTTGTAGTGTATTGTAGGAGAAGGAAATTCGTTAGACTCGTTGCTGGACTGTGGACATTTGAAAACTAAAGAGTACGCTTCCTTACTATTAATTATAACAATGCCAGTTTTATTTCCAAACAGTATTTACTCCAGTTGCTGTGTATAGTTTGTGCTGGTTTCTACATTGTGCTGCTTTAAATGCTTTCATCTATAAGTTTTAAGTCATTTTATGTTAGACTCACGGTTGTTTATTCTTTGAACTCATTTAGTGCAATTTTTTGCACCTGTTTATTCTGCTCATTGTTGCGCCATAACATTTCATCCAATCGTTTCGCACTTTTTTTCGCCGTTTCTGCTCCTTCATTCTTGGTTATGACTGTAATAAATTTCTTGCTTTGTTTCTTTTGGTCATCTATGACTTTTATGCACCGATAGAAATCCATCTAAATCCTCCTGACTGAAATCTGTACGTCGAAATGCCACCACGTAAAAAAGGCAAACTTCTGCCTTGTCGTGGGAAGTCCTTCATGCATAAGAAAAAAATTGATAATGTCATTCCGGATTTTCCGTCTACGATTAATGAGTGGACTAATAACTTCAATGTTTCAACTACAGCTCTGAATGTTTTGCCATCTGAATTATTTAGTATTAATGCTGAGGCAAAACTTGCTAGGCAGAGAAGATATCAGATTTTGCGTCGATCTAGACTTTCTCGTCATTTAGGTAGTGAATGCCATCAAAAGAATGAAACCTATAAGCCATTTAACTTATCAGGAAATGTCAGGATGCCTGCTAAAAAAAACAAAAGAAAAACTCCTCGACTTAGCCAAATTCCTGAATATTCTATGGTCCTTCCTGTTGTTCCTGTGTGTTCTTACTGTGGAGCTAAGAGGTTCTATTTCGAACCTCCATCTTTTTGTTGTGCAGGAGGTGAGGTATCAATGGTGATACCAGCAATGCCATATGCACTTCGCCGTTTACTTACGGCTGAAGATCAGGAATCTGCTAATTTTAGAAAAAACATTAGAACTTATAATAATAATTTAGCATTCACATCCCTTGGTGCGAAGTATGATAGAGATTTGACTAAAAATCATAGAGGAATGTACACTTTTAGAGTTCAGGGTCAGGTTTATCATTTTCTTGATAGCCTCTCGCCAAATGACAAAGAAAAAATAGTTGGTATCCAGTTCTATTTCTATGACACCGAAAAAGAACTATCCCAACGAGTTAAAGCTTCGGATAAACTGTGTGAAAAGACTCTTCGCCTACTTATGCAGATTTTAGAGGACAATCCGTATTGCAAATTTTTGAAAAACCTTAGGCATCTTTCTAATTTGGATGATTGTAGGATTGTCCTTAATTCTTCTCCTAATTTAGATCAACGGCGATATAATCTTCCGACCTGTAGTCAAGTAGGCGCTCTTTTTTTTGAGGATGGTATAGAACCTTCTTCGCATGAGAGAACAAAGACATATTCAGATTTACAGTGCTTGTAATACAAGCCATAGAATTCGACACTACTTTGGATGTTATGATCCTCTTCAATACCCACTGTTGTTTCCACGTGGTGAATCTGGTTGGCATAATAATATACAAAGAATATCTAAAACAAAGAACAACTGCCAAAAAAAACTGCCTAATGCAAATGCTTCCATTCTTGACCTTCCAACCATGCAAACCCCAGAAGATTTAATAGCATATGAAGCTTCAAGTAAGTAATGATTTACTACTTGTCTTTTAATATGTGCTAATTAATATATTGTCTATAAATTTATTTCTGTCATAATTGTTTCGTTGTAGCCCTCGAAACTGGGAAGAAGAGAAATGATATGAATCCAACAAGTATTGAAGAGACTTTGAACTCGAAGCATGATGACAAGGGCTAGAACACGATTGATAGAACCGTATTTATTAATTTACTAAGTGTAATTAGATCTTGTTAATTAGAATTTTGGAGCCAAATTCCAATTTGTGGCCATAATGGGTTTGGCTTGACAACTATTTTCCTTAGAACCCATTAGGATCATTGGGCTTAGTTCTAATTATATGGCAATTTGAGTTATGTGACCCAAAGAGTTATGTAGCCCATTTGGCCCTAAAGAGAAACCCTAGCTTGAGCAACCCTAATTTTGTAAACCCTACCTTGTATCCATATAGTGGCCGTCGGCCATTCTTGAGGGCAGATTTGATGAAATGAAAATTTGGTTCTTGACATTACAAGCTTGAGAGAATTGCTCTCTAGTTTCTGTAATTACTTGCAAATTACACAAATTCGGAATTTGTGTGTTTGTTGTTCTTGATTTCCTAGATTTGTTCCCTAGGAAATTCGGATTCCATCCTTCAATTGATTCCAAGGTTTCTTGATACGGGTTATCAAGGGGTTGAGGACCTATTCCATCTTCAAGGAACATACCAACTCCAAGGGAAGAATTTTCAGTTGGGTAGATCCAAGGGAATTTCACGCCGCTTGGTATCGTGAGCGCCTTGGTTCCCAAGCTGTTCATATCTTTTCTTTTACCGTACAAAAAAATCATCATCATTGGTATGTTCTTTATCTCCTCAATCTTCTTGTTGTTTTGAATATCATCATCATTGGTATGCTCTTTATATCCTCAATCTTTTGTTGTTCGAATATCATCATCATTGGTATGTTCTTGTATTGATGAAGCAAATTCTGTTTTTGTATTGATGTGTTGGTTTCGCTTGCTTCCAAAATATTAGACAAACCGCACTTTGCTTTCTTGATGAATCCATACCTTGCGGCTAAATTGTTGTTTATGCCTTATCAAATAAAAAAATTGCTGTGCTGATCCAATTGTTGTTTATGCCTTGATAAGATTAAAAAAAAAAGGAGATTAAAAAAAAAAAAAAAAAAGGAGAGAATCGGACAGTAAGTAGTTGTGGCAAAAATCAAGTTCTTTGTTGGAACTTGAGCAGAAAATTTGAGGCGGACAGTAGGTGGTCTTAGCATTATTTTTTGACCCCTAAAGTCCCAACGGACCGCCTTTGGCCGTCTGCTTGTAGATCTCTCCGAGAGCTTCGATTTGAGTACTTACGGAGCAAAATCCGATATCGGAGTAGAAAGTTATGACCTTTTGAAGTTACCATGCCAAAAATCCTTTTCTCGATTTCTAAAACAGATTTTTCCTTTCAAGCCTCTCAAATTCAGATTGTACTTTGGATTGTTTCAGTTTGTGATTAGCCTTCTACTTATCCAAATACATCCCTTCTACCATATTTTGAACCCAGAAAGTCCTTGACCAATTCCAGAATTTGAAGGGCTGAAACCGACCACCAATATGCAAGTCGCTTTGTCTAAATTTCTTTTCTTCAAGTGTCTTGAATTGTGATCCGAAAATTCTGAAATTATTGTGATCCAAAAATTCTGAAATTTTGTGTGTTTCACTGATTTTTCGTGTAGATTCTGATTTTGCAATCAGTTCGTCCAAATTCCTTGCCAAAAAAATTCGAATTCTTGTGTTTTTTGGTACTGTTTTCATTGTATTCCTTAGATTCATTCTACTCTCATTGTCCACTTACATTACCTTGTTGTAAATTCCTTTGTGTAATATTGAGTTGTGGTCCGAAAATTCTGAAATTTTGTGTGTCTCACTGATTTTTCGTGTAGATTCTGTTTTTGCATTCAGTTTGTCCAAATTCCTTACCAAAAAAAATTGAATTCTTGTATTTTTGGTACTGTTTTCATTGACTTTGGTACTGTTTTCATTGGTTCCTTAGAATTCATTCTAATCTCATTGTCCACCTCCATTAACTTGTTGTAAATTCTTCTGTGTAACATTGTTTGAGTAAGAATAGAAACGGAAGAGCAAATTGAGTGGTGTGAATCCGTCCCTTCACTTATACAAGCCCGAGAGAACTCAAACACTTGGTGAGTGAATTTGGGGAATTGGGAAGGGAAGTGAGGACTTATAAACTGTTTTATTCCCTTTACTAACTTTTGCAGCTATAATGGAGAGGCAACCACCACCACCACCGGGTTCTAAGGAATCCTATGAGGAGATGTTAGCAAAATTTTACACTTTGGTTTCAGGTTTGCAACAGGAAGTCAAAGAGCTCAAAGCTGAGAGAGCCGAATCCTCTCGATCTACAAAGACCACATATGGCCATGATAATGATGATGAAGCCTTCGAGGCATTTCAGGGAAGTCAATACCGAACCCCTAGGATTGATTCCAATTTAGGATGTATCAAAATGAAAATTCCTCAATTCTTTGGTAAACAAGATCCTGAAGCTTTCTTTGAATGGTCTGATAAAATTGAAAGTATTTTTACAGTGCACAACTATTCGGAGGAAAAGAAGGTCAAGCTAGCTGTGGTTGAGTTTCTTTGGATACGCCAGAATCGTGGACTAAAATTCGAGAAAGGAGGCGTGATGATGAAGGGCCTGTTCGTACTTGGGATGAATTGAAGAAGCTCATGAAAAAGAGGTTTGTTCCACACCAATACTATAGGGAGATGTTCAATAAATTGCAAAAGATCACCCAAGGAAATAGGACTGTGGAGGATTATTACCAAGAGTTGGAGACTACTATGCTTCGAGTCAACATTCAAGAGGACAGTGAAGCTACTATGGCTCGATTTCTAGGAGGACTAAGGAGGGATATTGCCCACATTGTTGAGATGCAGGAGTATGAAGATCTCAATGAGATGTATCACAAGGCAATGAAAGCTGAGAGGCAGCTTAAGGAGAGGGGTGTCCGAACCTTTTCAACCCCACAGACTTCAAATTCAGACACTTTGAAGTCTACATGGCCTAAGAAAGATTTAAGTACCGACTTCAAAAAGGCCGCAACTCCTAGTACCTCAAACACTACTCCAACCGTGGTTCCAAACACTCAGAAATCAAGTGAAGTGAGAAAACCAGCCAGGGAGGTTACATGCTTCAAGTGTCAAGGTAAGGGACATTATGCACGAGAGTGTCCTAATGCTCGAATTATGGTTGTCAGAGGTGATGGCACAATCGAAAGTGAGAGTGAACATGAAAGTGACTATGAAGATATGCCACCACTTGTAGAAAATGGGGAATCTGATGAAGATGTTTTTGGCCCTGATGAAGGACCATCTTTGGTGACATTGCGATCTTTAAATGTTCAGATTAAAGAGGGGAACAATGTTCAACGCCAGAATATCTTCCACGCTAAATGCACCATCAATGAGAAGGTATGTATACTTGTTGTTGACAGTGGTAGTTGTACTAACATTGCTTCAACTTTGCTTGTAGATAAACTAAAATTGCCCACACTTCGGCATCCACATCCATACACGTTGCAATGGTTCAATGATAGTGGAGAAGTGAAAGTCACAAAACAAGTCTTGGTAAATTTTTCAGTCAACAAATACAAAGATGAAGTTTTGTGTGATGTGGCTCCTATGCAAGCTGGTCACCTATTGCTTGGTAGACCTTGGCAATTTGACAGGGATGCTTCCCACAGTGGACGAAGCAATAGGTACACTTTCTTTGTTAATGGTAGAAAAATTACTTTACTACCTTTGTCGCCTACTCAAGTTTATGAATCTCAATTACATTTAAAGGGCGAATTTAGGCAAATGATGAAATTGAATTCTGCACTACCCGTGAGAAAAGAAGGAAAATTTGAAAATTCTAAGCCTAAGCAATATGAGTTAAATAAAGTAGAACACATTGAGAGGAAGAGAGTGACTCAAGTAAATAAGAAACAACCGAATTTTTATGCAAATGTCCGACATGTTGATAATTGTCTGCATACTAATCGTGTTTTGTTTCTTCCTAAGTGTTGTGAATCTAATGTTCTACTTAGTGCTGACTTGCCATCCAACCTACCGGTTGAGATTTCTAACATATTACAGGGATTCCGAGATGTATTTCCTGACGAGCTACCAGCCGGATTGCAGCCCAAAAGAGGAATTGAACATCCAATTGATTTCATACCGGGCACAAACATACCAAACAAGCGCAAGGCTGACTTTGTCCGAAGTTACATGAGCAGTGTTCGGTGAATATTGAGAAGATGAATGAATCCTATGCTCGAAATGCAAACAAGGGTCAAAAGAAAGTCACCTTTGAACCAGGAGATTGGGTGTGGGTTCATATGCGCAAGGAAAGGTTTCCAGTACAGAGATTGACAAAATTGCATCCACGTGGAGATGAACCTTTTCAAGTTGTCGCAAAAATCAATGACAATACTTACAAGATCGAACTTCCAGGTAAGTACAATGTCGATTACGCTCAATGTTGCCGATTTGTCTTCTTTGACATTGCAGATTATGAAGATCCGGATTCGAGGACTAATCCTCTCAAGAAGGGGACCGATATGAATCCAACAAGTATTGAAGAGACTTTGAACTCAAGCATGATGACAAGGGCTAGAACACGATTGATAGAACCGTATTTATTAATTTACTAAGTGTAATTAGATCTTGTTAATTAGAATTTTGGAGCCAAATTCCAATTTGTGGCCATAATGGGTTTGGCTTGACAACTATTTTCCTTAGAACCCATTAGGATCATTGGGCTTAGTTCTAATTATATGGCAATTTGAGTTATGTGACCCAAAGAGTTATGTAGCCCATTTGGCCCTAAAAAGAAACCCTAGCTTGAGCAACCCTAATTTTGTAAACCCTACCTTGTATCCATATAGTGGCCGTCGGCCATTCTTGAGGGCAGATTTGATGAAATGAAAATTTGGTTCTTGACATTACAAGCTTGAGAGAATTGCTCTCTAGTTTCTGTAATTACTTGCAAATTACACAAATTCGGAATTTGTGTGTTTGTTGTTCTTGATTTCCTAGATTTGTTCCCTAGGAAATTCGGATTCCATCCTTCAATTGATTCCAAGGTTTCTTGATACGGGTTATCAAGGGGTTGAGGACCTATTCCATCTTCAAGGAACATACCAACTCCAAGGGAAGAATTTTCAGTTGGGTAGATCCAAGGGAATTTCACGCCAAGAAAGAATCGCGTGTCCACTAGGGAGTATTATTGTTACAGATTCCAAATCAGAAACGATGACCACTCAATGCTATTACATACAATGCGATTATTGCAGCAATTTGTTGTTGATATGTACATAAAAATAGAAACGTCTAGGTTAGACTTCCATAGAGTCAAACAAAAAGAAGTTAGAACAGAAATATTGCAGGGTGTCCTTGATAGTATTTCAATGGGTCAGTCGAATGGTTCCAATGTTGGTCGTCGAGTTATTTTGCCGGCTTCATTTGTAGGTGGACCTAGAGATATGCGCCGTAGATATTTAGATGCAATGGCCTTGGTTCAGAAATATGGCAAGCCTGATCTATTTATTACTATGACTTGTAATCCTAATTGGAAAGAAATACAAGAAAATCTAACTAACAAGGAGACTGCATTTGATAGGCCAGATTTGTTAACTAGAGTGTTTAGAGCAAAATTTGAAGTACTTAAAACAGAAATTTTAAAAAAGAAAATCTTTGGAGATGTGGCAGCATGTGTTCATGTGATTGAGTTTCAAAAAAGAGGCATGCCTCATGCTCATTTATTAGTAATTCTGAAACCAGAATTTAAACCATTAAATCCTGAAGCATATGATAATATTGTGTGTGCAGAAATTCTTGATCCGCATATTATATCCTCATTTGTACAACCTTGTCCTTAAACACATGATTCATGGTCCGTGTGGTGAAATGAATAAGACTAATGTATGCATGCGAAATGGTAGGTGTAAAAATCACTATCCTAGGGAATTTTGTGAACAAACAGTACATGCGGAAGATGGTTATCCTTTCTATAAAAGAAGAAATGATGGTAAACATATTAAAGTTAGACAATGTACGTTGGATAATCGTTGGGTAATTCCTTATAATAGATACTTATTGGCTACTTTTGATTGCCATATAAATGTTGAGATTTGCTCTACCATTAAACTCATGAAATATGTTTACAAATACATTTATAAGGGTCATGATTTAGTAAGCTTTAAAATTTCTGAACCTAATATGGAACAAGAAATTGATGAAATTAAACAATTTCAGGATGGCCGTTGGATAGGCCCTCCGGAAGCCCTTTGGAGAATTTATGCATTTAATCTTAGCGAAATGACACCAAATAGCTTATACTTTGCAAGTTCATCTTCATGGTCATCGTGTCGTTTCATTTAGTAACAACTGATCTTTCAACTTTGATACATGAAATTGATTTTTCAAAAACTATGCTTACTCATTTTTTTGAAATGAATTCTGTCAATGAAAAAGCTAAACAGCTTAAATGTCTTTATAAAGACTTCCCTCAACATTTTGTATGGAATTCCACCTTAAGAATGTGGAATGAGAGAAAATCTAGAAATGTAATAGGTCGGCTGGTTACTGTAAGTCCAGAAGAAGGAGAGCGATATTATCTTAGACTATTACTTTCACATGTTAGAGGCCCTATGTCTTTTACCAGTCTTTTAACTGCTTTGTGAAAAAATGTGAAACTTTTAGAGATGCTGCTCTTAAATTAGGTTTGTTAGAATCTGATACTTATGTAGAGGATACTTTAAAAGAAGCATGTTTTTATCAAATGCCAAGTGCTTTGAGATCCCTTTTTGCTATTATTTTAGTCTTTTGCTCTCCAAATGAACCACAGAAATTGTGGAAACAGTTCCAAATGGAATTGTCCAGTGACTTTCAAAGGTCATTAGGTTTTTCCGATATTGAAAACTGTGTTGTTATGAATAATGTCTTAAATGACATTAATCATTATTTAGAAGAGATGGGAAAAACTTAAATCAATACCATCTTCTTCCAAATAACATATCAATGCCTTTGTCCAACATTTAACAAGAGAATTAGAAATCGAAATAATATAATCATAGTCATGATGATATTTTACTGCGAACTACATTAAATATTGAACAACAATTTGCCTACGAATCTATCCTCCAAAAAATTGATTCAGGTCAAGGACAAGTATTTTTCATTGATGGTCCTGGGGGTACTGGAAAAACTTATCTATATCGTGCCCTTTTGGCTACTGTTAGATCCAAAAGATCTATTGCGATTGCTGTAGCAACATCAGGTGTTGCTACAGCTATTCTTCCAGGAGGTCGTACAGCACATTCAAGATTCAAGATTCAAAATTCCAATTGACTTTTCTGTTAATAAAGCTTGTCAGTTAAGTAAACAAAGTAGCACTGCGAATCTGATTTTAAGTGCCAAACTTATAATATGGGATGAAGCTTCTATGGCCACTAAAGATGCTTTTGAAGCATTTGATCTTTTGTTGAGAGATATAACTGGAATAGATGAACCATTTGGTTCAAAAGTCGTCGTGTTTGGAGGTGACTTTCGCCAAACACTTCCAGTTATTCAAAAAGGAACACGGAACTCACAGGTTAATGCAAGCATAGTCAATTCTCCACTATGGCCTAAACTAACAAAAATTCACCTCAAACAGAATATGCCGGCTTATCTAGGACCCCATTTTTCTGATTTCCTTCTAAGGATTGGAGAAAATTCAACCAACAGATGAATGTGGTAATATTACTTTACCAGAACAGATTGTCATTCCATATAATGACAAAAATAAATCTCTTCAAGAGTAAGTACTTTCTATTTTAATAATGTGCCATTTTTTCAATTTTTCACATGTTTCCAGTCTGCTTTTCTCATATTTACGCTCGCTTTCTGTTTTTTCTTTCTTTCGTGAGCATTGATTGATCATGTGTTTCCAAATTTGGTTTTGTATTCTACGTAACTGCAATGTATGATAAATAGATGCATTTTGTGATCCACAAATTCTTCCGTTAATAACATTAACAATATTTTGATAGACAATTTTCCTGGACCTTTAGTTATTTATACCAGTTCAGATCAAGCAATTGATCTAAAACACCAAGGAGATTATGAAGATTTCCTAAACTCCCTAAATCCATCAAGTCTTCCTCCACATAGACTATTATTGAAAAAAAATTGCCCTGTTATTCTTCTACGAAATATTAATCCAAGTGAAGGTCTTTGTAATGGTACACGTCTTATTTGTAAAGAATTAATACCAATACAATTTGTGCATGATAGCTTCGTCAAGATAAAGGGAAATTCTGTTTTATACCCAGAATTCCTTTACATAGTTCAGATAAGGAAAAAAATGGAGTCCCATTTAAGAGGACTCAATTTCCAGTGAAGTTATCATTTGCAATGACTATTAATAAAGCCCAAGGACAAACATTAGATTATGTTGGTATTTATTTGCAAGAACCAGTTTTCTCACATGGTCAACTTTATGTTGCGCTTTCAAGAGCATGAACGTCCAAATTAGTAAAAGTATTAATACTTCCTTCCACTTTTAATGACAAGAAGATGCATTGCAAAACTAGAAATGTTGTTTATAATGAAATTTTCGATTTGGCATACACTTGATCTGCATTTATGCTTCCTTTACTGAGTTCCTATATTTTATAATGTTGTTTTCTTGTTCTTTTTCCTTCCTAAGTCATGTTCGTAAAATTCCCGATTTTCTCAGATTTATTCATTTTAGATGGAACACTTATTGCATATTGAAAACATTCTTGAAGGCATGACAGCATGGTCATGCGTTGTGACTGTCCAGGAAAAACTTCAACCTACCACTGCAATTAATAGTCCATCTCGTTATCAGCGCTTCGTTCTTGCAGACTCAAAGGTTTGTTTAACAATCTCTTACTTTATCTTCTGCTTAGATAATACCTCAGATTCTCTGAAGTGTCAGTTAAATATTTTACCCTTCTCCATCAATAGGGAGGAAGAGTCCAGGGCATTGTTTTCAACCATAAGATTGAGCGAATGGGGAAAAAAATGCAAGTGTTCAAAAAATACAAAATCAAGAATGCTGAAGTGAAAAAACTGAAAAAAGAATACCAAGATGAAGGGATTTCCATGCGTTGGATAATCAATTCAAGGACCATCCTTGAACCAATTGAAAGTGTTGATGCTCTTCTAGACATCGCTACCACTTCACGCACTTTGAAAGACTTATCGATTCATTGACGCAAAAAGGAATCAGTTGGTGAGAACTTCTTTCAACAATTACCTATTATGTTTCTACATATTCTTATATGACACATAGTATACCTATCGTTAATGACCTTGTACAATTATAGATTTGTTATATAACTAAATAAATTTCCTTTGTATTGCTCCATTTTTTTAACATCCTCTAAAAATGTATTTACTTCAAATACTACTTCCATTTTGAAGATGTATTGGCCCTGGTGATTGATAATCTTCCTCCCAAGACTATCAAAAGTGACATAAATGATTCAGTTGTGCAAAAATTGGTCCTTCTCAATCAAAGGTAAGAGGATCATTATTGCTATTCAGACCTTAAAATTTATAAATAGTATCATCTCAGTATACCATCAACTGCTAATATCTTCATTTGAAATCAATTTCATGTCATATATTTCATAGATCAATATGAAGTTACATTATTTCTGTGCAGTTAACTATTACGTCAATAAGTTTGCAAACCATACTGTACTCATTTCTTAGTTCGTCTACTAAATGCGGAAATATTTGTAAGGAATTACATACCAGATTATACATGGAATCATTTGACAGTTTCGAAAAACTAACACAATTTTTAAATCCATTGATAAAACTTTGTACTATTTGTAAAGATTTTTACTCTTCTTATCATCAACTAACTTTACTAAACTTTTTTTATTTCACAACACTACTGTGCAAAGCATAGTTTCTCAATTCAAATACTCCCAACTTCAAAAATAAAACATATAATTATTTCTTACCTTTAAAACTCATTATTTCCGTTTCCAGTTTTAGCTTCTAACAGTTTACAAAAAATTTCTCCTTCCCAGAAAAAATCATGAAATGAAGACCGCCGTTCTAGAACTTATTGTTGTTTACTGATTACTTTGACAGGTCCTCAAATATCCGTGTCTTTCCTTTACTATAGTTTATTATTTCATTGATTATTTCATCTTCTTATTATGATATTCAGTACCTCATTGGTTTGCTGGCTGATTTCATGCTTTTAAACCATTTACTGCATTCGACTAGATGTGTTAGAAGCATAAATAGGTCTATATATTTCAAATCCACAAAAGAATTTATTGCTTACATTTTTTTCCCTATAAACTCTATTGCATGGATCAGTTCAGTGGCCAGCTGTGCGAACCCAAATTATTCTTGCCAGTTATAAAGACTGCAAACATTTTTTCTTTTATGCTATGCCCGATCCTTTCAAACTCAAACAAAATCTATTATTCGTTTGCTCTTATTTCCTGCTGCAAATGTCCACTTATTTGCCCTATCTTAACTTGATTGTTTTACTGTTGTAGCATGAAGACAAATCATGCTATCCATATGGAATGAATTTGTTAAGAACGGCGCGCAACTATTATTGAGAATTTGGATAGTTTCAAAGAATCATTTGTCGGAGACTTAAAGTTGTTTACTATAATGGTAATGTAAACCCAAAAATCTCATTGTGTTGATTTTGGTTTCTTTACCGCTCTATTATCGCATTCTTGGCCAATGATTTTCCCTATTTTTGACAATGCAAACAAATTTTACTCTAGGGATCGCATTGACAACAAAATATGACTCGCCATTTTGGTCAACCCTCCAATAAAGTGCACTGATCAAAAATCGCGATGCAACCATATATTCATTTATACATCCCTTCATTTCCATTAGTATTTTATCAATTGTTTCTTTTGCTATGGACCAGGGCTGAAAGAAACAAAGAGATGCTGTCAGATTTTGTCATCAGCAAGAACTACTTCAAAAGTACTCCAGAGATTTCCCTTGATGCATACAACAAAACCTCCCTTGTTGCTAGCATAACTCCATTTCAGAAGGTAAATATTCATCTTTAGCCCATTGATGTGTGCAATTGTTAACATGGCTTTCCTTTTCTGTTTACTTACCACATTTTGTTCCCATATACATGCAGAATGTGCTTGTGAAAGCACAACTTTGTTTCAAAAATATTTGCCAAAAGTATTGGTACATGGCCTGCCCCAAGTGTTTCCAATCAACATCTGCACGTCTACATGAAGAATACACATGTAATCTTTGTGACTCAAGACAAATTCCAGAACCAAGGTCAATTTATCTCTCAACTTTTTTTTTACATTTCACACCAACTTGATTTTCCATGACCTGAATCATTCACATTTGACTACCAGGTCAAGGTTTGAGGTCGATGTGATTGATGACAGCGGGATAATTACAGCTTCAATTTTTGGCAACCTTGCTGAAAAATTGCTGACTTTCTCAGCAAACGAAGTGGTGGAATATGCAAACAGGGTTACTGCTGCTTTATAAAAAACATTTCCAACTGCCTAATTTTGGTTTTTTTCCCGCACATACATTTATATACCAGTTAATAATTTATGTCTTCTTTGTGTAGAACACTGACCTTCCCTTAGAAGAAGTACACCAGAATTTGAAGTCCAAATTGTTCTTGGTACAAATCAGACCAATGAAACTCAAGTCTGCAGATAGTCGACAACGCTACACCATCACTTCGTATACTGAATTTCATGAAGGACAGTCTTCAGCCTCAACTTTGGAGCTTGCCGGTACTGATGCAGCAAATCTAATGCCAACAAACACATCCGCATCCGGTTCAATGTCCCAATCTGAAGGTACTAATCGATGCCATTCTTTCTTTTCAATTTTATTCTCTATTTAACATTATATTTGTCTTTGCGTCGCTTTCTTTCCTCACAGGACCAAAGGACAACACATCATCACCAAAGGCCCGTCTGCGTCTTCTTGACAAACTTGTCGAGGCTGGTGCCGAAGTTACATTAGATGCCAAGGACCTCACCAACACCACCAAGAAAAAACTGAAACTGGATTAGCATAGATCTGCTTTCCCACTTTTGCATTTAACTTTTTGGAAAGTCTATTTTGGCACTGTATTTTAAACTTACTTCTTCTTTTTGCCATGGGTGTACTTTTGAAAACTGAATGATACACACTCAGTTTTGAAAGTACACCTTTTGATTTCATTATCAACCCGCTTTACAATACAAAGGTTAACATTGTAGGCTTTATTATTCTCGCTCGCCAATCTAATATTGGCTTTTTGTAACAATTGTCTTCACTATGGATTTCTAATATTTGCTCTTATTAATCTCTCGCCACTATATCTATTAATGCTTTGCTTTGAAAGCATAGATTTAGAAGGAAATTAGCTTTCCACCTTCGAACTAAATCTATGAATTCACTTTACATTAATTATTGTAAAGAGCATACTAATTAGATCGTTTCTACACTTTGTAGCTTTTATGATTTGCGAACGAGGATCCATATGAAGTTTCAATGTAACATCCAGCAAAATGCACAGATTCATGGTAATAATCCTTCATTTTCCTTCCTTTTACTTTCTTTTTCTCTTCATTTTCTGTTGCGTTTCGTAGTTTTTTGGAATTCTAATATTCTTCAATTTTACCATTGCCTGAAATTTTGATCTTTCTTCTGTTCTTCTGCTCTTTAGTTTCATACATATCCTTCGTATTAAAAATGTTAAGTTCTACTTTGTTTTTGCAAATACAACTTTACTAATATACTTATTCCAACTGTTGCAATGAGGTTGCGTAGTACATCATTGTCCAGCTTTCCCTCGTCTAATTGCTTCGTTTTCCTCCCTGGTACTATATTAACATTGCTGAGAATTACTTATAAAATTTCAATTTGCCAAAACTTTGTGAGATACTCATTGTCCTTTGTTATTATTTTTCTGACAGAGAATGGAAATTAAAGTTTCAAAAACAATCAGATAGTTAATACTCCCAAGTCAATTTCTGCTGCATATTGTAGGCTACGCATAATCAAATTCAGATTGTTACCATTGAAACTGTTGGATCAGAATATGAAGTATATATCATTTTCTTTTCTCATTTCTCTGACTATATATGATGGACACAAATGTTTACCATTCCAAATTGTGTTTTTATTTACTTCTTCTTTCACGTTATTGATGGAGAAAGGTTGCGTTAACCCATTAAAGAGTTGCCAACTTTTGATATTTACTGTAAACTGAGTTCACCTTCTTTATCACCAATTGTATAACCTAATTCAATTTTGCTTAAATATTGTAACTGATTGGGTCTCTTATCTATTTCTTATCACTTTCCATGAAAATATGTACTTTACTTTCTGATTACATTTCCTACTCATCAGCATGTCTTCTGATCTATTTCAGCCATCCAGAATATCATGAATCCTAACAGATGCTATAGAGCTTCATGCGTTTCTTCTGCCTTCTAATTTCTTGTCCAACAACACTAAAAAATGTAAGCGTTCTGGACTTTTCTCATTCATTGATTACTAAAATTTCTTTGGACACAGATTTATAACGGCAAATACTTGTTTCAATCCAAACTATCTGAATATCCTACATATTGGATTAATGCAGTACGAACCTCTACATTTTTCATTGTTTAATGGCCTTAGGAAGTAATTTTTCTTTTTACATACGCACTTATAATGCTATTAGAGTAAAACAAAAAATCCATAACAAAAAAACTGCATGGCTGATTGGAGCACATTTTCTGTTAAAAGTCACGCCACACTATCATATTGCAAATGTAATCAAAATTATTTGTGTTCTTTTTCCAATACAAATAGACAGATTTCTTTGTTCAGATTTGGTCTTACACATACATGTGATCAGCAGTTTGATCGACAACTCAAACACACTGAAAAGTATCAAATGAATCACATCAATGTCTCCTACATGCAAAAACACTTTTCCAAACTACAGATCGCCATTCACTATTCTTATTAGCATAAATACCGATCCAAGGTCAAGTCATTCATTTCTATCTTCATTTCTTTTGCTCCATAAATTTACTCATTCCCATCCTCTCAACTTCACTTTGTGTTTTATCTTCACGAACAACACTCTCACTTCATCAATAACAGTAAGGTCCATATTCTTCTGCTATTGCTTTATTTCATTTCTAACTATCCAAGAAATACATGCAATTAACACCACCAACTAATCTATTCTGTTCTTTACTATTGTTTATACATCTCCAAAACTACATGTTCATCATTGTTAACATGACTTATTTCCTGCAAACGATTTCTACATCTGATTTCCGCATATTTGTTTCTATAAAGAAGATAAATATTATTCCATTCATCCGTAGTAGCTTGAATGTCATACTAAATACAGTGCCCTTACAACTTT
Source organism: Gynochthodes officinalis (assembly GCA_020080225.1). Lineage (NCBI taxonomy): Eukaryota > Viridiplantae > Streptophyta > Magnoliopsida > Gentianales > Rubiaceae > Gynochthodes > Gynochthodes officinalis. The sequence goes on along the minus strand of CM034619.1, from coordinate 34,748,116 downwards.
CAATATTTTTTTACTACAAAGTAACTTATGCTCTATAATGCATGAATAACATCTTCTTCTTTGTCTCCTACAGAACTTTAACAACAAGCCATATCTCCACCGCTTCTTCTCCATAGATTCCCATTCTTTCATCAAACCGAGACTCAAGCTTCGCTCCACATCAGTCGTAGGGAAAAACTTTCTCAGAATTCATCATCTGCACCGACTGCTTTTCTGTAATAGCTTTTTCCTGTTTTTTTGCTTTAGTATATAGGATAATGTATTACTCCATAAATTCCCCTTTGCTTTGGTGCTACTTATTGTCATTGCCATTTCTTAGTATTTCTAATGACTTCCTTGCTATACATAGAATTACAGATCTTCCAGACCTTTATTTCTTCTTTCCCACTGTCTGATATTTATGTTTTCATGATGCTGCTGTAAGAACTTTTTTTTTAGAAGTTTCTCTGTTTCCCAGCTTCTTGTATTCTGCAGCGTATTTAGCTTATGCTCATGTCATATTGAAATTGTATTATCACTGGGAATTATGCAACAATATTGTTTGGATGTTTATGTCTCTTATTTCCACTTTATATATATCTCCATCGATTCTTCCAATGTATATGAGTTGAATTGAACTGCCAATTTCAGATGCTGGTTTTTTTTTGTGCAGTATTGCTTTATTTTTCTATTTTTGTGCAGCCTTTTCTAAGTTTCTCACACGAAAACCTAGCTAATTCTCTAAATACTATATTATATCTGAATCCAATTGTACCTCGATTTATTCTAACTTTATGTTCATCCTTTGCTTCCCTGCTTTCTTTTATATTTTACTAATTATATATGGATGGAATTTTACTACTTATAAATGCTAATTACTTGTTAAAGTAATGAAAATTTGACCTTTGCTATGTTTGCAAAGTCAGGAAAAAATTACTTCCTTATCCAAATACACGATCTTGCAACTCAGCTACATCCAAAAAAATTATTTCTTCCTTTTGCCCTATGCTATCTTCGGTCTTCCACAAAAATCTTTTATTCCTCTTGCAAAACAAAAATGACTTCCTTGTGTTATGCATTGTTACCTATTACCTATATTTGCCCTTGGATTTTTATTTCTCATTTTCTAAATGCTGTTGATTCTTTTGTACTATAATTTATCATCTATTGTCTATGTATTATTGTACTTATTACTAAATGCTTATTCTTCATTTCAATTATTTCTTTTCTGAATAAATATTTTTCATAACAAATTTTTGTAGGTCATGACAACACCACTTCATCCATTCACAAAATGGTTGGCCAAAGAACATGGTCATAAGCAAAGTTCTTTTTTGTTACTCAATCTAATACACATGTGCATGCAGGCACATTAACATACTTGCAAAACAATCAGATCAACTATCAAATATGCTACAATTTTTTCCTTTCATATCCAATGATATTTAGATACATTGGCTACCCTAAAATACAATCAAAGAAATTAATTCAAGATTGGATGCAAAATGTGTTATTTGTTGCTCCAATGATACTTCATCAACCAGGTAATTTTCTAACCTTCATTTATAGACTATTTTCATATAATTATCTTTTAATAATAAATATTTCCTCACAAAACTTTTTCCTAACTTCTATAGCATAATTTCTAACAATGTTTCTTGTTTTGTAAGATATAATTGAAACGCCGTGCTGCTTTTTCTTCAAAACCCTTCAGAGAGAAAATCAGTTTCATTTTAAATATTTGCATTCATTTTTATATTTCCTAACACAAATTATTCCATATTCGCTTTCTCTTACTTCTTAATTACTTTTTCCCTTTTTCAGCAAATACCAATAGGTCTTTATGCAATTCAAAACTTCGCCAATTATGATGAAATCATAATCCACCAGGGACAAATGCATCGGAAAGTAAGAATGAATCGGCATGTTTTGACATCCGTCAGCCTCAATTCTTTCATGATAACTTACTTAATCAAGATTCTTCCGTCTTACTAAGGTATCGCGAAACAATGCATTTGATAGCCTTACATTTGACAATATGAACAACCAAATAATGCTGCCATGGACAATGCCACTACCCACTTTACCAAAACAAGGTTTGGCCATTTAATGACATATATATTCCATTCTCAATACATAATATGTCTGTGTCTTTATAAACTTTATGCATTCATTTCAGCTTTCAAAACAACAAATACCCAACATAATGTCCTATCATCAGCATTACATCCATTCCAAAGATTTCATTTCACTTGGTACTGTTCTTTCTTCCAACAATTTTCAACAACAGATACTTATAGACTGGTAAATACTACAATTTTTAACATATGTCACCAAATTATTCTACAACCATTGTTTAATCTCTCGTTAATATAATTTATCATGTTTCCTTCTTTTTTTCACATAGAATGTTCCAAAATATTCAAACCTTCACTTGCAAGAGGCGAAACAATGTGAGATTCAATTGAAGTCCTAAACTGAGTTTATGACATCACCGCCGACGTTCTTCCTCCGTAGAAATTGGCATCAGTTTGTACAAGATCATAACTTAGAAGAATCTGACTATTTAGTTTTCATTCCTCAAACAAACAATTTCTTCTTTATTATTGTTTTTAATTGTCATGGCATTGAAAAAATTTATCCATGGCAATTTAAATTTACAACAAATTAGCATGTAATTTTTTCAATTCGACTTTTACATTAATAAACTATTATTCTGTACTTCTTCATTCTTATTTTCAATTTCTCTCCATTCTTAATTCTATTATAATTTTATCCCCCTCAAATATCATTATTATTTCTTCACATTTTCCATTCTCTATACTCAGCAGTGGGCATTCAATAAACTGCGCATTGCGCAGTTATTGCCTGCTAGTATTGCTAAAGGCTCACAAGAAAGAAGTCTATTAAAATAACCTAATACAAAGGTGATAACCCAATTCTTTTTTTTAACTGAAATGATAGTGTATTAACAGGCGTGAATTGCCAAATTACATAGCCACACAAAGGTTAGTTACTTCTCGTGATGTTACAACTGGATACTAGCACTATAACCCACGAGGCCAAAGGCCCTCAAAGGGGCAAAAAGGCCCACAAGAGGCAAAGTCCCGACTAGCGGGAAAAGTTGAAAACCTAGACGACCTAGGATCAACCGAAAGTATAAAAGTCCGGTTATATCGGGTCACTAATACTATACAAAAATGATGCCACTCATCTCAATTGGCCCATTACGAATGGCATTTGGTGAAAGAAACTAGAACTAAATCTCTAATTATCACCTCATGCCTTTGCGTGAAATCCAACCTACATACATTGAATAGTGCCGCCCCCCAACTACTGCCGCAAGTGTTGAATAGTCAGATAATTCTGCTACTACTGTATGGTGAAACTGCAGCACCCAAAAAAAATTCAAATTTTTGAACATTGCATTGTAGCTACAATAGCTACAGTGCAACGTTTGCACTGAAATCGCATCGTGCGTCGCCCCTAGTTACAGTAAATTAGGAGAAAAATGGGCAGCCGCCCGTAAAAAGTTCAAATTGGCGATAACCTAATTCAGTTCTCAAAACTTAACCGAATAGGATTTGGACCGCACTAACTTATTAATTACTTTATTTTCTTCTTCTAAACCAATGCGGGACATTTTTCTTTTAACCATGAACATTCTCCCCTACTTTTCATAGTTTTGTTGGACTTTAAACATGAGCATTCTCTCCAATTCTTCACAATTTTCTTTTTACAGATACTCACAACATCTAGACTCTTATTTTAGAAATTCTTTAGACATCCAATCCCTTATTTTGGATTTTAGTCTAATTCACAATAGGTCAAACAAACCTAATTCTAGCTTTGATACTATTTATCAGCAACTAAATTTGTTGAGGAATCATTAGAGCAACTCAATAAAAAAGTGACAGCCCAATTCAGTCACTAATAGGATTTGGATCACACCAACTTATTAATTGCTTTATTTTCTTCTATTAAACTAACGTGGGATGTTTTTCTTGTAACCATGAACATTATCTTAATATTGGATCCAAAATAATATTAAAATCAAAAAAATAATTTGGATGGCAACAACAAGAGAAGGCCGTAAGGCTTATTTCGAAAGGGACAATAATTATTTATTAAATAAAAAATCAAAGCAACAAAAGCTTTTAGCCAAACAAAATTACAAAAGGGACAAAATCTTCAATTAAGATGTATAAGCTATTTTATGACTCAATATCTCCGAAGACAAAGAGCAATTATAAATAATGAATACTTTCACAACACTCAGGCATAAAAAATAAAAAAAAAATCTCATAAGCCATTGTAGCTTTTTTAGTAGACATCTAAATTTGTCTTACTCTCTTACTTTGAAACCCTTAACAATATGTCTTACTTATAAGACTCAATAAAACTCAATCTAAATAAAATAAACTATCTAATTTGGAAAATGATATAACTACCAAAACCAAATCCAAATAAGAAATTTAGTTTATTTCTACTACAACTCTTTATTCTGGTTAGAAAAAAATTACAAAATAGATATAATTTACACCTATTGTCTATCAGCCTAACTCTTTTTCTATTTCATCATTTCTTTAGACAAGAATTGGTCTCACTATAAAGTTTGATTTAATAATAATTGTCAATCCACAAGCTAAAGTTGCATTTCGCCTTCGAAATTGGTATTAAGTTTTTACTTTTCCATTACAATACAATGCAGACAATCTATTCCAAATTATATATACATCTCGAACATCTACATTCTTTTTTTCTTCTTTAGTGCTAAGAGAAACACTTAGAATCTTGTAGAGTTTGTTAAAAAAAAAATTATATTTTAAGCATGTTCCTCAAATATCCATTCACCATGGTCAAAAAATGGTTTTGGTTGCTAGTATTTCAATAGCAAAGATGGTGTTTTTTTATTTACAATTAAGATAAAACAATGTCAATATGACCAAATAAATGTAGGAAATCAAATACAACACATAGAGAAATTTAAAAATTTTTGACTTCCTCCAGGGATCCTTACGAAGTGATTTCAAACCGGTCGTAAAGAAATTTACCTTTACCGGTAGTGGTTATTCTTCCTTGTGAAAACTTTGCTCATCGAATCACAGCAAAACCCAGCAGAGCTTTGCCTCTATGGTATCCACACAATCATCTCCAAGTCCCAATTTAATTGTCACATAATTAACCAAGGAAGAAGCAGCAAAAACTCGAAAGTGCTAGCTTGAGTTTTTGCCTTCGATTTTCAGGTTTTTGAAGCTTCTCCAAACTTCAGTTTTTCTTGCTTTTTCCCCACACAAGAAGCTACTGTTTTCTTCTAAAGAACAGCAGAAAGTCTGCTTATGTTGTTTTAAATTTGGCTATTATTCTTCTTAAGAAAAAGGGCCAAAATTGGTTTGCTGAAAATAAGAAGATAGATTCAGGTTTTGGTTTTCTGTTTTGCTGCAGAAATTTTTCTTCACCAAGAAAAATTGTTTTGGTTGTTTAATGCAACAAAAGAACATGCGGTTGTGTTGATCACATCTTGGTTAGAGTCTGCTAAAGTTTATGTCCAAATATATACATAAAAGATTAGGGCAAAATTTCTTCTAAAGAGTTTTACTTAAACCCCAAGTTCTAATCTATTTTGGAACTTTCTAAATTTCAGCTTTCCAAATTTCATTAGTTGCTAAAACAAGAATCCCATTCTTATTTTTCTTCTGATTTTTGGTCATTACATGAATTAATAAATCCAAAATAGTTTTGGATTTATTAACACAAAAAAAAAACCATTTAGAAATCAAAACCAAATACCGATTTATACTGGAACCCATATAGAGTCTTATTCGTAATAGGATTATTAAATTAACCAAAATTCATCACATGAATTTTATTCTTCTTTTGGATACAATCTAAGTGTGTGACCCAATAGGTTCTTATAACATTGGCAATGACATAAAATATATTTTATGCCATAAACATTGAGCGATGTCTAACAACACATCAATGCTACTCAAGTTATTAGAATATTAGTAATTCGACATTACTTTTCTTGTGATAGATGTTACCATGTAATTCAATCCCTTTGCCCTAGATATGTTGATTAAACACGATCCATAGAGTGTGTCACACTCATATAGTTCAATCTTTGCATTTCTTGATTCCCAAGTTAGACAAATCTAAGCAAATGAGCTCGATATTACATATCGACTCATTTGAACACAGCCATGCATTTTATGGTCTCACTTGATCAAGGGGCCCAAAGATATCACTCACATTATCTAGGAGAGGCAAATCCCATCTTGATCACTCAACATCTCACCACATGATTCATTACATGTCCAATTGCCATTTTTATAGTTCATCCTATTACGGATAATGTTTAGTAGTATCAAAATATGCAACTCCTCACGTTAGGATCTCTAGTGACCTCAAGTCTAAGGATCACTTACACCATCATCACTATGAGAAATGCTTATGACACTTCGTATGATAACCTATGTAGCATTTCTCACAGCGGGTCGATCCAGTACATAGTTCTCTAACATGTACTGATGTGTTGACTTGATATCTCATATCATGACACATTTCATCAGTCACTACACATACTAGTCTTAATGCACTATTATTGTCCCATTTAATGATAATACTTGACTAGGGATAAATTTAGAATAATTAAATTCTTGGGACATTATTATATTTATTCATAAAGCGCAGATATAGAATAAAACATAATAATAACAAATTTTCATAAATTAAAAGTATAATAATACAATGTATACCAATACAATCATCACATGATTAGTGCTTAGGGCATAATCCAACAATAAAAGCTTAGTATGCAAAAACCAAAGTCATGAAAAAAAGGTCAATAGAATGGCTTGACTTGTGGAAATAGTATCTAGGGCTACAAATCTCCAATTCAAATGATTCTTGAAATTCTTGAAATTCTAGAAAGCCACGAGAGGTTCATTTTGAGCATTTACCCATTTCAACCATTATCAAAATTCAAATCTTAGTTACAAAGAAATTGGCCCAAATCTCAAGTGGTGCATAGGTCCTTTTTTGAGAGTCATATCTTGAGTTATACAAATCTAAATTGGGTGATTTTTAAAATTATACAAAGCTACAAATAAACTACAATTTTCATGTAGATACCTTAAAATCTCTTATGTTATAGCCCAAAATGAGGCCAGAATTTTCCCTTGCTAATATTTCAAATCACCAATAATCATTGAGACTAAGTTTGGCAATCTAAATCTTTCAAGAAGTCATTTTCAAACCACCAATTGTGTCGAGAGTAGTCAATATTGGTGGTTCCACTTTGGGTTTGAGTCAATTTTTGGTCTTCCTTAACTAGACTTTTTCTATTTTGTCTAAATTTTTGACTCCTTATTGACTCATACTTGTATAAATATTTCCTAAGACTTAAAAGGAGGACTTTTTTGCACATTTCTTAGAACACATTTAGATATTAGAAGAAAAGTTTAAGAGAGAAGAAAGGGGAGAAGAGAGAGAGAGAGAGAGAGAGAGAGAGAAGAAAAAGTTAGTTTGAAGAAAAAGCTCTAAGCTTTGGAAGTTAGGAGAAAAAGAAAAAGAAACTAGAGACTACATATTGAATATCCATCCCAAAGAAGTTATCTAATTTACGTAAGTCTTGAAACCCATGGATCTAATGTTTGGTTTACTCACTTTCCCCCTTATAATGGCTAGCTAAATCTTTCACCTTTGGAATTGTATTTTGTGAACTACATGAATCTAAGGTTTTGTAGCCATTAATTTTATTATTGAGTTAGTTATAAATTGTTCATTTGTTGATGCTTTGGTTTGTCATTAGAGTAGAATGAATTGACATGAACATGAGTTGTATACCATTTAAATTGTACTTTCTATGACAAAAGAATTTACTAGGCATTGTTGCTTGTGAATTAGGATTAAGTTCAAACACCAATACCTAATTCTTTTTTTCCCCCCTAAAAGATAGTATTTATATTAATCTTGCCATAAAAAGGAAACTATTACATAAATGATCCAAAGTTGGATTCTCCTTAACTCGGTATATCGGTTAAGACAACATTACAAACGAAAAAAACAACAAAGGGAAAAAAAAACCTAGTTTGTAAGATTCTCCTTTATAGATATCTTGAAAGTGCAAACTGCCAAAAGAGCTACTAGACTAGATCTTTGCCCATAACTCTGCCTATGCTTTTCTTGATGCTGTCCAGTTCCTCTTGCCAAACTAGGGACAAACACCTCCAAATATGAAGGACAAACTCTTAATAACTAGGATCATAGCCCCTAAAAAAATAGAGTATGAAAAACAAGAATTCCAAATTCCTAAAATTTAGATATAATTGATACCAATGCTATTAGTCGTTCATCAAGCAACAGGTCTAATATAGATGCTAAAATAGATGACAATGACATTAATTAGTCTATCTTAGAATAGTTTTCAAATATTTTTTATTGTGCAATTTCTATTTTAACATTAATATTCTTCATTGTACCATTTATAATTCATTTTAAAAAATTATGTAACTTTTTATTTTTACAACAAATTTTAAAATCTTCAAAATATAAATAGAACATAATCATTTCTCACTTTCATTTTTAATTATAATTTTTTTTTCTAACTCTAAGTTATAATTTTTTTACAACTTCTAAATCTAAGTTATATTTGTTTTACGACTTCTAAATTTAAGTTATATGTTTTTCTAAAAAAAAAAGTTCACAATCTTCAAAACATAAATAAAATATATTCTTTTATCACTTTCATTTTTCATTCTAAATGTAAGTTTATATTTTTTTTTAAACAAAAAAAGAGTTTAAATTAGATTTCCTTTACAACTTCTAAATCTAAGCTAAACATATTTTTTACAATAAAGTTAGAATCTTCAAAATATAAATAGAATACACTCTTTTCTAGCTTTCATTTCTAACTCTAAGGGTAAACTATATTGTTTTTCCTAAGTCTAAGTTATATTTTCTTTATCACTTCTAATTTTAGGTTACATTTTTTCCATAACCAAAACCAAACTAAAACTGGGACTAAATCATTAATTGTGAACTGTCGATTTTAGAACTATAACTAGTAGTTCTGGAACTGTGATCAGGCGTATCCGCTTTCATCCCTAATCAACTACTTACCAAACAAATAAAAAAATTATGTAATTATTATAAGTCATGTATACTAATATTTATTATAATGAGAAATAAGTTTTATTAAAAAAATAATTTTTTTTTTTTGCCAAAAAAAAAAAAAAAAGCCAGATTATGACAAGTCCCAATTCACAAGTTTAAAGAGATATATTTTATGCTCTTAATTAAAAAAACATAACTACACAATTAATAAATACATTCAACTAATTAATCATAAATATAATAATTACTTACCAATGAACCATAATTTGTAACTCCATTTTAATGCACAACGTAGTATATTGATTAGTATGACCAAAAACTACAAGTAAATGATGTTATAGTTCGTATAAATGAATTTGAACATATATTTATTGTCCTCGTTTTTAATAGTTTCGGCTTATAAAGATCATAAAATTATCATTTCAATTTTATAAAAACAATCTAATCATAATCCAAACATTGTTAAATTAATTCTTCGCATCTCCTAATTAAACTTTTACTTTTTCCCTTTATGTTACCTCTATATTTTTAATATTTCCAAATAAATACATTTCTAGACAATCCATTGGGAGTGCAAATTAAGAAAAACAAGCAATTTGCATACCACCCCGTGATACTCTACTAGTTATACATGTGCACCCATGCATACACGCATTTATATCACATTTATATTATATCTTTCATCCCATAAAGGAGTCCACTTTTGACCAAAATTGAATGAAATTCTAATATTATCCTTACTAATGACAACTATATATAGTGTACCATTAAAAAATAGAATCATCATCATCATCATCATCACCTTTATCCCAAACTAGTTGGGGTCGGCGGTCGATGAATCCAAAGACATAAATCCATAAAATAAAGAAAATATAATAAAATAAATAGATATATAAATAGATAAATAAATAAATAAAATGTTAAAACTATAAAGGGCAGTCGGGACAACTAGAGTTTTGCTCTTCCACCACACTAATAATTTTCCTCCACTCTGTTCTACTACAACCTAGTCGCCAATCTATTTCCAACTCCATTAAATCTTATTTTACTACTTTTCCCCATGTAACTTTCGGCCGACCTCTCTCTTTTTTCCCATCATACTCCTTATAACAAATTTCTGTTCTTACCGGTGTATCTATAGGTCGTCGAAGAATATGTCCAAACCATCTTAATCTATGTTCTCCCATCTTTTCTAACACCAGTGCTACTCCAACCCTTTGTCGAATATCCTCATTTCTCATCTTATCCATTATTGTCTTACCACTCATCCACCGTAACATCCTCATTTCTGCTACTCCCAACTTATACTCATGTTGTCTCTTCGCTGGCCAACATTAAAAAATAAAATACAAATAAAAATTGCATATTTAATAATGCATTAAGTATGTTGTACATTTTAACTAAAAGATGTTGTATCTAATTAAAAGTGCATTCTTTTCTTAAGATAGAGGGAGTAATTTTTTAGTTTAACTTTGTCTAAAAAGTAAGCACAAGGAGAATGTCTCGTATTTATAAAAATTGGCACTTAAGTGTTAAGGACCTGTCATTTTGAATAGTTTGATGTTGTGCTTCAAATGAATCCAAGTGAAATAAAACTAATTCATTTACATATTGTAAAGATTGATCATGAGCATATGTGTAGAAAGGAGAAAATATTGGCAAGGTGATCAAATTGGGATTATTAATATGGAGAAGAGATTGTTGCCCAGGTGATTCAGCATATACATCATTTGCCTAATATAGAATTGACTGATCAAGGAAAATGAGAATTTGATTGATCAAGGAACATCTCATCTACATAATTCTTGTTGTTTGTATCAAATTTTGTAGTGATAGATAGTGAAGACTATTCACTATGCAGTCCATAAGATTTGCTAGTTAATCTAGTGGATGGCTCAAGAAAATCGAAAAGCAATACTCCCATCAACTTTTAAGTCGATTTAGTACTAACACTATTATAATTATCAATACAAACATGGTATTATAAATACTAAGGAGGCACATGGTTCGAATTCTTCAAGGGCAATCACAATTAGATTCATTGAAGAGGTGTTCAATAACAATGGGAATCTTGATGCATTATTAGTATTTGGTTCAAACCATATAATGGATATTAATACAAATGATGATATTTGGTTCAATTTAATTAGGGGAATAGAAATCAGTTAAAATTTTGATTTTACCCTTATTAATAAATATACTATGAAAATAACATTATAGAGTGATAAGAGATAGGAGAGAGAAAAAAATAATGAGAGAGAAAGATGAGAGAGAAAAATGATAAAAGTGAAAGTAATTGTGGTGAGAAATGAGAGAGAAAGTAGAGTGAAAAAAGTAATGAGAGAGAGAGTAATAATAGAGAGAGATGAGAGAGAAAATAATCAATGATTATCCAGTTTTCCACAATCATTATAGAATTTATATTCTCATTACCCTATACCAATCACGAAGTAATGAAATGAATCCCATTAACTTATTTGATTCTCCCCAAACAAGCACCCTCTAAATGTCATAGCTAAAACATCATGACCATCACAAAAATCATTCACCCATGGCTGCTCATTTCATTGTGAATTTAGTTTTAGTGTTTGTTTTTATTCTATAATTGAAGTGATTAATAATCACAAACAAGCAAACATAACTATATCTCTTTTCAATTCATGAAAACAAGAAAATTTGATGTGCACATCACGGCTATAAAAAGCCAACAGTACACAACAAGCAAACAGGACCCAAGATTTAACTTGCAAAACTTTCAGAACTCGTGGAATTTAGACCGATGGATGAAGTATCACCACAATTTAGGGTTCTACTAGATTGATAAGATTAAAAGGCACCACAAACTGGTCAGGTTTGATAAGCTAGTTGTTCTTTGAAAGAACAAAGAGATTGATTTGCTCAAATTTTCAATGACGTAATGTCACAAAATTCTTCAAGTTGTTGTATTCATCTCATGGCCGAGTGGCCTATATTTATAGCGTACAATCTGTGTTAAAAAGGTAACAACTAAAATTCTAACTCTAATCTAATTCTTAAGGGTGGCCAAGCTCTTTCATTAAAGGGCAGACTCAAAAATAAAAAGGAAACAAAAACTCTAAGGCCAATTAGACTTAGAGGTTCGGCCATTTAAGACTTCCTTCAAACTTACAAATTTGGCAATTAAAATAACTAAATAATTCTGCCAAAATAAAATAAAATAAAGAGGCAGCCAAAACAGAATTAAGACTCTAAATTCGGCCACTCCATAAATTAATAATTACCTAAAAATAATGCTAAGGAATTAAATAAACAACTTGGTCTATTATTACACTATAACTAGTGTTCTTCAAATTGAACTTGCAATAGATTAACGATTGCAATTCTTGGCCGCATGTGTGACGGGCTTAGATGTCATGAATTAAACCACTTAAGGTTTTTTTTATGTCGTTTAAACCTAACTCTCGTCATCGGGCCTATAATATGTCATGGCAGATCGAATGCTTGACTAGTAGGTTGAACAGCTCATAGATTTCCATCAAAATTTTTCATTGTGTTTATAATAATGATGATGATGATGATGATAAGGATTTTTCAACATAATTACACTAACTTGCCCTAGAAAATATCAATTTTGACTTGATGAGCAATGATTCATCATTGAAATTGTAGCATTTGTAAATATATATGACTAATTTGGATAAGGATTTAGTATCAAAATTATTTAATGGAGGTATTGTGAAGGTAGCCATGAGATAACTTTTTCAAATGTATCAATATTAGTTTAGCAATCCTAAGGTAGTTAGAAAAAATAACACTAATGAAATACCAAATTATTATTTTAGAAGAAAATGTTGAATCATTTTTTTTTTCATATTTAAAATGACAAAGTTAATCTAAGTGGATTCAAAAGATAAAATTAAGTTGGGGTAGTAATTTTTAAAGCAAGGAAAGATAAGTGGTGGAAACAATTGCAAAAGTATTTTTCTTTTTTCTTTTTTAAAAATGTTTCTTGAAATTATTCAAGAAAAAGGAGGGATAAATTACATCTAACCCTTATCCCTCATGATGTTTGCGTTAACTACTAAACGAATCTCACATTTTGTAAAAATTACCATTAACTCATGTGACCTAACATCTATTAAAGTTAACAAACAAATTAGTTGAAAGAAATAAAAACACTAAAATTTGTAAATACGATATACCACAACCAAAGTTTTCCTTAAATACTGAATGATTCTTGAAGTTTCAAAAAATTATTAAAACAAAATTCAATACTTATTTCTTTATTATTTTTTATTTTTTCTTCTGCTTTATTTTCCCAAAAATCGCTTTATGATCTTATTTTGTTATGGACCATGTAACTAACAAAATATAAAATTAATCATGATAAGTTAATACACACTTTTAAAATTTTGAAAAATTAATGAATGAAATTTATAATTTTTTATTATTTCCTATTTCATTATTAAAAAATTTTGAAAAAAATTATATTTTAAATTTCTAATTGCACTTCCACTATTCATCTACTACTATTGTCTTTTTTGTTTGCCCACCCTCAAAACCTAGTCATTTTCGATTTTATATATTTGCAATGCAGTCATTTACCTAATAAATTTATTATTCCAATTTCACTATTCAATTAATGGTCATTCAAGACAATTTTGACTATTGGCTATCTAATGATAAGAGTCACAAATGATCTAATACTGTATTTAGTAATGATTCACTATGTTTATTTTTCTCTCACTTATAGTATATTTGATAAATTAATTAAGTGATTTTTTTTAGTGTGCTTATATAGCATTAGAAAATAAAAATTGGTTTAAATCTCCATTGTTACCATTTTGGTTATTATAATTTGATTTAATATTTATTAATAATTATATTTATTTGATTAGATGAATTTTATTTAATATTTAATGAAGAACTATGTTTAATTTGATTTAATATTTATAACATGGACATTTGGTAAATTTAATATATATTATGTAGTAGAAGGTAGACATTTAGATGGTTAACAAGGTAGATTGTAATTATCACAAATCATAGAGATTGATTGTTAATTAAGTCAAATTTCAAGAGAGGTAGATTGTAATTTAATCACTCTAAAGTCAATGATGTTCTCTAAAGTCTAAGATAATGCTATGTCTTTATCTTTCACTAAAATCATTCTTTGAGTAAATTAAACTAAACCTACAAATTTTTGACATACATTTATTACATTTTGGAAGCTTCATCTTTATATTTAGTTCTAAACATTTCACTATGCAAACTATTTAGGGAATGAATTGTTTCCCAAAAAATAGTTAAAATAAATAAATTAAGGCAAGAATTTTATGACTAGAAAATAATGTCCATGCAAAATTAATTACAGATATTGACCAATTATTTTCACTCGTAAAATCATAAAAAACATTGAGATAATAATACAATCATTTAAACATTTTATCAACACATTATGGGCAACAGAAAACAATGGCATTAAATCATTTGCCAAAGAGAATATAGATAAAAAAAAATGAAAGACAAGAAGTTTAGAGTTAGGAATATATAGTATCAAAATAGTAGTAATGGAATTAGTGATAGTTGATAATTAATAGATATGTACGTTTTACGCGATATCAGAGCTTATACTAAGATATTTGCTCTAGTTGCAAAGCTTACAACTATTTGATATCTATTCGCTAATGCAGCTGTGAAAAAGTGGCATTTATACCAATAAGATGTCCATAATGCCTTTTTACATTGCGACTTGCCTGTGAAAATTTATATCGCACTACTTCTAAGAAATCTTCATCCCAATAACACTTGTTTTAGTCATCTATGCTAGTCTTTCTAGGGAATGATTTTCTAAACTCTCTATTGCTCTAAAAGAATATGGTTTTGTACAGTCTCATGTTGACTCTTCTTTATTTACTTATCATACTCGTGGTTGTTTTCTTGTTGTACCCATTTATGTTGATAATGTGGTAGTTGCAGGTAATAGTAATACTCAATGTCATTTTTTAAAGATTTCTTGCATCAACAATTCTGGTTAAACGACTTGGTTGCCTCAAGCATTTCCTTAGGCTTGAAGTAACATGTGTACTGGGTGACATATTTCTAATTCAATGAAAGTATACTCCGAACATTTTGCAGGATATAGGTTTAACTGCTGCCAAGCCTAGTGCAGTTCGAATGGTTCAACAGCATAATCTAGGTAGTTCTTTTGGGACCAAGCTTCAGGATCCGACTTTTTATCGTCGTTTTGTTAGACATATGCTTTATCTCATTATTACTTAAGTTAGATTTTTTATATGATGTTAACATACTGAGTCAAAATATGCAGGTGTCTACCAGTGGTCATTATAAGACTACTCTCCGAATTGTTTAATATTTTAAACACTTGCCTGGTCAAGGTTTTCTTTTCCCTAATGATGCAACTTTTCAACTTAATAAGTTTTGTAAAACATATTGGGGGCCCTTGTCCCACTATTTGTCAATCTATTATAGGTTAGTTTGTCTCTTTGGGTATTGTGCCCATTCATGGCATACTAGAAAATAGCCAACTGTTAGCCACTCTTTTATGGAGGCTAAATACCATGCTATGGGTGCCACCACGAGCGAACTCTTATGGCTTAAAGTTTTATTACATGACCTTACTATTTCACATTTGTAGCCTGTACATTTGTTATATGATAATTAGGCAACAACACATATTGGTGCTAATCTTGTTTTTTATGAACATACTAAACATATTGAAGCAGACTGTCATTTTATTTGTGAACGGATTTAATCTCGAGATCTTGATGCATGATATATTGTCTTCATTGATTAGCGCACTGATATTATCACTAAAACTTCGGGTGCTGATCAGTTTCACCCCTTCTTACACAACCTTGGTTTTTTATCCTTCGACACTCCAATTTGAGGGGGGCTATTGGCAATATTATTGGCAATAGTTATGAAATATGGCAATATTATCATGGTTGTCAATGTGATTATAATTGATTTTGTGATTATTTCTTCTATTTAGTTGGTTCTTTTTCCTTTATTATAGGCATTATTGTACTATATATTTGAACATTTCTATTACAACAAATACATTGTGAAACACATTTTACAATATGTAACCAAAAATAAATTTTTAAAGTTAAATGAAAATTAGATTAAGTCATTCATTGGAGAGAAAACAAAAAAGAAAGAGAATATTAAATTTTATTGTAATAATTTTTTAAAATTATGAAGGTTCATTTAGTAATAAAGAACAACACCATAAGAGAAAGTGTAATAATTTTTAATTGATTTCTTAATCTTTTTATATATTCTCTCGCTTGATTTTCCCAACCATTTTAAAATCAATGAGGTTTAATTGGTAACTAAATGAGACATAAACCCTGCAACCCCCGCCCCCCCCCCTTCAAAAAAAAAAAATTTACTATCATCACTATTACCACTCCATTGCTTACTTTTTCTCCTCTCTTCAACAATCACTATCACCACTTGGTTCAAGAATGATAACATTGGTAATCAAAATACTAAAATTGGTAGTAAGAATTATCACTTATTTGATAAAAATGACATTTTTGCCCTTTTGAAAAACCCAAATCCGAAAATAAATTCTCGAAGTCCAAAAAAGATTTTTTTGAATTAGATGGAAATGAATGAAGAAATACAAAATCGTCCCATTTCGAGTTTGGAACTTTACTTTTCTTCCTTTGTCTAATGCCTTTTAGACTTTTTTCCTTCTAAATATTTTAAAATTTTCCTCAATTTTTCTTGCAAAATTTAAACATGTTCAACTATCTCATCAATGTCTTTTCATTTAAATTTTAATTAACCATCAACATCTTCCAAAATGTTATGGCCCATGGCTACATCCATAATAAGACTACCAATAATTTTGGCACCAATTTTCTATCCAAATTGATTGAATCCATTTGTAAATGCCACAACCTCAATGATGAATTAATAGTTATGTTCTTCATCAAGGTGATTTTACTTATAGTGACAATGGTTTTTTGCAAACCATGATGAACCTATATTGCTGATTATGAGGATATTGATTAGTCTATGTAAGACTAGGTTTTACTTGTCCGAAATAGTGACTAGAGTTGTCTTGAGATTATACAATGAAGAAATAAGAGAAAGTGAGATAGGTGTTTTGAAATTAAAGAGTTCCGTTAGTACTTAAAGTAAACCTCAAGAGAGGTTTTATAATGTAGGAATAGTGGTTCAAAGGTATATTGGGTTTTAAGAGAAATTGAAAAGGACATCATCAAAATTCCAAAGGTCAATGTTAGTGGGTCCAAGCACTATAAATTTTTTAGTAAAGAGGTAACAGTAATTTTTACAAACTATAGAGACCAAATTGTAATTAAATTAAATCTAAAGAAAGATAGATATTATTTACTCAATAAATAGAAGTGATCACAAAAGGGATGAGAGATAAAGAACAAATGTGATAAAAGTAATTTCATTAAAAATAAATAAACAAAGTTCATAAGCAATTGAATTTGTCCCATATACAACTTCTAGAATATGATTCCAAAATTTTAATTCCCTCTTAAAGCAAATACTAATATTCTTGGGTAAATTACATTACATTGAAGTTTGTCTTAGTTACTAAATGAATTATATAATTTCAAAAAATTACCATCACCCCTTTGATCCAATTTACGTTAAAGTCAATTCACATAAGAGCTAAAAAGATAAAAATCTAAATAAATACTATCTTATACCGTTGAGGTTTGTCTTAATTACAAAATAACCCTTGAAATTTCAAAAAAAATATTATAATAAAATGTGTTAAATACATATACTTTTCTTGAGATTCGGTAAAACAGCCAAACAGACCCCATAGTGTAAGAAAACTACTAATACCCTTTTTTTTTCCCCAAACCATTATTGTCTAGCTTCCTCATGGTTAAAAAATGATAATATCAGCAAAAAATAGTCATACTAGATAGAAAACTTTACCTCCTTGCTTTTTCATTAATTATTTTATATAAAAATTACACTTGTAACTTTTTTATTAAAAAAAATGAAAAATATTCCTTGTGGATGATTTAGTAAATAGGAGTTTTTTTTTTATGTATTTGAGTTTGAGGTTTGAAAAAATTAATGAACATGAACATGAACAACAACAACAACAATAATTCATATATAAGAAAATTTATAAAATTTTAATCAAAATTTTAAAATTGCAATGTCACTTTTCTATATCGTAAATAAAAATAATCCACTTCTAAAACTTTTTCCTTTATTATGTTTACAAATAATGATAATGTACAATCTAAAATTAAAATGTAAGAATAAAATTAAAAAAATATACTTTTAATGGTGTATTAAGTGTGTTATACTTCATAACTAGAAAAAAGTTGTATCCAATCAAAAGTAAATTCTTTTTTTGGATAGAGAGAGTAATATTTCTAATCAAATGTCATATATTTTTTCACTTTTATTGTTATTTTTTCATTTGTTTGTTAATTTAGTAAATTGATGAGTGCTTGGCTTTGGATGCTTTTTAATTGTTGACTTTGACTCAAGAGAATCTTTTCTAGTTTTCCCAAATTACAAGGTTCAGTTGGTAGTTTTGTCAAATTTTGTCAAAGATGGATATAATTTACCCTAATAAAATTCAAGAAGTCTTTCTTATTTTGTAATACTTTTCTTCTTCTTCCTATTCTTCTTTTTATTTTTTCCTAAACCAAAAAGACCACTTCATAAATTTTTTTTTTCTATATTATGCAACAAACAACTTATAAAGTGATAATATTAATTAAGATCATATTAATATACAGCTAAAAGATTTTAAAATTTGTGAAATAAAATTAAAAAAGTATCAATCTTATAAAAAAAAATTGAACAAATCCGCAATGCAATTTTCTCAGTGCACTCCCAATCTTTGTTTTTCCCTATCACTCCCATTTTGCTTGTCTAAACTTAACAATCATTTTGCAACCGTGTGTCTAATCCGCATTATTTTATTTCCAAATTCCTTTTTTTGTTTGGTAGTGTGGTTATTAGTGAGTTATCTATCCCATTTTTACTACCCTATAAATTACTCCTTCATTGATTTAGTATTTGTTTTGAATCATAATGTATAACACATAAAATGATTCAAAAATATAAAATTTTTCATTTTGTGCCTTTTTTTTAAAACTGAGTAAACCAACAAAATGATCACTTACAAATAAACAAATGATCTGTTTTATCCCTTATATTTAAAACGATGAAAAATTATCATTTACATTTTATTAGTGTACTACTGTTTTGGTCCTCTGTTAGACTTCCATCAATTTTTCCTTCAAATAATCTCCCGTGCGCCTCATGTGTTATTTTACCCAATGACAAAATTGGAAACAAATTAAATGCTTTCCACTCTCAATTCTTACACCATTGCCTTTCCCATTCTACTCTCAACCGTCATTAGCTCTTGAAAACTCTCCACTGCCACTGTCCAAAAAAGCATATCACAAGGTCACTTCTCCTATTCCACCATCAATCCTCATCAGCTCTAAAAAACCCTCCACTACCACAACCCAAAGAAGCATACTAACTAGAGCGACCTGGGTTGCCATCAGGATTGGAATTGAATGAGGATAAGGGCTTTTTCATTGTGGCCCAATTATCAACTTCATCAGCCTTCAAACTTTGATCAAAATACAAAACCCTACCCGAAGGTGGGCCCTTATGATGACCATCTTCAAAACCCCCATAAGATCTTTGAGGTCCTCCTCCCCCAAGACCTATCATTACCATCCCAATCTCGGCCACACATCCGTCTTAGTCCAGTCCGGGTATCGTAATGTATGACATTGATGAAATTATAAATGAAGTCTAATTTATCAAATTGGACTTCTAAACTTCCACTATCAGATGTTATACTTCAAGATCAAAAGAAAAGATAAAAAAATAAATTAATACATTGAGGGAACAGCAAGAAAATGAATGATTAACATCAAAATTGTGACTGGTTCAGGATCTTGTTCTACTTTCTAGTTTTATGATAGTGGATTAGCATGCTTTAAACCTATGCATTAGATAGATAACTAAATAGTTAACATCCACCCGTTAAGAAAGGTTTAAAATTTATTCATAGATTCTCCATTGTCATGCAAAATTACAGAAAACATAAATAAAAATCACCCACTTTCCTTCTCTGCTAATACCCAAAGATAAGGTCTATCCAATGATGTAGATTATCCCAAAATATAGTCAGACTCTAATGCTTCCCCTATGTTTTCTGATGAATGCTCTAAAATTGTCTTTCGCCTTAGGAGGTAATATGACATGATTAACCTAACAAACATTAACAGAAGATGAGCGGTCCTTTGGGCCGATTAGAAGATGAAGCATTTCCTCATGGGTCAAGTAGCTCTGGGTTGAAGCCGAACCAAAGTCATAGGATTTCTACATATTGAACTCTTGTAAGGTCTTCTTAGTTTTCTTTTTTTGTTTGCTTAGATGCTTAGCTCACAGCATTTTTGAGGGACAGGTAATTTTAGAAGTTCCCACTATTGAAAAATCCCCTAATTGTGGCTTCAATGGCAACTTTGGCAGCTTTCTCTCATTCTTTTCTTCCCGTTTAGCTGCAGCGGCCTAAGCATCGATATTTCCAATGGCAATTTCAACATTTCCAAAGAGTAACCCAAGATCTAAAATTGAAAAAAAATGTTTCATTTGTTTAGGGTAGAAGGGGAAAAGCGATGGGA
Source organism: Gynochthodes officinalis (assembly GCA_020080225.1). Lineage (NCBI taxonomy): Eukaryota > Viridiplantae > Streptophyta > Magnoliopsida > Gentianales > Rubiaceae > Gynochthodes > Gynochthodes officinalis. The sequence continues at coordinate 34,727,345 of CM034619.1, read as the reverse complement.
GCAAGGTTTGAGATAGGGCTGAGGGTGGAGAGAGTTTGATTTGTTTCTAATTTTGCCCTTCTGTAAAATAACACATGAGGAGCATGAGAGATGTTTTGACGGAAAAATAGATGGAAATCTAATGGAGGACAAAAAAAAGTACACTAATAAAAAGTAGAGGATAATTTTTCATCTTTTTTTAAATGTGAAGGATAAAAAAAATCATTTGTGTATTTGTGAAGGACTATTTTATTGATTTCCTCTTTTAATTTTGACTCATATATTATTATTATTATTAAGAGTAATATAATAATTTTACACAAAAGTGGACTTTTTTTAAAAAAATAAAAAAATTAAAACTAAACTCCTTTTTTTTTTTAGAATGGAAATACTTACGATCGTTCTTGACTATCTACTTTTCTAGTTTATTTAATTTCCAACTAAATCCAATTCTCTAGTTTATTTGAACTAAAAAAGAAAGTTTAATCCAATTGCTTATGGTTCGGAATTGATTCCATTGTCTATTCGCATTTGATTTAATAATTGTATTATATTAGGAATTAATTTTATATGTTTGAATGGAATATGACTCCAATTTTGTCCATCAGTGCAAGAAAAGAACTAAAAAAAAAGAATAAGAAAAAGGGAAATGTGAAAATAATAGCGAGAAAGACAATGCATTTATTTTCTCCATTTTGTAGGTGTTGTGAGAAAGAAGCGCACAAAAAGAGAGTTAATTTGATGAGAGGTAGAAAAGAAAATAAATAGAAAAAAATAAAATGAGAGTCAATATTTTTAAAACTGAGAGTTTTATTTGATAATTGAAATAAAATTCAAAGGAGATAAATGTAAATATAGAAAAACCTCACGGGAGGTATTTGTCATATAGGTTTGAGGTATGAGGGCATTTTGGAGTTTTGAAAAAGAATTAAAACTTACTTCAATAGGATATAATTTTTCTAGTCAAAGAGATTGATGATAGTTTTGGATGATTTGGAAGACTCGGAACCTTTGGGTTTTCCAAGGGGAATGGAAGGAGGAGAAGGATGTTGTAGAGATGGTAAGGCATATGTGGTTGGAGTATCAACTCAATCAGTAGTTGACTAGTACATAGCAAGTTAAGCATGACAGTAAGGTAGTGATTGTTATAATTTATTTTTGTATTACCTTTAGTGTTAGTATGGCTGCTAATTCTGTGGTGTATTTTTGTGGGATTTAAGTTAGATGTTTAACATGTTGTCAATTAGTTTTAGCCATATCGTGAGCTAAGAAGAGTCCAATTCTTGGGGATATTGCTTGTAATCTTTAACTTTTAACAAGTTAATAATATTAACAAACTTTGGATAAAAAAAAAAGAAAAGAAAAGAGGTTATTTACCCAACATATTTAGGTGGTTTTTTCATTTTTATTTTGGAGCTCCAAACCCCTTTACTTTAGTGAGCGGACCCATAAACATGTACACATCTTCTTGATACAACAATCACATGGCCAGTATGGCTCCATGGTCAAACTAGGCTTCCAATTCTACTCCATGGCATTGTTTTTCACTACAACTCAGTGACAATATGGATCTATTTTGATATGCCACCTAGCTTTCTTACCAGAATATAATTGGACAAATTAAGGATAAACTGTTATTGAGTTCTATATATTATTGTGGCGTAATTATTGAATAGAATATTTTGCAAGTCTCTAGAATTAGATTGAAGGTTAGTTTTTAAAGGAAAATTAACGGTTTTAATCATTAACTTTTGAGTGACTAACATGTAAGGTGTTTCTATATATGGGCTTATATTAATTAATGTTGTTTTGGGCCTGGTTTAATAAAGTTAGATATAAAGGCTTTTAATTAGTCTAATGTGAGACTGGTTGATATGGGCTGCAGTTAGCCTAGTCCGTGATGAGGGGACTAGGGTTTAACTTTAAATATCAGTTAGGTTCCCTCCTCTAGCCCTAATTTTTTAGAAAAGATTTATATTCATAAAGTTTAGAGAGAAAGAGGCACATTCATCAAAGCCAATTCATACAGAGGGTCATAGAGAAGAAGAATTTAGTTAGGATCAATCCTAATTCCGTATAAAGCTATAGATCAAAAGACTGGTACATAATTCTTCACCTCTGTCTTTATATTCAAATCATGTATATGTTAGATCTTGGGTTTGTATTGTTATGTGCTTACATGTGGTATCAGAGCATAAACATAGATCATGATTAGAATATATTTTATGATTTATTTGACCTCATAATTTGAAATTTTGTGCTTTGGATGGCTGCAAAATTCCTTTAGTGTTTGAATTTGTGCGCCTTTGGTTTCCAAGTCTATAGCTACGGGTTTTCTTAAAAGAAAAAAAATGGAAAGGGCGGCGGTGGCACATCAGGGAAAAAAAATTTGCAGTCGAAGCACGCTTGAATGACGCATCAGGAGAGCTGACGTCATCGATGACGTCAGCATCAAGTCTGGCAGACATCAAGAGCTGACGTCATCAATGACGTTAGCATCAGTCTACCGGTGCACGAGCTTGAGCGTGCATCCAGCGCCTGCGTCAGTCGTGAGTCCCACGCAAAGCGCCTTTTTCCAGAACCTTTTATGAGTTATTTTTAGGCTCATCTGGAGTCCGTTTTAGACGATTTTTATATCATTGGATTCAGTTTTTCATGATCTACATTTTGACATATAGTTTGCATATTTATTGACAACATTATACTCATGAAATCTGGATTGAATGTGATTTTATGCTTTTAGTATAAAATTTAAATATTTTCACTTGTATTTTAAAATTTTAATTATGTCAACCATGTTAATATGCAAATATTCAGTTTATGTTGTGTAGAACATGATTAAATGCAATTAAATGACATATTGCCCTTGTCATTTATATAGTTTAAAATTGCATATAAAGTTTTATGTAAGAAATAAAGTTTAATATCCTTGGTATGAGAGAATTTCATAAATTCAATTGGGCAGTGACCGCCAAAGTGGCACACTTGTTTGGTTTTATGAAATATCGATCTTATATTGTTGGGGATGTCTCCCTTTCTAATGTCTTGTCATACTCCCAAAGGAGGTGATTGGGTATTAGTTAGTAGAGGACTACGTGTATAACATGTGCTTGAAAAATGACTGATTGTAGTGGTTCATACGCCCAAAGGTGGTGAATTCACGAGAGCTGGAATAAGTTTTTATGACCATTGTTCATGTAGAAAGTTGACAATTGTATGTCATGTATTATGTCCAAAGGTGATTGTATAATGATACGTATTATTTTCTGTGGAGTGTACTTATACGGTTATACTAAGTTGCACTATTTTTACATATTTTTATTATAAGTCACCTTTTCTATCAAACGCAATTCACTCACTATTAAGATTCTCACTAATTTCTTTTTAAGAAATAGAAAGATGATATAATATTTAGAATAGTTTTAGCGGATATGTCTGATGCTCTTTATAAGGATAACCTTGTAGATCTCACTGCATAAAGTATCAATGCTGAAATGAGAAATTTACAGCTTGGGGAAAGAGCAATCGAATTTGTTGACTGTCCATATAGCAATCCATTCGGGATCATCTTAAGGGTACCTTAACAGTTAATTGTACTGCTAAGCGAATGATAGAGCACCTATAAGACATGTATTGGGTTTTATCCAATGTTAAGATAGGGTTCTTTCTACAAACACTTTTCAACATGAGGTATGATGGTACTAGTGGAGTTAGAGATTATGTCTTAAAGATGGTAGTTTTTCAGAGTAAACTTAAGGCACTTAAGATCATTATTCCTACTAATGTGATTGTCCATCAGGCTTTCAATACCCTTTTCACCTAAGTTCGAAATTATAAAGACATATTACAATTCTTGAATGAAACCTGGTTCATTAGTAATCTAATAACCATGGTGGTGGTAGAGGAAGGGAAATTGAGAGATAAAAAGGGACATCAGAGTATGTATGTTTCTAGTGCTAGTGGTAAAAGGGGTAAGAAATCCAAAATTTTTGTCCATAAAGATACTCATAAGGCCACTGACAGCACTTAGGGATAAGAAACCTAATTGTTGCTTCTTCTACAAAAGAAATGTCACATAATGAAAAACTGTGACAAATAGAAGGCTTGGTTAGCTAAACATAAGGTTATAAGTAATGATTCTTTAGCTTTGGTTTGTGAATCCAATCAATTTGAAATTCCATCCAATTCATAGTGGCTAGATAGTGGTGCCACGAATTATGTTGCGTTCACCATATAGAGGTTCAAAAATTGAAAGAAACCAAATCAGGATGAATCAAAACTAATAGTTGGAAATAACGAAAAGGTTGACGTTGAGTTCGTGGGAGATATCATCTTAACATTAGATTCTAGCTATCGTTTAATGTTAAGAAACACTTTCTATGCACATTCCTTTAAAAAGAATTTAATTTCTTTTTTCAAGTTTAGACTAATGCGGCTATTCTTTTGAAATAAAGAACAATATGGTTTCTTTATTCTCTAGTTCAAATAAAATTGGTAGTTACATTATGTCTTATGGATTGTATAGATTATGTTTGTCTCCTAATGATAAATACATCGCTTGTATGGTTGAAAAAGTTATTTCCAAAAAACCTCTACCTAAGGAACAATCTTGTACATTGTAGCATAAGAGACTAGGCCACATCTCTAAGAAAAGAGTAGAAATTATGATAAAGGCTGACATCCTACCTACTCTTAAAAGTAACTTAGAGTATTGTGTAAACTGATGTAGGGTTAAGATGACTAAAATTAAGAAGAATACAGCAGTTAAAAGTTCTGATCTCTTGGAGATCAAGAATACTAACATCAGTGGGCCATATAAAGTGACTTTGTGAGAAATTTTATTTCATCATTTTCATTGATGACTACTCCCAATATGGATATCTGTATTTAATTAAAGATAAGTCTGAGTCTTTTGAGAAATTCAAGATATTTTGGACTAAAGTTAAGAAACAATTGGGAAAAGTTATTAAAGTCGTCAAGTCTGATAGGGGTGGTGAATATTATGGTAGGTATGGCGATGTGGATAGCTTAAATGGCCATTTGCCAAATATCTAGAGGATTATGAGATTATAGCTCAATTCACCATACCTGGCAATCCTGAACAAAACGGTGTGGTCGAAAGGCGAAATCGCACCCTTATGGACATGATAAGAAGTATGATAAGTAGGAGTAATTTGCCTGAGTTTTTATGGGGAGAAACCTTGAAAACGGCTCTCTACATTCTGAATACAGTTTCTACTAAAATCGTTCCTACTAAAATCGTTCCATTAACACCATTTGAGTTATGGGCAGGACGTAAACCTAGTTTAAACCATCTTAGAGTTTGGGGTGTCCTGTAGAGATAAGGTTGTATAGTCTAACATTAAGTAAGTTAGAATCCAGGACAATCAGGTGTTATTTTGTATCCTATCCAAATTATTCAAAGGGATACAAATGTTATAATCCAAATAGAGGTACAATAATTGTAGAATCACAAATAGCTAAGTTTTTGGAACTGGATGTGACAAAAAAGAATGCTTGTTCTCAGACCATTAAGGATTGTAGTGTGGTGAAGACCATTACGTCACATTCTCTACTTGTACAGACTATTATGGAGCCTTACCTATCACGCCCTAATTCAGTGGGAGTTGAGGATAATGTCATTGAGCCTATGCCTAATGATACTCCTCAACCTCATCAAGAATTGAATGAGACTGTGATAGCTCCACTCAGGAAGTTTACTAAAAAGAAACGGTTTGCTATACCATTGAACTACATGGTCAATCTTGGAGAGTATAATTATGAAATTGGTTGCGTGATAGATCAGTGACTCGTATAGAGACTGTTTCTTGTCCTCAATCAAGTCTGTAGATGAATACCATGAAAGATGGACGGAATCTATGAAAAATAAAGATATCTAAAAGCTTGTTGAGTTACCCAAGGGTTGCAAGCTCATTAGCTGCAAATGGGAATATAAGGCCAAAAAGGACTCTAAAGGAAAGATAAAAAAGTTTAAAACCAAATTGGTAGCCACAGACTTCACTCAGAAGAAATGAATAGACTATAAAGTGACTTTTTTTCTAGTCTCTTCCAAAGATTCTTTCAGAGTGATTATAGCATTAGTAGCTCATCTAGATTTGGAGCTACACTAAATGGATGCTGAAATAGCTTTTCTAAATAGAGACTTTGATAAGGAGGTCTATATAGTTTAACTCAAAAGTTTTTGCAATTGATGATTCTAGAAAGCTTATATGTAGACTTAAAAAGTCTATCTATAGATTTAAACAGACTTATAGATAATGGTACTTAAAATTTCATAGAATTATAACATCATCTAGTTTTGTTGAAAATAAGGTAGGTCAATATGTATATAGCAAGGTCAGTGTGAGGAATTTCATTCTTCTCAAATCATATGTTGATACTGTTTTGCTTGTTAGTAATGATCTTAGCTTATTGTATGAGACAAAGCAAATATTGTCATATACTTTTGATATGAAAAACCTTAGTGAGGTGTCATTTGTCCTTAGCATAAAGATCCATATGGATCGTTCTCACCTGTTGTTGGGTTTATCTTAGAGGGTTTACATAGATCGTATTCTGGAACTATTCCGTATGCAGGAATGCAAGCCAGGAATTGCTCCCGTTGTCAAGGGTGATAAACTGAATAAGTCCCAATACCCTCATATAGATGATGAGAAAACCAATATGAAAGACATACCTTATGCTAGTATACTTGGAAACATTATGTATGCTCAAGTATGTACTAGATCAGATGTTGCTTTTGTAACTAGTCTTCTGGGCAAATATCAGGCAAACTCAGGACATGATCATTGGTTAGCTACGAAGAAGGTTTTAAGGTACTTAAAGAGGACAAAAAACCACATACTGACAAATAAACATGTTTAGGATCTTGAGCTAATAAGGTATACGGATGCAAATTTTGCTAGCTATAAAAATGATAGAAAATCGACATTTGGTTATGTCTTTAAATTAGCAAGTGTTGCAGTGTCTTGGAAAGTGAGAAACAAAAGACAATTTCATTTTCCAGTATCCGGGGCAGAGTAAATAGCATGCTTTATAGTTGCTACTTAAGTGTTTTAACTCCGTAATCTTATAAAAGAGTTAATTGTATTTGATTTTGTGGATAGACCCATACAGCAGTATTGTGATAATGATTCAGCAGTATTATTGATTAATACTCATAAGGGTTTCAAGGGGTCTAAACATATGGAGATCAAATAATTGACTATTAAAGAAATAGTATAGAATGGTGACATAACAGTAGAGCATATCTTACAAATGATATGGTTGCAAACCCACTAATAAAAGAATTTCGCCCATGTGTGTTAGAAAGACATGTCGAAAATATGGGCTTAGTTGCATCATTGGATGCTATATTTTAGTGGGAGTTGCATATTATATATGCTCATAAAGTTTTCATCTTTGTTTTGTTGCATGTAGTAACATTTTTTATATGTGTATTAGCATTTGAATTCAATAAAGTTTGATTAATTTTCTGGTTATATGCTGAATACATGTATATAAAGTGAAAGTCTCAAAGAATTGTGTAAACTTTGAGCACAGACTAAAAGGGCATATAGTTATTAGTCTGGGATATATGTCTTGTACACATAAAATTCTGTTAACAATAAAAATAAGACATATGGAAGTTCATTGGAACTATAAAGTTATTCTCTACTGGCACATAGAGGTTTTGTGACATTGAAAGAGAGAGAATAGGAACTGACAAAATGGATAACACATAAAGTTTGACTTTATATGAGGTGTTATCAAGTTTGCCACACTTCCACATTGAATCCATATCAGCAGAGTTAACAGCATTTGTGATCATGGATGGCTTTGTGTGATTATATGTAGTTACTGCCGTGGTTCGGTGTTGAAGGCTCTATGGGATAGGATTGACTATTAAAAGTAATCTCTAAACCAACATAAAGGTGCACATTAAAGTACAACTTTAATTAATATTCGCCCAAGTGGGAGAATGTAAGGTTTTTCTATATGTGAAATTGGCTAATATAAAGGCTTTTCTAAGGTTTTAGGCCCAAGTGGGAGAATGTAAGGTTTTTCCAAGGTTTTAGGCCTGGTTTAATAAAGTTAGATATAAAGGCTTTTAATTAGTCTAATGTGAAATTGGCTAATATGGGCTGCAATTAGCCTAGTCCGTGATGAGAGAACTAGGGTTTAACTTTAAATATCAGTTAAGTTCCCTCCTCTAGCCCTAATTTTTTAGAAACACTTTCTACTCATAAAGTTTAGAGAGAAAGAGGCACATGTATCAAAGCCAGTTCATATAGAGGGTTATAGAAGAGAAGAATCTAGTCAGGATCAATCCTAATTCTACATAAAGTTATGGATCAAAAGACTGGTACACAATTCTTCACATCTGTCTTTATATTCAAATCATGTATATATTAGATCTTGGGTTTATGCCCTTATGTGCTTACATAACAAATTTAGTTCCAAAATTTTTAAGTCGATAAATTTAATTTTTTATGAATTAAGTACAATTAACAAATAACATTTAACACTTAATAATTAGACTATGCTCACATTTCCATAGAGTTTTTGACAAATTCAATTTCTAATGTTTAGAAATTTGACAATTTTAGTTTTTAAAATTTTAGGTCAACAAATTTAGTTTTATAATTTCAATGTTATGATTATTAAAAAAAAAATGATCTCATTGGCTTTAAATAACAGAAGAGTAAAATACTCTTTTTACAAGATATTTAATGTACTAACTAAATGTATAATTTTATATTTATATTTTTATTTTTTAAGTATGAGTATACACTATTATTATTAGTAAGGATATTTTAGAAATTTAGTTTAAAAGTGGACTCTTTTCTTGGGACAAGAAAAGTTTTAAAAATGATTTTTTTTTTAAAAAAAAAATTGTTTGTGAGGGAGGGAGTAAGATATATATACATTTCCATTTTCAAATTAGTATTAGTAAGGAAAAAGTGAAAAATATTTTAACCTTGTACTCTAATAGCGAAAACGCTCTTCTAAACCTATATTGACATCTAAAGATGAATGTTTGAGGAGTGAATGTGATTAAATATTCTAGTAATCCTAAAAATGAATATTAGGCATTATATGTATCGTCTCATCACTCATGCATTGCTATGCGTATTAATGAGAGACAAACTTTATCTCTTATTTTATAAATTTAACCCTAGTTTATCTGATTTTACATATTAAATTAGTCAAATTAATTGCTACTAGTAGATTTATGTTTCTTTTATGTTCTTGCATGTAGTAAGTCAAAAGAAGAAGAAAAAATCAAATAAAAAAGTATGTTACCAAAGTTGTGAGTGAGAATGGTGAGTGGACTATTTAGAAAGTGATATCTCAAATTAAAAAAATTTAATTTAAGACCTGTTTAATAACATTTAGAGATTTTAATTTTTGAGTTGTTTGATAACAAAATTTTACTCCACTTAATTGTTTAAACGCTGCTTAATCTCTATAGAAAAATTTAAGCAATAAAAGTTAGTTTAATGCTTATCAATTAATATTATCAATAAATTTTTTTAACAAGTTTTCCAAAATTTTCCTCTTTTGTTAAATTATTTAACAAACTAATTTATTTTTCCCTTTAACTATCAATAACCCGTTTTATATGACTCTCTTTCCCTTTTTTTTTTCTTTTTTTTTTCATAGCACATACTTTCAATAGTGTTTTTTTAATTTTTTAATAAAAGGTTGAATAGGTTTCAATTATTTTTTATTTTATTTTATTTATTTATTGTATTAAATATTAATTTTAATAGATTGTATCTTTTATATATTTTCATGAATAATATTTGATACTCAATTTAAAAAATTAATAGTCTATATATAATTAAAAAAATTAATAGAAGGGCAAAATGGTATAATTTGATTAATTTAGCATTCAAATCAAATTTTTATCATTGGTTCATTATTATGATTTAGACATTCAAAATAAAATTTTAAATATTTAAATTTCATCAACTTAATTATTTTAACATTCAACGTTCAAATTTAAACATTTAGTTTTATGGAATAGGCTCTTAGATGATGTTTTAGATCAATGAGAAACTTGAAAATGTGGTTACAACTTTTTCATTGCGTGCTTTGCATGATTCAACATTTTAAGGGTCAAAATCAAGTCACAACTTAAAAGTCACCAAATTGAAACTTGGTCTATACATGAAGTTAATGAACTCATCATTTCATGAGAGTCATATTTTAATTCTTACAATTTCTAATTGAGTGCTACCCATATTTTGGATTTTACAATTCCTAATTGAGTGATTTTTTAATTTATGAAATGTTTGAAAACATATTTATAGTTTTTTTGAAGAAATCATCTCCATATTTTTATATTGTAATAATCAAAATAGTACTAAAACTTAAACTAACAAGAGATGATTCGTTGGTTTTTCTCAAGAGATGATTCGTTGATTTGAAAAACGTGAATGTTAAAAGTGTGAAATTGCTAAATTTAAAAACTTTACATATTATGTGAGTCTCCCATGCTTTAGACAAAAATTAAAATTTGTCCACCTAAAAATTTCACTCAAACATTAGAATTAAAACGGTTAATATCTCAATTTCTAAAACACAATTGCAAGTCGTTTGGCCAAACTCGAAATGTGGGTGATGACGATAATTGATGATGATGGGGTATGGTGGGTGGACATGATGATGTACAAACTTCAAATTGCATGCGCGCATTGTAATTCTACCTCTTTTCAGTTTTTCCCACAACCCAATTGGCACTGTTTCTCATTGTTACCTATTTTAAGTAGTAATAGATTAATAGTAACATCAATGCCAACGCTGTTCCATCATCCCAATCAAAACCGCTCATGCCCTTCACAGCTTTCTATACAATCGGCCCCTCCAAGGCTCCAACCGTCCTCTACTCCCCTTCCTATCTATTCTGAAGCTGCTGCCCAGGCCAAATATCCACGCATATAGCTTTAATCCTCCCTGGGATTTTCTTTTTATAGCGAAGAACACACAGAGAATTCAGCTTGCACAGCACAGGAATTCATAGGCCTCAGCCCTATTTTGGGGTAAGCCTTTCATGTACGCTTTATTTAATCTTGGGTTTCTTCCGAAAGTTCAGTTTTTTTTTCCTTCTTCTTCTTCCTCTTACTCTCTCTCTCCCTTTTTGGGGGAAAAAAGTTTTTCTTTTTAATTTTTTAAGGGTTTGTTTCATATTAGTTTTCACGAAGAGGGCTGCCGTGATGTAAGATTTGAAGTGTCATTTCTGCAGTTTTTTCCCTTAGGATATGCTTTTTGCATGTTTGATTAATTGGGTTTTTAAGCGATTTAATATGTTTTGATTTTGCTAATAATCTACTGCAAATAAGGTGTCCATATAGATTCTGTGCAATTTTTACTGGACTTTTTACGGGTTATATTTTGCTAATTGGTATTTGAATTAGGGAAAAAGGTTTTCATATTTGTGTTTGCTTTGCTTTTTGGTTTGGTGGTAGTAGTGGTGGGACTGAACGTTAGGGTTGCTATGCTGAATTGGATAGTGGAAGAAATTTTTGTTTGTTCTTAATGATTATTATGCTGCAGGCGTGAAGCAAACCAAAAAGAAAAATTAAAAACAAACATGGCTTACAACCATCAGAGGGTTAATGATTACCCGGAAGAAGATGGAGATGATGATACAGATCCTATAGCTGAAATTGAAGGGGAAGCTAATGATGATTCGCAAGATGTAAACATTGATGAATACGACATGGTTAGTCTGGTAACTTGTTTTCTTACCTTAGCTGTCAATTTTTGTTGGAATGGTTTTAATTGTTATGGAATTATTTACTTCATTTAAAAAATACTTTTTTCCCCTAAGCTCACAAAAGTGACTGATACATCGGCTGCACAAGCGAGGAAAGGGAAGGATATACAGGGAATTCCTTGGGGCAGATTAAATATAACAAGAGATGATTATAGAACAACGAGAATTTTGCAGTATCAGAATTATGAAAATGTCCCTCAATCTGGTGAAACTGTAGATAAGGTATGCAGTGTTGATTCAAATGAATTGAGTGCTTTTCTATTCATGAATTAAATCTCTATCCTCCATTTTAGGAATGCAAGCCAATTGATAAAGGTGGGGAGTACTTTGAATTTTTCTATAATTCAAGAGTGGTGAAACCAACCATCCTTCATTTTCAGGTTTGTGTTAATATACAGGAAATATTTCTGATTTTATACTCCAGTGGATAGATTTTATTTTATAATCATTTTATGGTTGCATGAGAGTTTGCATTTCAATGCCTCATGTTTCAGTCTCTTTTCTAATGGCTCTTCATAAATGGCATGGATGTTATCTTGCATAAAATATCTTGAGATTTTGTGCGAAATGAGACCTCTTCAGCATATAGTAAATATTGAATATCCACCTGTTTTAATTTGTCTTGGTTATATTATTTTTGCTTCATATTTATGTCTTGCTTGATGTTGCATGTACTTCATTCATTATTGAAACTGTTCTTTGATTAATGAGATTCATTCGGATGCTAGCTTCCTGCGTCATTTGTGAATTGTATTGTTTTGATGATCTCCATGATCTCAAAATTTCACCAGAAAGTAAACATTAGGGTATCCATATTCACCAGTCTTTTAATGTTTGTACCTTTTAGAATTAAAGAACCAGATAGGTTTTTTCCTTGACTCTTTGCAAAATTATAAGTTTTCTTGTTGCTCTTCTTCACTACTATACCTCCAGTAGATATTGATAATAGTTTTGGCTATCTAGCAAATATAATCGACTCAGCTGTACACTTTTAAGGTTTTTTTTCTGTTTTTTATTCCCCATCTACAGATTTGCCTCTTTGGCTTAATCTACTTTTCATTGCATTACTTGAGTTTCAAGGCTGGGGAAGAAGGGGGGTTTCCTTAGGCGCATTAGGATGAGAATTTGATAGCCATTTGGAAATTGGGATATGTGGACTTGTATGTCTCAAACCTGGTAGTTATCTGTTATAACTCTCATGTTAGAGATTGAAAATTTGAATTATCAAGGGAAAGGCAAAAAGAAAAGGAAGCAATGAGGAGGGAAGCATTGGCGCAGTGGTAAAAGCTGTTGCCATGTGACCATGAGGTCACAGGTTCAAGAAGTTGTGGAAACAGCCTCTTATAGAAATATAAGGTAAGGCTGCGTACATCAGGCCTTAATGGTCCAATCTTTCCCCAGACCCTGCACATGCCTTTCCCTAGATCGTGCACAAGTTTCTATGCTTTTTAATCTTTGTGGAAACTCGTTGCTCTTTCTCTATTTTGTTTTTGATTGCCAGACCTGGAAAGACAACAGACAAAGAAAATTTCAGAAGTGACAAATTTATTTAAGGGATTGTGCGTTGATAGTGGTTCCTTTGACCGCTTAATTCTCTTGATGTGGTTTTAGTACTTGTACTTCCTGATTTGACACTAGATGTTTAGCTAACCTTATCTTCTTCATCCTCATCTGTGTAACTTCTTTCTTTGCTTATCTTAGGTATAATTTACTGGTCTAAAACCTAAATTATTTCTCCTTGTGGATATTTTTGGCTGCCCTGTTGACTAACATCTCTTCATGTTTTGTTATTCTTTCCTTTCTTTTCCTTTGTTTTACTACTTGGCAAATAGCTTATACATTGGTGAAGTCATTTAAGATATTATTATCTGCAAACTTTATTCTTTCTTCTTTTCTTGGATTTTGTCATTTTTTTTTTCATTATGCAAAATAGTCTGCTGCGGGATGCTTTATTATGCCTTTGTTGTGTAAATCAGACATCTATATTACCTTTATCTTTTTCAGAGGACCATGATTGGTCTGGATTATCAGATGGATTCTTTGTTGTGACTGAACGTTTGTGACTTTTTCTTTGGTTCCTTATAATAATTGAATTGAGCAGAAAAGGAAAGAAGTTGACACTCTTTGATGGTTTTTACAGCTCAGAAACCTGGTATGGGCTACTTCAAAGCATGATGTTTACCTCATTTCCAATTATTCCATATTGCACTGGTCATCCATGCTTCACAGATTGTCTGAAGTCCTTAACTTCGCGGGGCATATAGTTCCCACAGAGGTACTTGGATGTTATCCTTTAATTAGAGACTCTAAGCTAAAAAGTTTGGGCAGGGTACATGTACAGTTGTTTAATTATCCCTATCTCATTATGATACCATATACGTTTGCGTTCTCTTTTAAATTCTTTTGCGTTCATCATACGTTTTACTTTTTCTATGTTGAATATTCATGTAGAAGCATGCTGGGAACTTGTTGGAAGGTTTTACTCAAACACAGATAAGCACCATGGCAGTTCAGGATAGGTTTGTAGTTGCAGGGGGTTTCCAAGGAGAAATCATTTGTAAGGTGAGTTGACATTCCTGTCCCTACTCCTCCTCCTCCTCCTCCTCCTCCTCTCTCTCTCTCACGCATGCAATTTGTCTTTCTGATGATTTAAGTTTTTGGTAACTTTTGTGGTTATGTCCTGTTCTTATTTTCTAAACCTGTCTTTTTGGGTTGGGTCTTTTGTTGGGAGGGATTGGCGATGCTTTGGAGATGGGGCAGAGAGTATTTCATGACTTTGACTCTGAATTCAGATTGTATTATAATTAGAAGGGTCAAATTTAGCAAAGATTTTTACCACATAATTTGGAGGTTGAACTTTCTCTATTCTGTTATCAAAGGAGACAGTGGATCCGATTTCAACTTTCTTCTTGAGTAGAGCTTTTATATTCTGCCCTCTTCCGTATTTTGAACTAATTATTATACCTTTCTGTAAGTAACAAACTACACTTTGAATAGATGAAAAGTAGCTTATGGCATACTGGTTTCTTTGTTGACTTGTTCTCAGTTTATCTTTTAGCATCATTTTCTATCATCTATTTTTAGACTTTTGTCCCTCGTCCCTTTATTACCACTTCATCTTTCATCGTCATAGTTTTTTGCTATTTTGTTGGATAAGTAGAACTTGCATATCTTTGTTCACCTTGGCTGTTGCAACACTTGGGAGGTCATGAGATTCATATAGAGTCGAAATTGATGTGTCTATGTCCTTCTCAGCCTAATTTTCTTGTGTGGAAACTCATATACTTTGTTCTGGATGATTAAAATAAAGTTACTTTCATTCCAAATATTGTACTGAGGAAAATTGTTTTCTGGTCAAACCATAGAGAAACTGTCAACAAGCCTCACGATGCAGATTTGCCTTATGGGCTTGAGATTGTGACTTCTTTCATATAACAGGGTTTGATTCACTTCCGTAATCAATTGCATGGTTCTGTTTGGTACGCATCCCTGGTCAATTGCATGGTTCCATTTGTTATGCTTCCCTAATTAGGCGAAACTATTTGCTTTGATCTGGTGGGACATGGTACAAAACTGTTTTGTTTCTGTTTCAGGAGATCAGAACTTATTCTTCAAACTAATTTTCTTGTGTGGAAACTTGTGTACTTTGTTCTGGACTATTCAAATAAAGTTACTTTCATTACAAATATTGTAATGAGGAAAAGTGTTTTTTAGTCAAACCATTGAGAAACTGTCAACAAGCCGCAGAATGCAGATTTGCATTGCTGGCTCAAGATTGTGACATTTTTTATATAACAGGGTTTTGATACACTTTTGTAGTCAGTTGCATGGTTCCGTTTGTTACACATCCCTAGTCAATTGCATGGTTCCATTGTTACACTCATCTAATCAGGCAAAACTCTCTGGTTAATTGTGGTGGGACATGATACAAAATCCTTTTTTTTTTCTTTTAAGAGATCAGAACTTTTTCTTCAAACTACCTGGAGTCGTTATTTTTAACAGTAGGATTCTCTCTTGCTTTCTTACAGGTTTACATCCTTTGTCATGACTTTCATAGAAGGTTCTTTGTTTTGTTAATTTTTTAATGGTTACCATTGCTCAAATTCTATGCAGTGTTTGGATAAACCTGGTGTAAGCTTTTGTACAAGGGCCACTTATGAGGATAATGCAATTACCAATGCTGTTGAGATGTATGAAAACATAAGGTAGTATAGATCTTACAACCTGTATTGAGGTGGGTAATTTAGGTTGTGAACACAATTTTATGCTCTATCTCTGTTTTATGCAGTGGCTCGCTCGGTTTTATAGCTTCCAACAATGACTGCAGTATAAGAGTATATAACATGGAGAGATATGAGCTCGTACATCAGTTCCAGTTCCCTTGGCCAGTGAATGTAATTGTCTCATGTTCTGGCTCTTTGTTATGGTGTTTCTTTTTCTTCTTTGTGAACTCAAAAAGTCCATGTCCAATAAGACACTGAAATTGTTGTGCTTTCTTTTTTTTTTTTTCTACCTAAGGTTTGATGTGTGTCGCATTGTTCTTCATAATCAGAGGAAGAGCGTTTAAATTTGACGAGGGCTTTTGTCTTGTTCCTGGAATATGTAGCAAACAAATTGATTCCACATGTGCTCAGAGAGATGGAGTGGATTAAGCTTGTTTATTGTCATTTAGAAATTCTGAATCACATGGCTAATTACTATGGTATCTGTGGTCACAAATTGCTTGGTTAATTACAGGGATGGGGGCTTTTGTTTTGTATGCTGTGTAAGTTTGTGATCCCTAATGACATAATATCTAGGGAGTCAACGAAATGGTTTCGCACTTTCTGTTCTTTCTTAATGGTTACACATATTAAACCATTATTTCTACTTGTGTTCATTTATGCTTAGTAAATAAGATTTACTTTGAGATATGTAGCCATCTATATGGATACGTGTTTCTTTTGTCTTGTATCTTTATTACTTATTAGTTCAACATCAATGCTCAGTGTGTTCTGAGTATTCCCATCTGATCCTGTTGGAAAGGTCAGGAGCTATACTGGAAGCTTCAATTAGGCCTACAATTCTTGTGTTCTATTCCTGCATGACTTGCCTTTGGACTAATTGCTCATTTGTTTCTTTTTCCTTCCACCATGGTTGACCAAGAGCATTCTGTATGCAAATATCCTATAACCCCCCCTCCCATCCCCCCCCAAACAACATAAAACCGGACAACAAACTGACTAATATAAAAGGCTGTTCCTTTCTCATAGTTTGATCATTCATTAGGTTAAGTACTTTTCGTCATGACTTCCTTTTTGGGAATTAGGTGAAGCTTACGCCTCATGATATGAACTGCTTGCAAATAATTGTTTTGCAGCATACATCAGTGAGCCCAGACCGCAGACTTTTGGCTGTTGTTGGAGATGATTCTGATGGATTACTTGTGGATGCCCACAATGGAAAGGTACACATGATCTGTCTGTAGTGTACTTTTGAGTATGTTATGATGAGATGTTTGACAGAATAAATATATCTCCTCTTGAATTTGGATTTTTTTCCTTTTCCTGTCTCAGACTGTGGCCTCAGTTGTAGGTCATCTAGATTACTCCTTTGCCTCTGCATGGCACCCTGAAGGACACACATTTGCCACGGGAAATCAAGACAAGACATGTCGAGTGTGGGATATCAGAAATCTCTCTGTACCAGTGGCAATTTTGAAGGGAAACATGGGAGCAGTCAGATCAATCCGTTTCTCATCAGATGGGCAGTTTCTGGTGGTTGCTGAACCCGCAGATTTTGTTCATATATATGATTCCAAGGCAGATTACAAGAAACAACAAGAAATTGACTTCTTTGGCGAAATTTCTGGTGTATCTTTAAGTCCAGATGATGAATCACTTTTTGTTGGAGTCTGGGACCGGACTTATGCTAGCCTACTTCAGTACAACAGAAGGCATCAATATGGATATCTTGATTCATTGGCGTGACTTGAGTTTGGGATCTTACTGCGCAAAATTTGTCATGAAATCTCAGCCCTTTTGGGTTCTTTTGTTTGAAAATACGTAACATCATTACTTGAGACAGACAGAATTGGGCCGGTTGCCTTGTTAGAGTTAGAAAATTGTACAGATAATCCATATCAATGCAACTTCAGAGAGTATGATGAGTATTAGCATCATAGCACCACCCTAGTGGCTCTCTCAGTCACAACTGAATGATAATATTTTTAAAGTGATGATATTACAGGATGAAATAGTCTAGGGAATGACTATTAAGCTATTGAGATTTTTTTTTTTTTTTTTTAAAAAAGACAAATGAAATGGGGGAGTGTAGGTTCATAATTACTCCAAATCAGTGTTTAAGCCCTGTTCCTCCTTTTACTTTAATAATGCAATTATGATCCCTCAGCAGGCTGCGAAATGGTTATATTATTTGTGGAGAAGTTGATGAACATTTGGTACGCATGTTCCTCCGGATTGTCATAAGACGGTCATGATCTTTTGTCTAATTGTTTGGACTATGGACTTCAGAAAAGACCTCAAATTCCGGAAAACCAACTCCAAAGGTGTTCCAATTCTATATTTGTAAAAATAGTACTTTTGGTCCGCTAAGTTTAGTTTTATAAGACTTTTGATTTTAAAAAATTGTTCTATTACACTCTTTTTATTAAAGTGGTAATAGTAGGGCATTTCATTTGCCCTTGCGAGTTTTCATTAACCAAAAAAGTAGTCAAAAGTTGTAATAATTTTTTATTAGCAAAATAATGGGCCAAACATAAAGATCTAAAACTGATCATGTATTTTTGTCTATATTGCTCTTCTATTTTCATTATTCTCCTTTTCTTTTTATTTACTGAAGTTTTTCCTTTAATCTATTTATATATTTTTTTAATTTTTCCTTTAATCTTTGTTTTCTTAATTCGTCTTTAACTTTTAGCATATTCTTTACTACTCTCTTTTTAAAAAAAATAAAAAATTTTCTCATTGTTCTTAAATCTATATTTTTAATTTTATTTTCTCTTACTCTTTTCATGTATTTATTTATTTATTCCTCAATCTACTTTTTGAAATTCTCATAATTTATCTTTTACATTTTTTCTTTTTATTTACCTTTTTTCTTTTTATTTACCTTTTTTTAAAAAAAAAAAATCCTCTAGTGACAACATTTTGTTTTACCTTTTGTTTTTTTTTTTAGTGGTTAACTTAAAATTTTAAAATAATCATATGATTCAAAAAAACTTAGAAAACATAATTATCATTTTCATTTGTCATTTGTAACTCAAAAGAGCATAAGAAAAGAGTAAGAAAACATAAACTTAAAAATATAGATTTAGGAATAATGAGTAACTAAAAATAATAGTAAAGAGTAAAGGAGGAATGGAAAAAAATAAAAAAAAAATAGATTAAAGGGAAAAATAAAATATAAATTAAGGGAAAAATTTAGTAAATAAAAAATAATGAAAATAATATAGTAATGCAAATAAAAAGTCATTATCAGTTTTTGATCATTTATGTTTGGCCCATTATTTTACAAATAAAAAAAATATTGCAGTTCTTGACCACTTATTTGATCAACAAAACATGCAATTTATGTGAAAACATCAAAACACATTTTTATTTTAAAATTTAAAATTTAAATTTTAAATTTTTTTACTTAAATTCCTCTCACATAATTTAAAATTTTTTTCCCTCCCATCTTTCCTTCCAAAATACTTTTTCTATCAAAAAATATTTACCAACATTTTCACACATTTCAATACAATTTTTCTCAAATACAATACAATCCAAATGGAGTGGTGCAGAAGAATTGTCAGATTGGTTGTGTGATCATTTTTTCTACCCTCAATTTTCCTTTTCTCTCTGTAATTTATTCCTTTTTTCTGTAATTCTTCCCTCCCTAATTTGGCCTCAGTCTAAATCCATAACAACCTATACCACTTAAGACCTATTCACTTTAAGGGTGAAAAAACAACTAAACAATAACAAACTAGTGAGTTAGACCAAATTACAAATAGCCCAAAATATAAATTAAAATAAGTATAAATAGCTTTGGACCTAATTAAATTAAATCTTTCCCATTAAAGCACTTGAGTTTGAATTATATTTACTTGAACCATCCATCAACAAAAAGTAGTAGAACATGTGCAAAACTTGGATATCATCAAGTAGTTAAAGTGAAAGAAAAATTCTTACTGATAGCCACTGCTTAATAAATGAGATAAACTTGTATTTTCAAGTTCACCAAGAAAAAACAACCATACCTTAATACCAAAACTTAACCATTCTCTTCTCCATCCAACTACTGACTTACCAGTTACCCCCACTCATTTTTTTCTCATATGGCCCAAGCACCCTTCAGCCCAATCTTCCATCTTCACAGACAAGAAATGTTAATGGGATGAATTTGTTTTTGCATGAGATTGGAATGATCATAGAATACCAATAGTGAAATAGATATGAATAATTAAAAGGTAAAAAATAGGTACTTAAGGGTTGTGCTTTAAATTTTACTATTTTCTAACTATTTAAAAACATGTATCCCCTCAATTCTAAAAAGAAAGTTTATTTTTAAATTTTTTAGTTGTCTCAAAAAAAAAACTTTAAAATAAAATTAGAAAAAATTTCTATATTATCCTTTTTAATAATAACAATATTGTAAGATCCAAAATTAAAAAGGATAGAAATGGAAAGCTTTATACTTAATAATACATTAAATACGTTGTATTTTGTAACTAAAAAAAGTTATACCAAATCAAAATGAAGACTTTTTAAAAAAAATAAAAATGAAGAGAGTAATAATTTTTTATTATTTTAAAATCAAATTAATTAATTAATAATTAAATATGATCATCGCTAGTCGATGGTAGTCCAACTGCTATTTAACAACGGCCACTATTATATAATTAAGATATTTCAAGAAATTCTTCTTGGTATTTTGTTGATGAACACATCCATCTTACAATTTTAAATTGCATACTATCCTTAGGGAGTTGAAGTAAAACTGAATCAGGATATGGTTGGCTCAGTGCAAGTCCCTAAATCAACAGCTCTGGTCCTGTTTCAATTCATGGTTCTGGTCCAGTTTATGTTTCGATTTTGGTTTTGATCCTTGTTTTTATTATGATTCCAGTTTTGGTTCTGATTTTTATTTTTTTTAAAAATATAAATTAACTATTTAAGAAATCAACTTAAAACTTGGAAGTTAACAATTAAAAAAATTAAACACAAGTAAAAAAAATAAACAAGAAAAGATAAGTTTTGTTTATATATGAATTGTACACTTTAATATTAAAAAAACGAATATATTATTGCAAGGTTGTTAAACTCGAGTTTTTACGTAAAATCGGTAGAGGGTTCACAAAATCGGATCGTAAAATCGTAAGAGTTTACAAATTATGAAAAATAATATAATAAATATATTATATAATATATATATATATATATATATATAATATGTTAAATTTATAAATTACAAACCAGTTCAAACTTATAAAAAATACACAAATTTCAAAAAAAAAATTTTATCAATCACACCTAAAAATTAATAATAATCATAATTCATTAACAACCATGCATAATAAAATTTACAACTTAAAAAAAGCAAAACAACAATATTCCAAATGCAATACTACAATAATTAATAAAGATCATCAACAGAAAGATTTAAATCCGCATCCAAGCTCAGAAAGATCATCAACAAGAAAGATTTAAATGCGGGCGGTGGGAACTCGGGAGGCAGAGCTGCGGCGGAGAGAAATTGAAAAAGACAGAAAAAGCCCCAAGTAAAATAGAATTCAGAAGTTCAGTCAAAACGCTGTTTGTCTTGCGTTTTTGTAGAAACAGATCGCTCAACGATTTTACGATTCTAAGTGTCAAACTCGTGAGTTTACCTAATTTTACCCATTTTCGTTTTTGCCTATAAACTGAATCGGACACTTGGTTTTGGATCGTAAAATCGTAAAAAAGTACTAGTAAAATCGAGAGTTTAACAACATTGTATTATTGATTACTCATTCAAGTAAATATATGACATTTGCATCTAAAAGTATCAGAGTCTAATTGATAAAACTTGAAAAATATACAATAAATAAAATATTAAAAAATTATTTACTTATCTCAAAAACTAACAGAGATTATCATCATTACCTTCTTCTTCTTCAAAAACAGTATTGGGGCTAGTTGAACTTCCAGCAATATTGGCATCAGTGTAGCTAAATCAATATCTTTATCACCTTAGATTTCTCTGTATTTATAAGTTAATCTACTTTGTTAACAAAGCTTGAACTCTTAATGAGTCGTGGCTAAAGCATGACTGCTGTTCATCAAATATATTGCCACCCATACTAAAAGCATGTTCAATTACTATAGTTGATGTTGGGACCACCAAAATTTGTTTGACGATTGATAGCTTCAAATCGCATCAAGTAATACCGTGGCAAGCATATGAGTCGATTCCATGAGTAATTATACCAATTTTTTTTTCCCTTTTCACTAAGGTCAAGTTAATATATTCTAAACTAAAACTAAGGAATAAAGAAAAAAATAGTGAACGTGGTGAAAATAGCACAAATTATTCTATGAAATAATTCAACAAACACCGGTAAGTTTTAGGATTATAACATCTTGCTTTAACTTATTTTGAACTAATTATTCCTTTTAATGTTTTTGGGTGAAGGTGAATAGTTAGTTAGAACTTCTAGTATATCCAATGACTTTTCCCAAAATCCATGAATATTTTTAAATCTATAATACATCTATATGTTTATAGGTATCTAAAATTCGAAGTTCTTTAAGTGAAGTATCTCATTGGTCATTTATATCTTGAAAGTATGTTTCTATTCTTCAAAAAACTCTAGGTTGTTATATCAAATTATGAGACACTCTATCTAAAGCTAAATCTTATATTGTTCATCAATTCAATAAAATTCTCAAATACAATTAATGAGTATTGGATCTCGCCTCAGAGTATAAGGTCTAGAGAAGGTCAGGCTCATGAAAGATTTTGTGAATAATAATGATGGCGATATTAGAAGTTATATCAGATTTGATAAATTAATGTTCTTTCATAAACACATTTTTATAATTTCGAATCTTAGATATAAATGCATCATAATTATGCTAGGTAAAGGGAAGAAACCCTAATTCTTTGCCTTGAGCTTTTGGCTATTTCCAAAACCCTAATACTAAGTTAGGCATCGGAGTATCTACTCTAAGAATAATTTTAGGATCTATTTTGTAGGTGTAACATTGATCGTGGTATCTAATTGAAGTTCATCTCAAAGTGGGTGGCGCTTCATCAACAATCAATTAGTGATCAAACAATTGAAGGAAATTGAGACATAAATAGTGTAGACAATTCATATATTAACAACTCATAACATATAAAAGAATTAGAGATTCAAACTACAAAAAAAGTTAAATTGTAATTCTAAACATAATTAAAACAATAAAAATGGGAGTGACTATAGTCTAGTTGTTCAATTTAACTGGATTATCCTGTTATTTTAATATTAACCATTAGATGAATTGCAATTAAATAATAACCATCAAATTTAGTAAATTGTAGTTTTCATATAAAAATACATAATTGTATACGATTGTACCTCTACCTATTGGTTACCTTTTGGGACATCAATAGTATTATATATTGCAAGCAATTGACTAATTTCAAATAGCAGAGGATTTCTATCATACTTATTGAAAATTTTCCAAAAGCAATAAAGAGCCAACAAGCTGCAGTAAATCTGAATAAGAAATTGGAGTCAGTTTATCATCAACAAATTTTTAAGATTTGTTGTTGAATTGTGATGTATCGGACCTTGGCCTATGGCTCAGTAATATAGGAACTCAGACCACATTAGCAATGTGGGAACTCAGACCACGCCTGCAATGCAGGAATTGCACCACACGTACAATGCTGGAATTCGAACTACCTGAGCGTTAATGAAAAAAAGGCCCAGCCCAAGAAAAAATATAAGTAGCTAACGGCATGTGACATTTGAAGAGGACTGTTACAATGTGTTCCGTGGATCTCAAAGGTAAGATATACATTCAAACTTAGGCCACCATGTAAAAAGAGGGGAAAAACCCTAATTTGATGATTTGACTACTCTAATTTTTAATCTCCAAAACTAATTATTGACTTAGATATCGGAGTTTCTTCCCTAGAGATCCACTTCGGGATTTGTTTTACAAGTGTTCGTGGATAGAATCATTCTTAGGTGGCGTTTGGTATAAACTGTGGGTTTAGGAATGGAATGGATTTGATAGAAGGAAAGGTTTGGAATGGAATGGAATGATAGTAATTATGCTGTTTGGTATTATTTCTGGTAATGGAATGAATTTGAAAAACCTTGTTTGGTTATAGAAGGGAATGGAATCAAAATTTTATGTAAGAATTTAATTTCTAATTTTGTTCTTCCTTTGAGATTAATTAATTATTAATTATAATATTAAATCATAATATTAATCATAAATTACTATTAATTAATTTATAATAATTAATATGAATTATAAATTATAAATAATTCTAATAATTAATATTAATTAATTAGTTTATTTTAATAGTTTTTGTTAATTAATTTTTAATATTGTTGGTTTTGATATCACTTGTTAGGATCGAAAAAATTTAAATCCCATTTGTGACCACTATTGACTTGTCACTAAAAGCCAATTTTTATACAAATGCCAATTTTTTTGTAGTGTATGTGAGTTGATATTGTGTAGCACCATAGTATGTGCGGAGTAATTTAATTAGTAAACTTATGAAATATAAAATAGGGTTAAAAGTTTATATTTCTATTAGTTTACAACACAAAAAATAATAAATAATTCATTTAATCCCACTTATAGTGATTCGGATGTTCATTGATTGCACACAATTTTAAAATAAAATAAAATAAAGATAATAAATCAACCCTCCTTAAACTAATAGAATGTTTTAATATGAATTAAATGGAGAAATCCAATGACAAAAACGCATGAGGTGTTGACAAAAATTATTTACTACCAGTGGGCCAAAAGGCATAATTTAATACATACACACACACAATATAGCCCTCAACGGATCATGAGCAATAGTGAAGCTTTAACTAGTACACAAATTTCCAACACCCTAATAATATCTAGAATAGCCTTAGCTAATGCACATAATTCAACTCTTGCAACTTGCTTGTGGCTGTGATTGCTTGGATGCTTGGATGCTTGGATAGCAACTGAAGAATTACAAGCCAACACTAGCTTACTCACACTTTCTTTGTTTCCAATCTAGGACATGTCTTTTATTTTCACTCATTTTCTCACATACAAATACACCACTTTATAGCTACAACAACAAATGGCTACAACAACAAACACACACCCCTTTTCTTTATGGCTACAACAACAAATGGAGGACTATAACAACAAATGGCTACAACAACAAACAAACACCCCTTTTCTTTCTAGCTACAACAACAAATGGAGGACTATACTACAACAACAAACACACCACTTTTCTTAGACCGTGGATTACAACTTCCTACAAGAAGAAGTTTTAGCTAGGCTTTTGGCATATCAATATTTATGTAATTTTTACAATTCTTTTATGTTGCTACTATATTGATTTGTGGTTTGGAAGTCTGAAAATTTCGAATGATGGATATGCCTTCATTTTTGGTTTTATTACATATGCACCAATATTCAAGATTTCTTCAACTTCATCATTGCCCACAAAGTGTTTGAAAAAAGTCCTAACACAAAAATGAAGCATCAATTGGAAATATGATACTGGGACATGTCTTTTTTTTTTTTCATCCAAATCACATGCAAATAAAAATGAAGGTAAGTACAAGAACATATAACAGTACTTATGGTGGCTACTAAATACTCCAAAAATAACAAGAGAACAACGAATAAGAACAGATCATTTCATTGTACACCCAGGAATTCAAGTCTCTAGCACGATTTAGAAGTCTCCACAGCAGAATTCAAATTCAAAAGCAGAATCATGTCTTCAATCCAAATCAACAAAAATAACAGCACTGAATTTACAAAAAAAATTTCTGAATTCAGAAAAATTCTGAATTCAGAAAGAATTCTGATTTCTTCTGATTTCAGAAATCAGAATTCTTTCTAAATTCTGATTTCTGAATTGACTAAGAGAATTGATTTGAGATCGAATTGAAAGAATTGATTTCAATTCAAAATTAAGATAATTCGATTTGAAGAAATCGAATTGAAGATTTCGATTTGAATGTAGAATTCAAAGAATTACGATTACGATTTCTTCTTTCTGAATGCAGAATAATTCAAAAAGAAGAAATTAGAATTCAGCAAGAAGTCTCCAATCTAAATCAAAATCCAAACAATAGCCGTTCGGTGCACCCAAGAACATAAAAGATAAACTCATACAGACTAAGAACATAAAAGATAAACTCATACAGACGGCCAACATAAAAGATAAGTTACTCCAAACCACAAACACAACCCCCATTCAAATCTCGTAAACTAACAACAACCAACACCCAAAACAGCCCAGCACAAAAACAAACCAACAGCACTATAAACAAACAGCTCAACAGCAACTTAGAACTGGATCCACTAAGCATAGCACCCTTAGATAAAATGCTGGAAAAATAGAAAAAAAGAAGATGCTATCTTTACAAAATAAACAATTTCAAGCACCATACCACTTAAACAATACTACTAATTATCCAAGCATGCCAAAATGACATGAAGCAAAAGATGAGCAAGCATCCATCACAAAATATGATGCTTGCAAGCAATCATGCCAATTTCCGAATGTTCACTAATATACAAGCGTGCAAAATTGGCATGAACCAAAAGAATAACAAGTATTCATCACAAAATAAGTAGTTAAAGTAACAAACTCATGGCATAATGACGACGCATCTCGGCCGGTGGTCGGGTTGTCGAAGCCCCCAAAATTATTTCAGATCTTCAACTAACTACAATTAACTTGTAGTAGTAGTGGACCAGTTCGATCCCACGAGGAGCTATGTGTGGAGGGGGGTTTTTAGCACTTGAAATAAAAAGAAATAAAAGAAAAGAAGAAGGTTAATACGATAGTAATAAATAAAGGAAATTTATAAAGAAATTACTAACAATATGTAAAAGAAATAATTCAATCTTACCAAACTCCGATCCAAGGAAGTGTAGTTATACCGAATATATCTAGATCATAGGATTCTAAAAACACTTTTTCATTCAAGCATTTAACCGAAAATTTCGCAGGATAGCCATGACAAAATTTTGAGTTTTCCTATTTTATTTGTTTGAACCTAGCATTCACAACAAACCTTACTAACAAATGACTGGGGGCGATAGCGTTCCATATCATTTGATAGTAGCATTAAAATCATTGAAAACAGTTAAAACAAAAACAAGCAATTGAGATAGCTACAATTGAAAATCTTTGTATCATTACTTCCCTTTAAATCATAAATGCATGATTACTGTCACTTTACACACGCAAAAAGATTTAAGTGCTACTTGTACTAAATGTTCCGGACAATTACGGATCAAGAACAAATAGATAGCTATAGAAAGAAGAATGCAAATAAGTTGTCAATTTATTTATCATTCAAAAATCCATAAAAATATAATGCAAGAAATAATGATTAATTGAATGCAAAAGATTATGAAACTATGAACAAAACCTCACTAAATATATTGGCATCAACACCCCTTGGAACGGAATGAAAGTAAATTAGCCACTCATGATGGCAAAACTATTCTAAATTTATTCTAAAGAGAAAGAGAAGTACAAGAGAAAGGAAAAATTCTGCAAAGAATGAAAGGAAATACTTATGTCTTCCAAGCTCACTATCCCTCCTATTTATAGGCTTATTCTCTAACAAACTTCCCTAAAGATTTCCTAAAACTTCTCCAACAAATCCTAATTCTTTAAACTTTAAAGTCCTAACCAACCATCATATCCTATCTAATCCTATCTATCCCTAACAAATATCATCCAACCATACTAACTTGAATTACAAACGTTTAAATCAAAAGACAAATTCAATCTTGAAGATTCAGCCCATTGGTCTTTGTCCCAGCTTAAGACGTGGTCACGTGCATTTCTTTGAGTTTCTTCTCCAAAACTTCATCCTTTAAGGCGTGGGCACAACCAATCCAAAATAGTCTTCTGTTTTGCTTCTAAAGTGCTTCTCCAAAACTTCTAAATCTTCATTAAATACTATCTTTTCACTTTAGACTATCAACTTCACTCCCTGTACAAAAACACTTTAAATTAGTCAATTGCATACCAAATAAAGTATTAACATAATAATTTTGCTCATATTAAATGGTAACAATTTAAATCCTATCAAATACCCCCACACTTAAACTATGCTTGTCCTCAAGCATATGATATATCAATATCTTCCTTTCTATTCCTTTTCCTTTTTCATACCATTTACAAATAACCCAAAATCACAACACATTAGAAATCAAGAATGAAATGACAATTCAAAGGATAAGCATTCATAGCCCGATTTTCTAACAAAACACATGCATCTCATTAATCCCAACAATTTTGTCGAAATCAGATATACAATATTTGATAACCTCTCACAGGTTGCACTCTATCCACTCAAAGTGTTTAGGGATTTATTTAGCACTCAAATCAAACATAGCATGTCATTACCATATGCTTGCTTATATATCACATCTCCACCACTCAAGAATATGAATTTATACAAAGATCAAAGGGACTTGACAAGGTTGTAACGGGGCTTAGGTTAAGGTAGGTAACAAAAGGAAAACGTAGGCTAAACAAATCAAGATATGTAGGAACTTCTTACAAGATTCAAAAGCACACAAGTAATATTTGTAGAACCACTTTTTTTTTTCGGAATATAGTTGGACATTTTGTGAGCAATGGAACACATTTGCTTTGTCTAAACCTTTCAGGGAATTCTTTTTCACTTTTTCTCATCAATTTTTTTCTTTCTTTTTTTTCTGCTTTTTTTTTTCTGTTTTTTTTTCAAGTGGTTCTTTTTCTTGGAATCCATAAAATTTAGTCATGCAACTCATTCCTACATACACTTGACAAAGGGTTTAACAATGGTAAATAACAACGGGTTAAGGTTAATGATGTGGTGTTATCACAAAGAAAAGCTTAGGCTCAAAATTGGTTGACTAGGGTAGATAAAATGGAATGGCTTTTAGAAAGTTAAAATTGGCTAGTCCTAAACGCCCTTATCATTTCAAAGCAAAAACCCACAATGTGATCTCGACATGCACAACAAAGCAAGTTCTAGAATAAACATACCATATTTGTAAATACTCAACAAAGAAACATGTGAGCAAGAAAAAGACAATGCTCATAGGCTCAAATACTCACAATGGTTCAATGTTCAAACATTGTATATTCTTATTCAATTCCATCATCAAAACCAATGAGATGCTTAAACAAAATTTTCAAACGAGGCTAATCATACTCTCCCTTTTCATGCTTTCCAACTCAATCACTAATGCATGTTAACCAAGAGTTATTCTAAACAAGTATCAAAGAGTTGGGAATTTCAAGGAAATCAAAAAGGTTTTAAATCTGCTTGGAGGAATTTGCAAACAAACAAAAAATTTGACCACAAAAGCACAGGAATTTGAAAAAAATTGACCAAAATAATTGAAAACCAATGGACTAATCACAAAAGCACCAAAGCACAAGAGCACCCCCACACCTAAATCATACATTGTCCCCAATGTATGAAGAATAGGCACACAATTCAGAAAAAGTAGTGAAAATAGAAAGACAAGGGGGCAAAATAACTTCCCTGAATTGCAAACATATGAGATAAGACATCCAAGGAAAAGGAGGGTACGCTATCTTTTCATGTGGGTGAGAGTATCAACATAAATTGAAAATCAAAAGTACTTCTTCTCAAGGATGGGTACCTACGAATCATAGAAGAAGGTAATCAATAATAAGGCAAATGACACTCCCAAGCTTAATCTTTGAAACTCAATTAGAAATTATAGTTGTAAAATAGGATAAGAAAGGACTGTGGATATAGACATAATAAGTTCACAAAGATAAAGCAATGTAATCCAAATAAAAGTCACTCTATAGCCCAAATCACTTTCTTTATTTAGATGATCATAATCTACTATAATTTGCATACCCAAAGAGAAATTGAAAAGGGTTTGAAAAATACTGAGTTCGACACACCAAAGCACCAAGAAAAATATGAAAGTGTGGTTGAAATAAAATAAAATGAGACTAGGCAAAAGAAAAAATTGAATAGAAACAAAATCTCTATCACATGATAACATGGTGCACTACATGCAACTATGTGAAAGTTGAAAAACAGAAAATGCACAAAACCATGCCATAGTTGGCCATACTACAACATGCTTTCTTTTAAAACACATTCTCAATGAAGTTCATACATTGCAAACCATTATTGTTTCAATTCTTCATACCTATATCACTATTGTTTAGCACATATATTTCAACCCATTCTTTCCAAACTAGAACTAAAATTAATAGAACTCATCAACCCATTCAAAAACTCTACAATTAGTCCCTTATTCAATCTCAAAAAGGAAACTTAAATCTTAATGGGGAATAACTGCTTGGGGAAGAAAGACTACTTGGAGGTGTAATTATTAAACAAATAAAATTACCACAGCAAGAGTTCAACAAATAAAATCAGTGCAGCACCAAACAACGAAGAACCACAGCAAGGGAATGAAAATAAAATCAAAAACAAAATCAAAACAAAAGAGTGAATTGGTAAACAAGCCAAGAAACTCGTGGTGGCCAGCGAGGGGAAACAGCAGTAGCAGAGCAATGGAGGCGAACGGCGGCTGTGGAGTGGCGATGAGGTAAAAGGAACGGCGGCAAGTTGGAGAAGACCGGAATGTTGCGGCCGTGGCTCTGCGGCTGAGCTGCGACGGCTGTGGAAAGGAAGAATGGTGGCCATTTTTCTGCCTAGTGGTAAGGCGGCTACACTGCAACAGCAATGGAGAAGTGCAAATTCCGGTGGACATTGGAGAAAAGAAACGGCTGGGTCAACAGAGAGACACGGCTGCAATTTAAGAAGAAAGAGAAAAAAAATGGGGTTATTAAAACAAGAGGAAAAACAAAAAGTTGGCTGCAATTTGGAGAACAAGAAGAATTGGGTGGCTGCAATTTTGGAAAGAAAGAAAAGAAAAGAAAAGAAAAGAAATGGGTTGTGAAAGAGAGACGGGTGCAATTGGAAAAAGAAGAGAAGAATTTGGTTGTTAAAACCCTTATTGTGAAAAATAAAATTTTTTCTCTTTTTTTTTTTTAAAAAAATTTCGTTAAGAAATGGGTTGTTAAAAACCCTTATTGTGAAAAAAAAATTTCGTTTTTTTTTTTTTTTAAATTTCGTTTTTTTTTTTTTTTGTAAAAACTTTTTTTTTTTAATGTAAGAAAAACAGAAGACCAATTAAAATAAAGCATAGGCATGCCTAAGGAAAAGGGATTTTCAGATGAACATTGAATAAAATTCCAGAAGACAATAGTTATTAAGGCGTGGGCACGCCTAATAAGCTCTACTCTTCTGTTTTTCCTTCATGAAACTATCATTCCTATGGCGTGGGCACGCCTAAAAAGCTCTCCTCTTCTGTTTTTTTTTTCTTCATTTTTTTTTTTTACAAAACTTCATGAATAAAACCTGCATTGCATAAAAAATTAAAAATCATTAGTTATATAAAGAAAAGAAAATAAAAAAAAACAATAAAATTATGGAGAAGAAAAGAAAAAAAAATTCTTTGGGTTGCCTCCCAAAAGCGCAATTGTTTAAAGTCATTATGCTCGACCATTCTTTCTCTCAAGTTATTAAATTTTTACAAGTTGTTTGGACCACACTTGCATTTTCTTTATTGATTTTGGATGGCTTGACAAGGGGTTCAATTTTAACTTAGGATCCTGCAAAACGGAAGACAATAATTGCTCATGAGAAATATGAAATAAATCCTTCAAATTTAAAGGATTTGCAGGAATTTTCAAGGCATATTCTTCACTTATATCCTCATCCCCTTCTAACTTTGCACTTAGGCCTGCAGAAAAAATATCATTCTCTTCATCAAAAACATCTTGCACAATAGCATCCACAATGTCAATAGAACACAAAGAATGAGTGTCACCTGGATGTTTCATTGCTTCAAAAATGTTAAACTTGACAATTTGTTCATCAAATTTTATAGAAATTGTGCACTCATCCAAATCTATGTTGGTCTTAGCTGTCATCATAAAAGGTCTCCCCAACAAAAGAGTGGCTGATTCTCCCACATCATCATCCTCAGTTTTCAAAATGTAAAAATCAGCAGGAAAAATCAATTTATTGACTTGAACTAAAACATCTTCCACAACTCCTTCAGGATATGCAGTAGATCTATTAGCAAGTTTAATAATTACCCTTGTTGGCTTCATTGGACCCAAATTTAGAGCACAATATACAGAATATGGCATAACATTTATAGATGCTCCTAAATCTAGCATGGCATGTTTAATCATTTTATTTCCAATTACACAAGGAATTGAAATCATACCAGGATCCACACACTTATCAGGTAATTTTTTCAAAATTACCGCGGATGCATTTTGCCCAACATTGATGGTTTCATCACCTTTTAGCCTTCTTTTATTAGTGCATAATTCCTTCAAAAATTTTGCATACCTGGGAATTTGCTTGATTGCATCTATCAATGGAATGTTTATTTCTACCTTTTTGAATGTCTCCAAAATTCCTTGCTCATACTCCTCTCTTTTTGATCTTGCTAACCTGCTTGGAAAAGGTGCAACATTAGTAATTGAGTCATTAGGTAATAAAGGATTAGATCTTACTACTTTTGGGTTCTCTTCTTCCTTGTCCTTGGTCTCCTCAACAATTTTCTTTTGGGGAGTGGGTATGGGTTGAAGTTCCTTACCACTTCTCAACATCATTGCATTAACACTTTCCTTTGGATTTACCACTGTCTGAGAAGGTAATCCTTTTGAGAATGCTTGCTTCAATTCACTCACTTCTGCCGCTAATTGAGATACTTGATTCTCCACATTGCGGATACTAGCTCCCGTCTCTTGTTGAAATTTCTGCACATTATTTTGAAATTGTTGTGTATTAATAACCAAGGATCTTACAATATCTTCTAAAGGCATACCTGAATTTGATGATTGCATTGGTGGTAGTTGTTGTGCTGGCCTGTTTTGGCTTGCAAATTGATATCTTGGCTGCCCACCTGGGTTCCCATAACTAAGATTTGGATGATCTCTCCAACCAGGATTATAATGGTTTGAATAAGGATCATATTTCCTTTGGGGTTGATTGGGATATCCTCCAATTGCATTTGCTTGTTGCATCATATCTTCTTGCAAGGTTGGGCACAAATCTGTAGGGTGTCCAGGAATCGAGCAAACTCCACACACTTTTGCATTTTGCAATTGTCCTACAGCCATTTGACGAACTAGAGTAGTTAGATCAGAAATTTGGTCTTGAATACTAGAAGTACTTACCTCATGAATCCGTTTAGTAGTCCCTTCGGATCTTGAACCAAATTGTTGCGAATTTTCTGCCATGTTTGAAATTAATTGCCTTGCTGCAGTTGGTGTTTTGTTGACCAAGGCTCCTCCACTGGCTGCATCAACCATGCTGCGATCCATCGGTAACAATCCTTCATAAAAGTATTGGATCAAAAGCTAGTCTGAAATTTGGTGGTGCGGACAACTTGCACACAATTGGTTGAATCTTTCCCAATATTCATATAATGATTCTCCACCAAGTTGTCTAATACCACATATCTCCTTTCTAATATTTGCAGCTCTTGAGGCCGGAAAAAACTTCTCCAAAAACAACCTTTTCAATTCCTCCCAAGTTGTAATGGAACCTGCAGAAAGATAATAAAGCCAATCCTTCGCCTTATCTCCCAAAGAGAAAGGGAAGGCTCTCAAGTTAACTTGTTCCTCCGTCACTCCTTGTGGTTTCATACTAGAGCAAACCACATGAAATTCCTTGAGATGTTTGTGTGGATCTTCACCTGCATTTCCACGAAAAATAGGCAACAAATGAATAAGTCCAGATTTTAACTCAAATGCAACTTCTAAATTTGGAAATTGTATGCAAAGAGGTTGTTGATTTAAAACTGGAGCAATAAGCTCTCTCAATGTACGATCTCTTGCAGCCATTCCTTCTTCCTCAAGTGGTGTTGAATTAAACCGCAGCCTCCTTCTTGTTTCCTTCCTTAGTCGTTGTGCTTCCTTCTCAATTTCTGAAATGAACACAAGATCACCTTTGTGAGAAGCACGGGTCATGCAATAATAATCACAATGCTAAAAAAAAATAAATAAAATAGCTCCCCGGCAACGGCGCCAAAATTTTGGTCGGGTTGTCGAAGCCCCCAAAATTATTTCAGATCTTCAACTAACTACAATTAACTTGTAGTAGTAGTGGACCAGTTCGATCCCACGAGGAGCTATGTGTGGAGGGGGGTTTTTAGCACTTGAAATAAAAAGAAATAAAAGAAAAGAAGAAGGTTAATACGATAGTAATAAATAAAGGAAATTTATAAAGAAATTACTAACAATATGTAAAAGAAATAATTCAATCTTACCAAACTCCGATCCAAGGAAGTGTAGTTATACCGAATATATCTAGATCATAGGATTCTAAAAACACTTTTTCATTCAAGCATTTAACCGAAAATTTCGCAGGATAGCCATGACAAAATTTTGAGTTTTCCTATTTTATTTGTTTGAACCTAGCATTCACAACAAACCTTACTAACAAATGACTGGGGGCGATAGCGTTCCATATCATTTGATAGTAGCATTAAAATCATTGAAAGCTTAAAACAAAAACAAGCAATTGAGATAGCTACAATTGAAAGTCTTTGTATCATTACTTCCCTTTAAATCATAAATGCATGATTACCGTCACTTTACACACGCAAAAAGATTTAAGTACTACTTGTACTAAATGTTCCGGACAATTACGGATCAAGAACAAATAGATAGCTATAGAAAGAAGAATGCAAATAAGTTGTCAATTTATTTATCATTCAAAAATCCATAAAAATATAATGCAAGAAATAATGATTAATTGAATGCAAAAGATTATGAAACTATGAACAAAACCTCACTAAATATATTGGCATCAACACCCCTTGGAACGGAATGAAAGTAAATTAGCCACTCATGATGGCAAAACTATTCTAAATTTATTCTAAAGAGAAAGAGAAGTACAAGAGAAAGGAAAAATTCTGCAAAGAATGAAAGGAAATACTTATGTCTTCCAAGCTCACTATCCCTCCTATTTATAGGCTTATTCTCTAACAAACTTCCCTAAAGATTTCCTAAAACTTCTCCAACAAATCCTAATTCTTTAAACTTTAAAGTCCTAACCAACCATCATATCCTATCTAATCCTATCTATCCCTAACAAATATCATCCAACCATACTAACTTGAATTACAAACGTTTAAATCAAAAGACAAATTCAATCTTGAAGATTCAGCCCATTGGTCTTTGTCCTAAGCAAATTAGTGGTCACGTGCATTTCTTTGAGTTTCTTCTCCAAAACTTCATCCTTTAAGGCGTGGGCACAACCAATCCAAAATAGTCTTCTGTTTTGCTTCTAAAGTGCTTCTCCAAAACTTCTAAATCTTCATTAAATACTATCTTTTCACTTTAGACTATCAACTTCACTCCCTGTACAAAAACACTTTAAATTAGTCAATTGCATACCAAATAAAGTATTAACATAATAATTTTGCTCATATTAAATGGTAACAATTTAAATCCTATCAGCCGGAAACCCGTAAAACACTTCAATCTTCTCTTTGTCCTTTCCTAGGATGTTGGCAGCCTTGAAAATGTCACCACTAGAGAGCTGAAGTTTGATGAGTTCGGGCACTACATCTCTTGTTCTTGTAGACTCGGCAACAAAAACTTTGGACTCTTCAGCTATTGCATTGCTTAACTTTTCCAAGTTCTTATTAAATCCCTCAACAAACTCTTGAAATTGCATATTTAACTTATCCATTTGTGACTCTCTATCATCTTCTGTGGTAGACTTTCTTCGTTTGGCTTGCATCGGTTGCTTCATCTTAGAGGACCTCTTTGAAGCATTGGTGTTTGTTGAGCTTGGGGTCACACGTGAAGAGGTGTCTTCTTTATTCCCGGCTTCTTCGTCACTTGAACTTGATAAGCTCATTCCATTGCTTGCTCCTCCATTTTCTTGTGTTGGGCAGATCTCCATATTGCGTATAGCATCTCCAAAACTCTCTACTACAGCCCCCGTAGCCCGATCACGACCATAAACCAACTCTAGTTGGTTCATATATGGAACCGAAAATTCCACATGCCCCGTGCTTCTTTGTGTGTCTACAATGAAATGACAAAAAATATGAGGCAACATCATCGATTTGACATATTGTGAAAATCCATATAGAACTTGCAATTAAAATGAATTATCTGCTTATAATTATCAAACCATTGCCTTTCGCACTCAATCTTCTTATCCATATCATTCCAAGTACATCCACTCTCCCTACACATGTCGTTAATGATATGGAATTTGGTTTTGAGCCATTTGATCTTGGACTCAATGTGAGGAGTGACTTGCTTTTGGAATTGCGGGAGTTTAGCTACAATACGCCTATGCACCTCCACCATGTAGTTAGCTTTGAATCCCCCGTCGGTTTTTCACTTGGGATCACAGGCAAGTTCTTGGAGCACTTGAATCAAGATTTGAACCTCTTCTTCAGATCAAAACATCTTGTTGCGTCCATGACCGGTTAGTGTTGAACTTTGGTCCATTTACGAATAATATGAGTTAAAATAAATTAGATTAGAACATAACATCAATAATGAATATTGAAGTTAAAATATACACGAATATAACATAGACACATCAATCATCTATATAGAAGTTAAAATAGACAACAATAGAACAAAGACTCATCACATTCAATAAAAAAATTACGAATAGTGGCAATTTCTCTAATACACAGAAGCATAAATCATTTCAACTAAATTACATAAATTAAAATCCACGCAAAGGTGAATTATGTGACAAACGCATAATCTAAGGGCCTAGTCCAAATTATCATCAAACATAGTCCTTCTCGCCCTCCAATTATTGAACATCTCCTTGGCTAAATCATTTCTAAAGTTAGTCCACTCCTCAGATGGAGTAATGGATGTGACATAATTTTCTTCAATTGGTCCATCTTCTTCTTCCTCTTGCAAAGGCTCCAACTCTTGTGGATCATAGGACATGGTCTTCCTAATAAGATTGTGGAGGAGACAAGAAGCCAAAATTATCCTCACTTGAGTTTCAATTGGGAAGAATGAAGGAGATGCAAGGATTTTCCATCACCCTTTAAGTAACCCGAAACATCTCTCAATCACGTTTCCAGCCTTAGCGTGTTTCATGTTAAAATACTCCTCAGCCATATGAGGTCGGTGGCCTACAAACTCATTTAGATGATATCGTTGGCCCCGATAGGGTGCTAGAAATCCATCCGCATTGCAATATCCGGAATCTACCAAATAATAGCAACCTTCAATATAACAAATACAAATATGAGGTCAATTATTCGAGATAATATAACGAAGATTATATTATAATCATTATTAACTTACATCATACCTTGGGGAACTCTAAGTCCATCCGGTCGACAAATGACATCTCGAAGCACTCGACCATCATGTGCAGACCCTTTCCAACCAGGTAGAACATAAATTAATAGCATGTTGAGATCACATACCCCTAACACATTCGTTGCAATGTTTGCTTTCCTTGTCCGGTAGTGTGGTTTCTCCTCGGATAGTGGCGAAAGTCTCATGAATGTCCCATCTAATGCACCTTGGCAACCCTTTCAATAAGAATAAACAAATATGAGGTCAAATAAGAATGCGAAAAGGTCAATTTAAATATGTTGTTGTATGACGAATCTACCTTGAAACAACTCCACCGATCATTTTCACAATCTTCTGTTATGGGTTCCGGTTTTTGTAGCAACACGGAGTGAAGTTTCAATATGGCTAGGAGAATACTATTAAAGTGGCGGCTCACGGTTTCACCACTCCGGTGGAAAAGCATCCCCATTATTTTATTCTTCTTATGGTGAGCCAAAACATATATGAACAGAGCAGCCATTTCATCAAGAGACATGTTTTTTGTATCACGTATACCTCCAATATCTCGTACCATCTCACACAAAATTTCGAATGTACGCCTATCCATCCGAAGCTCACTAATAGATACAGTATCCGACTCTTTGGTCAATTTAAACATCCAATATAACCTCCAATTCCTTCTCTCCTCTTTGGTTTGTCGAAGGGGATACATGATTTGTAAATTAAGTGCCACTAATTGCTTCCAAACCACATAAACCAAGTTGAAAGCAGCTACCATATATGCAAAAATTCGAATGTTGCGCTCACGTCTACGCCTTCTATTAGTTAGTGGCAATCTAGACATTGTGTTCTGCATTTTCCAAAAAAAAAAAAAGTACTAAACAATTACATAAATGTCCACTATTTATTTTGCAAAAGAGAGAAGAAATAATCTTGACCCATAGTATACTCCAGCAAGCATAAAAATCCCATTTCAAAAACATTACAAGACAAAAAACAAGTGCTAAAATTACAATACAAAAACGAAAGTCCATCTAGTGTATTTCATGCTTCTAAAATTTAGCCCAAAAAGTTCAATAGTAAAGCTAAAACTCATAAACCAAAAAAAAAAAAAAAAAATCAGCATAAGTCAAAACTTAACAAATGGTGGATACTCGTTCCTGTGGCCACAAGCAAGTTGACAGCATAAGTCAAAGAGAAGAGAGGCCCAATCATTTTGACGCAACTAGGGGTGGAAATTTGCACTTGGATGATATACCAAAAAGATCAGAGTGATCATCAATCCGTGAGAGTAATCTTTCATGTCGTTCTGCCTAAAATCACAATGATTGGCAAATGGATAAATATTATGATGATGATGAGAATGCCTTTTTTGAGCACAATTAGGCACTGTTCAAAGAATTTTCGAGGGCAAGGCGTAACAAAAGTCTTTCAAAAAATGACCCAAGCCACAAAGACCTGGATCATATGAGCAGACGAAGAAAGGACGACTGGAAAGAACCCTATATATCACATGCTGATGATAATTACGGAGATGATCGTTCTGGTGCTAAGGTTCGAGATGACGTGACCTTGCGTTAACACCGTCCCTCATATTAGTAAGCGTGAGGTGGACGATATCCAAGACTGTCTAGGATTTGATGATGAGGGAGAGCCCTGTCCCCGTTTGCGTCACATATTATTCAGTACCCTACGTCCACAAGCTTCAAACTGCCAGACAAGATCCCAACTTATGATGGAGACTCGGATTCTTTAAACTTTTGTCCCGTTTCAAATATCCTATGATATTCAAAAACACTCCAATGGAAATAATGTGTAAGGCATTTCTTATTTATCTTAGTGGCAAGGCCTGCGTGTGGATAGATGGTCTCCCCAAATTTGACTATGCTCACGTTTCTTCAATTTGCCCATAATTTCCTAACTGTATGGTTACCATTTTTGCTAGAGTTTCAATTCCATATATTTAGACATATCAATTGTCCATTTCAATTTGGTCAATACTAAAAAAATTATTGTTTCTACAGTGTTAATTTTTAATGTCGTACAACACTTTAAAAGAGTAAGTATAATATCCTTTGTTCGATGGAATAATATTCAATGCAAGTGGTGCAATGTGTTTTGTTGTACAAATACTGATTTGTCTTAGAAAATCCTTACAGTGTGAGTAGTCGTTATATGTTTATTTATGCGTTAATAGTTTAATTTTCACAATATTCAAAAAATTTCCAATTCCAATAAAGTTGATTTTGAATACTATACAGTACCATATAAGATTATCATACAACGTTCATTGTTTGACAGTAGAATATTCACTACGTGTGTTACAATGAATTTCATTATTAAAAAATTTCATTTTTCCAAACTAAATTTTTATACTGTGACTAGTAGTGATTGTGTGTTATTTAACACATTAATAATTTAATTCTTATGATATTTAAAAATTTTCAATTCCCACACAATTATTTTTGGTATCATACAAGAGCATCTGAGATTACGGTACAATGCTCATTATTTAATAGTACAATACTTAATACATGCGGTACAATGCATTTCGCTGTTAGAAAATTTGATTTTACTTTCAAAAGTTGATACGTTAATACTTTAATTTGGTCAATATTAAGAAAAATTATGGTATCTACTTTGTTAATTTTTAATGTCGTACAACACTTTAAAAGAGTAAGTACAATGTCATTTGTTCAATAGTACAATATTCAATACATGTGGTACAATACATTTTGATGTACAAAAAATTTATTTTCCCTTCAAAATGCTATTAGTGTAATTGGACCCGTTATATGTTTTATTCATTTGGAATAATTTAATTTTGATGGTATTAAAATATTTTGATTCATATGACGTTGAATTTTTTGTCATACAATACTATATCAAAAAATGATATAGTATTAATTGTTCGATTGTACAATGCGTTGTACTATAAAACAAATAACTATTCCTTAAAAAAATCCTTATAGTTGGGTGGATAGGCAATTATATATTAATTAACGTAGAATAATTTCAATTTAAAAATTTTTGATCCTTATAACTAGTGGGTGAAAATTTGTGACACGACACGGAAATACGATATGAACTTAATACGTATTTAGCAAGTATAAATATATCTTTTCGTGGTTTCGGGTCAAAATCAGGTCGAACCTGTACAATACGAAAAATAAAAAAGTTTAATTAGGTCAACTTGCGAGTCAACCCGTTTAACCTGTTTAAGATAATTTAAAAAATTATCTAATAATAATTTTATAAAATTGAAAGATATTGTATAAGTTATACTTTTAGGTATTTTGGTGTTTTAATTTTTCATAAGTATATAAGTATTTTTTTTTTGTTACCCATGAAATAAATAAGTAATTAAGTTTTTATAAATTTCACATGTATATAAGTATTTTCACATCGTTTTCGTGTCATGTCATGTTACTCGTGAAATAAACAAGTCGTGTTCAAATTATGTTAATTGATACATATAATTAAACAGGTTGTGTTCGGGTTCGTATCAAACCTGTAATACCTATGTCTAAACACAACATGCGAACCCAAAACACAACTCGATTGCCACCCAACTTATAATCGTGATTTTTATACCATATTATTCGATGCTACAATATTTAATACATGTGGTTTAATAAGTTTTGTTGTACAAAAAAATATATTGTTTCAAACAAAGTAAAAGTGGCATTTTTTAAAATTTTCAAAACTTGTAACATTTTCAGACAAACAATTTGATGATTTGGATGTATTACAATAGCGATTCATAATATATAAATATATATATATATATATATATATATATATATATATATATATATATATAAAACAAATTTCTTTATTTTGAAAAATCATTAAGTAATAATTAGGAACATCCTTTTTAAGTTTTTTTGTTTAGCTTTTTTTCCCCCCCAAATTTCTGTAATATTTTTCCCATTCTTTTATTAAACTTGGATGCCTAAACAAGTTGTTAAGTGCATGTTTAATAGGTTTATATACTCTTGAAGTGGTCTCAAACAATTTTGAACAAATAAATTTAAAATATGACAAACACTTAATATAAAAAGATTTATCACCTATTATTGGTTGACAAACTTCTTTTAATTTAGTAATAAAATTAGTATTAACAAAATCATTGTCATGACTGGCTGAAAATTTTTTGTTAATCAAGCAATATTCTTGTAAAATAACAATAATTATCTAGAAATGTTATTGGAAGTGTGAGAGTCATTAAATATTCGAAAAGAAACTATTCTTTTCTACATTAGACATTTCATCAATCCAATGACAAGTTATGCTATGTATCTATTCATTTACTAATGATCACTCTAAATATCTGAACATATTGAAATAAAGACATCTAAATTTGAAAAATATTCAGTCAAATTATTTTTCATCCTTTTATAATTGTTTCATTTCACGCGTTAAACTGTTCATAGGCATATGTGAGTACACCTAATTTGAGGATTTACACTATTTTGCAAAAATTTTGCAAATCCTATTTTTGACCAAAATTAAATAATACTACAGATACTAATTTAGTTAATTCATTTCTATATTTTTTTTCTCAATATATTTAAATACAGAAACACTAGAAAAAAAAGAAGAAGAATACCAATAAATTGCATTTATGACTTTTGATGGTCGATCTCTTAAGAATATTTGTAGTATAAATGCTTTGTTAGCATTTTGTATTTGCTCCCTATTTTTCATGCATATGGTTTATTGTAATAATTATACTTTGCCTTATGGGAAATCTCTTGAGTGTTAAAAATTCTTTTAAAATGTCTTCCAAATATATCAGATTTGGGACTAGCTAGGTGGAGGCCAAATTCATTGATTCATCTATTGATTAGAACCGCCTTCGTGTTAGGATTTCATCATCATCAAACTTGGCATATGGGGATGAAGAACCATGGATATAAATATTATAATTTGTGAAGATATAGGGAAAAAAAATTATAAATAGATAAATAGTTGGATAAGAGGATCAAATTAACTAAGATTGTACAAATATAATTAGAAGAATAATTAAAATTTTGACTAATAAATTGGAATCGTAGTCATGACTAATCAAATTAATTAATTTTTACACAAGCTAATAAAGGTGCCAAAGTAAGAAAAACCAGGAAAAAGAAAATAATAATAATAATGAAACCCTAAACTTTAGTGAAAGAAAAAAATCTAAATTTCCCAGTTAAAAAAAGAACTAGCCAATTCCCTTAAGTGCCCATCTCCATTTCCATCTGTTTAGGAACAAAAGTTAAGAAATACTCCTTTTATCCCAAAAAAAAAAAACTTCATTTTTAATTTTTTTTTAGTTAAAAAAAGAGTTCACGTTTGAATAAAATTTTACATTATCCTTAATCATAATAATAATGAGGGACTTAAAATTAAAAATACAAAAAGAAATAAAATTGTATATTTAATGGTGCATTAAAATATGTTGTATTTTATAATTAAGAAAAAGTTACCAATTAAAAGTGGACTATTATTTTGGTTTAGTGAGAGTGGTATTTTATAAGTATTTTAAGATTTTTAAGATTGATTAAGATAATTCGTACAAATAATGGTATCATTATTTCTTTTTCTTATATCTTATATAACAATCGACAAAATTGTATTAACAATGGCCAAAATTGCAAAAAGAATAACCGTGATAAACTCTCTTAATTTGTAGTTTTATTCAATGAATTATCAAATGTTACAAAAAAATTCACAATAATAATATGATGAAATTCTTTATTAGCAGAACCTCTAGCAACTTATGAGTTTGTTTTCTTATCTCTTGCTCGTTTTATTATTAATCAAACAAACCAAAACAGCAGA
The DNA here is from genome assembly GCA_020080225.1 of Gynochthodes officinalis. Taxonomy (NCBI): domain Eukaryota; kingdom Viridiplantae; phylum Streptophyta; class Magnoliopsida; order Gentianales; family Rubiaceae; genus Gynochthodes; species Gynochthodes officinalis. Next base: position 34,684,162 of record CM034619.1, on the reverse strand, counting down.
AAACCTTAGATATATAAAGAAGTAGATTTCTGTTTTTTATTCTATTTTTTACTTTCAAAGAAAATATATTTATAGTTTATCAAACTGAAAAATAAATTGTGAAAGGAGTGGTTGAATAACTTTTGTACAAACTTTTGAATAATAAATCCAATGCTAATAATAAAAAGAAAAATTTCTGACCTAACTATTAAATTGAATTGTCCAAAACTTTTCATTTTCCAGTCAAGATTTTTTTTTTAAAAAAAGGAAAATAATGAAACATCGTAAATAAAATGTCAAAGGGTAAAATGCAGTAAAATTTACATAAATTTGAAGGGAACAATAAGAGTGTGATTCACAATTTATTCCGAATGTAATGTATGCCCTTAAATAGTGTCTTTTTTCTGTGAAGATGCCAAAGGGCCATCTTGAATGGTCTTGAATTAGGCATGAAGTCCATGTTCAAACATTTTGGCAACTTTCTTCACGCATGTGCTCCGACGGTGATAGCGCAGAAGGACGCGACAAAGGCAAATTGGACAAGAAGAAAGAGACCCATAATGGCATAATGCCCACTGTCTCTCGAGTCTTCCACTACCACTTGTGTAGCAGACTGGCATTGCTGCATGCAAATGTTTTTGCAAGATGCTTTGGTATAAGTTTAATATATTTTTTTTTCTTAATTAAGGAGCTCGTAGCTACTATCAAGGGTGTGCATTGAGTAAATCTCGTCCTGGTATAATAGCCCGCAAATCACACAAGAGATGTAAACCGTATTGGGCAAGCCCTGTGCAATAGGTTCGACTAAGAAAATATTGATAAGAGATTCGAACTCATGACTTTTAAACTTAATATTTTTGTATTTAGGGTTTACGGTTATAGGGTAGCCAAATACTGTTTAATTTTTAGTGTCAAGCCTAACATAGGGTCTGGTTTTAAAAACTTTTTTATTTTATTATTATAAATTGAGGAATCAATTTTGACATATCCATTTTTTCTCTCTCATTGTTTCAATAGGTTTGATTGAGATTTTTTTATTTCTTATTAGATAAAGAATTAAAGATCGCATTTCTCTTCCCACTTCGTTTATCATTTTTTAACCTTTTTTTTTGAAATATTATATTTAATTATGAGTGTACATTTGAAGGACATTTGGAAAATAAAAAAATATTTCATACATTTATTGTATTCTTATTTTTAGTTCAATAATCTAATTACATAAGGTTTTATTTTTTTGCCCCCCCCCCCCCTCCCACTAACTATTTTTTCTTGCACTATTTTGTGTGATATAGCAAATGTATAAAATATTTTCTTTGTAATGAACAATTATGATTATGCTTGAATTTGGTGTGTTTGATTCATGTTGAAAAAAGTTACATGGAATTATATAATAGATAAAAATTCTACTAGATGTATATATATTTGCGTGGAACTTTTACATGATAAGATGGGAGGGATTATAACTAAGAGGTTTCAAGTTTGAGATCTCTTGATTGTCAAAAGAAAAAAAAAAAAAGTTAAAAAAGGATATACATATTTGCACTAGCAAAATATAATATAATATTTTTTGTCCATAATATTTAATTTTGTTTAAACAAGAGCTATTGTTAAGAATTTATTGATTTGTCATTTTATCACAAATATTTTATATCAACCTTTTCTTTAAACAAGAGTTACCTTCTTAGATTTCATTTTACCTTTCGAGTGAGGTACTGTGCGCAAATAAAAGAAACTTGATTCTTCTATGAAATAATTTCCTGAATTTGAAATCGTGGTTCCCTCCCAAAAGTAATAATAAGAATTTCTTCTATTCCTCCATGAAAACTTGTTCTTTCGGCCAACATGTACGTGGGCTCTGAGTTGCTGTTGAAGTAGGATAAAAACATTTATCCAAAAAAAAAAAAAAAAGAGGAGAAAATCATGGATTTGGAACCGACTAATAATGGGGCCATTCCTGAGGTAATGTTATAATTAGAAATACCAATATATATATATATATAAACGATTTAAGTATGAAATATATGTAATCGTGTTCAATGCTGGAAAGAGTACATAGAACCATATTACTAAATATATTTTATTTTTTGATTTAATATTTAGTTTACTGCATGCTAATTCTCAAAGAAAATATTTATTAGAAAATTAAACTGCAAGATCAATTGCGGCAGAGCAAGGATTCTGGCATGTGGAGACAATTAAAATTTCCAAAATTTAATTAGGTAGGCAAAAATCTAAATTTTTAAAAATTTAATAAAACTTTAATATAACATTCAACTTAATTAGAGACGATACAATTATACCTGCTAGTTCTCTAACACTACCACTTTTGCACAAGATTAGATTATGAAATTTCATATTTCGAAGAAGTGAATTAGAATTAGAAACTCGATATGTGTGATCAATCATAAACCCTATTTTATTTTCTCATTTCTTCATTTCTTGTGCTATGGTCAGAGTAAAAAGCTTTTTTCTTTCCATGTTTTGTGGTGTTATCTATTTGTCAAACAGTGTTTATGTAATATACTTCACATTCAAATAATGGAAGTGCTAGAGGTGCCAAATTATGCCTAAAATGTACAAAACGATGGACGCTGCATGCAGTGCAAATGTCATAACTCTGATCAGAAATAAGCTTATTACAATCATCAATAATTTTGATGAGAAAACGATAATGCTGGGAGTCATAATGTAGGACCATCAACTTTTAAGTTTTGTTCTCCACCACACTGCATGTTCAATCAAAAGCATCACCCGTGATACCATTTTGGATCATGTGAAATATTCAATCTAAGTTTTGCCCCTTTTGTCACGTATACATGCAGTGGCCTACAAGAAAATTCTGGTGGTATATATGTGTGGATTCACGGCATCAGAAATACTGGCATGAACATTTTTCTACTTTGGAAAAGGCATAACAGGAGATGGTGAAAGGACAAGGAGCCATGACAAGGTGATGGACAAATAACTGGCAAAAGATAACACAATAGAAAACGAGGTAACATTGGGAATTGGTGGAATTCTGTCAATGATAAAACTTACTGACCCTTTTTAACCTGCTCTAACTACCATAACATTCTCTTTGGATTTTCATATTCTGAGATTCTTCCATTCAAACTTCAGACATCACTTTTGTTACCCAGAAAAGTAAAATCCTAAAGCAAACAGTAAACAATTATTATTTGCTAATGAAAAGATTTTTTTAGTGCCTGTCCTATTTAAGGTAACACATGATGTAAAATAATATTTTATATGCTTTAAGATTAATATATAAAAATAGCTTAACCACCCTCTAAGACAAGACAAGTAATAAGCTGACAATCATTCCCTCACAATGAGGAATAACTATAGATTTTTTTTTTTAAAAAAAAAAGATAAATAACAATTCCTTATGATGATAGCTAAGAATTGCTTCGAATATAACCCCATATATGATACTTGTTGGCTAGCAGTAAGTTTGCTTACAAACCAAAAAATGAAAAAAAAATCCCTTGGAATGTGTAAGGTGGCATCTGATGAATTGATCGTTAGCATATCCATGTTTAATTGTATGAATATATGACAGGTAAAAGGACAACTTTTTTGAAGTAATATCAAACATTAGTATGTTAATAATGTGACACAAAGTTTACTAAAAGAATAGCATAGGTTAGGCAATTTTGTCCATTTTATGAGCTCAATCAGACTTCCAAATTGCACATGGATTGTCAAGTTTAAAACATGTGAACTAGCAGGAATCACAATTTTATATGTGAAGTAATGTACCAAATTAAACTATTCATTAGTGCAGCATCGCCCACCTACCAAAAAAAAAAAGAAAAAAAAGGCCAAAACTATAAAGCATAAATCGCCATGGTTGTCACAAATGTTCAAGGATGGAGTTGTACTCAAATCACAACATTATTTACAGTGTGTTTGCTTCCTCATTAGAATTGGAATGATTTGATGCTATTACCTATATCCTTCTCCTCTCCATATCTGACTTCTGTGGACCCGCGACCAAAGCTTATTCATTTTTAATCAATTTGGAACAATAACTTACTCTCCCAGTTCGAATTCTGCACACTTTGGCACCACAGTGTCTCCCTTCACTATTTTGGCAATGCAAAACAGAAGTTAGATGCTGGTCAGAAACGGAGAAATGGAAGGAGGGATGATGAAGTCTCCATCATTCTTGTTCTTGCTTTCTTCACTTTTTGTGGCAACACTCAGAAACTGTATAGCTGGTGATTCTCTTCCACTCAATGATGATATTTTAGGCCTCGTTGTTTTCAAATCAGCTCTTCAGGATCCATCCTTGGAACTGGAATCATGGAATGAAGATGACAACTCCCCATGTGCATGGAAATTCATAAAATGCAATCCAAGAAATGGCAGAGTCTCTGAAGTAACCCTTGATGGATTAGGCCTCTCAGGAAAGATTGGCAGAGGGCTTGAGAAATTACAGGATCTGAAGGTACTTTCTTTGACAAACAACAATTTAACTGGTAATATTAGCCCAGAACTAGCACTTATAAATGGCCTTGAAAAGTTTAACCTTAGTCGGAATAACCTTGATGGCAACATTCCACCTTCTCTTGCTAACATGAGTTCAATCCAGTTCCTTGACCTCTCACATAACTCATTATCAGGCCCTCTCCCCGATAATTTATTTGAAAATTGTAAATCGCTTCGTTTCATTTCTTTAGCTGCGAATCTCCTCGAAGGGCCATTTCCTGTAACTCTGTTTGAATGCACAAACTTGAATCACCAGAACTTCTCAAACAACCATTTCTCCGGTGACCCCAATTTTAAGGAAATGTTTCAATCCTTGACTAGACTTCGAACGTTGGATCTTTCGAATAATGAGCTATCAGGTGAACTACCATATGGTATTTCAGCTGTACATAATTTGAAAGAGCTTTTGTTGCGAGGAAATCACTTCTCTGGATCGATTCCAGCTGATGTTGGATTTTGTCCACATTTAAGTAGATTAGAATTCAATGATAACTTTTTCACTGGAACACTTCCTGAGTCTCTCCAAAGGCTCAATGCACTAACTCTTCTATGTGCATCTCACAATTTGCTAAATGGAGACTTCCCTGAGTGGATTAATAAAATGAGCAGCCTGGAATACTTGGACTTATCAGGCAACAGTTTACAGGGATCACTACCAGTGTCCATTGGTGACATGAAGGTATTGAAGTATTTAAGTTTGTCAAGTAATAGACTATCCGGAATCATTCCCACTTCCATCAGTTCTTGCACTAGCCTTTCTGTAATCCACTTGAAGGGGAATGCATTCAGTGGTAGCATACCTGATGGCCTGTTTGAGTTGGGATTAGAAGAACTAGACTTGTCAGGAAATCAGCTTACAGGTTCAATTCCACGAGGTTCAAGTAAACTCTTTATGTCTCTCCAAGTGCTGGATTTGTCAGGAAACAATTTCATGGGAGATTTTCCACAAGAAATGGGGCTATATTCCAAGTTGAGATACTTGAATTTGTCATTGAATAATTTTGAATCAAAACTTCCTCCAGAACTTGGATACTGCCAGAATCTCACTGTTTTAGATCTTCGAAGTAGTGCCCTGATTGGCTCAATTCCAGATGATATATGTGAATCAGGAAGCTTAAGAATTCTTCAACTAGATGAAAATTCACTGACGGGGCCATTACCAAATGACATTGCAAATTGTTCATCTCTTTACTTACTGTAAGTACTTAATCTATTTGTTCTTTTCTTATTTTTGGATTCTTTATCCCGTGTATAAACTCATTAAATAGAGATTATTTACAATTTTCTTCATTCCAGGAGCTTGTCCCACAATAACATTACTGGTCCTATTCCCAAATCCATTTCTTCATTGAAGAAGCTCGAGATTCTGAAGCTAGAATTCAACCAGCTGACGGGAGAGCTACCTCAAGAACTTGGAAAATTGGAAAATCTTCTTGCAGTAAACATATCCTACAATAGGCTCATTGGTAGACTTCCTAATGGTGGTATATTTCAGAACTTAGATCGAAGTGCATTAGAGGGAAATTTGGGCATTTGTTCTCCCTTGCTGAAAGGACCCTGCAAAATGAATATTCCAAAGCCTTTAGTTATTGATCCTTATGCTTATGGTGATCATCGTGATGGTCACTACCCAAGTGATGAATCTCCAAGAAATACCAGAAGTTTTAGACAACATAGATTCCTCAGTGTTTCAACTATTATTGCAATTTCAGCAGCAGCTGCAATAGCTATTGGTGTGATCATTATAACCTTAATCAATGCTTCTATTAGGAGAAGACTTGCCTTTGTCGATAATGCCTTAGAAAGCATGTGCTCAAGCTCAAATAGGTCTGGCAGTGTAGCAGCTGGGAAGCTCATATTGTTTGACTCAAAATCTTCTCCAGATTGGATTTCCACAAGTCTAGAATCAATGCTGAACAAGGCAACTGAAATTGGAGGAGGGGTGTTTGGAACTGTTTACAAGGCTGCATTGAGTGAAGGAAGACTTGTAGCAGTCAAGAAGCTTGTAGCATCAAACATAGTTGATTATCCTGAAGACTTCGATCGAGAAGTTAGAATTTTAGGCAAAGCAAGGCACCAAAATTTGATTCCTTTAAGAGGATATTACTGGACTCCTCAATTGCAGCTCATTGTTTCAGATTATGCTCCTGAAGGCAGTTTACAAGCCAAACTCCATGAGAGGCAACCTTCTTCTGCACCCCTTACCTGGGCATCCAGATTCAAAATTGTGCTGGGAACAGCAAAGGGACTTGCATATTTGCATCATTCATTCCGCCCCCCTATTATCCATTACAACATAAAGCCAAGCAACATTCTCCTTGATGAGCATATGAATCCCAAAATATCAGATTTTGGATTGGCAAGACTTCTTACAAAACTTGATAAACATGTCCTAAGTAATCGATTTCAGAGTGCATTAGGCTATGTTGCTCCTGAATTAGCATGCCAAAGCTTAAGAGTCAATGAAAAATGTGATGTTTTTGGATTTGGAGTGCTGATTCTTGAGATAGTAACTGGTAGAAGGCCTGTAGAGTATGGGGAAGACAATGTTGTGATTCTCAGTGATCATATCAGAGTTCTGCTTGAACAAGGTAATGTGTGGGATTGTGTGGATCCTAGTATGGGAAGTTACCCTGAGGAGGAAGTTCTACCAGTATTGAAGTTAGCCCTTGTCTGCACTTCTCAGATCCCATCCAGTAGGCCTTCTATGGAGGAAGTGGTGCAAATATTGCAAGTCATCAAATCATCCGGCCCACAAAAGGAATAAGCATTCCAAGAAGATCAATGATGGTGGAGCAATTTTTGAGTTTCTTTACAACTTGTACCCTGCCACCTTTTTTTCGATGATTTTCCCTTTCTTCGATGATGTTACTCTAATTTCTTCTCATTGTACTTCGAAGTAATTTAGTGCATTTTTCCTTCTTAAATTAGAGATGGCAATCCAATTAATTCTTCTGCTTTCTTAATCTCCTGTTTCGTTTCTTGATTTGTCCTGCGAATTAGAATAAACTTGCCTTCACAAAGTAGTGAACCCAACCATTCACAGGTCACTGGGGGAATTAGAACTAAAGTGGCAAAAACTACCATCTCTATAATAAGAAGGGACATCCCAAAATAACTAAAATTGTAAATCAACCATTAATAAAATTTTACATCCAAAATTTTTTCTAATCTAAATTAGGCAATAAAACTCAACTGACACCCAAACACTGATGCATCACCTGCAGGAATATACGACCAGAAGCCAACGGCCTCAAAACAAATATAAGTTAAAGGAGCATGCGCTTCCCCTCCGAAAAAAAACCAATTCAAGGTAAGATCCTTGCTGACTGCTGAGGATACAACTTAAAAAGTCACATAGCATACGATACACATTGACAATATGTTTATCTTCCTATCCCAGCTAGCTCCTTCTCAAGTTCTCCATAAGCAGAAATTCAGCTCTCATGCAGTGCCTTCATCAAGGATAGCCTGCTGAAGCTTTGTCCTACAACTCTGCAGATCATAAGTAAGAATGATATTAACTGATCTCTTTGCAGAATTAACCAGAAACGAAGAAATAGAAGGAACATTCAATAAGCATCTTAAAAGACAAATTATTAAAAAAAAAAATTTAAAATTCAGAAGGAACTCAACCATGAAGAATTGAAGGGTGGTTGGTGGGGGTAAGAGGGAGGACTAAGAAATGCCAAGCATCACATTGTCCAATATTACAAAACATATGAAGATATGCAACTATAATGATCCAACAACTTCCTTAGCAGACATTGCATGGCCGTACCCAGTACTTTCAACAAGTCAAAATGCTAAACTCATAATCAATCAAGAGAAAAAGGAACCCCTCAAACAAAATCACATTGAACCAATAAGGAATTTAGGATTGAACAGGAGCAGATGTTTTGTGGAGGTTAGAGTTGATGCAATGTCCATGGTGAAGAGATGGGGATGCTGAAATAGTGATTAAGCTCGTGGGGAGAGCGAAGTTTAATGTGACAGTGTATTAAAAAAAAGAAAATTTTTTTATATTCATTAATACTGTCTTACATTAAAAAATTAAGAAAATCTAAAATACAAAATAATCAAGAATCAAAATTTATTAGGTTAAAATTTTGAATTTATATGAGCTCTTATTATTTATTGAACCATTATAGTTAGATTCTATCAAAAAAAATCCATTCATTTGGATGTTTAGTTCTTCTTTGCCCAAATCAGTAGCCCTAATTTCAGAGACAGACCAGATGGAATGGCACTGTTTCTCCCTCAGTCTTTTATTTCCGTTTGCCCAAATCAGTAGTCCTAACTTCAGAGACCAAATAAATGGAACGGCACCGTTTCTCCCTCAGTCTTTTATTTCCACCAAAACGCAGCCGTTTAGTTGAAGCTGGTAGAATAGACATTATAAATTTGCAGAGGCAGTATACTAGGTGCCAGTATGGATTTTGTCTGATTTCATGGTCCCCCCTACTGTCCTTTTCCTGCCTAATATTCCATTCTCTTTCCTACTTTTCTATCTTCTCTTATGTAATCCAGATTCTCTGCTTAATTGCTGTACAAGGTGGCTGCTTGAATTTCTGATTTTCTGAGCAACCTCATTTTATCCATTTTTACTGTTTTTGCTGTTTAACTAAGTCAAGGTGTGTGATAGGTTCCCATGATGTAAAACCTCCCCAACAATAGCAATGTGGGACTTAAAATTAAAAAGTAAAGAGAAAAATCGAAAATTTTATATTTACTAGTGGATATATATATGTTGTATATTATAATTAAGAAAAAGTTATCCAATTAAAAGTATACTCTTATACTCTTATATCTTATACAACAATCGACAAAATTGTATTAGAAATGGCAAAAATTGCAAACAAAAGAAAAGAAAAGAAATGAAAAACTGTAATAACCTCTCTTAATTTGTAGTTTTATTCAAAGAACTATAAAATGTTAAAAAATTTCATGAAGCTCTTTATTAGGGGAATCTCCAGCAACTTATGACTTCTTCTTCTTTTTTTTTTGACTCTTACTCATTTTATTATAAATCAAACAAATCAAAACAGTAAAAAACCTTATTTATATAAACCAGTAGATTTCTATTTTCTATTTTTTGCTTTTATTTGAATCTCAAATAAAATATCTCTATAGTTTATCAAATAGAACACAGAAATAAATGGTGAAAGGAGTGGTTGAATAGCTTTTTGTACAAACTTTTGAATTATAAATACAATGTTAATAATAAAAAGAAAAATTTCTTACCTACCAATTAAATTGAATTGTCCAAATCTTTTCATTTTCCAATTAATATTTTTTAAAAAATGAAATAATGAAACATCATAAATAAAATGTCAAAGGGTAAAATGCAGTAAAATTTACATAAATTTGGAGGGAACAATAAGATGTGATTCACAATTCATTCCGAATGTAATATATGTCCTTAAATAGTGTCTTTTTTTATGTGAAGATGCCAAAGGGCCATCTTGCATGGTCTTGAATTGGGCATGAAGTTCATGTTCAAACATTTTGGCAACTTTCTTCATGCATGTGCTCCTAAGGTGATTGCACAGAAGGAGACGACAAAGGCAAATTGGACAAGAAGAAAGAGACCCATAATGCCATAATGCCCACTCTCCCTCAGAGTCTCTTCCACTAGCACTTGGGTAGCAGACTGGTATTGCTGCATGCAAATGTTTCTGCAAGATGCTCTAGTATAAGCCTAATTTTTTGTATTTAGGTTTTAAGGTAATAGGGTAGCAAGCTAGCCAAATAATGCAATCGGAGACTACATAATTAAAAAAATATATATTATGACATAGGGTCTAGTTTTAAAATATTTTATTATTATTATAAAATGAGGAATCAATTTTCACACATGAATTTTTTTTCTCTCATCGTTTTTCAATGGGTTTGATTAAGAGTTTTTATTTTTTATTGGAGAAAGAATTAAAGATCACATTTTCTTCCCACTTAGTTTTTCATTTTTTAACTAAAAAATTATTTGAAATATTATATTTAATTATGAGTGTACATTTGAAGGACATATTATACGTGCCTTGGCAAATCGAAAAATATTCCATACATTTATTGTATGTTTATTTTTAGTTAAATAAATCAATCAAATAAAGTTTTATTTTTCTGCTTCCCTATATATAGTAGGTTATTCCCTAAATTAACTATTTCCTCCTACGCTGTCTTACGTAATATAATGGATGTATGAAATATTTTCTTTCTAATGAACAATTATAATCCTGTATATGTATGCTTGAATTTAGGGTCTTTTAATTCATGTTAAGAAGTTTACATGGAATTGTATAATAGATAAAAATTATTTATATATATATATATATATATTTATGTATGTATATATATATTCGCGTGGAACTTTTACATGATAAGGTGGGAGGGATTATAACTAAGAGAAAGATTTGATGATCTGACCTTGAACTTTATTTCTTTTAATTACCTACTGCGTAATGGAAAACATAAAAAATTATCAACGTCCAAAGAAATTTGAAATATCATGAGTAACCCCATGAGTGCAAGGTCTGCGGTGGACCATGCGAAGCAAAGTGAAAATGCTTGATCTTTTGCCTTATACTTTGATATGCTCCTCCCCACCGTTTCAAGTTTGAAACCTCTCAATTCTCAAAAGAAAAATAAAAATGTTAAAAAAGGATATACATATTTGCACTTGTACAAAATATAATACAATATCTTTGGCCCATAATATTTAATTTTCCTTAAACAAGAGTTATTGTTACTAATTTATTCATTTGTCGTTTTATTACAAATATTTTATATCAACACTTTCCTTAAACGAGAGTTAGGACTGTTCAAAACTACAAAATCCGATCCGATTCGCAAATTTCGGATCGAATCATTTCGGTTCGGATCGGATTTTGATCCGAATTGATCTGTTTTACTTTTTTCTTTTCTTTTTTTTTTTACTTTTTCTTCTTCCTTTTTTTTTAAAAAAAAATTTGCTTTTTGTTTCTGTTTTACATTTTCTTCTTCCTTTTTTTATTTTTTATTTTTGCTTTTTTCATTTTGTTTTTGTTTTTGTTTTACTTTTCTTTTTTAACTCTTCTTCCTTTTTAAAATTTTTTTTTTTGCCTTTTGCTTTTTGCTTTTTTTTTTTTACTATTACTTTCATTTTCATATATAATGTTAAGTGATTTAATTTAGATTTAAAATTTTCATGTTAAAAAATTATCTATTTTTATATAAAGATAATAAATAAATTTTATTTAAATATTTAAATATTTTTATTTTTTATGTAAATTAATTTGTATATTTTCATGTAAATATTTTAATTTATTTTATCACAAATTGACTAATTTTAATGAAAGAATTATTTAAATCATCAAAAAAATACTAAATTATATTTTATAATTAATATTAACTATTTTAAAAAAAAATTCCATTTGAATAAAAATAGATCGGATCAGCAGATCGATCTAATCCGCTGATCCAATTGAATACCCTTAACGAGAGTTAACTTGTTATGATTTTACTTTACCATTCAAGCGAAGTAAAACGTGCACAAATAAAAGAAATTTGATTCTTGTATGAAATAATTTCCTGAATTTGAAATCGTGGTTCCCTCCCAAAAGTAAGAATGAGAATTTCTTCTATTCCTCCATGAAAACTTGTTCTTTTGGCCAACATGTACGTGGGCTCTGTGTTGCTGTCAAAGTACGATAAAAACTTTTATCCCAAAAAAATAAAAAATGGCGAAAATCATTGATTTGGAACCGACTAATAATGGGGCCATTTCTAAGGTAATGTTGTAATTAGAAGTGCTATATATATAAAAACGATTTAAGTATGAAATATATGTAATCGTGTCAATGCAGAAAAGAGCAATTTACTTGGAACCATATTGTTGAATATATTTTTTATGTTTTTTGTTTTAATATTTAGTAGAAAAACTGCAATCAACCCCGGCAGAGCAAGGATTTTGTACGCAAAGAAAAAATTAAAATTTTCAAGATTTACTTAAGAAGGAAAAATCTAAATGTTTTCAATTTTTAATACTCCCTCTGGCTTAATAAAAAGAGTCCACTTTGAAAATTTTTTCTTATTCCAAAAAAAGAGTCAACATTTAAATTAATTTGTAGAATATTCTTACTAATAATAATTATATATAATCAAATTAAAAAATAATGACAAAAAATGTAAAATTATACATGTAGTGGTGCATTAAATGAGTTGTATCTAATAACTAATAAAAAATTGTACATTAACCAAAGTAGACTATTTTTTTGTGTAAGAGTGAGTACAAAGTTAATACTCCCTTCGTCCTAAAAGAATAGTCTATTTTGAAAAAAAATTCTTATCCCAAAAAAAATGTCCAGTTTTAAACTAAATTCCTAAAATATACTTACTAATAATAATTATGTATACTCAAAATTAAAAAATATGATGAAAATGTAAAATTATATATTTAGTGATGCATTAAATGAGTTATAGTTAATAATTAATAAAAAATTGTACTTTAATCAAAGTGAGTTTTTTTTTCTTTTTGAGATAGAGAGAGTATAATATTCAAAACTTTTTTTTTTCCAATAAGTGGAGGACGATATGATTATGCTTGCGTATCCTCTAACTCTACCACTTCTGCACTACAGTAGATTACGAAGTCTAATTTGGATATATGAAAATTTTATATTTCAAAAAGAAAAAATTAGAATTAGAAACTTGATTTATTTGAGAAGGCATAAACCGAAACTCTATTTTATTTTCTCATTAATTTCTTATACTATATATAGTTAGAGTAGAGTTGACAATATTTCTATAATTCCAATGAGAAGCCAATGGGACGGGAGTTATTAGATTTCCCATATCCATTAAAAATACCTATTAGAAATAAATGAGATGAATATTATTGGGATGGAAATTTATTAGGTGGGTTATCGAATACTCATGGGTCCCAATAAGAATGGTTAAATGAATAATTATTGGGTAATGTTGAATAATCAATTATTAGTGATAATTTAATTAAAAAATTAACTTAATTGGATTTAATTGGGAACATTTAGTAACTTTTTATTAGTAATTTATTGAGTAATTAAGTGGGATCCTATTAGGACCCATAACAGTATCTAATTGGAATTCCAGTAGGTAATGGGATTATCTATCCCCATTATCTACCAATCACACCCAATATTTAAAATTATTGGATATTTAATTACCCATTCCCAATAATTTTCGACCCATTAAATTCCCACCCTTTCCCACCCAATTGCCACCCATAGGTCAGAGTAAAACACTTTCTATCCCAAAGATTTCTGGTGTTATCTATTTCTCAAATAGTGCTTATATAATACATTTCACATTCAAATAATGGAAGTACGAGATGTGCCAAATTATGCCTAAAATGTACAAAATAATAGACGTTGCAAGCAGTGCAAATGTCATAATCCCAAATCTAAATTTTCGTTTGTAGAAATAACATTGTTACAGTCATCAACTGCTGCTATATCTTTTCTCGCTTCTACTTAAAAGTCCCATGAATCTCTCTATGGGTCTTTCTTTACCCATGCAAGTCCGTGTCTTCCTTAGATCTTAGTGGAAGTCTGTAGGGGTTTGTCTAGTTCATCAATCGTGTTGGTCCATGTTTATTCTTCAATTGGCCGGCTAGTCCATGTCTAGGTGTAGGTAGTTCCATTGCAATTGACTGTGGTCAAATCTACCGAGCTGTATCTCTTACTTAGGTTATGTTTACTCTCTTACATGCCATTGAAGATTTCGAGTGCTGGGGATCATATTCCTTCATTCATTTCGTGAGAAAAGCCAACATTGGACGCGTGGAGTGAGAGGGTAAGGGGATGGCAGAAGAGTTAGAAAGGTTATGGAGAAAGATGATGATCACTGAAGAAGAAGAGAAGGAGGTTGTTGTCCTAGTGGAGTTGGATAAAGACAGTAGAGAGGATGGAAATATTTATATCATGGTGAAAGTCCTCTCAGCTAGAGGTGTGAATATGGGGGCGATGATGGCGATGATAAAAAAATTGTGGTGTCCACCAAACGGTCTAAAGTACACAGCAATAGGGGAAGGTGTAACATTGTTCAAATTTGGGTTAGAGATGGATAGAAGTAGAGTCATGCAGGGCTGTCCTCGGTCATTCGACAAGAATCTGCTCATTCTTATTGAGTACAATGGGGATATCCAGCCAACCAAGGTTCAGTTTGATAAGTGCAGCTTCTAGGTTCCGGTCTTCAATCTACCGTTTAAGTGCATGACATGAGCTATAGCTAATAATATAGGAGACAAAATGGGACATTTTATGGAAGCAGAAATGGGGGAGAATGCAGTGTTATTGATATGCACCTGAAGGCTAGTGAGGACCTCCCAATACAGCTAAGTTCCACAAGCTCAGAAATACCAAGAATTGAACTAGATGTGAACCAATGGAACCACAAGCACCAGTTGGTTAAGGCTAGCAAACTAGGCACAATTGTAGATACCTAACCCTCTAGATTATAATCAATCGTACAAGGTGGTGATTGATGGAGTAGAAAACACCACAATTTGTTAGGATCAATTAACAAGTTGATAAGTCAAAAGCGTCACAAGGTAAACCTTGATAAGCTCACAATTAAGTTTAACACAAGAATTTACATTGTGAAAAACCTCACAAAATTTTATTGATCTAATATATTGTAAATTTCAGCTATAAAGGTTTGTATTTATAGTAGTAGTAGCAACCCCTTTAGGTATCAATTGGACTATAATAAGTGATTTGAAGCTACAAGGATTTGGCAACTAAACTCTAATATACTTAGACTAGAATTGAAAGACATAAAAATCCTAACACTAATATAATTTGTACTTTCCTAAAATCTAGCAACTAGGGCGGCTAAACCTATTAAAGTCTATTATAATTATGACAAATAAAATACTAAAATAATAAAAATAAATTTAGGATTTTCGAGTTAGGGTAAGTAAAACTCTAACCCCTAAGCAACCCTAAGAAACTATAATATAAATCCTAAGGCGTTTTAAGTCTTCTAATGTAAAATATTGCAATTAAATTATATAGAAGACTTTGTTGGCCCATAAACACCATGAAGTGGATGGATCTTTGAACACTTTTTTGAACCCAAATCTAAACTCATAATGAAGTGCCAAAAAAGATGACCACCATGGACTTGAGTTTGCATCAGTTATAGGGGAAATTTATGAGGGTTAGAGTAATGCTTGACGTCCTAAAGCCTCTGAGAAGGGCTATGATGCTAGTCGTTGGGGGGAGGGGAGATGCTAATGATTCACTTCAAGTATGAGAGGCTACTAGGGACGAAGAGGCCATATGGCCCAGGTGGGCCAAGGCCACCCAACCTCTAACAAAAATTCATTATAGCATTAAAGAAAATAATTGGGCCACCTCCATATGGACGAAGGGGCCATATGGCCCAGGTGGGCCAAGGGCACCCAACCTCTAACAAAAATTCATTATAGCATTAAAGAAAATAATTGGGCCACGTCCATATGGCCACCTAGGAAAATTCATTATGGTACTCAGCAATTGGGCCAGCCCAGAGGACCCAATGGTGAGTCCAGGTTCAGCTGACCACAGCAAGTCTAAATGGTGTCAGAATTTAGTCCTTGATTAGCAAGTCCAAGTCCAAATGCTCCATCAAAGGACCCTTCAATTTCCACAACTCATTCAATCCTCGAAATTGAAAATGGCATCAGAATTCTATATGGTGCCATTCCGGCAAATCACATTCGGAACCCACGAGGAAATTCGCTAGCCCGGAGCAATCAATCGGTTATTATGGAGGGGTTGTTGGGTTATTTTGAAGATGCTAGGGTCAGAGCCATTCATGTTCATTTTACTGGAATTCCACGTCCACTTGAGCATGGTAATCAGTTGCCTAATCTTTTTAGAGTTCTAGATTTAAAACGCTTATGGAGCTTCATGCTCAAAAATGTGGGTTAAAGCAGCAGATTAGCAAAGGAGCACTTAGGTGTTCCTTTCTGAGGAGATTAAGTCTTAAAAATGTTCGCATTGATGACCTTACTCTAGAAAGCATAATCTTGAACTGTCGATTGCTGGAAAAACTACAACTTCTTTATATTAATGGTTTAAGCAGAATTAAGGAGGTGAATCTTAATTGCCTTAAGGAATTTTCCATTTCCAAGCCTGTTCATTTTCCTAGGTTTGAACAAAATATGGATGTTGACGTTGAAGCACCTAGTATTGAGTCTATTGATATTAAATTAGTAAATCAGTTTAAATTGCACCATTCCAACCACTTGAAAAACTTGAGGTTAGAAAAACCAGAGGACCCAGTGCTTCTTTTTGTTTTATTTTTTGTGTTTCTTTTATTTTCACTAAATTATGTTTTGAATTATAAATTTCTAGGATTGAATAGTCTTCTCATTCTCAAATTCAAAGATATCCATGGACTTGAGGCACTTGATGAACTTGAAAAGTTTTATATCAATTCAAATGCAGCACTTCTTATCAAGTATTACTTTCTTTTTCTTTTTTCTTTTTTTTTTAGAAGTTTTGAAGGGTTTCTTTTTATCTAATATGGGTGAAAATGAAATGACTACATGCTTCGTGAGAAAGGAAATTTAAACTTATTTGACTAATAAGAGAATAGGAGAACGTCAATCTCAGCCCACTTGAAGTAAAATTCCTGGCTTCGTCCCTGGAGGCTACCCAGTTTTTGTTACATGTGTGATCAGCTAGAGTATGGGGATAGGGACTGTGAGAATCGTCTATGCCAGGAAGTTTTGGGCATGAAGGATCTCCAATATGGATCTTGGTTAAGAGCAAGTACAAGAAGGAGTGGTAGTTGTGCTTCCAAAAAATTAGGTGGCTATGGAGTTCTTACTAAGCCCACCGCCGAACTTCAGCCTAGCGTGGGCCGGCTGACGT
This sequence comes from Gynochthodes officinalis, assembly GCA_020080225.1. Taxonomy (NCBI): domain Eukaryota; kingdom Viridiplantae; phylum Streptophyta; class Magnoliopsida; order Gentianales; family Rubiaceae; genus Gynochthodes; species Gynochthodes officinalis. Next base: position 34,666,811 of record CM034619.1, on the reverse strand, counting down.
ATGCAATCAGGACTAACATTGGTAATGATCAACATGGTAGTAGATTTATAGAGGTGGTTAAGGAGGTTAATTTTGACTCTATCTCATCCTATCATGATAATAAAGTGATTCAGCTGCTTAAAGATTCTAGAGAGAGAAGGGAATGAGGTAGAATTTTATAGGGGAAGGAGATGGTGAACTAAAGTGGGCTACAAGGAGTTGAGTTGGGTGAAGTGGGGGAGAATAGCATTCAGAGTGTGGGCTGCTCAATTATGGAGAGCTACGGAGATAGGCTCTTAAAGAAATATGTGGCCTTAAGTGGTAAGGCGTTAGAGGGTGCTTTGGGCTGCTTGGGGGGTTTGCAGGTGTTGGGTAATGAAGGGCCGAATAGGGGTGTTGGGCTATTACAGAAGGAAAGGACATGGATTGGGGTGGGTCTGGGGAATGTGTTGGGTCAGTTGGGAAAGATTTGGTTAATGGGCAAAGAGGGCACTGATAAGGGTTGTGGGTTTTTGTAGGAGAAAAAATTAGAATAACCGGGATGTATGGGGAACTAGCAATTTTACGGAGGAGATAGGCTTGGTTGCACCTTCAAAAGTTGCAGAATACATCTACCTTGTTGTGGCTATGTTTTGGGGATTTTAATTAGATTTTGTGTAATGTTGAGATGAAAAGGAGAGCAGAAAGAGCACAATGGCAAATGGATTCTTTCAAGGAGTTTTTGGTCTTCATCAAGTTGTTTGACTTCAGGTACGAGGAGTATGATTATATATGGTGGAACAAGAGGAATCATCCTTATACATCCAGAGCAAGGTTGGACAGGGCATATGGTAATGCGGAGTGGAAAGTTGTATTTCCAAGCACAAGAGTCTTGCATTTGTTTGATCACAAGTTAGTCCATTGTCCCATTTTAGTCACAAGTGGGGATCAAGGGGATCCAAGTCGATTTACATTTGAGGCCATGTGGTTGAAAGCGTTTGATTGTGAGGAGATGGTGAAAGAGACCTTCGGGTTTGGGGATGAGGAATCCGATTTAAGGGGTGTGCTTAGAGGATGGAGGACTGTAAGATTGATCTAATAAGGTGAAGCTAGCACTACTTTGGAAATAATAGAAGAAGGATGGAGATCTTACGAAGGGAAATTCAAATGAAGTATGAGGGTGTAGTTACAAAGAATGTTAGAGAGGAGTTGGGAAAAGTTGAGGCCCAGTTGAATGAGTTGATGGATTGGTAGGACATCGTGTGGAGGTAGAGGAGCAAAACTCATTGGTATAAATATGGAGATAGGAATACTGTGTATTTCCCTGCCAAAGCAAGTGAAAGGAAAGAACGTAACTAGATTAGGGGATTGAGGAATGGGGATGGGATCTGGTGCAAAGGAAAATTGGACATTGGGTAGATAATTTCAGAGTACTTCAGGGGCATTTTCACCTCTTCATAGCCTCAACAAGAAGATATTGATGTGTTCCTTAGGGAAGTGTAGAATAAGGCGACTGATGAAATGAATAAAGGAATTTTGAGACCTATAGCGCCCAAGAAGTCCAAAAGACACTCTTTCAAATGCACCCTTTCAAATCCCCTGGTCCTGATGGTATGAGTCATGTGTTCTTCCAAAATTTTTGGCACATAGTGGGTAAGGATGTCAACAAGTGTGTTGTGCCGTTCTTGAACCATGGAACCATACCCCCGAGGTTTGAACCATACTCATGTTGTTTTAATTCCTAAATGTCAAAGTTCTGATTCTATTTCTCAATTTCATCCATTTAGCTTGTGTAATGTTATATATAAAATTGCATCAAAAGTTTTGGCTAAAAGGATTAGACCATTGTTGCCTAAAATTGTATCGGATAGTCAATCTGCGTTTTTACTTGGTAGGCTTATTACTAATAATTGAACCACCTTATGAAAACTAAGAGCAAGACTCATGTCCATTAAGCTAGATATGAGCAAGGTTGACAATCGTGTAGAGTGGTCATTTATGTTGGGTGTATGAGGGGACTTAGGTTTTCATCCTACCTTCATAGATATGATCAAAAGATGTTTGATGTCTATGACTTATTCTTTTTTGTTGAACAGGTTAGAGTTTAGCCATATTAAGCCTAGGCGGGGTTTGAGACAAGGGGATCGTTTATCTCTTATCTATTTATTCTCTGTGCAGAGACTTTCTCATATCTACTACAGGATGCTGCTAGGTGCGACATTATCAAGGGACTGGTCGTCTCTAATGATTTTAAATATTTTGTATCTAGACCTTATCACTCTAAGTTCTTGCTCTATTTAAAGTCTCTTCCATTTGTCTTTCCAGATAACGAGTAGAGAGTGGAGTTAGGTTAGGTAGAAAATAAAGTAGTGTTAGTATGTTGCCCACCATGAGTGGCTAAACAATTTATTTCTAATTCAAGGGATATTTTGATCCAATTGATATCATTGTGAGGTGTTGAGTTTACTTCTTTTTCCTTTCAATTCAAGTACTTATTGATTCTTGCTCTTACTTTCTAGAGATGATTTGTGTTAGTCAATCTGATAATTTGATTCAACACATTTCAGTATACTACTATCCATAAGTCTAGTAATCTATAATTGTCATGTATACATGGACCAAGTAGCAACTAAATGGATTGTGTTGAGTATAATTGATCTAAGAGAATTAATAAGACAAGATTGTGTAATTGCAGCTATTTCAATTATACAATTTTGGTTTAACTATTCCAAAGAGTTTAATGCTATTATTAACTGATATGGAATGTTATCCTGCCCAATCGGGTAGTGATAAGTTTTGAATTCGAATGTTGGGTTCGGTCAAATATCTTAGGGAATTAGAAAATTTATTATGGCTATTCTCACAAGTTTTTAGTAAATACTTGAATTGGCATAATATACGTCTTGGTGACTCATAATCAGTGATGCAATTGCAATTATCTAAGCCCTTGGATCAGAAGTTTCTCATTCTACATTTCTTTGTTGTTTATTTAATTGTTTAGTCTATTATTTTAATTATTTTTAATATTTAATAGATTAGTTTAAATCTCTAAAACCCCCATTAATTACTTTCAATGCAACTAAAAAACTCAATCACTAGTTCCCTTAGGATTCAACCTTGTTTACTACTACTACAAAATTAATTTGTAGTCACTAGAGTAGTCTGTAATACAATACCTACTGCAGTTGATTTAGTATAGCAAAGAGTTTATGTCCTTCACAACCTTAAAGAACATCTGGTTAAGGCACAAAATAGAATGAAGTTCTTTGCTGATAAAAAGATGTCTGAAAGAGAATTTCAGGTGGAGGATTGTGCATTTCTTAAGCCACAACCTACAAACACTGAAAGCATTGATGTACATTCTAGTCTCAAACTTACTTCTAAGTATTTTGGACTATACAAGATCATACAAAATTGGCAGTGCAGCTTACAAGCTTCAGCTTCCACCTAGAACCAAATGTCATCCAATTTTCCATGTCTCTCTCTTGAAGAAGATTGGTTTAAAAACCATGGCAACAACTACCCTGCGTGAGTTCAATGAGGATGATGTGTCTTATGGAACCAACTCAAATGCTGCAATCCAAGGTGATAATGTGACACAATCAAGCTATGCCAGAGTGTTCATCAAATGGAACTCAACTTAGCAATGATGAAGCTTTTGGATCAGAGTCTCATTAGACATCAATTTATTGAATTCTAATCTTAAGGACAAGACTACTTTCAGGAGGAGCAATTTTGGCATGAGCTTCAGGGCTCTAGAATTAAATTTCTGTAATGCAAGGCCTTAATTGTAATAAAGAGAGTTAATTTGTTAAGCTATTAGCAGAAGTAATTAGCTAAACGCAACACCACAGTTGCTTATAAAACAAGCTGCATGTGGTAGTTGGTGGACAGATGGAAGTTGTATTGATTTTCTTGCTCTCTCGAATATGAATCTTCCTCTCGCTCTTGATAGTTCTTGATTCTGCATATTCTTTTTTCTTTATTCTCCCTCATTGTCTCTTCTTTTCCAAAAAATAAAAATAAAAAATATTGCATTTTACTCATCACTGTTAGGTTTAAGAGCTAGTTAATCATCCAAATCTCAATAGTAAATTAGGCGTGACCAAATTTTCTAATATCAATAGGTGTCTAATGGAATAAAAGCTTTTAAACTTCCCAGATCTATTAAAAATATCAATTGAGAATAAATGAAAAAGGATTTTATTGGGATAAAATTTTAATATATGAGTATTGAAATGCCCATGGGTTTCAATGAAAAACTTAAATAAATAATTATTGAGTGATGTTAAATAATTGATTGATAATGATAATTTTAGTTATTTTTTAATATATTTACATACATTATTAAATAAAAAAAATTACTTTTTTAAAATGATGTTGACCATTTGACAATAGGACCACTTCCGAATCACTAGTTGACCAAAATTGGCTGATTTCCAACTTAGTCATCAGAATTTGGCTAACTGCTACCAACCACTAAGTTTTAATGGAAAAATTTTAATTAGATTTCTTTTGTAAACTTATTTGCATCAACTCTTATTTCTCACCTATTTTAACACTTAATGGGAAATGAATAGGTATTTTCTTTTACGGTTCATATTCCGAAAATTTATTACGCATAATTATGCATAATCTCTTTTTCTTTTAAAACGATCCAATTCTAATTATTCTCTCCTATCCATTTAAACTCCCATTTTTAATGTCTAAATTGCAACAATGCACTTTAGAAAAAGACAATTACATTGAAGAATATAGAATGACAAGTATTACTTCTAAGTTTTATTGAGAATGATTTTATTGCAGAACACGAGGATCTCTAAATTGCAAGAAATCACTTCAAGATAAAAAATAAAATAAATCAATGAATCTTAGATGTTTTAACAACAATATTTCATATTTAAGGATAAAATCATACTTCCGCTGCATAGAATGAATCTGAAACTTCCAAAGATATCACCGCCGTAATGTTGCGTATCCGTAATGAGCACAAAGGTAACATTCAGCACGACTGTCAAAAATCTGTTAAAAGTGAAATAAATACATGTGACTTAGGGCACAAAGTTCTCACCGCCCAACACAGCAAGACCATCATAATTTCACTAGCACAGAATCAAAAGAGTAGCAACAAGAAAAACGTAATCATAAGTTCAGAATAGAATGATGGCAATGCCTGTCTACCCCACAAGTAGAACTAGAACAAACTCTCTGCTTCAGTAGAATGGCTAGTTTAATTTAATATGTACATATGAGGTTTAGCATCTTAATGCGAGCTTGTGTATAGTCTCAAAATGAGAAACTAGCAACCTCTTCATCTTCATCATCATCAAGGGCATCCTCATCCTCACTCAACCTCGCGAAATTTATTTCATCTTCCTCCAAGTCGTCGTCATCCATGAGGCTCTTAGCTTTCTCATCTCTGTCCTTCAATCCAGTGTTCAGAACCACAGTTTCCCCTCTTGACTTCTCCATATCTTTCCTCAGCCTATCCATATTCTCGCGTTGGCGTTGTTCCTCCAATTGCTGCTTCTCAGCTCGTCTCTTGTCAAGGTCAGGCCTAGAAAGCATAACACATACAAACAGAATGAATTTCCAATTATATCCAGGCTCAGAGAAAATATGAAAACAAAAGAAAAGCAGCCGAATTTTATCTCAGTGCCTTCAGAAAGGACTATTTTCATTGAACCAACAAAAAGTTAACAATATTACTTGTAATTTTCCATATATTCCTCAGCACTAGCTTCAATGGCCCTAAAAAATGCATCCATTCCAGCACCAGAAACTGCAGATACTCCAACAGATCTAAGATTCTTGTAGAACTCCTCCAATGCAAGGGAGAGACTTCGAGTCAGTGTGGACGTGTAAGAGTTATCTGAATCAAGTGCTGAATAAAATGCTTCAAAATCTTCCATCCACTGCAATCAGAAAAATACTTCAAATGTTACTTTCAGTCCGAAAATTAAAGACAAAGACAGCAAAATAGTGGCTCAGAAGTTGACCTTAAAAAGGAACAATAAAGGACTAGGATCCTGAATTAAGTTGAGAAAAGATAAAATGCAGCTTTAGCGACCATTTCTTTTTCTTTATCAATGGTGATGTTCATATTATCTCAAACACTTCTTCACCGAAAGAACAAATTGAAACGCTTAGACTTGGTCATCCAATAAAAAGAAGGAAAGGGCTTCAACTGTTGAAGCCTATGTTGAGATACTAAGCTAATACTCCCTCTATCCCAAAAAAAGAGTTCACTTTGAAAACTTTTTATTGTCCTAGAAAAAGAGTCCACTTTTAAACTAAATTCCTAAAATATCCTTACTAATAATAATGATGTATACTCAAAATTTAAAAATAAGAATAAAAATGTAAAATTATACATTTGGAAATGCATTAAATGAGTTATACCTAATAACTAATAAAAAGTTGTACTTTAACTAAAGTGGACTCTTTTTTTTGAGACGGGAGTATAATATTCATCTACTCTTTCTACAAAAGCAAACCTGTTAAATTTAAAGGCAAGAAATCACACTTTTTTTATGAAGTACTGCTCATGGTGATTAAGCTTCCCAGTGATTTTAATTGATGTGTATCTCAAACTTGCATTAGGGTTGTTAGAATGTCAAAATATCTTTAATCACAAACACCAATTTTTTCCCAAGTATTTCCCAGAATTTGTGATTAATTTACTTTCCAGTTAAATTTAGACTTTGCAAAGAATAGCCTTTTTATTTTCTTGCTTCATACTGATAACTCAGTTTCCTCTTGCATCCAGCTACCAATGTGAAATAGTCCTTTTGACTGCTAAAAAGAACTCGTAAAACAAATATAAGAATCCAAAATTATGTGCTATGCTGTTAACTCTCCATGTGAGTCCTGAAGTACAATCTGCAAATAATTGGTGTATTTCGATTAATTTATCTACCACTTCAACAAATCACTTAACTAACTCTACCAATGTTAACCATGTTTATATATGTTTAAAAATTTTACACGTTTACATATTAAATATTTTTAACATGGCCGGTTTGCAGTTCGGATAAATGAAAAGGTATGGCCAGTTTGCAGTTCGGATAAAGGAAAAGGGTTGTGTTGGGTCGACAGCCAACATATATACCGCAAAACGTAATGATATAAATCATACTTCAAATCGTGTAAAAACTAAAATGCTTCCTGCTTCATGGAGTGCGTTGCATAATCAACTGTGGCATCTTGGAAAGGACCATTGCACCTCCATGAAGGCTTGGATGTAGTACAAAATATGCAAGAGTTCTTGTATACTAATGGAAGGGGTAAAAAGGAAAAACGTAGACCATTAGAATGGGTAGTTGAAATATTGGAATTTTGACAGGTAAAGTTATGGAGGTAAAAAGGAGATGTATAAATGTTATGTGTTTGCAAGAAACAAAATGGGTAAATGAGAAAACCAAGGTCTTAGATAATTCAGAGTACAAACTTTGGTATTGTGAAAATGATAGAACTAAAAATGAGATAAGTATTATTGTGGATTTGGCATTCATAGAACAAGTGGTAGAATTGGTTGAAAAGGGGGATAGCGCTTAAGATTATTGTTAAAAATGAACTTATAAATATTGTTAATATATATATGCACCTCAAATTGGATTAGATGAATCTATTAAAATTAAATTTTAAGAAGACCTAGAAACTTTAGCCTAGGCAGTCCCTCAAAATAAAAAAAATTGTGATAGATGAGGATTTAAATGGGCATGTGAAGGAAGGCAATGAATATGATAGAGTTCACATTATGGTTATGGGATGCAAAACAATGCAGGTAATACCATTTTAAATTTTGTAGTATCTTATGATTTGGTTATAGGTAGCACTTTTTTAAAAAAGAAAAAAACACATTTAATTACACTTAAGAGTGATTTTAATAAGTCATAGATTGATTATTTTTTAACTAAAAACTATGATAGAAAATTATGTAAAATTGTAAATAACACTTGGAGAAAGTCTCACTATTCAACATAGGCTAATAGTTTCTTTACATAAATCTTAATAATAATAAAAAATTAAAAACAAGTTACCCAATATGCCTAGAATTAAGTGGTGAGATATAAAAAATACGAATAAAAGAAATATTTTTATAAAAACATTATTAGAAACCATTGATTAAAATGTGGAAGAGGATGCAGCAAATGCATTGAAAAAAATAACTAATCAAATGAAAGCAATTCCAAAAAAACTATTAAGAAAGTCAAAATGCCATATGTAGAATAAAGAATCATGGTTGTAGAATCAAAAAATTGAACAAAAGTGAAAGTGAAAAAGGACAAGTTACAAATCTTTATATCTTTGTAGAAATTATGAAAACATTGAAAAATACAATATTACTAAAAATGAGGTAAAAGAAAATAATAACTGAGACCACAAAAAAAGGCTTCTGAATTTTTTTATAAAAGATTAATTAATAAAGATGGAGAAAAATACATACTCCCTACCTCCCAGAAAAAGAGAGTTTACTTTTGATTTAATACAACTTTTTCTAAATTACAAGATACGACATATTTAATCCACTATTAAATGTATAATTTCATTTTTATCATTATTTTTTAATTTGAGTTATACATTGTCATTATTAGTAAGGATAATACAAGAATTTCACACAAAAACTAAAATCTTTTTCTCAAATAGAGAGAATTTTTGAAACTGGACTCTTTTTTTGGAACAGTGTGAGTACATAAGATAACAAAAATCAGGAAAAGGAAATCATGAGATTTAACACAAATTAAGTATATAAAAGATGAAACTGAAAATGTTTTGTTTGATAATAAAATTTAAAAAAAAAACGATGGAAGGAATTTTTTATAACTTATTTAATTAAGTTAACAAGAATGAAGTCACACTAAGTTAGAACAATGTGAACCAAAAAGAAATTTTACATGTTATCTCAAAATCCAACCTTTGCAGATAGAAAAAGCACTACAAGTATTGAAAAATGATAAAGTGGCTGCTTCTAACAATATTCCAATTGAGGCATGAAAGTTTCTGGAAAAGTTGATATCATATGGCTTATGAATCTATTAAATTTAATCATGAAAACTAAGAAAATACCTAATCAATGGAGCAAAAGTGTATTAGTACCGTTATATAAAAATAAGGGAGATACAAAATGCAAGTTACAGGAATATTAAATTAATGAGTCACACTATGAAAGTGAGGGCAAGAGTAATAAAAAAAAATTGAGAAATTAGACTAGTGTATTAAAAAAATCAATTTAGTTTTATGTCAGAAGGTCTATAATTGAAGCTATACATCTAATAAGAAAATCATGTGAATATTACAGAGAGAACATTATTAACATATGGTATTTATTGACCTTAAAAAAACATATCATAAAATTAATCATGATAAAATGTGTAAAATGTGACAAGTATTCGAAAAGAAAAGAGTTAAGAGTAACTTACATAGAACTTATAAAAAATATGTATAAAGATGTAACATGTGTAAGAACACCAGGCGAATTTTCAAATACTATATATTTGTATCAAGGATCCTTTCTGAGCCAATACTTTTTTGCCTTAGTAATAGATGAGCTTACTAAGTATATACATGTAACAATCTCCAAATGTATGGTATTTGCAAACAATATGGCTTCAATTGATACTATGAAATAAGGAATGACTACTAAGTTAGAAATTTCGAGGGCACATTAGAATCGAATGATTCCAAAATAAATAAAGGTAAAACTAACATTAGAGTCAAAAGATTCTAAAATAAATAGAGATAAAACTATATACAGAGAATCTTTAGAAGCAATGAGGTAAATGTGAAAATGGTAGGCATCATAAGATATATCTAAAATTTTCACTATTTAGGATCAATCCTCCAAAAAAATGGAGGAATTAATGAGGATGTTACACAAAGAATTTAGGTACATTGGAATAAATAGAAAAGTGCATCTTTTATATTTTATGATTGTAAAGTACAGCTGAAATTGAAAAGAAAATTTTATAAAACAGCCATAAAACAAACAATGCCTTATGGATCACCACTATACAACCATTAACCAAAATATTTATATGGTTAACTAATTGGCGGGTAGCAAGAATCATTATCATCTAAGGATATATCTTTCATTACAATAGTTAGATGACAAGTACATCTTTTCATTGAATAACTAAGTTCCCGAGCCCAAGGTTTAAATTTTTTTATGGTAATACCCTCATAGATTTCGGCTTTTACTAGTCAGTGAATTGTCTTCATTGGAACCCATATTGGAGTATTAGAGCACTAATTATGAACAATTACAGCAAATGAGAATAATAAAAACAAAATGCTAAAATGCACAAGTGCTGCGTCCAGCCATTAAAGAATTATTAACTCAAACTACAAAGTGAAGGAGAAGACCTAAAAATACTTAGAAAGAAACTATTAAAAGAACTTGAATTATCTAAATTTAAATAAAAATGTGTTTTAATAGAAAGCAATAATGAAATATGACCAATATAGCCAACTAACCCCAAATAGTGAGAAGAAAGCTTTAGTTCTTCAAGAAATCACTTGACTCAGACTCAGACTCAAACTGAAGTTTCTATGCAAAATAGGACATAATTTCAGACAAAATATCCTAATAAGTTTTAGGTTGCTAAAAAATTGAAACTAATATATCTATTTGGATAAATGCGCATGTGGGCAACATTAATAAACGAAGGATCAAAGTAGAGCTACAATATGAAAAAAAGCAACCAGTAAGCAATAAACAAACACTCTACATCCTATATTTTAATTGTGACACATGTAACTACAAGTCTACAAGTGCAAATCATATGAACATGAGGAACTAAATCTGTTGAAACTGATGAACAAGGTACTAACCAAGATGAGTTCAATACTAAGGACGAAATGTACAAGATGCACTGGACTAAGTTCGGACTAATCCAAAATTTCAACTGCCGTCTTCCACTTGTTCAGGAAGGTAAAGAGCTTTATGCTAAAAGGCACCATCACAAAGAAACACAAAAATTCAGAGGCCTCCTCATTTTTCCAAAATTATAGGGAATTCAATAATAAAGTTCTGTCTTCCATATTGTCATTAGCTCCAACAAAGGTCCTATTGATTCTAAAGTCCAAAATGAGCAAAGAAGGACCACATCCCTTCACCCTTTCATTCACAGAAGCTCGAGCCTAGCAAGTGGCTGGTTTACATGCTATCACCCACCACAAGCATCCTTGGGAACTATTGATAATGATTTGGTACTTATCTAGACATACATAAAGCTCCCAATATATTAACTACTTGATGGGGCAGCCATAGATTGGCAAGATAGGAACCAAAGGGTTTTCAAGCCTTAGGCAAAACTACGGGCAATTGGATTTTCTGGTCTGAAAAGAAAAAAAAGTTTAATCAATAGTTGATAATTAGCATATAGGAGTTAGTATTGTTGTCGGAGTTGTCTAAATCTTGATTGTGATGACTATAATTATAATCCTATTTGTTTTAGGAAAGCCATAGTATAGGAAATACTTTTCCTCACAGGATTCTATATCTTTAGGTGATATTTTAGATTATAAATAGTCCTTATGTTGTCTTGTTTTTTACACACATCAATTCATCAAAGAAAACAATGTTTGCTCTTTAGCTTTTCTTCAGTTTCCCTATTTTTTCTTCTTTTTCCCCCCCTTAATTTCCTCCTGTTGACTGTTCATAGGTACTGTTCGTAGACCATAAACAGCTATCCTACCCTTCTTAAGCCTTCTACTATCGAGTGTAGACACGACCGCTTCTTGTAGGTATCACTGTTGGTCATATCTTTCTTCCAGATTTGACCTTGTCATATTTCAACAATCACATCTTTCTGTTAACCAAATCATTCCAACCACTTCAATAACCAGACCTGGCAATTCTAGTAGCCTTTTAAAAAAATTAATCCCATAAACCTGCAGAAGTTGATCATTCTAAAGCTCCGACTCTTATTTCCAAAACAGCCCCAGCAAGAATCAAACTCAAGTCCATCTTATCTGAAAATTCTTTGTTTAGGTTGCACCCCAATGCTAAAGAGTTCCAGTTACAATCTAATAATTTACGTGAATGCAGGCCAGAAAAAGTTGAATAAAAGAAAATCATTGTACAAAAAAGCCTATAAAACATATTCTGAGCTGGAAATCAAACATGTCAACAATTTTATAAGAGAAAAATAACGAATAAACAGGTGATCACATGCCCATACCTCCAAAGCAAACTGATGTTGAGCAACATCAGTCTTGTTAAATGCCAATATAAGTGGTAACCGTGTCTTGTAGAGAATACTACACGCATATAACATATTACTCATAAAGGTAGCTGGACTCGTTGAACGTGGTGTATCAACAACATAAGCAATCACAGTAGGGAAGGTTGATGCAAAAGCCTCTGTAATAATTGCCCCCGAGGCAGACCAGGTGAAAATCTCAATCTGACCAGGAGTGTCAACTAAAACATAGTCCAACTGATCTGCTCGTCTCTCAATTACTGATATAACCTGCAAGCAACATGTGTTAAGCCTCCATTTTATGCAAACGTGCCATATTACGATAAATGCATATGAAGACAAAAACAGAAAAATAAGAGAAAAATCAGATATTTTGAAGGGGAAAAAAAGGAAATTGTAAAGGAAGAAAATGGAACTTGTATTGATATACAGAAAGAACGATTATAAACAAAAACAATTTGCAAACCAAAATGTGATGTTCCCCCAACAGTCGGGCTAATGAAGGTACACTAAAAACTCATCACTCAAACAAGTTAGATTAATTCTGCCTCAACTGCAAGCCACACAACAAAATTGATTGATCAACTATTACTTCATACAATAGAATAGGATTCCTTTCAGTAGTTTATGGTTATGCTAGCGTTTGACTGACTTCTAATACTATAACCTGAATGAAGTGCAATTTTATTCCAGGAAAACAAATAAAATCTCGTGAGACTTTTTCCCAAGATAATGACTGCAAAAAATAAATATTTAAAGCCTCACAAACCTAGAATAGCACTAAGAAAATGACATTTAAAGCTAGCCAATCTAGTGCAATCCAGTGCTTTCCTATATATTCTCTCTTTATCCATTTCTAGCAAACTCTCATTTGTCACTCTAATTAAGTAGAGGGACAAGCTGCAGCTAGGAAATAATCACACTCAGATCCATATTTTATATATATAAAAATAAAATAAAAACCCAAAAAGTTCCAATAAGCCTTACCTCATCAAACTTTGTAGAGAACAAGTTAAGCGAGGTCAAAATCCCACCATTTGGTCCAAGATTGAACTCCTTCATCACTTCCTTATATCGAACTGTATCCCTTATGTCGATGTTCGCACCATAAGGTAGAGACATCACCGCAGGGTCAAGATTTATCACATAGCCCCGAACGTTTGATGCCATTGTGTGGCATACTAGCCGATGCATAAATGTTGTCTTTCCACTCCCTAATAATATATAAAAAATCAATAAAATCTACAGCATCACAAGCCAAAATTTTATCCACAATCCTTATACTGAACTAAAGTTATATCTCTGTTCATCTTGAATTGAACATCGACTTATATGTATGTATCTGCGTCATTTTATTGATCAAAGGATCTGCATATACCTGCCATTCCAACAACAATAATGATAAGTGGCTTTCGCTTGAAGGCTGAGGATGAGTCTGCAATTTTCAAATTCTCCATTGACTGAGAAATTTCATCTTTATCTTTTCCATTTGTCTAACATAAAAGCAAGGTAAACTCAGCAATCTAGATTATAAAATTTGTTTGTGCATATGTATGGATAGGTACATAATCTATAACACCCACACCCACACTCACACTTGTGTACTTGTGTGTGCGCATATCAGTTGTTGTATTTACTTTGGAATCCAGTTGCATTGATGTTGCAGCATCCTCTGAAGCTCTTGGGTCAATATCCATTTTCAGAAACTGGAAAAGTGAGAAACAAAAAAATATCAAGATATTTAAATCAAATGCTTCTACTAGTTTTTTTTTCTTTTTCTTTTTCTTTTTCTTTTTTGTACAAACAACATCAAACATATTTGTACCATTTCAGTTATGTATCTATAAGAATAACAGAAACATGTTTGTTGCATTCTCCTTTAAAGTAAAACATATTTGCCTTTTCCCTCTATCAATCTTTGACAATATCTCGACAAATCTTCCACAGCTAAAATAGAATGATATTTCCCCTCTACTGGTCCTGTATTTCTACCAAGTCAATTTTCAACTACCCAAAATTTCATCCAAATTTTCAGAATCAATTACCATGAATTATAACAATCCCAAAACACCTCAGCAATCAGCACTGAATCATGTTAAAAATTAAAATAAAAATAAAACCACTCCAACTCCACAACAAACAAATCAAGCCAAATATAATATCTCCTTCAATCAAAAGGACAAACTGTTTAACTTAAGCCACCAACTGAAATACAATAATTTTGTGTCCAAAACATGCGAAAATGATTCAAAAAAGTGTAAATCAGTCTCAAAATCAAATGAAATCACCAAACAATTTAAACAATTTCACCATATCAACTAGGGGTGTTCATCTGTCCGTTTTTTCGATTTTCGGTTTATTTGGTTTGACAATTTTCAGAGCTCAAACCGAAAACCGCACAGAATTCATTCAAATAAACCGAATTTTAAATTCAGCCAAATTCTAAAGGAAGAAACCAAAAATTAGAAACAAGAAACCAGACAAATATCAGAACCAAAAACCAAAACCATTTCGAACCAGATTGCCGCCCTCTACCATAGGTCCATACAAGAGGAATTTAGTCCGTACACAACATAAATTACCCCATCACCGCAAAAGTCACATAAACATTACTTTCTCATTCAGTATGGAATTAACACTAATTTTCAAACCAGTAGTATAATATTTACAGAACCATAAAATTGCATCTAAAAAAATTAGCACATCTAAAACAATTACAGAACCAAATCAGTACATCTAAAAAAAATTAGCACAGAAAGTGAGGCTATCGACGCAACGACGCCTACCATTAAGCGGCGGGAGGTGACAACCGAGAAGTCATGACTCGCAGTGAGAGGCGCACTGCCGACTTAGCGCTTAAAGCCGAAAATCCAACTGCTGGGCGACGAACTGAAGACCGAGGAGGCGAGGACGGAGGAAGAGGACGAGCGAAGACTGACGGCGGAAGAGGAGAGACGCTGACGAGTGACGACCGAGGACGAGAGAAGACTGAAGAGCGGCTAAAACTTGTACTCCGTCATGATGGTCGACGAGCTCACGCTGAGGACAACAACGATAGTCACCGCCGGCGGTTGAAGAGTGGCTTGTGTCGATTGGAATGTTGAAGGAATGAAGGTGGTGGAAGCCTTAAGAAGCAGAAACCTACTTCCAATTGGAAAATAATTTTTTAAAATTGAAAATCATATTTATATCTAAATTAATTTTATGGTCCAATTAAAATAGTTATTATTATAATAATATTAACACTTTCTTTTATTTAAATTTTAATTCACAATAAATCTAATTTTATTTAATTACATTTTCAAAATATATTTATTTCTTTCAATTACACCCTTAATATTTTAATACAAAATTTAAGCAATTAATATAATATTTTATATTATTAACTAATATGATCAGTTAATAAAATAGTCATGATTAATTAGAATTTTCAAATGAATATTATAAATAATTATTTATTTGTCAAAATCAACTTTTCCTTCTTAATTTTCTTCTAAAAAATTTATAAACTCAAACTTCAAATTCAAATTAATTTTGAAATAAAATTGTTAAATTAATCTTCATTTGTCATTTGTTTAATATTCTCTTGCAAGTCAATAATGATTGATACTTAATTACTATTCACTAATTATTTTGTGGTAATCATTTAGGGGGTGTTTGGTTGGTGGGTTTGGAGGGGGAATGGAATGGAAATTGTTGTTTGGTTATTAGATTTGGGTTTAGGAAAAACGAGTTTTTTCTCAAAAAATTATATAAAAATATATAAATTAAATAAATATTAGTGTTTTAAAAATTCTTCCATTTTTAAAGAATTCGACATCACATATATCGATTTTAAATCGATATCTGAAATATCAACTTTGAAGTCAATATCCATAATATCGACTTTAAAGTCGCTATCTTAGATAACAACTTTGAAGTCGATATCTGAGATATCGACTTCAGACAATTTATAAAATAAAAAAAATGGAAAAATAAAAATAAAAACTTAGCCATTTTTTCGCAATCCCAACCCTTCTTCTCCCATTTGTGTCGCCCACCCTCCTTCTCCCTCTCTCTTTCTCGCCCCAGCCTTTGCAAATCCCAACTAGCCCTTCAATTTATTTTTTTTCTCTCCTCTCCCCCGTCGCCCCCACATCCCTCCTTCCACTGCTGCGCCCTCCCCCCTCCCCTCTCCCCTCGCCGCCCCAATTTATCAACTTCAACTTGGAAGGGCAACTAAGAGACTTAGTCAACACTTTTTTTCTCATTCATTAATTTTTCACTCTAATGTGGGCACCCGATTCTCTCTTCAGTCTTCACCAGTTGCTCCTCCCCTTTTAGTTAGAGATGTTTTAATGATTTCAAAATGAGTAGTACTATCCAGCAGAGATAATAATATTGAGTTAACTTTTCAGTGTGGCTTGCCCAAAGTAAACTCCAAATTGGGTTTCTTCTTGAGGCTTGACTCTGATATGCTTGATGAGCTCACCTCTGATATTCTATCATAACTTGAGCACTTTGGTTCCTTCCATGTCCTTCTGCAATGATGTGTGCTTGATAATTTAGGAAGCTGGGTATACTACCATGTAGGTGATTTTGTTGTTGAGGACTCCAAAGTTTTGATGAAGATAAAGTTCTCTTTGACTCAAATTGATTGCACCCATAACAAAGGAGGGAATGGAGGGGGATTTTTTTTTTAAAGTCGATAGCAAAAATATTGGCTTCAAAATCGGTATTGAGAATACCAACTTTGAAGTCGATATTCTCAATATCAACTTTAGCAAAATTGGCATCCTTTTTAAAATAATAATATATTTTTAATTTTTTTAAAAAGGTAATATGCTGTTGTTTTGCTCTAGGAAAAACCGTGAGGGTGGGTTTTGTTGGGAATGGAATTATCTAAACTCAAAATGACATCGTTTTAAGTCATTTTAAAAAAAAAATTGTAACTAATAGGCACTGTTGAAGTGACGCACGCCTAATGGGCGCGCGCCACGTGTCTGGTGGTTGCAAATCCACTACTGGGTTTACAACCACTATTGCATATTTTTTAAAAAATAATAATAAATTTCACTAATTTGTAGAAAATATTTTTCTCTAAAAATTGACATGCATTTTGACTATTTTTGGAATAAGATACGATTTTTTATATAATGTAATATAAAATAATAATATCTTTATTATAATATTAATATTAAATTTTAATACTAAATTTATTAATATTAATATTAAATTTTAATTTTAATACAAAATCTATTCTATTCCATTACAAAATAATACCAGACAACATAATTACTATCATTTCATTACATTCCATTCCAAATCTTTCTTTCTATCAAATCCATTTTATTCGTAAATCCACCTTTATACCAATCGTCCCCTTATAAAGTTATACCTAATTTTGCTTGTATTCAAGTGGAAGTGGACTGCACCAAATGAACAGTTGATTCATTCAAACGAAAGGGAGTTGTTTTGGTTTCCTTAGGAGTGCCCTTATGAGTGTTTAGTTCTCCTCTCTTGGAGATTGGGAAATGGTGCCTTTAAGGGGGCAGATTAAGTTTTAAGTCACAATTATTAGAGTAAAACAAAAGTCATCTTGTCAGTACATTAAAAGAGTCCAGAAGGTCAAAACCAGGACAAAAAAAAGATTAGGAGTGTAGGTAGCTTTAAGCAAATATTTGAAGTCAAATTAATTGTGTCCTAAACATACTTTTGTCTGCTTGATTCAGACAGAGGGAGGTCGGGCACGAAGAGAAGGAAGCTGTCTTTCCTTCAAATCCAGACCAACTCTCATCTTTAAACAATTTTCAGTGAAATCTTCTTGGTTTCGGAGGTGTAGAAAAGTTTAGATCTAAAAAAAAATGGTGCTGAATCTACTAGAGTTGCACCATTGTCGTGCTAGTTAAACAGTAATCTTACCGCTTTCTTGAAGCTTTAATCCCTGCAGACTGACTTATTTCTTCTTTTTTCAGCCTCACGTTTATGAAATATTTGTGTTGGTGCTACTGCTATTTCCGCTCACTCCAATTGACTAGAGTTGAGTTGCTTGTCTACTAAATCTCAGTCTCACTCCTTTCTTGGTTCTGGAGGAGTAGAAATCTTAGATCTGAAAAAAATGGGTGCCGAACATACGGGTAGCTACACCATTCGTCTTGGTAGTTAAACTATAATCTTATTGCTGTCTTGAAGCTCTAATCCATGTAGACTGGTTTCTTTTTTCTTTTTCATTTTTACATTTTTGAAATACTTGTGCTGGTGTTGCGTACTTCAGTGAAGTCTTCTTGATTCTGAAGAAGTAAAAAAGTGTACGCTCTGAAAAATAAAAGGGTGCTGAACCTCCTGGAGCTGCGCCACTTGTCTTATTTGTTAACTAGTAGTTTTACTACTTTTTTGAAGATTGAATCCCTGCATATTGGTTTATTCTTTTTCTTTCTTTCACCTCTCACGTTTTTTAAACAATTGTGTTGGTGCTATTGCTGTCGCCGCTCACTCCGTCGGACTAGAGTTGAGCTATTTTTCTATTGCTAGACTAAAGCTCAGTCTCACTTCTTTCTTGCATCTTTTCTTCACGCAAGCGGGTTTAATCTTGGTGGCGTGAGCTTAGCAATGTACTGAGAGAAACCATCTAATCTAGAAGGAGATCTGAAATTGTGGGGCTGTTTAAAAGATAAGTCTGTCGAAGGAGGAAGAAAGAGGGGTGGTTTTGGTGGAAGAAGATGTGTAAAACAGCAAGGAGGAATGCGAGTGCAGCTTGATAGGAAGGATCTTTAGGGAGAAAAAGGTGAATTTTACAAACTTAGAAGTACTCTCCAGAATATTTGGTAGACATCTGCACCTTTCCTTACAAGGGAATTGGGAGCAAACATATACCAATTTGTGTTCAGAAATGAGGCAGATAAACACAAAATTCTACAGGGTAGAGGTTGGACTTTTGATCAACAATACCTAGTACTAAGAGAAAGGAATGAGCAATTGAAGATAAATCCAAGCAGTTTCCAGTCTATTGAGATTTGGGTTAAAGTACAATCTTCCAATACAGTAGATGACAAGAGAGACCGGATTAAAGATTGGCAAGTTGTTTTCGAAAGTGAATGATGTATGGATCCCAACAATGGGTAGCAAAGAAGGCAGGCAGTTGAGAATACTGGCCACAATCAACCTCTGTAAACCACTCCTTAGAGGTACGATCCTAAAGCTGGATAATAGAGCATGTTGGGTATCCTTTAAATATGAAAAATTGACTGCTTTTTGTCATTATTGTGTAAGGGTAAGGCATGGGGAAAGGATGTGCCATCAGAGAATGAAGGATGGTAGGAAAGGAGTTCTGAAAGAAGGGGAATTTGGAGGCTGACTGAGGGTTGCCGGTAGCATATTACAAGCAAAGAAAGAAAGGAACTAAAGGAGAAGGAAAGGATGGATAGTATAGGGGAGTTGTAGAAAGAGATTTCGAGGGGTTTACGAGGCGCTTGGGGAAGGAAAGAATGAGAACGCAAATGTTAGAGGATGAGTCGGATGAGTCTAAGCAAGGGTAGTTGATAGGAGAAAGGACAAGCTGTGATAATGTAGAGAAAATAGAAGCACGGGAATATGGCGGGGGGTTACTTGGCTATCATAGGGAGGAAGCCATAAAGTCAAAACAGCATGTCAATGAGGTAGGTGCAATGCAAAGTAAATGAGTGAGTCAATTGGAAAATAAAGAGAAGGGACAAGAAGTCATTGAAATAGAAAAGGAACAGGTGGCTTGCCAAAATGGCCAGAAGGGATTGGTTAATGTACCAATAGAATGTGATAATCTGGGTAAGGGGGTATTAAATGTGGATAGAAGAAGGCCCAAAGTTGGAAAATTCCTTGAAAATGAAGATGGTGTGCGAACCTCACAACCGGGTAGAAGATGGACAAGAGCTGAACGAAAAAGAGCAGCGAATGAAGGTAGTTCAAGGAAGGCCATCAAGAATAGTCCACGTGAAGGGAGGAAAAGGGGTTGGGGCTTAATAGATGAGGAGTTAGAGAGGGATGAAGAGGATGAGTATAGGCTCGAGAAGAGAAGTAGTCAGTAGCTGAAGAACAAAACAAACTAAATGTGAGAGGGACTAGCCTAGAATGGTCCCAAAAAGAAACATGAAAGTATGTGTGTAGAATTGTAGAGGTTTAGGTGGACCTTTTACAATTTCCCAACTGAGGAAGATTGTGAGATCCCATCACCTAGATATAGTATTTCTTTCTGAGACAAAAAATAAATAAATAAAAAAGAAGAAGAAAAAGAAATGCTTTGTGTCAATGGTATATAAAAGACTTCATTTCAAAATAGGTGAAGGACGGTGGAACCGGAAGGAACTAAGGGAGGGCTTTTGGTGTGTTGGTTAGAGGAGATCATGGTAATCAAAGTAGTATCTACAAACTTTTGCATTCAATTAGAGTGTATAATGATAAGCGAAAGCAGGAAATTTTGGGCAATAGGCATATATGCTAGCACATACCCAAAAGTGAAGGAGAAGCAATAGAAGTACTTGGAAAGCCAAAGGCAAGAATGGGGAGGTAGCTGGTTCATGGGTGGTGACTTTAATGATCTTGTCCATAGAGAGGAGAAAAAAGAAAGGTGCCCAAGAGCCGAGTCTAGCTTTGTGGCATTCAAAGCCTTCATTCATAATATGGAGATGAAGGAGCTAGGCTATGTCGATAGAAGATTTACATGGGCTAGTAATAATGAAGGAGAAGGATTTGTAGACTAGAGATTAGATAGTTTCTTCGGAGTTCCAAATTGGATATTGGAGAATCAAAAAGCCCAAGTGTATCATGTGGAAAGAGTATCTTCTTATCACTCTTTGCTACTTTTAGACATGGCTTCTAATGATCTGAAAGTGCAGAAGAGATTTGTGTTTGACAAAATGTGGATAAAGAAGGAGGAGGTGAAACAAGTAATTGAAAAGGGCGTAGGGTCAAGAAGTAAAAAGAACCCCAATGTATCACATTTGCTTAAAAAATCAAAAAGTGTAGGGGAGAGCTTTTAATAGAGCCACGAACAAGGTTTCAACTTAGCCAAAAAGATCTTGAAGATTAAAGAACAATTGCAAGAGATGAGGAAGCAAGAGGGGGAAAGGGATTGGAATATGTGGAGTCGACTCAAAGCTGAACTTGATGGCGCCTATCAGGAGAAAGAGACATATTGGAAGCAAAAGGCTAGGGTGCAATGGCTGTAAGAAGGGGATAAAAATACCAAATTTTTTCATGCATGCACAGTGAACAGAAGGAGACAGAATTTTGATTAAGACACTAGTGAGTGGCAAGGGCCGGATATGTGAGAAACCGGAGGAGATAAAGAAGGAGATCTTGGAGTTTTATCATCAATTGTTTACCTCTAATACACAATAGTTTCATGAAGGATTGATGGCATCCCCCGGTCTATCACCAAGGCAATGAACCAAAGATTGACTCGGCTAATGGAGGAAGGTGAGATAAAAAATGCTCTATTTCAAATGCAACCAAATAAAGCTCCTGGCCCAGATAGTATGACTCCCATTTTCTTCTAATCTTATTGGAATGGGGTCAAACTGGACATTTGTAATGCAATAAAAAAAAAATCGATAACAAGAAATTTCTTAAATAAATGAACCATACATTAATTAATCTCATCCCAAAGATTAAACATCCCACCTCCATGTCTCACTTCAGACCTATCAGTTTCTATAATGTTGTGTATAAAATTATTTCTAAGATTGTGACTGAAAGACTGAAAATCTGCCTTCATAAATGCATTAATCCTTACTAGGCAGATTTATACCTGAGAGACAGATACTAGACAATTTAGTAGTAGCTCATGAGTGCATACATACTTTATACTCTAAGTATAAAAGAAAAAAAATAAGTTTATGGCATTGAAGTTAGACATGGTCAAGGCCTATGAAAGAGTAGAGTGGAATTTTCTATGTGAGGTGCTTAGAAAAATGGGGTTTGCTAGTACTTTTATCTCTTTGGTTAAGCAGTGCATTAGTTCATCCACTTTCTTTATAAACATAAATGGGGAGAAATGTGGATATATCCAACCATCAAGGGGTTTGAGGCAGAGGGATCCAATATCACCCTATTTGTTCCTAATCGTATTTGAAGCATTTTCGAATATGATTAGGCAAGCAAGTATGAAAGGTGAATATAAGGGAATGAGAGTGTGTAAGAACGAGCCACTAATTACTCACCTTTTGTTTGCAAATGATTCTATATTGTTTTGTGAAGCAGATATTGATCAAGCAAGAAGGGTGAAGACATTGTTGGATAAATTTAGCAGCTACTCCGGTCAGTTGGTCAACTTGGACAAGTCGTCAATCTTTTACAGCAAGAACATGACTAAGGAAAATAATGAGGCAATCTGCCAAACTCTAGATGGGATCAAGAAGCAACAACAGGCTAAGTACTTGTGACTTCTTATACACATAGGGAGGTCGAAGAGAGATGTGTTTGCCTATGTAGTGAAAAGGGTGCAAAAAAGAATCAAGAACTGGAAAAACAAATTCCTTAGTTTGGCAGGGAAAGAAGTTCTCATCAAGGTTGTAATTGATGCTCTGCCAACGTATGTAATGACATGCTTCAAATTGCCAAATATTGCATGTCAGGCAATTGTCTAGCACACAACAAACTTCTGGTGGGGGAAAAGAGAGGAAGGAATGCCCAGAATCCATTGGAAAGCTTGGAGGGACTTGGCTAAGCTAAAAGAAGAAGGGGGACTCGGCTTCAAGAACATACAGATGTTCAATGATTCTTTAATAGCTAAGCAACTTTGGAGTCTAATCATTCAACCTAATTTGCTCATGAGTAAGGTGATGAAAGCCAAGTAATTTCCAAGGAAGGGAGAAAGAGAAAGGAGAGGGGGGATTATGAAGGCTCAAGTGAAGGGCAACACCTCATGGCTATGGAAAAGCTGAATGGGAGCGAGATACATCATCCAAAAAGGAGCAAGATATCAAGTGGGAGATGGGAAGTCTATAAGGATTTGAGATCACCTTTGGCTTCCAGAAAGGCCGAATGCTAAACCCACCCCTATTCCCTCTACTATGGATCAAGTGACTTGGGTCAGTCAACTTATAAATCAGGAAGGGATAGAATGGAATAAGGAATTGATTGGGCAAGTTTTCAACCAATGTGATGCTGAGGATATCCTGACCATTCCAATTAAAAGGGATGGTAGCGGTGACAAACTGATCTGGCAGTTGGAGAAACAAGGGAGCTACACCGCCCAGTCGACTTATAAGAAGGTAATGAGAGATCAATGGTAGCAATTCCAAAGGCCAGAATGCAGCACAAATAGAGGAGCACTGAAAAGAGTATGAAAAACCACCTGGAAAATAGGCACAAAAGGTAAACTGAAGCATTTCCTTTGGAAGTGTTGGCAAGGCATCCTATCGACAAAGGATCAACTGGTGATGCAAGGAATTCAAGAAGATCCTATATGCCAAATGTGTGGGGAGCAAGAAAAAACTTTAGAGCATACACTCTTAAATTGCCGCCGAGCAAGGATGGTATGGAAGCTAGCTCCGATGAAATGGGGAGGTGCGGAACCATATGACAGGAGTTAAAACTGGTGGCAAGATATATATGTGACTCAGTGTATTTTAACCATTAATTACAAGTCCTGTAATTATAGTATACTTACGAGTATCGTCCCACAGGGAGGTGAACAATTACCGGTTAAGAAATATTTATACCTATTATCTAGATCAATATATAAAAGAAAAAGTGGATTTAGTAATAACAAGAATCACGTAAATGCAATATTAATCAAATAAAGAATCAGATAAATAAACTTTAGGACTTGGGATTTCACCAATCATTAATTGTAAATTCCATTCACATAATTATTTTGTGATAAACATTCTCACAACTATTCACCTAATTAAACATTATCCCTTCTCAGGGTATAATATTACTATTCAAATAGTAATTATGGGACTACTTTCGTGACTCCAAAATTACTATGGATGCATAACGAACAAAAGAATACTGTGTTGCAGAAACTGAGAATTTATGATAACTCTATTTTATATAGGGTTTTCTTATTCATTTTGGTTAGAAATTGGCTTGTGTTTTAATTTGTTTTTACATATTTTGGCCAAATTATCCTTTGATTTTATGATTTCCAAGTTTTCTAATATTTTTAGAACTTTTTGAGCTTAATCTTGAATTTTACTTCTAAATTGAGAACAAAGGACTAACCAATTATTTTGTTACTTTATAGCAAAGAAAGCTTATCAAAGCTTGACCAATTTACTTCAACAAAAAGAAAAAGAAGACTCTTGTGATTGCAACTAAAAAAACCAAGAGCCAAGTTGGGAAAAAAGAAAAGAAAGCTGAATACAAATTAGGAAACATGAAAGCCGAACAGCACATAGAGAGAAAGAAGAAGTGAACTGAGCTGCAAACAAATTTGGGAACAACCAAAGAAGAAACCAAACAACAATAGGAAAAGACTTCTTCAGCTGGAAGAAGGAAACAAAGCTCAGTACAATTTAGAAAAGAAGAAATCGGGCAGCAAAACAAGGATAGGAAAGCTACTGAAATTTGGAAACAAAAGTTGGCTGGGATTTGGAAACAAAAAAGGGACCGATTTCAAGTTGAAGACAAACAACAAAACAAAGAAGGATTTGGGTCTGCAGAATTTAGGAAGAAACAGCCCCTCTTTTGCTATATATAAACAACAAAGCCGAGAGGAACAAACGGGCAACCCACTCTTCGGTCCTTTGTATTGTTTTCTTTTTTTCTCATTAGTTTAGGAGTAGTAGTAGCACATCCTTCCTGTTTTTTTTTTCCTTCCTTTAGTTTAGATTCAGTTTTAGCTAGCTTTCTTCTCTGTTTTCTTTTCTTTTCAGAAGTTTAATAAGGATTTCAGCTCTTGTGTCGGTTTTCTTGATTTGACTTTCTTTCTTCTCGGTTTCTTGAGAATCTTGCAGTAGTTTCTCTCGGTTTTCTTAGCGAATTATAGCCAAAGTTCTAGTTTCTTCTTCTTGTTTTTCACACTTTTCTTCTTAAGTTTCGTGTCGGTTTTCTTGACAAGTCGGCTATCCTTCTCGGTTTCTGCGGCATAATTTGATCACCTTCTTCCTACTTTGCCCGACAATTTCAGTCTTTCCTTTTGTTTGGTTAGTTAGTTTAGTTAGTTTATCTTTTGTAGCCGCCAAGCTTGACTTGAGTTGAAAGCAGCAAATTTGTTGTTTTGTTTTTCTTGTGGAAGCTTACGAGTGAAACAAGGGCAGAAACATAATTTTATTTTGTTCATTGACTTCAAGTCTTCAATTTTGTCTTTTCTTGTTTTTCTTTACTTAGTTAAAGTTTAGCAATTTTAGTTTTCTTTTCTTGTCTTTAATTATAGTAGTTTTATTTCTTCTTTTGTTATGAACTTCTAATTGTGCTTTATTTTCAAGGATTAACTATTTTATAGTTTTGTGTTTATTTATTGAATAATAGTTATTTTAATTTTTAGAATTTGGTTTAATTTTAATTATGTCTACTTTTATTTTTGTTGTTAGTTTAAACTTCATTATGTTCTAATTTCTTTTGTTAGAGATTAGATGGATCTTAATCATGAATAATTAATTCTTAAGACTTGTTCATGCAATCTATATTTCAATTATGAGTTTAATATCATGTTCTTAATGCTTTTAGGTGATTGATCACCACTTAATTGATTTTTGATGCTTGTTTGATACCGTGTGGAGATGACATGCATGTGCTCATGTGATATTAAACCGTGAATTCAATTTAGACGGTAATAATCTAGGTTGTTCATGTGGTTTCGTTAGTAGAACTAAGTCGTGGCTACTTAGATTGAATCCGGGAATTTCCATAGTTCCTAATGCATTTAGAAATCTAAATTCACCTAGACCAAGTGTGAGTTGATTTTAATCTAAATAGAGTTATTAGACCGATGTCGGCTATTAATTTACATTAGGGAAATTTCACCATCATAAATTGGAATTTACTTTAATTGCATGACAAGTCAAGAGAGTTAATTAGGATTGATTAAGTGAAATCGAAGTCTCTAACATCTTATTTGTTGCTCTTATCAATTGTTATTAATTTTTCCTTCTTTAGTTTAATTTGCCATAAAACAATTTAATTGGCTAGCTTGTTGTTGAATTAATCATATTGGTAAGTAATTGGTTAGTTTTAAACAATCCTCATGGGAACGATACTCTACTTATCACTTTATTACTTCTTGATATTGTACGCTTGCAATTCACCGAACAATTTACTATCGTAATTCACAATTTAAATCTGAAGAATTCACGAACTAATATTTGATGTCAGCTGTCGCCTCTTCATCAAATACCTTAAACATGCAAATGGTGATCAAGCACTTACAAGAAATAATACCAAATAAATC
Organism: Gynochthodes officinalis; assembly: GCA_020080225.1. Classification (NCBI taxonomy): domain Eukaryota; kingdom Viridiplantae; phylum Streptophyta; class Magnoliopsida; order Gentianales; family Rubiaceae; genus Gynochthodes; species Gynochthodes officinalis. Next base: position 34,640,297 of record CM034619.1, on the reverse strand, counting down.
AGATGTTGGATAATACCACAATTATATGAATGAAAATTACGTAATGATAGTTACATCCCTGTCCTAAAGAAAATAACTTCAGCCACTCAACATGGCTTCCATGAAAATTAAATCTAGACTATCTCTATACTCTATCCTGTGTTGTTAACTGATGCTAGTCTTCTCTATTTATACTTGTCCTGGTTCCTAAAGACTAAGAGTTAATATCGTGTAAAACTCTTCTGACTGATCTTGAATGATCTAATTTGCATAATCTTTTCTTTTTCCGTAATTGGCCTGCCAACTTACTCCATGCTATGGCATTACAAGTTACACGCCATGGCATAATCAACCAACGTCCCTTTCTTTTCTCCACCAAAATCGTAACTTTTTGATGCAAACAAATCTTTCCGGTCCTTATCTTTCTCCAAGCAGTTTCCTTCCTACACAATTGCAAATCAAGCTAGATAAGGCTAAATTTCCCAATAATTGGATAAGATAACAAGAATATCTTAACTTAGGAATTATCATTTAATTCACTTATCAAAATACCCCCAACTTAAGCAATTGCTTGTCCTCAAGCAAAGAAAATAAATATCTGAAATTATCTGTTATATTAAATCTCAGAGATTTCAACCGATACCCATAGTGAATTTAAAACACCATATTCATGAGTAAGACCAATCAAAAGAGCAACCTAAACCTGTTTAACATCACCAGAGTGTGTGTGTGCTATGGATCACGTCTCATCATTCCAGATTAAAGCCAATTGCATAAAACAAATATCTTCAATCCTTTATATATAAAAACAACCAACTCAATTTGGATCAGGTAGGACTTTTAGCTTGTAATGTTAGGCTCAGGATTGGCTATCAAAGAAGGGAAAAGGATATAAAATCAAATAAAAGAGTTTAAGTCTTGTAAGCACATTGGACAGATAATCTTTAAATTGTAGCACCTATAATCACAACCCCCAACTTATTGTAGCTCTAGTCCTTTTTTGACATTGTACACAAAGCAAGCCTCATATCAGCATTCCTTGAGTCTGAATAATTTCTCTTCATTTTTTCTTTTCTTCTTTCTTTTTTTTTCTTTTTTTTCTTTCTTTTTTTTTTCTTTGATGTACCACATACTATACAGCAATAAACGCAAAATTATTCATAACAGAATAAGAACTCCTTCAACGGATGCAGTGGACTTTTCTTGTAAGCCCATAACCTATCCCTTCTTCTACCCACTTTTAACTTGTACCTCACATTAGAATCCGTGTCTCCCTCTTTCCCTTGTATCATGTATACCAAGGTGCAATTAAACTCTTTTTAAGGGATTTTTAGAAGGATGAAAATTATCATGAATAAGGGCTATAAGGTAGTAAATGAGGTATGAAAAAAATAATCTTGAATGGTGGTTCTTTCCATTCTATCATCTAGGCTCAAATCAGGTTCAAGGGATAAGATACACAACCGAGTTAGCTGGAAAGGTTCAAACGGTCAAAGAACTGCCTATGACCTTCATCTCCAAATCAAATCTAATTGTTGCATTCAAAAGGATAAAAACCTTTGGTTTATACAGACTTTTCACATAGAACAATTGACTGATCACAGTTGTGTTCAAAAGATTTTCTAGTCATGTTAAACAGAGTAAAAGTCACATCAAAAGATTGAGTTACACACTTCTCAGAGCATTTTTATATCCCCATGAACTTTAGGTTTATACCAATCTCATCATAGATCATAACAACTAATTCCAGCATAAAATACCTTTTTACTTTTGTTCATTTTCGCTCTTTTTTTTTTCTTTCTTTTTCAAAAACTAACACAAAAGTGACAAAACTAACACAAAAATGAAGTAAACATAAAAGTACTTAAACAAACACAAAAGTACTCCCCCCCAACTGAATTAAACATTGTCCCCAATGTTTCAAAATCAAGAAAACTGTCAAATATCAAATAGATAGAAGGAGGACTTCCTCTATCTCGAGTTAAGCAGAATTATCACTCATATCGCTGTCCTTGTGTGGGAAAGTAGGTAATGGTGGTAACACAATAGGATTATCTCCTTGTCTCTGCGCAAGCTGAACCAAGGAGTGGTGGAGTATTTCGTTGGTTTGCCTTTGGTACTCAAACAGCTCCTCCATCCTGCGTTGATGATCAAGAAAGTTAGTTTGGGATGTTGTAATATGATCATGTACCATTTTTTCTAACTACTCCAGTTTCTGCCCAATGCTTTGCCTTCGTGGAGGAGAAGGTGGTTGTTCATATTCCTCATCGGGTCCAAACCCACTCTGCGAATCCTTCATGGCATAAAAAGCTCTAGCATCGAAACTCCCTTTCGCAGGTAGCAATGGTTCATCCGCATTCCAAGGAACACCTGCTTCCTTACACAGACAAGTAATGAGATTGGGACATACAAAAGCTAAACCTTCATCCTTAATGCAGTATGAAATGGCCTCATGTATTACTTTACCGATGTCAATAGGAATATCATTAATAATGGCAAAAATCAAAGCTGCTCTATTCCTATGGACTGAACTTAAATGAGACGCAGGCATTAATGTGGCAGAAATAAAATAAAGCCATGCGCGTGGATAAGCGGCCAAGTGTTTGGTAGGAAAGACAGAAACATCTCCTGATAATTTACAATACTTCCACGTGGTTGCTTCCTTGCAAAGATCACTGATGACGTCTGTCCAATCAACATGATTATCTAAGAATTCATGGAAATCATCAAATTCAGTTAGTTTAGGCAACTCATAAAATCTGTTAATAGCCATACTACTGAAACAAACTTGTTTCCCCCTAACAAAGACAGTATCAGTAACCCCGTCCTCTTTGGCATTAGCATAAAATTCCATTACTAAAGGTAAACTAGCAGGTGCAGGTTGAGCACATAATTTTCCCAATGTCTTTTTTGAATTTCCTCATTGATAGGTCCAGGAACATTCAAACCTCTCTCAGGAATAGCCATACGTTTGTTATTATAAGTCTTGTACCTATTGGCAGCTTGTCTACTCACAAAATTTGAGGAATGAATTTGTTGTCCCGCTCTAGTTCTTTTCTTGGGCGGCATTTTCAAATTGTGGGTATTATGTAATACACGGCTAGGAATTTAAACAATATGGAACGAAGTTAAGCAAGAACGAGGAACCCAAAACTCAGATAAATAAGTAATACTCAGCAAAAGCATACAAGTTAACCGCAGTCACAGAAGTAATCCAAAACAGAGTATTACTTGGCAGGATGAAAAATTCAAACCAGAATTTTGAGGAATGGAGGGGTGAAACTCAGCGGCGGATGGGTGATGACGGCGACGTGGATCGGCAGGGCGCAAGGCAACAGTCGGCGGCGAGGAGGTGCGACAGACGTGGATTGGCAGGGCGCGAGATCAGAGCAGCGATTGGACGATTACTGAGAGAAAAACAAAAACAAAGAAAAAGAAAATTTTTTGTTTTTTGAATTAGCAACCATGGCTCTATTAGAAACCGTGGCTCTAACCTGATATATACTAATCTATTATTTCTCTCTCTCTCTCTCTCTCTCTCTCTCTTTTATTTTATTTTATTTTAATAATATAATATAATCGCCGCAGCGCTTAACCAATCGCTGCGGCGGTTAAAACTTTCTGTTCAACCATTGTCCTGGCAAATATTTTGAAGTGCGTCATGCCATAGCACTCAAAATGACATGCCATGGCATTGAAAAGAAATTTGTCCCTCATCTACGGCTGACTCTCCTTTATCCAGTGTCTGCTTCCAGTCTTCAAAAACATGTAAAACAAAAACAAAGAAAACTTTATTATCTTAAATTAGATATTAAAATAAGATGGAAATAAATAATAAAACAACAAAGTGCTTGTTTATAGTCTTTAGCTCGAATTTTCATTAGTTAGTTTGTTTGTGGACTGGACAAGGAGTATGAAACTCCATTTGGTACGGATTGTCCTTCAAAATAATGCTTCAATCTTTGGCTATTAACCTTGAATACCCCAATCCTCTCACTGTGAATTTCAACTGCACCATAGGGAAAGACTTTTGTGATTATGAATGGTCCTGACCATTTAGATCTCAGCTTACCTGGGAATAATTTCAGTCTTGAATTAAACAGTAGCACCTTCTGTCCTACTTCAAAAGCTTTCCTCTTGATGTGCTTATCATGCCACAACTTAATCTTTTCCTTATAAATTCGGTTATTCTCATAAGCATCTAATCTAAACTCCTCAAGTTCACTAAGTTGAAGCAACCTCATATTTCCAGCAGCCTTCAAGTCCATATTTAACTCCTTAACAGCCCAATAAGATTTGTGCTCTACCTCAACGGGCAGATGACAGGATTTCCCAAATACTAGCCTATAAGGTGACATTCTCAAGTTTGTCTTGAATGCAGTCCTATATGCCCAGAGTGCATCATCCAGTTTGGCTGCCCAATCCTTGCGTGAACTTCCCACAGTCTTCTCTAAAATCCTTTTCAACTCACAGTTGGCCAGCTCTACTTGCCCATTAGCTTGTGGGTGATATGCCAAGGCAATTCTATGAGTGACACCATATTTTCTAAGCAGTCCCTCCAATGATTTGTTGCAGAAATGTGTCCCTTCATCACTTATGATGGCCCTAGGAATGCCAAATCTAGAAAAAATATTCTTCTTGATGAACTTCATGACCACTTTGGAGTCATTAGTTTAAGTGGCTATTGCTTCCACCCATTTGGAAACATAATCTACTGCAACTAAAATATAATTATGACCATAAGAGGATGGGAATGGACCCATAAAATCTATGCCCTAGACGTCAAACAATTCAACTTCAAAAATATTATTCAAAGGCATTTCATCACGTTTGGAAATATTACCTCCCCTTTGGCATTTATCACAAGAGATTACATAATTCCTTGCATCTTTATACATTGAAGGCCAATAAAATCCAGATTGCCATACCTTAGCCACTGTTTTTGATGAGCTAAAATGTCCTCCACATTCCAAAGAATGACAGTGGCTTAATATGTCCTGGACATCCTCTTGAGGTACACATCTCCTTATCATCCCATCTGCACAAAACTTAGAAAGTAAAGGTTCCTCCCAAAAATAGTGTTTAGCCTCCCAGAACAATTTTTTTCTTTGTTGATAGCTGAAATCTGCAGGCACAATTCCACTTACTAAATAATTAACTAAATCTGCATACCAGGGTAACATGGAATATGCTAACAGTTTTTTATCAGGAAAATTCTCATTAATAGGCAATTGTGATTCCTTATTATTATCCTCTAATCTAGAAAGATGATCAGCTACTGCATTCTCTAATCCCTTTTTATCTTTAATTTCTAGATCGAATTCCTGTAACAACAAGATCCACCGAATCAATCTACGCTTAGCATCTTTCTTTGCCAACAAGTATTTGATGGCGGAGTGATCTGTGAATACAATCACCTTGGAACCTACAAGATAAGAACGAAATTTATCAACCGCAAAAACAATAGCAAGTAGCTCTTTTTCAGTGGTTGCATAATTTATTTGTGCATCATTTAACATTCTACTAGCATAGTAGATCACATGCAACTTATTATCCTTCCTTTGTCCTAATACTGCACCTACAGCAAAATTGCTAGCGTCACACATTAGTTCAAAAGGTAAATTCCAATCGGGTGCAGCCATAATAGGTGCAGAAATCAAAGCATGCTTCAATTTATTAAATGACTCTAAACAGCTAGAATCGAAATAAAAATCCACATCTTTATTTAGCAAGTTACACAGCGGCTTTGCTATTTTTGAAAAATCTTTTATAAAACGTCTGTAAAAACTAGCATGTCCTAAAAAACTTCTCACTCCCTTAAAAGACGTAGGTGGAGGTAATTTCTCAATGATTCCAACTTTTGCACGATCCACCTCAATTCCCTTTGCTGAAACTTTATGTCTAAGAACAATCCCTTCCGTTACCATAAAATGACATTTCTCCCAATTTAACACCAGATTCGTTTATTCACATCGCTGCAAAACTTGAGATAAGTTAGCTAAGCAGTTATCAAAAGAAGAACCAAAAACAGAGAAATCATCCATAAATATTTCTAAAATTTTTTCAACATAATCTGAAAATATAGCCATCATGCAACGTTGAAAAGTAGCGGGAGCATTACACAATCCGAAGGGCATTCTGCGAAAAGCAAATGTACCATATAGACATGTAAATGTTGTTTTTTCTTGGTCCTTAGGTGCTATATGAATTTGATTATATCCTGAGTACCCATCTAAGAAACAATAAAATGCATAACCAGCCAGTTTTTCCAAAATTTGCTCAAGAAAAGTTAAAGGACAATGATCCTTTCCAGTAGCTTTATTTAACTTCCTGTGGTCTATACAGACTCTCCATCCAGTCATTGTTCTTGTGGGCAGTAATTCATTATGTTCATTTAGCACCACTGTGATCCCTCCCTTCTTTGGTACCACCTGTACTGGACTAATCCATAAACTGTCAGAAATGGGATAAATTATTCCAGCATCCAATAATTTTAAAATTTCTAATCTTACTACTTCCTTCGTGTTTGGATTCAGTCTTCTTTGATTTTCCACAATGGGTTTATAATTATCCTCCATTAGGATCCTATGCATACAGAATGAAGGGCTAATTCCCTTGAAATCACTTATAGACCAACCTATAGCCTTTTTCTTGGACCTCAACACACGCAATAATTTTTCCAATTGTAAGTCAGTCAAGTATGCATTTACTATCACAGGTAATTTTTGATTATCATCTAAAAATACATACTTCAAATGGGAAGGTAAAGGTTTTAACTCAATACCTGTAAGTTGATTATTGGTTGAAGACGGTAATAACTTATCTTTATTTAATTCTTCAACATGAATTTTACCTTGTTGATTGGGACTGAATTCGGTCCCTTCCAATGCACTTGCCACCAATGAAATCTCTTCATCCTCATCCTTTATAGTTCCTGTAGTAACCAAGCACTCCTCCAAAGGATCCTTTGGTTTGTCAAATTTAACAAACTCATCGGTAAGCTTAGTAAAAACATCCACACAGTAAACATGATCGGTAAAAGATGGATATTTGCAAGATTTAAAGACATTGAATTCTACCTGCTCATCACCAATACTAAAAGTTAGTTTACCGTGCTTCACATCAATAACTGCATCAGCTGTGGTTAAAAAGGGTCTTCCCAAAATGATTGGAATGTCAACGTCTTCATCTATTTCTAACACTACAAAATTTGTAAGAATAAAGAAATTATTGACTTTGACAAGTACGCTTTCCAAAATTCCCACTGGATGTGTTAAAGACCTGTCAGCCAATTGTAAAGTAACATTAGTAGGTTGCAACTCCTTCAATCCTAATTTTTCTAAAACAGATAAAGGCATTAAAGAAACACTAGCTCCTAAGTCACGTAATCCCTTAGAAAAATTTATTTCACCAATGGTACAAGGAATAGAAAAACTCCCTGGGTCTTTGAGCTTTTGAGGTAATTTATTTTGAATCAGAGCACTTGTTTCCTCAGTCAAAGGTATTGTCTCAAAATCTTCCAGCTTCCTCTTGTTAGACATGATTTCCTTTAAAAATTTAGGATATGCAGGGATTTGAGCAAGAGCATCAGCAAAAGGTATGTTGATGTGTAACTGCTTGAACACTTGAACAAATTTTTGGAATTGCTTGTCATCTCTAAATTTCTTCAACCTTTGAGGAAATGGTATTGGTGGAACATAAGGTTCAGGTTCCTTCACTGCTATAGGAGCTTCCCTCGAGTGTTCTCCCCCAACCTCAGATTCTTTCTCTATTAACTTTTCATCTTTTCCCATTGTCACCAATTCCTCTTCTTGTTCTTTCTTCTTCTCTTCACCCAACTGCCTCCCGCTGCGCAATGTTATTGCTTTGCACTGCTCCTTGAGATTTATTTCCGGCATGCTAGGTAGCTTCCCTTTGTCTCTAGCATTCACCGAATTGGCTATCTGGCCTATCTGAAATTCCAGATTTTTATTTACTGCGACAACTTGATCCAATTTTGCTTCTAATTTTTCAAAAATGTCTGAAGTGGCACCGGTCAACTTTTCAATTGCTACTTCCCATGATGGTTTTACCTCAGCTTGATGTGGCCTTGGCTGAAATCCTGCTGGGTTGAATTGTCTCATGTTACTGCTTCCGGCAGTATTCTGATTTGTCCATGAAAAGTTCGGGTGATTCCTCCAACCTGGATTATATGTGTTGGAATATGGGTTGTGCTGCTGTGGCCTGTTAAAATTTTGAGCCAATTGTGCATTTTCTACCTGCAAACACTCGGCAGTGGTGTGAGATCCTTCACAATTTTCACAGCATAAAATAGAATTGGAAATGACATTTGCACTGCTTAATTTTTCAAACATATTAGTTAATGAATCAATTTTAGCACTTAACAAGTCTACTTTATCTACTTCATAAATTCCAGCCACTTTTCTTTGTTGATTTTTTTCATTAGACCACTGAAAATTATTTGAAGACATTTCCTCCAAAGAAATTATATGCTTCCTCCGTGACTTACCCATTAAAGTGCCACTGCAATGTGCATCACGTAAGTTTTAATAGATTGGTTCAATCCATTATAAAAGGTTTGTAAAATTAGCCACGTAGGGAGACCATGGTGAGGACATATTCTTTGCAGTTCTTTATATCTTTCCCATGCCTCATATAATGATTCATTATCTAACTGTCTAAAACCGGCAATGTCATTTCGTAACTTAGCAGTTTTACCAGGAGGAAAATATTTATTCAAGAATGCTTGGGATAAACCTGCCCAAGTGGTAAAAGTACCAGACGGAAAAGAAGTGAGCCAAGCCTTGGCTTTATCCTTTAGTGAAAAAGAAAATAACCTTAGTCTAATGGCATCATCAGTTACCCCATTCATTTTTATGGTATCACAAATTTTCAGAAAATTTGAAAAATGAATATTTGGATCCTCAAATAATTCTCCTCCGAATTGAATTTGCTGAACCATATGAATAAGTGCAGGTTTTAATTCAAAATTATTAGCGTTTACCACAAGTCTTGTAATACTTGCACGTGCTCCCTCAGGTGTAGGCATAGCATAATCACGTAACAGTACTCTTGTAGGATTTGGATTATCTTCTGCCATTTTGAGAGCTTCCTTCCTTTGTTTGGTTTCTTTGGTTAATGCCCTGCAGGTCTTTTCTATCTCAGGATTGTACGGTAGTAACTCACGTGTTCTCCTGGGCATAAAACACAGCAATAATTACTTACCAACAGTAAACTTAATAAAATACAATCTAAATTAATAGGAAAAATATTACTAATTTGATATTGTATACGCCTCCTTGGCAACGGGGCCAAAATTTGACTCAGTGTATTTTAACCACTAATTACAAGTCCTGTAATCATAGTATACTTACGAGTATCGTCCCATAGGGAGGTGAACAATTACCGGTTAAGAAATATTTATACCTATTATCTAGATCAATATATAAAAGAAAAAGTGGATTTAGTAATAACAAGAATCACGTAAATGCAATATTAATCAAATAAAGAATCAGATAAATAAACTTTAGGACTTGGGATTTCACCAATCATTAACTGTAAATTCCATTCACATAATTATTTTGTGATAAACATCCTCACAACTATTCACCTAATTAAACATTATCCCTTCTCAGGGTATAATATTACTATTCAAATAGTAATTATGGGACTACTTTCGTGGCTCCAAAATTACTATGGATGCATGACGAACAAAAGAATACTGTGTTGCAGAAACTGAGAATTTACTATCGTAATTCACAATTTAAGTCTGAAGAATTCACGAACTAATATTTGATGTCAGCTGTCGCCTCTTCATCAAATACCTTAAACATGCAAATGGTGATCAAGCACTTACAAGAAATAATACCAAATAAATCAGATGTTGGATAATACCACAATTATATGAATGAAAATTACGTAATTATGGTTACATCCCTGTCCTAAAGAAAATAACTTCAGCCACTCAACATGGCTTCTATGAAAATTAAATCTAGACTATCTCTATACTCTATTCTGTGTTGTTAACTGATGCTAGTCTCCTCTATTTATACTTGTGCAGGTCCCTAAAGACTAAGAGTTAATATCGTGTAAAACTCTTCTGACTGATCTTGAATGATCTGATTTGCATAATCTTTTCCTTTTCCGTAATTGGCCTGCCAACTTACTCCATGCTATGGCATTACAAGTTACACGCCATGGCATAATCAACCAACGTCCCTTTCTTTTCTCCACCAAAATCGTAACTTTTTAATGCAAACAAATCTTTCCGGTCCTTATCTTTCTCCAAGCAGTTTCCTTCATACACAATTGCAAATCAAGCTAGATAAGGCTAAATTTCCCAATAATTGGATAAGATAACAAGAATATCTTAACTTAGGAATTATCATTTAATTCACTTATCAATATGCAGAAGAGAAAAGAGAGAGTTGGTAAGATAAAGCACAGTTGACTATATATATATATTATGGATGCTCTAGAAGACAAGGAATCGTTGGCAATTTCAGAAAGAATGGAGAGAAGAGAAATTTGCAGTGGATATAGCGATGAACGAATGGTTAGAGTTCAAGACAGCTAGTAAAAAGGAAAGAGAACTTCAACCAAGCATGAATAGATGAGAAAGAAGGAAATAGGGGGCTAGGAGCATACAAGGAGTCTCAGTGGTGCCTATAACATAGAGAAGTCAGGGAGTAGTAGAAGCAAGAGTGGGTGGGATCTCCAATGATTAGAGATGTGTTGGTTTACGTAACATTCTTTTGTTTTGAGCCTTGTGGATAACTAGATATACTGATAAGGAACTAAGGATTAGGAAGTTAGGAAGGTGGAGACCTCTTTGTTTTGAGCCTTGGACTTGAACTGAGTACCAAGGAAGTAGTAGCCAATAGGTATTTTATAAATGATGATATTTTTGCAAGTAAATACAACTAACGTTTTAAGTTTTTTTTTAAAAAAATGGAAGTGGACTTGCTGAAATCAATTCTAGAAAGACTTTGGATTGGAGTTGGTGATGCGGATGATTTTTGTCAAAATGTTGAATCGGAGAACTTGCCGTTTTACTGTGGGTATTGCTGGCAGCTGGGACATAGTGAGACAGAATGTCATGTAAAAAATTCTAAACTACATGCAGTAGTGAAAGAAAATTTGTATTAAAGGAATATATTCTAGAGAATATATTCTTACTATTTACCTTTTTAAAGATGGGAATCTTGTCCCACCAATGTTTCCCACTTTCGTTGTTTGTGCTTCACCGAACCTCTATAAAAGGAGGTTCTCTCTCTAATGTAAATTAAGTTTGGAAGAGAATAAAAACTTGGCTTCTTTATTCCATGGCTTTCTAAACAGTTTTCCTCTTCGAAAGTTTCTGAAGAGTCCCGATAAGTTTGTTTAAGATATGTATTCCATTAAAGCATAGAGTATGCTCTATACTTGTCTCATATGAGGATCCTGTACATCAAAAATATGTTACTTAGTTAATCAGTTTGCTACGATCGTTGCTGTAGTTTGAGTCAATAAATCTTAATGGTTGCCATCTCGTCCAGGAGGGACTTTAGGAAAGGTCAGTGTAAGGACGAGAAAAAGGAATCTGATGTGTCTTCTGGTTATCAGAATGAGGAGTGCGCATTAGACTTCTCAGATCCCTTCCGGTAGGCCTTCCATGGAAGAAGTGGTGCAAATACTGCAAGTCATCAAGTCATCCGGCCCACAAAAGGAATAATCATTCCAAGATGATCAATGATGATGGAGCAATTTTTAAACTTTTTTACAACTTGTACCCTGCCACCTATTTTTCTATGATTTTCCTTTCTTTGATGATGTTATTTTAATTTCTTCTCTGCACTTCGAAGTAATTTAGTGCATTTTTCCTGCTTAGATTAGAGATGGCAATCCAATTAATACTTCTGCTTTCTCAATCTCCTGTTTAGTTTCTTGATTTGTCCTGCGAATTAGTATAAACATGCCTTCACATGGTAGAGAACCCCACCATTCAAAGGTCACCGAGGGAATTAGAACTAAAATGGCAAAAAACACAACCTACAGTAATAAGAAGGGACATCCCAAAATAATTAAAATTGTAAATCAACCATTACTAAAATTTTACATCCAAAATTTTTTCTAATCTAAATTAGGCAATGAAAACTGACATCCAAACACTGATACATCATCTGCAGGAATATAAGACCAGAAGCCAAAGGCCTCAAAACAATACAAGTTAAAGGAGCATGCGCTTCCGCTCCAAAAAACAGTTCAAGGTAAGATCCTTGCTGACTGCTGAAGATACAACTTTAAAGTCACATTGCAAACGATACACATCAGCAATAAATTTATCTTCCTGCCCCAGCTAGCTCCTTCTCAAGTTCTCAATAAGCAGAAATTCAGCTCTCATGCAGTGCCTTCATCAAGGATACCCTGCTGAAGCTTTGTCCCACAACTCTGCAAATCATAAGTAAAAATGATATTAGCTTATCTCTTTGCAGAATTAATCAGAAACAAAGAAATAGAAGGAACATTCAATAAGCATATTAAAAGACAAGTTACTAAAAAATTAAGTAAAAATAATCAGAGGGAGCTCAACCATGAAGAATTTTTTTTTTTTTTTTTTGGTGGGGGGGGGGGCTAAGAAATGCCAAGCATCACATTTTCCAAAATTACAAAACATATCAAGATATTAAGATATGCAACTATAATGATCTAACAACTTCCTAAGCAGACAAATTGCATGGCCATACCCAGTACTTCCAACAAGTCGAAATGTTAAACTCATAATCAATCAAGAGAAGAAGGAATCCCACCAAAAAAAATCACATTGAACCAATAAGGAAATTAGGATTGAACAGGATCAGATGTTGCGTGGAGGTTAGAGTTGCTGCAATGTCCTTGAGCTAAGCAGTTCAAACAATTACAAACTGCTCAAAGACCTTAATAGTTAAACATGAAGGCAAAACAACCACCGAAAAAAGAAAGGGTGAGAGATCAATTTTGTCTACGAGATCTGGGAGCTGGAGTACCAGTAAACTCTCACAAGTATGTATTTTCTAAACCACATTCTCATACACGTCTATTAATGGTGGATTAAGGTTCTTTTGCTCACTAAAAAAGTATGAAACCTGCCATCCATTCTAGAAGTGCATGCTCTTGCAGAAAAAGTACAAAGTTCTACTCAGACATTTCAAATCATCGAAACAGGCCAAATTCTCAGGTCTAAGATAGTCATAAGCCAAAAATAATTAAAAAAAAAACCAGAACTATTTCAATTTAATAATATCAGACTGTTTATTTTATTGGTCTGAAATTTACATACCCATTAATTTGGTTGCAATAAGTTGCAACTTGATTTGTTATGAGAAAGCTATCCAACCGTGATGGCTCAGGAATTGGCTTAAACACGGGGTTCGAAGGATCTTCTTCAGGTAATGGCTCTTCCCCTGCAGCCCTACGAGCCATATTCTCAGCTCTGAACAAAAAGACATCAAATGTGAACATTATTACACATAAAGAATTGCTATTGAAGCCAAAAAAACATTGATTGTCGGACAGCCCAGCACACAATAAATTTGCTTGGAGCACATTCAAACACAAATAACCCACCAATAAACTTTTTATGGCTCTTCTTTCATTCTTCAAGGGCCTTTTATATGTCTTGCGGCCACAAATAAACTTATACCCAATTGTAACCCTATTGTATTCTTAAAGTTTATCATCATTCTAAATTGCATCTAATTCCACCTAAGAAAGTCCTGTGTAATTGCAGGAGCTGTTAACAAGTCATTCTCCGATCACAAATTAACAAAACCAAAATGCTTCACATACAAAATAAAATCACCAAGCATCTGTAAGCAAAATGTTCAAATACTTCAAGAAATTATACCCAAAAAATTTACCTTCTTTTCTGAAGCCATGCTTGCTGTTGAGATTGTTGGCGTGACAGATTACGGTAGTAAAATTGAAACTGTAGGAAAAATGGCAATCTCAGCATTTAACAATCAATCAGGCAAATACAATAACAGAGCACAAAAAGAGCAGAAAAACTGACCTTTTGCTGTTCCATTGACAAATCATCCATACATTCAATCAAAAATTCCATATTCCTCTCCAAATATGGATGGGTTGACAACTGTAGTCTATCATAATCACACTACCAGACAATGGGAAAGTAAGAAATCAGGTAAGAGTAACTTAGAATACTTCAACATAACCAAACCACAAACATATATTACCTGGGTAACAGGAGTATCAGGCTCAAGTTCAGTCATGAAAGCACTGATCAGAGCAGAATTTGAAACCTTTATCTGTCAAATATAGAAAAATCAGTCAAAAACCCACCACTCTAAAAGGGAAAAATCCATTCAGAAACTCGTCCAACAAATCAAATCATTTAACTGAAATTATGTAGTCTAATCATGAAACTGCACAAAATGGAAAGAAGAGAGTGGAAAGCTGAAGAAGAAAAGAAATATTAAAAAAAAAACAAAGATTACATAAACATCAATGTAATTGTAAATAACATGTACTTAAGAGCACTAAATAAAGAGAACAAGGTAAAAATGATTAAGAGCATATATGCGTGACATGGTGGCTTCCCAGCCAATAGATACAGAAAATCACTATGTTCAATTATCAGAGTCGGGGTTATCAAACTTGTAACAAGGAAATCTATCAGAATTAAAAAAAAATGTCACTAAGGCCAATTACAAAGACCAAAGAAATATAGCTTCATCATGAGACGAATATTATGTCAATATTTAACTGTACAGTAATATGAGAATGAGAATAATTATGAACACTAAAGAAAGATTGGGGTACTCAAATGCTTACAGGGATCTCTTCAAAGATATCAACCCATGAAAGGTTCCTCTCTCTCAACCTAGCAGAAAAAATATATGGAGAAAGTTAGGGTGACTTATTCTGTTATTTTCCAGTAAAACTTCAAGTAAAGTAAACACAGGTAACTCATACTGCTCTCCAGTAACATTGTTGTTGCGATAAAGTTCCATGAAAGAATCAGAAAGCTTCAAGGCCTTCAAAGCCAAGACACCTTGGTTTGACCTAGACGGATCATATATAATACAGACACACCGTCTTATATTTTCCTGCAATCACAAATTTGTTCAAGTCAACCACATGCAAAACTAGTCACTAAACTAGTTACTGGGTAAGGAAACATTGTATTACTCTGTCTGTCCACTAAACTAGTCACTTTTGAAACTTTTTAAGTCTGGACTAACTTTACTGTAAATCAACAATTCAAATAACTTAAGCTCCTGACCAAGTACTCAACAGAGTAAAAAATATAGAGATTTGAAATATTCAGGGGAAAAAAAGTACATAAAAGATATAGCTACAAAAATACAGTAATTATTCTTGAGTGGTAGATGGAGTTAAGAGCTAAATATTAAAAAAATATTATAACATGAAGGATTGAAATTTCATATAAATTAAAATTTTGACTTTAAGAATTTTGCAAATTAGATAACTCTCCAATTTCCCTAAATGCTTTGAATATAGAAAAGTCTCTCACAAGAATTAATATCACTGGGAGGCATAACTTTGAAACGAGACAATCTCAGAGCTTATTTCCATGTAGCAAATGCCTTGAAACATTATTCAAAGAGAGATTAAAAGGTAGCATCAAAGAGTTGTGACCAATTATTTCTTAAATGTATGGTAAATGAACTCAGTATTTTACAAATACCCAAAATCCAAAAGCGGTAGTGGAGTGGAGGACATTACCTGATAATTCATGAAGGTTTCAATCAATTCCACTGTCTGAAAGGAACCATATAAAGTGGATTGGTACCTGGAGACATGTATTAAAAAAAAATGGGGACATCAAAATTGGGGGTAACTATCAACAATATTGAAGACCCGAATGACTTCCTGAGACAGCTAATGAATAACTAACAAGCAGATAGAGTTTTTGAGATCCTGTTTTGTCCATGAGACAAAAACTAAATGAGCACATACATAACAAATTAACACCAAATAATAACTCAATAAAGGGGGAAAAAAATTAAAGATTAGTGTACATGAATAAGTATTATAATTGTTCTGTTACTGTACTAGTCAAATATATTTGATAAACTTAATTATAATGGGTAGATGTATTGCTGAAGGAATACGTGGTGTTTGCGTCTCCAGCCTCAAGAAAGGTAAAAAAAGTAAATTAACACAAACAACAGAGACAAAATCTTCTAAGATGGATTAGGTCGAGTTTCAGATGATTATTTGCCTACTAAAATTATTAAAAGATGAATAGCATTACAGCTTTTATTTGTAATCTTCTTTTTCTTTTTTACTTATTGGCTACTCCAAACTAACTCAGCAAGGAATGATTCTTTTCACAGCCAGTGAAAGAACAGCTATATTAACAAATAACATGATACAGAAAGGTGGATTCTCTTAAATTTCAATGAGTCATTCCAATTCACCCAATTAATATAATAAGAAAGCCTATTAAACTGAACACTTACCATCCAACAGTGTTGTTGTCAACATTAACCTCTCTCAAGCATCTCATCATTTCAAGCTGATAATTAGCACCTTCTGCTTCAATCTCTTCATCCTCCTCCCTTATCTAAAATCAAATATCATGAACATGCAACACATCATTATAATAAATTGAACAAGCCAAAAATTAACGAGTAGCTTTGAACATGTGAAACAACAGAAAAAAAAAGAGGAGAAAATACAAACAAACATTGGCCTTCCATACCGGGAAGGGGAAACAATTGGTGACTTCGAGGACACTACCAACATCCAACCCAAGAAGCTGCCCGGTAACCAAAGCTGGCGAAAACTCCTTACAATGCTTTATTATTTTCAAAACAACCTGATGAAGAAAATCAGAAATAGATAAACAGCTATAAAACTCCAACATTCATGTAAAGCCCTAATATTAATGATAGGTTTACCAGAAAAATCTCAAGAATGAAAGAAAAATATATGATTAAATTTAACAAAGAAAGAGCCTTAATTCGTCTGGAACTAAAAATATATGGAATTTTAATTTTAAAAAATTAAGAGAGAGAGAGAGGGAGAGAGGGAGAGAGGAAATTAGAAGCCCCTTGTATCAGCATCCTTATATTGTACATAATTCACAAAAAACTGTTCCATTACCTAGCACTCTAGCTCTATGGTGAAGCTTGCTAACGTTTCCAAAATCAAAAGGTTGCTACATGTTAAAAAATTAAGACAAAATAACACAAATTAATGAATGAAAAGAAAAAAAAAAACACAACTAATTTCAATTCTTCAAAACCAAAAACTTGAATTTCAAGATTGTGCAAATTTAACTCATTCAAAGCTCCAAATTTTAGCATCATTCACTCGCAAGCTAAATATATTCAGTACAAACCCAAAAGCCTTCTTGTTCTTATACCATTTCAATTGAATTCAACCAAGACAAGCATACACAACTAATACGCGTATTTATGGAAAGAATTTTACCAGTCCCTCAATTTGCACCACCCTCAATGGCGTTGCAACCTCCTCGGTCGCCGCCACTTGTAAAAACGACCTGGTCCCCGCTACATTCATCAAAAAACACACAAAAAATTATCAATTAACAAGTCAAAAAAAAGCATAAAAAAAATTTTCACCCGAGGAAAGTGAGGTGTACGCACAGTTCGCCATGATTTGATCTTGAAAGAGATCAGAAGGGTTCTATGCTGCACAAAACTGGTTGGGTTTTCCTTGGGAAAACGGGGTGAGGTGAATAAAAACCCTAATCAATATTTGGTCTATGGTTTTTTATGTGTTTTTCACCCTCTATTTTGTGAGGTTTTTTTTTTACATTGGTGTCCTAAGGTTTGTTGCTAATTACACAAGGTGCCCCAAACTTTCCACAACTTGTATTGTATCCATTTTTTTGGTATGGCAAATCAATAAATATCATCTTTTTGTGTATTTTTTGGTGAACAAAATTATATATTTACCCTCTAATTATATTTAATTACACCATCTTCTACGTGAAATATTTCCTTCCTTTTTACTTCTTGCATCTTATCTTATACTCTCTCCGTTTCTAAAATAATTCATTTTCAAATTTTTTTGTACTAAAAAAAATCTACTTTCAATGTATGACTTTAAATTAAAAAATAAAGATAAAATTAAAAAATTATATATTTCATAATGCAAAAATATTTGTATTTTATAACTACAAAAAAAACCCAATCAAAGATAGAATATTTTATTAAGATAGATGTGGGATTAAATTTGGGTGTTTGCATGGCCGCATCTGAGTTTTATTTTGATGTAATTACTACATTATTAACACTTTTTTTCTTAGATTTCTAGAATAATTTTTAAGAGTAATGATAAAAATAGTGGCAAATTATAGTGACTGACGTGGCAACCATGAAAAGACAAAATCATCCCTAATTATTTTGTGTTTTGTAATGAAGATGAATGAATAATTTTGTCTTTTCATGGTTGCCACGTCAGTGACTATACAAAGTCATTATGATTTGTCACTATTTTTATCATTAACTTAATTTTTAAATTGTAAATCTCTATCATAATTTTGTAATAGCAAACAAAAATAATATCATTTTAATATTGTATTATTTTCTCCAAGTTAAATGTCCAATTCGACAATTGTGATGATTAATTATACATGTAAAAGTTACAACCAAAGAAATTTATTATATGAAATTATGTTTCAAATTTCATATATTGAATATTTAGATTCACTTCTATTTAGATCGTTTTGCTTCTTTTTCAAACTTCTCCTAGAGACTCTATCTGACATTTAGCATTTGTTTTCTGCAAATATTCTTATGCATAATTCACATCCAATGTGTGTGTGTGTGTTTTTTTTATTCCCAAATGTTTCACTACTTCGTTTCTTTTTACATTGCAAGATTATTAGTAGCATTCTTTTTAGATACAAAGTATTGAGTTTGATATCTACAACCGAATAAATGAGCCTAGTAACTAAGACTATGGACAAATGAACATATATATATATATATATATATATAATTTATGAGCCTAGTGCTATTGAGGACAAATGAGTACATTCATGCATCAGCTAGTGAACAAATATGGCATCTCAATGGGCAACCAGTAGTGGTATCATCCCAAATAGCGCCTAAATAAATCAAATTTATGTGTACAAAATTTCACAAAACATCAAACTACTAATGGGCACATTCCTTGGACTGGAGTCCTAAACAACTTTTAGGGAGGGGTTCTAAAGCTGAACTAAGGACATAACTCTCTCCACAATAGTAAAAAGGAAAGCGAATCACTTCAGCACAAGGGAAGTGCATCCAGTTATTACAAACTAAAATCCAAATCCAAAAATTCCAACTTGTTCAAACAAACATTCACCAGCAAGTCACATTTACACAAGTACTCCAAATATCAAAAGAAGGTTCTACTTCAGCCAAGAGGAAGGACGTGTTGTTCAGATCATGGACAGCACCTTTAGAGAAGACCAATGGTCCGAGAGTAGCATTTCTCTACAAGGTTCAGAATACTTTGAGGAGAGACGAGACATTCCACAACATAGTCACTTGCAAACAAACACATACAGGTCATTTAGAAGGGGACCAATCATGCAACTATCATCCATAGATCTTGAAAAAAGTTTACTATTCTACAACAACTGCTTAGTGGGATGTCTAATTGACTACAGGCATTTTGGATTCAATAGAATGCAAGCATATGTAAGCAGTATTGGGGAGAAGAAATTATGGTAGTAGGAAGAGAAAGGAACTTCTTTGTTTTTAAGTTCCCCAACGTTAGCCAAATGCATGTAGTTCTACATAATGGTCCATATTCTGTGACAGGGGCTTTACTAGCAGTCAGAAGGTGGGAACCTAGAATGATATTAAGTAGAATAAGAGTTACTCATGCTCATGTGGGTTCGTATCTCAGGAACACCACTGGAAAGCTTCAGCCTAAGAGCGATAAGACAATTAGCAAGTATAGTGGGTGTTGCAGATTTTACACGCAAGTGCATGTGATCGTTAACAATAATAAAGAGTGAATACAAATTATCGTTCCCACAAAGACTAATGATTTACTAAATACCGAAATTAGAATAATTCTAACTTTATTTGAACAATTGTAAAAATACTTTCTAATTGAACTGAATTAAAACCAACTCTTAAACTAAGTTAAATAAATCAGTGAATAAATTTTATATCAGATGACTAAAGCTCTAGGGTTTTCGATTTCACCATAACTAATCCATCTTAATATTAATCTATCTCTATAGTCTAAATTAATTTCCTGGTTGATAGTCGAGATTCCCTAACTTATTTATTAGTCTCTCCCAAGATCTAATAAAAATCTCCCTAACTGCGAATTCACTATATTCCTATGTGAATTACAACAATTATGAAGTCATTAATTTCTATGAATTCCCATATATTGACTACACAAACCATGCAGGTATATTCCTATCCTACATGCAATTTATGGCATTTATCCCAATGAACTTGACACATAACTCCCCTTCCAATTCGTTATGATTAACAGATCATCTAATTAGTGATCAAGTAATTAGAAGCATTAAGCACAGAAATAAACACTCAACCATAGAAAATTAAATCAAACTATATTAATAGAAAAATAAAAAGACTTCATAGTTAGGCTACATCATAGCCCTAGAAAAATAAATTAGTTCATAATAAAATAAAAGAAAATCACCAAAATCTTAAACATAATTAAAAAGAGAAAAATAAAAGAGAAAAGCTAAGCTAAAATCCGTAGATGGCCACCTCTTGTTCATCCTGCTTCGGCTGTTCTTTATTTCTCTCTAGCTTCGGCTCTGTCAATGTTCTCTCCAGAAATAATGCCTTCTGAATGGCCACAGACCCCCTCTTTATATAGGTGCAGCTGTTTCCTATTTTTCCTCTGTTTTCCAATTGCCGCTAGGCTTTTTTTATTTCCAAATTCGCTTTGTTTCCTTATTTCGGCCCTCGTGTTTCCCTTGAGTTTGGCAGCTTCTTTTCTTGTTTTGGCTTTTGTCTTGTTGTGCAAGCTCTCTATTTCCTTTTTGCTTTCTTGTTACCAAATTTTAGTCGCCCTTTTGTTTCCTATTTTTCTTTGTGTAGATTTCATTCAGATTCTATTTTGTGTTTCCTTCTTGTATTCGGATTTTGGTATTCCAAATTGTAGTTGCAACGTCTTTCTTTCCTTTATTGTGCACGGTTTGTGTCTTCCTTACAGCAAAAGAAGTCTATTTGCAGTTTCTTCTTTATTTTGTTGTGGCTGCAGAGTTTTTTGGAAACGCGATGAAGATTTGTTTAGCCAAAGATACTCCATGTTCAGTCGTTTCCATTCATTGGAAATCTGATTAAGGATGTGCTGTTTTGCAAATTCAACAGGAATGCCATCTTGGAGCTCATTCAGGTAGTAGTTGATATAAGACTCGTCATGGCCATTTTTTCACTCATCCCTTGAACTTCCTAAATCATCCCAAAAACAAAGAATTTTTGCTACAGAAGAAATAATACCCAATGCATCGTCTAGAGTGATCTGGCTTTGCCTTGTTATGCCAAAACCCAAGAGAAAGAATATGTGTACTGTGGAGTAGTCTTTGCGTGTGTCATGCAGTCTGGTAATTCCTCAACAGCAGCGAATTCCCATCATGAAGAACGTGAGTTTCTTGGAGTGAGGGAGGCGGTTGCTATTTTGTTGTTTTTTTCCTGTGGCGGCTGACAGAAGCTTCAAATTGCAGTCGTTTTGTGTTTGTTGTGTTCTTGCAGATTGAATTGCATGTAGATGAAGAGGTTGTCCCAGCTGCCAGCTTTGACTTGAGTTGTCAAAATGCAGAAAGTCCAAATTCTTTCAGGTGCTTGCTTTGTCTTTTGTTGTTGTGGGCAGAAGGTGCAGAGATGGAATGCCTCAAAATTCAAGGATGACAAGTGCAGGTGATACAAAATTCAGCCACCAATTGAGACTATGACCATGCCACTGTTCTTCGTTCTGAAAACAATTATGTAAAGGGTATTATATCATGAGTTTAAAGATTTTGCCAAAGGATAAAATTTCTTTTTTTATTTGTTCATTTTTTCCCTAAAAATGCAATTTAACAAGCAATTCAAGCATAAAAACACAAGGAAATTGACCTAAGAAATATACAATTAAACATCCTATCAGTGGGTGAAGTTCATGAGGTCAGATCAGGAGTGTACAATGCAATGAATACCAAGTTTCTTAGAGAAAGAGTATGGGTGAACGTCACTCTTTTACTACTTCCAAGTTTTTATCAGAGATTGGCGAATGGAAATGTAGCATGGGTCTCTTGCTCATATGAAAGATTATTTAAAATGTGTAGAAGATGTGGATCAATAGGGCATCTTTTCAATAGATGCCGATTGAGAGATAATGAGCTCTTAGAAATCTTTTTAGATGACCGTTTTGAAAGAATTGGAGAGCGTTTGGGCACGCCAATACAATTAGATGCACAACATGAGTTATACTCAAGTAATATTAGAGCCTTCAACACATGCCTCATAGACGATCAATAAGAATTCCAGACAACTACATGCAGGAATTAAGCGCCTTCTTCCAATCTGGAAATTCGGAACTCTTTGCAGATGGATTTCGATTCCACATGATATTCGAGCACTATCCACAGGTGTACCACAGAGCTGAAGCCAATTCTGATGTGCCAGATGAAAATGAACAAAACGAACAAGGGGAATAAATACAATCTCACAAGGATAGGTAGAAACAATTTATCACTAGGATCAAATGGAAACTAAGGGATTCCCTCTTCGACAATTGGCTGTTGTTTATTGAAAAACGACAGTAGTTTTTCTGAAGTTAAGTGATTCTCTCTTCGTAGAGTCCCCCTTCTCTCTTCGTAGAGTCCTCCTTCTTCATCCCTGAAGAACCCTAGTCAAATAAGAATATCCACACTCCAGAAAATACTCCTTCAACAAAACATTATGGACACAAAATGCCAGCTAAATCTGTCAAAACAGGGAAGGGAAACACACTACTTCCACATTTGCTGTTAGGCTCCTTTCCAGGGAAAGCTGTTTGAGCTGGGTCAAAGCGGGGGAAGTTTCCTGAAGCCGGGTTTTGCAGCGGGTTAACAGTCACAAATTAGTATAAAGGCAGTGGAAGACTTTCAATAATCAGTAGTGCAGTGTGGAGTATCTACGGGTATTCCAGTCCAGAGCCTGAGGGTAGCTGCTCTGCTATACAGGTGTGTTTTAGGTAGTGGAACAACTCCAATAATCAGCATTGTGGTTTGGAGTACCTACGGGTCCTTCAGTCAAGTGCATTGCGGGCAGTTTTCACTGCTATATTAGGAGAATGGAAGAAGAAATCTTGTGCAAGTTACAACAATGTACGCTCTCTACAGCTGAGGAGAACGGCATAGAGCTTCAACAACAGGATATCCTTACAAGTAAAGAGAGATGTGAACGCAGCTTGTTGGGTAAGATTTATGGGGATAAAAAGGCTAATTTCATGGCCCTAAAGACAACATTAGGCAAAATCTGGCCTATTGTGGAAACCTTTTCAATAATAGAGAGAGGATCTAACTTATTTCAATTTGTGTTTGCTAACCAAGAAGACAAAAGAAAGGTCCTGAACAGTAGGCAATGGTCTTTCAATAATCAATATTTGATACTAAAAGATTGGAGTCCTAATTTAAACATCAAAACAGAAGAGTTTAATACTATTGATTTATGGATACAAGTTTGGAATGTCCCAAGCCAGTGGATGTCTCGTGAAACAGGTCTCAAATTGGGCAAATTATTCCATAAAGTGTGGGAGGTGGTGATCCCTGAAACGGGTAGCAAAGAGGGTCACTACATCAAGCTATATGCTACCATCCACTTGGACCATCCCTTACCAAGAGGTACGAAGCTCAAACTCCAAGATCAATCCAGTTGGATCTACTTCAAGTATGAGAAACTTCTGAATTTCTGTTTCTATTGTGGTCGAGTTGGCCACACGGAGGCAACATGCTGGTGTCGCAAAGAGGATCTTAAAAATAATACCTTATCTGAAGGGCAATATGGTGATTGGCTAAGAGCGGAAGCAACTCAGGGTAGAAGTAGAGAAGGTAATGAAAGGAGCATCATTTATCCAAACATACCAAGGGGTCAAACTCTGAAAACCAGCTCCTTTACACCTTCAATCCCAATCCCTATAGAAGCCAGTCAAAAACCTCTCTTGGTGGAAGCTAGTGAAGAAAAGGAGACTTCAAAGGAGGTACAAGAAAAGGCAGGGGCTCCAATGGAGTGTGATAAGGTGCCACATGATTTAGTAAGGGAATCTGAAATGGAGCCACCAGAGCAGCGGAAAAATCCATACATGGGGACTGAAATTGTCGAAATAGAGAAGAATCTAGTTACGGTGCCTTTGACGATGATGACCACAACTCCACAAAAGGTGGACAACAAAATCTTAGAAGTGGTCGCAAAAGAACAGGGGATCCGAACAAGGAAATGGCATCGAACTAGGGGGGATAGAGAACACAACCAGCTTGAGAGGTCACATGTGGTGCAAGTCCAAAGTGCAGTAGGAAAAAGAAAATGGCCAATAATTGAAGAGGAGACCACAACAGAGATGGAGAGAAGCCAAGAAAGAAGCCAAAAAAGGCAGTCTCATGGAATCGTCATCCGGGAAAAGCAGGTGGAGGAAGCCAGCCCTAAATAGCCCCAAGAGAACCAATGAAATTTTGTGTTTGGAATTGTAGAGGTCTAGGAGGGCCCTCTACCATTTCTCAGCTCAAGGAAACCATTAGATTCCACCTCCCGGATATAGTTTTTCTTAGTGAAACAAAGCAAAAGTTTTATCCAAACTTTTTGTAGAAGGGCCAGCATCCAGGATCGTTGGAAAAATGTTGATCCAGTGGGTACTAGAGGAGGACTTTTGCTCTTTTGGAATGAAACAGTGATAATAAATAAAGTTCATTCAACGGACTTTTGTTTAGAAGTTCAAGCTCATAAAAAAGGGGACCAAGAATTTTTTTGGGTAATTTTTGTATATGCGAGCACGGATGCTAGAGTCCGATATCAGCAATGGGATTATCTACTACAAGCCAAAAATAAATGGGGACAAAATTGGGTAATAGGTGGAGATTTTAATGATCTTGTGGTGAAAGAGGAAAAACGAGGGGGCCAACCCCGCTCGGAATCCAGTTTTCAACATTTTAGGGCTTTCATCAGTGACATGGGTATGGCTGATTTAGGGTTTACAGGAAGACCTTATACTTGGGCTAACAATAGGGAAAATGAGGGATTTGTGGAAGAAAGACTGGATCGTTTCTTTGGATCAGCCCAATGGATGCTCAAATTTCCTAACTGGGTTGTCAAACACTTGGAGAAACAGGCTTCCGACCATTCCTTGCTACTACTGGACACAGAAAGGGACAGTACTAGACAAAAAAAGAGGTTTTTTTTTGACAAAAGATGGATCCAAAAAGAAGAAGCTACAGAAATAGTGGAACAAGCTTGGTCCAGGCCTCAAGAGGGTGTACCAATGTACCAAGTCATAAGCAAAATAAAGCAGTGCCGAATTGAGTTGCTCAAGTGGGCCAAAGGGGGAGAAACAAATGCGGCACGGAAGATCAGGGAGCTCAAAAGGCAAATGGAATCGATGAGCCATGATGGAGTTATAAGGGATTGGCACCAGTGGAGAAGACTGAGAGGTGAATTGCACCAAGCATACCGGGAGGAGGAACAATACTGGCAGCAAAAAGCCCGCAATCAATGGCTAAAAGAGGGGGATAAAAACACAAAATTTTTTCATGCCTCCACAGTGCAACAGAGAAAAATGAACACAATTGAGAAATTGGAGCAAGCCAACGGAAGAATTTGTACCAAGCCACAGGAAATCAGGGAGGAAATTTCCGATTATTACTCTTATCTCTTTACTACTTCCACCCCTAACCTTGACCAACCTTTTTTGCTAGGTATGCCTCCTTCAATAACAAATGCAATGAACCGGCGGCTAACTAGGCCAGTGGAGGATGCTGAGATACGGAATGTTTTGTTTGGTATGAACCCTAATAAATCTCCCGGCCCCGACGGTATGACTCCACTCTTCTTTCAAAATTATTGGCAAATAGTTCAAAAGGATATTATCTTTGCTGTTAAAAGTTTCTTTGTCCATTCTAGAATGCTAAAAAGTGTCAACCATACTCTCATCACTCTCATTCCCAAAGTCATGAATCCGACAAACATAGGACAATATAGGCCTATTAGTCTATGCAATGTTGTGTATAAAATCATATCTAAGATTCTAGCAGAAAGATTGAAACCTTGCCTAAATGCCTGCATTAACGAAAGCCAAGCGGCTTTTGTTCCTGAAAGACAAATCACAGATAATGTGGTTATTGCGCATGAATGTATACACTACATCAAGAGTCTTAGCAGGTCAGGTAAGAACTTCATGGCATTAAAACTAGATATGACAAAAGCATTTGATCGGGTGGAATGGGGTTTCTTATCACAGGTCCTAATGCAGATGGGATTCGCACAAAAGTTTGTAAACTGGATTATTACATGCATTAGTACCTCATCCTTTTCGTTTAACATCAATGGGGAGGTGAGTGGGTATGTGAAGCCTACAAGAGGTATTAGACAAGGAGACCCCCTATTTCCTTACCTGTTCATAATCCTCTCAGAAGTACTTTCTTTTTTAATTGGAAAGGCTGTCCAGGATGGGTCATATAGGGGACTGAGATTGTGTCGTAACGGTCCACTTCTAACACATCTCCTTTTTGCAGATGACTCTCTATTATTTGGAGAAGCCACAGAACGGCAAGCTAGGCAAATTAGAAAAATTATAGATATTTACTGTGAAGCTTCAGGGCAGCAAGTTAATCTGAGCAAGTCATCAATCATTTTCAGTAGGCATCTAGCAAGTCAAGAGAAAAGGGCCATTGTACAAGTTTTAAAGGGGATCAAGGAACAAAGGAGCGCTAGATACCTAGGATTGCCTTTGGGTATCGGCAAGTCCAAAAAAGAAATTTTTGCATATGTCATGGAGGCAGTAAAGAACAGGATAGGTAACTGGAAAACTCATTTCTTGAGTCAGGCAGGTAAAGAAACTCTCATAAAATCAGTGCTTAATTCCTTACCTATCTATGTAATGTCTTGTTTTAAATTACCTGTTAGCATATGCAAAGAGTTGAGCCGGGAAATGGCCAAATTCTGGTGGGGATCTAATACAACAACTGGACACAAAATACACTGGAAAATCTGGTCAACATTAACACTGCCAAAGGGACAGGGTGGACTTGGTTTTAAGGACATACAAGTGTTCAATGAAGCTTTACTAGCCAAACAATTATGGCGATTAATCCAGTCGCCAAATTTGCTCATAAGCCGTGTAATGAAAACGAGATACTATCCCCAAGGCAAGCTTATGCAAGCTAAAGTTCACACCAATTCATCTTGGCTTTGGAGATGTTGGATGGGAGCAAAACATGTCCTAGAGAGGGGAATGAGATACCAAGTGGGAAATGGAAAAGACATCCAAATTTGGGAGTCTCCATGGCTAGCGCATAGAGCAAACTTCAGACCATTGCCAAAATTCCAGACGGATGAATCCACATTTTGGTGCCACCAATTAATGATGGAGGATGGAACAAAGTGGAATAAAAACCTGCTAGACCAACTTTTCCAACCGGAAGACGCAGATGCAATATCTGTAATCCCTCTAGATAAGGAGGCTGGTCCGGATAAAATAATATGGCAATATGACAGCAATGGAAAGTTTACAGTGAAATCTGCATATCAGGCAAAAATGGAGCAGATCCGAGATCAACAAAATGTGAATGTTCCTACTAGTAGTTCCAGCTTAACTACATCCAACTACATGTGGAGGAGACTTTGGAAACTGCCAATCAAAGAAAAACTGAAACATTTTATTTGGAGATGCTGTCAAGGGATCTTGCCAACCAAAATAGAATTGTGCAAACGCAAAATATTGCAAGATACCATTTGTGGTTGCTGTGGTATGCAGGAGGAAACCATAGAACATGTCCTCTTCACGTGTGAGAGAGCAGCCATGGTATGGAAACTCTCCCCGGTTCATTGGGACGGAATGAAGCAAGAGCACTTAATTTTCAGACATTGGTGGGAAGCAGTTAGTGCCATGAGCAAGAATCCTATTAACATTGATAGGATCACTCTCTCCGTATACATGCTCTGGATGTTATGGAAAACACGGAATCTGTGGATGTTTGAAGGGAAAAGTCACACAGCGTTGGAAGTGGTTAACAAAGCTTTGCTGGAATGGACGGAATTTCAAGAAACACTAGCAAAGGGATAAAGGATGACACAATGGCCTTCCGTTTCGGCAGCTGGAACGAGTCTCTCCAAGTCCGACGACACTGATACTAGTAGAAAAGTAGCAAGGGCCAGAGAGTCCAGTCTCCAACTCCAGGGCAAAGCTCCAACAGATAAAATAGAGGGAGACTATCTTCCGATCAAACGGGCAAATAAGTTGGAAGGCCTTCAGGGTAATGAGGTGTAGTATCAGTGGAAGCTCACTGGAGGTGCTAAAGGGGGAAATAATTTTTGTGGTATGTTACTTAGAGTAAGTGTGGAATTTTTTAAAAAAAAAAAAAATTCCAAAGACCTGGAGGCCGAAAGCCCTCTTCCCTCGTGAGTAAGTATCAATTTTCTCCCCTTCCATCGGCTTAGTGTATAATGAGGTAGTAAAAGGCGCAATTTTACCTTGCATGTTTTCGGGCAGGGTAGTTTGTCAAATTGACTTCTCACTTGATGGGTCAAAAGGGCACATAGGGAGCTGAAGTTTGCAAAAATTGGAACTCATTTTATTTGCCTTTATTCCTAGATACTAGGGTGGATGAAGCAGAAAAAGGGAGAACAACCCACAGCTGTTGGCACTAAACCGTAACCCTCATGAAGATTATTGACATTCCAGTAGGGTGAGCATCCCCAATTCAGGTATGGATATTACAACCCCAAGCAGGCCGACTCTTCATGTTAGGTATGTCTTTTGGAACGCTCTTTGCATTGCTTGGGGAGAATTTATGGGTTTGTTTTTTACTGAAAAATCTGGACTGAATTAATGGGAAATGAATAAACTGTTGGGCTTAATGGAATGGTGATTGAGTGGCTGAATTTTGAGGAAATAGCACCCTATGATTTCCACGGTTTTTAAGCCTTGGCTTGAAAGCATACTAACTGTTTGCTAAATTGACTCAATGACCACTAATGTTAACTGTATTGTTGCATACGATCCTGGTAATCTAGCAACTCTCCAGCCCAGCCGCAAGGAAGCAACACAAGGAGAAGCTAAAACGGAGGGGAAGGAAAAAATGGGAAAGGAAAAAATTACAAAAAAAAAAAAGGAGGAAAAAAGAAAAGGAAAAGAAAAATGAGAAAAAAGTGGAAAAAAAAGGAAGGAAAAAAAAAAGAGAAAAAAGTGGGAAAAAAAAAGTAGTAGGTAGGGGAAACAAAGAAGAGGTAATAGATAGGAAACAAGGAAATATGGAAAGTAAAAGGTTCCCTATAGCTACATTAGCCCAATATCTTGTTAAATGTTGCTTTTCTAAAGACCTCCTACATGTTATACATGCTCAGTTTGCATATGTTTCCTTCATTAGGATTGTTGGGAATATCCATGTCTTATGGTGTACAAAGGTCCTATATTACCCATTGCCCCATTGTTTACTGAATTGGCTGTATTGATATTACCCTTCTAGACAAGGATTCAAAGTGAAAGGGGAAAAAAAAAAACAAAAAAAAAAAAACAACCAAAAAAAAAAAAACAAAAACAAAAAAAAACAAAAAAACAAAAAAACAAAAAAAAACAAAAAAAAAAAAGAAAATGGAAGGAAAAGAAAAGGAAAAAGGAAAAGGAAAAAAAAAAGAGAAGGAAAAAAGAAGTATTTTACCGATGTTACTATTTTAATAATCTTTTGATTCAAATTTTCACCTCTACTAATCTCAGAATTCGGCTTACTTAAACTAGTTTAGAATATTTTAATTCTGAAATTCCTACAAGAAAGGTGTTTTAAATGCTGTGGATAGGACTTTCTCTGTTGGGCTTGCTAGCTTTCTGGCTCCCCGTCGATGTAAAGGTTTTGGTTTACTTCTGAGTACATCCCTACTTGATGTTAATCTCTTCTCCCTCTTCTCCTTTTTCTACTCTCAAGTTTTGTTTCCTTAAAACTGGATAGCTCCTGCTAACTTGAGGGTTTCAATCCTGAGCTACTCACTACTGGATGAAGATTTTTAAGTCAATCTACTGATGTTGCTGGTTTATAGCTGTGAGGACTTTCCTATGGTTGGACTGCTATGGTTGCTGCTATGGTTTATCGCTGGTTTTTTTACTGTTTTAATTGTTTTGGTCTGTGTGGTTTCTCCAAAGTCTGAACTCCTTTTGAAGACCGGCAACGGGATCAAGATACCGAGCTCATGAAGGGTAGCATGGGACTTAAACTGGATGTGGACTTAGCTAGTGTCCGTATGGCTTTCACTTTGCTGGACTGGTTTTTCTGGATTGGATGAGCATGTTCTAGATCTTCAACGGAAATCAGGCGTGTTTGGGTTGGATTCAGCTAGCTTTTGACTGGTTTTTTATTTTGCTATAATGGAAATTCTGGATTGGACCACACTTGGATGTTGCATCTACTTTCTGTCTTTCTGTCTCTACTCTTCTATGAAGGGGGATATGTTTGCTTTGCCTTTGTCGCTTTGCCTTTATTTTGAATTCAGCTCCAGGAATATGCAATGTTGGGACAGTTTGCTGGAATCTCTTTTGCTGTATTTCTTCTTTTGGATCTGGCTTCTGTTTTCTCGAAGGAAAGATGGCTCTGGATCATGTTTAGTTTATTTAGGTTTAGTTCACCTTCCTTTTGTTCTCGGTTAAGGAAGGATCTTAGCACTCTCCTTTTTGAAACTATAAAGTTGCAAATGGTGTCGAAGATATAGTGGGGGCATAGTCATTTAGTTGAAGTTTGCTATTTCCACTATATCTAAAATCATCAATCTTTTCTGCAACTTTTTTGACATTAGTGGTTTCTCTTTTCTTTCATTAGTGTAGCAGGTTTCTCCTTAGCTAGTCCTCGACTAGTTTTCTCTTGTATTCGATGGGAGAGCGGTTTTTTTCAACCGTTATCACATTGTTCCTCTTTGGCTATTAGCTTTAGTCCAAGGAGATCAGTTAGCCTTCTTTGGCTATCAATTGTACAGTTTCAATTTATTCATTTAATGAAATGTTATGACTATCGTTTTTGGAAAAAAAATGGAAACTAAGGTGCTTGAAGAGACAACAATGCATCTGGGGAACAATGTAACTGAGGAGCCAGAACCATTTAGGATGGTAATTTCAGAGCAAGTACCAGAACAAGATGTAGTACTTCCAGATGATCTTGGCATTTTAGGGATGGTAGGCATTGAACCACAGCTCCACCAGCATGTGCAAACAAGAGTCTTTGAAATGGAAGATGATGAAATCGAAGAAGAGCAATCTTAGACAATTGAAAACCAAATTTAGGCTATAGTGCAAGCCAATGTTGAAAGGCATTCGGCATGGTGGTTCCACCCAATGTTCACAAATGAAACAGTGATCATTAATTATGAAAGCAACTCGAGGGCAATAATTAACAGTAGCCCGAGTGGATTTAATTTCATGACAAAAATTCAATTGAAGACAAGACTGGATGAGGCGATTGGCAGAGTGGACGTCAAGTCAATTAAATTGATTTCAATGTCTGAAACGATGGAGAAAGCAGCAGCCAAAAATAAATTCTTGAATTGGGCTAACAAAGTGTGGGCCGATAATGAAAAGGAGAAACTACAATGAGGAGGAACATAAATCAGCCTAAGGGAAATTGTGTTTGTGATGAATGATGATAATGGATCAAATGATAGTGGATCAAATGAAGAAAGTGGACATGATCCAAGTCCAGAGACCTTAAGTGAATCGGATTAGGATATGCGGGCTCAACGACTAAGTCTTACAAGAGAGGAAAGAAGAAAAAAAGACAGATCAGAAGAGGTAAGTGGAAAGCTAGACTAGCCCAAGAGGAGAATTCAGAGAACCAAAACAAACGTACAAAAGACATTACCTAATCGCTCCCTAAACATAACCCAATACCAGAAATGCAAGCAATCAACCTTGAAAACTATTATAGCAATTCAAAGACAGAATGCGACACAAACATTAACCAACAAAAATCATGAGTGCACAAATGAACATTTTTCGGAATTACACAATAAGGATAATGAGGCTGTTTTAAACATGAATACCTAGAGCATGGATGCAGAATATCTGCAGGATCTACAACGACATACTCTATTGTGGAGTCTAAAGGAAAACTCTGAGATACAACTGCGATATGCAAAAAGGAAAAGAGAATTAGCTCATGAGTTGTAAATTCTTAGTTTCCAGAAACGAAGAGTAAATGACACAGACATACAAGAAGATCTAAAACAATTCATTTTGTGATATGAGCTGGAAGGCCCAAATGACAGTCTTGGCATCATAGTGGAGGTGATTACTATGGCAAGACTGCTCACAGATATATTAAATCTCATTATGTAGGAAAGCTTAAAGGATGATAAAGTCTTGTAGGTAGTTGAACCAAATCAACCACCTCAACAACAATGAGGCTTTTAAGCTAGAATTGCAAGGGTATGGGTCAACCCTTGATAGTTAGAATGTTAAACAAGATGATCCGTTCCCAAAATCCAAATATTCTCTTTTTAATGGAAACAAAGAGCCGGCAAGACAAGATGAGAAAATGGTTGTCTGCTTCAAAGTTTGTCAACTGGGAGCTGGTGGATCCAGAAGGAACAAAGAGGGGTGGGGGGGGGGGCTGTGTGTAGCCTGGACAGATGAAGTTGGATTGGAATTGATAAGCAAAACAAAAAAATTTCTTCTTATTAAAAGTAAAAGAGGTCACGGGGAAAGTGTGGTTGTTAATGCTACTCTATGGTCAGCCCCAACAAGATAAGAGAAAGGAATTGTGGGAGGAAGTCTTGAACAAATTTAGAGGCATGTCTGTGCCAGCTGCTATTGTAGGTGACTTTAATCAAGTCTGAAGTCATGAAGATGAAAAAAGGGGGAAATCCAATTCAGAAGAATATGGCAAAGCAAATGAGGAAAATCTTGGAGGTGTTGGGCCTGATAGAAGTTAGAAGTCTTGGACTTTGGTTTACATGGTCCAACTGTAGGAATGGTGAAGAGAGAATTTATGAAAGGCTGGATAGGGTTATGGCCAATATGGAGTGGTTCAACATGTTTCCTAAGGCCTTGGTCTGTAATATTCCCATTTATAGATAAGACCACAGTCCTATGTTAATGGATTCACAACAAAGACAAGCAAGGCCTCATCCAAGATACCTAAGACCTTTTGAGAGGTTCTGGACTCAACACAAGGAAATATATGAAATTGTCCAAAACATTTAGAAATTGCAATCAATTCAACAGGATCAAGCCCAATCAAAGATGGAAGATGTGTGAGAGAAGGTCGGACATACCAGCGACCAGTTAAGCAAATGGAGTAAAGCAAAGTTTGGTTGCTTGGAAAAAAAAGATAAACCATCTGCACAAAGAGTTAGAAGCTATCCAGATGAGTGTGAAAATCAAGGATGAATTGGAGTTAGAGGACAAGAAAATGAAGGAGTTAGACGAACTATTGAAAGCACAAAGTGCTTATTGGGAGCAGAGAGCAAAAATCCAATGGTTGAATCAAGGGGAAGCTAACACAAGATTCTTTCATGCCTGGGCATGTAAAAGGAAAGATAAGAACCATATAACCCAACTACGGACAACAACTGGGGATTGGACAAGTAACCAACAAGAAATGCTGGAGATGGTAACCAGGCATCTAGAAAGAATATGGAGAGATGATTCAGTCTTCCTAAGAGATAATAATTTGGTTGAAAGAGAGCATGAGTAATTGTTCCAAAATGTAGAAGAGCAATTAAACAATGAACAAAAGCAGTGGCTAACAAGGAATTCCCTGGAGAAGAAGTTCAGGAGGTAGTTTTCCAAATGGGCAAATGGAAATCTCCAGGACCTGATGGACTACCAGCGTGGTTCAACCAAGAATTTTAGGGCATAGTTGGGCCAGGAGTCATTGATGTTGTTCTAGAATTTTTCAGGACAAAGGAACTGAAATCAGCATGGAATGAAATGGTGATAATCCTTATCCCTAAATGTCACAATCCTACACAACCCCAAGACTTTAGACCTATAAGCCTTTGTAATGTAATATATAAAGTGATAGCAAAGGTTTTGGCAAATAGGTTAAAAAAGGTGATCAACGACTTGATTTCACCAAACCAAAATGCTTTTGTACCTGGTAGGTCCATCAGTGAAAATGTTCTTATAGCCCATGGAGTTTTGGAATATATAAGAAAACAAAGCAAAGGAAACAAATATCTAGATGCCCTAACACTGGATATGAGCAAGGCTTTTGATAGGTTGTCTTGGTCCTTTTTGGAAAATATGTAAAGAAAATTTGGCTTCCCACAAAATTGGATTGAGCTTATAATGCAATGTGTGACCACAGTCTTTATAACTATAAAGCCGAATGGTGAATTTTCCAAAACTATTGTGCCGAAAAATGGTCTCAGACAAGGATGCCTTTTATCTCAATTCTTATTTATCCTATGTCAGCATGCCCTATCAAAATTGTTGTTGAAGGCAGAAGAGGAAGATGGTGCAGGAATCAAAGTGGGAAGAAATGTTCCAAAGGTGTCTCATCTGATGTTTGTGGACGATTGCTTAATTTTCTTTGAAGTTACAATGAATGCAATCACTGGATTGGCAAGCATTTTCAATGCTTTTGCAGCTCAATCAGGTCAAAGAATAAACTTCAGCAAGTCATCCATGCTAGTCAGCCCAAATACTAGTTTGGAAAGGAGGAGCCTATTAGCAGTCATGTTCAACACATGTGGGTGACAAAGGCAAGTACCTAGGCTATAATCTAAATTTCTCCAATTCAAAAATAAAGATTTTTGGTGATTTATTGAGAAAGATAAAAAGAAAGGTGCACACGTGGAAGAATGAACACCTCTCGGTCCAAGGACGAATCACACTAGCAAAGCATGTCCGGGCAGAATACCATTGTACGTACTTGGTGTGTTCAGAATTCCCATTTCCATCACGAAAAATTTGATAGTTTATTGGCAAGGTTTATATGGAAAGGAGACCAATAGGGGAGAGGAATTCATTGGAAATCATGGCAATCGATTTGCAAGTCAAAGTTTTGTGGAGGTCTAGGAATGAGATCAATTCTATTGATGAATCAAGTCTTGCTGGCAAAAGTAGCTTGGAAAATACATTTAGAAAAAAACTCTTTCTTCTCAAAGTTCTTTACAGCCAAGTACTGTGGCAAAAATGCTTTTCTGAAGCTAAATAAAGGTCACAATTGGTCATGGGGGCGGAGGAGTATCATATGGGGAAAGGAGCTACTTTGTAAGGGCTTAAAATGAAAAGTGGGCACTGGAGAGTAAATAGACATCAAGGAAGATTGGATTCCAGACATACTGAACCCACTTGGAGCAAGTATTTTGTTTCAATAAGGAAATATCACTCTCAAAGTTGTAGATTTGATAGATAGAAATAGAAGTTGGAGAATTCCATTAATCAGAACCATCTTCCCGCAAGACATAGTCCCAAGGATCCTTGCCATTCATTTGTCAAAATTCTCCGAAGAATTAGAGGATGTGCTATACTGGGAAGAAGAAAAGAATGGAAAGTATAAAGTCAAATCTGGTTACTACCTAGCGATGAATATAGAGGACTAGAAGAGACCATCAACCTCTACATCTGGAAATGATAATTTGGCCGTGGTCCATAATGAAGAAAAATTTTGGAAAAAATTGTGGGCTTTGCATCTACCAACAAAGATCAACTTTTTCCTATGGAAGGCAATTCATAAGGTATGCCCAACGGCCGACCAGCTAAGGAAACAAGGTATTCTTATGCCAACAAAATGCTGTTGGTGAGGTAATGAAAATGAAACTATCTCCCATATTCTACTGAGTTGTGAAATAGCTAAAAGAA
The DNA here is from genome assembly GCA_020080225.1 of Gynochthodes officinalis. Lineage (NCBI taxonomy): Eukaryota > Viridiplantae > Streptophyta > Magnoliopsida > Gentianales > Rubiaceae > Gynochthodes > Gynochthodes officinalis. The sequence goes on along the minus strand of CM034619.1, from coordinate 34,604,342 downwards.
CTTAGAGATGCTCTTCACTGGGTTTCAACTTTGATGTGGGTTCTCCAATGAACTTCGGCCAATGGTTCAGGATGTGGATACTCAATGCACCCGCAATGGATGATATCATGCGTTCAACAAGAAGGACACTCCTGAAAATATTTGGATACAGTCTGTTGTAACTTTTAAAAAAATACAAGAGAGTTGCAATGCAGTAGAGAGTTGTAATGAAGTGCTTAAAACTCTCAAGAAAAGGCAAGAGTGACGGAATGTAGTGCAAGATGTGAGGATAGATTCTGGGGAAAACAAAAGGGACGATACAAAGTTGGGCAAGTTGTGGATAAGATGGAATTGGATGGCCAACGAGGATGAACATTGCTGTAGGGACTTTGTAACAATTACCATCGATGGATCCTTCAAAGAGAGACATAATGAATCTACTATTGCCTGGGTATTAGAAGACAATGAGGGAAGACTCTTATCCACATACTCCAAGAAAATTTATGTTGTCTCTCCAGTACAATTTGAGCTAATGGCAATTTTTGGAAGCTACAATGGAAGCAGTCAAAAAAGGATGGAACAGAGTAAAATTGTTGACTGACTCGTTGTTGGCATTGCAGGCTCTGGAGCATCCAAATCATGTAGATACACAGGTAAAAAGCATTGCCAAGGATATTAGGCATGTAGTCCATAACTTAGATAGTTGTTTAATGATAAAGGTTCCTTGAATAGAAGTTAGCAAAGCGCATAATCTTGCGCATGCTAAATTATATTCTTAACTGTGATGTTATTTGTCTATTAAGTAATGTTTAGCTCTTTCCAAAAAAAAAAAAAAATTAGAGAGGGTGCACTTAGTCACAACATACTACAAAAGAATTAAAAATAATAAAAAAAAAACCTTACAAGAACATAAATTTTAAGCCATTAGTATCAAAATGTCACCATAGATACTATTAAGACATTTTCATAAAATGTCATCCTTATGATGACAATTATTTTAAAATTTTGATGAAAATATCACAATAACCTTCTATTAAGGAGCAGGAACAAAATGCTAAATTTTAGATTATTGTTTTATTTTTGAAATATAGTGATCTATCTTTGAAAAAAATCTCTACTCCTAAAATTTTTCAAAATTTAATTTTGGTTTTCAAAGTTTTAACTCCATAATAACTTTTTATAAATTTCACCCTATTTTCTCTCTCTCTTTTATGTATTCTATTCTTTAGAATCTCTAGATATCTCAATCTAATCCTTTTATTTTCACCTTGAATATTTGCTCAATTAGAAGTGCATATTGATATACTATGCCTACTTTTTGAATATGCAGTATCTATGTAAGGGAATTATTAGGTAAGGTGGACTGCATGTCATGCGAACCAAGGGTGGTGAACTGGTGATAGCTCAGTTGAATTAAAATAGGAGATTTAGTAATTTTTTAAGTTTTTTTTTAATTTGGTAAGAAAGTGAAGATGAATTTGGAAGAAATATATTTTTTGTTCGTTTTTTTATTCTAAAAGTTTTATTGTAATTTTAATGCGTTGTATTATTTTATTTTATTTTTGTTCTATGTATTAATATGAGAAAAATGTGATGAACAATATGAGTTTTGTGAAAAAATTTATTTGGCATTTTGTGGTTTAAGTTATTTTTTATTTTTATTTTGAGTGGTTAGATATGAATTATAAAAAAGAAGTATAAAATTACTTGATATGTATTGTAAGAATATTAAAAGGAATAAATTTCAAATCAATAAATTAGTAGATAACATGCAATGAAAGTTAATAAAATAGAGATTTTTTTAATAGTTAAAAAATATAACTTAATTGATATTGGGAAACTTTTTGAATAGTATGTAGAAGTTTTCGTAAGTAGTTATTGGATAGGGAGTTTTGGTTAACAAAACTTGTAAATTGAATTTTTTTTTTTTTGTAGTTTCTCTAAATGTGTTTTTTGAACATTTTAAATGAAATTTTTCCAAGGGTTTGTTAATTCTAATTATCATATTGTTATATAGGGTATTAAGTATTATCCCACTTTAGGGTTTTTGTGGGAATATCATATCTGTTTGCACATTTGTATTTATTATAAATAACTTTTTTATAGTGGCATATACAGTAATAATATATTAGTTTAAAGAAATTTAATATTGTAGGTAGTTATATTACATTATTTTGTAATACAAATTGAATTACATTAGTAATGAAAGTCCATGTATTTTTAGTAGAAGTTAATATTTTTAGTAGTCTATGTTTTCTTTAACATTGGCAGTGTAATCTAACAAAGGGTTGAGTTTTTATTTTATTTTGAGTATTTTTCACATGAATAACTCATGTCATTTAACGAACTTGAGTAAAAATAGCAAACTTTTTTAAATATAGGAATGGTGGAAAGGAAACTGTATTATTCATAGGTAATTGAAAAAAAAATAGTATAAAATATATATATATATATATATATATATATATATATATATATATAAGTAGATAAGTAATTATAACTCAAGGTTATATTAAATGGTGTAAAATCTTCATGTGATATAGGAATATTGATTATGTTGACTATTTATTGATTATTTATTTTGCTAAATATTTAATAACAATTGTTGATATATTTTCAAGCCATGTTGATACATTATTTGCAAGCCACGTGTAACTTGGAATAACACATGTAGCATATTGAATAAAAGTGGTTGAATCATCATTTTTTGTGTTTTTAGTAGGGACATGTATGTGTTGTAGTAACAAATGTTCTAAAGTTGTGAATGTAAGTGTTTTACGGAAAATGTTTAAAGAATATATTAATGAATTAATGGTGCATGCAATTTTAAATTATGGCACGTATATTAAATAGAATGAAGTGTTACAAAATGTTCAATTTATGTATCATTCAGAAAGAAAAAGTTTAGTTAGTCATCTATTGATGATGTATATTAACTAGTTATTTGCTTGTTTTGAATAAAGTTTTGAGTAGTATCTATAAATAGTGATAATATTTTTGCGATTAATGATTATAAATTGTAAAGTAGCGAAGTTTATAAATGTTTGTGTGTGTATGTATATGTATATATATGTACATAGTAAGCTTTTTGTTTTTAAATGAATAAAGTGTTTTGAATTTTTGTGTAAGAATAAAGTTGTTTGAGTTTTTATCAAGTATTATGCAATGGATTATAATCAATCATTGTATGAGAATGGAATGGATAAAGACTATCAAAAGTATGAGTTTCTATTATTAAATCAATTTATACAAGTGGATTATTTTAGTGATGATGGTATCACTAGAAAGGTTTTAAGTAATTCAATTATAAATTTTAATATGGTTAGGAATCAATATGCGTTGGTTGGAGACAATCATGTTAGAATGGGATTATGGAGTTTTGAAGTTCATTAGAGGATAGTTAGAAAATATACAAGTACACAACAAGAATTATATCAGTTATTTGTTCTTTTTTTAGTTGAAGGGAGTGGATTTTAATCTTACATGAAGCATTAAGAAGTGGACCAAAGTTGCTAAAATTAGAAAAAATAATGAATTATCTTGAGAGATCGAGATCAAATCGAATGATTATAGGATTACATATTAGTACAATATCAATAGAGGATATTGATTAAGAAATGATTTTATGTTTTTGTTTTGTGTGGTTATGTGTTAAAGAATGTTAAATAGTGAATAAAATTGTATTTTAGTATGTTTTGTTTAATAGATTTTAAGTTTTATATTTTTGTAAAACTTAAAGTTTAATTAAATTTATATGGTGTGTTTTTATTGCATATTTTTAGAGTTTAAATTTAATTAAAGCTTAAAAGTTTTCTATTTTTAGTTTTTTTTATTCAGAGACTCTCGCACCAAACGGCCATTCGGACCTCCTGGGCAGGCACCAACTCCGGGGTCCACTAAAGCTACCCCACCCTTGATCCAATCTTTTTCTTCTTCTAGAAGATTGGTGATAGAGCACGAATTGAAATTTAGCTACAGCAAAAATCTGTTATGAATGAAATATCAAATAAATATTACAACCGAAACAAAAGGTGCGAAAAGAAGATTTTCTTATGTCTTCATTGAGGAGTTTGATACATACATACATACATATATATAATCCCTATGACTAAGCTAATTCCTATGATTAAGTTTCCTATTTTTCTATCCTTATCCTTATCTAGAACCCTATCCTTATCTGCAACCTTTAACACTCCTCTTCATGCTGGAGCATAGCTATTAATCATGCCCACCTTGTTACAAAGATAATCAACTCAAGCCCCATATAGAGCCTTTGTAAAGAGATCTCCTAATTGTTCTCTAGTCTTCTCAAATCCATTTAGAGCCTTTGTAAAGAGATCTCTTAATTGTTCTCTAGTATTCTCAAATCCTGTGAAAATCAACCCTTGTTGTATTTTCTCGTGAACAAAATAGAGGTATATTGCCTGAAGATTCTGTTAGCAAGCATAGAGAGGGCAATAAACATCTTAAGGATAGTGAGATCACGCCTGAAATTCTTCACTTTCTTCCCCCACTTTGTTAAAGTTTTTATTACAGGAAAATCTTGGATTCTCATTCTCTTCTGTGTTTTTTTTCCCAAATTTTCATCAACAAAAACTTTTTGATTGCTCTTCTTATTGTTCTAGAGAGAAACCTTTATCACAAGCCTGATATTATCATTCCAGAGAGTGGCAATGCAAAAGGAAGACATCTCAAATTGTTGGTATCAATGGATTTAGAGAAACCTTTGATGAAGGGAACTATGGTGTGCCTAGAGAGCAAATCTTATTGGGCGCCTTTTCAATATGAACAACTGGCAGTTAAAGACTTCTTTAAAAGAGACAGAATGCTTAGACAACTAAATCACACATTAATTACTTTAGTTCCAAAAGTGCAAAATCCTACTTCTATATCCCAATATAGGCCAATTAGTCTTTGTAATGTGGTGTATAAAATCATATCAAAAATCTTGGCTGAAAGACCAAAGATTTGCCTACATAAGTGCACTAGTCATAACCAATTTGCTTTTGTCCCAGGCCAACAAATTTATGATAATCTTTGTTATTTGCACATGAATGTTGTCATACCCTTCATTCAATGAGAAAAGGGAAGAAAGGATATATGGCATTAAAAATTGACATGGCTAAAGCATATGATCGTGTGGAATGGGATTTTCTAAAAAAGGTAATGAGGAGAATGAGATTTGTAAGAACTTTCATAGAATGGATAATGCAATGTGTGAGTACAGTTTCTATGTCTGTTAACATAAATGGAGAAAAGTGCGGATATTTTACAACCTCAATAGGACTTAGGCAAAGTGATCCTTTATCGTCATACCTTTTTTTGATTGTGTCTTAGGCCCTTTCAAATCGGATCAAACAAGCAAATCTGAGAAGGGAATATAATGGAATGTGAGTGAGCAAAAATGGACCAATGATCACACACTTATTTTTTGCAGATGATTCTTTACTTTTTTGTGAAGCTAACATGGAATAGGTACACAAATTGCAAGAATTGTTGGATAGATACAGTCAACAATCGGGACAAATGGTTAACATGCACAAGTCGGTTGTCTTTTTCAGTAGCAATGTGCCTATGAATCTTAAAACTAGGATCTGCAATGCTCTTGAGGGAGTGAAGGAACAACACAAAGCCAAATACCTGGGATTACCGATGCATATTGGGAGATCAAAAGGAGAAGTCTTCAACTATGTGGTGGAAAGAGTGACAAAAAGAATCCAAAGCTGGAAGACAAGCTTTCTTAGCCAAGCAGGTAAGGAAGTTTTAATAAAATCTGTTCTTAATGCATTGCCAATTTATATTATAGGATGTTTTAAGCTTCCTTTGGCAGTATGCAAAGCAATTACTAGCATCACAACTAAATTCTGGTGGGGTAAGAATGAGGAAGGAAAAAAAAAAAGTCCATTGGAAGGCTTAGAGATATTTTACTGAACCAAAATGTAAAGGAGGGCTAGGTTTCCATGATATCCAACGATTCAATGACTCATTAATGGCAAAGCAGCTGTGGGGGGTAGTCAGTCAACCTCACCTACTCATGAGTAAGGTAGTTCAAGCAAAATACTTTCCTAAAGGAGGCTTGATGAGGGTGGAACCAAAGAGAAACAGGTATTGGCTTTGGAAATGCTGGATGGGAGTGAGATATGTGCTAGAACCAGGAACAAGGTACAAAGTGGGAGATGGAAAATCGATTTGGGTTTGGGACTCTCCATGGATCCCTAACAGCAAAGGCTTTGAGCCAAAGCAAAATAACCCCAACATGGATAAGGTAATGTGGGTCAATAAACTTTTGTTGAAAGAGAGTCAAGGCTGGAACAAGGAGTCGATTTCACGGCTATTTGAGAAGCAAGAGGCAGCTGCAATTCTGCGCTTACCGACTGGTCCAACAAGAAGCCAAGATCAACTAATATGGCAATATAGTACTATGGGAAGCTTCACAGTAAAATTTGCATATCAATATCTACTGAAAGGATAGCAACAACAGCAAGATATAGTTGAATCTAGCAGCAGCGAAAGCTCATGGACGTCAATGTGGAAGTTTAGTTGGAAACTAGACATCAAAGCCAAACTGAAACACTTTATTTGGATATGTTGTCATGACATATTGCTGACAAAGAAAGCGCTTCAACGGAGAAAGATGACAATCGACCCAATCTGCCAAATGTGTGGGGAATCAGAAGAGAGTTTAGAACATGTCTTCTTTAATTGTTCTAGAGCAAAAATAGTTTGGCGCCTTACCCAGATGTAATGGCATGATACTGAAATAGACATACAGAGCTTCGAAAGATGGTGGCAACAGATTGGCATAAGCACCAAGACTTTTCTTGGACAGGAACAAAGCCAATTAACTGTTTACTTATTGTGGATGTTATGGAAATCGAGGAATTTGTGGATCTTCACAGGAGAATAGATGATGGAACGGACTGTAGTTGAAATTGCTATGGAAGAATGGATGGAATCCAATAAGGTAAGAACACTTGAGAAAACTTTGTAACTAGGACTGTGCATGATATTTGAGTCAGTGGTTACATTAGAAAAGAGAGTGGAAAGTATGTAGGGGATAGAGTGAATATGGTAACATTTCTCAAGCTAGGGAGGTTATTAGATCCACTAGCACATTAGATAGATTTTCTGGAACAAACGTGCTGTTAGATATACTGGAGGATGAGGGAAAGGTGAGCTTTGGCCAACTATCAGTGCCAAAGAGGGTTCAAAACACTTGGAACCATTGATGTATCAGTTCACTTTGTTTTATACAAAGTTAATATAATGAATGATTTTGGAAAAAATCTAACTCCATCTGAAACTATATTCCCAATACACTGCCTCTCTCCCACCCCAAAAACCACCTCTCCTCCAGCCCCATCCCATGGCACATCCTTTTGTAGGAGGATTCAAATTGTCCACCATTAACAACATAAACACCCCCTTGCCTCCGAAAAAAAAAGAAGAACATTTTAAAATTGACTGTAAGGACAATCCATTAAAGTAAACAATTAAAAGACCCAAAGGAAATGAGTGAGGAAGAACACAAGACCTTCAAACACCCAACGCCCATGCTTTTCTCTTCTTCAAGGTTATTCTTCCTTTATCTTTTCCTCATATTTCTTCATATTTGGATCTCTTTTTGCGTTGCCCATCTCTAAAAATTGAATCTTTTTTTTCGACTTTTAGTGTCTGTATGAATTTCTAAATTGTTGAATTATTGTTTGTTGCCTTAATTTTCTGGATTGCATCTCCCTGTAAAAAGTGGGCGAGAGTGATTATGAATAATTTCTTATGCAAATAATATTAGCCCTGAAAAAAATAATTATGTACATTTCACATTATTAGATTTACTAGTTAAATAGACAACAAATTTTCAAAATGTCAAAAAAGTTATTTTTAAAAATGTTAATGATCAAAAAGTTTATTTTAAAAAGTGATGGAAAAGAAAGATTATTTGTCTATATATAAAGGATCAAAAAATGTGATTGCTCTTGTAAAGTTAAAAACCAATTAATGACATTCTATTCACTTTTCATTCCTACTTGTTGCGTAGACCAAGTTGGAAACTACTTAAATATGAGAAGCACCTATGGAGGTTCTTCTGCAATGCTTCCTTTTCCAAGTTTCCAGGATAAAGCTGATCTTAAATGATTTTTTTGGTTAACATTGTCAAGTATGATTTTCAACTCAAACAGCTTCAAATGCAATGAAGTCCCACAAAGAAATTGCTAAACAAGATAAGAACCAACAAAACTGCAAAGTCATAAACAAACCACAAAGGACTTTGTAATCTAGAAGCTACAAGGTCTCAAAACCAGGAAATTTGCATATATAGCAGTTGTTGACTAACTTCTTTCAAATATAGCAGCGGTTGACTGATCTTCACAAACATAGCAGGTCAAAGGTGTTTGACCAAGTGAAATCACCAAAAAGCCCCTTTATTTGGAAAAAAATGTTCGAATCTCATTCGCGCGCATCTTTTCTTCATCATTCTGCAACGGAATTAATCGCCAACGGAATTCATCCTCCACTGAATCAACAACCCAGCTCACCGAACTCATTATCGTCTATGGCTCAATCTTTCCATGGAATTGAAGAACACAAAAATACCGATCGAGTCGCCGATTTTGGTGAAAATTTTCGTCTACTGTTATCTTCGATTTTGCTATCACGAGAGGATGTGTGTGAGTTATTCGGCTACGGTGTGAACCTGTGTGTTTTTTTTTTGTGTTGAATTAGGTTTGAACAAGAGATTTGTCCTTCATATGTCAATAATGATGAAAAAATGTCGAATTATATGTCGAAATATACCTCGAATTATATGTTGAAATGAATCTCGAAATATCTGTCGAAACAAGGGTCTAAAATGTCGAACTACATGAAAAAACGTCGAAATGTATGTCGAGTGAAATGAAATATCGAATTATATCTCGAACAAAATGTCAAAATTTGTGTCTCAAAGTGTCGAACTTTAAGCGAAATTATATTATATGTTGATACATATGTCTATCTCTCATGTCCACTTAATGTCGATATGCGCATGGTTTCATATGTGAGATAAAGTACCCAATGACATCCATGATGGTCGTCAGTGGATAATTTTCGCAAAAAAAAAAAAATTTCTGTTGTATTGTACAAATAATTAATTGTGCATAGTTGTGTAATATAGTAATCTTATATACTAACTTAATGTGCTTAAACAAATTGTCCTTACGGAACTGAGTCAATTATAATATTGAATAAAGATAATCACAAAATCTGCATAAACAAATTGTTCTTCGAGAACTTAGTCACTTATAATTTTGAATACAGAAGATCACAAATTGTGCATATACAAATTGTCCTGAAGAGGTCAGAGTCAATGATAATATTGAAGGAAGAGAACTCGCTCTATGTCATTATTTCTCCCTAGAAACAAATGCATTTGAGCAAGTTTGCCAATTATGTCCGCTCACTCCGCAACGACCACATTTTTTTTGAACTTTTTGATTGCCTGTAGAAGGAATTCTTTTTTCTTCCGCTTACCACTCTTAGCCCTATGATCCGGTAGTGATAATTGAAGTGATAAAACTTCATCGGGCACATTCTAATCCTTATAATCACCAACCGGCATAATAGAATCAGCATACGCACCTACAAGTGCATCAGTGTGATACATTCGCGAGCATAAGGTATAATGGTCAATTTGTTGGCGACGAGATGCGGCTAGTGCATGAATGCAAGGGATTTGATCCATATCAAATACTCGACACATGCAAGTTTTTTAAAGAAAATCGACCGTAGCAGTCTGGTTTGCAATGTCCTGTATAAACCATCTATGTATATCAACCGGTTCAACCACATAGGATTGTGCTTCTCTCATTCTGGATGCAATAAGATCTTCAATGATTTGGAGTGTTTACGGATGTATTCGACCAAAGAATGAATAGGTAACTCCCGGGCATCCTTCAATAATGCATTCAAACATTCTGCAATGTTGGTCGTCATTATTGTATAACGTCTCCCACCAGAATGTGCCCTTGACCAACGTTCAAACCTGACTTCCTGTAAATACTCACCTACCCTTGCATTTTGCATCGAAATTTGTGAAAAGAGCTTGGTGAATTTAGTAATGGTGTACGCATTCGAAGCCATAAAGTATAATGGGATCACGGCATTTTGTTTGAACTTTGCTCTCAAGTTGCTTAAATGATAAATACATGCTTCGTGATAGGAATTTGGAAAAACATTTGCTATGCCTTTCGCAATGCTCTTATGCCTATCAGAAATAAACACCAAGCCATCGTTTTCATCGTCAATTGCATCCTTTAGCCTTTGTAAAAACTACTCCCACGATGCGTCATTTTTAGAATCAACAATTCCAAAGTCGATAGGATATACTTGGTTATTACCATCCATGCAAGTTGCAAGATATTTTCCTTTAAGAAAGCAAGCATCAACAGCAATAACTGGTCGCATGTGACTAAGAAATCCACGAATCGAAGCCCTAAATGCAAAGAATAAGTACTTGAATCTACCATCTTCTTCACGACTCAGCTCAAAAAAAGTGCTCGGGTTCATTTCATTCATCACGTGTAAATAAGATGGCAGTAGTCTATATGAACCCTCATAATCGCCTCTTACTTCGTGCAACGGGGATTCCCTCAAGCGCCAAGCCTTGGTGTATGTTAAGTTAACCCCCAATCCGACCGAACATCTGAAATGATTTTCTTCGACCTATACGGCCTGCATACATCCTGGTACTTGCTCTTGATCTATGAACCAATTACTTTGCTACATGCCTGACGATTGTCACTGTGAGCCAATGATGATTGACATGTATGGATATTGTCATATTTAGTAATCTTCTAGGCAGATGAATCCCCAATCGCCGATGCATTCATTCTCCATTTGTAGTTTTTATCCGTACACACAAGGTACCAAAACTTGCTATTTGCCCTAAGAACCTTTCACTCAAAAAAATGTTTGACAGCAAGCATTGACATCCTCATAAACAGGTGCTGCCTACTCTCAAAAACATCTTTGACTACAACATCTACAACTGCGGCTAATTTCTCAGAAGTCGTACCACCCACATGAGAAGACATTGTTGCTTCAAAACAATGAATATTTTGTGGGATCGGCCCAACTAAAGCCTCCTCTCTTCTTTTTGAAGACATTATTCTTTCATCCTCAACATTGATGGTTTCATTCACCGGATCATCATCCTCATTGCATTCTAAGTCATCTTCATCCAGAATGCTAACAACCTTCTCATCCAACCGTCTTGAATGGATTACATCATTAGTCCTAATTGGATTATCAGAGCTCAATAGCTTAATGGGTAAGTTACTGCCACCGTATTCATCACCAGTAGCTACAACCTCGTGAATTGTAACACAGATCGGTACTCTGTCATGCTTTACAATCTCATTCATAAAACACTTGACGTGGTAATCATTGTTGACGGGAAAGACAAATATATTTGATAGGTACTTTGGTAGGTATTCGATAACAAGTTTATTTTTTATTCTCGCATCCAAACCCATGATGCATATGATGTTATTAACCATTTCTGAATTTGGTGGATCAACCTGTGTCTTCCTTTAACAATATTGTTTCGACTCTCTTATAATTGATGTATCTATGCTCATTCATTGGTGGATCAACATTCCATTCTCCTTTATAAAGAATGAACAGACAACATATTTTCGTTCGCCATTTCTTGGAAGACTGTATGCAGTAAACGAAGTCACAACCCCCTTCAATGAATACGCACCTAGAAAACAGAAAAAAATTTCAACATTTTTTTCATTTTACCCATGAATAGGTAAATGAATCGAACAATGGCCAACCAACCCTTCAATCATACTCGTTCATGAAACATACATTTTTTCAACCTTTTCTTCATTTAACCCATGAATTGGTAAATGATGCTAACAATGCCCATACAACCCTACAATGAACCCGCTACATATAAGTTAAAAAAATAATGGGCCCTTAGAAATCTGTGTACCTTTAGATGCAGTGTGGCTTCAATGATCCTTCTCACCCAGAGAATCTTGAGAGGACGGTTGAAAATACACTGATTTACCAATAGGGCGGTTGAAAACACGGGTACAACATATGGATTAGATATATTTGCATTGCTGTCCAATATGGCCGTCGATTATACAGTTTCTACATAGTACATTTTGTATTTATAAAAATAGATTTCAATTTAGATTCACCGGTCAAAGACGCATATGTCGACTAAAATTAAGACAAATATCAAAACAAATGTCGAAAAAAAGTGTCGAATTAAATGTCGAAATATATGTAGAACAAAATGTCGAAAATACTATCGAACATTATCTCGAAAATATTACTGAAAGTGTCAAACATAAGCCAAAACTATCTACTTTTGTGTCTAAATATGTATCAAAGGTCACACCTATAAATATAGTGTTGTCAACCTATGAGTGCAAGTCGAACTGTAATCAAACAATGGACAAAGTGGATTAAGCAATGATTAATGTGTATATTTTACAACGATGTAATTTAAATTTACATTAATCTTTTCCTACAATTTAGTACATTTACATTGATGTAATTTAAATTTACATTGATGTATTTCTACAATTTAGTAAAGTCAGTGTTCCGGAACTGAAGATTGTACGTCGAACTATAATTACTCTTTGAAAAATTTGGATTAACCTATGAATAATGTGTATATTTACAATTATGTAATTTAAATTTACAAAAAAAATCGGCTTTAATTACATATTCATTTACATGTATTTCTACACTTTGGTAATTACTTCCTCCTCTTTTTTTTGGGTCTTGGATCTTGCAGCTTAGCGTGCTCCTCATTTGCATGTAGATAAAACACTACCGCCATCTCTTGACGCACATCCGCAGTATTATCGATGTGAATTGTATTTAGTGGCCATCTGTGGATAATGCATTCAGCCCACTTTAATACATATATGCCACAATCTCCACTCCTATGAACATAAAACATAAAACATAAACCAACGCAATAAAATAATTTATCAATAAGAAAAATGTGTAAAATGTATTAAAATATTTACAAAAAAAATCAATACTCCTAAAAGCATTACATGGAAAATTTATCATACGAGCTAGTAGATATTTACCCCTTTGGTGAACCAAATTTTCCTCTATTACCAAAGTCCATTGATCCTCACATGGTTGTTTTTTGGCAACATATGTGTAAAACTCACACGCCTCCAGTAGCTTGGGCATTGTCACAATGCGGTATTCCAACTATGGCACAATGACGTTGTGTTGAGGCGATGGGTTGTACACATATAATTTCTGGTCATACAAATCTATTTTCACCAAAGATCCAATGATTTCCATCAATGTGACAGGGGAATAAGACTATTTCAACAGTCCGACAATCGCATTCAAAACCACAATCACCAACAAACTGCTTCATCGCCAAGTCATCAAATTTTGGCACCTTTTTGGCGGCATGAAGCTCCTTCATGTTCATCTACCCCTAAATAAATAAACACTCCATAAATAAAGGACAAAACTATAACTTGGAGCTAAGTAAATAAGACACCTTTCAATCTTTCCACACTTAAATCAAAATAGCACTCCATGATGGATATATCATCGCGGCCCATTGAAATTATCCTCTTTCTTAGCATGGACGTATACATATTAATTTGCTAGAAACATAATATATAATGTCGTTAGGTGAAATTCCTTATTGATAAAGTAATAATGGAAGGAAACATTAAAAGAAATAACTTACATGATCGTTGAGCCAAAATCCTTTAGTCCACATTGTCTTCAAGAGGTCGGAATCTAATAATAAAACAGGCTTATCCAAGAAGAGGGGTGGATTTGCCCTCATCCACCTTTTCATTGCTGCAATGTCTTTGGGAGATGGCTTCAAATCAAATGAAGCAAATGTCGAGCCAACCACTGCTTGGGCAAGAGTTGGCACCATATTTTGTCCTCCTGTGGGTTCTGAAGCCGCAAATTTCGGCTCCTTTTCTTTCATTGGTGAGGGTGGGGTACTCTTAGACACTAACCCTGGTTCGGCCTGAGGGGTAACTTGTGAGTCGATTAGGATAGGCACATTGTCCACAACATTTAAGCCCTCTTCTTCCCTCGCGATGGAGTGCTCACCCTCTACCTCAGACATCTGAACAATATTTTCATCATTAGGCCCCTCATTCTTGCCAACTTTGTCATCCATGGCACCCTCGTCATTTGCCATTTGATCAGCAAAATCACCCGCTTTGTTGTGCACAGATCGGCGATCACCTTGGCCGAAGGAATCTTGGGAATCGGGCGAAAAAGGACTGGTGTGGGCCGTTGGTTGGATGAGTATCAAAGTGTGTACGTATTTCCACATATTAGCAAGGTCGGTGGCATGACACTCGGTGGTTGTAGTGAGGGCCGCTACTTTGGCCTCCAAAGTGGCAGAACGAGCTTTCTCGATCCCCAGTTCCTCTTTGGTCGACTTAAGTTGCGCCTCACACTCGGCTACACGGGTTTTTAGGTCCTCAACTAAAGCCATGCGTTTCTGCCATCTTTTTGCCTTGCCATGTATATTTTTGTTTGATGTTTCCACATTCTCGGTTTCGATGGTTGTTTTCCTATAGAACACAAAGAAAGTATCTTCCCCTATATGTTCAGAGTCATATTCATCTCGGCCGAACTCCTCATGTTCCCCAACCACTTATTGTTCTTTCCAACGCAAGAATTTCTGTTGCTCATCGGGTGTGGGCTTCATTATAGTCACCTTAATTTTCTGCAACATGTTAAGGATCAATATTCATTTAACTCACATGCCTCAAGTATTCAATAATAAGTTAATATACAAAACATACCTCCCCGTCCACTATTCTCCTTGACCAAACTTTCTTCTTTTCTTGATCTCTTCTTTGTGCATTCAACCCTTTCCATCTGCACATTCTAGGCATGCATCCATTGGTTTCGACCTTCTCAACTATATTGAAGCGCTGAAGATGTGGCATTGTCTCATAAGCGAACACCTAGTGCATTGGAAAATACATCACCACAAGTAATTACAGGGAAGTAACAATACTTTAAAAGTATGAATATTCGTATCAAAATATGTTATTCTTTGTAAAACCCAAAAATTCAATAAAATTTTTCATTATACATATCAATAATCAGTATTTCATTATTGCGGGGAAATAATTTAACCCCCAATATGCAAATTGTATAGAAGTGTTTAGTACCCTTACCCCTAGTGCAACTGGGAATCCCCCAATGGTGTAAGTCCGATGTGCTGGGTGCTCAGTCTGTCTCAAGGCATTGATCATTGCCTTTCAACCACTATCAACAGTGGCCTTGAAAGATAGGTCACCTCACGGCATTTCATCGAATTGCCTCTAATCACAGGCCAAATATAGCATTTTATCTTCAATCCTAGTTCTTTTCGGCAAGCCATTGATGGAGGTGTATAGAAGCAACAGTGTCATGGACACGACTTCATCATCTGTATATGATGAGTTGATACGGTCATAAGCCTTGAACACTTCATCGTATGTGGTCTCTTCTGTTTGGCCCAGATGCTTTAGATACTTGGTGATCGCAGAAGGACCATCAGGAGCTCGGTACTTGGCATATGCTTGCGCAAAGTCCCCCATCTTGAGCCCTGTGATGATGGCAAATTCTCTCCTGCCAAATGTTACATTCTTTTCCGCGAAGTTGAATTGCATGCTACAATCCACGTTTGATTCATCAGCCGACTTAAGTTGCCTCAACAAAACAGAATGGATTATTTGTTTGCATCAGAACGTATGTTCATGGTCAAGAGCCATTTTTGCTAAATGATCTCCTTCGGAGGATTTCTTTTTGTGTATCAGTCATTTTTGCCCGAATCCGCCTCATATTCGCTTCGTAGTAACAGTACTGCGACACCTGGGCATTGAAAAAAGCACCCTGAACAACCATATCATCCATGAGCTGTGCCTGCATGATATAGAGCAACTCAATAACAATAACAGAATTTGACATTTTATTCGATACATTCGACAACATTTTATGATTGTAAATGGATGATTTTTCATAGTAAATTAATTCAATTGATAAAAACAAAGGCACTTTTGATTGCATGATACATAATACCGAGTACCCAACATGGATTTTATTTGTAATTTTATTATTGTGGAAGTTATTTTATAAAACTTATCAAAGTAAATAAAAAGAGTATAAACTAAATGAAGAATGGTTTTCAAAAGAGAATCTATTAATTATATACAGAAATAGAAATAGAAATAGAAATAGAAATTATTTTGATTATTTTTCACAAAACAAAATCATCCCTTTACAATCAATAACTTTTTTTTTATTTTTTTCGACATTTATGGGTAGTGTTCGAGATTTATAGGTATTGTGTAAACCTCAGTTTTGATCAATAGTAATTTTCACATTCAATCAAAAAAAAAAAAAAAACAATAGCTGCTGCCATATTTGAAAGAAGTCAGTCAACAGCTGCTATATATGCAAATTCTCCCTCAAAACCTGGTCACATTTTCTATTCTGGGCCCATTCCCTCATGGATCAAAAGAACAAACCTAATCAGAAAACCAATACATCAATATAATTTGACAACATATCAAATAATCAAAACCATGTATTTAACAAAAGCCTGAGAGGCATTATTTTAGATCACCACACAATAATGACAAAATTGTGTTGCCAAATGGTGATAAAGTTATGAGTTCGATTTGAACATGGTTAAATGCATAGTTATTAGACTCGGACCGGTCGTCGACTTGAGTGAGCTTAGTCAACAATTTCAATGGTTCAACCAGTGAGTCAATGGTCGAACCAGTGGGTCAATTATAAAATTAATAAAAAATAAAAATAATATCAAAATATTAAAAAATATATATATAATATTTTAAAATTAATTATAAAATTAATAATTATGTTATTTGATATTATTTTTTGTTATAAAAGAAATAAAAATAAAAATAAAACTTAATATTAATATTAAAAAAATTATTAATATATTTTTTAAAGATAAATTATAAATATATTATTATTTTATATTTATATTACATTTAATAAAATCAAATCTTGTAGCAAAAATAGGCAAAGTGCATGTCAATTTGTAGAAAAAAATATTTTATACTTGTTAGTGAAATTTGTTTTTAAAAAAACAAAAGTGAAATAGCCTTTGGAAATTAGGGGGGATTGTTTGCAAAATATAACACGTGGCGCGAGCCTTCAAAGAATTGACAGTGCAGCGCACATCATTCTTGGTTTAACAAATGGCCAATGCGACGATGTTTTAGCCATTTGTAAAAAATAAAAAATAAAAAAATAAATTTCAAAGACCGGATCGGATGGCTTGACTCGGACTGGTTTGGGATCCGGTTCACCGGTTGAACCGGCCCGTCCAAACCGAGTTTTATAACCGTGGTTAAATGTAACGCAACTAAAGAAAAGCTTATTCGCCATTCTCTTGTCAAAAAAGAAATTCAATCAGCATATAAAAAGATAACCTAAATCTTTGAGCACTTCCACGTAATCACAAAATGTTAAAAACAGTCATATTTTTCAACTTTTTTTTTTGGTTTTTTTTTTTTTTTGTGTTTTAGTAACTAAAAACTTTTGAACAAAAATTTCTTAATTATAATCCCTCCTATTTTATCACCTAACCCAAAAATCCCAACCCCGCCGTCCAAATGCCAACTAAGTTACAAGTTTAGATAACATTCAAAAATTGTACATGTGACAATACAAAATTTGGTAACGGTCACGAATCATTTGTATTAATCATAGCTTTAAGGAACACTTTGATATTTTTGTAATAAATTTAAACCTGTAAGCTAAACCATACTCTAGCAATGACTATGAGCAAACGTTTCTTCGAGTTTGAACTCTTCATTCCCAGGACGTTCATAAGAAATCTTCTATACAGCCTAGAAAGATACAGTCGTCACAGCCGCAGCAATCAGCTATTATAAACATTGACAAAATCAGCATCTTTTTAAAGAAATAGGAAAAAAGAATAGCAATTTTTTCCTTTTGGGGCTAGCATTAAAGGATTCCTCTCATTAAAATAAATAAAAACGTTTAGAGAAACCAAAATTCGCTAGCACTAAAGGGATCCCTATTCTAGGAGCCTAAGATTTCAACCTTATAGAAATGTGACCGATTGAAGGTTAAAAAAAAAAACCCACTAGATAATCTAATCCTTTCAAACTATGTCCATTTATTACATACCAGAGGAAACTTTCATACAGGGGAAAGAAAAGAACATATTTGAAAGATGTATTGCTTTTCTTCTTGTCATTGCAATCATTTATTGAAGAACTCCTTCCATGCAAACAGCTCGTCTCCACCCTTGACCCTTATTGTTCCTCTACCTTACAGCAACAGGGCAAAGATTTTATACATGGAAATGGATATCTATTTATAGGACACAAAAATCTTAGAAATTTTTATGACAAAAATTATCACAAGTGCCTTAATAATTTGAAAAGACAAGAAAAAGAGTGTTTTACATTGCTATAAAAGATACAGAGTAATGGTATGATAATGTACAACATCCTTGAAGACCCTGTCACTCTAAGGTCACAAGGTAGAATAAATCTTTAGGAAAAACTGTATAAGCCTTTTCTTAAAAGGCCCACAAAAAACGTACAGGAACTGGAGAAATACAAGTGCCTGGACACATGATAAGACAAGGGTGAAACTGCCGCTACAGAGAATAAAGATCTTCAGAGGGATCTCACAAGACATAACATCACCAATAATATTATTCTGCATGAGATTTAGACGAGTGATCAGTACAAGAACACAGGGAAGTGTTGATGACTCAACAGTTAAAGCATAGCTAAATCTATGGGGTAACTTGTGGAAAGAACATAAACCTTCAAATAGGGAGAAGACATGGAAGAAGCAAAAGCCAATAAGGTTAGTACTCATCTAATACCAGAACACAATTACCGATTGAAGACTTGGGGGGCCAGGAGTGGGAAAATTCATTATCTGTTTGCCAGCCAAAGAGATACACACACCAGCAGCAACACTCTCATGAACTTTATTCCCATAAATGCATGTTCCCAAAATGATCAATCACATTAACACTCAATAAATAGAATTCAGATATGTTATCAATCAGAGAGTATAATCTATCTCGTTGGCTATATTCAAGATATTGGTTTCAACCAACTAACTAATATTACCTTGCTAATCATAACAAAGAACAGCTAGATATACACAAAAGTTGTCTGGTTAAAATCGTTCTTCCTATCAATAATTTCCCCCAATCCCAGGAAGACTTTGAGTTTTCATTAACTTTTATCTTTACACAAGTTATGTTCAAATTTAGGGACCAGCTGACACGAAGAACACAAGTCATTAAACTGTGATAATGCACTTGTGCTAAATTACCTAGCTAAAGGACAAAGATCCAACTTTGTCTGTTCCATCTTTCCTTGTCAGCTCAGTAGAAGACAACATAGTCCCCAAACCTTGTAGGAAGACCTCATCATTTTCATACTTCTACTTTCTTTTGTTAATACACATAAGATATAAGTACAAATCATATTTTGCCACATTGAGGACTGACTTTTAAATGCTGAAGAACGTTGCCAAATATTTTTGGATGTCATTGGGCCATGCCAAAAAGAGTTTTAGCTGTAATGTTTTGTTGTAGATTGCAGGATAATATAAAGAAGATGGAAGGCTTGTGAATGTGCTGCACTTGCTTTGCTTTCGGTAATTATGGAATGAAAAGAATAGAGGAGCTTTTCATAGATTTAAGGAACTTGGCCCAGTCGTGTTGGCCACCAGCCAAGGGAATAAGAGCCTGCTGTGCTGTTGGTCCCATGATCAAATCCATGGACTGGCAGTTTAAAATCCAAGTGCCAGAGCTCCTTGTTTGTCTAGTGATTTACCCCCTAGCACCTTACCTAGCCTAGTTGGGCTCCCCTCCCTAAAGTAAGCCAGGAGAAGGACAGAGATGCCAATTATGAAATAAATATAACAACTAAGCTTCTATTCCACTATGTGAGATCAGCTATATGGCTCATATCTCAACATCATTTTCTATTAAAATTATGAAATAAATAATGGAAAAAATAATGGACTCCCCAACTAGAAGGATATTAAAGCACCAGATTTTGTTTTGTTTGTTCTATTGAAGTAGGAAGTTTATCCACACACGCATAGACTCTTGGATGAAAATTTTTCTGGGTCCCGTATAGAGGAAATACCAAATACCTTTTGTGAACAATACTATTAATTCACAGAGATGCTGACACTCCAAGGTATATAGAAAGATGCTGCATGAAGAAAGCACCAAAATTATGCAATCAAATCTAGAAAGGTTTATTAAATATCTGTACTTAAATTACTTTAGTAAGATATCAGGCTATTAAAGGCAACTATAGAGCATTAGAGGACACCTACCCATAAAGCAACACTTCAAAAAACCTGCATTTAATTCTAAAAGTTGAAACACACCACTTATATTTCAAAGGCATGTGGGAGGCAACCCAGTCCACTTTTAAATAAAAAAAAAAAAAAAAAAAAAAAAAGAAGAAGAAGAAGAAGAAAACTAACAAACACACTGAACAATATAATTGTATTGGCCATGATATCCCACTCAAATATACTCACAAGATAATCCAATCACATCAGGTTCAGTGTCAGCAAGTTTTTGTATTTTTAGCAAATGAGATTTCATGCAATTAAAAATTTCGCACCAACGAGGACCACACAGTTTTTTTTTTTTTTTAAAGTATAATCAACTAAGGAAAAACAAAATGCCACATTCTGTTCACATAAGAAAAACAAGGGATAATTACTGTAAGGCCCAAAAGATATAGGTGTTGCCAACCTCTCATTCTCCTTTCCAATCAATCAATTCACTGCTTGGTGCATAGATTTTTCCTGCTCGTTCCTCTGCTTCGGGATCATTTACTACACCCCGGCACCTTGGGAAACCACAGTAGCAAGCCAGTTGTTCATCCATGGCATAAAATCTGGTATGCAATTAAATTTGTTAGAGAAAAATAAATAACAGAGAGAATAGAAGAAAGAATTTCCAGATTATAATCAGCTTCTGAACCTGTAATCATAGGTCAACTCTTCCCATTGTTTGATATCTCTTTTGGCAAAGATGATTATGTGTTCATCACCATTGACACTTATCACTCTTGAATAGCAATTTGGCTGAAACAAATCCATAAATTAGATACCAACAAGAATACCCCACCACAAATGCATTATTAATATCAATGAAGTTGATTTTGTACTACAGAAAACAAGAAGTTGAAATGACAAACTCCAGACTTGGATGAGAAGAAAAGGAAATAGAATTTTTATTACTGGTGGAAAATAAAAAAATAAGCAGCCAATATCAGACTTCAGGCCACTAATACATCTGATGAAATTCCACAACTTAATCTAAAAATCCGTGATCTAAGGCTGAAGAAAGGAACTCCTCAGGAGATATCTAACAAGGCATTGCCTTCATTTAAGGACAGAGACTGAATTCCAGTCTTTAGGTAAAATATTGTGCGAATCAGAGCATACAGCAATCCAAAATTCTAGGCAAAGCAGTAGCCTTTCGACAAAATAACTGTCATATTTCCTCTTCAAGTAATGTGAAAGATCGGCTTTGATATTTCATGGTCGAATTGATAAACTTTCATCCATTTCCACTTGTCAATGGACTCCAATATAATTTTAACCCAAAGTGGCTGTGACACGAGAATTCACTCTCTCTATTCCTTCTCTTTAAATTAGTCCAAGCTTTCCTTCATCATCTTACAAGGAAGAATATCTAGAAATGTGAAGGCTTATCTATATTAGACATTTTAATCTATGCATCCCACATATGCATCGCACATTTTAAAAGGAAATTTTATAGAACAGATATAAGCCTCGCGAAGTTATATAGAGCTGAATGTTGGCCAACAAAGAGACAGCATGAGCACAAGTTGGGAGTAGTAGAAATGAGGATGTTACGGTGGATGTGTGGTAAGCCAATGATGGATAAGATAAGAAACGAGGATATACGACAAAGAATTGGAGTAGCACCGGTGGCAGAAAATATGAGAGTACATAGATTGAGATGGTTTGGGCATATTCTTCGGCGACCTATAGATGCACCGGTAAGAACAGAAATTTGTTATAAAGAGCATGACGGGAAGAAAGGGAGAGGTCGGCCGAAATTTACATAGGGAAAAGTAGTAAAACAAGATTTAGTGGAGTGGGAAATAGATTGGCGGTTGGTTGGTAGTAGAACAGAGTGGAGGAAAACTATTAGAGTGGAGGAAGAGCAAAACTCTAATGGTCCCGACTGCCCTTTATAGTTTTAGCATTTTTCTTTATTTCTTTATCTATTTATCTATTTATTTTATTATATTTTCTTTATTTTATGGATTTATGTCATTGGGTTCATCGACCGCTAACCCCAACTAGTTTGGGATAAAGGAGGTGATGATGATGATGATGATGATCGCACATATGCTTTCTACTTATGACCTACCCATCCCACACAATGCTGATGAGAACACTAAGAGTGCATCAAACTCATGTTCCTCTAATTCATTTTTACTCTTTTAATGATGCTACTCTTCTTTCAAGCTTTTTCTGGGGTAAAATAAACAAGCGTGAAGATAATTTGATCACCACAGGAGAAGTACGACATATAAGAAATGAAGCAAATATGGAAATTCACAGAGATCCAGAGATATTTCCACATGAAGATGCTTCATTAGAAAAGAATGGAGCACCAAATGACTTCACCAACAAAGAACTCTTTATTCAAAGGCAGCACTAAAACACATGGAACAAATTCAGACAATGAAAATGTACATTATAACTGGAATTATAGTTACATTCGGGCTCATTCACATACAAAGTCATCAACTATATGTCAGACTACATTCTTGGTTTTCTAAGAGCATTCCATGACATAACAAAATAATGCAAATCATGCAATACATCATAAGAAAATTCAGGACATCTCAAGTTTAAAAGAAATGAAACCAAGATGGTTCACTCTAGAGATCAATCTGCATGATCTAACTTCTGTTAACAGTTGATTACACAGGAAAAGCAATTATCTAGAATGCTAGAATAACTCTCACCCAATAAAAACAACATGCTTTAAACTAGCATACTACATAAGGAAAAACTAAGATAACATACATACTTCGCATGAATGATTAATCAGATGTGCAATGCTTCCTGCCCTCGTGGCATCAATAACACGTTCATCATCAATTCTGAACATATAGGTTCCAGCACCCTGCATGTGAAAATTGTCAATGAGAAATTTGAGCAGTTTTTCCCCCTCTATCGTGCACTGACAACACATGCATATGAGACAATCACAATGATCAATCTTGCTCTGGGCTGCAAGAAAATTATAGAGTATGGTTCGCAATTGTTTTACTCATTAAAAAAGCACATAGACCAAAACATAGTGTAATCATTTGGAAGACAAAATCATTATAGTCATTCTCTGTGGTGCATAGAATCAATATGTCTTTTCAACTCAAAGAACAGTAGATTGGAACTAGATAAACCTAAATGCTCAAACCATTATACATATGAGATTCCTTTGCAAATTAAATGGGGAAAAAAGTATGCAGACAAAATTAAAATCAAGATTTAGTGACATAGGCACTTTGAGCTGTCATTTTAACAATTAAGATCTTGGTTAGATAATAATTTAGGAATGTTAATACAGCTTAAGAAGAGCGTTCATGGAAAGGAAATGGCAGGTATTTGATGACCACATGATCTGTAGTAACTGAAGACCTCCTTAACATAAACTCAAGCTCCCAAATAAAAATAAACATGGATCCTTTGCACTGTTGGTTTGGCAATAGAGATATATCAGAAAGAGGTGAATAGAATATACTTCACAATTATGGAAACATACCCGATTAAAACTTCAACATTTCATGAAAACACATTAATTAACAGTGTTGCCTAAGTGGAAGAACAAAAAAAAAAACCAAATTCTCGAGTCTAAACAATTCCAAGGAGATCTGAGTGTGCATGTGAAGTGTCCATCTTTGTGTATTCCTGAAAATACTTGAATGAGAAGATTCCAATCATGGAAGTAAACATAGATGGAGTAAATATTTCTTACCACCAATGAATTATATATCATGTGTTCTCTTGATCAGCTATCGAAGGTCTAACGAGCTCACCAGTATATTCAATAACCTGTGCTCAGAATATCAAACAGTTCAGATATCTTGAGTTCCTAAAAGAAAAGTTTAGACCAAACAGTAATCCAGTAGCTAACCATGTCTCCAGCTCGATGGGGATGTTTTGCAAAGATGCCATATCCATGTATTCCAGATTTTCCTACATACAAGAACAGTCTAAAAAATTAAATAAATACATAAATAAAAAAGGCATAGATAATACACAGAAATATAGCATTTAATTGGTCAAATAAGAAATCCTGAATTACATCTTCATTCAAACCAATAGAATACAACAATAACAAAAGCCTTTTCATCCCACTCACGTGGGCTATATGAATCATATCTACTATCGTTTTCTATCAAAGCACATATTTTCGTTTTATATTTAGATAATTCATGTCATTTTTAATGGCTTCTTTCCTAATATTTTTAGCTCTTCTCCTTCTATTTTTAGTTTGTGTTAATAATTCTCTAGTCTCTAGACACCATACTGGAGCATCTAAGGGTATCCTAGGCACATGTCCAAATCTCCTTAAACATGTTCCCCTTGTTTTCTCATCTATTGAGGTTACTCCTACTTTTTTTCTAATACATTAATTACTTATTCTATCTAATCTAGGATGTTCACACATGCATTCTTATTTCTACTACTCGCATTTTCTATTCATGTTTAAAATAGCCATAACACATTGCTAGTCTTATGGCTATTTTATAAAATTTTCCTTCAAATGTTAGTAGTCTTTACGATAACAAAGTATATAGGATGCGCTTCTCCATATCCATCCAACCTGCCTGAATTCTATGTGTAACATCTTTATCAATTTCCCCATTTCATTGGAGTATAGATCCTAAATATTTAAATTTTTTTGATATATCTAATTCATGCCCACCAATTTTTACACTACCCGATTGCTTCTCCTGTAATTGCAAAAATGACAATCCATATATTCAGTTTTACCTCTACTTATTAAAACCTTTCGAATCTAATGCATCCTTCCAAGCTTCTAATTTAGTATTCACTCCTCTTGTCTCTTCAATCAATGCTATATCAATTCAGACCAATAGAATGCTTGATAAATTTTTTTGGCTAAAAAACTAGCACACATTAATGGGACAAAAGTGCAAAACAGTTTGCATAACAAGCTACTAAGAAGAGGAGACACTTGAGCATCTCTTCCATAGCATACAATGAAGGGAAAAGAGGCTCTAAGGTTTTGATCCAAAAAGTATACGCAAATATAATAGAACCCTCCCATTATTATACCAGATTTGAGGCTGCATACCATTCCTTAAGCCCAACAGAAAGATATTTAATCCTGTCAACCATTTTGACAAGTTGATTACGAGAATCTATGTTCAAATATCCAGAATAAGAAATTCTTTCCTCTGTGTTCAAGATAATCTCATATTCTGTAAACAATCAACTGCCAATGGTTTGGACAAAAGAGATACTACAAAAAATTTCAAAATCTAATGTATACAAAAGCTTACTATTTAGGAATTAATCCTGAAGCTTTTATTACTTTAACCTTACAGCTACCGGTGGTTAAATTACAAATGCTAGCAAGAAAAGGTTTGTAGTTTACCTAATAAGCCTATTGAAGTGGTACGGCATCATATGTAGGTAAAAAAGAATATCCTCTAAGTTTGCCTGAGGAGGAGGAATAAGAACCAATGTTTTCTTGGTGTATTTTATATAAAAAGCTCAAGAAAACACAACAAGCCCATTTTAAGTATTGGGATTTGTGATTCTGTATCGGAATATGATGTTTCTCATTCAGGATTCCAAAAGGTCATGCCGAATAGTCATAAGATGTCCTAAGTTTATTATATGCTGTTAGAGACAGAGACAGAGTTGAAACATAAAACAAATATAAAAATCAATACTGCTCCAACTAATCAAACTAATAATGGAGAACTAAGAATATTACTTTCTCTTGCGCTTCTTGTTTAAACACCCCAAAAAAGGACTGCCAACAAAAGCTTGTCTTATTAGTAGCTACAGCAGCTAGAAAAGTTATTTTATCAAAGAAGAAATAGTAAAACAACCATGCCTTTCTAAAATAACCAAATAGATTCCCTTTTTCATTTTCAATATGTATATAATGAAAATTCATGTCATTGCCTGAGAGATTCATACTCTCACAGGGAAACTCACATGTACTTAGCAAGAAAACACAAACAATAGATTATCTTTATCCTATGATAACATTACTCCTTTAACCCATTAAAAGAACAGCATCGAAGTTTCACATGCAAGACCACAAAAAAATGAGGATTGAGGAACTGTTGCTTACCAAATGCAAGCCTCTTTCTAAATGTCTCCCTCATGTATCTGTACTTTTCAGCCATTGATAGGATGCCCCTGGAGACATCAAGCTGACAGGTTTTGAGATCCAACAGGTCAACTGAGAATCTAGAACCTGCAAGTGCATTGGAAGAAGCCCCAAAGGATTCGTGTTGGCTAAATCCACCAACCAAATGTGGCCTGTTCTCCACATATAAACGTTTCAAGGAAGCTGCTGCAAGGGCTTCAGGTTCTTTCCTTCCTCTTCTTCCAAAATGATTATAAGGCTCTACAAAGATGTTGCCAGCAAAAGATTATAAATTCAATATCAAATAATACAATCTGATTAAGCCACATGTTTGTTACTGTGTACAATCCCAAGACCTGACTTTAGATATCAGAACTTAGATGAACAAAGCATGCAGACATCACATTTGATCCAAATGGACAGCTGAAATTCAAATATCTCTGATAAAGAAACACCACAACTAATAAAGGTACCATTTCGAGTTTTAGGGAACAAACAGACAAACAGACAGTCAGAGAGGGGGACCTGACAAACAATACAATCATTCAGGAATTACAGAATATTGAGGGGAAAGACCATTCATTTCCATAAAAAAATTTTAAAAAAAAAAAAGACAAGGAGAAAACAAGAAAAAGAAAAGCTAAAATAAGCACAAGTAAATTTCAGAATACAACACACCATTAGTAACACCCAAAATGAAGCTGGGTAAACAAGGCAATAGAATTGATCTAGAAGGAGTTTTGATTTGATATAAGCACAGTTAACTGTAGGTAGGTAGGACAAGGGCAAGAAACCTTGTCTCCTCAAATGTGTGTTCCCAGAAATCTATGGGAAATTTAGGAATTAACCCCATATTAAAAATCAGATACTCAAAGTAATAGGGGTAAGAGAACATACTCTCCTTGAAGGAACAACACCTTCACAACCATATCATCTCCTCACCAAGTTTCTACATATTGAAAAAGCAGCCATAACCATAAATCATAAGGGATAAAAACGTCAACTTCACACTTCATTGACTTCATTCCATGTATCAGCAAAAAAATTTGTTGCAAATGGGAAAGAACTGAAAGAAGGTCCCTAAAGGTTGGCAGCAGGTGGATAAAATTTTTAGGAAGTCCTTCATTTTACTGTTTCTCAAACCTTTTACTACTGGACCAAAATGTTTACAAGCAACAATTCAAGATTCCTTAAAAACCTCACAAAATGAAGTGAAAGGAGAACAATGCAACAGCATTAGTTAAAAAAAAAAAGGCTGTTAGTTGCTTATCTAGTTCCAACTTCGTATATTCCAACCCCGAAAGAACCTACAAGTTGATGTTTGTTTCATCAATATCTTCACTGTCCCAGATTACTACATTTAGTTTCAAGGTATTGACTATAATATGTTTTTTTTTAAAAAAAAAAAAATTTATGCACCTCATGGTAACACATGAGAGGCACACCCACAAATGCATACTTGCCATTATTCGGGATGAACCTATACACACTCTCAGAAGCAATAGCTACACAGGGAGGTCAATAGAATGCCATACAATCCCTTCCAGGATTTTATAAGAGCAGGCATGCATCTAACAAGCTTCTATAAGCCAGTCAGTGCAAAAAAGGTTTATCCCATTGATATGTAGATCAATCTAGAGATCTTTCCAAATTTGTGTAATGGTTGGAGTGATAGCCAGGCTTCTTTAGGTGCTAAATTCATACAGTTATAACATTTCAATATGACTTTAATCATAACAAGAAAATTAGCTAGAATAATATAAATTTATTACTGGTCTTGAGAGAATTTGGTATTACGCCTACTTGAAACTGTACACAGCACCATTTATAATAACATTCCTCTTCACAAGTGCATGTAACTACTTTCATACAAACTGTTTGACCTTATCTAATGATTAGTAGGCTTCATTACTTTAGCTATAAACTTTACTTGCAATCTCCCAGCCAAACAAAAGGAACTTCCAGCCAATCATACAGCTAAACAACTTAAATGCTCTTAGCTCGTAGTAGGGTAACAGTCATTCATATGGTCCCTGGGAGGAATTCAGGGCTGAGCTTAGTCCCAATAGACTGGTGCTAAGATATTGTTAACATGATACAGGAGATTCAGCAAAAATTGATTGAAGACTTCCAGCTTTCACTTAAGAATTTAAAGGGCAGCCCATTATATAGAAGCTCCTATATGTGAGGGGTCTGGGTAAGAGTCGGGCCAGTAAGGCCTAATGTAAACAGCCTTATCTTATACTTCTATAAGAGGCTATTTTTGTGACTCAACCTATGACCTTAGATCACATGGCAACAACAACTTTCACCACTGCGCCAAGGCTCCTTCTCCAACTTTCACTTAAGAATTTGAGGAAAATTAAGTACTTAATTATATGATAGAAAAAAATTAAGCATTCAAGACAGAAATTATTAACAGAGATAAAAGACAAATGGAAAAATGTAGGGGAGGAAGGAGGCAAAATCATCTCTGCATTAGCAATGATGAGAAGTTGCAGTACCACAATTCACAAATTTGCACCAGCCACCAGGGCATGTCTAAATGACAATCCTCAAAAGGAGTACGCACAAAACTCCAGAACAAAATCATCCATCACTAAATTATTGCACACTTAGTCCATATTAAAAAGTTAGTTTCAGTCTATAAAATCACTTGCAGTGAAGATGATGCATCTAGAAAACCAGTAAAAATAAGATAGAAGGGGGGAACACGTAAGACTACAAAGTAATTTTGCCCTTTTAATTGCCAAAAGAACATTAATGAACCCAATCAACTTCTTACATATCTTATATAGATGTTTACTTTGTAAACACTTTATTTGTTGGAAAATATTTAAAATAGGAGTATTCAATGTAGAAATCAGGCAGAAGCACTCACAGTTACAACGAAGCCCAAAAGAAAGAACAGTAAAATGATCAGAATGATGAAATGCCTCTCCAAACACATGCAAGATTGCAATGTCTAAGCCAGTTAGAATAAAAAAATTGCAAGCGTAAGAAAATATGCTGAATATATTGTCACCTGTACGAGCACAACCAGAAGGATTGATTGGAGGAATATAATCTGAAAATTTAAATGTTTTTTGACCAGTTCGATCTTCCACTGCTGAACGATCGTTAGACAGGGGCCTGTGCCTCTTGCAGAAGGATAGGAGACGTATGCATTGATCGTCCCTGTCTTCATCCGGAGAAATCAAATGCAGACTCTCCTCATTCTCAAGCTATAAATCACGAAATAAAAAATTTACGTGCCCTTTTCAATTGAGAAAAGCAAAAACAAGATACATGAAGCTCTAATATAATTGTTCATATTAAAGTATTAAGTTCTTATCATATAATGAGAAAGTACCTCCACACAAAATCCGGCTGCACGTGCACAAAGAGGATGATATGCCACGCGACAAGTATGATTTGAACACTGCAAGTTATTACTAAAAAGCAAGTTAGCCAGATAACACTAGCTATAATTTGATATGTTATTAATAGGCAGGTAACACAAGCAATAAAACAACATCCATCTGGACACTTCCAACATATTCACCTGTGAAAACAGTGGATAAGTAAAAATTTCAACTGAGGGGGTTGGGTTTCAAGGGTCTCTAATGTATATTTATTCTAATCTTCTAGATAAATACTGGACAAATCTTCAAAATTTATAACCATTAAAAAATAAACCTAATATTATCATGGTTAACTTTTTGACAAAATAATAATTAGAGGAAATGTTTCCATCCAATGCTGGAGTAAAACCCAAAAAGAAGAAAAACAGAAACCATGTCATGCTTTGATTAACCACAATCTTAAAGAGAAAATATGCAAAAGAAGCATTACTTTGAAAATGCGACAGCTAAGTCACTTCTCTTTATCAAATATTCAGTAAGATTCTTTTCTTGAACTGCAAAATCCATCTCTTGGTTTACTTATAGTCAAAAACTTGGTAATGAATTTGACATTTGAAGTCCAAATTAAAATTTTTTCCTATTCTTACCTCATAAGTCTAAATAAATGTCCCCTTGCAGGAAAGAAAACAAGGGAGGAGTATAAACTGCAATGATCCTTAGAAGTATCCTCGGAGGAACATCAAAATTACCACTATAAAGCTACTTAACTTTACAACTTAGTTGCAACCAGCCAAATTTGATAGCTAACAGCAGCTGCAATTATTAAGTACTTCAAAATTCCCCCAAGTTGAGGAGTGGCCTAAAAGATTTTAGAAAATGGGTCAACCAACCCTTAATTATAGAGAGGGAAAATTAAAGCCTTAATACTTGGTGAATAGCAAACAAAAGCAGAAATCCAGTGTCATGAAGTTGAGCAGCTACTTGGTGAGAACGAAATACCATTTTCAGAAAACTTCAGATTATTCATTTCAAAAAGGAAGAAAATTCAGAAAGGCCTTCCGGTATCCTTTCGAAATTGGAATTTGCAGTCAACATGACTAATTATGAGATACTTCAACCGCATTTCTTTAAGCTATGCCATACATTTCCAACCCATTATGGATCTCTTTTCCTCAGTTTCTTGGGAGGCAAGTTGTAGTCATTTCCATAATAAGTTAATTTATCAAATCAAAGTGAAAATGAAAAGGTAAATGATACCCAAATACATCTCACAATGTAGTTCAGACAGTACAAAATTCAGATCATGACCTTATCTAACAGCTTAAGATAATAGAAGGTACTTCATTTAATTTTATAGTGTCTTGAAGATAATATATAGAGATATGGAATTAAATGCATAAAGAGAAGGCCAAACAATGATTTAGAAGTTCACAATTCTTGTTGCATATTGTTGCCCTTTTCCTATGATGAAAATATCTTGAAAACTGAAACTTAAACGTAAATGCTCATGCATGTATATGAAAACTCACAGGCATCTCATAAATACAGGTGAAATTATCCATTCATACCCAGTGCAAAATTCTAGCAAAGATCACATTCAAAAATTCGTAGGATAAATTAACAAATTAAACAATAAAAACCAAGAATCAACCACAAGCCCACCTGTATGCAAGCTCCATAAGAAACACCGCAGATGCTACATAACAGTTTCCACCGGTCCTTCATAAATAAGAGAGTAGAAAAGAATACATCAAATAAGTAGTAATCAAATATGATTCTATAGGCTGAATCACCTTAAAATCAAGTACAACATCTTGGTTAAATTAGGCAGTTCCCTAACTTCCTTTTGTATGAAAAACATAAGCAATTTTGTCTAAGTTTTTTTGGTGAAGATCCTGCAAGTGATGGCTGAGTTACTCCCAAAAAGAACAGGTAAAACGCAAATTCTGAAACACAGATTACATTCCCAATATGCGTAGAGTACAGTAAATGTATTATACCTTATTGATTCTACTCAACCCATCAATAGGCTCCATCTTTGTGATATTAGAAAGGCAAGTTTCTGATGCCAAAGGAAAAAAAAGATGAGTAAATTTTCAATCATTATAAAATCAACCAAAATGGCAGTAATACCAGTATACAGCACCACACCTGGTATCCAGATAGCACAAGCAAGATGAGCCCAACGGCCATCTGTAGTTGGCTTCATAGCACCTCCTAAATAAAAGGTCAATCATGTAAAACACTGACAGATATTATTCAAACCAGAATTCATAAGCACGAGGGTGTCCAGGTCAGAAAACACCCCAAAAATAAATAAATAAATAAAACACCTGTGACAGGACATAGGCAGCAAGGTGGTGGGTGTTCAGGAGCCCCTGGACGACAGAGGTTACACAACCAAAGTACTCCATCCGCAGACTCTAATTCACCATAACATCTAGCATGAACCTGAAAAAACGATTAGCAGATATAAACCATCAGTGAAGTGGGAAAAAGATACGAAATCAACTCTTTTGACTCATGCAACAAAAAGAAAGAATAAAGAGTTGACAACACAAAATTAGTATAGAACAAAGATGAGTAAATCATTCATTAGTCTGTTAAAAATGTTAAATGTCTCATAAAGTGAATAAGATACACAATGGGATAAATGATCCAGCGACTTTTTCAAATGGTATCCTCTATAAGTATGTTTGTCCATCTTAGTACAACTCTTCTCAATTTCATTGCAGATCATCAGTTAACTTTCCCAAATTTCGCGATAAATTTCTTGAAAAAGTAGCATCAGCTGTCAACTATATTAACTGCACCTCATGAAATTCATTATTTTCTATCAAAGGTAAATGATACAAGTACTATTTTCTTGAAGAAAATCTTCTTTAATGAGCAAAACTTGAGGAACCACCAGTTTAGTTGACAAGGTATACAAGTTCTATAACTAATAAATTTCTTGGAGATTAAAGGCAAGGGTGAAATCATCAAGGAGTTCCCTTGCCACAGCTTTGGTTGTTGATTCAACCCTCATTTCCCCATTTTCTACCAAATGTTGGGAGAAAACCCTTTAATACTTTAAGCATGGATATGTAATTCAAACATCAGCTTCCCATTGCCTACAAAATGTCGGGAGAAGAAAGCCCCTTAATACTTTAAGCATAGATATCAGGAACGTGAGCTAACATGAAGAATCCATTTAATTATTTCAAGCCAATACATCATGATGGCTGTCAACTTTAGTTAAATACATCCACAAAACCAGATTAACAGAATTTAGTTAAAATACAAAACTCAAGAAGAAACTTAAGAATAGAGTACAGAAGATGTTGCATTTATTACAGTTAAAATCATAATGTCAGCATTCCCAACTCAGTATGTCATTCATGTAGTTCAGAAATCTCAGAATACAACAATCCCAGATCCACCATTTCTACAATTGAATTCCTATACATAGTGGATAAAATTAAATGCATGACAACTCACCATGATTCGGCATTTGTCACACTGCAAAAACAGATTATTCTCATATTCCTAAAACAAAACAAAAGAAAAATTCTCAATCCATAATCATTATGAAGAAAAGAATAAAACTTGTCAGTATCAGTGGATTATTGAGAGGGAAAATAAACTAAAAAGCCAGGTCTCACCTCATCCATATGGCAGACATGGCACTTGTCAAGGTCTTTCCATTTCACGTCTACAGGTCTATAACCAACAGGAACATCTTGACACCTTGCACGTGACATCCTGTAGGCTTTTGAGGGAAGTCTGGATGTGGAAGTAGCTAACTCCTGCCAATACCATATAAAAAGATTTCAGGTAGAGAACAAAAGGTATTGAGTATTAGACAAGACTGACAGTTCCTTAAAGCAAATTAAAAAACTCAACGACCATTATAATTATGCCTGTTATTATGAAGAGATACATACGTAATGAAAAACTCGAGAAGGAAAAAAACTCAAGGTCAGTACTTAGTGATTGAATTATAAGATCAGCCCTAGACCTTACCAAGTATTGAAGCTTTTAAATATGAACTAATCATATTTCACATATTGCCTCACTTTAAGCCCCTGAAATTACAGAGTTTGCAAATTAATACAAACTCAAAGCCCCATAGCAATGTCCTCCTACCCATAGTGAGAGCATAACATATGACTGAACCTAAATTGGCCTCTAAACT
Source organism: Gynochthodes officinalis (assembly GCA_020080225.1). Classification (NCBI taxonomy): domain Eukaryota; kingdom Viridiplantae; phylum Streptophyta; class Magnoliopsida; order Gentianales; family Rubiaceae; genus Gynochthodes; species Gynochthodes officinalis. The sequence goes on along the minus strand of CM034619.1, from coordinate 34,570,372 downwards.
CTCACAAAGAAAAGTCCACCAGACAAGCCAGTGTCAAAAACAGTTTCTAAATTATCTGCCTGAGGTATGGCATACCAGAACAACAGGCTGGGCAATTGGAATTAGGTCTTCCAACCGATAGAGATCACCTCAGCAATGGCGCAATTAACGAAGGATAATAGAGCAACAAGAATTGCAACCTCAAAAATTAAGAAAAAGAAGAAGGAAATGAGGAAGAAAAATAAAAAGAAATATCGTTGTCATGCAAATCAATTTAGGGATTTTTCAGACTGCAAAGTCTGCAATAACCATCCGATGGTACAGTATTAAGGAGCTCTAAGATGTAGAGTGGGTTGTCTCCCTTTTAACCCTCTTTCTTTTGAGGTGAGGTTTGTGGGGATGAAAGGTTGTAGGGGAGAGGAAGGTTAGAACTAGGGGCATACACTAGACAACCCCTTTCTCAGGAAAAAGGTTCTTTTCATCAATGCTTGTCGATATTTACGAGAACAGTCTTGCGCATAAATCTTTGGAAGCTTAAAGAATTAGCAAAACCTCCCTTACATCTCATCTCACTGTAATAAAGTCACAAATACTCTACTCCCGCCATCCCAAAATTAGAGTGCCAAAATTGAAAGCAAAACTTAGTAAGACTTATTATGTGCAACACACTAAGTGGGCATTAATATACAATTTTCCACTTGTGTTCTTACTTTTTAATTGTGAACCAAACATAGCCACTATTACAAAAGTATATTATTGGAATCTCATTTAAAAAATTGAAGAATAGGACTAACTTTGGGGACACGTAAAATATGAAATGTGGACTCAAATTTTGGGACAGTAATTTTTATTTGTTTTTGCCTCTAATAATCTAAAGCAAGCATCAATTGCACTAAAGTGTTCCAATGTAATCTTGCATTTTCCTAGTTTTGCTCTTTCATCCAATTGCACATCCATAAAACATCTAGGTAGTTAACACTTCTGCACCACTTTAAATTTACCAATGTTTGACTTGCTCCAGTAGCATATAAAATGCCTCACTAAATGCATCTGCTTCTCAAAGAATGAATAATCAAAATTTTATTCTTTTTGGTATAGAGCATAGCATTAGATAGCCACTTATTTCTCTCTTGCTTTGAAGCCAAATATTGCTCCTCCAAGTGCCAAAAGTCTTGACCTTGAAACCTAGTATTCCTAAGATTTACCTTTCATCCATATGACTTTCATAAACCATCAAACTCTTTCCTTCTCTCCAAACTTTGAAACGAGTTGTCATATTTCCACTACATTAATTGCCAGAATTTGTAGCACAACTTAACAAACTTTCCCCCCGATGGTGGTGACTTGACTAAATTTAGAGTTGTGCTAGAAAAGAAACATCCGAATCAAATAATAAAGACTGAAGCATGAAAGACTCAATTTAAATCATCATAATTAAAATACAGCTTCAGAGTGACAAAAAAGGCAAGAAACTTGTGTGTGTGTGTGTGTGTGTGTGTGTGGGGTGGGGTTGGAGAGAGAGAGAGAGAGAGAGAGAGAGAGAGTATTGAAAGACAATTCTGATCAGATAGTAATATTTTGAACAGTTAAAACCCCATTTATTAAGCTGGAAAATTCACCATCCTCGAGCAGATATTGACATTCGATGTATAGCTCAATTAGGAAAATCTTTTATCATACAGCATCAAGAGGCTATTTCAGCCCATTTAAACAAAAATAAGTATGATCCATATCATTACATAAACAAAAATAAGTAAATATATAAAAAAAAAAATAATACACTTCTTCTGGTAAATTAAAGAAACACTAATGAAGGTCATGTTTCACTAATAGTCTATAGCATTTTCTATTTTCCAAGCCCCTTCAACAAGAAACAAATTTGGCATGAATTTTTTAAACACGGAGTATACATGACAAAATCATCTTATTGTGTAAGAAATATTTACTGATGTGTAAGTGTAAGATTGCAGATTCAAAAATGTAAGTACAATGTATTGATTGTTACACTAAGTGAAAGCTGATCAAGATTGACGAGTCAAGTCAAAATGTTACTAACATATCAGTTCAATAAACAGAATTTATGGGAACCAGAAGTTTAGTGACAAAGTGAAAAGCAAGCTCCAATCAATCAGAAGCATTTTTGGTACAGAGAAAACATTGCACGCTACATTAAAAACAATGACAGGCACAATTGCATGGCTTTTCCTATCCTTATGAGAATAATAGATAAATAGACAGTAGCAATGCAGCCAATAAAGATATCAAGAAAAAACATAGAAAAAGATTTTTGAAATTTCACACAAGTACTATTGTGGCACACCTAGGGAAATTCTCATATTCCTTTGGGAATAAAATAAGTCACTCTGGAAGCCTTCACCCATTTATTTGGAACCTGGCTAAATAGCTTTTAAGACTCTATCTTTTACACTTAGAGGGATAGTTCAGTAATTTGCTGATTTGGTGAATGTCATTTCAGAATTTCCTATTTCTACTGTCAAAACCTAGAGTCCAGTAAAATAATACTTTAATAAATCAGTTTAGTTCAGACAGGAAAATTTCACGTTGGATGTTTTAGGAGCTTGTACTAATGCAGTTTCTTCCTTGGTGTGTGAGAATAGAGTAAATATGATGTTTGTGTAAAAGTTTCCTCTACAGACTCCATTGTCTATATGATGTTTGTGTAAAGCAATCTAGCCTTACGTGCAATTCCTGAAGTTTTTCAGGAGATGGTCCGAGAACTTTTTATGTTTTTCTCAATTTACCAACTTTTAGAGCAGAAAAACCTAATTTCTTCTCTTCTTATTTTATTACTAACCAAAAGCCTTGAAATGCCATCAAAAAGGGCCACTGACATGTCAGAAATTTTCTGCTGCATCAGACAGAGAGTGTAAAATTGATAGATAGATAGTAGATACATGAAAGCTTAATGTCCATATCATGTCGAAAGAAATTTTAACTTTCAAGTCATATACCTTTATCAGTTTTGAAATTTCGGGATGGGAAAAACCAAACATGTCAGAACCAGATTCAAAAATCTTTTCAGGTACAACTGCCTTTAGACCATCAGATTCAATCTTCCTCATTCTTCTGTAAATTTTATTCCAGCAGGCAGAAGGAGTGGATCCACTAAACTGCAAAATAAAGTAGAAAACAAGATCAACAAACACCAGACCAGAAAAGAACATATGCGTAAGTGTTGAAAGCAGAGAAACATAGAGTCACTTGAACACATTAATCATTGGTACCTTCAAAGATAGTATAATAACCAACCAGGACTCATATGCTAATCTTCATTCATCAAAGAAACAAAGCAAAAAACTAACTCTTTGAAGCTCCCAAAAGATGGAAAATCATATACCATATGAACATAAAATGAAATAGAAAACTACATCTAACAACTAAATATTCAAAGAGGTCATAGACAGAAAAACACCACAAATGGAATGGGAAGACAAAACACATATACAAGCAGAAAATAGATTATGGAGAGCCATGGGGGGGAAAAGAACAAAAACATCAATGTACAAAGCTGACATCAATTAAAACCAATTACTAGTGTAGACAAAAGCTACCAATAATCTCTACATTAACATCTGCAAACCAACTTGTACCTGCTCTCCATTCTCTGATGTAACTTTGAAAAGAGGTCGAGTTCTTAAACCATCATCTCTGGACACTTCCATCTTATATGTGGTAAGAAGATTTGGATCTATGCCATCAAAACAAAAGGAAAAAGTAAGTAAAAATTTACTAAGGGACTAAGCCCTTCGAATGGTACAACAAGATAGGATTCAGAGCATCAGTAATCTTTGAACAATGGTAAAATTACTTGATAAAATCTTCACAAATGAACAACCTGTTATGGAAGGAAATTTCCTCAAGGCAGTATACCCCTCAGGCCAGATAAATCTCTCATCTTGAAAATTTTCCGAGTCTTTTACAACCTTTCCTGAATTAGATAAATGTAAAACATGATGAGATTGCAAGCTAATTTATATAGCCCTCTGGTAAGAAACTATGGCATCACATTTCAGTTTCTCTCATCCTATCAATGCCTAACAATCTGCAGATGTTGAATAAATGTAACTGCAGCATTTAGTGCTCCATCACTACTGAAAATTACCAAGGGTTATTATTTGCAAATCACCAACTTCAAAGGGAAAGCTTTTCACTGCTTCAATTCTTCTCTGTATTTCTTCATTGCCGATGGCCTCTTTCTCTGAATCAGTACTGCCTTCATCTTCTCTACTTTCACCATTGTAATCATCAGCCTGGAAGCCATTCCTCAGCCTTAACATTCTCTTTGGTAGCTTTTGCTCACTCAAATACCTAATGCAAAAGGATAATACATCTGTAAATTTCAAATCCCAACTCTATATCTTAGAAATAGATGACTAGCCATGTCTCTAAAGTTTATTGAGTATGCATAATTTACAGCAAATTTTTGATAAGCATCCAAACCAAAACTAGGAAAAGATTGCAGAGGTCATACTGGAACACATAACTGAAAGTATACACTCCAATAGACAGAATGTTTTACATTGGAGAAAACAAATTGAATCATGAATTAAAGTACCTAATTAACTTCAATCTTCAGTGAATTATAGCCATCATAAAGAATAGTTTACTTATGAAAACAAAATATCCATTTCTGATCCAGTGTGCATACGAGGTTCTTATCAAATCTATTCCAGACTATTTTTCCCTCATCAACAAATTGACACCTAGTTAAGGCTAACAGCATGCCCACATAACGAGCCCTTTACACTTGAGATTAGGGGTGGCAATAGGTCAGATTTCAGGTTCACGTGTTGTGTTTTGAAAAAGTAACAAAATTGCAAAAAAAAATCGAGGGCAATAAAAGTTGGACCAATGTGATTATTTTCGTGTCGAATTTTCGTGTTAGGTTCAGGTCATATTTTGTTTCACAATTTCGTGTCGAGTTTTCATGTCGTGTCAGAAATTGCCACCCCTACTTGAGATTGGTAAAAAAGGGAATACAGGAAAAGGAGGCTCACATTTTCGCTTCCTCCAGACTTCTTACAAAGTTTGCCTTTTTGCACTTTAGGTGGAAAGAAGAAAGAAGTCCTCTAAGAAATGACATCACCTGTTTTCTCTTAACCCTGGCAAAAGAAAGCAGATGGGAACATTATCAGACAAGATGCTGACTATATTAGACTAGAAGAATAATCAATTATTAAATATTTGGTAATATTACACCTTGCAAAATCGTGAGTGCCAAAAAATTGAACAAGAACTGATTTTTCTCCTAAATTTTTATTCAATCCTTTACGCTCACCCACAAGAGAATCGTCCAAAATCAATGCAGGCCACATTGCATGACCTGTAAGTAAGAAAACATAAGCAAGTGTTAATAGGATTGAAAAGGAAGTCGGAGACCTCCTTTAATTGAAGTATAAAGTTGTTTTGACAAGAAGATTATAAGCGCAAAATTGTATAATAGAATGAAAATTTTCAAAATAATAAAATCTCAACTTGCAGAGAAACCGTGCCTCATGACATGCCTACAAGCAATTACACTTTCAAAAAACCTTCACCAACCAACTCAATCAAATTCTGGCAAAACATAAAAATAAAACCAACTGATGAGTTTGAAACCATGAACTGTAGTACAAAATCAATTAAATTGCAATTTTGTGGAGATTAGTTATGAAATTTGGCTATCGAATCCAATTTCTAGCCTTCAAGGGTCTTAATATAAGACCAATACTGCAAGTAGCATTATATTTTTATTTATAATAAACTATGCACAGAATCATATTGCGAGTTGCTAGAGTATCGTAGATGCAAAAGCAAATATTTTTCAGACACTTCCTCCTCACAAAAACAAAAACATTAAAAAAATCATTTCTTCAAAATGCAAATTGCTAAATCTTCTTGTTTTTCAATTCATGATAAGTAATAATGCAGTATTAGAGTTACCAAAAGGAAGCGAAACTGAGTCTACAGGCTACTTTCAAAAACAATGATACTATGGAGATATACAAAACTTATACACCTGTTTACTCTCCAAGCACCTATGAATTCAACCGACAACATCAACGTATGTGCATTTCCAAAAAACGGCTGACCTAGAATCCCAGAGAAAGTATTTTATCTCAGCAACAAAATTTCCCAGCAATTAGCCACTTAATTCTGAAATTAAAATCTTTCCTTGCAAGGACAATCTATTCTGCCTACTACTTACTTTAAAACATTTTAGAATCATCTAACTCTCCAAAAGTTTCCCCTGAACCAACTCCCAGGAGTGCATAACTGATGAAATCAACTTGCCAGCTAATTTCACTATCTTAATGTTCAGATAGTCAGCCCCAGAATTGCTATCTAAAAGCAAATTTTATTGCTCAAAAAACAATTCAACTGTCAGTAATGGAATCTCTTCAGGATGACCATTTTTTCAGCAACTTTTTTTTTTTTTTTAAGTTGCATTCAGGAACATTTATCTATCAGTAGTTTGTCCAAGGCCAGTCAAAATAATATTTTACCTTAATCAGTTAGAAATGCCATAACAAGGAAGTGACTGTTCTGGATATCTGTGTTTCCATAGTAAGGAACTTTTCTCTCCTTATTCTTTATAATGTCCTCATCAAGAATTGCATGATAATAATTACTGAACCACATAGGGAAATATTAACAATGCAAAATGCTAACGAATGCAACAGATTGAAAGTGCGAAATGTACTCATTTTAAGGAATACATGAGAAAAAGTACCAGTAAGCTTCGCCCAAATTATATCTGCAGGCTCAAGCTCCTCACAGTCATCCAAACTAGCAGCCAACACCACCATCTCATTAACATCAATTCCATCACCATCTGAGCACTTATCACTTGATCTCAACTTCAAAGCCTGCATCTCCTCCAGAGAAATGTGAAATTTGATTCTTTCATTTGAAAGAATTAATTTCTCTTCATCGCCATCCTCATACTTGATCTACAATTCAAATCAACAAGTCACCATCCCATCCATCGCAAGCGTCAAAAGGCACACAACTACATCAACCTCTATTTTAAACCATACACAAACATACACGCGTATAAATATGTATGCGGAATTACTTTCTCATTCGGTGGGAAGAGAAGGCCGTTAACAGCATACACAGACAAATCGTTTGGCACCATTTTAAGGGCAAAAAAGGAAATATATCTGTCTAGTGGACACGTGCACAAGTGAAAAAAAAAGCGCATTTAAGAGGAGAAAAATGAAAATTACATGGTGTCGGCTGGCCTCAGAATCATATGCAACAATGTGACCGAAGTACCAATCAGCATCCAAAGGCCAAAAAACCTGTCCAATGCCATTCACAAACACATACAAAAATATTCATCTTTTATTCCATTCACATAAATTTAACATACAAATAGAAATTCGCAAACACTCATGCACATAATCACAAAACAGCTAAATTTTAACTTTTCTAATTCCTATTAAAACACTAATAGTCAAGCTATAACACTCAAACCTTGCATCGCAATCCGACAAATTTATTTGGATCAGCCCCATCAAAACTCAACCTGAATACATAAAATTAGCCACAAAACTCATAAGAACAAGAACAATTTAAAAAGAAAAGAATGCGAAAAATCTTAATAGTTACCAAATCCATCTCTTCATTCTAAGAGACCCCAAATTCTTAACTTCACTCTCCAAAACACCCTTCTGCTTCCGCTTTTTAATTTTTCCCCCATTTTCATCATGGTTAGTATCTGAAACACTAAAATTTTTATTACTACTATTACTATAAACAAAATTGCCTTTTCTATGTCCTCTAAACTGCAAGCTATCCAAATTACTTAATGCTGTCGAATCCACCCCTAAATTTGCCAGCTCGTAACCCCCAAATTTCCTCCTTTTTCCCTTTTTCCCAACCAATTCTCCACCTTCCTCATCATTTCCTAATTTTTCCACCTCCTTCCCCTTACCATTCCCCAAATTTACATCTCTTGATCGCAAATTTTCCCAACAATCAAACCCTAACTGCACTTTTTGTTCCTTCTCAACCTTCACTTCCTTTACCTTTCCCTTACCCTTGTCCCGCCTGGCGTAAAACTTAGTAATAGGCGGTTTTCCTTTCTCAACACCAGCATTACTCCTATCACTAACCCTAACATTACTATCCATCACTCCAGCCATCGTCGCGCTTGCAGATGATGACAAAAATTGATCATCTTTAGCAGAAGAATCACAGCCGTTAATATGATTCTGCAATTTCCGGTGATGATGCAAATGCGGAGGTTTCACTTTCTTGGACCCCCCACTGGCAGAGCTCACACAAGGCGAAGTAGCGGAGTACACATCGCACAATGGAACGTACCGCAGCGGAGTATTACCCCCGTCATCCTCTTCCTCAACTTCAGAACCCCGTAAAAGCTGCGAATTTGAATGCAATAACTCAACAGGTTTTTTCTCTTTCTCTTCAATCTTTTCTTCACCGTCATTGCCGTCTTCGTTCAATTTGATTAAGGCGGTGGGAGAAAATGCCATAGAAATTGGATATACAGATGAAGGAAGGGAATTCCTTCCGGGGAGGAATTCCTTTCCTTGAATTTCTTACGTTTTTCTTCGTCTAGGAAAAATTGGAATGCAATTTGGGAAAAATGGGAAAGGAAATTAGGGTTTTGAATAAAGGGGTATAAATTTGGAGGGAGGGTTTTGGGGGTTTCCCGCCGTGTGTAACTGAAAATGCCGTGCTGTTGTGTGCACTCTCTTTGCAACTCCACACTTCATCACGCAATAAAATATGCATAAATAATGTTTTTTTAGCTCATTTAAACTTGTTAAGGTAACCTTTTGGGAGTTTTTCTCTTTTCTTTTTTTTCATCACATTTCACAGAAGGAAATATTTATGCCCTGTGGATTTTAAACCCGCTTGGACAATGGACGAGTTGACTGTAGTGGTAGGGGTGGAGTTCGTACCTAGCTGACCTGTTAACGTCGGCACATCAGCCATGGTGACTTTGTTAGTTTGATGAATGTCCTCCCTTATCCAGGTTAAATTAGATTATTAAGCTATGCTTGGATCCTTGTTTATTTGAAAAAAAAATTTATTAAAAATTGTAAAAGTTATTGTGGAAATTTTTATATAATACTCTTTCTTTCTAAAAAAATACTAGAGTCATATTTCTAATTATGAATGCAATACATTTAATGATTCATTATTTGTATAATTTTTTATTTTTATTTAAAGTTATAATATGAAACTTCTATTTAAAAGTGCTTTTTTTTTTTGAGGTAGCAAAAATTTTAAAAATAAATATTTTTTAAAATAGAAAGAAAAATAATAATGCAATTGTAAAAAGGAATACATAGGGAAAAATATCATTCATTTTATTGAATGACCGACGTCTGCATTACATGCAATTAGTTTCTACTTGAAAGTGTGTTGTCCATACACATTACCTTGTAATTGGTTCAGATCAATGCTGGTAATCTCTGCCTTCATTTGTTAGGGCTACATTCAGTCAACTCACAGATTCAACAGTTTCTAGGGTTTTTGGTTGCCCTAGGTTTTCAATCTTCTTTCCATGTCTTATTAATGTTCATCACGCTGTTGCTTTGAATGCCATACTAAGCTATAACTATTATGTCCGCTTACTTTTCTCTTTTTGCAGCAATTACTACTTGTTGGTTACTAAATTAGATTCATTTGTCATGTCAACATTTCCTACATACAATGACTGCTCTCATGTTGTCCTCTGTCCAAACTGTGGGTCATATCTTCCTCAATTTCACTTGTTTATGTTCTTTTATGCAGAAATGCATTAGGTTGCACCAATAAATAAATTCATTCATTCATTAGGGCCAGAATAATGTATAACAACAACTAATATAAAGGTTAGTTAGAAATATTATTATTTTCATGTGTTCAACTTTGTATAAATTATAATATATTCTCCAATTTGTACTTATATATTTTGTAGATTGAAGGTGATAAAGTAATTTTGGTTTTACCGAGAGTAGTGTCTAGAAACCTATAATAAAAGTTTAATGGTGACTAACCCAAAGAATTGATTTATTGGTGGAGTAGTGACTATGAACCTATGATAAAGGTTCAATGGTGACTTTCTCAATGTGGGGGGGATCATTGCATGAAAGCTATAGTGACAAGCATAACTAGCTCACAAGGAAGAAGGCTGCACTATCCATTATAGTATAGTTTCAACTAGAGGATCACAGAAGAGAGTTTTTGTCCTTTTACTTAGTTTTGGAAGGATAATTTTGGTTAAAGTTGTACATGGTGTTTTTTTGAAAGTAAATATAAAGCTTGATATATTAAAATGTCCCGAATTTAGGCTCTTGTAACTGTTTTGATCCGATCTTTCAATTTTAATAATACAACACATAAACTTTTCAATTTGTAATAATAGTGGCCTCCGTCAATGTGCTGTTTGGGAGGCCGTTAATTTGATGACGTGGCAGCTAGTTGGGTGACACGTGGACTACTTTTTACTGATTTTGGACTAATTTTTTACTGAATCTTTACTGATTTTTTACTGAACTTGGATTGATTTTGGACTAATTTTTTACTTATTTTTTTTTATTGATTTTTGACTGAACTTGGACTAATATTTTACTGAACTTGGAATGATTTTGGACTGCTTTTGGGCTGATTTTGAACTAATTTTTTACTGCATTGTGACTGAACTTGGACATATTTTTTACTAAACTTGGACTGATTCTGAAATGATTTTGGAATGATTTTTTACTAAACTTGGACTGATTTTTTACTGTACTTGGATTGATTCTAAAATGATTTTGATTGATTTTGGACTGAACTTGGACTAATTCTGAAATGATTTTGGATTGATTTTCTTGGACTTTTTTTTTTTTGCACTTGTTCGTCCTATTGCTTGAATTTTTGTGAGATTGAATTAATGTTAACATATGTTGTCTTCAATTTATTAATTGCAATATAATAAATGATTAATTTTAGTGAAACTCACAAGGTGTTTATTGTTGTTCGCAGAATGAATGAGTTATTCACAATGAAGTTGCACCATGGTGGGGTATTCCAAATTTGTACAACTGTTAATAATATAGGTGGTAAGTTAAATATGTGGATAATTGCGACCCCAACAAGTTGTTTATGCTCGAAATAGAAGATGTAGCCAATACACTAGGATATGTAACAGTCCATAAAATGGCATTTAGAGATGGATTTGACTTGAAAATGATTAAAACTAATAACGATGTCCTTAAGATGGGAGAAGTCAGAGTGAAACTTGGTGAGATTGATGTGTATGTGGAGTGCGATGAAAGCTGTAAGGAATCGGTTAACAATGATAATGTCCTCAAGATGGAAGAAGTTGCAGTGAAACCTAGGTTGATGTGTATATTGAGTGTGATGAAAGCTGTGATGAGTTGGTTAACAATGAAGAAGACGATACCGAAGCTGATGATCCTACTTATAAAGAATAAGACAATACCGAGAGTTCCTACAATGCAGGTAGCGAGGACATCTTAGCTGATGATGATGAGCTGCATACAACTAGGGATAACATCATAATTTATAAAGAGAATTTGAATAATGAAAATGCTAGTGTAAGACAGAATGACAGAAGAGGAAATGTACATTAAGAGGTTGGTGGTGCATCTACTGGTTTAAACACTGAAGATTACATCAGTGACTATGAAAAATCCTCCTCGAAACCTTCCACACCTGATAGCAATGAGTCTGAGATGGAGTGTAAAAAGAGGAAGAGGCTTCACAGATATGATCTGAGATGCAACCATAAAGAGTTGCAATTGTGTATGAACTTGAGCTTTGATGGTAGAATCCAATTCAAAGAGGCTATAAAAAGGTATACAATTGAGAATGTTTTTAACATAACATGGACAAAAAGTATATCTTGGAGGACGGAAGCTAAGTGTGTGAAAAATTGCCCATGGCGGGGTATATGCGTCATGTAAAGGAGAAAACATTTGTAATCAAAGCGTTGAGTATTGAGCATAATTGCTACAGGGCTTTAACAAATAGGCAGGCAACAAAAGAGTGGTTAAAGAATGAGTATTTAGACACATTCAGAAGAAATCCCCATTACTGTGTCAAAGAAATGATGGCTGATGTGCATTCAAAATATGTTTTAACAATGAACAAAATATTATGTTACAAGGTCAAGTGGACAGCAATGCAGATGCTTCAAGGTATGTTAGAAGAACATTATGCCAAACTTCGTTCATACATATTAGCTCTGAAAAAAATGGACATAAGGGGGAGATTTGAGGTTGAATTGAGACATGATGCACCACATGGACAGCTAGCTTTTAGGTATTGTCATATCGGGTTTTTATATTTGATAAGTGATTTCAAATAAGGTTGTAGGCCTATTATTGGTTTTGATGAGTATTTTCTGAAAGGGGGTCAACTGCTTAGTGCTATAAGTCGTGATGGAAACAATCAAATGTTTCCAATTGCATGAGCAGTTGTTGATAGAGAATGTGAAAAGTTATGAAAATGGTTTCTGTCTATTTTATTCGAGGAACTCGGATTGATTGATGGGCTTGGTTGGACGTTCGTCAGTGACCAACAGAAGGTATATTTTCCTTAATCCTTTGGCTGCTTTGTATTTATTGACTATATCTTTTAAATATTGATACATCTTATGTTAGGATAGGGGTTGGAGGATGTGGTTAGAGACCTTGCACCTTAATCCTTTGGCTGCTTTGTATTTATTGACTATATCTACCAAATACTAATACATCTTATGTTAGAATAGGGGTTGAAGAATGCGATTAGAGATCTTGTACCTTACTTCGAGCACAGAAACTGCGCCAGACATGTTTATGTCAACTGGAAGAAAAATTATAAGGGGCAAGCTTTGAAGAATTTATTTTGGTCGGCTGTGAGAGCAACTAATGAAGTAGCATTTCATGAAGTTATAGAGGCAGTGAAAATTGAAAATGAAGCCGCCCAAGATAGTTTTATCAATCTACCATACAAGAAATTTTGTAAGGCTTTCATCAGCCCAATTCCAAAGTGTGATGTGGTTGAGAATAACTTATCAGAAACATTTAACGGGTACATATTTCTTGGGCCAGGTATGAATAAATCTCGCATTCATTATTTTGTATGTTACTGTTACTATATTGTATATAATACTAACCAAGATTCATATCTATTGTGCGACAGAGATTTGCTGCTAATCAACATGCTCGATGAAATCCATACTACTTTGATAGAAAAAATGTTCATGAAGAAAAATTAATGGATTCATCTAAATATATGCTCCCACCAAAAGTTAGAAATAAGGTTGAAACTATTAAGTATGCAACGAGATACTGCACAATGAAGCTTGCAATCGGGGAAAATTTTCAAATATCTCATTACGATGATAGGTATGTTGTTGACTTGGTGAATATGAGTTGTGCTTGTAGGGATTGAGAAATCTCAAGAATTTCTTGCTATCATGCGATTATGTGTATTAACTACATGAAAAATGATGAGGTGGATTTTTGTTGATAGCTATCTAAAGTGGGATATGTATTTGAAATGCTATGAATTTGGCCTCGATCCTATGAATGGACCTAAATACGGGCCTCAGATTAAAGAAAATCATATACTACCACCTTATTATAAAAAGCAGTCAGGGCGGTCTAAGAAGAATCGAATGAGGGATAAGGATGAAGAGCAGAGGTTCACAAGGATATCTTCAAGGGCTGGAGTAAGGATAAGGTGCCAAAGGTGCACAGGATTTGGACACAACAAGCGAACATGTAAGCAACCAACTGCTCAACACCCACACATTTCGCAAAATCAAGTAAGTATTAAATGTTGACTTAATTATAATCTTCGCATCTCCAATGCATGTTAAACCAAATACGTTTTTTGTTTGCTAGACGAAAAAACGAGCTAGGACACCAACTGTTTCTTCTGGAAATCATGTGGGAACCACGCAAGCATCCCCCAATCAAGCTAAAGGACAAGGAAAGCAATTAAGTGATGTTGCAATTGCAGCAAAAGATAAAGCATTGGTATATTACATTTGCAGTAGTACACAATTTACCTAACTAATTTTTATGCTTTATATAATATACCAATTGTTATTAACATTGGCCTGTGCAATAGGCAAGTAAAGGAATAGGTTGCTACATGTTAACACATAGATCGACAATCTATTATAAAATGAATTTGGAATATATAATGCATATGTTTTGATTTAATTTCATACGTGTATATTCGAACTTGCATTTTGTAATTGTGGTGTTATCAAAACAGAAGAGTACTACTTCACAAATGAGGTATGTGTATGGGGGTGCAAGTGCCGCAATTGCTACAATGGCAAGTTCAAGTACTAGGCTAAGTTCCCCTGCAGGTGGGAATGTTATTTTGGGTGGACCTCCAATTTTAGGTTCACTTACGGATGGAGTTGGTACTTCATTTTCAGGTACTTCTTCAGGTTATGCAAGTCAGGACACCAGAAAAAGGTTCAAAATAGCAACACAAAGAACCCGAAACTATGCTGCATCTCGTACACCAGCACATCCTTCCCAGCAGTCACAGTTAACGCATGATTCTCCTAAATGATGGCAAAACAAATGGGTATTATGAATCATTTGTCTTCTTGACGTTTTTAAGTGTAGTAAAAATTATATGTTTGTGCCATTTTTTTTATGGAAATGATGGGTTTATTTTAGTAGTAATTTGTTGTTAATGTAAGAATTTGATATATGGGTTTTATTAGTCTTTTTTTAAATGTAGTAACAATTTGGTGTTTGTGGAATGAGTGTTATGAAACATTTATCTTCTTGACTAGTTTAGTATACAGTTTGATATTTGTGTCATTTTGTTGTTGGATGGGTTTGTTTTATTAGCAATTTGTTGTTAATGTAAGAATTTGATAGATGGATTTTATTAGCCTTTTTTTAAGTGTAATAACAATTTGGTATTTGTATAATGAGTGTTATGAAACATTTATCTTCTTAACTAGTTTAGTATGCGGTTTGATATTTGTGCCATTTTGTTGTTGGATGGGTTTGTTTTATTAGCAATTTGTTGTTAATGTAAGAATTTGATGGATGGGTTTTATTAGCCTTTTGTTAAGTGTAGTAACAATTTGCTCTTTGTGGAATGAGTATTATGAAACATTTATCTTCTTGACTAGTTTAATATGCGGTTTGATGTTTGTGCCATTTTGTTATTGGATGGGTTTGTTTTATTAGCAATTTGTTGTTAATGTAAGAATTTGATGGATGGGTTTTATTAGCCTTTTTTTAAGTGTAGTTGGAATTTGGTGTTTGTGGAATGAGTGTTATGAAACATTTATCTTCTTGACTTTTTTAAGTTTAGTAACAATTTGATATTCATGTGTGTGTTTGTGGAATAAGTGCGTAATACATCCAAATATTTGTAAAACATGTGTTTAACATATCCCATTTCACATATACCTTTTCAACATAAGTTACTTGGGCAAACGCTATTAACTTCCCAAGTAACATAAGTATAATCAACACAAAACATAAAACTACAATTGGGACATATTGATGTTTGCACATTCCTACTTTTGCTACATTCTTCTTCAATATAAAATTTTCCTTTTCTAACAAGACAATTTTGTTGGTCTTCTCAACCAACTCCGCTTTCATTGATTTTAACTTCCTCTCTAACTCTTCCACTTTACATTTCAGAGAATCTCTTTTCTTCGATACCGTTAACACATGTTCTTTCATGATCAGTGCTCTGCCGATCTAACCACATACCCATAATCATCTGTCTACGTATAAATGGCAAAACAGTTTTTAAGTATATTACATTACTCTATTAATTTTATCTCTTATTTCACAAATTCTATAATCACATACCTTCTACAAACGACACCTCAAAAACTGACGTTCGAGGTTACTTTGACTCTTGGAGGTGTAGCACTCTGCAGCTATATGGTGATGATATTCAAATATGATTGAAGAACTAGTAGAATCTAATGAAGGCGAAGATACTGAATTCTGCATTGTTAATGCTGCCCAAGAAAGAAGAGTAAATATAATATATACACATACAAATTTAGTACAAGTTCATTCAAAAATTCATTCCAAATTCAATCAAAATTCAATCCAAGTTCATTCCAAAAATTCGGTCGAAGAAATTTCAGAATTTCGTCTAAGTTCAGTCAGAATTCAATCCAAAATCATTCCAAAAAGTGAGTTTAAGAAATTTCAGAATTCAGTCCAAGTTCAGTCAAAATTCAGTCCAAAATCAATCCAACATCAGTCCAAAATTATTTCAAAATCAGTCCAAGTTCAGTAAAAATATTAGTCCAAGTTCAGTAGAAAATCAATCCAAAATCATTTTAGAATCAGTCCAAGTTTAGTCAAAAATCAGTCTATATACGAACTAACAAAGAGCAAAATTTACTATCCAAAACATTTGTTATAGATAATTTCTATTATGAAGAAGAGACTCCATACAAGTCCAAATGCAAGTCACATACGCACTATGTTATACAAAGAATGCATAAAATGGGCACATTTGGGTAACATAAAGCAACTACTAATCAGTGGAGCAGCGTAAAGACATCCTAAATCATAATGTACAAAGGCTAAACTAAGAAGGAAGAAAAATGAATTTGAAATACGCCGTAACACAATACCTTCTTCGCTGAAGATCAGACTCTAGAAAATGTACAGAACAGCTAAGGTTTACCTATGAATGGAGTTTCTGAAAGTGGGTGTGGCGAAAATAGAGGGTTTTTGAAATGGGGATTGCTGAAATTGGGATTTGAGGCGAAAATGAAACTGAAATCAAGACGTCAGTGGGAATGCGCCAAAAGGAGAGCGCGACGGAGATGGTGAAAGTGGAGTTTGGCAGAAAATTTAGAACGCCGTAATGGAGAATTTTGCTCTTAGAGGTGGCCAACAAAGATGAAAGTTAGGAAGAAGAACAAGATTTGGTCACTGGGATTTCAACCCTACAAGAAATTTTTTTTTTTGTTAACTGGGCAGTCCAAGTGTCGCCAAACTGACTGCCACGTCATCAAATTAACGGCCTCCTAAACAGCGCATTGACGGAGGCCACTATTGTTACAAATTGAAAGGTTCAGGTGACGTGTTGTTAAAATTGAAAGGTCGGGTCAAAACGGTTATAAGAGTCTAAGTTCAAGACATTTTAATATATTAAGCCTAAATACAACTACCATTTCATTGGGAAAAAAAACTTTAGTGTTATCATGCTCATGATTTTGGCTTCTTTTTTTTTTTTTGGTAATTTCATTTTTCATAGCATGAAATAGTGAAAATCAAGATGATACATTTGAAATAATTATTTTTTTGTCATGGTGATCGTTTGAATGGTATTCTTTGTGTTTGCTTGGCTATCATAGAGTTCATTCTCGGAGAATAGTATCATCAAGTTTAGTCATTAAGTCACATTCAGCATTCCTCTTTTGTGATTAATATGAACAGTGAAGCAGGAAATGGCACAAATGATATTTATAGACTCGCTTATGAGCATTCATTCCAGTGCAGTATATTGACCTAGTTTTCGTTTCTATTAGCATGAGATGTGTTATTTCGTTTCATAGTTATCTACAGCCCATTTGGAATCTACAAGTCCACTAAAGCAACCTCCTATAGCATGGTTCAGATTTGGAGTGCTTTAGTTGTTTGGTGATACTTCTTTCTCTCAAAAAAGTTAGAAGAGGTGCTTGGTAATCGCTCAACTCCTTGTACTAGTTTGTAAATCCGTCGATAATTTTTTTTGTGTTAACTGGCGTGAAGGAAGAAAAAATTGTTCTATATACTATCTTAATACATCAATTTCCTCCCGTAGTATGAGATGCAATGTGAACTTTGTCTATTCTATCTACAAGGGTTTGCTATAGTCTAATTAGTATATGAATTACACTTTGAACTATTAGTGTTTGTTTCCATGATCAAAATGATTCTCCACATAGATGAAGGTAAAAACTAAACTACATCAATTTAGTCAGAAATCCAATGATGAGAAATTAATGAATCACACTCTATGAGTATTATAGTATGTGCAAAGAAGACATTCAAATGCACCTTCCAATTAAGAAAGTTGATGACCAATCCTTCACGTTTTTGGTATTAGGACTAAATTATGAATTCATAGATTTTTTTTCCTTTGTAGAGTTAGTTCATATTAGCATTATTGATGAGTTATAAACCCTTTCCATTCTCATGATTTCTCACCTCACTCTCTCTTTCACTTGTATAATCTACACTATCTAATAACTAAATCAAACTCAAATACTAAAGCAAGACAAGACACTACCCTTCTTTTCGTAACTACATCCACATTCAAGTTCAACAACCCATTATTTCTCTTTTTATATAATTTTTTGTCTTTCATTATGTCATCAATGTTCTGACTACATATTTTAGGATCTACTTATTCAACTGTTACCATAGGAACAACCAAACCCCTCTCAAAAAAAAAAAAAAAAAACCTAAATTGATCAACTTTTTTCCTTTTTCCCCAAAATCTCTAATTCCAGGTTTCCACAAACTTTCTCACACATCAGGCATCAGAGGTGTAGAATTATAATTTGATTCCTGCTTGTCTCTTGCTGATTTATTGAGTTTCATCTTTAGAACAAAGATGATAATTTTACACATCATTGTAGTGATTGTGCCAGTGTTTGTTTACTATTTTTATTTTGTGTGCATTCCTGTTGTTTGATTTTGTAGGGGTTATTTATTTACCTAACTACTCATTGTTGTTTTTGAATATTGCAATTGTTTTTAGTTGCAAAACATTGAATGAAGTGATCTCTGGTTTCTATTTTTCTGTCTTTTGGTTTTTTCTAGAGATCTCTATGTAATCTTTAGTAAAGGGTGCTCTAAAATAGGCGGGCAATAACTATTTGGGATATTTTTTGGATCATGACTTCATCTCCTTGAATATAAGTAGCCTGAATTTCAATATGGTACCTGAATAATGTTTGTGGACGAACTTAACCATTCTTCTTTTCTATTTTTTTTTTCATATTCTTTTGATTACTACAGCTATAATCTTTCTCATACGCACATCAAGCATATGTAGGATCCTCGTATATACATGATTGGTAACCTATATGAACACATTCTGAGTTAATGTTTCACTTTCCCCATATGCACACATACACATGCATACTCATGATTTGTGAATGTATTGTATATATTGCAGGGCCCCTTCATTGAAGTTCGCATCTGTTGAGACAGTTAATGAGTGAGGATTCAATTTTAAACTGTAGCTATACATTCATTACTTGGATATTGTGACATGTTAATTTGATACTTGTGCCGGCCAAATACCATTGTGTATTATTTGATGCAAGTTGTTGTTCCTGTATCAAACTCTTATCACTCCAGATCAGTGTGTCACATTCCATCATTAACCCTAGCGACCTTAAGTAGAGCCAAAAAAGTTATGCGCCTAAGTAATGGGCCTTGACACGACTTCTTATTCTATTTATTAGGTGCTATCGATTGAAGAACCGTATAGTATTAGTTTCCTACTCAATATAGAAAGCAATACATATGTTATTGCGTGTAAATATGTAACTATTGGACATGTATATTTTTGCAGCAAATGACATCTAGTAAAGATGTGATGGCACCCCATGAGTTAGCACATTTCATTTATATCATGTTGGATATGAAAGATAGCAACGTATGACCAATAGTAACTTTACCAAATAACAATATGAGGTTATAGCAATTGAGTTTACAATACAATGATCACGTGTTATTAATATTTACCCTCTAATAGTGATGTGAACTCGACTCACACTTCTCGACTTGCGGCTCAAAGATGCGCAGAGCAGACTTCCCGACTTGCGGCTCACACTTCCCAACCTTTAGTTCACACTTCCCGACCTGCGAGCGAATATAGGAACTCTGTGAGCGAAGATGCGAACTTGGCCCCAACTGTCCATCCAATTCCATGGAGAGAAGATCCAAGTTCAAGAGTGCACCTTATCCAAGTCAAAGATCAATTTTAGTCCAAAGTTGGTCCAAATTCCAGCCAACAATTATTCACGTAGTCAAGTGTTGAAGACTTCAAATTCAATAGTTAAGCATCTATTTTAAGGACTTGAAGGACGAAAATCAACCTTGGATAAATTAAGTCAAAGGAGTATTAGTGAAGTCTTGGAAGCTAAATCAAGATGTATGAACCTACTCATTCCAACACTTGGTCAACCTATCAATCCAATGTATCTTGACTTCATCCAACATATCATCTAGAATTATGCATAATTCATAGATTAAAATGCAGACTTTTATTAGTCTTGTCTAGAAGTTAGAAAGTCAAATTATTATTTATTTCTTCTAGAATAGGATTTATTTATTTCTTTTAAGACTTATTTTAGCCTATAAATAAGCATCTTTGTACTACTTTGAAAACAAGTTTGAGCAATAGAAATTGTGAGTTTATCTTATTTGGTTTTTTAAGAACTTAGAACTTATCAAGTTCTCCTAGGAGACTTGTGGTATTCGTACAAACTTATCAACCAATTTTTGGTGTAATTGGTTGTGGCGATTTTATACTAAAGTTCCTATCTATTTCATAGGTATTGGGTTGCGATTTACACCATCTAGTCTAAGCTTCCCTTAGACATATCCCCGGCAATTTCAAGTGTTTCCAATCCTTCCGGTTGTGAATCACATCTTCGGGTTCGAAACCACATCATTTGGTATCAGGGTCATCTCTAAGGGCTACATATCCTTGTTTTCCTTTTTTATATTTTTTATCCCTTTCTTAATTCTTGACTTTCTTGACATTCAAGATTCACATTTTTGTTATTGGGTTTTGTCAGAGGTTGGCAAGGTTTTTAGTAATGAGTTTGGAATTTTAAGGAATCACTTTCTCATCTCCACTTCTAATTTTTTTTTTATTACAACAAAAAAAAGGGGCCGAAATATTAAAAAAATAAATAAATTCTGGTCGAATATTAAAAAAAAAACGTGAAAAAAAATTCAAAAAAAAATAGAAGAAGTGGATGCAAAAATTTCATTTCCTAAAGTTGTAATCTAACATTTTCTTTTGTTATCCAGATTGCCAAAAGATTCATTGATAAGTTTTTCTCAACCAACCTTGGTCTAAATTTCCATTTCATTGTTTCTTAACTTTGTTTGTTCTTCAATTTGATTTCTACTCTTATTCTTGATATATATTCATTGTTTATAGTTCTCTTATCTTTGATATGTCATATTTTCTTGGTATTCATCTTCACAACTTAAGAACATAAAAATTATTTGATAAGTTTAGTTGTGAAAGTCACTCTCTCCCTTAGTAATTGTTCAGTCCATAAGAACCTTAAGCGAGATAACGAGAGTGTGAGTGGAGTAAATATTATTTGTGATGATTTTTCTTGCAGGAATTTCAAAATATCTCACCATTCTAATGAGGAAAATCATCCACAAAACTTACAAGTCGAAGTCTTGATGGGAGAAATGAAAAGATTGCTACGGCAAGAATTTGAACCCTTACATGAAAGAATTAATCAATTGGAGGTAGAATCACAAATGGCTCGTTCCCACACCTCCAACATCCAAAGAAGGCGAAAAACACAAGGGGTGGAAGATGAAGAGTTTGATGAAGTTGATGATGAGTTTGATAAGGAATCTTTTGGGCACACTAAACCAACAACTTGGAGAAGGCAAAATGAAGACAACAATCTTAATGCCATCAAGATGAAAATTCCTCCTTTTCATGGTAGATCCGACCCGGAGGCTTACATTGAGTGGGAGAAAAGAATGGAGTTTGTATTTGATTGTCACCAATACTCCGACTTCAAAAAGGTAAAACTTGTTGTCATTGTGTTTTCCGATTATGCACTAATATGGTGGGATCAATTGGTGCTAAGTAGGAGAAGAAATGGTGAAAGATCTGTTGAAACTTGGGAAGAAATGAAAGCAATCATGCGAAAAAGGTTTGTGCCTAGTTACTATTACCGAGACCTCTACAATAAGCTTCAAGGGCTTAAGCAAAGAAGCAAAAGTGGGGAAGATTATTTCAAATAAATGGAGTTTGCTATGATAAGAGCCAATGTGGAGAAAGATCGGGAAGCAACCATGGCAAGATTTTTGAATGGATTGAACCGTGACATCTAAGATCGAGTTGAGATGTACCATTATGTGGAGTTGCAAGATATGGTGCACACGGCTGTCAAGGTGGAACAACAACTCAAGAGAAGTGGTAGTACACGTCAAAGTACTTGGAAGACAAGTACTCAAAAAAATGAGGATCGACTTACGACTTCCCTAAAGTCAGCCAAGACAACTCCAAAGGAGACGACTTCGAAAGGTAACAATGATCTTTCTACCTCTCGAACTCATGACATTAGATGTTTTAAATGTCAAGGTAGGGGTCACATCACAAGCCAATGTCCGAACAAGCTTATAATGATCATAAGGGATGATGGAGAGTACAAGACGGAAGATGAAGATAAATTCGACTCCATACTAGCTCTTGATGAATCAAAGGAGGAGGAGCCAGTCCAAGTTGAGCTATTGGTTACGAGGCGAGTTCTTAGTGTGCAAGTCATTGAGGACGAAGCGGCACAAAGAGAGAACATTTTCCACACTCGATGTTACGTTAATGGAAAGGTTTGTAGTGTCATAATTGATGGTAGAAGTTGTACTAATGTAGCTAGTATTTCCATGGTTGAAAAGTTAGGATTACCTACAACAAAGCACCCGAAGCCATATAAACTTCAATGGCTTAATGATTGTTGAGAAGTCCGAGTTTCCAAACAAGTGAAGGTGCCATTTCGTATTGGGAAGTATGAGGACGAGGTGACTTGTGATGTTGTCCCAATGCAAGCAAGTCATATGTTGTTAGATAGACCATGGCAATATGACAGACGAGTCCGACATGATGGTTTCACCAACAAATATTCTTTTGTTCATAATCAAAGAAATGTAACTCTTGTACCTATGACTCCTAGTCAAATCTATGAAGATCAAGTGAGGTTACAAGAAGATGCAAAAAAAAAAAAAAAGTGAGCAAAAGAAAGAGAGTGAGAAAAAAAAGAATGAAGAGAGTTTAGTAAAAAGAAAGAGTAGAGTGGAAAAAAGAGTGAAAAGAAAAAAAGCAACAAAGAAAAAAAAGAAGCAAATATCTTGAGTGAAAAGGAAGAAAAATTTTGTGTACTTGCAAAAAAAAGTGAGATCAAGAGTGCTTTAAATTCTCAACTTCCTTTTGTTTTGATTTGTTTAAAGAGGCTCATTTGAGTACTAACAACTTGGCCGGTGAACTACCGAGCAGTATTGTTTATATTTTGTAGGAATTTGAAGATATATTTCCCGAAGAAGTTCCAAAAGGATTACCACCACTTCGTGGTATTGAGCATCAAATCGACTTTGTTCTGGGAGCATCAATTCCGAACAAACCTGCTTATAGGATGAGTCCCGAAGAGACTAAAGAACTTCAAAGACAAGTTGAAGACTTATTGAACAAAGGTTGGGTTCGGGAAAGTATGAGTCCATGTGTAGCACCAGCCTTGTTGGTGCCAAAGAAATATGGAATTGGAGGATATGTATAGATTGCCGTGCTGTGAATAACATAACGGTAAAATATTGCTACCCAATTCTTCGATTAGATGATTTACTTGATAAATTATTTGGTTCAATTGTGTTTTCCAAAATTGATTTGAAAAGTGGTTACATCAGATTATGATGAAAACAGGTGCTGAATGGAAAACTGCTTTTAAAACAAAACATGGATTGTATGAATGATTAGTTATGCCTTTCGGCTTGACTAACGCACCAAGCACTTTTATGTGCTTGATGAATCATGTTTTGAGAAAATTCATTGGAAAATTTGTGGTTGTTTATTTTGATGACATTTTAGTCTATTCAAGAAGTTTGAATGATCATCTTGAACATCTAACATGTGTGTTAAGTGTGCTTAGGGAGGAGAAGCTTTATGCCAATTTGAAAAAGTGTACCTTTTGCACTAATGAAATAAGTTTTCTTGGTTATATTGTAAGCGCTAATGGTATATCAGTTAACATGGAAAAGGTAAAGGCAATTCAGGAATGGTCGACTCCCAAAGGTGTTAGCGAAGTGCAAAACTTCCATGGTCTCAAAAGTTTCTATAGGAAATTTGTCAAAAATTTTAGCACCTTGGCTGCACCATTAACCGAAGTCATCAGAAGAATGTGGAATTCAAATGGGAAGAAGAGCAGGAGCAAGCTTTTCAAAAGCTTAATTTCAATTAACAAATGCTCATTTACTTTCCTTGCCTAACTTTGATAAAACATTTGAAGTTGAATGTGATGCTTCAGGTGTTGGAATAGGTGCTGTCTTGATGCAAGAAGGAAGACTTGTGGCATACTTTAGTGAGAAGCTAAATGGGGCAACTCTGAACTATCGGACTTATGACAAAGAGTTGTACGCCTTAGTCTGAGCTTTGAAGACATGGCAGCACTATCTATGGGCTATAGAATTCGTGATCCATACTGATCATGAATCATTGAAATTTTTGAAAAGCCAGTACAAGCTCAATAAAAGGCATACAAGATGGATGGAATTCATTGAGACCTTTCCGTATGTCATCCGATACAAGAAAGGTGCTGAAGATTTGAGGACAAATCCTTCTCAAAAGGAGGGGAATGATGTGAACTTGACTCACACTTCCTGACCTGTGGCTCAAAGATGCGCAGAGCAGACTTCCCGACCTGCGGTGCAGACTTCCCGCCCTTCGGCTCACACTTCTCGACCTGCGAGCGAAGATGCGAACTTTGCCACCAGAGCTGTGAACTTAGCCCTAACTGTCCATCCAATTCCATGGAGCGAAGGTCCAAGTTCAAGAGTGCATCTTATCCAAGTCAAAGATCAATTTTAGTCCAAAGTTGGTCCAAATTCCAACCAACAATTATTCACGTAGTCAAGTGTTGAAGACTTCAAATTCAATAGTTAAGCATCTATTTTAAGGACTTGAAGGACGAAAATCAACCTTGGATAAATTCAGTCAAAGGAGCATTAGTGAAGTCTTGGAAGCTAAATCAAGATGTATGAACCTACTCATTCCAACACTTGGTCAACCTATCAATCCAATGTATCTTGACTTCATCCAATATATCATCTAAAATTATGCATAATTCATTGATTAAAATGCAGAATTTTATTAGTCTTGTCTAGAAGTTAGAAAGTCAAATTATTATTTATTTCTTCTAGACTATGATTTATTTATTTCTTTTAAGACTTATTTTAGCCTATAAATAGGCATCTTTGTACTACTTTGAAAATAGGTTTGAGCAATAAAAATTGTGAGTTTATCTCATTTAGTTTTTTAAGAACTTAGAACTTATCAAGTTCTCCTAGGAGACTTGTGGCGTTCGTATAAACTTATCAATTAATTTTTGGTGTAATTGATTGTGGCGTTTTTATACCAAGGTTCCTATCTATTTCATAGATAGTGGGTTGCGGTTTACACCATCTAGTCTAAGCTTCCCTTAGACATATCTCAGGCAACGTCAAGTGTTTCCGATCCTTTCAATTGTGAATCACATCTTCGGGGTCGAAACCACATCAAATAGTCATTAACAAACCAAATTTAAAAATAGAGACTTCTAATTATTACCGATTCATTTGTGGGGAAAAATATAATTAAAGAAAACCATTTTTATTTCTAGCATATCAATATGCTTTTTATTTTTTTTAGTAAAAAAAAATGAGAAATGATAAATTTTGATATTTTGCATGACAAATAATATATGTTAATATCAACAAAATGTAGTGACAATGACATTAACTTTTTATAACATATATAACGCATTTCCTAAAACTGAAATGTTGACAGCTTCAAGAAAAGAGAAATAAAATTTAGATAATGAATGAAGGAGACTGTGGATAAATCCTGAAATTAATTGCATTAAGGTGAGTTTTTTCAAAATAATTTCGATCCATCACCTACTATGAATCTCTAATGTGATAACTTCACTAAACGTGTGTGGGTGAAACTTTCTTGCATGTGATAACTATAATAACTGAGTAATGGAACATTATTCAATAAATGGACGGAATCAATAATAGAAAAAGAACAAAAAAAATTCATCTTATTAGGCCACTTCCAACGAACAAGAATAATGAAAATGATGAAACGAAAATTATGATTTAATTTTACCTTAGATAATGTCAATGTAGTGGACCGCGTGAACATAGTAGTAACACATGAGTTAATGTACTACTGGTGCAAGTGTGGGTAGTAGTTGCACTAACATTTTCAATGTCAAATATAATATACTGTTGCTATGGTCACCATTGGGAACTATTATAGGTTTGTCCATATAACAATCAAAATTGAATAAAAACATACGAGATCCAGTTTAATTACCCACGTAATAACATTTGCATATTTGAGCAACGCCAATCCTCTTCCGTCACATAAGTATCTCTCTATTAAATGCCTTATTAATATTCCTCAACTGTGTAGCAACGATTTCCACTCTCGTTCTTGAACTCTTATCACCAGGTATACCATAATCCATTCTTCATTTAGGTTCATGGCTAGCATGTTATTTGCCTATACAAACCAAAATAATACTCACTATGAAAATTGTAGGATTTGTGCCACATATATCACAATTCATTTGATTAAATATTCTTTAAAGCTTCACAATTCACACATTAAAATTTTTACATTTTTAATTGTAATTTTTTAAACAAATTTGGTGGTTAAAAAAGAAACTTAATTATTTTTCAAAAATTAGTGTCTGAATTTCAGATGTGTTCGAGGTAGATATATATTAGAGGATATTAATGCTTTTTGTTCACAATTTTGTTGGAAGTGTTAATTTGAATATAAGAAAGTTGATAATCATTTCTCATTTTTATTATCTGTATATATGTAGTAAGTTGAGTTGGTGTGATTGTTAGGAAGTTGATTAGCAAAGTAGCTATGTATCTTGAAAGAGTTTTCTCCTATAATCAGCAGCAGATTACAGGGGCATGTCCTTATTATATTAATCTACTATTATTAACCTTACAGTATGAATGTTTATCAGAAGGAAGCATATCAAAATGTCAAGCCCACCTAATCTGTCCTCAATCTTCCTTGCTGGCCAAGCATCTACAGGTACACAAAACGCATCGCCAGTGAACATTTATAGTGACAACGAAGAAAAGTTGATAGATTTGCTAATTACAGTGAAACTCATAGAAAAGTAAGAGAGTAGACGACTTGATCAACTACCACGCCAAACTTCAGCGTTAATAGGGAGACAGTGGATTGCTGAACTTATTGAAGGTCATCATATGTGATTATTTAATAGTTGTAGAATAAATGTGCCTACATTTATAAGATTCTATTAAATATTAAGAGAATATGGATATATGAGAGAGGATTCCCAGTCTTAGGTGTCCATTGAGAAAGCAGTGTGCAAGTTCTTAATTTTGGTTAGTCACAATTGGCAACAACATCCATTAGCGAAGAGTTTTCAGCATTCAACCAAAACAATTAATCGTAACATTAGGTTTGTAACAAGAGCAATCATCACATTTAGTAAAGTTCTAATCTAACCAAGAAACCAACACATTACCCATCCAAAAATATTAGATAATCCAAAATACTTCCCGTGGTTTAAGGTAAAAGTTCACTTTCCCACAACATATGTTGTTCATACGTGTGTCACTGAATGTTTTTCACTAATATTTATTATTCTTGTGAATGAGAAGGATTGTGTGGAAGCAATAGATGGAACAATTGTTAGTGCATGAGCCCTAGCACATGGGTGGAAGCTTTCCAAAATCGACATTTAAATATTTCTCAAAATGATTTTGTTATCTGCAATCATGACATGAGATTTGTGTATATTTGTGCAGGTTGGGAGGGTATCACTAATGATGCGAGTATTATTGGACACTTGTACGAGAGAGGATTCTAGCTTCCCAATGCCACCTAAAGGTGAAATTTGCCTAGTGTACATAATGTATGTAGGTAGCTAAATGATAATGTAAATATTTGTACACGTTGATGACTTTTACTATTGTAGGGAAGTATTACCTTGTCGATTTAGCATATAAGAACATGCTCAGGTTTTTCATGCCCTATCATAGACAACGATAACATCTTCAAAAGTTTCATGGTCGTGGAAAGGGACTAAGAGACTTAAAGGAGTTATTCAACCATCATCACTTGTCACTCCAAAATGTGGTTGAATGAGCTTTAGAGTGCTTAAAAAAAGATTTTCCATCCTGAAATGGCCAATGCCTAATTATATGATTACTCAACAAGTGTATTTTATGATTGTTTGTTGTGCCATTCATAATTTCATTAATGAACAAATTCCTAATGATGAATATTGATAACCCTATTTTATATAAGGTATTCTTATTAATCTTGTTTAGAAATTGGCTTGTGTTTTGATTTGTTTTTACCTATTTTGGCCAAATTTTCCTTTGATTTTATGATCACCGAGTTATTTAATATTTTTAGAACTTTTGAGTTCAATTCCGAATTTTCTTCTAATTTGAAGATTAAAGGACTAACCAATTATTTTGCAAAAATATATGGGGACTATTTTGTCACTTTATTATCAAAAGCCAAACGTATGAAAAAAGAAAAAAATGGGAAACCCTATTAGTTTTCAGGAGAAGGCAGTCGAACGTCCAAGTCAAACAATTCAAGGAGAAAATAATTGATTTGAGACAAAATTTGTTTGAGTCTTCGGCCCCACACAAACAAAACAAACTTGCTTGACCAAAGAAAGCTTATCAAAGCTTTGGTAGGAGAACAAAAGCTTTAGCTGCTATTTTCAAACTTGATAGAATTATTTCAGCCAAAGACAAAAGACTTCTTTAGCCACAAGAAAACAAAACCGTGCTACAACTAGGAAATAAAAACTGTGCTGCACAACAACACAAGGAAATAAAAGTTAGCCGCAAAAATGAAGCAAAAGCTGAGCACAATTAGAAAACAAAAGAGCCGAGCTGAACAAGGAAAGAAGAACTTCGCCGAGCAAGGGAGACAATTTGATCTACACACTACTAAACCAAAAGTTGTTGAGTTTGAGTGCAATTCTAATTGTAGCTGTGAGAGTAAAGTGCAAAAACCGAATAAGGATACTAAAAGAAAGCAGTTGTGGAGGGATTTGAAGGAAAGACAAACTTCTTCAGCTGCCAAACTACTAAAAGCTGTGTTTTAATTTGGAAGTAAGAAATAGAATATGACTGAAACTAGAAGAGAGGGTGCAGTTGTGCTGGAGAAAACTATAAAACCCGACCAAAGAAGACAAAGAGAGCATGCATAATTTTGAGAAGGTAGCCGTCCTTTTCTTTCTTCTTTCCAAGACATGTTTTTCTTTTTGTTCTTTCATTAGTTAGCTTAAGCAGAGCCGCCAGTTGTTTATCTTGGTTTTTCACGTTCTTCTTTCGTTCTTTTCTTCTTGTTTTAATTTAGTTTAGTTTTAGCAAGTTTAGCAGAATTTCATAATATAGCCGCCACTCTTCTTTTCCTTTGTTTTTCTTTTCTTTCATTAGTTTAGCTTAAATAGCTGTTCTTTCTTTTCTTTAGCAATTTCAGCCGCCAATTATTCTTCTGCCAGTCTTTCACATTTTTTTTCTTCTTTTCTTCTTGTTTTCCTTTAGCTTTTCTCTAAGAATTTCAACAGCCACCATCACGTCTTGGGCATTTTTCCTTTTCTTTTTTTTGCATGTTTTTGTTTTTCTCTAAGACTTGTTGAAAACCGTAGCAGCCATTTTCTTTCTTCTTAAAGAAAGTTGTTCCTTTTGTTTTTTTCTAGAAAACAAGATTCATTCGGATAAAAAAAAAAGGCAGCAGCCGTTGGTTTTGTTTTCTGGATTTCACTAGTTTACAGGTTTTTTCTTTAATTTAGTTTAGTAATTTTAGCAGTTTAATTTCTTGGATTTTGATATTAAATTTTTGGTTATGTTTTATTTTCAATTATCAAATAATTTTTAGTTTTTATGTTTATTGAATATTGTTTATTTTAATTTTAGTTATGTCTACTTTTATTTTTGTTATTAGTGTAAATTTTAGTATGTTCTAATTTTCTTTTGCTAGAGTTTAGATGGATCTTAATCATGATTAATTGATTCTCAAGACTTATTTATGCAACCTATATTTCAATTATGAGTTTAATATCATGCTCTTAATGCTTTTAGGTGATTGGCCACCATCAAATTGATTTTTTATGCTTGTTTGATACTGTGTGGAGATGACATGTATGTGCTCATGTGATATTAAACCGTGAATTCAATTTAGACGGTAATAATCTAAGTTGTTCATATGGTTTCAGTAGGAGAACTGCATATCCAAATTTACCTTTGTTTTATGGGCTTGATTAACTATAATTAAGTCTTCAATTGTAGTGCAATTATTCACGAACCTTATATTTAAGCCATTTGATTTATTAGAAGCCTATATGTCATAAAAGTAAAGAGTATGGCCAAAAGCAGCTAAGTGTAGGTTAACCAAAAAGGGTTCAACCCCAATTAGAGTTCTAATTTGTTAGTTTTTTTTTTATTAAAGTTAAGGGACCTTCTAGATGGTTCCTAATTGCAATATTGGTCAAGTAATTAATTTTGGTTGTTTTTTAGGCTAGATTCATTAGTTTGAAGAATTAAAATATTTCCTAAAAATTTAAAGGTAACTCATCCAACCAATAGAATTTTTTATTATTCTAGAAGTTAGGAAAAGAGTCTTGTAATTAGACAACATTTGGCCACCCTTCAACCCTATAAATACGGTATGAAGTGGCTGAAATTTCATATGCATAATTCATGAGATAATCAACAATATGCTCCCTAATATATTGGCGAATAATCTTTTTTATTCTTCACATTTAAAATGATAAAAAATTGTCCCTCACATTTCATTAGTCTACTCTTTTAGTCTTCCGTCACAATTTCTTCCCATTTTTCGTCAAATTGACACTCGTGCGTTGCACGTGCTATTTTAACTAAGGGCAAAGTAAGAAAGAAAATAAAATCACTCCACCCACCCTCAACCATTGTCCCTGTTGAGAGAGACCCTAAACCCAAACCCTAGTTTCCATAACCCCAAACTTTCCACCCCGTCACAACACCATCAACCCAAACTCTCCACCCTGTCTCACGACGAAATCAAATCAACCCAAACTCTCACCCCGTTGCACTCCATCAAGCTGATGTGAAATAGGATTTAATGAAGGGAAAAAAAAAATCAATGACACAAGGAATACTATGTTACTGTGGGAAGGAAGCTACAACGCAAATTTCATGGACCTTAACCACCCAGGAAGAATATTATTTGGATTTGAAGACTACGAGGCAAGTGAAATTAAATTGATTTTATTGAATTATTTTTTTTTGAGGCGTTGTAATGGCTCATTGTCCACTCATTATTTTAATATTTGAATCCATAACTCATTTTGGTTCTGCCTAGCTATTGTTGAAATTAACAATCAACCCAAAAGTTGGGCAATATTTAGAGTTTTGACTCTGAAAATTTGTTGTATACTATTTGTAAAAGAATCAAGGCTATTTCTTTTTCTATTGGTGCAAGGGATAGTGTGGATGATGCGAGAGATCAACTGAGATAATTGATGGTTTGTTTAGCATAGTTAGAGAGTTAAAAGCATATATACAAATGAGGAAGAAGAAGGAGAAAGTCTGGAAAGCTATTTCTATTTTAACATGTGTTATCATTGTGTACCAATTATATTAGGCCTATAACTTGTATTGTTTGATTTTGTGCCCAAAATGGAGAAGTTTTAGGGTTAAATAGACTGTGCAAAATGTGATTTTTTTGAGAAAATATAGGTTGAAGGTTTTACAATTAAGGTAATAAGTTGGTAGGTTGTGCCTTTTGTTTTGTTTTTGTAGCTTGTGCAGAATGTGCTTTTTTTATTTGTTGAATATATGCATTTTGTTGTATCCTGTACAAAATATTTATGTTGTTATATTGTTGAGCAATTTGCATGTATCCTAGGCACAATATCTTGTGCAGAATGTGCAAGTTGTGCACAATATAGAAATTCTATTAGCCCATTGTTGGTCTTTAGCAATTTGGTCTAGTAACTTTTCCTTGTTTGTATGCTTTTGAACTCATCAAACATATAATTCAACTTTGATAATGAAAAGTAATTTCATAGATTCGTTGATGCCCACGAGATGACAAACATTGGATCTTTTTGAAATTGAACAACAATGTTCAATTCATGTTATTATACACGATAGGTTCATGAAATTCATGAGCTTAAGTGTACCATGTTCTCTGCTTTTTGTAGATATGATGGAATCTATCTTGACTCTGACGTTGTAGTACTGAAACTACTATCATCGCTTAATTGTACTGTTGGTCTGGAGAATGAGAACTCCCTAACCACTATCATCGCTTAATTGTACCGTTAGTCTAGAGAATTAGAACTCCCTAATTGGTGTTGTAATAGCATTCAGGAAGCATAGGTAAGGACCTTAGTGGGGCATAGGTTTGAATTTTTGAGAAATATAGTATTGCCTCTTGCATTTTTTTGGTGTTCCTTTTTTTGTTCTGTAACCATATGGTGCTATACAGAGAGACTCTTTTTAGAGTCTATAAATCCCACAACATGCATATAGTTTCATGAAAATCCCTGAATACAGATAGCTTTCTAGTGATGCAAGAAGTTTGTTTTGTGGGGCTTTATGATTTGTTTGTCAGTATTTAGTTCTGATCTTGGATTTCCTCACTCACGTCTCTTGTCAAATATTCTTGCAAGATAGCAGCCAATTGTTGCTTTTGTGGATGCAAAATTTTCAAAATGGTAGTTTGTTCTTTTATTATGGTAGTTAAAGTTTTGTAGATTTTTTTGGCATAGAGTGTAAAGTGTAAACATAAATGTATCAATTATAGTGAAATGTGATTTAGCTTCTTTGTGGCTTCAAAATCAGTCTTTGTTATGGTTTAGTAACTGTTGGTTTTGTTTCTTACATTTAGTTCAAAACTTCCACTTAAATGGAGGAGCCTCACACGCAAAGTATGGTAGCTTCTTCCTTTTGAATAGTGGTTCACAACTATATGTGATTTATTACACCAACACTCAAGAAAGGAATCTATCTAGAATTGCTATAGAGGAATTACTCCTACCATGACCAAGAAGATGCATCAACCTATTTAACTTGTATCACAACCTCTTACAAGCTAAAGTCTCAATTTTTTGAGCTCTAGAAAAAACATCTTGTATGTTTTTTCTTGGATCAGAGGATGTTGCAGTGCAGTCTAAAACTAACTCCATAATGGACAAAACACAATTAAGCTTAGCATCAAAATTTTCTTCATCTACTTTTAGCAAATTTGAGTCTACAACTTGCATAATTCCACTTGCAAAAGAATTTATTATCCACATTATAATATATTCATCAAGCAAGACATTACTAGGTTCCACATCACAAGGCAACACTGGTGGAGCATAACTACAGTGGAGATAGTCAAGTGCAGATGCCACATGATGAAAATATGAGAGTCAAGGTTGAAACAATCAATCATCCAATCGAGAGTACTCAACCAAATTCGAGAGAAACAAATCTAAGAGCATAAGTTGGATGTTTAGTTGAGAATTTGTCCACAACTTGCTCCATTGAAAGGAATTGATGGTCCTATGACTAGGTCATGAATTAAGGGAATGCAAGCTGTCTTAGCATCTTTTATAATTGAATTAATTGAAACTCAAGTCAAGGCAATAAGGAAAATTTGGAAGACTTCCAAACTTAGTTCATCATATGTCATTTTAGTCATCAATAAAGACTCAGAATGAAGGATCGAGTATGGCTAATTTTCACTTGTGTAATCAAGATTCTTAGGCCACTTCTCATCACAATCCAAGTTCGAATTTGGAATGGTCCAATTCGGGAGGAAGCAAATCAACTCAACCGCCACTTTATCTAGTCCGAACTATACTTGGATTATTTGTAGGCAATATTAGTTTATTTCATTTTCTTAGAATAGAAGTCTTTTAGTAATTATTTCCTTTAAGTATTTTAGTTCCCTAATTAGTTTATTTCCTTTTCTTAGAATAGGAGTCTTTTAGTAATTATTTTCTTTAAGTATTTTCGTTCCCTAATTAATTTATTTTCTTTTCTTAGAATAGGAGTCTTTTAGTAATTATTTCATTTAAGTATTTTAGTTTTCTAAAAAGCAAGGAGTTCTAATCCTTCTAGAGAATAGATTTCTCCTTGGTCAAACCTTGTTAACATCTATAAATAAGGCCATTGGCCACACAAAGAAGACATAATTTTTATCAATACAAACTTGAGAGCGTTTTGCTTTTCTTTGAGTTATAATTTTAGAACTTGTTTTGAGTATTTGATGATAGCCACTTAGGTTCATGTTTAAGCTATCTTGTTGAGTCTCTTTTCCTCAACAATTTGAGCGTGTTCCAAAGAAACAGTCCAATTCACAACTAGGCTTTGGATTGATCTTTCGGGTGTCAAGTGGACAAAAGTATGGTTCTTCTTCAATCACAGTTGGTGTCTTGTTAAAGAAAGAACTAGTTCAACCTAGAGGACAATACTAGGACCTACATTCTGGTATTTGTTTCGAATTTTATACTTTGGTAGAAAATTCGTGTCACCACATTTATCACGATATCTATATTTTTCTATTATGCTTGAAGTGGGAAGAATGTCAAATTTTTACTTTTCATAACACATTTCATGCATGATAACTAGTTTATACTTCAAATGCTCTAAAACACTTAAAGATATAGATACAAATGTTCATATCATAGCACTTTGTGACCCATTAACTAGTTTACACTTCAACGCTATAAAAAATGCAAACAGCATAATTCAGCCAGTTCTCAACAACCAAATCTCAAAAAATAGCTCCAACCAAAATAAAATCTCTATGAGGCAATATGAGTTTATGAACGAACAAGAGAGAGAGAGAGAGAGAGAGAGAGAGAGAGAGAGAATGAGGGGGGGGGAGGAGTCTATCTATACACGTAAACCTCCAATGATAAGAGGCAAAAAAGATAAAGATCCACACTGTCAATAAGCTCATCGCCTTCAATAATTCAGTTGGCTGTAAAAGGGAACTGAGAACTTTCAAAAAGGGATTACAAAGGTATAACCCTTTTGAGACATCTTGCCACGTGACTAATACATGCAGTCCAAGTATATAATTTTCCCTCACACACATCAACAAACATCTTTGATCCAAAAATAGCTACTTTTTATCATATGTATGCATCAAATGCAACAAACAAAGAGGAAAATTCCCAAAGTCCCTTAAAACTAACATACAAAATCAAAATCGTAATTGTGAATATTGGCAATAAGTAATAGCATAACCACTTTCATGTGGTTAACGGTCAAGGGTGTAAACATACTAAGTATGAAATTTTTTCAAGGCTAAAAAAAAGAGAAAATTTACCTTGTACATAACAAATGTAGACTGCCACGTGATCCTAATTGGCATTATCTCACTTATCCTTTGATACGCTTGGTGTCCCAGATGACGTACCCTCTGAATGCAATCTTCTAGAAATTGCCTCCTACAACCATTGAACCATAGAGGCCATGAACAACAGTAATGAAAAAAAAAATTGTAGGGTTACGATTAAGTGGAACTACTTACTTCCATGCTAACAAATTGAGATTTGGGTGACCTATACAATGATGCAAAGGTTCTACACTTAGCTCGATTGTGACTTGGTTGTCTACATAAAGCGCATCATGGGCCCTTCGAAACCTTCACCAAGTTACGAGATACAAAAATGTGTATTTAGGTAAAAAGACTTCACTAATGTATTAGCTATACTTTAATCCTAAACCTTCTCTATCTTGGGCACAAAATCAAACAATACGAGCCACAGGCCTAACATAATTGGTACACAATGATAACACATGTTAAAATCAAAAAAGCTCTCTAGACATTCTCCTTCTTCTTTCTCGTTTGTATATTTGCTTCTAGCTCTTTACCATGCTAAGCAAACCACCAATTATCTCAATTGATCTCTCTCATCATCCACACAGTCTCTTGCACTAATGGGAAAAGTCACAGCCTTGGTTCTTGTACAAATAGTATGCAGCAGATTTTCAGATTCAAAACCCTAAACATTGCCAAACTTTTGAGTTGACTGCTAATTTCGACATCAGCCATGTAGAACAAAAATGAGTTGTGGATTCAAATATTAAAATAGTGAGTGGACAATGAGCCACTACAATGCCTCAAAAAAGATAATAATTCAGTAAAATCAATTTAACTTTACTTGCCTCATTGTCTTCGTATCTAAAAAATTTTCTTCCTAGGTTGGTTAAGGTTCATAAAGTTTACATAGTAGCTTCTTTCCCACGATAACATAGTATTCCTTATGCCATCAATTTCATTTCTTATTCCCCCTTCTAAACCTTCTCCGATTTCGTGCCAGCTTGATAGAGTGCGAAGGTGTGAGGGTTTGGGTTGATCTAATTTCGTTGTGAGTCAGGGTGGAGGGTTTAAGTTGATGGAAAACTAGGGCTTGGGTTTAGACTCTCTCTCAACGGAGACGATGGTTGAGGGTGGGTGGAGTAACTTTATTTCCTTTTCTACTTTGCTTTTAGTTAAAATAGCACATGTAGCGCACGAGGGCCAATTTGACAGAAAATGGGATAAAATTATGACGGAGGACTAAAAGAGTATACTAATGAAATGTGAGGGACTATTTTTCATCGTTTTAAATATGAGAGATAAAAAAACTTATTTACCAATATGTAAGTGATAGTTTTATCGGTTATCTCTTAAAAATAAATCTTTTTCATTATTGAGACTTTAGTAACTTTTTTAGTTCAATATTCAAAATAAAGCAAACTTTAACAGGTGTCATTGATTTTTGCCCTATAATCAATAATTAGCATTAAAAACAAATCTCTTCATTATTCTGACTTTTAGTAACTTTATTAGTTCAATATTCAAAATTAAGCATTGGGCACTTTAATTTCATAAAAAAAAATAATCTAATACTCTATATAAATTGAATTTTAAAATATGATTTTTACACATTTTATAGTAAATTTTTGAGATAACCTACAAAATAGTCCCTCACATATATGAAAAAGAATTTTTTAGTCATTCACAAAAAAAATTGAACCAATCAGTCCCTCACTTTTATACACTTTATCTAGTTTGGTCTTTCCGTTGACTTCTGTCAAAATTGCTGTCAAATTTGCCTACTGATAGGATATAAAATTGCATATTTATCAATTCCCTTGTGTTTTAATTGATCAAAATGCTTATTTGCATGAATATTAATGTGAAAATGAAGTTTAGCAAAATTGTAAATTAGGACTGAATTTCTAAGAAAATATAAGCTAGTTGTCAACATTAATAATTAATGTGGTTAAATATGTCAATTTCATGCTAAAAGTCTTCGGCATTTTTTTTGGATGTGCACTTCTACTCACTTAGTCATGGTTGAATGCCAATAATCCAGTCCCTTGCTCAGAAAGATGTCAAGATGTCAAAACAGATCTTTGTCTTTTGGAGTGGCTCTAAGGAATTAAGTTCAATGAGGCTGAAGTTGAAAAGGAAATTCCAGCAACATCAACATGCAACCTTCCGAGGATCAATGAGTTGAGATTGTATTAATTTTCTTTTGGAAAATCTGGTGGCATACAGGGTACACTTTCTCGTTGATTCCATGCTGGGCAAGAGAAGGGATTTCAATAGCAACTAGAATCAAGAAGCGAGCCACGCAACAAGACAAAAAGAAAACAAGAGGCGTTGAAATTGTCTTCGGCCATAGTGAAAGAAAAAGAACAGCCGACCATCACTTTTTATTTCTTGGATACCAATTACTCTTTGAAGTTTCTGAGAAGCAGCCGCACAAGACAAAATACAACAGCAATTATTTGGGCAAGTCAAAAAGCTGAAAAGAAAAAAAACCAAGCAGTGCACAACTCTTAGAAGACTTCGTTCAGCAATAGACAACAAAACAAAGAAGGAAGTTAGCTGCACAACCAAGCACAAAGACAGAAACCAACCGCGCTTCACTTCTTCAAGCTTGGCCAAAGTACTTCTTCAGCAACAAGAACTGTGTTGCAGTTGGAAGACGGAAAACAACTAAAATTTGGAGAGGAAAAGAAGAAGGATTCTGTTACTGGAAGAAGAAGAAACCGAGCTGGAACAAGAAGAAAAGAAACAGTTGAAAAGTAATATAAGATTACTGCCATAAGATGAGTATAAGAAGGAAGAAACAAGGAGATAGAAGTTGAGCTGAATTAGGAAGCAAAAAGAAGACAAGAACCGAGATTGATGAAGTAGAATACAGCTGGGATTGGAACAAGAAGAAGACATGAGTAGTTTCGTGTGGGCAGAAGTAGTTGAAAAGAAGCTGGCTGCAATTTTCTACACAAGATAGAAAAACCGAGAAGGGACAAAGAAGTAGAAGTTGACTGAAATTGAAGGATTCTAACAGCTGAAATTTAGAAAAGAAATTCATCCGGAAAAGGGAAACAAAAGAAGACAAAGAAAAGAAGACACATAAGTCAAAGTCCAATTGGAACAAAAGGAAATAGTTGATAATTCAGCATTCGGGAAGAGAAAAATTCTAGCAGCCATACTTGAAAGTCAATTGAAGAAGAAGACCAATTGATCTCAACAAAAAGAAGAAGTCAAAGTAAAGAAGGATTATGGCAGCCGAAGTCTTTAAGGAGACAAACATGAATTACAAACAGGAAAAGGACAAAAAGTGA
Organism: Gynochthodes officinalis; assembly: GCA_020080225.1. NCBI lineage: Eukaryota > Viridiplantae > Streptophyta > Magnoliopsida > Gentianales > Rubiaceae > Gynochthodes > Gynochthodes officinalis. The sequence continues at coordinate 34,531,775 of CM034619.1, read as the reverse complement.
GTCTATAAAAGCAGCAGCCGTCTTCGTCCTTCGTGTGCATCTTATTCTTATTTTCTTCCCTTGGTTTAGCCTAGACGTTTGGTTTCTTCCTTGTCATTCGTCCATTCTTTTCTTTGTCTTTTCTTTAGCTTAGTTTTTTCTTTCTTTAGTTTTTTAGTCGTTTTTCTTTTAGAAAAGAATCCAGTAGCTATGTATGCCACTATAAGTGGCTAAATTCTCTTTTCTAATTCAAGGGAAGGATTGATTTCAATTGCAATCACTGTGAGGTTTTGTTTTTAATTTTATTTTCTTGCTTTTAATTCAAATACTTGTTAATTCTTGATTTAATTTTATGAATAATTGATGATTAATTAATCTGACAAATTAATTGTTCATTATTTATTCTATTGCTATCCATAAGTTCAATGATCTGTAATTGTCATGAATAAATGGACCAAGTGGCAACTAAGTTAAAATTGTTTATGTTTGTAAATATGCATGTTTAATTTAGGGGAATTAATGGGACAAAATTAATTTACTGTAACTATCTCGGTGTATTAATTTTGGTTTAACTATTTTCAAAAGATCTTAATGCTATCATTAAATTGATATGGAACGCTATCGTGCCCAGTCAATTGATGGTAAGTTTTGATTTAGAGTGCTGGACTCGATCAATTATTTTAGGAAAATAGAAATTTATTACGGCTATCCTAATAAGTTTCAAGTTAAATGTTTGAATTTGCAAGAATTATTTTTTTTTGTGACCTATGATCAGTGATGCAATTGAATGAAATCAACCATTGGATTAGAAACTCGGTTAATTGATGATTCTAGTTATTTTCTATTTTTATTGCTTTAATAGTTATTTTTATTTATTTTTATAATTTAATTATTATTTAAAAATTCCCGTGTTTATTTATTTATAATTTATTATTCAAGGTTTGGTACTATACTTAAGTTCCCTTGGGGCTCGACTTGGTCTGCTACTATTGCAAATTTAATTTGTAATTACTTAAAGACCAGTAATTAATTTTGTGAGCTTTGACAAACCTGCCACCTACACATGACTTAAGCGTGCTAGATGTTGAGGCCTTTTTTGGAAAAAACAAAAACTCCCATTCTTTGCGCCAAATGCGACTGTCAAGTTGTTTTATCCTCTAAAGTTGCTAAGGTCAAGGGATAAATTTTCACCAAAGTACCTATATTTACATTAGATCAGCCATAGCTCCTCAAAACACCATATTTGGCATCGAGTGTGGTCTACCTGTATGTACATAGTACTTGCACTCCATAATAGAACAAGAAGGATTTGGGAGATATCCCAAAATCATTTTCCACTCTCTGTCTTATATCCTCAAACCATCCATCCTTATCCATTAAAAATACCTTTGGGTACTTAATTAAAAACTTCAAAATGTATTTATCCAAAAAGCCTATGTTCAACAATGACAACATATTTTTTTTCTAGAGTTTTCAATGCATTATATGTGAGCAGCGAAGGACATCTCCTTAAAACTAAAGCCACTTTCTCATCATCGCCCAACAAATTCTTCAAAAATTCAATTCGGGGCTTGACGTGAGAATCCAACCCTGCTTCCAAAAGGGATTTATTACGCAGAAGGAACTTGCCTAGGTCGAGCCCCGATAAGCCTAGTTCTTGAAGAAACTTGAATTTCGGCTTCAGGGTTTTTTTCCATATTGTAGAATAATATATCAGGATGTGAGCAAATAATGCTTTTAATTTGGGTCTTGTTCAGACCCGAATTTTCAAAAAAATTGATGACTAAATCAAGATCCTTTGTGATGGGTTTCAAGCAAGAAGTTACCTTTTTTGCAATGAAGATGGCTTCTTCCTTTGAAAACCCAAGCGTGTTCACTAAGTACTTCGCCAAGAAATAATTTGTCTACTCGAATTTGTTGCCTGATGCGGCGGTGGCGACGACGACTGGGGTTGTGGAGTGGTGAATGTGGAATTCCAAGCATAGAGCTTTTCTGGTGCCATCGCTTAGGAGCCTTCTTGATATTTGAGCAAAGATTACTGGGAAATTTTATGCAATTCAAAAGCGATGAAGTTTTGAGATGGCCAATGTTAAGCTGCCTATTAATTTTACACTGTATCATATGAAGAAAAGCAACTTGCTGGTCGCACGAAGAAGGGGAGTTTCTGTTCTTCCAAAAAGTCCCTATATATAGCACGCTTAAGGCAAGTGTAGTTAAATTTAACGGAAATTTTGATAGAAGTTGACAGAAGGATCAAATTAGATAAAGTGTATAAAAGTAAGGGACTGATTGGTTTGGTTTTTTTTTTTTTGTGAAGGACTAAAAAGTTCTTTTCCATATATGTGAGGGACTATTTTGTAGGTTATCTCTAAATTTTTATATTTTAGAATAATTTTTGAGGAAACACCCAGAATTGTCTTTCACATTTCACCGAATAATCTTTTTCATCCTCCACTTTTAAAATGGGAACAAATAGTTCTTCAAATTTCAAGGACCAAAATTTAAAGGAAAATTGAATGACTAAATGTTTCCGTTTATGAAATCTGAAGGACTAAAAGTTCCCGTTTATTTCACAAATAGTACAAAAAGTTTCAATTTATGAATTGTGAAGGATATTTTATTCCCTTTTAAAAGTGAAAGATAAAAAAAATTATTCGTTATAATGTGAAGGATACTTTTGAGTGTTCTCTTATAATTTTTATTTGACAACTTTTATGTGAAAAGCAAAATAAAAATGGAATCCAAACGCCGGTAAAATTGTAAATTACCTCAAAGAATGTCCCATAAACAGCGCGTGCACACAATCTCCAAAGTCAAACAGGTATACATGGAGCAGCAGCAGCGGCTGCAACCACTGAGCCAGCATGAAATACAGTTTGTTAAACCACCGCGTCGCTCTTTATATTCTCTACCCGCTTTATCTAGCATACAGTCTTGTCCTCTAAATTTACAAAACCCTAGTGATTTAAATACTATTTCACACACACTCACACACCACTATTGTCTCTCTCCGCAACACTCTTGCCCTCTCCCTCTCTCCCTCTCTCCCTCTCTCCCTCTCTAAACCCTAGAAAATCAGAACCTTCAACCTGAAATTTCTTTTTTTCTGGGGTTTAGCTTTCACTTCATTTCCCCCGTTCAACCTTCGCGATCAACTTATTGATAGTAATTTATTAGATATGGATCTTCCGAGTTTGGCGATAATTCTTCGTGGCGCGCTCAGTCCCAATCCTGATGAACGTAAAGCTGCCGAAGACAGTTTGAATCAAGTAATAGAGCTTGCTTTCTTTTTCTTTTTTCTTTCTTTTACCTTTCTTTTCAATTTTTGAATATTTGTGAGTTATGATATTTGATTCAATGATTACGGATGGCTATCTATTGCTGAAATTATCGGAATTTGATTGAATGTTATACTTTTAAGATTCTGTGGATGTTTTTTTGTTGGGATTTGATTATTGTACTTAGAGCCTTTTTGGTTAGCTTTGTTGGCATGTGTGAATATTTCTTTTGGGGTGTTAATATTTTATTTGATTTGGTGTTTCAGTTTCAGTATACACCTCAGCATTTGGTGAGGCTGTTGCAAATAATTGTAGATGATAACTGTGACAAGGCTGTAAGACAAGTGGCAAGTATTCACTTCAAGAACTTTATTGCGAAAAACTGGGCGCCACTTGACCCTGGTAATTATTTTGTATTGAGAGGTTGTATTTGCGTAATTTTTGTGTGTGGTAATGTAATCGATCAGTGTTTATTAATCACCAGAGTTGTTTAGTGGTGCGTATTTTATACGCGGCTTGTAAATGTATAAATGGATTTATGGAATTAAGAGCTTGAATAAAAATGTAGGTGAGCAATCGAAGATCATGCCAAGCGATAAGGAAGTGGTGAGGCAGAATATTCTGAATTTCATTACACGAGTTCCCCAGTTGTTAAGGTATGTGTAATTATTGACCAACTGCTGTAGTGCACCATTAAAATTTATGTGGTACCTATCTTATAAGGATTTAATGGGAAGTTTTGCCACTTGTTGAGTCAGCGCTCTTAAAATTCATAAGCTTTAAGTTCTGAAAAATAAAAAGAACTTAAAGTTTCCCTCCAGTCTGATGCATTTAAATTAAATAGGAGGTTCATAATTTTTGCACACGAGAGGATATTTGAATCTTTTAGTCTTTAACTTCAATGTTAGAGCCCTATACCCATGTTTTGGCCTTAATTTACATTTGAGTCATGATTTTATTTATTTCATTCTTTTTGTGAGATTATTCGTGTATTATTTATAGTATGTGATTAAAATATAAGATTTCAATGTTAATTTGAATATGTGTCCTTTCATATCTTTAAGTTGGGTGATCACTTTTAGATTAGAAAATCATAAGAAGTGTAAAAATCATTTTTGTTGGATCCCTTAGAAACATTATTGCGAAATGCTGCTAAAATCTGATTACATTTCTGTCCACCCTTTTGGACTATAAATTTACTGTGTCTAATATAAGACTTGTAAATGTAAAAATGAGGACTATGTAGATTTGCCTCTGTACGTATTTCTTTCCTGGTGTTGATATTTCTTGTCATATGGCTAAAATATTCTTTGCTTAAGCCTGTACTTCAGCTACAGTCCCATTCTTATGATTTGATCTGTTAAGCAGACTAATGAGAAAGGTTTATCCAGCTGATAGGTTATTTGACCTTCATGTCACTTTTACACTTGCATGGAAAACATAATATGCTACTCCTTACAGTTCTGAAAGTTGCCTTGCATTTGATAGGTAAAGTTCCATAATTCTTGAATATTGTTGGCAGAGTACAGCTGGGTGAGTGTTTGAAGACAATAATTCATGCTGATTACCCAGAGCAGTGGCCTGGCCTTTTGCAGTGGGTGAGACTCAATTTGGAGAATAACCAAGTTTTTGGGGCTCTGTATGTGCTAAGGATTCTTGCTAGGAAATATGAGTAAGTCGTCCTTGATTGCAATTAGCATTTTTTTCCTTAAAGAAGATATTTATAATATGAATAATATTTTGGTGTTGCATTTTTGCATTAATCTGGAAGTTTTTGGTTGTATTATGGTTTCTTTTTTGTGAATTTGTAACAGTGCAAGCCTGTTAATGAATTTGTTAGTGTACTTGTATGATATAGTCGAGTATGTTTCATACATCTGTCTGCAAAATTTTCTCAGCCTTTCTTGTGTTTATCTATTTACCTTTTTACTGTGGTAATTTATAATTATTTTCTTGCCTTATTTTTTGTTAGGTAATTAGTTGAACCTCCCATTGTTTACCTGAAATTTCTGGCCTTGATGTTTGAAAATTTTTTCTTCCCATTCTTGTGTCTTAAGGCAATGAATTTTTCCACTAATTATAAAGCAGTTGCTTCACTTAAAAGCATGTTTTGTGCATGTATATATTGTTAAATCTATCTTCTTTGGTCTTTTTGAGTATCAAGCGTTTGGCTTATTTGATGCAATGTGGTTTTAGACTAATTTTTTGTTGAAGTCTTCTGTAACTTGTGCATATTTTTTTCCCCCCTTATCCCCCAATAACCCCTGGTGTAAGTTTTATTTCGCTGAAACTTAGAATCCTAAGATGCCATGCGATGTAGTGATCCATTGTTTCCTGCAGCCTGCCTTTTTATTTATTTATTTTTGAAATGTAAACCTTTTGTCTTGTTGCAGCATTGGTTACCTTTTGTGTGTTTTGTGTGCTCATATAAAACTAATTCTACCAATTATAATTTGGTTGTATTCTACTGAATTCTAAACATTCAAAATTATAGTAGTTCTTATTGAAGCTTTCTGGAATAAGAATTTTTAGGACAGTTAAGGGATATTGCACTGTAATATATGTATATCAATCTGGTTTGAACTTTCATAATGTCTACCTTTGATCTCCCTCCAGCTCTCTATGCTTGTGAAAAATACTAATTCCAAAAATGCAACTTTGTTTTGTTGTTAATGTTTTTTACATTTGATGTTTTGGTGATTGAATATAAGAATTAGAGAGTTTGTTTTAGGTATACTTCCATATCTAGACAGAAGAATTGTACTCATTTAGTGCCTCTGGAGTTTCAGCATTTACCAAGCATTTGGCAGTGCTAGAAAAATTCATTTCTTATCATCTTTAAAAGTACACAACTGATTTTGATGTTATTGGCTGAGGGTGCTTAATTCTTTTTCCCCATTGTTTATGTTGCATGCAATTGCTGGTCCTTGTGTTTCTATATGCTTGTACAATAGTATGAATGGATGATGGTTATGAAAATGTTCTAGCATCAAATTGAGATGAGCGAAGTAATTCAGGCATACTGATAGGGTAATGTTATAAATCTCAACTGGAAGCATATAAAAGGAGAGAAAAAGCTACTCCTTTTCTTATCTTCTAATGAATAATATTCTTAATTTAGCCAGAAGTCCACTAGTTTTTGTTGGAATATGATTTTGGGTCATGCTATTTCCTTGTTTGAAGCTACTGGATTGGGTATTGCAGGACATTTTGGAATCCTGTCCTTTTGCTCCCTTCCTTGTCTCTATCACCTACTTGGAACTTATGGTATTGTTTTTGCTGTTTACAGGTTCAAATCTGATGAGGAGAGAACACCAGTTTACCACATTGTCCAAGAAACATTTCCTCCCCTTCTTAGTATCTTTGGCAATCTTGTTCAGATACCAAATCCTTCAATTGAAGTAGCTGATTTGATCAAGCTCATATGCAAGATATTTTGGTCCTCCATATATGTATGTGAAGTTGTACAAATTTTACAGTTCAGAATTGATTACTTTCTGATACTGCCTATTGTAAGATGTGTATAATTTTAAGGAGTTTATGAAAGCCAATTAATGCCTTTCACGCCAAACAAACAAAAGCTACTGAATGTTTAACGGGGTAAAAAGTCACCTGAACTCTCCCTGTGCACTAATGCTAGAAATCTGGATTCAGTAATGAGTTTCTTGGTTTCCTGCTACATAAATATGAAGAAATTATTTTTGGTACTTATGTTGTAGAAAGTAGTCCTTGAGAAATTTATTATTTCACCCATTTTGCCCTGGTAGAATTCATTGTAGCTGAAATATATGCTTTCTTTTGTTTACATAAGCTTTGGTAATTTAGGTTCTTGAGTCTGATATAGATCAACAGATGCCATTTACTTCCTTTTTTTCTGTTCCTGCTAAATTTTGGAAGAAGAGTGTGAATTCTGTGATCAATCTGTCTTGGATTATTTTGAATGGTTTTTATCCAAGAGTTCCTACAGTATCTTATTATTGTCTTTTAATTTTTGAAATGTATGACAGCAGTTCTTTTATAATCCAAAAATTAGGTACAGATGGGACCAGATTTAATTTTTTGAAATGAAATCTCTTGCTGTCAAACCTCTAATCATATCAAGTTCTTGTTTCAGTTGGAGATTCCTAAACAGTTATTTGATCCAAATGCGTTCAATGCCTGGATGGTTCTGTTTTTGAATATTTTGGAAAGACCTGTTCCATTAGAAGGCCAACCTGTTGATCCAGAGATGCGGAAATCTTGGGGATGGTGGAAAGTCAAGAAGTGGACTGTCCACATCTTAAACCGACTTTACACAAGGTGGATTTTTCATGTTGTACAAATTTGTTTGAGACATGGCTTTATGATATTGTTTATAACTTTTTTCACGTTCTGTTTTGTGCTTTTGTTTGAAACTTCCCTGTGTTGCTTCTTTTCAGATTTGGAGATTTGAAACTTCAAAATCCAGATAACAGAGCATTTGCCCAAATGTTCCAGAAGAATTATGCTGGAAAAATTTTAGAATGTCATCTAAATTTGTTGAATGTAATACGTGTTGGTGGCTATCTACCGGACCGTGTGATTAACCTTATTTTACAATACTTGAGCAACAGGTTTTAATATTTTACTTTTATTCATTCTTCACTAGTTGAATTATGTTTTCATCGTGATTGTGTTGGATGTGAGATCATTAAACTTGTTATTTGCTTATGTTTATGCATTCTTGAGAGAGTTGAAAGGTGGTCGGGTTACAACTGTCACAATTTTGGAATTGTATATGATTATTAACTACCTCAATTAGTATAGTTACGGATTTTGGTTAATCAATACCATTAGTGTCTTCCCTTTAAATTGCAATATGGGCAATAGGACTTCAACAATGTGAAACACTGAGCTCTCAATTTGTTCTTATCCTTGAAACCTAGATTTCTAGGAATTTTATTATCTCATTTATCTTTGCTAGAATATTGTTTTGATACTTGTTGCAATGATTGGGAGAAAAAAAGGTAATTCTTGGGCATTGTCCTGTTTTAGTGTTCTCCAGTGTACTATAAGTTTTGTCTGATTTCTAGTTTGACCTCGTTGTCAATCAGATATTTACTTGTCATTATCTTTTGGGGAAGTTGTCTAAAAGTTGTATAAAAATGTGAGCCATTGCTCTTAGTTTATCCCTTGTGAATATAATGTTTTACAGCAGCTAATGCCATGCATGACTAATCCATATATTCTGTGTATTAGTGTTCAAAACATGCCACTTGGAAATTAAATTATAATAAAGATAATTTGATATTTGCTGAAAGGAACTGTTGATGATAACTGTGAAATTGTGGAGGGTTCACATGCAAATAGGTTTTCCCAATGGATCCTTTTCCGTACTGTTTCTTTTTTTATTTGAAAAGACAGATAATTCTTGTAAATAGGCCGACATGGATTATGTGGAATTACTTGTTTTAATCAGAATTAAAGCACAAATTGAGTGTTGGAGCCAAATTGCACCTTTTTTTGGCTGTCTTTGGACTTCCACTACTATTTTTAGCCTTTTGACATCAGAATATGGTTGCTTTTCAGACTTCCACTACTATTTTTATTGCTGTCTTTAGAGTGTATGTTGGGCTTGATAATTGTAATTAAGCTATTTTGTTTGACATTTTTTTTTTTTTTTGCTTTTCCGAAAATTGCAGTGTTTCAAAGAGTAATATGTACAACCTCCTCCAATCAAGACTGGATATTGTTTTGTTTGACATTATTTTTCCACTTATGTGTTTCAATGACAATGATCAAAAGCTTTGGGATGAAGACCCACATGAGTATGTGAGGAAGGGTTATGGTGAGTTAACTTATTGTGAAGTTATTTCTAGTGCTTTGGTAGATGTGGATTTACATTCAAGGTTTGATGAGGTTACATAATTTTTCTGTAGACATAATTGAGGATTTATATAGTCCTAGAACTGCTGCAATGGATTTTGTTAGTGAGTTGGTAAGGAAGCGTGGTAAAGAGAACCTTCAGAAGTTCATTTTATTCATTGTTGAGATCTTTAAAAGGTACTATTTTATATTAATGGACATCATTCAATGTTTTTATTGCCACTGGACATTATGTTGCTAGTAATTTTGTTTGTTGTCCCAATGTTTTATGTTCAAGGTATGACGAGGCTGCTCCAGAGTACAAGCCCTATAGGCAAAAAGATGGTGCGCTTCTTGCCATAGGGACCCTTTGTGATAAGCTTAAACAAACTGAACCCTACAAGGCTGAGCTTGAGCGTATGCTTGTACAGCATGTTTTCCCTGAATTCCATAGTCCTATGGGTCATCTCAGAGCCAAGGTATTTGATGTTTTGGGGCCATTTTGTTTTCTCTGTGGCCTTTTCACTGTCCCTCATTATATTTGAATATTCATTTTATTTATTGCGTTGTTCTAATTTTTCGGCTTGATATGCATTCTATCTAGAACAGAAATACATTTGTTTTGTTGTTATCTTTATCTTTCCCTATGCCTTTTGGACGCGAGGAACAATTTTAAGTTTCATTGAATATCTTCTAATTCACCTGTATTGGCCATCTTTTCCACATGTTTGGCTTATACTCTATGTTTGATTTTTTTTACAGGCGCATTTTTTTTATCCTTCTTCTTCTTGATTGCCGTCATATTGACTTTCTATGTACTCTCTAAGATTCTGCTTTTGTTGATCAGTGCTGTTATGGAGTTGTTTATTGCCTAGTAGTTCAAAGAAAGCTATAAATATAGGAATTCTAAATACATTATGGTTCTTGTACATTCTGCTATAAGTTGTTTGGAGAAAGTTGTTTTCTATTGGCAGTGTTATCTGCCAACTGTTAATAATATACAACCATTTGGATGTGTTTGTGGTTCACCTTCATTAGTACATGTGGATGTTTATTTCGTCATAACATAGATACTGACACATTTTTTCATACTATGGGACAAATTTGACTCGATATTTATGTTGTAATTTTTGGTTCTTAAGCTCATCACCCTTCTAATTTTCCTATGTTTGGGAATGTTAGGCAGCTTGGGTTGCTGGACAATATGCTCATATTAACTTCTCAGACCCAAATAATTTCCGGAATGCATTGCACAGTGTTGTTGCTGGAATGCGTGATTCTGAACTTCCTGTTCGTGTTGATTCTGTTTTTGCATTACGATCTTTTGTGGAAGCCTGCAAAGGTTCTAGATTCTGATGTTATTTTCCTTTCAGTAGTCTATTATTGAATCTTCTTGTTGACTGTTGAGGAGTTAATTATTCTTTTTCCCCGCCAGATATGAATGAAATTCGACCCATACTTCCACAGCTACTTGATGGTACACAATCTGTAAACCAAAGTTGTGCTCTTAGTCAAATTTTCTATATTAGATGTCATTAACTTTCAACTTTTCATTTTTTTTTTTGTATTTAATCTCAGAATTTTTTAAACTCATGAATGAAGTTGAGAATGAAGATCTTGTGTTTACACTTGAGACTATTGTGGACAAGTTTGGAGAAGAGATGGCTCCTTATGCTCTTGGATTGTGTCAGAATCTGGTACATTTGATAGTTTATGTCTGTTTGTAGTTCTACTGTATTGATTCTAAACATGCATATGCCTTTGATTTTTAGGCTGCCACATTTTGGAAGTGTCTTAATACTGCTGAAGCTGATGATGAAGGTGATGACCCTGGTGCATTGGCTGCAGTTGGTTGTTTGAGAGCCATAAGCACAATTCTTGAGTCAGTTAGCAGCCTCCCTCATCTTTTTGTGCAGATTGAGCCAACGTTGCTTCCAATAATGCGTAGGATGTTGACCACTGATGGACAAGGTACTCATGCTTCTTTTAGGGTATTTAATCTCAATCTCAGTGTCTGAATCAACGTTTTCATACATGGAAGATTGAGTAGGAGGGAGAGGGCTATATGTATGTGCAACTCTTAAACAACTTGATGTCTTGTGAACTGGTGACAATTTTTATGCATTGTGTGAGGGTTTTCAGCTTCTAAGGAATTGAAATATCATTCTCATATTTACTCTTTAAACTAATTACAATAAAGAATGGGCTTGTACAAGTGTAGAGGATTGAGTTGAACTGAAATGGCAGACAAAATGACCAATATAAATGCTTAAGAACGAACTTTGCATATACACATCGTCGGGACCTTTGGATATGTGAACATAGATGATGATATGAATTTTCAAAATTGCTGAACTTTTTTTAATGTTGACTCCATTGAATGAGATAATATTTGCTTGCGATTTTAATGATACTTTTGATGTGTAAAACCTATTTTGTTGGTGACGTGTGTGTTCATAGTTCTTTGCTTTCCCATTAACTGGTTGTGTTTTCCATTTGTATATGGGGAACTATGGTGACATTTTCTTTTCCTCCTTTTCAGAGGTATTTGAGGAGATACTGGAGATTGTGTCATATATGGCCTTTTTCTCACCAACAATATCCCTTGATATGTGGAGTCTTTGGCCGTTGATGATGGAAGCGCTGGCTGATTGGGCCATTGATTTCTTCCCTAGTATGTTTATATAATGTCTCTTTCATCTTGTTGGAGAAAAGAGTCCATTTCTGCTGGGCTTATTTTCTATCTTCTCTGCTATACTCCAGCTTCACCTTGTTGTCTTTAAGCACTCTTTGGGACAATATATTTTGGATTTCGATATTTCTTTATCCTATGGATAAAAAAAAAAAAAAAAAAAAAAAGAATCACTTGTTTCTTAATTGGGATAAGGCCACAGTTCCAAACCATTTCCTTTTCATGCCCTGCCTTTATTGAAATGTAACCATGTGAAATTGCTTTCCTTGGTACATTACCTAAAAACTTTTGTTCTAGGAGTATTCAAAACTTTTTAATCTTGTAATGACTTCATTCTTTCGCAGCTTTCCATCAATTCTGTTGTGACCTTTCCCTTGTTACTTTCTGGTGTAGATATATTAGTTCCCTTGGACAACTACATATCTAGGAGCACTCTGCATTTTCTTACTTGCAAAGAACCAGACTATCAACAAAGTCTCTGGCACATGATTTCATCTGTGAGTTTTGTTTTTTTTTTTTTTTTGGGATTTACTCTATATGTCAGTCTGTCTCTCATGGTAAAATTAGGTGAGCTATTCAAGCAAGTTGCACTTTTGGTTTGTTATGCAGATTATGAGAGATAAAAATTTGGAGGATGGTGATATTGAGCCAGCACCTAAGCTCATCCAAGTTGTGTTTCAGAACTGCAGAGCTCAGGTAGATCACTGGGTTGAACCTTATATTGGAGTCACGGTTGAGCGCCTCCGCCGAACAGAGAAACCTTACTTAAAGTGCCTGTTGATGGAAGTGGTATGAAACTATGCTTGTGTGAGTTTCATTTGATCTGTATATCATCTAACACTATCGAACACCAACTTATACATGCTAGTGGTTGTTCGCATGGATGGTTTGGTGAAACTTAATATTCTTACTGCTTGACATATTTGTTGTGCATGATAAGCGTATATTTGATAGTCCAAATTGATGTTTGCACTAGTAGTGATAATGATTGATTGGCATCTGAAATATTGGTTTTTGCTTGGTTTGCTCTGGACTTGGATGATTCAACTATTGTGAGTTGATTGACAAGAATGCTTGTTGCAGTTTTGACATTATTCTGCTGTGTTACGCTTTCTTTCTCTTCATGTAAAGTAAAGGTGTCGCTTGATTCTGTTTTTGTGTCAATACCATACAAGTTAACAAAGTGGAATACTAATAACTGAAAATCATGGGAGTGTTTTTGGTGGGGGGATAAAGGCAACGAAGAAAGAGGAAGAGTTATCAGGGATGGGGGCCACATCTGGAGATAGGAAGCACATTGGAAAGTATCTACGGGCTGGGTATAAGATTATATCTGCATGGTTTTGGTTCTCCTGTGAATTGATTGCATGCTTGTTGGTTTCATAATTTCTAGGAGTCCCATAATTTTTACTATTCACCTCAATAGGGGCTGGATTATAGTACGCTCAAGGAGTTAGCTCCTCACCAAGATGCCAGAGAATCTGCAGTTTAGGACTTTCAGCATAGAGTTAACCTGGTCCTACTGTTTTTCTTGATCTGTGCTTGATTAATTGTTGGTCTAAATGGTTGATGTACCATGTATATCTATTTGTTTGATTGTAAAGCATTATTGACATTTTTCTTTTGATGACTTGTAGATTGCTGATGCTCTTTACTACAATTCTTCCTTGACGCTAAATATACTGCAAAAGCTTGGTGTTACAACAGATATTTTTACCCTTTGGTTCCAAATGTTACAACAAAAGAAAAAGAGTGGAGCACGGGCTAATTTTAAAAGGTTGTTTTTGGTCTGAACTAGATTATGCACAGTGAAAATGCACACTCTTTTGGATTCTCTTGATGCAGACTGCATAAATCATACCAAATACTGTTTTGCAGGGAACATGATAAGAAAATATGCTGCTTGGGGTTGACATCTTTGCTTCCTCTTCCTGCCGATCAATTGCCTCTGGAGGCTTTAGAGCGTATTTTCAAGGCAACACTTGAATTGCTTGTTGCCTACAAGGAACAATTAGAAGGTTGGCAACAATGGGAGTTATCCCTCTTTCTCTATTGCTCCTCCTGCTGAAATTATCTTATGGTGACTGTTCTAGGTTGTCATTTTCTGATCCTTTAGTTTATTCTTAATTTACTTCTCTGATGTGTTCAGAGGCAGAAAAGGAAGAGGAGGCTGAAGATAACGATGATATGGATGGTCTGCCCACTGATGATGAGGATGATGATGGTGATGTATCTGACAAGGAAATGGGAATGGAGGATGAGGATGGAGATGAAGTTGACAGTGTTAAACTTCGAAAACTGGCTGCAAGGGTAATATATAATTAAATTTGGGGTAGCGTATTCCTTACACTTAAATGAGAAGAAAATTAAAATACTATAACCTATTACTGTGATACCAATGTGATTGTTTGATGTCTGAGTTGAAAACTTTTCATTTGAGTTTCAAAGTTCTCGTCTAAGTTTGGCCATGTCTAAGTGAACAATAAATGGAGGATCTTGGCTCCCTCTGGCATTGTATAGTAACACTTAAGAGTGGGAAATGATGAGATTTTGATGCATCTCAATTATTATATTGGAAGATGAGTGAAGATGTTTCCAGGAATACACCAAGGATTGTTTATGGTATATATTTTTGAAACTCGTAATGCTAAGACCGTTCAGTCTTAGGATCCTTTATGTTGTTCATTGCCTTGGTATTCTTCAGAAGAAAATTTGCATCAAACAGAACCAGAAGAAAAATTTTCTTCAAAATGGCTGTTACGGCCAGAAATATTGTAGTTTAACATGGTAACTTTGCAGGCCAAGGCCTTCCGTTCAACTGATGAGGATGAGGATGAATCAGACGATGATTTCAGTGATGATGATGAACTACAATCCCCAATAGATGACGTTGATCCTTTTGTCTTTTTTGTTGATACAGTAACAGGTAATACCAAAATTCCTGTTATTGCACTTAAGCTAAACCTGACATTTAAACAACTGCCTCACATTTATTTTTGCCCAAAATTTGGCTCTAGCGTTGCAAGCATCTGATCTACTGAGGTTCCAAAACCTTACCTATACGCTTGACTTCCATTATCAAGCACTTGCAAATGGTGTTGCTCGGCATGCTGAGCAGAGAAGAATTGAAATTGAGAAGGAAAAATTGGAGAAAGCATCTTCAGCTGCTGTGGCTGCCGCATGATTTTGTTGTGCGGGGATCTGGTTGCTGGAATTTGGTTTTGGTTTCTCTGTCATTGGTTATCAATCATCCAATAATGGTGCCCCAGGACCAAGAATTGGGATGCTTTGAATTTTGTTAGTTCACAGTCTGGGCGGATTGGTGATCCCATTATAGTCTGGTCCAACTGTACGTCTGTGGTCCAAAGTTGAGCATAACTGGAACTCAGGCTGCTCTCCCTGCATCTGGGGCATTGGTTTCACGCTCGTCATTGTCAGGTGGATTTGGCGGTTCTACATAAGAATCATGCCTTCTCCCAAGTTGTCCACTAGGGGAGTCTGTAGTTGTACAATTTTTATACAGATGAGTAAATTTTTGATTGGCGGCCCTCTGTTCGGTGTAGCAGGAGGGTCCAAGTCCATACGGGGTATATTACATGTATTGTCATTGTTATGGAGAGGTGAGATTTTAGATGTATTCTTATATCTTGTCATTCTTTCTGGCTGAGTGTACAAAATTTTTTGCATGGTGGTAGTAGTATACGTAAGAAAGTTGTATCATTGGTTATTTTTGGGTTGGGAGATTTTGCTTGTGCAACATGAGTGTTGTCATTGGTAGGCTGAAAAATGTAATACCGGCTTCATATTCTTTTACGTTTGTGCTGTGGGGACATGAATTTTGCTGTGTTATGGCCCTTTTGGTTTATGCGCTTGCATAATTGTCATTGCTGAAAGCGCTGTCGGGTACTGGACAAATTTGCATAATTTTAGCTCGTGGTTACTTACCATGAATCATGTGGTTATTAAAAGTTTTCAATAACCTCATTGTGAAAAGAGACCCAAAAAAAAAAAATAAATAAAAAATAAAAACTACTGAAATAGAATGACTAGTGTTTTCAATGTTCTTGTGTAGTAACTGAAATTGTGTAGAATTATTAGTTAGAAAGCTGCTTATTTGGTGTTTCTTTAGCTTTACTACGGCATGAAATAGAATTACTCAAGGGGTTTAAATGCTGGTAAAATGTCCAAGGCTCTGTTTTGGTGGTTAGTTAAAATTGAAATTGGTTTAAAGTTTAAGGGCCTGTTTTGTAGATCATTATTATGAACCACTTGGTTCTTATATGGAAAGTATGATAGTATGAATGGAAAGTATGATAGTATGAAATTTTCGTGAGAGGTTTATATGATTTTGAATTAAATGTGGTGGGTTTTTCTAACAATCATGACAATTAGATACTTTGCCTTTTTGATGTTTATGAAAAGGCCATGGATTTGTGTAAAAAAACATATGGTGACAAAAAAAAAAGAGAGAAAATATTTGTTTTATAGAAGTTGGCCTAGGTGATTTATAATAGTTTGTTTTTAATCATTTGTTTTATAGAAGTTGGCCCTAAGTGATTTATAATAGTTGGTTTTTAATTCAAATTAGGTTTTAAATTACGTTGTTTTAATTGTGGTGAGACAGCTACTTATTTTGGTTGTTATAGTTAAAATTGAAATTGGTTAAAAATTAAATATATTTTATATTGAATAAAGAAAAAATTTTATAAAATTTTATCAAATATGATGAATTTTTTTTTAATAGTAAAACAATTTCAATTTTAATGAAAAACGAAACACAACCTAGATATTCATCACCATTTTGATTGGTTTGAGTTTTGACAGTGGGTCATATAGAAGTATTTTAGAAAAATAGAACAGTTAGGTGAAAGCGCTATTTTAGCATCTAAAAGTTATATGTAAATACAGGAGAAGTCCATCATCATTCGAGAGCTCATTTGATTGACGCATTACTTGAAATGTATGGACCATTTCCATTTCTTCAAGCTTTTGTTGACCATGTTATAGAGGAGAGATTTGTAGAGAGAAATGAAAATAATAGTATTGATGAACTTTAGCGGAATATTATATTTAGAATGTTTCTTTTATTTTTGGGTGTGATCTACAAGGTATGGTACTAGTTTGTTAGCATGTTAAAATTTAGGGCTCCTGTTTAGTAGGACTTTATAATGTAATGGAAGTAGTAAAATAACCTTCAGATTTTCTGTTGTGATATGTCTGGACTACCCTGTGGTTACATTTGTAAGATAATGTGGTTTGATATGTGGTTCATGTAGGTAATATTATCTATAAATATGTGCTTATTATTTATACATTTTATATCTTGTTATGCAGCTATTAAGACGTGCATTGTGTAATTTGAGGTTTAGTAGGGTAGTTCACTCCTTGTTGACAATTTTTTGATGATTCTTCATAATGGAATTCCAAATGCATTGGTTGACATAGTAATCTATTATTGAATGTATTACTGGTTTATCAGCTGAAATTCCACAACCATACTCTTATTTTCATCTTTGATATCTTTAGTTGATGCTTTTAATTAATACTTTTATCTTTGTTACTTACTATAAGCAGTTTAATTTGTTTTACTTCTGCATCACATTGTCGCCTTTTTGTGAGCTTTCGAATTCATCAAGCTTTCCATTGGGTTTGATTCTTTCTTCCATCACTTACATGAGAATCTTACATTCTAATCCCAGTAAGCTTTGTAATAAGTAGTTAACCAGTGTAAAATCTCAGGATTTTCATATTTTTTGGTCAAGTACATCTTCTCTTGTAGGCATTGAACATATGTTTTGTTCTTTTTGTTTATGCATGCATGCATGCATGCATGGTATAAATCTAGGCTAAACTTTAAAAAGATAAGCAGGTATGTTTTTTCGTTACTCAAAATCAGAGTTCCAAAAGCCAATAGAATAGAGTCTTCTAAGCAAACACAATTCGGATGGAGATATTGCCATCGATATTTATCATGGATAACTTTAGTCCCAGGATTGTGCTTGTTATATCAAGCTCTTTGAAAATTTCACTTAAAATATTATCTTCTCTTTTAGAAATCCAGCGTCAATATTATACTTCATAATCTTAGATATTTTTCTTTTTATTTCTTTTCATTCATGGAAATGTATTTTTGATGGCTTTGCTTCTTTCATTTTCTCTGAAAAAATAATTTTTTTTTGCAAAAATTACTTTTGTTTCCTGATCAAGTTGGTTTTGATATCTCTTATTTATTGGCATTAATTTTACCTTTAAATTTTGTTCTACTTTATACAGCAACAAATTGAGAAAGAAAAGGCATGTCTACTATGCATTTAACTAATTTAAACTTTAGAAATTTCAAAAGAGTAAAAGTTGGAAGGCATTAAAGGAAGTCATACGCATTTAACTGATACGGCCCCTAAAAAATTGAAACGGTAGAAGTTGGAAGAAATTGGTAGAAAATATTATGGAAATAGCTAGCGAAACAAATACGACAATTGGCAATTTAAAAATATAGCAATTTGATGAAAAATAAATCAACTACAAAACATGAGTAATCTAGGGACTTTAATGTGGTTCGGATTTATTGCTAAGCCTAATCCATCAAAAGAATTAATTCTTTATTACGAGAAAAAAACCATATAAAAGTATTTTTTATATTTTAACCCAAAATCCTAGTTTACTTTTCTCACCTCCTAATAATTACATCTATTCGGTTTGTGTAATCTCCGTTATATTTTTTTGTTCAAGACAAATTACCTTATTTATAACGATAAACATTAACTGATTACAAATTAATCATAATACAAATAGAAAATAGTTTGACTCTAATCCAAAATCAATAGTAGATTTAGAAACTTCTATAAAAGATATGATTTGACACAAAAGGTAATTTCCTTTTTTAAAAGAAAAATATGACAAATTTTTAATCTTGACAAGTTTTCGTTTGTGAAATTGCAAATCAATCATGATACCTAATTGCGCACTTGATTTAAACAATTCTCTTGATTCAACTGGCAAATAAATATATACAGTTAATAATCAAGTTCAACTTTCAACATCTAATTGACTCACGAAAAAAAGGTTTCAAATCCACCTTCTTTCTTTTGAAGGGTTTTTCTCTCACACCATTTGTAACTTGTATTCAAAATTGAATTCAAATTCCTTTGATGTGACCCTTGAGATAACCAAATAGCACCAAGTTATTTTATGTCTTCCTTTCTTAGACTTTCCATGATGTGTGGTTTTTAAAATTGATGTGCACCTAAGGCTAAGAAACCAACTAATTTAGGAAAAATCTATCTAGGCCCAAGAATTACCCTTTGAAAGATAGACTTGTGGAAAAAATAAAGATAGATGAAGTGTCACCACAACTTAAGTATCTAACTGGGTTAATAAGACTACTGGCGCTACAAATTAGTCAAACTTGATAAGCCCAAATTATTCTCATAAAAGCAAAGCTTAAGATTCACTCTCAAAACTCACAAGGTATAAATAAATTCTTCAATTTCAATTGATTTTATTTCAGCAATAAATACCCCTATTTGTAAGGTACAAGGATTAGCCAACATCCCAAAAAATAATCTTGAAAAGTTACCTAAAAGAAAAATCCCTAATTTCTTAATTATTTTGTTACTAAATTTCGGTTGCCTTACACATAGATTTGGGCCAACCTTGACACTAATAAAAGATTACAAAATAAGCCCAAATTTTAATGTCTTATTGGCTAAATTAAAAGACTCAAACTTAAAATTAAATATTACATCAATTGGTGACTTGTAATAAAGTAATAAATTAGACTTCTTCACATAAGTACAAACTCTTCATTATAGAATTTTCACATAGTTGAGCCCCTATAATTAGTTTATCCATCAGTAACAAATAGTGGATTATGTGCCAACCATCGTGCAACCTTGGATCTTACCATTTCTCCTTTTCCTCAAGAAAAATGCTATTGTAATGTTGGGAAAAATTCTATAATCATCAAAGATTCACCAAGATTCATCCCTTTTGGGCACTACCAGCTTGCATACAAGATATAGGCCCATGAGTGCTCTCACATCCTCGCTTTGGAAGTTCTTATGTCTCATTAGCAACATCAACTAGAAATACATAACTATTCTCTTACAATGAGGAATTGGTAGCAAAGGGAAAAGAAACTAAGATCACAAGGGCTAAAACCGTTCTCTTTTTTTCTCTTGCTCTTCTTCTTTTTCTTTTGTACTTCTATCCTCAATCTCATCTTTCCTTCACTCTCAATTTTGATTTCAAAATCAATTTTTTCTCTTCATTTATACCTCATCCTCACTTTCTTTTTCATTATCACTTTTGTTGTCACTTGTCTCATACTCATTTTCTATGTGTTGATATTCATTTACAACATATACATTTGTATAGATGAGATTGTTATTCCTTGCTTCTTGACATTAGTACATGAAGAACATAGAGTGTCATTTTTAATTGGACACTTCCCTCTTGGATCCCTCTAACATGAACTCGGATAGTGGAAACCTTTCTCTCTTGGTAGTACTTTTCCACACTCCACGATCCTTGAGTTAAGCCTTGTGATATTTTATACAAGTCTCTATAGTAATGATTGGAAACAAAATGCTTTCTCATCACAACCTTCATATCAATCCTAGTATTGATAGGATATTCTCTATTACATGTCCTAGATGTAGCGAATTGATCCTACCAAATTGTGGTGTAGTCTTGAAACTTGACAGCTCAAGCTTACCTTTTTCTCCTTAGAATAATGATAACAATCAAAGACTCCTTCTATTCTTCTTTCCCAATCTAGATAGGCCTCAAGGTCACTTTTACTTTGGAATTTAGGAATTTTCATCTTTATACTTCCTAAGTCGCCATCGACCTAGTTTTATCTCCCTTGGTCATGTCTAGTAGTAAAGACCTTATCAAAATCTTCAACACTATCACACGCAAATTGGGTGAAGTGTTTTTACTTATGATGTCCCTACCTTTGACCTCCTCGTAGACTTGTTTCCTCTTGCATTTGTTTCATTTTCATTCAATTATTTTTAGTCTAATTCCACCTGTTGCATCCATTAGGTTATAACATTTTGACCAATAGTTGCAGTTTTGCTTGCCTCTTTGATTGAAGCCATAATAAACTTGTAACAAGAAAATAGTTAGTACAAAGAATAAGGAGTAGGGTTTGTATATTGAAGTCTAATTGTTGTGATTATTTCCAAGATTGTACAAAGAACAGAAAAGTAAGAACAAAGAATAAATCGAAACATATAAGTTAACGTGGTTTGACTTGACAATTCAAGCCTACGTCAACGACAAAGACGATGATGATATTATTAACAAATTTAGAGATTACAAGGATTTTCCAAATTCTTAGAAACACCATATCTCTCACTAATCTTGTATACACCTTCTCACCCTAGAAATCTCTCTTTAAGCTCTTAAAGTTTTCTTTGAAATCTCTCATCTTTATTTCTATGAGAAAAGACCCTTACTTCATCTATATTTATAGGTTCCAAGTAGAGACCCAATCCAAATCTAATTTAGAGCAGTGTTATAAAACATAGTACAATTATCTAAATTTTCCAAATCTTAATTGGATTATTAAAAATACCAAATTAGAATATTAGATAAAATTATCTAATCCCATTCCAATTTGGTAACAAGGCATAATCCAACAAATCTCCACATTGACTTGTTTCCCATTATGACGTTCTCGCACATCCGAAGCATTCCTATCTCAAACTGCACACCTTGACCAAATCCAAACAATGCTTGAACTTTACCGATGTAATTAACTTAGTCATCATATCTGCTAGATTATCTATGGTCCCAATTTTCTTTACAGAGATTAACACTTGAGACAAAATTTCTCAAACAAAATGATACCTAACATCAATGTGCTTGGTCCTCTCATGGTACATTTGGTTTTTCAACAAGTGTATGGCATTTTGATTATCACAATAGATAGTATTTTGCTTTAACTCCATGCCAAATTTTCCAACCAAACCACTCAACCAAATAGTTTCTTTCACAACTTCTGCTAAAGCCATGTACGCTGTCTCAGTTGTAGACAAAGAAATAGTTGATTGTAACATAGCCTTCTAACTTAATATAACTGCAAAGTGTGAAAATATAACTTGTTAGAGATCTTCTTTTGTCCAAGTCTCCTGCATAATCCGAACACATATAACCAATGAGTTCGCCAAGTCTACGATCTCGTTCATACACTTAACCAACATCTGCAGTTACTTTGAGATACCTTAAGATCTATTTCACATCTTATCAGTGAGTTTTTTCAGGACAATGCATAAATTTACTCACAACATTTACTGCATATGAAAGATCTAGTCTAGTGCATATTATGGCATGCACGAGACTGCCAACTACATAAGCGTATGGAATACGAGACATACACTTCACCTCCTCCTTAGTACTAGGTGACATATTTATTGAAAGTTTAAAGTGTCCAGTAAGAGGTGTACCAATAATCTTGGAGTTTTGCATTCCAAACCACTGAAGAATTTTCTCGATATAACTCTTTTGCGATATATATAACTTCCTTACATGTTGATCCCTCGTGATTTCCATTCCCAAAATCTTCTTTTCTGCACCCAAATCTTTCATCTCAAACTCACATATTAACTAAGATTTTAAAGTGTTGATCTCCGATATATCTTTGGAGACAATCAACATATCATCAATGTACAATAACAAACACAATAAAGAATCACTAGGAAGTTTCTTATGATAAACACAACTATCATAATTGCTTCTAGAAAATTCATTCCCAATCATGAAATTGTCAAATCGCTTGTACCATTGTCTAGGTGATTGTTTTAAGCCATATAACAACTTTTTCAGTAAACAAACATAGTTTTCATTGTCAGAGACTATGAACCCCTCTGGTTGTTGCATATAGATTCTTTCCTCCAATTCTCCATGTAAAAAAGTTGTCTTGATATCTAATTGTTCTAGCTCCATATTAAGTAGAACAACCATAGATATTAACACATGAATAAAAATATGTTTCACAATAGGAGAAAATACTTCATTAAAGTCAATACCTTCCCTCTATGTAAAACCCTTAGCAACTAATTCTACTTTGAACCTTGCATCTTCAACCCCTGAGATTCCCTCATTTTTCTTGGAAACCCACTTACACCCAACAAATTTCTATCCTTTAGACGGTATAAC
Source organism: Gynochthodes officinalis (assembly GCA_020080225.1). NCBI lineage: Eukaryota > Viridiplantae > Streptophyta > Magnoliopsida > Gentianales > Rubiaceae > Gynochthodes > Gynochthodes officinalis. Next base: position 34,508,837 of record CM034619.1, on the reverse strand, counting down.
TATCTCTCAAGTCTTGTTTTTATGAAAGAATTTACTCTCTTCACTTATAGACGGTATAACTATCTCCCAAGTCTTGTTTTGATGATTCGGAACTTGCAATGGCCTTCTTATATGTAGCATGCTTTAAAACCTCAACATCATTTGTCACACCTAGTGTATACGACACCAAGTCAGCATATTCATATCTCTTCGGTGGTTTAATATGTCTTCTCTCTCTATCCCGAGCAAGACTATAGTCTTCTTGTTGTTGTACTTGTGGTGCATCCATGCCAATGGTGTCCACTATGTTTTCAACAGGCTCCTCTGGAGTAATCCGAGGAACTTTTTCAAAAGTTTTAATCTCAAACTCCACCTATTTCTTAATGCACTTGTCTTTAACAATGTCAGTCTTCTTCTCTTTCTTTGTTAATAAAGCAAACCCATCAAAGGTAACATCCCTACTGATAAAAAACTTAGATGACTTGTCATTCGAACACCAAAACCGATAACCCTTCACTCAATCTGCATACCCTAGAAATATGCACTTCCTGCCCTTGGCTCAAGCTTACCAGCCTTAACATGAGCATATGCAAGACAACCAAATATTCTCAATTCAGAGTAATTTGCAGGGGAACCTGACCATCTCTTTTCTAGAGTCTGTTTATCAATTACTGTGGATAGAGACTAATTTACCAAATAACAAGCTATGTTCACAACTTCAGCCCAAAATTGCTTAGTCAATTCAACATTAGAAAGCATATACCTTACCTTTTCCAGAATAATCCTATTCATCCGTTTTGCAATTCCATTATGTTGTGCTATGTATGTGACTTTGTGGTGCCTCACAATTCCCTCATCGTTACAGAACTCATTGAATTCATCTTTAAAGAATTCTATGCCATTTTCCGTTCTTAAGCACTTAATTTTCTTACCAATATGCTTTTCAATGATGGTTTTCCAACGTTTAAACGCTACAAAGACTTCATCTTTGTATTTAAGAAAATACACCCATACATTCCTTGAATAATCATAAATGAATGTTAACATGTATCTTACACCACCATTCGAAGGAACTTGAGAAGGACTCCAAAGATCAGAATGAATATAATCCAGAGTACCTTTGGTTTGGTGAATTCCAGTACTAAATTTTACCCTGTGTTGCTTTCCGAATACACAATGCTCACAGAAATTCAACTTCCCTTTCACCAACCCACCAAGCAAACCCAATTTGCTTAATTCAAACATCTCTCTTTCGCTCATATATCCTAATCACATATGCCACAATTTGGTAGTATTCATGTTATTATCCAAACTAGAAGAGGAAACAGCTGTGGCACCTATCACCGTGCTACCTTGTAAAATGTAGAGACCAAATTGTTTAATTTCTTTCATGATCATTAGTGCACTTCTAAAGATATTCAGAATTCCACCTCCACCTTTCTAGTGACAGCCACTTGGGTCAAGTGTTCCTAAAGAAATCAAATGTTTCTTCATGTCAAGTACATGTATGACATCTGTCAAAGTCTTCACTATACCATCATGCATCTTAATTTTTATTGTACATATTCCAACCACTTCACAAGCAATATTTTTGCCCATGAGAACTTTACCACCATTAATAGACTGATAAGTAGTAAACCAGTCCCTACATGAACTCATGTAAAAAGTGCAGTCTGAATAAAAAATCCACTCTGAACCTGAGTAACCAACAGTAGTAGTGAGAACATCTGCACCCTCTAACTGATTTGCTCAACTCGTTAGAGTTCAACGATGCCTTTACATCTTCTATGGAAATTGAGTCACGTTCATATAACAAAGTGGTAACCAAATGATCATAGGATTTTGGTAAAGAACACAGAAGAATAAGGGCTTGATCCTCATCTTCTATTTTCACATCGATATTATTCAAGTCTAAAATAAATTTATTGAACACATCTATATGTGTATCAATGAGTGTACCTTCATTCATCTTCAGGTTGTATAAGATACAATCGATTTGTGAGAGACTTTATCATGTAGAGATTCTCAAACTTTAACCAAAGTCTTACAAGTGTTTTTTCTCCAAAAATCTCTCTCAAGACATTATCCGCTAATGACAAAACAATTGAACCATACGCTTTCTCTAAGAATTCGTCCTTCTCTTGGTTTGTCATTGTTTGAGGTAAATGCTCTTTATCCTTTAATGTTATTTGGAGACCTTCTTTACATAAAGAAGTATACATCTTCATCTTCTACAGTCCAAAATCATTCTTCCCATCAAACTTTTCAATGTCATACTTGACAGTAGCCATCTTGAACTAACCCAGACTTTGATACCATTTGTTGTGATTATTCCCAAGATTGTTCAAAGAATAGAAAAGTAAGAACAAAGAATAAATCGAGACACACAAGTTGAAGTTATTCGGCTTGACAATTCAAGTCTACGTCCATGACAAAGACGATGATGATATTATTAACAAATTCAGCGATTACAAAGATTTCCCAAACCCTTAGAAACACCCCACCTCTCACTAATCTTGTATACACCTTCTCATCCTAGAAATCTCTCTCTAAAACTCTTAAAGTTTTTTTCGAAATTTCTATTCTTTATTTCTATGAGAAAAGACCCTACTACATTTATATTTATAGGCAACAAGTAGAGACCTAATCCAAATCTAATTTAGATAAGTGTTACAAAACATAGTAGGATTATCTAAAGGTTCCAAATCCTAATTGAATTGTGATAAATACCAAATTAGAATATTAGACAAAATTATCTAATCCCATTCCAATTTGAAAACAAGGCATCATCCAACACCAACTCTCGACTGTGTGTTTTATTCTATTCATTTGCACTCACTTAACCCCAAGCTAAGCACTAGATCAAACAATTGAGCCAACCAGACAAGTATCTTGCAACACAATCTTAAAAAGTTACCTAAAAGCAAAAACCCTAATTTCCTAATTATTTTGTTACTAAATTTTGGTTGCCTTACAGATAGATTTAGGCCGGCCTTGACACTAATAAAAGACTATAAAATAAGCTCAAATATTAATGTCTTATGGACCAAATTAAAAGATTCAAACTTAAAAGTATATATTGCATCAATTGGGCTGCTTTGAAGTGACTTGCAACAAACTAATAAATTGGACTTTTTCACATAAGTTCAAACTCTTCATTATAGAATCTTCACAAACTTGAGCCCCTGTCACTAGTCTATCTATCAGTAACAAATAATGGATCACATACCAACTCTCGTGCACCATGGAACTCTTCAAAGACTATGCTTATAACAGAATGCCAATAGTTTTTCAAGTTTACTAGTTTTAGAATATTACATCTTTTCACATTCTAGGACATACGCCACACCACTAAGAAAACCATAATCTAAAATTCTACCAAGAATGGAAATATTTATATATTGAAGATTGTAAGAATATTTCTGACATTTACCAAAATCTTACACTTATTAGGACAAATCTTCAAACTCATATTTGACTTCACTTTTTCCCTGAACCTTTGAATCAACTTCATCAAATTTACCATGAAGATTTCCCTCTTTTAAATTTTTTTTTTCTTGAGTAACTAATACATTTTGTATCTGACCCTAGTTTGCATTTGCCATGATATAACAACAATTGCATCTTCTCAAAATTCAAAGTATCGTACCCATCACTAGGTGATAACTGTTGTGAATTTTACACGCAAGTGCACGTGATCGTTAACAAGTAATATAGAGTGAATATAATTTATCGTTCCCACAGAGACTAATGAATTATTAAATACCGAAATTAAAATAGCTCTAACTTTATTTGAAGAAAAAAAAATATTTTATGAATAAGCTAAATTAAAAGTAATTTTAAAACTTAATTAAAACTAAAATTAAAAACTAAACAAAGCAAGTTAATGGATTAAATTGACGAAAGATCTAGGGTTTTCGATTTCACCTTAACTAATCCATCCTAATATTAATCTATTTCTATAATCTAATTTAATTTCCTGGTTAATAGTCGAGACTCCCTAATTTATTTATTAGTCCCTCCCGAGATCTAATAAAAATCCTCCTAATTGCTAATTCATCATATTCCTATGTGAATTACAACAATTATGAAGTCATTAATTTCTATGGATTCTCATGTAGCGACTACACAAACCATGCAGGTATATTCCTATCCTACATGCAATTCATGGCATTTATCTCAATGAACTTGACACATAACTCCCCTTCCAATTCGTTTTGATTAACAAATCATCTAATTAGTGATCAAGTAATTAGAAGCATTAAGCACAAAGATAAATACTCAACCATAGAAAATTAAATCGAATTATGTTAATAGAAAAATATTAAGACTTCATAGTTAGGCTACATCGAAACCCTAGAAAAAGAATTTAGTTCATATTAATATAAAAGAATATCACCAAAAATTTAAACATGATTGAAAAGAAAAATAAAAGATAAAATCTAAACAAAAGCCGTAGATGATTGGTACTTAAAAATAATACTTAGCCAAAAATTTCATGACAAAATACAAAACTTAAATTACTAAAATTGCTAAATAAAACTAAAAGCTAAAACAATAAAAGAAAGCTAAAATTGATAACTAAAATAAACTAAAGAAAACAAGAAGAAGACAAAAACAGCATAAAATATGTGAGGGAAGAAATTGCTCCTGCTTTGTTTGCTTCACCCGAAGCTTCTAGAGGAAAAAAAAAATTCTGCTGCTTGCTTTGCAAGTCAAGCTTGGCGGCTGTTTCTATTTGCTAAACTCACGCAACCAACAAGAACAAAACAACGAAGAAAGATGAAGAAAACAACAAAGGATGGCTGAAAATTTCTTTGCGAGAAAAACCGAGGAAGCTGCTAAACTAAAGGATGAGAGGGAGAACAAAGAACGAATTTCTCCAAGCGAATGGTCAGAGGCCACAGACACCCTCTTTATATAGGTGCATTGTTTCCTATCTTCCCTTTTGTTTTCCAATTGCCTCTCAGATTTCTTTGTTTCCTACTTAGCTTTGTTTCCTTTTTTCTTCTCGAGTCAACTTTGTTTCTTCTTTCTGCGTTCTTCTTCTCATTCCCAACCAACTTTACTTCCTTTTTTCTTTGTGCGAATTTTGTTACCAAATTTCAGCCGCCCTTTTGTTTCTGCTTTTCTTCCTTCTCTCGGTGATTTTGTTTCCCACTTTTCGGTTTTGTTTTCTTGACCTTTTCTTTTCTTGACCTTTGTTTCCTAATTGATTTGCTTGCTTTCTCTCCAATTCAGTTGTCTTGTCTCTCATCTTTCATACGGTTTACTTTGCTTCAAGTTGCAGTGAAGAAAATTTTCTTCTTTTGTTCGTTTGTCTTGAAATCACGGGTGAGAGTGCGCGAGGAAGCTTGAAGTTGCAGTATCCTTTGTTTATTTGCGGCTAAGCGGAGTTTTCACTCCAAATTGCAACACGGTTGCTTTTCCTTTTCTTATGTTGTAGTGAGCAATTTGAAGCAATTTTAGTGGAATGCTCTCTTGTCTTTTCCCACTTCTTTGTTTGTTTGTGTGTTGACTTTGTTTCTTATCCTTAGCTAAATCAATTGGTGAAATTGGCTCATCCTAAACCGAAGTTAGCCTTCAAAATTCAATGAAATCTGTTTTGCTTGTTTCTTGTGTATGCATCGGTTCTTGAGGCTCTGAAGTTGTTTTTTAATTGACAATTCAATTGGAGTTCTTTCTTCCTTTGTTGTTCCAGCCTTGTGCAGCCGCCAGAATTGAATGTAAACAGTGCAGAGAAGGAATGCAAATGCAAATTGACTTTCTTTGGTTTTATCTTTCACTTGTTTTGTCCTTTCCTTTGACCGTTTTTGTCTTCACAATTCACATGGGAAACTTCCTTGGACTGCAAGAATAAAATGTACATCATCAAGTTCCATGTTCTGCCATACAAATTTATCCAAATTTAACACCATTGAACCTCACTCATGTGAATGTTTGGACACATGGTACTGAATAAACTCTAGGCACAAAGAAACCTTGAAGGTTTTGCCAAAAAAAAAAAAATATTATTTTGCTTCATTTGTTAAATTTTTCCTACAAAGCTCCAATCTATCCATCAATAATAAAAACACTTAATATTCATATAAATAAGCATTTTAATCACTTAAACACAAGGAAATTGACCTAATAAATATGCAATTATACATCTTATCAATAACCAAACTTTCAAAGAATTAGGAACCGAGTCAAGAAGTAAGGGATCACTTTTCTTCTTTGTTAAAAAGTTAACCAACTCACAATGATTAAACTCTTCCTACTCATCATCTTTTGTGTTTGCTTCATCTTTTTAAATAGTTTTCTCAACTCCTATTAGAACTAAATATGTTTCACCCTCAAAAGAGAGTAAAAACCTCTATTAAGTTAAACAACTATCATCTTAAACCCAATGGTCAACTTTAGACAAATCTAACTCTGATGTCAGTTGATGGGGAAATAGGTTATAGCAACAAACACAACTGTTAACAATTTAAAAACATAATAATTTAATAAAAAATAAATGAAACACAAAATATGAGTAATACAAGAATTTAATGTAATTTGACTTAATTTCCAATTTTATGTCTACCAAGAGAACTAGTTATTTATTATGAGGGAAAAAAAATACCACACAATAATATCCCTTGTATCCTAGTCTGAAATCCTTGTCTACCTTTCTTACTCTCTAAGAATTGCATATATTCCATGTGTGTAATCCCTTTGATATATATATATTGTATAAGATCAATCCCCTTATTAAAAATAATAAATATTACCCAATCAAAAGAAGTTAAAAAAAGTTTGGTTCATTGTAAATGGTGATAAGGATATATATTTTTATTAATAAACTAGAATAGATAGTAAAAAAAATGTGCTATCAAAAATAATTTAAACTTATATGCAAACATAATAATTAATATAAATATTTAATTATTAAAAATTTTAAACTTATTACATTGAATAGTAACTTTCAATATAATTTTTTTTAATAATAAAAAACTCAATATTTCAATTAGCATTATTATAAGACTTACTTTAGTTTTAAATTAATTTAATAATGATTTATATAGTTTAGAAAACAATGTAAAAATTTTTAAAATAAATATTAATTATATATTTGAAAAAAAAAGAAACACATCAAATTCTCTTTAAAAAATTTAAAAATTAATATTCATTTCACAGCCTAAGAAGAATGATCAAATTTAGGGGATTTCATTGAAAGACCTATAAAACATTCTGACGATAACAAAAGCTTGTCATATCATATCTCGAGTAATGATACTCTTAAATTACTTTTTCACAGTAATTTATGTGGTAAATATAAAAAGATAAAATGATCATTTGTTATTTTGTATTTTTTAAGGCATATGATAATTAAATATTGTCTTTTTATACTTACCATATTAGTCACTATGAAGAGTTACTATAAAAAGTTACTAAAAGTATCATTACTAGTCATGTCCCCCTTCTCTATTCATACAAAAATTAGAATTTTTTTGGGGTTGTACTACAATTATTTGATATAACCTCGATTTATTTCACATGTTATTGTTCAATATTGAAATTACTTTTTTCCATATTTTCTTGGATTTTTTTTTTGGTGGTACAAATCAACGATTTGCAAGGTATTCTTAGCGGTTTTCATTTCATTATGGGATATTCCAATCAAAATTTGAGGACATCTTACTGTTGTTTTTGTGTAATTAGTTGTTCATTTGAGATACCTTCTTTATTAACAAATTTAAAAGCCCATAGTTTGTGAGAAGGCCAGTAGTTTTAATTTTTGTTTTCATCTCGTACAGACTTTTTAATATGTAAAATGTTATATAACTAGTATTTTCTAAAAACATATTTTGAAATAAACTTCAAAATGTGTTTTGTCTACTAAAAATGAAACTTCAAAAACAGTCTCTTATAATATTTTAGCTAAAAACACGTTCCTATATTATTTTAGTTGAAAATATATTTTAATTTTTGCAATTCATATGAATTTCAGTTCAAAATATGTTTTTAAATTTGTAATTTCTATAGTATTTTAATTTAAAACCCATTTTGAACTATCAATACAAATAACATTTCATACAATATCTCAATACACATTTTAAAACACATTTAAAACGCAATCCATGCAAAACCTCACTTTTTTCGACAGCAATTCCTATTGAGGTTGATGAGATTTATGGTATGTCTTGCCAAAAAATTTTAATGCCCTTATGTATCATGCATGGATTTGTTTCTTTCTCTTTGGAGAGTATAGTTTGGGTGGAAACTTTTGTCTTCGTTGGATTTAAAATGCTATCTTGGAAAAATCACGTTCTAAAAGGAGCTGAAGCCCTTTACACACAAGAAACCAAAATTAATTGAATGGATTGTTCAGGTTAATTAACATATAATTTTTTGTGCTTAAAAATCAAGGAATTTCAGCTTGAAACCAAAATTGACTGGATTGGTTCAGCGAATGAGCAAAAATGCAAAAAAGGAAAGAAGTGTTAGAAGGAATATCAATATCAAACAATCGTTTCATCGGTGCTGTATATGTTTTGGGTTGGGGAACATCAACTGGAAATAATACTCTTCATTCATGGTCCAATGCGACAAACAATTGTTAATGCTGCCATTCCTTTTCTTCATTTCACACTAAGTGACCAAAATCTTTGTTTGGAAAAACTTTGGAATTTTTGACAATCAAGAAGCGAAAAGGAAATTTGAATGAACTTCTACTTGGACTTTTTGTTGATCACACAAATTAACTTCTCCCCATGTATTTTCTCTATATCAAATAGTATTAAATAATGCGTCAGTTAAACAGGTTCCAAGTATTGAATGTCTTTGGGGGTTATGAATGTCTTCTACAAAATTTAATGAATAAATAGGGAGCAATAACAATGTGTTTGACGAGTTTTGGAACTGTTGTGCCTGTAACTTTGTGAATGTTGCTACAATTTTTTCTTTTGTCAGGATGAAAATTTGCTTGAGTTTTGTTGCTCACTAGAATCTTTATGTTTCCCTTTCCCTTTTCTACATATTTTAGAATCATTATGTTTCCCTCTTCCCTTTCTATATATTTTACAATTATTACATCTTATCAATTTTTTTTTCTTGAATTTTAATCACATTTGAATGAGTGGCTGACTAGTGACAACTGCATTTGGTCTCTAGAATTCAAGATCAATCTTTATTACAAAATTGGGCTGATTTTTGCAAATTTGGGTTTTTTTTTTTGGTTTTTTTCATTTTAGGAAATAGGTTGCTTTTTTGTTCTATTTTAGACTGCGGCTCAATCTAATTAGTTTTCAAAAATTGGGCTTTTTTGGGAACCTAAATTTCTATTTTAAACAAATTGACAATAACAAGAATTGATTAATTGACTAGTTAATCATCTAGTTCCCGTTATAGGTTTTCTTAACCTCAAAACTAGCTAACGAACTTATATTTAATTGATTAACTGGACCTTCTGCACTCCCTGTAGAGTACTTTCCTATGGTTTGAATGGTGAAGATAGAATTTCAACTGTTCTAGATGGAAATATAATTTTGCTAGATATCCACAATTCTGGTAAAATTTTCACAGTTTTGCTTTTTATTTTAAAATTTGGTTATTTTTGTTAATTGTTTGAAACCATATTTCACTTGTATAGTTGTCAAAAATTGTATTTAACACTTATCTGATTTAAGAGTCTGGTGGTTTTTCCTCTTTATATTGAATAGATTTTTCACGTAAAAAATCATATTTTTCTCTCTTTGGCGCTTTATGGTGTGTTTTATCTTCACTCACTTATAATGTTGTTTAATTATGATTTCCATAGGTATTAGAATCCTAATTTGATTCTATGAATTCTATGATTTTATAATCCATAATTAATAAATCGATCTCAGTTTTAACTATGAAGCTATCTTTTGTTATGTGAATAAAATATAGTTAAATTTATTCAAATTTTTTCCCCATATCTAAGTAAGATGTTTTTAGATATTTGGGTCAATATTGCAAAAAGGGGGAGAGATTGATGAAGATATAAACCATAGAATTAGAGCAGGTTGGATGAAATAGCGAAGTGCAACAACGTTTTTGTGTGATCGCAAAATCCCAATTAGGTTAAAAGGAAAATTTTATAGAACAGCTATAAGACCAATAATACTATATGGAGTTGAATGTTGGCTAGCAAAGAGACAACATGAGCATAAGTTGGGAGTAGCAGAAATGAGGATGTTACGGTGGATGAGTGGTAAGACAATAATGTATAAGATGAGAAACGAGGATATTCGACGAAGAGTTGGAGTAGCACCGGTGGCAGAAAAGATGAGAGAACATAGATTAAGATGGTTTGGGCATATTCTTCGGCAACCTATAGATATATCGATAAGAACAGAAATTTGTTATAAGGAATATGATGGGAAGAAAGGAAGGGGTCGGCCGAAAGTTACGTGGGGAAAAGTAGTAATACAAGATTTAATGGAGTTGGAAATAGATTGGCGGCTAGTTTGTAGTAGCACAGAGTGGAGGAAAACTATTAGTGTAGTGGAAGAGTAAAACTCTAGTGGTCATTGCTTTTATAGTTTTAACATTTTTATTTATTTCTTTATCTATTTATATATATGTATTTATTTTATTATATTTTCTTTATTTTATAGATTTATGTCTTTGGGTTCACCGACCGTCGACCCCAACTAGTTTGGGATAAAGGTGATAATGATGATCTAAGTAAAATAAGATTTATTATTATATAAATAATTTAATTATTTTAATTATGTCTTTATTAGCTTTTAATAATAGATAAATGAATCGGATATAATTATCATTGGATTGCGACAACAACTCAAATATTGATGAAATCATATAGAATGTTATGGGGAAATATAAATTTGAGTGAAAATATTTAGTTATGAGCTATACATGAATTCTCTACATATCTATCTATATAATGATTAATAGTTCATTAAAAATAATTGATCTTTTTCATTTTTTTAGGATTTTACAATTTTATTGTTTGATCCCACTTATTTGATTCTACAATCCAAAATTTGCTCTTAACATGTTCTAATAAATTGGAGAGGCTTTTGAATCATTGTTGTCATTGTAGTCAATTGATCTGAATTCATCTTCTCCCAAAAATAGCTTTTGTTTCTTTGTGAAAGCAAAACATTTATTTGGAAAAAATTCTAAATATATAATTACGCAAATTTACAAATTTTGAAAGGCTTAATTAATTTTTTTATGGTAAATATAAAAATAATATTCATAAAGGAAAAAAAGGAAGAGAAAGCAACTATACCAGGTCTATGAAATGATTGATTATGATGTTGATAATCCTTATTCTAAAATCCTCCCCCAATGTGTAAAAGATTGCTATAAATATAATTTCAAAAGATTGTTGGATGGGTAGATAATTTAGGCCTAATTTGTGCAAAATTTAATTTTATAAAAGAGTTTTAGAAGAAGAGGAACCTTCATGATACAAACATGATGGTAAAATACAAAAAATAACAAGAGGAGTTGTGCTTTAGTTTTAATCGATGATTAATAGATCTATGCAAAATATAGATTAATTAACATAGTAGAAACTACGAAATCAATGCAATACCAAAATTGTCATTAGTATAGTTTTCATGGTTTCCGGCGGAGTAAGGATTTGAATGTATGGAAAGGAAATTAAATTTTTTTGAAGTACATTACTGAAAGTATATCTTTAAGTCGAATATGAATACAATCAAAATTAATTTAAGATATATTTTAATCATCAATAAAAAAAAATATTAGTGGAAGCATTTTGCTTTTAGAGATAATTATATGGAATTAAGTAAAAATCATTAATTCATTTACGTAATTTGGGAATCTGAAATTGAATTTAAAATTCTTTTATTTTATTCAAATTAATTGATGAAATTACGTCACCTGGAATAGATATTAATTACGTAAAAATAAGAAAAAGAAAGAAATAATTTAATAGGTTTAGGGATTGAAAACTGATGAATAAAAAATTATTTATAAAAGAATCCAAAATTCTACTAATTCACCTTTTGTTAATCTACAAATTCAAGAAATTAAGAGTACTTATAACTTATAATATATATTATATACTTATATAAGATAATCTAAATAAAGTTAGTAATACACAAGACACCACAGCCATAAGAGTCAATATTTATAACTCATTATTCACAATTTCTTATTAGGGTCATTTTGGTTCTTTATTGGAATTGATGTTAATTTAGAATTAAATATATTTTCTATAGATTTTAGTTTGAATTTTACAGAAAATTTCAATAATTTGAAAATATTATAAAATGAACATTATAAATGAGTTGGAATAAAAAAAATCATAAAATTAAACTAAACACAATAAAAAAATTATCTAATTCTAAAACAATTTCAATTTTGATGAGGAACCAAAAACACCCTTAGTGTCCTTGTGTATTAGTACAAAATAATTAAAATTTAATAGTTATCTCTTTAAGTTTTATTAGCAGGTGAGTATAAATGAATATGACTATTTAGTATTTACAGAGAATATAGAGAAGAAAACATAACATCAATTATAATTGAAAAATAGTTTATTGTACTTATTAGGTGATGTGAATGTTAAACCTTATGAAAAGAATAAAATTAGGGAAATTTTTTTAATATGTAACCGTAAATTTGTAGAATTTTTAGAGTTAAATTATCACAAAAATTAGATGGTGATAAAATCATAGTAAGTGTTATACTGGAGTTTATATTGGAGTGAACAAATATTTGTTGGGATGTAATTGAAAGTAATCCTACCTTTTCTTAGATGAAAGTACAATAATAAGGAATTATTGTGCAACAATGTCAATTGACAAGAAACTGTACTGTATACAATATTTAATGAAAATATTAAAAATCTTGCAAAATGTGCGACACATGTTATAATTGGCGAATGTGCCATTTGAATTATAATATTACGAATTTGGATACGCAAATTCATGATGACATAGAATGTGGAAAATTAATAATGCCTGATTTTCAATGCAGTAAATTATTTAAATGGAGTTTAGAAAAAGAAAAAAAAAAGAAAGAAAAAAAAAAGAAAGAAAAAAAGAAGAAATTAATGAATTATATGTATCAATATATTTATACTATTTGAGATATACTTTGGAGAATTCACTTTTAGTTGTTAGGTTATGTGATCAGTGCATGTTTCCAATTGTGTAAGTATTTTTTTTCAAACTTGTAATGAGTATTCTTCTTTAATTCAAATTGTTAATGAATAAAAATTTTAATAAATTGCATCCACCTCTTGAGAAATGGTGAAACTATCAAATAAATTCTCTACTTTGGAAAATTATTTGCATCATATACTTTTATCTATATATTAATTTTTTCTAAAAAAAAACTTTTACATACTAAACTATCTCTTCTGTCCTAAAACAAGAGTTCACTTTTAATTTAATACATTTTTTTTTTAAAATTATAAGGTACAAAATACTTGATACATAATTACATATATAATCTTATATTTTTTTATCCTTACTCTTTAATTTAGATTATACATTATCATTATTAGTAAACATCATATAAAAATTTCATATCAAAGATAAACTCTTTTGTTGGGACAAAGAAACAAAAACGGACTCTTTTGTTGGGATAAAAAAACTTTTGAAACTATACTATTTTTATGAGATGGAGGGAATAATTAATATGATTACTTATTTTCATTCCGAGATGAGACACATGTGCAACTCACGTGAATAAAATTGTAAGCAAAATCGTCTGTAGACATCTGAGTACTGAGGTTCCATTATCTCCTTTATTTTCAATAATTCTTCATTTATTCTACCGAACAAAGTATCCTTCATTCGTTCTTCCTTTATTTTCACTTCCTCAGTGCAAACCCAAGCAGCAATCCAGTTCACTCCAACTTACCTTTGCGCTCTTTTCATGTGTTTTCCATTATCTCTTTTTTATTTCGCTTGCTTTACTCGCCTTTCTAGTTTTCAGAACTTGAGCATATTAATTCCTTTGACATCGACGTTAGTAGCATCGTCTATAAAGTTTCTCCACAATCCAAATAACAAAATCTTTCCCCACAATAAACTTAGGTGTATGCTACACTAGAATATGTTGAATTCAGACCGCAATTGAAAGCGGGGGGACATTTGAACAGTCAACAACAGCACCAATTAGAGGAGGAGGACCAGATTCTAGAGGGACATTCTGGTGGGGGGGTTGCTTGAATAAAGCATTTGAGCAAGAGCAGGCATTGGAGAGGTATATAGATACTTCCATCAGCAGAAAGGACCAGATGATGTTCATCTTGTGCAAGTATAGCCAATCTGATGTGCAATTCAGATTGTGTAGCTACGTTTCCCTCGACAACAGAAATTTAGTTAACTTCGTAGTATTAGTAATCTTTCCCAGCCTACAAAAACAAAAAACAATACAAAAATTATGTCCACAACCACAACCTCTTAGGTTAATTTTGTAAGGAAAAATACAACGAAGTTCACAAGCAGATATGAGAAGCTGGAATTGATGAACTTAGTTAAGATAAATACGATACGATAACTATGGTTCTCTTCACATTGGTACTATGACCCTTCTTGTAATGCATGAAAAGCCTACGGCAGTTGCTAAATGAAGAAGAGTTCCAGACTTGTTTGGCTAATAAGACTCTTTTTCCGTAGAAAGAAGTTCAAAGGATAACAGATCAAATTTATATTTCCAAAACAAGAATTCTTGAATTACTACCTATTTCTGAAGCTTCATGTACATTGCATAATCAATTTTTCCCTTCATTGTCAATTACTCTCTTGAGAGTGACAAGCATAGATAATCTATGTATCACCCAATGATATAGTTAAAGAGCTTCAGTACGATGAATTGTGATATATGTCTTTTATAGGACAAATGGGGAGAGTAAATTGCAATAGATAATCACTCACAAATTAGTTTAGAAATCACCAGCTATCAAATTTAAAGTTGAGAATATGGGCAATCTTTGGCCACTCTAAGCGACTTCCTTTGGTCTTTGAGGATATTGGAATGTTTCTTCTGAGGGTAACTAATCGACATTGTGACAACTCATTACTTTCAAATTTTGAAGGCATTGTAAGCTACACAGCCGCTCTGAAATAGCCTCCTGAATGCTACTATCTACTGAAATATCATATATTTACACACGCTTTCTTGCTCCAGGTGCATAATTGAATGCTCAGCACATTGAACCAATGACTGGATCATAATTAAAGATTTGCTGAACATTGATTGTGTGCATTCACCATGTAAGTTAGATCGATATCATCGGAATGTACTCAAGTAACGAACAGAGAATAGCTTCAACCATTCCTAGAAAGAAGAAATGCTTCATAACATCAGTATTGACAAGAAGAATGAAGCTCAAATAGACTTCAGCCATAAATGTACCACAGCAAGAATATTGTTCAAATAGTCTTTAACCATAGATATACCACAGCAAGATTTTGCATGCATCCTAATTGTAACTAACAAAAAATTGACATAGCCATGAGTAGAAAGAAAGGGAAAGGAGGCATCATGATAAAGCTCGGGAAGAGTAAGTTCACAAGCAGTAAATATGGCACAACCATCCATGAGGGAGAATTTTTAATTTTAGAAACTTCACAGCTGAAAAATCATGCTCACACTAATATCATAAGATCTTTTTATATTCTGGAATGAACTTCACAAATATCAATTTGAACACCAGCCTTCTGCTTACATGAGAGACACAACTTCAGATGATTATCAAACTTACACAAATTGATGAACAGTTAAACTTGCATTAACTATCAGTGCTTTGAGAGTAATATTTTATGACTGAAGCAATTCAGATTCTATTTGGATCCTTCTAACCCAAATTATTGAGGAACTCTGCAAAAGCAACATGGGGGTAATATAAAATAGTTTTTTTCTATTAAAAATAAAAGGATAAAATTTATTTACATTCTGGTAGTATAGCATAATTGTCTGCTAATAACAAGAAAAGAAGAAAATTCATTAACATTTACAGTATAAGACTTCTCATGATGAATGAAAAACATGTAGTATCAAGCATTTAACAATGACATTTTTTAAGTCATGTCAAATGAAGAAATAATTCAGTTTTAAATAAGCATTATAGTCTTGCTGTACTCATTTGTCTTTCTAAATTAAGATTAGAAAAACGTATTCCATGCAAATGAGTTCAAAGGATCACAAATTAACTTTTTCATTCCCAAAAAAAATCCTATAACTCCCAGATCTTCACAATCACAGAGGAAGGGAGCTTTTGAAGACATGAATAAATCGTGGGAATAAATAGGAGCAGAGAGTAACTCACAAAGTAGATTAGAGTGAACATTAGTATCGTCCCAAGTAGGGAGCAGAGCCAATTTAGGGACACTCTGAGCCACGACCTCTAGAGCACCCCTACCTTAGAAGAGGAAAATTGAATATTTTCACTTCTTCTAAATTGGTAAGACGTTGAAATTCTTTCAGTGCGGGCAACTGCTTGAGGTTCTTGCAGTCAATAATTATCAGATTTTGAAGACATTCCACGTTACCTAGCTACTCTGGAAGAGCCTCTAACCAGCAAATTTCTGAATTTAAATCACTCAAGATAGTTAGATACTGAATTTGTTCAGGGAGGAGAGACAAAATGTTGAACATAAGAGAGACAAAATAATAGGCAAAATGTATTTTTGGCCATCCATACAATTTAAGGGACATTAGAGAGACAATATTAGATATTATCAGCCTCCTCTGTAGCACTATTAGCAGTGCAAATGGTTAGATGTTGAAACCACTTAGGCAATTAGCTAGGATTGGAATTAATCTTCAAAGACTGAATTGACTCCAAAACATTGAGACCGCAAAATGGTGCTATCAACTTATAGCGTCCTTGGATTTTTTCCCCCTATGTGGAAATATAATTTGCTTATTTCATTATAAATCAACGTACAATTTACTAAGTGGTGAACTGACCAATAATTCCGTAGATTCCAATTGTAGCCACAGAGAAATAATACCTTTCTGCTTCTCCTATGAGATTAGTAGCAAAACATGCTAATCTAATTGTAACCTTTCCCTTTTTCTTTTTCTTTTTTTTCTTCGACTATTGCCTTCAAGACAAAAGAATTGATGGCTATTTCTCATAGAATGATGCCTTTGGTTATATAAGATATCTACAAGTATTCCAAATACGTTAAGGATTATACCAATCACCTTGGTAGAACTTGCATATACCATGAACTCATTCTAGCTTTCCTGCCTTGCTTTCATGATAGGCACCCTTGTCACCATTGCTTCCTCTTGGTCTCTCTTGCACGGCTAGCTTAAGAATCACCCAACACTCATCATCGTCCCATTTTGCTCCATTGCAATGATACCCTTCCAGTTCTTTTAGCCTTCTTCGGTTTTTCAGCTGCAACATAAAGTTGGAATTTCGGTTGGTCGAAAGCAGGATATTAAATTGAGATATATCTTTAGCTATAAAAATACCAAAACAAGATTATGTGTGCACCATGATTGTGACTAAAGAGAAATTTAGATTACCAAGAGTGGAAAGAAAGGGGAAACAAGGAAATATGATAAGGCTCAAAAAAACCAACAAATTTTGTATCCGTAAATAAAACACAGCAGCACCAAAAGGAAGAATTTTCAATTTTTACTAGTCCTGCAGCCAAAAAAAAAATGATTCTATCCTAATGCTGATATCATAAAATGTGTTTGTGAGAGGTCATGAACATCACAAAATTCAAACTTACCCAAATTAATAAGCAGATATACTTGTATCAACTATTAGGAGTTTGAGAGTAACATATGTATAATTGAAGTATGATCGCTCAAGCGATGAATGAAAAACATAAATAATTTTTTAAGTTTAGTGAAACTAAGAAATAATTGAGTATGAAGAACAGTTGTGGTGTTGTTATACATATTTGGTTTGCCAAAACAAGATTGGAAAAACTGTATCCCATGCCAAGAAGTTTAAAAGATCTCAAATTGCCTCTCTTTTTTAAATTATTATTTAATTAAAAAAATCCTAGAAGATCTGGCATATAAACAAACAATCGTAATGAAAGAGAGTGGCCTTTGAAGGCATGGAATGAATAGCTTAAATAAATTAGGAATATAGAGAGTAACTCACTAAGTGGATTAGTAAAATTCCAAATTAGGAATATAGGCACTCTTGGGCCACTCTGAACCACTTCTTTCAGTGGAACTCCCTTTTAGGAAAATTTTAAAACTTGTCTATTGTTAAGGTTTTGAAATGTTTTAGTAACTACTGAGTTGTGGCAACTTAGAACTATCAAATTTTGAAGATATTGTAATAAGTTACCTGCCACTTTGGAATAGCCTCCTAAATGGTACAGTCTACTTACACATTTTTACATTTACACATGCTTCCTTGTTCCAAGAGCAGTATTGAATGCTTAGCACATTGAGCCCATGATTGGTTCATAACTGAAGATTTTCTGATAATTGATTGTCTACACTCACTGTGTTATTCAGATCCATTATCATTGGAATGTGCTTAAGTAACGCACAAGAAATTGAATATTACCATGAGAGAAAGAAAGGAAACAAGTCATCATGATAAAGCTCAAGAAGATAAACAAGTTCTTAAGTTGTAAGTACAACACAGCAGTCCAGGAGGGAGAATTTTCAATTTTAGAAGCTTCGCAGCCAAAAAAAGATTCCATCCTCACACTAATATTGTAAACAAGAATAAGCCAAATATTACATAGTTAAATCATTTAAATAGAACAATATCTATCTGTACACATTATTAAGTTTTGCTTCTAATTTCTTTTCAATTAATGTTGTAAAAGTCAGCAGAAAGTTCTTTAGAGATTCCTTCACCAGAAAATATCAACCATAAACCAAACTTACCCTTCTATTAATCAAATCTTCTGAAGCTGAATAAAGAAGATCTTCTGACTCTCAAACTTCGTCAAAGTTGTGTTCCTCAGTTATATTCTGCATCATCACTCCAACAGAGCAGCCTAAGTAGTGCCAACACCATCCATGAAAAAAAAGGTAACCGAAGGCAAAGAAATAAAATAAGAACAGTTCGATTTACAAGATAAATATCTGCTAACGAGTCAACCGCTAAATGCAAGGGACATAACATAGGACTAAAATATATATATATATATATATATATATATATATATATATATATATATATATATATATATATATATATATATATGTACACAAGAGGTTGTCTCTAGTACATATAGTATATCAAATTCAAGCATTAAAAGTACGAATCTGAATATGAGAAAACAAAATATCAACATACTGATCAAATCACAGGCATAATCAATATCAAATCACAAGCAAATTCACAATCTCTGGAATCATATCAGGCTGCTCAAGTGAAAAAAGAAATAATAAAAATGATAATGATGATAATAATAATAATTAATGCAATGAATCGAAAAATGTACAAGAAATTAAGTGATAATACTCTAAAAGATATGATCTTACCACCTCATCTATTTTTCAAAAGTGATCATAAATTAAACAATTGTACTCCAAAAACACAAATTTGTGAGAATCTCACCCAACAAGTGTTCCCCTGTATTAAAATAGATTGACTCTTATGTAACAAAAATGTTAAGCAGGAAAGGGATGAATTGAATTCTCATGTATATCCCGTAAATTCAAAATCTAAAATAAGTGTTGTACTGTCAAAATCTATCTGCTCAAAAATTTGAAGCATTAGAAGTAAAGACATCATCTGCTTTGGAATTGCCCACCCCTTACCATCTTCCCACTTTGTGCCATTACAATGATACCCATCCCGCTCTCCTAGTCCTTTTGTTTTCAATTGCAACATAAAGTTGGATTTTTCAGGCTCAAGTAAGATATTAAATTGAGATATATCTTGACTATTAATATACCATAACAAGATTTTACCTGCGCCATAGCTGTGACTAAAGAGAAATTAAAACAAGGCAACATGATAAAGTTGTAAATAGAACAGAGCAGCACCAAAAGGAAGGATATTCAATTTTTACAGTCTTTGACCAAAAAAATGATTCTATCCTAATGCTGATATCATAACCCGTGTTCATGAGAGGTTTGAGAGTAATATATGTATGTCACGGATATCTTAATACAAATTGGTACGCAGTCATACTTGTACCGACTATTAGTGGTTTGAGAGTAATATAAGTATAATTGAAGTGATTGAAGATTGTATTTGGATCTTCACTACCCAAAGAATATGGGTAGGTAACTTACAAGATTGTATTTGGATAGTAAAATAGTTTAAATAAATTAGGAATATGGATAGAGAGTAACTTACAAAGTGGATTAGCAGTCATCATCCAAATAAAGTTCCAAAATTGGGAATATGGGCAATCTTGGGCCACTCTGAGCCGCTTCCTTCAGTGCATCTCTCTTTTAGAATAGGACAGTCATCAATTAGAAGAGAGTGTAGGTTGGTAAGGTGTTGAAATGCTTCCGCTGAGGGTAACTGCTTGAGGTTTTTGCAGCCCCAAACTTCCAGGTTTTGAAGACTTCTTAAGTTACCCAACCACTCTGGAAGAGCCTCCAACATATCAAAATTACGTATTGATAAATCTCTTAATGAAGTCAAATACTGAATTTGATCACAGAGAGAGGTGACTTTTGGTAATCCAATTCCATTTAGTGAGAGAGATGTAAGAGAGGGAAAATATTGGAGATGATGAGAATGAGCACGGGTGACATGGGAGACGGAATGAGGGAAGAAGGGGAAACAATCAACTTCTGAAGAATCATGATAATAAGAGCCTGCTAGAGTTAGTGACCTAAGGTTGGTGAGGTGGTGTAGATCCTTAGGCCATAAACTAGGGTTGTCACGGATTTTCAAAGACTCAAGTGGGGCCAGAATCTTGAGGCTGCAAAATGCTGCAGTAAACATCCCAGAATTAGCAACAGTTAAGTCACGTAGTGATTGGAGATAATGGATATGTGAAGGAGACCCAACCACCCAATTCCAATTGGATGAAAGGGTTAGGCTTTGGCAGTCACGTATATACAACAGACGAAGACTTGGTAGGCAACCCAAGTTTGGAAAAGCCTTCAACAAGGGAAGTTGGCTTATACCTATCTCCTCTAATTTAGGAAATATTTTAACAATAATCGATGATGATGAATGTGGAGGTGTTGGAATAATTGCATCTGACCACTCCTTTACACTTTTCATGCACAATAACACAAGTTTTTTCAGTGCTGGAAAGAGAGTAATCGCATTTGCCCCATTATCATAATCACAACAATAATTGCTTTTTCTTAAGCCCCAATCAATGACATCATTTACATTTGGATTTGGATTTGACCGCTCATACCCATAGAACTCTTCTCCAATACACTCCACTTTGCCTAATGATTCCATACGTAAATACTCAAGACAAGACAAGTCCCCAAGTGATGGCAGTCTTTCACATTTATTCAACCCCTCTAATCTCAACTTCACCAGATTGCGAAGCTTGTTTAAATCATTCCTTGTTACCCTCATCATCCAGGATGGAAACTTGGGGCTCTGATAACCCTTAATTAACAAACATTTCAGATTGGAATGAGGTTTCAGACCCTCCATAACATCGATGTCATCACAGTCTTCTTCCCTCCTCTCATTCCAATAAAGCATTAAATATTCAATGTTACACTTCTTTGACAAGTTGGCTTTCAAAGCAGATTCACGGCTACTCACGTTTTCAAGGCCACGAATTTTTAATTCACCTTTAAGGTTGTCCAAGTGTTCCAACTCTTCAATTTGGCATCCATCGCATTTGTCCACCTTAAAGAAAGGCAAAGTTTGAAGATTTTTCAATTGGCCGATTCTTGGAAGCAAATATTTATATTTAGGCACTGAATAAAGGTATTCCACATAAAAATGCCTCAAGTTTATTAATTTTTGAGGAAAACCCTCGGGTACCTCATCCAAACTATTGACTCTTAAGGTCTGCAAATAGCACAACTCCGTGAGCGACTTTGGGAGCCTTC
Organism: Gynochthodes officinalis; assembly: GCA_020080225.1. Lineage (NCBI taxonomy): Eukaryota > Viridiplantae > Streptophyta > Magnoliopsida > Gentianales > Rubiaceae > Gynochthodes > Gynochthodes officinalis. The sequence goes on along the minus strand of CM034619.1, from coordinate 34,486,916 downwards.
CCATCCAATTGCTAGTGGTGATGTCAACAAATCTCAAATGCTTCATTTTACCAATCCAATTTGGTAATTCCTTTGCTTCCTCATCTTCAACAATCAAAACAGAAAGACATTTAAAGTTTTCAGACAAATCTTCTTCAAGCACGTTACGACCTTCCAAATGAAGTGTTCGCAACTTGGAGGGAACAATACCTTTCAACCTCTTCCACATTTCCCGTTCACCTGCAGTGATTGTTAAGTGCACAGCTTCAATCTCATTTCTTACTTGCTTCCAATCCTTCAGGTGAAAACAGTAATTCTCCGACACTTGTAATGAAACATCATGCACAAGGTCGTGCATCTTGCAACGCCAGATATTATTTAGATGATCCCTTTCATCATCTTGCAATAAAGAACTTCTCCGTAGAATATTAAAATACTCACTGCCTATGTCTTCCGCTTGTAAATCACTTCCTTTTGAAGGATTCAGCAAACCTTGTGCCATCCAAAGTTGTATTAGCATATCCTTTTCCATCCAAGTGTCCTTCTCAAAAATTGCACAGTATGCAAAACATTGTTTCAGTGACAATGAGGGCAAATGATCGTAACTTAACTTTATGACCGACAGAACTCCGTTACCTTCATCAGAAAAATCACTCCACACTCCACTTTTCTCAATCATCAACCACTCCAATTCAGAATGCTTGGAGTTCAATAAGCCTCCTATTGCCTTTATGGCTAAGGGAATGCCTCCGCACCTTTCTAAAATCCTTTTGCCTATATCCACCAATTCTTGTTTCTTTGTTGCTCCACCCTCTACAAATGCCCGTTTCTCAAATAATTCCCAACTGTGTTGTGGTGAGAGTACTTGAAGCTGATGAGATCCAAATGTTCTCATTGCCGAAGCAACATCCTCGCTGCGCGTGGTGGCCAGAACTTTGCTTCCCTTAGGATCACCAATTTGTAGCAAACATCTCCTCATGTGATCCCATTCGTCTCTGTTTTTATTCCAAACATCATCAAGTACCAGCAAATATCTTTTACCACTCAATTCTTCTTTCAGTCTACTTACTAAAGCTTCTGTATTTGTCAGTTGAGAGTTGCTTTTAGTGAGAGACTGCAACATTTCAGCCAACAATCTTTGAATATTAAAATCATCAGAGACACAAACCCAAACTCTCTTGTCAAAGTGACTCTCGACCTTGGCATCTTTGTAACCTAATTGGGCTAGGGTTGTCTTCCCTTGACCACCCATGCCTAGGATGGTGATGACTGGTAAGTCCTTCTCATGGTCGTCTGAACCAGTTAACATGTTTATCACCTGTGAGGTATCATCATCCCTGCCCACGATTTCTGAATCCTCCACAAAGGGATCTGTTAACCTCTTTTCCTTAGGATGTGGAAGTGAGTTTTTCAGCTCAACCGCCTTAAGGCCAATCTGATTTGATTCAGCATAAACTTGTTCTAAGGATGACATTACATCCTTCACCTTGTGAGCTAGTTTGGAACGAAATGAAACAGTATTTGAGGATGAAAAGAACCTGCGTACCTTGTCCCTCTTTCGGCTCTCAATCTTTTGGCGAAGAACTTGGTAGCCAAACTCATCCAACACAATCTGAGCATCAAGGGCGACAAACTGCAGCATTTCGAGCCAAAGTTGCACAGCTTTGTCATTTACTTGCTTGCTCTGAGCATCGGACAGCAAAGCTTCAATCATCTTCACCTTCTGAGCAAGTTTTGTGAGTTCCTTGTTGAGACCCCACTCGAGACTGATCTCCTCAACAGCAAGTGAGAGAACCGTCTTCAACAGAGGCCCGTAACAACCCCAAGTGCAGCATCAGCCATGTTCGGCAAGCAAAAGAAACGAATGAATCCAAGGTGTTGGGATATGAGTGGAGGAATGCAGCAAAGCAAAACAGAGAGAGGAATTGTTAGGAACAAAGATGACAGCCAGATGTGTTTGGGAACCAATAATTAGTAATGGACAAGAAGTCAACGCAACTGGACAAAACCAAAGTTGTTTCGAAGGATTTCTATTAATTAATACTACTATGGATTTTTTTCTACTTGATTTTGACAAAAGGAAAAAAAATATCCATATATAAAACCGAAAAAAAAATGTATTTTCCATTAAAGGTTTTTGTTTTGCATTTTATAAAGTAAAGATTATGAAATAATTTTTTTAAAAAAAATAGAAAAATTATTTTAAAAGTGTCAGGACATATTTTTAAAAACAATCAATAAACAATCCAATTTTTTTGAAAATTATAAGTAGTCTTAAAAATAATTGTATATTGTCTTTAATTTTTGACATTCTCATCAACATAAAAAAATCTTCCTCAAATACTTATTGGAATGTATCGGATTTAAAGTTGAAGGGTTGGATCAGCTGCCCCTATACCAATCATTATTGAGTCGGGGAAAATTTTGTTTCCAATTGTATTGTATATTATCAATTCATCATCAGGGATTTTGGAAAAGGAAGACATGCGTGAATGGGTCAACAACAAAGTATCCAATCAATTATGTTTCTTGTGTCGAGAGGGACCATTAGCATGAGCATCATAATCAGCATCAGCTTGGTTGATTTTTTTTTTTTATTTTTTATTTTTAAAATTTGTGGATGCTTATTCAAAATTCAATATGTTTGGACTGAGTTTTATTTGTAAAAAGTTAATTTTGTAAAATAAAAATAAAATATTCAAACACTTATCTATTTTAAAATTTAAAATTTTCCACTCAAATTCTCATAACATAATTTAAAAAAATATTCTTTTTTATTTTCTCAAAATACTTTTTTCTATCAAAAAAATTTCATCAAAAATTTCACATGTTCCAATACAAATTTTTTCAAATAAATTACAATCCAAACATAGCATATCATGCTCCAATGCCACAAGCAATCTTTAACTCTTCAATAATTAACACTTAGGAGAAGTGATTCCACGTCCACAAAATATGAATATGAAGTCCCAGGAACGAGCAATGGCACGACGGTAAAGCCTTCAGGTGCCCATGCAAGAGATTGCAGGTTCGAATCTTACCAGTGACAATTGTCACAAAAATAATATAGGGCATTCACTGTGTAATAGTATAGGTACTTCCCCTCCTTCTTCCCCCACTGTAATAGTGTAGGACTCTAATGAAACAAGTAGTCATTTAAAAAAAAAAAAGAATATGAAGTCCCTACTCCTGTCACTTTGTCTCATGGAAAAAAAAAAGTAATTGGAATACTATATAAGACTGTTTTTATTGCTACAAACATCCAATTTTTACTGTTTTCTTTTTTTCTCTCCACTTTTTGGAGAGCCCATTAACTGTTTAAAATCCCAATCCCAAAAAGCATTTTAAAGGTTGTTAGATTAGGTGAACATGATCGTAAGAGACTTGCGGGTGTATAGACAAAATTTTAAAATATATTTTTATATTTTTTAATATGGTAATTGTGAAATAAAAGATATTTTATAAAATAAAAAAGTAATGTGCACCTCATAACTATAAAAAACTAGCAATATACAACAAGCGAACAAGACCCAAGATTAACTTGCGAAATCACTAGAACTGGCGGAATTTTGGATCGATGGATGAAATGTCGCTACCTTAAAGTTCTACTAGATTGAAAAGATTTAAAGGTGCCACAAACTGGTCAAATTTGATAAGCCCATTGTTCTTTGAAATAACAAAGAGATTAATTCCCTCAAACTTTCAATGACGTAATGTCAAAATTATCAACTTGTCTCTTTTGAGGTGTTGACCAAATGACCTATATTTATAGAGTACAAAAATGTATTAAAAGGTAATAACTAAAATCCTAACCCTAATTTACTTCTAAGGAGGGGCAGTTGGTTTCATTTAATTAATTAAAGGGTAGCATTACAAATAAAAAGGAAATAAAAAACAAAGAAAACCCTCTTCGTCACTGTTCACGCGACTATTCACAGAACTGTTCATAAAAAACTATTCATGCACTATTCACATTATTGTTCACAGGTACTATTTGTTTCTTGAATTATTTGGCCGAATTTACTTCAAGAATTGTGAACAGAAATTCTGCCTTCGAAAAATCCATATAGCATCCTTGAAATTTTGATCTTGAATTTTTTATCTTGAAGCAGTACTGCCCTTTTTAATTATTTTGTCTTGAATTCTTGTTGAAGAAGGTGTTTAGTGCTTCAAGAATCATAGCCAAATTTTGCTTGAAAGAAAGCGTGTGCCTTGTTTAAAAGAATCCAAGTGTGATTAACTTTCCTCATCCCAATTGGATTTAGAATTGACTAGTATTACTTGACTAAAATTTTGCACTTGTTTGGCAGAAATTTATGACTAAAAAATTTCTGCACTTTAGTCAAGCATGGCAAAAATTCTTGACAACAAAATTCTACACTTGTTTGGTTGAAAAGAACTTGGTTGAAATTTGGTTCTTCTTGGCCGAAAATCATTGTTGAAAATTGCTTTACTTGCTTCAAGAATTGTGATATTTTGGCAACTGAAATTCTAGGCTTTTGTGGCTGAAATTTTGATTGAAATTTGGTGCCTCTTGGCCGAAAGTCTTGACTGAAAATTTTGTCCTTGGGCACTAGCTTCACCCGAAATTCTTTTCCCTTTTGGCAATTGTTGTTGATCGAAAAATTCTATACTTTTGTGCCCCTCTTGACCAAAATTTTTACACAAAAAGGGTTGCAAGAATTGTTTTCTAATTTGATTTTACTTGCAAGAATTGATTCCTATTTGTATTTGTCTTTGTTTTAGAGTTACCGTCCTTTAGTAATCTTTCCTATTTGTTTCCTTTTAGATTCCATATTTGTTTTCCTTTTTGATTACATATTTTCTTTTCTTTCAGGTTTCATATTTAGATTTATTTAGTTTTCTATTTTATAGCTTTCCTTATTCAAGTTCACTTGTAGTTGAATTTTTTTAGTTTCCTATTCCTTTTAGTTTCCATATTTGCATCCAATTCCAAGTTGAATTCAGATTTTTGTAGTTTCCTAATTTGTTAACCTTCTGTGAGTCTTTGTTCCTAAATTCATACATTCTTATTTGAGCCATCCTTGGCCAAAAATTCCTAAGGGTTTGATAAAGTATGTTGTTCTAAGCAAAAATTTAGAGAGAGATTGTTTGGGTGAAGGGTGAGACATAAAGATATAACCGAGAGTTTACTCATATACACCCTTGCTACAAATCTTCCCTATTATTGTTTTTCTTTTATTTTTATTAACCTTTTGTAAGAATCCTTTCAAAAGAAAGCATAGCTTCAATTGACCAAAAGGCCCTTAAAGATTGGACAAAACATATGAGCAGTAGTCCAATTTGGCGATCAACTTGAAGCGTTGCAATTGAAGATTCAATCTAATGGCGATAGGATTGAACAATTGGCCAATAGTATAAGATCCATCAATGAGTAATTATCAAGGAAGTCAAAATTTAGAAGAAAAGGTTCTCAAGTTACGATAAAGTGAAAGTCGATAGGACTTCTACTTCTCATAGAGGCCGAAACCATATCGACAAAATTGATAGGAATTTGGGAAACATCAAAATGAAAATTCTAACCTTCCAAGGTACATGAGATCCCGAAGAATACTTGGATTGGGAAAAGAAGGTTGAAAGAATATTTGACTATTACCATTACTCTGAAGAAAAAAAGGTTAAGCTAGCAGCTGCAGCATTCACTGACTATGCAATATTTTGGTAGGATTACCTCAAGAGAAATAAAGAGTGCCCTATCCGCTCTTGAGAAGAGATGAAGACAACTAAGAAAAAGAGATTCGCTCAATCTTCTGAACTGTACAAAAGTTGTAAAGTTTGTAAGAACATTCAAAAATGTCATCAAATATTGTCAAGATATCATTTGCCTTAAATGTCAATGCAAAGATCATATAAGCCCAATGTCTAATAAGCAGTGATGATCACCTTAGATGATGGGGATGTGATTTTTGATAGTAAATCCATCAATTCTATGCCTTATTTGGTGAAATTGTGGTGAAGAAGACAACGTCGTGAGAGAAACAGTTTCTACCTTGAAATCTATGCATTCAATAGTGAATGATGAAGAGTCTTCAAGTGGAGGAGAAGCATTAGTGACCATGTTTTCATCTTAAGGGTGTTGTTGAAGATTCAAGGATAAATCTTTTCAAGGAGAGGAAATGATAGGAATACAGAGCTGTTCAACTACTCGCTAAACATTCGATTTGTCGTGATATATTCACGGGCCTAATGGCGAGTGAGGTCTAAGCGAGTTCAAGAAATCTTAAATGGTTTAATTAAAGCGAGTTCATGCACTATTTATTAATTTATATATTACTCGTATATATGTCCCGTTATTATAAAATTATAAAGTTAAGGTACTCCAACACAAAAATGTTGTTGGTGTTGTTTTCTCTCAACAGTTGCGTCACTCCACAAATTGGCAAACGTACTTTCACTTTTCTTAATTTATTTATTTGATTCAATTAACTATATATATATTGAGAATTTCTCATCTTTTAATCTTTTTGGGAATGAGGAAGTCGTTTTAGTTCAGCCTTTAGACCTTTTCTACAAATTTGTATAAATTCCATATGTTGAAAACAAAAGTTTTTATGGACTTAAATAATTTATCATTAGAGGAAGTAAAGAGTTTCGCTATAAATTCCAATAATTTTTCAAAAAAATCAGAAAAATTTCTACAATAGTACATTTTTTCCTTTTTTCCTTTTTTTGTGTGATTACATATGAAAAGACTGCTCCAAATTTTGACAAAACCATGAAACTCCATTGGAGTTTCTTAGGAATTGTCTTCGGAAAAAGACATCAAAGATTCATAAATACTAATAAATATGGTTGCGACCTAAAAGATTAAGTCGATAAATTTATGCTTAAAGATTTAATTTCGCGTGTCTAACACCACTTATATACGAGTAATATAGATCAACCAAGTCATCTGTACATTCATGACGCAACATTTACCGTGAACTAGCCCATTCCCAAACCTTGAAAATGTTAGAAATTTGGTATGGGAAGAAATTATCCAAAAATCCTATCATAAATACTAACAAGTAAAAATAATCTAACTAGGATTTAAAAATTTAAACTGATAGATTTTAAACCATTTTTATGAAAACATATCATACATTCTTTGTATTCTTATTTTTAGTGTAACAATCTTACATGATTCAACAGATGTATAAAATATTTTCTCTAATTTTATTTATTAGGTGCTCTATGACACTCTTTAAAATTAATGTGAAATTCTAATTTCCTACTAATAAACCTTAAGAGAGTTTACCACAAAGTTTAACAATTCAAACTTTTCTAACCTATTTTCCATCCCTTCATAATCAAGGAATAAATCTCGTTCATGAATGATCACTCATAATTACAACTAATGGATTTTTTAGTCTTGTATCAAACTCAATCACAACTGCACATTAGAAATAAATCTATTCCTATATAGGTATATTGAATTCGAAATAAATAGAAAATATAGAAAATTAGAAGTTGCAGTTTTTCATTTGACAATTAAGTCCATGCAATTTTTCATATCGTAATTTAGGTCATTTAATATTCGAATAAAATTAAATACATATTCTAAATGAAAGCATTTGTAGGGTAAGGCTCATCATTTGCATCCAAACTTAGTAAATTCTTTTTAGGAGAGAGAGTATTATATAATTTATTATAGTTTAAATTATTTAAAAATTTTATATAGTTTGGAAAGTGAAATAGAAGTAGTGAAAATAATACTACGAACATATTTGAAACATAGGCGAAAATACAATTAAAAAAAGTTTGGTTCATTGTAAAAGGTGGTAAGGATCTATATTTTTATTAATAAAATAGAATATATGGTAAAAAAAATGTACTATCGAAAATAATTTAAACTTATATACAAACATAATAATTAATATAAATATTTAATTATTAAAATTTTAAACCTATTACACTTAATAGTAGCTTCAATATATTTTTCTTGTAATAAAAACCTCACTACTTCAATTAGCACTATTATAAGATTCACTTTAGTTTTAAATAAATTTAACGATAGATTTATATTGTTTAAAAAACAATGTAAAAATGCTTAAAATAAATATTAATTATATATTTGAAAAAAAAATCAAATTCTCTTTAAAAATTTAAAAATTAATATTCATTTCACTTCCTAAGAAGAATAATCGCATTTAGAGGATTTCATTAAAAGAGCTGTAAAACATCTTGACAATATCAAAAGCTTGTAATGCATGTCATGTCTCGAGTAATAATATTTTTAGTGATTTTTCATAGTGATCGGTGTGACAAATATGGAAAGATAAAATCATCATTTGATTATTTTGTATTTTTTAAAGAGTATGATAATTGAATTTTGTCTTTTTATACTTGCCATTAGTCACTATAAAAAGTCACTATGAAAAGTCATTTAAAAATTTACTAAAAATATCATTACTCATCATGTTCCCCTTTTCTATTCGTATGAAAATTAGAATTTGTTGAGGGTTGTACTACAATTATTTGATACAACCTCAATTTATTTCGCATGCAACTATTCAATACTGGAATTAATTTTTCCGTATTTTCTTGGATTTTTTTTTTCTGGTACAAAGCAACGATTTGCAGGGTACTTTGGGCAGTTTTCATTTCATTACGGGATATTCCAATCAAAATTTGCGGTCATCTTAATGTTGCTTTTGTGTAATTAACTCCATTATTAAAAAGCCCATAGTTTGTGAGAAGGCCAGCAGTTTTGATTTTCATTTTCATCTCCCATACACTTTTCAATGTATAAAATGTTATTTGTTTAGTATTTTTTGAAAACATCTTTTGAAATAAATTTAAAAATGTATTTTGTCTACTAAAAATGAAATCTCAAAAACACTCTCATTGTCTCACATAATATTTCATCTCAAAACGTGTTCCAATAGCACTTTAATTAAAAATATGTTTTAATTTTTACAATTCGTACAATATTTTAGTTCACAATACATTTTTCAATTTGTAATTTATATAGTATTTTCTTTTAAAATTCATTTTAAATTATCAATCCAAACAATATTTAGTATAATATTTCATAATACATTTTAAACATATTTTGAAGCATACCCACGCAAAAATCTCACTTTTTGGAGAGTAATTCCTATAGAAGATGGGCTGAAGAGGTGGGGTATGAGGTTGATGAGATTTGTAAACTCTGTCTTGCCAAAATTTTTTTTAAAGCCTTTACCTTTTATGCATAGATTTGTCTCTTCTCTTTGGAGATTATAGTTTGGGTGGAAACTTTTGTCTTCGTTGGATTTAAAATGCTATATTGGAAAAATGACGTACTAAGAATTGAATGGATTGATCAGGTTAATTAACGTATAATTTTTTTGTGCTAAAAAATAGGGAATTTCAGCTTGAAACCAATATTGACTGGATTGGTTTAGCGAATGAGCAAGAATGCAAGAAAAGAGAGAAGCGTTGGAAGGAATATCAAGATCAAACAATTGTTTCATTGGTGCCGTTGGATGAGGACTATCAGCTAGAACTAATACTCTTCCCTCATGGTCAATGCGACAAACAATTGTTAATGATGCCATTCCTTTTCTTCCTTTCACACTGACTAACCAAACTAATGTTTGAAAAAACTGTGGAATTTTTACAGAATTCAAAAGGCAGAAAAGGAAATTCACTACAAGAAAAGGCTTAATTTCCGACGGACATCCGTCGGAAAAAGCGAATCAAGTCGACAAAATCTCCGGCGGACGTCCGTCGGAAAAATATTTCCGTGAAATCCGGGAACATATTAGCGCCATAGCGCCAATATATTCCAACGGATGATCCGTCGGAAAAGTTTTAAAAAAATTTATTTTTCAAACTTTTCCGACGGAGTATCCGTCGGAATATTTAACAAAATAATATAAAAAAGAAAATTATATTTCTGACGGAAAACCGTCGGAAGTTCTTGCCAAAAATTAAAAACTTTAAAATTTCGATGGACAAAGTCGGAAATTTAAGAAAAATAAAAAATGTTTAAATTTCCTACGGATTACCGTGGAAATATTCAAAATAAAAATTTAAAAATTTTCGACGGATAATCCGTGAATTTCTTCGAAAAGTAAAAATTACTTTTTCAAACGGCTATCCATGGAAATGTGACAGTACATAAAAAAACCCCCTTTCCCCTCCCTCCCGCGCCCCTCCCGCAAATTTTCTTACCTCTTTCCCCTCTTTCTTCTTTCCTGCCCCTCCCGCCTCCCCTTTTTCCCCCAAATTTTCGGCAATTTTGGCGATTGTTCAGTCCTTCTATCGCCGCCACTGGTCCTGAAAGGAAAGAGGCTGCTGAGAGTACCCTCACCGCTTACAAGGCTGCTCAGGTTTGTCCAACTTTATGTTTTATTTAAATTTGAATGCTTTTAGGGAAATTAGTGGGAAAGTTCTGATTTTTGGCATTACTTGTCATTTTTTTCACTAAATCTGTGCATTAGATGGCAAGGGTAAAAATGGGTCAGATTATTTTGGATTCATTGTCCATTGGATTGTTGTCATTTTACTGTTTCGCTTGTTTTAGATCATTGAATGTGTTTGGATTTTTGTACAATGAGGGATTGTTTTCTGGTTTGGGGGATTTTCTTGATTTTTATCACGGGCTGAGGTCTTTTAAGTTAGTTCCCAATAAAAATGTATTTTCTTTGATTCTTCGTTCTTGTGCTGGTTTTGGTGCGGCCCGATTGGGAAAAGCTTTTCATTGCCAAATGTTTATGTTGGGATTTGAGTACGATGTGATTTTGCAAACTGGGTTACTAGATTTTTACGCGAAGGTTGGGGATTTAGTGTCGGCAAAGCAAGTGTTTGCAGAAATGCCTACAAGAGATATTGTGGCAAACAATGCTATGATTGCAACTTTTAGTAAGAATGGATGTGTTCAGGACGCTAAGGAATTGTTTGATGTTATGCCAGAGAAAAATTCTTGTTCTTGGAACTCCATGATTACTTGTTACTATAAGGTGGGTGATGTGTCATCTGCTCAGTTACTCTTTGATCAGAGCCCTAGCAAAGATGTGATTTCATGGAATGCGATGATTGATGGATATTGTAAAGCCGGGCAACTCAAGAAGGCGGAGGAGTTGTTTCTGCAGATGGGGGCAGCTAAGAATGCCATAACGTGGAATACAATGATCACGGGATATGTTCACTCTCTAGAATATAGGAGAGCCCTTGATCTATTTCAAAAGATGCAGGCTGAAAATGTGATGCCCACGGAGGTAACTATGATTAGTTTGCTAGCTGCATGTGAAATAGAATTTATTTTTTGTTAAATTTCCGGCAATTTCCGTCGAAATTATTTATTTCTTTTAAAATTTATTTAATTTCGATGGATATCCGTCGGAAAATATATATATATATTTTTTAATTTCTTCTCATAATTTAAATGACAATCCGTCGGAAAAATATAATTTTTATTATCATTGTCGTCGTCGTCAAATCGGAAATCGATTCGATTTCAGCGGTTGGCGCCGGGAAAAGTTTTTGCGACGAGCGTTATTAGGCGGATTGTTTAAACGGATTTCCGGAAATCTCAAATTTTCGATGGAAAGGTAGATTTGCTATCGGAAATTTTCTCGGAAAAATCCAATTTTCTTGTAGTGATTTTGGATGAACTTCTACTTGGACTTTTGGTTCGATCGGACAAATTAACTTCTCCCCATATATTTTATCTATATCAAATAGTATTAAATAATGCGCCGATTAAGCGGGTTAAGTATTGACAAATTATGACGTGAAACATTGCTCCTACAATCAATCGCTGTACAAACACTATTGATTTTTGGCCCTTGATTATGTGTATCGTGCACATTTTATGAATATTCATTGAATGAATTAGGCTGAACATTCTTACCTCATATTTTATGAATATCATATAATATTCTCTCCCATTTTCCATACTTTTCCTTTTGGACAATTAGATATTACTAGACTTGTTCCTTTATTAGATACACCATGCAAACTCGCTAATCACTAATGACCCAACAGCTCAGTTTACCAATCTTGGACTCTAATATCATATGTTAGCAATTTACTATAGGAGAGGTGTATGTATACTTGTTAACGACTAATCTTAGAATGTAATATCTCATTTTAGAAATTTACCATGTGTAGAAAACATATAAAGGCCACATTTTAAAAATTTCTTGTAGGAAGAAAACACATAAAAAGCACACAATGATTAGCCCGAAAGCACAAGTTACTAACTTTGAACTTTAATACCATATGTTAGAAATTTGCTATGAGAAAAAGAAAAAATGTATAAGGAACCCATAATAATCAATAATAAGTAAGTTAAAATTCAATTTGAATATGAAAAGATAAGCGGATAGATTTAAAACACATTTTACGTATTACTTCTTTATACTTTTTTCTTTTAAACCGATGTGGAATCATCATGAACCTCAACATTTTGTAAACTTTTAGTATTAATTTATTTAATGGTAATGTAAGTCTATCTTAATAATTTGAATAGATCAATTCCAAAGCATTTAGGCAACTAGCTAAAATTCTGAGTTAGGAATTGTAAAGTAATGAGTAAAGTACAATCCCAACAACTTTTGATGGCTCGAGATGCTCTGAATTTCTGTCAGTTGATTTTGGTGGCGCAAAGATTTCTGTACAAAACTATATTATATCTTAACATTTAGAATCTTGATATAGCCTTAATTTGCTGAGCAGGAGGTTTTGGTTAAGCACGTACACTTTGACCATTTAAACAAGATCCAGTGGCAGATAATACACTCATGTTTGGCTTCAACTTGGAGAAGTCATACTTGGTATTGATTTATTTATATTATTTACTCACTCTATTCTTACACCAAAGCAACCCAGAAAATTGGTAATAGAGATTAATCACCTCTTCTTAAACTAGGAGGTCATACACTTCGGGTAGGACAAAGCAATTTAGACCACAAATCTAATTAAAAATATTTAATACCTCTACAAAGTAGGAGGACAGGAATACCACATAAATATTATGAATTGTGTGAACCCATTGCCAAAATTATGGCACATCAAGAAACAAAAAAAAGAAAAAAAAGAATAAAAATAGACCATAACATGCATTATGCATCAATGCTGAAGAAATATTGGAAGAAATGGAAAATATAACATACATTGTTAATACTGTAGTTAATTCATGATAAGGACTTTACATTCATTCTGAAAATTCCAAATTCATATATTCCTTGCATTCATTTTGAAAATTCCAGCAAAGCCACTTGGTTGCTGCTGTCGTCCTAGTCCATGGTTCATTTCTGAGTCTTTTCCCAAACTAAGTTGGGAAAAAAAGGAAAAATGGGGAGGATGACTTTGTTCCCAATTTGTGATTGTCGCATTGGCAAATATGACTTTGGCAGACCAGGGCCAACGTCAGGTCTGCCATAGTCGCATTGGCATGAATAATTTTCAATTGTAATTACTATTTTATTGGATTTGGGGCAAAATTGAACAAAAAAAAATTGGAAAACTACTTAAATGTGTCTCTAATTTTTTATTTTTATTATTTTATACAAAATCACCTATTCTATTTATTTTAGATATCAAGAAAGCTTAGTATGAGGACTAATGAAACTATAAAATGGAATTCCTTTAAATTTGTCTCTAAACTTCTATTTTTATTATTTTGCACAAAATCACCTATTCTATTTATTGAGATATCAACCAAGTTTAGTATGAAGAATAATGAAACTAAAACAAATAGAATTCCCTTAAATGTGTCTATTTTTCTATATTTATTATTTTGCACAAAATCACCTATTCTATTTATTCGAGATATCAAGAAAGCTCAATATGAGGACCAATGAAACGGAAAAATCGAATTCCTTAAATTTGTCTCTAAACTTTTATTTTTATTATTTTGCACAAAATTACCTATTCTATTTATTCGAGATATCAACAAAGCTTAGTATGAAGACTAATGAAACTAAAACAAATGTAATTCCCTTAAAAGTGTATCTAATTTTCTATTTTTATTATTTTGCACAAAATCACCTATTCTATTTATTCGAGATATCAAAAAAACTTAGTATGAAGACTAATGAAACTAAAACAAATGTAATTCCCTTAAATGTGTCTCTAAACTTCTATTTTTATTATTTTGCACAAAATCACCTATTCTATTTATTCGAGATATCAACAAAGTTTAATATGAAGAATAATGAAACTAAAACAAATAAAAATTTCTTAAATGTGTCTCTAAACTCATATTTTTATTATTTTGCACAAACTCACTTATTATATTTATTCGAGATATGAAGAAAGCTTATTATGAAGATTAATGAAACACACACACAAAAAAAAAAGAGGAAAATTACTTAAATGTGTATCTGAACTTATATTTTTTATGAATATTAATGAAACAAATTAAAAATATAGGAAAATTACTTAAATGTGTCTGTAAACTTCTATTTTGATTAGTTTGCACAAAATCACCTAATGAACTTATAACTCGGTAATTTCGTTTTATATTCTCTCTACTATATTTTTTTGTCCTAAATGTCGATATCGTAACTTATTCTTACATATTTTACAGGGGAATGGAAAGCCTAAATAGACTATATGAAAGGTTAATGACCGTCATATCAAATTTATTTAGACTTTTATATTGGTTTGGCATTCAATCCTGGACAAAGAGACTTAAATGGTTCTTCGGACCACCTAAATAAACTGTAGTCCAAAGAACAGTCAACATTCTTTGGTGTTAATAAATAGTTCTTTGGATCGAATTATGCTATCATTTCTGAATCACATATCGTATTTAATGACGTGGATAAATGTATAAATGATCGAATTATGTGAAGTGAACTATAGATTAGTATTACACAACTTTCCAAATTTATGTCCTCAAAGTTTTACACAAATTTCCATTCATCTATGTCCTCTAAGTTTTTCATGCATACCACAAATAGTGGGTCTAATAGTTCTCCTAGATCTATGCAAATCTACAATATGCTCTTCTTGGGTCAGAGTCGGATGTACTTGTTCACGTATATCTATGTATTCATCTACGTTATCGTCATCATCATCGTCCTCCTGACCACCCTTCTCATTCATTGGTTCGTCAGACATGTGTATTGGAGTGTGTATCTCTGAAGAGTGGAAGACTCTAGAGGATGGTTGATCAATCGTATCAAAGACAGTCGATAAAGGAAATACATGTGGAGTGGGCTGTGTAGATGTACTAAGTCGTAAATCCGATTGTGAAACCACCTACTGGATCGTATATCACCTTGATAGAGTCGAGGTCCTCTACCACCTTATCTATGGCCTTGAGCATTCCTACGTTTGTTTAGCAATGCCGCATGATCCATAACGTTCGCATGTCTCGATTCCCGATCTGTGAGCTTATCTCTAATCTTGAGATCACTATCGAGTCCATTTCCTCTCTGTTATACTATCATGATCATTTGCTTGGGGCTCGGCCAATGGATTAGACAGATGAAACCCATCGTCGAAATCATTACTTGTGATATCACCCCTTTCAATGACCTCTGGGTCTTGATAAGTGAGTTATAATTGGCACAATAGACCCGTAAATAGATGTACTAGGAGATGTGGGAGAACGATTTGGATTCGCATAAGGAGATGATGAAGAAGGCCCAGCCATGTTAAGATTTAATTTACCTACTAAATTCTTTGAGAATCCAAACACAAGAAATTAGTCTTTGTAAATCCAAATTACATGGAGTTAGATTACTAGGATTAAAGACCTTACACTACATTTCCTTTTCGCAAACTAGCTTGAGAAGTTTTCCATTTTTCCAATTAAGTTTAGGTTATTATTGTCCAATTTGTATATTTTTATGAGTTAAGTGATTAATTTACATCATTTTAAGTATGGGTAATGCAAAAATTATTTTTGTCAAATGTGAGCGACAACAAATATAATTTTCCCATAACAATATATAACAATAATACTAGTTTTTATGCGCAATTTTCTTTGGTCAATTTCTTGTACTCATTGGCTTTATTGATGAATCATATGAAGATCATTATTAATTATTTTCCTGGCAGGAAAAAAGTTTTCAATCTTTTTAACTGGCAAGTCAGCGAAGCATAATTTTTTTTAAAGTCAGTAATAGGAGTTTGATGTGTTGTGATAGATTAGTCAAAGTTGTACGCGATGGAGACCTTCCTCGTAGTTGTTAGGCCTGATTTATCAACTTTAATCAAAAGGGTTAATTTCATCTTTAAAAGGTATACACATTTTCTAATGTTTCTTCATATTTAATTAAAATAAATTATTGAAATTACTTTTTAAGTCGTTCTATGCAACAAGAACTTTGCAAAACCTAAACTTATGATGTCTAAAGCTATATATTCTCATTCATAATTTTTGATTGTCAAAAATATATACACACACACATATATATATATATATATATATATATGTTGGAATCGAAAATACTACTATATATACCAGGGAATTATTTACAAGAGAGAACATATATACAAAGGAAACAAGAGTATATATTCTGAATCCATTTTATTGCAATGAGAATTCAATAGAATTAATTTAAGCCTATATCTAAATTAATTGAAAGCAATGATAATTGTTGAATTTTCTCACACCTGATTTTGTTTTTTCATTAAGATCAACACACATTTCTTTTTGGGTGGTCTGTAGGCCGGGTTTGTTCTCGTTTGTCACCTGCCAATTGTGAAAATGCTGCAAACATAAAAACCCAAACCTAATCCACGAATTAACAAATGCAGAGTAGTTGAGAAAAACCCACCTAGCTATGGTTTGATGTTTACATGAAATGTTTTTAATTTTGAGAGAATGCAAATTGGAATTCTAAATCCATACAAATAATAAATTTTTGAGAGAAGGAAGTGACTCGTTGCATTATTTATCCTTGAAATCAATTGTTTTTCCATGGTTGAATTTGAATAATGAACATTACATTCATGATTAGTACTGTTTACAAGAAACTATCCAAGAATGAACTGGTTATTGGAGCAGTCATGAATAACACAACAATTTCATTTGTAACAACAAATTCGTGAAAAGAAATTTTTAAAAATGAAAATTATGAGGGCATGAATTTTGAATAAATAACAAATTATTATCGAAAGAATATTCTATTTGGAATCATATTCGGTGGCGCAAAAATGTTAATACGAATGTATATGATCTTTTTGTTTCTTTTCTATTGGGATTTGGTAATGAATTTCAAGACTTGCTTCTTCAACAATAATTTAACATTCAAAAGCTTAACATCGTTAAATTTTTAAATATTGAAAACTAAATTTGTTAAAATTTTTATATAAATATGGGTCTCATGGTTAAAATTTTAATTTTTTAAGACAGTTGTTCTTAAATTGTTACAAATTAAAATTAAGAAAACTAAATTTGTCGATTTAAAAATTTTAAAAACTAAAATGATTGGACCCATATACATTGAGGATTAAAATGCACGAGAACTCTTTATAATGCATGTAATGTATTTATTTTGGGGGCAAGTACAAGGTAAAAAGGACAATATCTTTTTAATTTGCATATATTTCAAATTAATTAAAGTTGTGTGATTTGGACTATTAATCCTCATGGATTAAGTTATCAACTTTAATTTAAAAAAAAGGTTAATTTCATTTGGCAGAAGGAATTTACATTTTCCACCTTGTCATTCATCTTAAATATTTTTTAAAGTAATGCTATGCAAGAAGAACTTTGTAAAACTTAAACCTGTAATGTTGAAAACTAGATATTCTCACTTATTCTCGTGTGTAAAACTTAAACTAGATTTTCCTATAGCAATGGAATTTATCTCAGAAAGAACAAATGGTCAAAAAAATAAATGGCACTGAAATGTTATTTCACTTGCTGTTAAAAAAAATGATAATTCTTCTTTAATTGCCCTCCCACCTTATTTTCTCTTTTTTTTTTGTTTTGTCAAACCATAACCAATATATCCTTAATCTATCCTGCATTATAACAAGGATTTAATAGAATTAGTTATTAAAGAAAATCTACCTGTAAGTCTGTTGGATTTACTACAAACCAAATCAACGAGCATCCATTGTTAGGTGACTAGTAAGGCTGGCTATAAGGCACTGAAAAAAATTTAGGTAGCAGAAAAACAATTAATAAAATATTACAACAAATATTTTAAATGAATGCTGCAAAATAAGTAAGTATAAAGTTAAGCATATGAGCATCATAAATGAAAATGATAGAATGCTGAATCATATGTGCACCAAAACTAATCAATGAACCAACTAATGTAATCAAGGAATTAACAAATGCAAGTAGTTCCGAAAATGTCGTTTACAATGAACCCCACCTACCGTTTGATGTTTATCTAAGTTTTCAATTTTAGAGAACGTTAATGTGAATCTTAAATTCATATAAATAATAAAATTCTTAACTTATATCCGATAGAGGGAAGATGATGACTTGTTGAATTAAATGCTCTTGAATTCGATTGTTTTCCTTTGTTGAATTTGAATGATGAACATTACGTTAATAATAGTGTTATTATTAGAAGTGTTAAACAAAACATGTAATAACAAGTGTCGTAGCCTAAGACTATATTACACCATGTGAAAAGATTCGCCAAAGTTTTTCTTTATAGTACACCCAAAAAGGAGAACCTCTGCTTTTGTTAAGAACTAGCAGGCAATAATCAGTGCCCATTGTATTGTGTAGAATATACATAATTTGAAAATACAATTATGATATTTTTGAAAAAATAAATCCATAGCGTAATCAAAAAACAAAGAAATGTTTAAAACTTAAAAAAAGAAATATATAATAAGAGTTAATTAATGTAAAAGTAAAATGCAAAAAATGTATTCTAATTTGTTCTATATTTAAATTATATAGTGCTAGGGTAGAAAGCACTGTATTAAAGGATTGAATCAACATCAATTGAAATGTAATCAAACCAAGCCTTATCATGTTAGTATCGCTTAGCTCACTTGATGGCAGCCCTTTATAAGAATTATGCTTCAAACAAGCTTCATCTCATAAATACAAAACTACACCCCAAAACAAAAAATGTAATCCAGGAAGAAGCCCATTATATGTAGAGTGGACATGAGACAGATGCATAAAAGCTAGGCAAAGTAGCAAAAAGAAAGGGAATAAAAGCAATCTCCAATGATTGGTGGCAATGAGATATTCCCGACGATATAGACGTTTCGGGTTGATATTCTTCCTCAGCACTGTTCGCTCTTGAATTCTACCCCAATATGGAAGAGTCTTCAGATCAAGGTAGAAATGACCAATTTCATCAGCGCAATTGTTCAAGATGACTTGAGCAACAACTAAAAAGGTCCCCATATATTCTTTCCTGGATAACATGAATAATTCGATTAACAGTGGAACTTGATGAGCAAAAAAATGAACAAAGTTAGTTACTTCGGCCAAATGAGCCAAGAAAGCCATGGCTTGAATTGTTTTCCAAGGCCCATTTCATCAGCAAGAATATCATTTAAACACATCAAATACAAGCTACACATCATGCACCTGAATTCGAAAACCGAATTCGAAATTCAATTTTGGTTCAACCCGACTCGAAAACCAAAAAATCAAATTCGATTTAGTTTTTTTCTAGTTCGAATTTTCAAATTCTGTCGGATATTCGAGTTAATTCAAAATTTGTACATCTCTAAATACGGCTGGTGGGAGTAGTTATCATTCTCCTTTCTTTTTGTTTACACAAGACTGAGCCTTGTTCAGTTATTTGTAAAGTTTACGAATATATATTAATGAAATTAATTTTCTTTTAATTTATACGGCTTAAGGTCCTGACATTCTCCACCCTGATCCATCTTGAATGTCATGTACATTTGAGTCTTTTAAAAAATATATTTGAGATTAATTTTTAAGAAGAATAGCCATAGTTACAATTGAAATTATAATAATTTTTTTTACTAATTGATGTGGTGTTTATATGACTTTTGATAAATTCATACTCAAAATAAATTTTACTTAATGACTTTTGGTATGTGAACGCACATAATTCAAATTATTATTATTATTATTATTGATATCGGTATTCTTTAAAAAAATAGTTAGTAAAATTAATATATAATACTTAGCCACTTGCCTCATTCCAATTAGTTTAAATTGAAAAGTACATGAATTTAAATTGCTTAAAATTATTTTTAAAAGAATCCAAAAATCTACTAATTTACCTTTGTTAATGTCACATGCTCTTCTACTAAATTTGAACGTATGGTTGTATACAACCCTATTATTTATTCTTACTTTTTTTTGACCTAATAAATATCTTATTTAAAAATCACATCAGAAGGTTTAAGAAGAAAAATTTAGAAAGATTTCATGAATTAATATAGTCTTAAGTAAGATTAATGCCATTTAGTTGCATTCAATCTTAGTTTTTCCCCTATGTTTTAATTCTAAACATTTGAGTCAACAAACGTTTAAGTGAGATATATAATTACCAACATAACAACCATAACTACTCCTTTATTTCATTATATGAAATCAACTGTATGAATCATATTTTGCCATCGTATTTTATCTTGCCATTATTCTTGTAATTGCTTATTGCAATGTAAGTTTTATTAATGATTTGATTTGAAATGCAAATATAGATGAATAAATAAATAAAAACTTAAGACATGATAATAAGTTTATTTAATTTGAAAAATTACCATTGGTTTTGTTGGGTTTTGGTTCCCAACTTATGTGAAAATATAAATACATATAAATTATTTATTTTGTAAAATGTTAAATATATTAGTAGTATATAGCTAATGTCCTATTGTTAATAGATTTACAAATTCAAGAAATTAAGAACGATTATAACTTATAATATATATTATATATTTATATAAGATAATCTAAATAAAGTTAGTAATACACAAGACACCACAGCCATAAGAGTCAATATTTATAACTTATTATTCAAAATTTCTTATTAGGGTCATTTTGGTTTTTAGTTAGAATTGGAATTGCTTTAGAATTAAATATATTTTTATAAAATTTAGTTTGAATTTTATAGAAAATTTCAATAGTTTGAAAATATTATAAAATAAACATTATAAATGAGTTGAAATAAGGAGAAAAATTATAAAATTCAACTAAACACAATAAAAATTATCTAATTCTAAAACAATTTCAATTTTAATGAGGAGCCAAACACACCCTTAGTGTCCTTGTGTATTAGTACAAAATAATTAAAATTTAATAGTTCTCACTTCAAGTTTTATTAGCAGGTGAATATAAATGAATATGACTATTTAGTATTTACAGAGAATATAGAAAAGAAAACATAACACCAATTATAATTGAAAAATAGTTTATTGTATTTATTAGGTGATGTGAATATTAAACCTTATGAAAAGAATAAAATTAGGCGAAATTTTTTAATATGTAACTGTAAATTTGTAAATTTTTAGAGTTAAATTATCACAAAAGTTAGATGATGATAAAATTATAGTAAGTGTTATATTGGAGTTTCAATTGGCGTGAACAAATATTTGTTGGGATGTAATTGAAAGTAATTCTACTTTCCTAGATGAAAGTACAATAATAAGGGAATTATTGTGTAACAATGTCAATTGACAAGAAATTGTACTGTATACAATATTTAATGAAAATATTAAAAATCTTGTAAACTGTGCGACACTTGTTATAATTGGCGAATGTGCCATTTGCATTATTATATTACGAATTTGGATACGCAAATTCATGATGAAAATTAATAATGCCCGATTTTCAATGCTGTGAATTATTTAAATGAAATTTAGCAAGCAAAGAAATTATATGTATCAATATATTTATACTATTTGAGATATATTTTGCAAAATTCACTTTTAGTTGTCAGGTTATGTATTCAGTGCATGGTTCCGATTATATAAATATTTTTTCAAATTTGTAATGAGTATTCTTCTTTAATTCAAATTGTTAATGAATAAAAATTTTAACAAATTGCATCCGTCTCTTAGAGAAATGGTGAAACTATCAAATAAAATTCTCTAGTTTGGAAAATTATTTGCATCATATACTTTTATCTATATACATATACAAACATATATATATATATATATATATATATATATATATATATATATATATATATATATATATATATATATATTTAAGAAAAATACAACGAAGTTCACAAGCAGATGTGACAAGCTGGAATTGATGAACTTAGTTAACGTAAATACGTAACGATATCAATGGTTCTCTTCTTATTGGAACTATGACCCTCCTTGACATGCATGAAAACCTGCAGATTGCTAAATGAAGAAGAGTTCTAGACTTGTTTGGCAAGTAATACTGTTTTCAGGTAGAACGAACTTCTAAGGATGACAGAATAAATTTATAATTCCTAAACAAGAACTCATGAATTACTACCTATTTCTGAAGCTTTATGTATATTGCATAATCGCTTTCTCCTTCATTGTCAATTACTCGCTTGAGAGCGACAAGCATAGATAATCTATATATCACCCAATGATATAGTTAAAGTGCTTCAGTACGATGAAATGTGATATGTCCTTTATAGGATAAATGGGGAGAGTAAACTGAAATAGATAATCACTCACAAATTAGATTAGAAATCATCAGCTATCAAATTTAAAGTTGAGAATATGGGCAATCTTTGGCCACTCTAAGCGACTTCCTTTTGTGCACCTCTCTATTGGAAGAGGATATTGGATAAATTCACTTTGAAATGTTTACTGAGGGTAACTAATCGACATTGTGACAACTCATTACTTACAAATTTTGAAGGCATTGTAAGCAACACAGGCGCTCTGAAATAGCCACCTGAATGCTACTATCTACTGAAACATCATATATTTACACATGCTTTCTTGCTCTGGTGCATAATTGAATGCTCAGCACATTGAACCAATGATTGGATCATAATTAAAGATTTGCTGATCCTTGATTGTGTGCATTCACCATGTAAGTTAGATCGATTATCATCGGAATGTACTTAAGTAACGAACAGAAAATAGCTTCAACCATTCCTAGAAAGAAGAAATGTTTCATAACATCAGTATTGACAACAAGAATGTAGCTCAAATAGACTTCAGCCATAAATGTACCACAGCAAGAATAATGTTCAAATAGTCTTTAACCATATATATGCCACAGCAAGATTTTGCATGCATCCTAATTGTAACTAACAAAAAATTGACATAGCCATGAGTAGAAAGAAAGGGAAATGAGGCATCATGATAAAGCTCAAGAAGAGTAAGTTCACCAGCAGTAAATATGGCACAACCATCCATGAGGGAGAATTTTCAATTTTAGAAACTTCACAGCTGAAAAATCATGCTCACACTAATATAATAAAATCTTTTTATATTCTGGAATGAACTTCACAAATATCAATTTGAACGCTAGCCTTCTGCTTACATGAGAGACACAACTTCAGATGATTATCAAACTTACACAAATTGATGAACAGTTAAACTTGCATTAATTATCAGTGCTTTGAGAGTAATATTTTATGACTGAAGCAATTCAGATTCTATTTCGATCCTTCTAACCCAAATTATTGAGGAACTCTGCAAAAACAACATGGGGGTAATATATAATAGTTTTTTCTATTAAAAATAAAAAGATAAAATTCATTTACATTCCAGTAGTATAGCATAATTGTCGCTAATAACAAGAAAAGAAGAAAATTCGTTAACATTTCTGATAAGACTTCTCATGATGAATGACAAACTTGTAGTATCAAGCATTTAACAATGACATTTTTTAAGTTATGTCAAACGAAGAAATAATTCAGTTATAAATAAGCATTATAGTCTTGCTGTACTCATTTGTCTTTCTAAATTAAGATAAGCAAAACGTATTCCATGCAAATGAGTTCAAAGGATCACAAATCAACTTTTTCATTCCCACAAATAATCCTAGAACTCCCAGATCTTCACAATCACAGAGGAAGGAAGCTTCTGAAGACATGAATAAATGGTGGGACTAAATAGGAGAAGAAAGTAACTCACAAAGTAGACTAGAGTGAACATTAGTATCGTCCCAAGTAGGAAGCAGAGCCAATTTAGGGACACTCACGAGCCACGACCTCTAGAGCACCCCGCTTTAGAAAAGGAAAATTGAATATTGTCACTTCTTCTAAATTGGTAAGGCGTTGAAATTCTTTCAGTATGCAACCGCTTGAGGTTCTTGCAGCCAATAATTATCGATTTTGAAGACATTCCACGTTGCCTATTTGCCTCGAAGAGCCTCCAACCAAAGAAATTTCTGAATTTAAATCACTCAAGATAGTTAGATACCAATTTGCTCAGGGAGGAGAAACAAAATGTTGAACATAAGAGATAGAAAAATAATAGGCAAAATGTATTTTTTGCCATCCATACAATTTAAGGGACATTAGAAAGACAAAATATTAGATATTATCAGCCTCCTCTGTAGCACTATTAGCAGTGCAAATGGTTAGATGTTGTAAACACTTAGGCAATTAGCTAGGATTGGAATCAATCTCCAAAGACTGAATTGACTCCAAAACATTGAGACCACAAAATGGTGCTATCAACTTGTAGCGTCCTTGGATTTTTTCCCCCATGTGGAAATATAATTTGTTTATTTCATTATAAATCAATGTACAATTTACCAAGTGGTGAACTGACCAATAATTCCTTAGATTCCAATTGTAGCCACAAGAAAGAAATAATACCTTTCTGCTACTCCTATGAGATTAGTAGCGAAACATGCTAATCTAAATGTAACCTTTCCCTTTTTGTTTTTCAACCATTGCCTTCAAGGCAAATGTAATAGAATGCTATTTCACAGTTCTCAAAGAATGATGCCTTTGGTTATATAAGATATCTACAAGTATTCCAAAGACGTTAAGGATAATACCAATCACCTTGGTAGAACTTGCATATACCATGAACTCATTCCAGCTTTCCTGCTTTGTTTTCATGATAGGCACCCTTGTCACCATTGCTTCCTCTTCGTCTCATCGCCCATGGCTAGCTTTAGAATCACCCAACACTCGTCATCTTCCCATTTTGCTCCATTGCAATGATACCTTCAGTTCTTTTAGCCTTCTTTGGTTTTTCAATTTGCAACATAAAGTTGGAATTTTGCTGGTCGAAAGCAAGATATTAAATTGAGATATATCGTTAGCTATAAAATACCAAAACAAGATTATGTGTGCACCATAATTGTGACTGAAGAGAAATTTAGAGAGTGGAAAGAAAAGGGAAACAAGGAAATATGATAAGGCTCAAAAAATCATCAAATTTTGTATACAGAATAAAACACAAGACACCAAAGGAAGAATTTTCAATTTTTACTAGTCTTGCGGCTAAAAGAAAATGATTCTATCCTAATGTCGATATCATAAACTGTGTTTGTGAGAGGTCATGAACATCAAAAAATTCAAACTTCAACAAATTGATAAGCAGATATACTTGTATCAACTATTAGGAGTTTGAGAGTAACATATGTATAATTGAAGTATGATCACTCAAGTGATGAATGAAAAACATAAATAATTTTTTAAGTTTAGTGAAACTAAGAAATAATTGAGTATGAAGAACAGTTGTGGTGTTGTTATACTTATTTGGTTTGCCAAAACAAGATTGGAAAAACCGTATCCCTGCCAAGAAGTTTAAAAGATCACAATTAACTTTTTTTAATTATTATTTAATTAAAAATCCTAGAAGATCTGCATATAAACAAACAATCGTAATGAAAAAGAGTGGCCTTTGAAGGCATGGAATGAATAGCTTAAATAAATTAGGAATATAGAGAGTAACTCACTAAGTGTATTAGTAAAATTCCAAATTAGGAATATAGGCAATCTTGGGCCACTCTGAACCACTTCTTCGGTGGAACTCTCTTTAGGAAAATTTTTAAACTTGTCTATCGTTAAGGTTTTGAAATGTTTCTGGTAACTACTTGAGGTTGTGGCAACTTAGAACTATCAAATTTTGAAGACATTGTAATAAGTTACCCTGCCACTCCAGAAGATAAATATCTGCTAACGAGTCAGCCGCTAAACGAAGGGACATAACACCGGACAAAAAAAAAACATATAGAACAGGTAGTCTCTATTACATACAATATATCAAGTTCAAGCATTAAAAGTATGAATCTGAATAGCTGGCATTAAGAAAGAAGATAAAAAATGATTGAGAGAATATGAGAAAACAAAATATCAACATACTGATCAAATCACAGGCATAATCAGTATCAAATCACAAGCAAATTCACAATCTCTGTAAAACAAAATACCTTTCTTTTATTATTTAATTAAAAATAAAATCCAAAGATCTGCGTATAAACAAACAATCGTAGAATAGCTTAAATAAATTAGGAATATAGGTAGAGAGTAACTCACAAAGTGGATTACTCGTCAAAAAACTCCAAATTGGGAATATGGGCAATCTTGGGCCACTCTGAGCCCCTTCCTTCAATGCATCTCTCTTTTAGTAGAGGACAATTGTAAATCTCAAGACGTTGTAAGTTGGTAAGGCGTTGAAATGTTTCCGCTGAGGGCAACCGCTTGAGGTTTTGCAATCCCCAACTAGCAGTTTTGAAGACTTGTTAAGTTACCCAACCACTTTGGAAGAGCCTCCAGCAGATCAAAGAAGATATTTCTAAATCTCTTAATGAAGTCAAATATTGAATTGGATGAGGAGAGAGGTGACTTTTGGTAATCCATCTCCAAACAGTTCAAGAGACGTAAGAGACGTAAGAGACATAAGAGAGGGAAAATATTGGAGCTGATCGAATGGAGGAGGAGAAGGAGCGCAGGTGGCATGGGAGACGGAATGAGGGTAGAAGGGGAAACAATCAACTTCTGAACAAGAATGAGAACTAGAGCCTCCGAGACCTAACGTCCTAAGGTTGGTTAGGTGGTGCAGATCCTTAGGCCATAAGCTAGGGTTGTCGCGGATTGACAAAGACTCAAGTGGGGCCAGAATATTGAGGCTGCAAAATGCTGCAGTAAACTCCCCACAATTCTCAATAATTAGCCGATGCAGCGACCCAACCACCCAATTGCAATTCGATGAAAGGGTTAGGCTTTGGCAGTCACGTATCAACAACAAACGAAGGCTTGGCAGGCAACCCAAGTTTGGAAAAGCCCCCACCATGGGAAGGTCACTTATGATCATCTTCTTTAATTTAGGAAATATTTTAACGAGAACCCACGATGATGATGAATGTGGAATAATTGCATCTGACCACTCGACTACACTTTTCATGGACCATAACTCAAGTCTTTTCAGTGCTGGAAAGAGAGCAATTGCATTTGCCTCATCATCATAATTACAACCACAATTGTTTTTTCTTAAGCCCCAATCAACAACATCATTTACATTTGGACTTGGATTTGACCGCCCATACCCATACCCATAGAACTCTTCTCCGATGCACTTCACTTTGCCTAATGATTCCATACGTAAATACTCAAGACAAGACAAGTCCCCAAGTGATGGCAGTCTTTCACATTTATTCAACCCCTCTAATCTCAACTTCACCAGATTGCGAAGCTTGTTTAAATCATTCCTTGTTACCCTCATCATCCAGGATGGAAACTTGGGGCTCTGATAACCCTTAATTAACAAACATTTCAGATTGGAATGAGGTTTCAGACCCTCCATAACATCGATGTCATCACAGTCTTCTTCCCTCCCATACCCCCAGTGAAGCATTAAATATTCAATGTTACACTTCTTTGACAAGTTGGCTTTCAAAGCAGATTCACGGCTACTCACGTTTTCAAGGCCACGAATTTTTAATTCACCTTTAAGGTTGTCCAAGTGTTCCAACTCTTCAATTTGGCATCCATCGCATTTGTCCACCTTAAAGAAAGGCAAAGTTTGAAGATTTTTCAATTGGCCGATTCTTGGAAGCAAAACTTTATGCCCGCTTACACAAAAATGCCTCAAGTTTATTAATTTTTGAGGAAGGCCCTCAGGTATCTCATCCAAATCAATAACTTCCCGATCCTGCGAATAGTACAACTCCTTGTGCGGCTTTGGGAACATTCTTCTGTCGACTCTTAAGGTCTGCAAATAGTACAACTCAGTGAGCGACTTTGGGAGCCTTCTTATCTTAGTGTCACTGATGTCAAGAAATCTCAAGTGCTTCATCTTACCAATCCAATTTGGTAATTCCTCCGCAGCCTCATCTTCAACAATCAAAACAGCAAGACATTTAAAGTTTGCAGACAAATCTTCTTCAAGCACGTTACGACCTTTCAAATGAAGTGTTCGCAGCTTTGAGGGAACAATACCTTTCAAGCTCTTCCACATTTCCCCTTCGCCTGCATTGATTGATAAGTGCACTGCCTCGATCTCATTTCTTACTTGCTTCCAATCCTTCACATCAAAACAGTAATTCTCCGACACTTGTACAGAAACATCTTGCACATGGTCGAGCATCTTGCAACACCAGATATTATTTAGTTTATCCCTTGTAGCATCTTGCAATAAAGAACTCCTCAGTAGAATATTAAAATATTCACTGCCTACGTCTTCCATTTGTAAATCACTTCCCTTTGGAGGATTCAGCAGACCTTGCGCCATCCAGAGTTGTATTAGCATATCCTTTTCCATCCAAGTGTCCTTCTCAAAAATTGCACAGTATGCAAAACATTGTTTCAGTGACAGTGAGGGCAAATGATCGTAACTTAGTTTTATGGCTGAAAGAACTCTTTTCCTTCCCGGAAAAATCACTCCACACTCCACTTTTCTCAATCATTTCCCACTCTGATTCAGAATGCTTGAGTACAATAAGCCTCCTATTGCCTTTATAGCCAAGGGAACTCCTACACACCTTTCTAAAATCGTTTTACCTATATGCAGCAATTGTGGTATCTTTGTTGCTCCACACTCTGCAAATGGCCGTTTCTCAAATAATGCCCAACTCTGCTCTTTTGAGAGTATTTGAAGCGGATGGCATCTAGATGTTTGCATTGCTGAAGCAACTTCCCGCTGCGTGTGGTGGCCAGAATTTTGCTTCCCTTAGAATCACCAATTTGTAACAAACTTCTCCTCATGCGATCCCATTCATCTCTATTTTCATTCCAAACATCATCAAGTACCAGCAAATATCTTTTACTACTCAATTCTTCCTTCAGTTTCCTTACTAGAGCCTCTGGATTTGTCAGTTGAAAGTTATTTCCAGCGAGAGACTGCAACATTTCAGCCAACAATCTTCCAACATTAAAATCACCGGAGACACAAAGCCAAACTCTCTTGTCAAAGTGACTCTCCACCTTGGCATCATTGTAAACTAACTGGGCCAGGGTTGTCTTCCCTTGACCACCCATGCCCAGGATGGTGATGACTGGTAAATCATTCTCATGGTAGTCTGAACCAGTTAACATGTTTATCACCTTTGAGGTATCATCATCCCTGCCCACGATTTTTGAATCCTCCACAAAAGGATCTGTTAACCTCTTTTCCTTAAGATCGGGAAGTGAGTTTATTAACTCCACTGGTCCAAGTCCAATTATAACTGCTTCAGCATAAGCTTTTTCCAAGGATGACATTACAACCTTCACCTTGCGAGCCAGTTTCGAACGAAATGCAACAGGATTTGAGGATGAAAAGAAGCTGCGTACCTTGTCCCTCTTTCGACTCTGAATCTTTTGGCGAAGAACTTCGTAGCCAAAATCATCCAACACGATCTGAGCATCAAGGGAGACAAACTGCAGCCATTTGAGCCAAAGTCGCACAGCATGGTCATCTACCTGCTTCCTCTGAGCATCGGACAGTAAAGCTTGAACCATCTCCAGCTTCTCTGCAATCTTTGTGAGTTCTTTGTCGAGACCCGACGCGAGAGTGATCTTCTCAGTAGCAAGTGAGAGAACCGTCTTCAATAGAGCCTCCGTAGCAACCCCAAGTGCAGCATCAGCCATGTTCGGCAAGCACAAGAAACGAATGAATTCAAAGTGTTGGGATATGAGTTGAGGAATGCAGCAAAGCAAAACAGAGAGAGGAATTGTTAGAAACAAAGATGAGAGTCAGATCTGTTTGGGCACCAATAATGGACAGTAAGTCAACGCAATTGGACAAAACCAAAGTTGTTGGTGAGATATGTAAAGGAAAAGATGAATATCAAACTCAACCCATTATTGTTTCTTACTAACAAACTAATTTAATCTTAACTTACAATTCGTGTTCTTTGGTTAAAGCACCTAAACGAAAATTTTCTAATTTGGGGATATAATAAAATTAAGAGGATCATAACTCTATTAGACAATATAGGGAGTTTTTTTTTCAATTAAGAATATTGTATTTTTTTTTAAGTCAAGTTAAAATGATATTGACTTTAAAGTTGAGTTAATATACATTACAAAATTAGATTTAAATATTTTGATATGTACTTTATTACCTCTCAAAGTCTCAAGTATTTGCGGATGCATCCAAGTGTTTTGTAATGTATATTAAGGTTGATATTTGAGAAATGCATTTTCCATTAAAAGTTTTTATCTTGCATTTTATAAGATAAAAATTACCAAATAAAAGTTTTTAAAAAAATATATAAATCATTTTAAAAAGTGTCAGGACACAATTTTAAAAGCAATCAATACACAATCAGCTCCAACTATGCCCATCATTATTGAGTTATATATATATAAATTCATTCTATTGGTGAATATTTTGTTTTCTGTTGGATATCCTGGTCATCCATTTTGGAAAAGGAAGACACGCGTGAACGAGTCAACAAGAGATGATACAAGAATAATGAATGCTTTTATAATTAGCGGATGCCGATTGCCCTATTTTATTCAATCATGATCCAATGCCACAAAGAATCTTTAAATCTACAATAATTGATGCATGGCAAAAGTGATTTTATGGACAAAACCACAGTAAATTCCCACAAAATAATTGGACCGCTTTTTTATGTTTTTAAAATAATAATTATAAAATAAAAATATATTTTAATAATATAATTCATATATATAATTTTTAATATTCTAGTTGGCATCTAGTTGATCATGATTTGGTTTTTCGGTTTATTGATTCATTTTAACCTTTACAAAAACCGAACCAAAAACCAAATAAGAACAGTAAAACCAAACCAAATTTCTTATTGGTTTTTGGTTTGATTCGATTAGAAACCAAATAAAATCAAATAAGAAATTCGATTTCTTATTTGGTTTGAAACTAAATAAGAAATTCGATTAACCAAATAAACCGAATTTCTTATTGATTTTTTCCAAAACTAAAACCCAAATAATTTTTTTTGAACTATTCCTAAACAGATTCCTTTACAAAAACCTTCAATTAAAACTCACTACTTTAATAAAATATTTAACAAATTGTCAATTAACACATCACTTTTTTATTTATCCACTTAATAATTAATATAATCAAATAGCAAAATATGAGTATTATATCTTCATTGCTTATTTAGTTTAAGCTTAAGTTTGTAATTGTAATATAAAATTATTGGCATATTGTAATTATTAATTTATTAGTGTTATAAGTTATAAGATATAAGTATTATGCTATTAGCCTATTAGGCATTAGCTAAGTTAGTACTTATTACTCAAAACTAAGATAGTATTATCTAAGTTAATGCTTAGTTAGTAATTTAGTACTTATCAGTGTTAACTAAGTTAGTACTTATCATTGCTATAAGTTTAATCAAATAATAATTAGTTGTTATAATAATTACTTAATTAATAATAATTAGTTATAAACATTAATTATTAATTTATGTATATTAGGTATTACTCCACACTAAGTTAGTATTAACTAAGTTAGTGCTTCTTAGTATTATAAGTTTAACTAGGTTAGTACTTAGTTGTAATAATAATTACTTGATTAATAATAACTAATTATAAGCATTAATTATCATGATATTTGACTCGATTTAAATACATATAATTAGTTTGCTAATCAAACATAATTTAGAATTTTGAATAAATAACCGTTACTAAATATTATATAGTTCTTACTTGTTAATTATTAGTCAAAGAATCAACACTCGGTCATTTAATAGTTAATACTTAGTAATCACTTAGTTAACATCAATAAGTTATTAATTATTGACTATTATATTGAATCATTGATGATATTCTATGACATTTGATTCTAGTTAAATATATAAAACATAATAATTGCATGCTATATAGTATATCCTACACGCTACACCTTGTCACCTTTTAAGCTTTTATATGCTTAACAACTTATGCATTATTTTATTTTTCTTTATTTGCAATTTGATATTTCATACTTGTTTAACTTTTAAATAAATTGATAAATTCTAGTATAAAGTATAAACTATAAATTGTTTAGTATATACTATATATTGTCCATTATCTATACATGATAAATTATATAATAACAATAAATTAATTATACAAAAATATATATACATAACTACAAGTCTACAAAGTCTACAATTGTTTAGTATATATTGTATATTGTATATTAATTATTTTTGTATTCATACATATAAATTATATATATAATATATTTATAAATTTCGGTTTATTCGATTTTCAGTTCTTTATTTTATTCGGTTTCCTTATTCGGTTCGGTTTTCTTATTCGATTTGATTTCTTTATTCGGTTTCCTTATTCGGTTCGGTTTTCTTATTCGATTTGATTTCTTTATTCGATTCCGGTTTTGAACCCCAAATCATAAACCGAACCAAAAACCGAATAAGTTATTCGATTCGGTTTGGTTTTAACCAAACAAACCGAATTCGATTTGGTTTATTTGGTTTTCGATTCTCGTTTTTTCGGTTTATTGGTTTAACTAAATCATGACCACCATATTGGCATCTCCAATACTATCGATGGCATTCTTTTAGGTCATCATTTGAGCAAGCATACCAACTACTTGTTCTTTTTTGAACATGCGTTACCAAAAAATGAAGTTATGCACTTTTATTACAATTAGAAGGGTTTAGTCAATTCATAGTAGATAAAAAGTCTAATAGGAGCTACCAATGCGTATAATGGTAGGTTAAAGATTTTTCTTCCTTTCAGGGCAATTTTATCCCGGGAAAAAGTTTCTAATGCTGTCGTTTTATGGAGCATTAGCAGGCTCTAACCGCGCCTTGCGCGGTTTTAGAGTATCCACAATAGAAATTTTGAATATATATTATAACGCAATTGAAATTAAAGTAATACAAAATATAGATGGACAAAATTGAGTTTTTTTTTTTTTTTGTATTGAGTGTAAAATTTATTTTTCATTCTTTTTTTAAAAAAAGTCATTTTTAATTTTTATAATTTTTTTTAAAAATAAAAATTTAACAAATTTAATATACTATAAAATATATAATTTTATATTTTTATTCTAAATTATACATTATCATTATTAATAAAGACAAAACAAGAATTTCACGAAAAAAATAGTTACACTATCTATAAACAAAGGTTACCAAATTTGCTTACTTCTTCTAGGTGGAGACGATTAATTATTGATACATGATTAAGGAAATATGAGAATATATGACAACTCTATCATTATTTACTAGTTTTCCACCTTCATCTAAGCCTAAACCAACACTTCCTACCACTATTAAAAATGCCATATTGGCTAAATCTAGATATTATATCTTAACATTTAGAATCTAGATATAGCCATGGTTAAGCTACGTACCCCTTGACCATTTAAGCTACTTGGCATGGAGAAATACACATATGATCGGATTTATATCCGTGGCGGATAATACACTCATGTTTGGCTTCAACTTGGAAGTCGTACTAGATATTGCTTTATTTATATTATCTACTCATTCTATTCTTATACCAAAAGAATTGAAAATTGGTAAACTATTTTAATCACTTCTTCTTGGGAAAATATCAAAAATAGCACCTTTGACTTAATCGTTATCAAATATAGCGTAAAAAAATTCTTTACAACTATAGCGACCAAGCGGTTTTATGCCACGAAATGTCTAAAATACCCATCTAAGATTTGAAAATCGCGCTCGATCGGTTTCTTCTCCATGCGTTTGGTTTCAGCAAAGCAAACATCCGCACTTCGCTTAACTTTCGCCGTCAGATTTTCCATTCGTCATTTGCATTCTCGATCGATTACACAAAGCTTCATATCCAATTCAAGCAATAGTATTAAATGGTGAGAACGTGGTGGACGTCATTTCGACAAGCAGAAAAAGGAAGAGCACACATCTCACAAGCGGACGGGCAAGAGTAAGAAGGTTAGTGATAACAAAGGTTCGTATTTGATGCGTAAACATCCCGCTTTTGCAATATAATCCCCGTTTGCTTATATGATAGAAAGTTAGGGTTTTTGCGATTCGTCCTATCCCTTTTGCCATTCATTCGTTCGAAACCGACCCAGAAAATAAAATGCGCATGCTAAAAATGTTGAAAACTGCGTTGTAGTTAGCATAATGTCGACAAATAGGAGGAAATGTTGAAACATAGGAAATGTTGAAATATAGGAAGAAATGTCGCCAAATGACTCAAAATGTCGACAAATGGTTGAAAATGTCGACAAATGGCGCAAAATGTCGACAAAATATGTCGTCACATCCCTCGAACAGCACAATAAATGTCGAAACAAAACGATAAAATGTGGAACACTATGAGAAATGTCGAACACTACCAGTAATTGTCGACAAACCCTATAAATGTGGAACAATACACATAAATGTGGAATGCTAATGAAAATGTGGACAAACACTAGAAATGTGGAATGCTACCCACAAATGTCGACAAACACTAGAAATGTGGAATACTATACGCAAATGTCGACAAACACTAGAAATGTGGAATACTACACACAAATGTCGACAAACACTAGAAATGTGGAACAATAACATAAATGTGGAATACCACACAAAAAATTTTGGAATTTACCAAAAATGGCATATTTGTTTATAGGCAAGGGTTTATGGTAAAAAGACTATATGTACTTTGTATTTCAAATATAATCAATGATAATGCATCTACTTCTTTTGCTTATATAATTAAATTATGTTCTTTATCATAAAATATGTCCTAACATAAAGGCTTTATAGTATGTCCTAACATACTTATTTTATCTATATAAAGAAAATGCACTCACTTGTCGAAATTTATGGTGTGAGTTGATAAATGTGAAATATATGTTTGAGCAAAAATCACTAAAAAGACTTGTAAAAAAACATTATGCAACTTTCATTAAAGAAACCTTTAACTAGAGGTGGTAAAAAACATTATGTTACTTTTATTGATGAGAAAGTGTTTATAGTTGCTAAGTTGAAAGTGACGAGCAAGTGTTTAAATTACTTGACAACTGATCTTGATTTGCTTCATATCCTACAAGAACAGCTGAAGGAGGAAATGCTCGTTCAGGGTGACTTTTTCTCGGCCAGTTTGTGATGTGCTACTCTGAAGCCAATATGCGAAGAATCGATCAAAATTGAGTGATATGCAAAAATAACCCTCGAAGAGAAGCGATCTTGCGAAATGGCTCTTGACCATGAACATACATTCGGTGCAAACAAATTATCCATTCTGTTTTGTTGAGGCAACTTAGGCCGGTGACCAATCAAATGTCATTGTTGCTTAGACTTTAACCGTCGGCAGAAAGGTAACATTTGGCGGAGAGAGTTCACGATTACAGGCCTCAAGATGGGGACTTTGCGCTTGCATATTCCACGTACCATGCCCTGATGGTCCTTCTTCAATCACCAAGTACCTAAAGCATCGGGCGGATAGATGAGGCGATATACGATGAAGTGTTCAAAGCTTACGGCCGTATCAGCGCATCGTATGCAGACGATGATGTCGTTTCCACGACATCGTTGCTTGTACACATCCATCAATGGCTTGCGGCGAACAAGGATTGAAGATAAATTGCTACATTTGGCTGTGATTGGAAGAAGTTTGATGAAATGCCGTGGGGTGACCTTTCTTTGAGCCACTATGGATAGTTGTAGAAAGGCCATGATGAATGCCCGAAGCAGACCGAACACCCACAACATCGGACTTACCATTGGGGATTTCGATGCTTTTCGGGGTAAGGAAATGAACAATTGTTTCCGTTTAGGGTGTGCTGCATGTGATTTGTTTTTTATAATTTAAAAATTGCAACCTAACGTAGTTATTACACAACGGCACATGTTCTATGGTGATATTATAACACATTTTTTGATATGGGACAATAACACATACTTTTGGTCAATGTTATAGGTGTTCGCATGAGACAATGCCACATCTCCAGGTTCAAAATGGTTGAGCATGTCGAAACTCTGGATGCAAGCCCGAATGTTTAGATGGAAAGGGCTTAATGCCCAGAAGAGACCAACAAAAGAAGAAAGTTTGGTCACGAAAAACTATTGTGACGGAGGTATGTTATGTTTATTTCTTGAATATAGAACACTCAAGCTACTTTTACGTGAATATTAATTCTTCTCATGTTTGAGAAGGTGAAGGTGGCCCAAATGAAGCCCACGAAGAAGAGGGACTGAAATTCTTGGGTTGGGAAGAAGAGGAAGCGGTTGGCGAGCATGAGGAGTTAGCGAGCCGATGGCGACACCGATCATCAAGTCGAAGAAAGTTTCTCGTGTCCTATAGAACTAGACACATAGAAACCGAGGTGCCAAAACCGAGGTACATTCGGAGGGCAAATCGAGAGGAGGCGTAAACGAATGGCCTTAGTAGAGCAACTCACCTCCCGGTGCAGTGTGAGTCTCAATTGAAGGAGGCCAAAGATGAACTACGACTCGGCGGGCTTGTTCGGCGATTACGGAGGGCAAGGTAAATGCTCTCACTACTAGGGTGGAGTGTCAAACCACCGACCTTGCCAATATGTGGGAATACATCGCACTCGATACTCATCCGATAGCGCACATTCTCCTCTTTTTCCGCCTGATTCCCAAGATTCATTCGGCCATGGTCAGCAAGAGGGACCAACGGAAGACCAATATGGTGAGCATGAGGTTACGGTGGATGCCAAGCCAGAGGGCCATACGGATGACCAAGGTGGTAAGCACGAGGGTCCCGGGGCCAATACGAGGGCCCTCATGATCAAGAAAGTGTTCACGCCCGGTAGAGGTCAACACCACTGTCGCAATGATATCGAGGCCAACAAGAGGCGTGGATAATGTCATTATCTGGCCGACTCACAAGTAACCCCCAGCCCAACCATTGCTACCGGTCGAGAGTGCTCCACTGCACGATGAAGGAAAAAGAGTTGAAATCTCCGGCACTCGAGGAGACAACCGGCCAAAACTTGGAGTTGTCTCTTTCCCTAGCCGCGCCCTCTCAGCGACTCGTTACCATATCGACCATCGCCAAAGAGATTGCGGTATGAAGCGGTGGATAAGAGCAAAACCACCCTCTACTTGGATACGCTGTTTATCTTTGGATTAGACCTCTTCGAGAATGTGGATGAGCGATTGGCTGAACGATCATGTAAGATATTGTTTTTCCTTTATCCTAGCACAATATATGAATACTGAATTTTACCTAACGATGTTATATTTTATGCTTCCAGCAAATTAATTTGTATACGTCCATGCTGAGAAAAAGGATAATTTCAATGGGGCGCGGTGATATCTCCATCCTGGAATGTTATTTTGATGTAAGTGTGCGTGATGCATTTTCTTTCTCATAAATAATGAATGTTCGTCTTTTGTTGACAGATCATATGTTTAATCTCATTAATTCTCCTCTTCAAATCCCTCAAAACTTTCCAAGGCTATTAATGAAACAACTCTCATTCGTTTTTCTAGTATGTTATACTTTTCTTACCACTAATGTAATGGTTTGAGTAGTCATCTTTTTAAAATATGTTCTTATATATTTTAAAAATAATGCCTAAACAAACTGTAAAATTCTTCACTATACATTGTTTTTTTTTTTTTGAAAAGTTAAGGATGTAAATGCTCGTGTCCTGAAACTTATAAAAAAATTAAGGAAAAAAAATTGTATAATCTAATTCTAAGGTGATATTTACAACAAATTTTCGGAAAGAATTTGAAATTTAATCGAATGTTTGATGAATGGAATGGAATAAATATTCTAGCATGTTAGGCCATTTATTTACCGTAATAATGAGCTTA
Source organism: Gynochthodes officinalis (assembly GCA_020080225.1). Classification (NCBI taxonomy): domain Eukaryota; kingdom Viridiplantae; phylum Streptophyta; class Magnoliopsida; order Gentianales; family Rubiaceae; genus Gynochthodes; species Gynochthodes officinalis. The sequence goes on along the minus strand of CM034619.1, from coordinate 34,448,980 downwards.
TAACCATATCAATAATCAAGAAACCAATTTGTAAATAAACCATGTCTTATTTAGTTAACTCCTAGTTTTAATTTATATAAGTAATGACCTATGGATTGACTTTTCTTTTTCTTTGTGGTAGATGAACATGAAGGAACTTTATGGGGCCCAAAAAGTGCCACAATATGATGACTTGGCGATGAAGCAGTTCGTTGGTATTGTGGCTTGAGCGCTTGGTTGTGGCTTGAGCGCGATTGCCGGTATCGACATCGTCTTATTCCCTGTCACATTGGCGGCAATCATTGGATACTGCAAAAATGGATTTATGCATACGAAATTACATGTGTACAACCCATCGCGAGGAACTCGTTGTGCCAAAGTTGGAGTACCTCATTTCGACAATCCCAAGCCGTTGGAGGTGTGCGAATTTTATAAGTACTATGCCAAAAAGCAGCCAATGGGGATCAATGGGCGATGGTAATAGAAGAAAATTTGGTCAATCAAGAAGGGGGTAAGTTTCTCATGTCTATTATGATCATATTCCCACAAATGGTCATGCGATTAATGATGTTAGAAGCTTGTTTCATTTTGTAGGAGTGGCGATTGTGGCATATATGTATTAAAATGGGCTGAATGCATTATCCATGGCCTCCCACTAAATTCAATTAGGCCCGAAAATGCCACGAGAGATCCATGAGGAGATGGCGGCAAGACTTTACGTTCACGCCAAGGAGGAGCATGCTCGGCAAAAGATACAAGGCCCAAAAAGGAGGAAGAAGTAGTTACAAAAGTGTGTAAATAAATGTATGTGAACATTTTTGGTAGGAGAATGGACCCTTATGTTACTTTAAATGAGATCAATGTAAATATACATTGCTTTTTGCACAAAAAGGATATTTGAATTACAAAAGGTGTATGTATTGGTTATATGTGGATGATTAGCAAATGTATGCAATTGGCTAATGCAATTGGTAAGGAAAACCAATATTTAAATATCCCTTTTATACCAATCAAACCATGTATGGACGGAAAACTATTTAGGCTAATGCAAGGGGCACATAATTTTATTTGAATTTGTTTGATGACGGGGATGTAAATATTCCCTTTATAGTTGAAATTTGTCCTTAGGCACATAATTTTGAGTGTTAAAGTTTGAGTTTTCATAACTGTGTCGGCGTTTTCACTTATATTCGACATTTCATACTTACAATCGACATTTTTTACTTTAAGGCGACATTGAGTACCTACAGTCGACATTTTTTACCTATAGTCGACATTTATTACTTACAGTCGATATTTTTACGTATAATCGACATTTATTACTTACTGTCGATATTTTTACGTATAATCGACATTTATTACTTACTGTCGATATTTTTTATTACATGACATTTATTACTTATAGTCGACATTTTTATTGGTTCTCGAAAATGTTTACCTATAAATGACATATTTTACTTATATTCGATAGTTTTGCCTTTGTCTTAGATAGTTTGTTACCAACATTTTTGACATTTACGTAACTTGTTTATTTGTCTTATCTTAAGCGACAAATTTTTTGTCTATTTACGTGAAAATATAGCTCATTTACCTTAAATTGATTACTTTTACATATTTATTAACATGTTTAAGAATTCTTCTGCCATTTTAAAAGAAGAAATTTTTTTAATTCTTAAAGTCCGAGCCATATCAATTTTAGGCATTAAAATTGACCTCACCAAATCACGAAATATGGTTTCAAATTATTTGATTTCTCAACACCGCAACAAATAGTGAAGAGACTAGACTTATGAGGTGCAAATAGGCGCGGAAAAATATATACTCAACTTTATGCATGCGGTATGTATTACTCCAATTTACCTTCCCTTATTTTCGGACTTAAATGCATTCCAATTTGAAGTCACCAACGTTGGGAAAATTTGGTTTCTGCAGTGCCTAGGTAGGCTTCTTCGCATGGTCAAAAGCATCCAGGCGTCTGCATAGCCTTACATTCGCAAAGGGAAAAGGAGTTGGCATTGTAAAGGTACTCATTTCTATACCATTTATTTTTGAATAATGGGTAGCGGGTTTATTGTAAGGGCTTTCGCTCATTATGAGCGGAAGATTGTATCGGCCTTTTTCAATTGTTCAAGGGTAAAATGAAATAATGGTGAAAAAAGCATGTGTATTGAATGTTATGCCAAAGGGTTAAGCGGCTTCATTGAATGCATACGGTATCGAAGGTATGGCGAGTCAAAATGTATAGTGCGTGCATGTTCTTTATGGAGGAGAATGGGTATTGATGCGTCGAATGAGCATCGATACATCAATTATAAGAGAGTTGAAACTATATGGTTGGAGGAAGGCAAGTTTCTGGAAATGGTTAATAACATCATTTGCGTCCTTGGCGTGGATCAGGCAATTAAAGATACACTTCTAATCCAATACCTACCGAAGTACTTGTCCAATATTTACATCTTGCCTATCAACAATGACTACCACGTGAGGTGTTTTATGAATGAGATTATAAGGCATGCGGGATACCGATATGTGTTACCATTCGAGAGGTGTCACTGCTAAGGATGAATACGGTGGCGATAACTCACTCATAAAGCGATTGAGCTCACGATAGTCAATTTGGACTAATGATGTAATCCATTCAAGACACTTGGATGAGAACAATGTTAGCGAGACCAAATGCAGATCAATTCGGAAGCAAAGAGGATGATGTGCGCGGAACATGAAACAATCATTGTTCCACGATGAAGGAATAATTGCCTCGGCAAGAAGCAAGGAGCTGTTCTTGGGCCAAGGCCTCAAGATATTCATTGCCTTGAGGCGACAAAATCTTCGTCGCGGGAGGGTTGGCGTCGATAAATTAGATGAAGTCGTAGATGTTCTTGCGTGGCGATGTTTTGAGACTAGGCACACCTGTTCTTGAGGATGTCAATGCTTGCCGTCAAACATTTTTTCGAATGGAAGGTTCTCAGGGCAAATAGTAAGTTTTGGTACCTAAGGTGTACGGATGTTAATTGCAAATGGAGAATGAATGCATTGGCGATTGGGAATTGGATGCATGGAAGATTACAAAATATGACAACATCCATACATGCCAATCATCGTTAGTTCATAGTGATAATCGGCAGGCATGCAGCAAAGTTATTGGTTCATGGATCAAGTGCAAGTACCAAGACGTATGCAGGCCGTACAGGCCGAATGAAATCATTTCAGATATTTGGGCGGAGCTTGGGGTTAACATATCCTATCTCAAGGCTTGGAGATCGAGAGAATCCGCACTGTACGAAGTCAGGGGCGATTATGAGGGTTCGTATACAATACTGCCAGTCTATTTACACGTGATGCAAGAAGTCAACCCAGGCACTGTTACTGAGCTGAGTCGGGACGAGGCTGGTAGATTCAAGTATTTATTCTTTGCATTTGGTGCGTCCATTCGTGGCTTTTGCCACATGCGACCGATTATTCTGTTGGCTTGCTTTCTTAAAGGAAGATATCCGGTCGTTAATTGTTGCGGCGTGCATGGATGGTAACAACCAAGTCTATCTGTCGCTGAGGAATTGTTGATTCGAAATGACGCATCGTGGGAGTGGTTTTGCAAAGGCTAAAGGCTGCTATTGGTAATGAAACCGAGCGGATTGGTGTTTGTTTCGATAGACATAAGAGCATTGCAAAAGGCATAGCGAATGTGTTCGGATTCTTATCACGGAGCATGTATTTATCATCTAAGCAACAACCTCTGAGCAAAGTTCAAAAACAATGCCGTGATCCCATTATACTTTAAAGTGCAAAGGCTTACACCATGGCTGAATTCAATGAGCACTTGATGCGGATTTCAATCAGAACTCAAGGGTAAGTGAGTATTTACGAGAAGTCGGGATTGAGCGGTGGTCGAGGGCACATTCGGTGGGGCGTTATACAATAATGACGACCAACATTGCGAATGTCTAAATGCATTATTGAGTGATGCGGGAGTTACCTATTCATATTTTGGTCGATTACATCCGCAACACACTCCAAAGATGGTTTCACGAATGCACACGGCTAGTGAAATGAAAACATTGACGACCCCATACATTGAACGACTAATAGCATCAAGAATGAGAGAAGCCGCGATCCTATGTGGTTGAACGGTTGATATATACAGATGGTTTATGCGGGACATTGCAAACCGGTGCTACGGTTAATTTGCTTAAAAAACTTGCACGTGTCAGTGTTTGATATGGATCAAATCCCTTGTGTTCACGCACTAGCTGCATCTCGGGCGAACAAATTGACCATTACACCTTATGTTGCGATGTATCACTGCTGAAGCACTTGTAGGTGCTTATGCGATTCTATTATCTTTGGTGGGAGGCGCTAAGGATTGGAATGTGGCGATGTTTTAGCAATTCAATTATCACCCCGGAACCTAGGGCTAAGAGTGGAAGGAGGAAGAAAAAAGAATTCCTTCTACAGAGAGGAGAAAGTAAAAAAATGTGGTCGTTGCGGAGGAGCGGACATAACAAGCAAACTTGCTCAAATGCTTTCGTTTCTAGGGACAACGTTTAGAGCGAGTTAACTTTATTTAGTATTGGATTTTACTTAGGCAAGATGACATTTTGTATATGCAAATTTTGTGGTCTTGTTTATTGAATATTATTAAATTTAGAACGTTTCATTTGTATATAACATTACCAAATTACACAACCATGGGGCCCAACACATAATACATATGTTATTAGTACAGTACGACAAAATACTAAAATGAATAACTAATATACGGCACTAAGATTATACATCTAATAGTTGAATATTACCATCATATTAGATTATGTAAAATGAACGTACAACATTCATTGTAGATATTAAATAGAATACCTTACATTTTAAAAAGAAAATGCAATCAATATTCATAATGCAAATTATTCTTTACAATTTGCATTCATAATTTTTCAATTTTTCATTTATATACATGTAACTAAAAAAGTAACATTAAATTATGTTACTAAAAAGTACATAACATTAAATTATGTGTCAGTAGTAAATAATGTGCCGCCGGTAAGTGATTACATAATATTTTGTGAAACATGTTAACTAATAAATTCTAAACTCTCAATGCGATATACCTATTAGGTATTAGCAATTTAATATTTAGTATTAGTTGTACATTCATTTTAGATAATCTAATATGATGTTAATATTCGACTATTAGATGTATAATCTTATTAGTTGTATATTAGATATTCATTTGAGTATTGGTTGAAATTAGTATTAGTTGTACATTTCCGTGGGATAATCTAATATAATGTTACTATTAGACTATTACATGTATAATCTTATTAGTTGTATATTAGTTATTCATGGTAGACAATTACGGTTATAGTTCGACATTTTCAATCATTGTGTCGACATATTGTTCGAGGTTTCTTTCGACATTTTAGAGCCCAGTGACGACATATATGTCGACGTTTTAGATCACACTGTCGACATATATTTCGACATATATTCATTAATATCGACATTTTTTATCATATCTGTCCACATATATTTCGACATATAGGCATCATTATCGACATATTTTGAACATTCTCGACGTATGGACTACTTACTCTCTCGTTCACGTTCAAACCCAATTCGGCCAAAAAATTAACACACACTTGACACCGTACCCGCAAAACAAACACACAACCCACACACCCTCTCGTGATAGCAGATTCGAATCTAAAAGCAGAAGAAAATTTTCACCAAACCCGTTACTTAATCGGCATTTTTTTCCTTCTTCAACTGCATGCCGTGGGTTGTTGAATCAGTTGATTTCGGTCATGTGAGTTGTTGAATCAGTTGATGATGAATGCTAATTGGCGATTACAGACGAAGATACGCAGGAATGTTTGTCTAACGTCTTTCTCTTTCTCCACATAGAAGGGCTTTTTGGTCATTTCAGTTGGTCAAACACCTTGACCTGCTATATTTGTGAAGATAAATTACCCGCTGCTATATTTGATAACGGGGAAGTCAAAGTTGCTATTTTTGATATTTTCCTCTTCTTCTTAAACTAGAGAGTCAAACACTTGGGTAAGACAAAGCAATTCGGACCACAAATCTAGTTAGGATATCTTTTGGGGTTATGAATGTCTTCTGCAAAATTTAATGAATAAAATAGGGAACAATAGCAATGTGTTTGACGAGTTTTGGAACTTTTTGCACTGTAACTTTGTGAATGTTGCTACAATTTTTCTTTTGTTAGGATGAAAATTTGCTTGAGTTTTGTGGCTCACTAGAATCTTTATGTTTCCCTTTCCTTTTCTTTATATTTTAGAGTCATTATGTTTCCCTCTTCCCTTTCTATATATTTTACAATTATTACATCTTATCAATTTTTTTCTTGAATTTTAATCACATTTGAATGAGTGGGTATTCGTGACAACCGCATTTGGCCTCTAGAATTCAAGATCAATTTTATTACAAAATTGGGCGATTTTTGCAAATTTGGGTTTTGTTTTTGGTTTTTCATTTTTGGAAATAGGTTGCTTTTTTGTTCTATTTTAGATCATGGCTCAATCAAAATAGTTTTAAAAATTGGGCTTTTTGGGAACCTAAATTTCAATTTTAAACAAATTGACAATAACAAGAATTGATTAATTGACTAGTTAGTCATCTAGTTTTTTCCCAAAAACAATCAATATGATATATACATAATCAAAATTATAGTATCGCCCAATGGTGATGAAAGTCTTAGATCTCACAATGAGACTAAGTGGAGCAAAGGTCCATTAAGATGAAGGAATGATTAGATGAATGCATTTGGATATGGAAGGCTTGTATACAAGGAAAGCTAAGTAACCAAGAGGGGAACCAAAAATCTGTCTAATCTTTTTCCACGTAACCTTCGCCTAACTGTTGGCCTATGCGAATTTTTTTCTAACGGTTTACATTCCCATCTCCATATTATCAACAAAGGATTGAAAATGATGATAACTAGACACTGGTCTCTTAATTCCCCTTGCTTCTCTAGAGAATTTAGAATGTCATTGAAGTCACCTCCAATGAACCACCGATCACCCCATCCTAGCCTTTGACCCTCTAAATACTTCCACTGCTCATGCCATAACTTGCTGTCGATTGCTAGCATACAGAAAGATGGCCCAAAATATTCTACTCTCCTCTTTGAGTTCACATTCTTCTTGAATACAAAAGCGAGTGGAAATCATCTTTTGATATTTATTTTCTCACTCCACAAAATCACCAAACCACCACTATTCCCAATGGATCATCGGTTCTACATCTATCATGATAATTTAACTTCGACTATGAGAACTAACAAATTTTCTTTTTTTTTTTGTTTCGATAAGAATAATAAATCTGGAAAGTGAGAGCAGTTACCTCCTCGGTTGGGAAGCTGAGGTCCTCCCAAACCTCTACAGTTCCACACCCCAACTTTCATTAATTAATTTGGGACCACTTAAGGCTGGTCGCGCCATAGGAAGAGGAGTCAAAACTATCCACAGAGAGTTTGGCCTTTTTGGTGAAGGTGTTAGTAGAGAGCACTCCTTCAGATTTTCATCACTTTGTCGCCTCAAACGCTTAACCCCGCCACGGTTGGTGGATTAGCTTCAGCCATTCCATCAATATTGCTTGCAAGCCTAGACCATTTCTAGATTGTCTAGTAGCCATCCCTTTCCTAGATGAAGATTCTGCCAAATGGTCTTTGGGGTGATCATTTGGATATCTGGATCGCAAAATTTGCACCAACCGAACCGAAATTAAGTCCCCATATTTAACACCTTTCTCTCAACTTGTTTAACACTTCGGCATACTTGGCATGTATCCATAGACAATTTGACTTGACTATTAGCAACCAATTCAGAACTCTTGCTCAACAAAGCATCATTAACAACACAAATATCAACTAAATCATGAGCTAGAATCGAAGCGGTAGGATTGATCTTTGGACCGACCATTTCATTTGAAAGAATATCTTCCTAGTCACACAAGTTAACCGGCCCTTAGATGGTTGGCTGCCATCTACTGGAGGCGTAATAGCATCCAATACAACCGAGGAGGCCCAGGGATACATTGTAACTTACTTGTAGTCTCAATAGTGCAAATATTCATCGCCGCTAAAGGAAGAACGAGAATGAGGCAGATACAAAGGCTCGGGACCTCGCTGTGGGGTTAGAAACTGGAGGAGTAGGGGATCGGGGCTTAGCAAGTTGAGCTTCATCAATTGTCCTAGGAGATAAAAAGGAGAACAAGGGATAGTGGCGCAGAATTATTTTGAGAATAGAGGTTAGAAATAGAATGAATTTTATTGGCTCGGGAGGATCATTGACATTAGATTTTTGGACAAATGATTTACCCCAAAAGCTTTGAGCCACTCCCAAATTGTCCTCACGCAGCTTTTGATTTTTAGAATCTAAGCATTTTTGTTGCACAGTCTTTCTACATGTCCTACACAACCACAATAGTAACAAAAAGGGCCAGTTTTCATATTTAAAAGCTATCCAACATTCATTCTCCGAAACTTCAACCATGTACCTCGGATTAGGGGCTTCCTCGGATCAATTGACACAAGCACTTTCATAAATCTTCCAATTCTACTTCCAATTTCAGGGATATATACGTCTAGGACTTTTGGGAAAAGAGGTCACAAACGAAACCGACCTCTTTGGACATCTAGTTCTGTTATAGGTTTTCTTAACCTCAAAACTAGCTAACGAACTTATATTAATTGGTTAACTGATTAACTGGACCTTGTGCACTCCTAGAGTACTTTCCTATGGTTTGAATGGTGAAGATAGAATTTCAACTGCTCTATATGGAAATATAATTTTGCTAGATATCCACAATTCTGGTAAAAATTTTCACGCTTTGTTTTTATTTTGAAATTTGGCTATTTTCGTTAATTGTTTGAAACCATATTTCACTTGTATAGTTGTCAAAAATTGTATTTAACACTTTCTTGATTTAAGAGTCTCGTGGTTTTTCTTTATATTGAATAAATTTTTCACGTAAAAAATCATATGTTTCTCTCTTTGGTGCTTTATGGTGTGTTTTATCTTCACTCACTTATAATGTTGTTTAATTATGATTTCCATAGGTATTAGAATCCTAATTTGATTCTATCGATTCTATGATTTTATAATCCATAATTAATAAATCGACCTTGGTTTTAACTATGAAGCTATCTTTTGTTATGTGAATAAATATAATTAAATTTATTCAATTTTTTCCCCATATCTAAGTAAAATAAGATTTATTATTATATAAATAATTTAATTATTTTAATTATGTCTTTATCAGCTTTTAATAATTTAATTATTTTAATTATGTCTTTTGTTATCTGAATATCTTGAAACCTGAGTCCCCCCTCACCCTTGGCTTTAATCAATTCTTTCCATGCCTTCAAATCCCTCCTGTTGAGCACCCCTCCAAACTCTAGCCGAAAGTCTGCTAATTTCTTTACATATTCCCACCGCAACTTAAAGCAACCCATAACATAAGTAGGAGTGCATTAACCACCGCTTTAATCAACACTTCTTTCCCCGGCCATACTCAAGAACCTACTCTTCCAATTTTGCACTCTTCTCTGAACATTTTCAATTACAAAGTTGAAAAACTCTTTTTTGGATCTCCCAATTCTCATCGGCAATCCCAAATACTTGGCCTTGTATTGTTCTTTCACTCCTTCCAAATAGCTTGACAAATTTGGATTTTGTGCTCACAAATCACTAAACTTATAGTTAGCAATCAAATGAAAATGGTGAATTAATTTGTCCGATTAATAAGCACTAATCATTAATAGAAAATAGAATCAAGAAGCAACAAGTACTTAAATCAAAAGCAAGAAAAGTGTTAAACACAAAACCTCATAATAATGACGATTGAAATCAAAATATCCCTTGAATCATAAAAGAATTGTTTAGCCATTCATGGAGAACAACATGCCTCCCTTGAATTTCTTGGAAGAAAACTAACTTCTAGAGAGGAAAGAAATTGTGGAATGTCTATTGTAGGTGTGAAAAGTGATTATTGATAATATTGAGGTCTATTTTTTCTTTGAATGATAATGGTAAGGAAACCAATCTAAAAGATTTCTAAATTCAAATTCTAATCTAGAAAAAGGAAAAACAATCAATCTAGAAAATTCTCCCAATTACAATAAAAATCTAGTTTTCTTGGATTCTTTGAAGAAATATTGCTTCTTTCTTATACCCAACAACCAACAACCTTTCTTTCTTTCTTTTTTTTTAAGTAAAATTTGTTCATCTCAACAATTGGTAAGGTGCCCACACCTTATACACGAAAGTCTTCTAGCTAGAATTTGAGTCTATTGAGCATGCTCGCACCTTGCAAGAATAAGTTTTCTACCTCCAACTTCATAATACTTCAACAAATTCAGTTCAAAATCATTGTTCCATATCTAATTATCTCCAAATCTCCATATTTCAAAATTTAAAACAAAATATAAACAATCTATTCAACTTCAATACAAAATCAATCTAAAATAGGAGGAAATAAGAACAAATAAATATTAACTCTACGAGTCTTACCAGTAACCTAATTATTTAACATTCTCCCATTGTTCTTCCACATTTTAATAAATAATATTAGGGAAAAATTAACTTTTAGTGGATAAATAACAACATTGAAAACTATACACCCAAAACCAAAACTATATGAGGTATAATTCAAAGAATCTAGAATTAATAATTCCAATATGTGATGTGAGCATAAATAATTTTTCCTTGATTGCAAAATAAATAACCCATCATACTTAACAGAATCTTTTCAATAAAACTCTCATTATTATATGTTAACAACCTATAATCCTCTTATTAGGAATTTATTATGGAAAAAAACACCTAAAGAGCTCACAATAGCCACTAATAAAGTTAAAATTTAACTTAGATTTAAAAGTTTAAACGAGTAAGTTTTGAATTCATTATATTCATTAATTAGTTTATACATGTCTGTAAAATGAACATGAGATGGCTGTATCTATTTATAAACTCCAACAAATTTTCCTTTTATGAGTAGCCCTTCACATCAAACTTAAATTCTGTTCAAACTTTTTGATCCACCACTAATACTCTTTGCAAAATCTCATTCTTATTTCATACAATACAATCTTATTCACTAACCTTTCTATGGGCCTACTACTAAGAAGACTTGACCTAATCCTCTTTGTCCAATAGCAGTTGCTGATAAGTTGCTTGAGCCAAAAATAAAAAGTCATTTATGTTATGAAATACATGAATGGATATTCATTATATTCATCCCTATCTAATATTTGTTCTTATCCCTATCCAATGTATAATCATCATATTTAATGAATATACTTATTCCTATCTAATATAAATATTTATCCCTATCTAATGTATGTATTTATCCAAATACATTGATAGGTGCATCATTATTCTCCCATCAATAGGAGTATAGTTTGGTCATTAGGTAGTGTGGTGAAGAAAAGCGAAATAAGAATTTCTCCTCTAATTTCTCTACTATCTCTGGTGTCTTTCTTCTTTCTCTATCATATACTTTCTCTCTATTACTGTTCTATTATATACTTGTGACGCAATATTCTAAAACACGTTATCAACACGAAGATCTACCAATTGAGTAAGTAATCTTTAGAAGGTATGAGTTCTCTTGGTTTTTCTTTGATCATACTCCATGTATTCTCCATCTTTTTCTATCTATTCTTCATTTTTTCTTGATTGTGAAATCAATTTATCCTTTATTCAAGTAGCGGTGGATATTTTGAAATCCTTCTAATTAATTTAAGGATTCATCTTTTGCGGAATTATAGCAAATATTGAAAAGCCTAAATTCCACATCCTAGAAGTGAGTGGAAATAATTATCCGTCATGGTGCCTTGACATGGAAATGCACCTTCAAGGGCAAGGTCTCGCTAATGCAATTCTGACGGAACCTCAAATGCAAAAGATAAGGCAAATGCTGATTTTTATTTGTCGTCATTGGCATGTGAGCTGCGGACTCACTATTTATCCGCTTGAGACCCTCAAACTTTGTGGAAGAGGTTGAAGGATAGGTATGATCATACCAAAAGCTGTTATCCTCCCTCAAGCACAATATCACCGGCAAAGATCTCAGCCAAGATTTTAAATCGATGTCGGCTATAACTCCGCTTTATTTGATATTGTTTCTCGACTTGAGTTATGCGGTGTCAAACTCGCTAAGGCGGAACTGTTAAAGAAAACTTTCTTCGAATATTGTATTGCAAAAGCAATACCGATAGCGTCAATTTGCCACATATTCAGAATTGATTTTTTTGTGCTCCTCACTGCTAAGCAAACTAATGAGTTACTCCTCCAAAATCATGATTTCAGACCTACTGGGTCAAAAGCATTGCCTGAAGCACATGCTAACTTTGAGAAAAATAGTAAGGGCAATAAGCGCAGGTATGAACAAACCCTCAAATGGGTTATAGAAAATTTAATCGTCCTAGGAAATCTAATTCTGGCTCAAATCATGATGAAGAAAAGAAGCCAAAAAATGTGACTTATAAAAATAATTGCCATCGTTGCGGCATGGCTGGGCACTGGTCACGTACTTGTCATACGCCAAAGCATTTTGGCGATCTATACTAGGCATCTTTAACAAATAAGGCCAAGCGTGATGAATCCCACGCTATTGAAATTAATCCTACTGCCATAACCAATGTTGAGACCAACAATATCTCTATTGGTGGGACGCCCTAGTTCTTGAAGTAGCAAACGCATACCTGGATATCTCTGATTTCTTTGAGGACCTCTGATTGTTTAATCAAGTATAAGATGAGATGTCCCTAATAATTTCTTTCTAGTTGATTTCATTTGAATGTATTACTTTTATTCTCTAATTTGGTTATGTAATAAAATGCTTATGAAACTTATATGACATTTATTATTTTATTTGATCTCATAACTAATATGAAAATTTTATGATACTTGACACCTGAAGTTGTCAACGTAAGTGCAAATGGGAAATTCCGAGAAAAAGGAAGATGTTTGTTTGCTTGATTAGCCCTAGCAGTGGCTATATAGCTCAATTGAGGGAGAGATATTATAAACTATGCATTGCACTCTTTTTCCCTTCTGATCGGTTTTTTTCCCACAGGGTTTTTCCGACTTAAGGTTTTTAATGAGGCAACTAATGCATCCATAAAAGGGGGATATCATAAGATTTGTGCTCTATATTCTTTTTCTCTTTTGTCCGGTTTTTGTCCTACTAGGTTTTTCCAGCTTAAGGTTTTTAACGAGACAGTATCTTGCACATTCGTCAAATAAGGAATACAATGAATATTCAAGGGGGAGTGTTATGAAATACATGAATGGATATTCATTATATTCATCCCTATCTAATATTTGTTCATATCTCTATCCAATGTATATTCATCATATCTAATGAATATACTTATCCCTATCTAATGTAGGTCCTTATCCCTATCTAATATAAACATTTATCCCTATCTAATGTATGTATTTATCCAAATACATTAATAGGTACATCATTGTTCTCCTGTAAATAGGAGCATAGTTTGGTCATTAGGTAGTGTGGTGAAGAAAAGTGAAATAATAATTTCTCATCTAATTTCTCTACTATCTTTGGTGTCTTTCTTCTTTCTCTATTATATATTTTCTCTCTATTCTGTTCTATTATATATTTGTGACGCAATATTTTACAACAATTCATGCATACATTATGCACAATTGTTTTTTTTTTTTCAAAAACGATAGTTATATATTTTAATTGCCACTCAATTTACAGCATACAATTAAGTCAACTGACTTGTTTTTTATCCTTAGCTCAGTACATATTGACTAAGGTTGTTTCCCACTCTAGCAACCACAAAAGTAACACTCACTTCATATCATACACACTCAAATCCTTAGTCCTCCTTCCTTATTAGCTTCTTGATATTCTAACCATTCAGCTAACGCCATCTCCACCACAATTCTCTCCTCCCTCCACTCGTTCTCAAAAATCCATAAATTTCTTATGCACACTTGTTATTCCGATAGTTTAGGTTCCCAAACTTTGGTTTCTAATACTACCTATTAGAAATTTGTCACAAGGAGAAAATACCCAAAAATTCACAATAGGCAATAAAAAATAAGTTAAAATTTAATTTGGACTCAAAATGTTAAATGAGTAAGTTTCGAACTAATTTAACTTATGAAGTGATTTTTGCCTTTATTTAACATTGATGTAAGATGGTTGCACCTCCCTTTTTATCTCAACACATTTGGTTCAATTTAAAATGTTTTTGAGGTAATTTGACATTTGAATTGTTAAGATTTAATTTACCTACTAAATTCTTTGAGAATCCAAACACAAGAAATTAGTCTTTGTAAATCCAAATTACATGGAGTTAGATTACTAGGATTAAAGACCTTACACTACATTTCCTTTTCGCAAACTAGCTTGAGAAGTTTTCCATTTTTCCAATTAAGTTTAGGTTATTATTGTCCAATTTGTATATTTTTATGAGTTAAGTGATTAATTTACATCATTTTAAGTATGGGTAATGCAAAAATTATTTTTGTCAAATGTGAGCGACAAAAAATATAATTTTCCCATAACAATATATAACAATAATACTAGTTTTTATGCGCAATTTTCTTTGGTCAATTTCTTGTACTCATTGGCTTTATTGATGAATCATATGAAGATCATTATTAATTATTTTCCTGGCAGGAAAAAAGTTTTCAATCTTTTTAACTGGCAAGTCAGCGAAGCATAATTTTTTTTAAAGTCAGTAATAGGAGTTTGATGTGTTGTGATAGATTAGTCAAAGTTGTACGCGATGGAGACCTTCCTCGTAGTTGTTAGGCCTGATTTATCAACTTTAATCAAAAGGGTTAATTTCATCTTTAAAAGGTATACACATTTTCTAATGTTTCTTCATATTTAATTAAAATAAATTATTGAAATTACTTTTTAAGTCGTTCTATGCAACAAGAACTTTGCAAAACCTAAACTTATGATGTCTAAAGCTATATATTCTCATTCATAATTTTTGATTGTCAAATATATATATATATGTGTGTTGGAATCGAAAATACTACTATATATACCAGGGAACTATTTACAAGAGAGAACATATATACAAAGGAAACAAGAGTATATATTCTGAATCCATTTTATTGCAATGAGAATTCAATAGAATTAATTTAAGCCTATATCTAAATTAATTGAAAGCAATGATAATTGTTGAATTTTCTCACACCTGATTTTGTTTTTTCATTAAGATCAACACACATTTCTTTTTGGGTGGTCTGTAGGCCGGGTTTGTTCTCGTTTGTCACCTGCCAATTGTGAAAATGCTGCAAACATAAAAACCCAAACCTAATCCACGAATTAACAAATGCAGAGTAGTTGAGAAAAACCCACCTAGCTATGGTTTGATGTTTACATGAAATGTTTTTAATTTTGAGAGAATGCAAATTGGAATTCTAAATCCATACAAATAATAAATTTTTGAGAGAAGGAAGTGACTCGTTGCATTATTTATCCTTGAAATCAATTCTTTTTCCATGGTTGAATTTGAATAATGAACATTACATTCATGATTAGTACTGTTTACAAGAAACTATCCAAGAATGAACTGGTTATTGGAGCAGTCGCGAATAACACAACAATTTCATTTGTAACAACAAATTCGTGAAAAGATTTTTTTTAAAAATGAAAATTATGAGGGCATGACTTTTGAATAAATAACAAATTATTATCGAAAGAATATTCTATTTGGAATCATATTCGGTGGCGCAAAAATGTTAATACGAATGTATATGATCTTTTTGTTTCTTTTCTATTGGGATTTGGTAATGAATTTCAAGACTTGCTTCTTCAACAATAATTTAACATTCAAAAGCTTAACATCGTTAAATTTTTAAATATTGAAAACTAAATTTGTTAAAATTTTTATATAAATATGGGTCTCATGGTTAAGATTTTAATTTTTTAAAACAGTTGTTCTTAAATTGTTACAAATTAAAATTATGAGAACTAAATTTGTTGATTGAAAAATTTTAAAAACTAAAATGATTAGACCCATATACATATACATTGAGGATTACAATGCACGAGAACTCTTTTATAATGCATTTAATATATTTATTTTGGGGACAAGTACAAGGTAAAGACGACAGTATCTTTTTAATTCGCAAATCATTCAAATTAATTGAAGTTGTGTGATTTGGACTATTAATCCTCATGGATTGAGTTATCAACTTTAATTTTTTAAAAAAAAGGTAAATTTCATTTGGCAGAAGGAATTTACATTTTCCACCTTGTCATTCATATTAAATATTTTTCAAAGTAATGCTATGCAAGAAGAACTTTGTAAAACTTAAACCTGTAATGTTGAAAACTAGATATTCTCACTTATTCTCGTGTGTAAAACTTAAACTAGATTTTCCTATAGCAATGGAATTTATCTCCAAGAAAGAAGAAATAGTCCAAAAAATAAAGAGGAAATTTCATATATACATATCATTTACGCTTTTTCAAATATAGCGTACTCGCTTTTTTTGAAACATGGCGGTCAACGTGTTTGACCATGTGAAAATACCACATTGTCCTCAATATAGCAAATGCATCGTTATTCTCCAAGATTCTTGATTCTTGATTCTTGATTCATTATTCTTCATTCTCAAATTGCGAGGATCATCGTTTCATCATCTCATTTGCTGGCTTGAACGATTTCCTAGGTTGAATGTCATCGTCGTTGTGTAGATATAATTTTTCGTAACTTAGCATGAAAAACGAAACCCTATCGACAAACACGGAGTATTTCCTCTGGAAATAGGTTGTTTTATGGACCTACATCTTATACAAGTTTCAAAGAAAGAAATTATACATTCGTTCATGTATTCCACGATTTTGTCGACATTTTGGTCCATATTTTGGTCGACATTTGTTTATGTGTTCTATATATTGGTCGATATTTTGATCGATATATTTGTCGACATTTGTGTCGACATTGTTGTTGACATTTTAATCGACATTTTACTAGAGAGGTTAAAAATACGAAAATGCCACCGCATTTGAAAGTCGCGCCCGTTCGTTTTCCCACTCCCATTCAGTTATCCCTCATCATTCGCAGTTACTTCCAAAAAGTTTCAATTCCTTCCAAAAGGCTCCAGACCGATTCAGCACCCTTACCAACCACCCTTTGCCTTAGTTCGAGTTCAGCAAAGTACCTACACCATCAATGGCACGCACGCGAGGTGGACGCCCGTCGTCGGACACAATGGAGGAGAAATCAAAGAATGTGCAAAAGAAAAAGGTCAGTTTTTTCTAAGTGTGATGTTGAATGCATTGTTGTTTTACTTATTTGAAGCTTCCTGTGTTGGTGAGTTAGCAGCTGATTGTTGTTTTGCTTATTTCTGCTTATTTGAACATTATATTTGAACCTTATAAGTGATCTTTCTTTTCTTTGAGTCAGTCCGCCCTAGGGTTTTATCACATAGTGTTTTTGTTCATATACAACAAAGCGGTTGAAAGAATACGTCTGCAAATGTTAATGTTAGCCATGTTAGACTAAACCCTTGACTAAAGTATCGAGTGAAATGTTGACTAAAGTATTGATTGAAGTGTCGACTAAAGTATCGGCGAGTATGGAGTAAAATCTTGAGTGAAGTGTCGACTTAGAGTATGGAGTAAAATCTCGAGTGAAGTGTCATTTAGAGTATGGAGTAAAATTTCTAGTGAAGTGTCATTGAAGTATCGAGTAAAATATCGAATAATGTGACCAATTAAATCCACTAAAAACATATTGTTGTTGCATGAAACATATAAATCTTGACTAATTTGGTGATAATTGTGTGGAACAAAATGTCAATTGCTTTGTTGAAGCTTCTTGTTATGTGCAGAACATCTAAAGGATAGAATGGTTGTTCAAGGAGACTTTTTCAACACCGGGTTTCACGATCTTGCTATTCTGAAGCAAATATGAAGATGATCCGGTCCAAGATGTGAGACGCGAAGCAAATACTACGAAGCGAGAGTAGTTTGCAATCGCTCTTGACCATGAGCATACATTATGGTGCAAGCAGATCATACACTCCGTGTTGATGAGGCAACGAAGCCCGGCGAAATCCACACGGGATAATAGTATATACTTCAACCGTAGGAAAGAATGTAAAGTTCGGCGGGAGGAGTTTGCCATCATCACGGGCCTTAGGATGGGAGATTTTGACACCGCTTTTGGCAAATACCATGCCCCCATGGTCCGCCCCAATCGTCAAGCACATTAAACCATTGGGGTCAACCAAGGAAGCCACGTATGATGAAGTGTTAAAGGCTTACGATCACATCAACTCAACTTATCGACGATGTCGTTAGCCTTACGCTCTTGCTCTTATACACATCAATCAATGGCCTGGCGAAGAGAACGAAAATCGAAGACAAGATACTTCATTTGGCATGCGATTGGCCTCGGTTTGATGCATTGCCGTGGGGTGAATTATCATACAGGGCCACCGTTGATAGTGTTAGGAAGAGCATGATCAATGCCTTGAAACAACCTAGCCACCCACATCTTAGAACTTACACTCTGGGGGATTCCCACTTGCATTGGGGGTAAGGCTACCGATGTTGTTTTTAAGTTACGGTTTATGTTGTTATATAAATCCATTTAATGCCACATCATCTTCTTATTTATCTTTCAATGTTTCAGATATTTGCATATGAGGTTATGCCACATCTAGAGCATCTGAAGATGGTGCACAAAGTCCACATCAAAGGTGTAAAGCCTAGGATGTTCAGATGGAAGGTTGTGAATGCACAGCGTAGAGAACAAGAAAGAAAGCAAGTGTGGGAGAAACGAACTGCCGACGAGGAGGTAAGATTTGTGTAATTAAAAGTATTACTAAGTTATTTTTGTATTTAAATTATTGTATACCTACGTAATGAAATTATTGGGTTGTCATCATTTTATATCTTGCTCTGTCTTGCCTGAGTAATATGTTTATGATATGCAGAAAGTGGTAGTTACACGAATAAAGCTGACTGAGGAAGAAGAAGAACATTTTTTGCAGTGGGAAGATGAGACGGATGATGAGGGGGCCGACCAATCAAGAGAAGAAGGAGAAGAAGGATAAGAAGGAGAGTCCTCAACTTTTTATGTCTCATATAGGAAGAGGCCCAGAGAAGAAGAAGTTTCAAGAGGAGAAAAGAGAACAAAGGTTCGCCATGAGGCCGGGGCTGAAGCGCATCCTAGAAATGCCCAAAACACGCAGCTGCTTGAGCGTCCGAGCGGGCGAGCAAGAATTGTTCGATACAGAGAGGAGCTCAATAGTGCGAGCGGAGATGGATTCTAAAGTGAATGGCTTGACTATTCAACTCGGCGAATGTCCGCGAAATTGAGTGCATATGTACAAACACTTATTAGCAAGGATGCTTATCCTCCCCGAGTCCTAAACCAATGTCTTCGCCCAGATTTCGCGGTGATAGCAATGAAGAGGAGGTCCGGTGGTGCCGGGGCAATGAAGAGGAGATCGGAAGGAGGGGTCAAGCCACGAGACGAGGTTCGGGGCACGGAGAGGGGATCCGGGCACGGAGAGAGGGTTACGCCTGGAGAGGGCCCCAAGTGAAGGGGTCTTGATGAAGGCCCGGTGATGGGGACAAGGGCCACGAAGGCGGCGGCCGGGTGATGCGGAGAAGGAGCAACCATTGGATCGGGCAAACGAAGAGGTCGATATAATGGATATTGTCCAACAGCTAACTGTTGAGCACAGTACTCCATCGCCTAAGGCCGCCAACCTGCCGATGGCGCTCCTCGCCGATAAAAGAGAAAGGTACAACCTTGACGGTAGAGGAAGGCATTGTTGGGCAAAATTTGGGCCCGTCACTTGACCTAGCAGTGGTCAATGAGAGCAAAGATACCTTGTCCATGTTGCCTTTGCCTTTGCCGCCAACCGAGGAACAAGAGAAGGAAATGAAGGAATGGATGACCGCCTCGCCCATCCGTTACTTATGGACCCCGCTTTTTTCGGTGGACTCGGAAATGCTCGAGTCAATGTGGACCAAGGGTTTTTGGCTGTCGGATCACGTAATATTCCACGTTTGATCTATTGTCCATACTAACTTCGTTTTGTATGATTGTATTCTCTTTCTAATGTTTTTTGTTTTGCAGCAAATTGATTTGTATACTTCCATGCTACGTAAACGGATCATGGATAATGGCGGCGGAAGAATCTCGATTATGGAGTCATATTTCGATGAAAGTTGGACATTTAACTACTTTAGGCAAAAATTTGTCATATGTTACCTCACTCCTTCCATATGTTAACTGTTTTCCTTATTTTATAGACTGGCATGAAGATGATACACGACACGAATAAGGAGGTGGACGTCGATGACTTGGCGCTTAAGCAATTCGTTGGTGATGCTCCATTCCCTCTCGATCTCAGGATGTTGGATTATATTCTATTCCCCTGCCATATTGATGGCAACCATTGGATGTTGGTGAAGATGGACATATATAAAAAGTCCTTCCATGTGTTCAACCCATCGCCTCAAGGGGACATTGTCGTTGAGAAGTTAGACTATCTAGTGAAGACAATGTCCAAGATATTCGAGACCTGTGATTTTTACCAATACTACTCCAAATGGATTCCTCTGCGAAAGAGATGGGAGGTCGTGGTGGAGCCCAATATGGTGCACCAAGAACCGGCATAAGTTTACATTTGTCGGAAATAAACGGTTACGTTGTTTAATCACAGTGTCTATATACTAACTTCAATTTCTGGCTTAACGTAAATGCAGGAGCGGCGACTGTGGTATTTATGTTTTAAAATGGGCCGAGTGTATTATCCACGGCGCGCCGCTCACCACAATCACACCAATGAATGCTTTGAAAGTGTGTCAACAGATGGCGTACAAGCTAAGAAAATAAATTTCAACCGGATGATAGAAGGAGAGTGAGGGCAGCTAGGCAACAAGCTAAGAAAAAGGCTGCGTCAAAAGGGGGAAAGAAATCTCCAAAGAAGAAATGACATACAAGATGTCGTATAGGTTGTGACTACACACATTATACAATGTAAATGGATATTTGATATGAGAAATACACACATTATACAATGTAAATGGATGATTACTTGTAAATTTATACATTTACATTATAGGTTTCAAATGTAAAAAAATACATTATACAATGTAACTATATACATTTACACAATGCAAATCTATACATTATACATTATCCAGGGAAATGTGTCATATTCCATGCGTAAATGTGTTAAATTCCATGCAGTGAAACTTCTGTTTCTAAATTTATTCGCATAATACTACAGATGCATTTTAGTTGATATTTCTGTCGAAAAATTGCAAGAGAAATTAAGATGGGGCTATTTAGTCGACATTTTGATCGACATTTTAGTCGATAATTTAGTCAGTCGATATTTTAGTTGACATTTTAGTCTATATTGTAGTCCACATTTTAGTCGACAATTATGACTGTCGACACTTTAGTCGACAATTTAGTCCATATTTTGATCGACATTTTGTTCAAAATATCACGTGACCTAAGCAGCGCAACGTCGTTGAGTCTGTTTGGAAAAGCAAAAAGGAAAGGGAAAAAGTAGGGAATTTTTATATTACTTCATAGGAACACATCTGTATGCCCTAGTGAGTGAAATCATTCTATCAGACTCCCAAACTAGTGATCGATCTATCACATTTCCAATTTCGTAGCAGTTTCATTGGTCGGGATACATTTCAGATAAGGAGTATTTATATCGTCCATTATGTACATAATTCTTCTATGAGTTTGTTCACCTACATCTACATTGGTCATTTGCATTGGTCATACATTGGTCACCTACATCCATCTTTCTATTGCCATATTTCAGGAATGGCTCACCTGAATATTTGGACTGTTCATGTGTTAGTTGGCGGCGAATGGATAGTCGATCCCGTCACAAATGAACATAGATTCGTGAACCACCAGAAGCTTGACAGTATTTTGTTGAAAGAGGACGCGAGCTTCTCGGAAGTGGTTGATGAGATCATGGGTATCATGAGTCTAGACCCAGCACATAGAAATAACCTAGTGATTCAATACCTACCAAAGTATCTATTAAACATCGGCGTCTTGCCCATACAGAATGATCGCCAAGTCCAGTGTTTTTTGAATGACATTATAAAACGTTCTGAGGTCTCACGGGTACCATTATGTGTTTTTACTTTCAAAGACCTTGGAGCAACGAACCTAGAAGATGGGGCTAGCAACTCGCCGATGAAGCGATTGAGCTCGGATAGTCCAATATGGACTAACAATGTCATTGTTGCAAGACAAATGGATGAGCGAATATTGACCATACCGAACGAAGTTGGTAGAGATAGTGATGATGAGGAGGATTGGGTTGACCAAACATTTGTTGGGGAGGATCATGGACAACGAGTGCCCACGGAAACAAGACAGAAGGAGAAATTGAAGCAGATTACAGAAAGGGTGCATTTTCTAGAAGCAACAAATTCATCACATGCGGATGCTGGTACCTCGTCTGATAGACTATCCACATTGGTGGATGTTGCAGTAAAGGATGTGTTTGAGACTAGACGTCATTTGTACATGAGGATGTCCATGCTGGCCGTGAAAAATTTCTTCGAGTGGAAGGTTGTAAGGGCAAATAGCCAGTACCTACGGTGTAAGGACAAAATTGCAAGTGGATGTTGAATCACGGTTGCCATTGGGAATTCGGAAGCTGGAGGATCACTAAATATGACAACACCCATACATGTCAATCATCTTTGGTCAGTGATAATCGAGCTAACGATCGTGTACTTGGCTCATGGATCAAGTGTAAGTACGGGCGTGTGTCGGCCGTATAGGCCAAAATAATTGATGTTGGACGAGTTGGGCGAAATTAGAAGAAATTTTGAGGATTCATATAGGATTCTACCGGCTTATTTGCGTGATGAGCAGGTAAGCTGGATCATTTATTGAGATAAGTAGAGAAGACGATGGTACATTCAAGTTTCTGTTTTTCGCATTAGGTGCATGCATCCGGGGATTCCGCACCCACCTGCGACGAGTTATTGCCGCTGATGCTTGTTTCTTGAAAGGAAAATACCAAAGATCATTACTTGTTGCAACTAGCATGGACGGTAACAACCAAGTCTACCCTGTCGGATGGGGAATTGTTGATTCCGAGAATGACGCATCATGGAGGTGTTTTACAAAAACTAAAGCGCAATTGGTAGCGATATGGATGGGTTGGTGTTTGTTTAAGCCGGACATAAGAGCATTGCAAAGGTATTGCCAATGTTTTCGAGAATCGTTCCATGGGCGTGTATTTACCATCCGAGCAACAATCTAAGATCAAAATTCAAAGACCGTTCGGGATCAATTATTCTTTAAAGTGCAAAGGCTTACACGGTGGCTGAATTCAATGAGATGTTTGGAAATCTTTCACTACAAAATTCCAAGGGTGAGTGAGTATTTAAGAGATGTTGGGATTGAGCGATGGTCAAGGCGCGTACGGTGGCGACGGTATACAATAATGACGAGCAACATAGCGAGAATGTCTAAATGCATTGTTGAAAGATGCGGGAATTACCTATCCATTCTTTGGTCGATTACATCCGCAACACTCTTGAGGTGGTTCCACGATAGGCATACGCGTTGCCAAAGTAAAACAATGACAACCCCATATATTGAAGATAAAATCGGCTCTAGGATGAGAGAAGCACAAGCGTGCGTTGTGGAGCGGTCGATATGAACGATGGTGTGTCGAGACATTGCAAACCGTGCGACTCTGATCGATTTGCTTGAGAAAACTTGCACGTGTAAAGTGTTTGATATGGATCAACTCCCGTGTGTGCATGCATTAACTGCAGCTCGGCGCCGACAAATTGACCATTACACCTTATGCTCACCACTTTATCACACAGATGCACTTTCAGGTTAATATGCAGATCCTATTATGCCCGTTGGTGATCCTAAGGATTGGACTGTGCCCGAAGATATTGTAGCTTTTCAGCTATTACCACTGGAATCGAGGGCTAAGAATGGTAGGCGTAAGAAAAAGAGAATTTCTTCAACCGGCGAGCATGTGGTTCAAAAGAAATGTGGCCGTTGTGGGCCAGACGGACATAACGACAAACTTGCTCAAATCCACTCGTTAGTAGAGAACCATTGATAGCGTTATTTTCCTTTCATCTGTTGAATATTAAAATGTATTCAGGTTGGGAAGGAAATATGATGTTATATTACTACAACACAACAATTTGAGGAATAAAATAAATGCAATATTCCATTCCATTAATTTCTATATTCGAACCATTAAATATTGCAATAAATCCTATTTGGATCGCAATGGCCATGTGGTTTTCTTTTTCAATAAGTTTTTTCAACAATTGAGTCGACAAATTTATAAAAAGCGATTAATCAAGAATGAGCAATGTCGATTAAAATGTCGACAAAAATGTCGACACAAATGTCGACAAATGTATTGATTAAAATATCAACCAATATATAGAACACATAAACAAATGTCGACCAAAATGTGGACCAAAATGCTGACAAAACCGTGGAATACATAAACGAATGTATAATTTCTTTCTTTGAAACTTGTATAAGATGTAGGTCCATAAAACAACCTATTTCCAGAGGAAATACTCCTTGTTTGTCGATAGGGTTTTGTTTTTCATGCTAACTTACGAAAGCTTATATCTACACAACGACGATGACATTCAAACTAGGAAATCGTTCAAGCCAGCAAATGAGATGATGAAACGATGATCCTCGCAATTTGAGAATGAAGAATAATTAATCAAGAATACTGGAGAATAACGATGCAGTTTGCTATATTGAGGGACATTGTGGTATTTTCACATGGTCAAACACAGTTGACCTGCCATGTTTCAAAAGAAAAAAGCGGGGCTGCTATATTTGAAAAAAGCGTAGCTAGGCCTGCTATATATGAAATTTCCTCAAAAATAAATGACACTGAAATGTTATTTCACTTGCTGTTAAAAAAAATGATAATTCTTCTTTAATTGCCCTCCCACCTTATTTTCTCTTTTTTTTTTGTTTTGTCAAACCATAACCAATATATCCTTAATCTATCCTGCATTATAACAAGGATTTAATAGAATTAGTTATTAAAGAAAATCTACCTGTAAGTCTGTTGGATTTACTACAAACCAAATCAACGAGCATCCATTGTTAGGTGACTAGTAAGGCTGGCTATAAGGCACTGAAAAAAATTTAGGTAGCAGAAAAACAATTAATAAAATATTACAACAAATATTTTAAATGAATGCTACAAAATAAGTAAGCATAAAGTTAAGCATATGTGCATCATATATGAAAAGGATAGAATGCTGAACCATATGTGCACCCAAAACTAATCAATGAACCAACTAATGTAATGAAGGAATTAACAAATGCAAATAGTTCAGAAAATGTCGTTTACAATGAACCCCACCTGTTGGGATTAAAAATAGATAAATCCCAAAAACCAACCACCCAAAACCGTGTGGGTAACAAGATAGCCGAACACAAAACAAACAAACAACTTTGAAGGTTGACTCTCGGCCAAGAAAGCAAAAGATTTTAAAGAATGGCCCACGGTCAAACACACCAAAACCCGTGACTCACAAAGAAAACAATCCAAGAGAATATTGATTTTAGAAGGTGACTAACGGCTATGAAGTACAAAATTGATTCTGGCTAGTTTGCAAGACAAACATGTGGACGAGTTTGGAAAACTTCGGCCAAGGGGCAAATCAAAATTGAACAATCAAGTTATTTGATTGTTTGAGAAAGGCTTTAGCCAAGATTTCCGAACAAAACACAATAAATAGCCGTGAGGTTTTTCTACAAAACAAAGGCCAAATTTTGTGTGTTTTTCTCAGTAATTTTCTATACTCTAAAATCATGAATAACATGTCCTATTTATAGGACTTAACTAAACCCTATACCTATTGGATTTGGTAACTACTAAACCAAAACTCAATATGATTAATAATTCCAAACCTAATAGAATTATTAAATTACAAATTATAAACCCAATAGGATACTAGGATACTTAGTTTAATTCTATTACATTGCCTCTCTTAAACTAAGTTTCATAACTTGTCATACCTAGTATTTTCTTCAACTTCATAAACGAATCCATCGTCAATGCTTTCATGAAAATATCAGCTACTTGCTCTTTGGTCTTGCAATAATCGATCACAATTTCCTTTCGTTGAACCAAATCACGAATGAAGTGAAATTTGATGTCGATATGCTTGTTTCGACCATGAAACACTGGATTCTTCGTCATCTTTATTGTTAACGTACTATCACACAAGATAGTAGTTGCTCCATCTTGTTTATGTTGAAGAAAATCTAGCATCATTCCAAGCCACAATGCTTGAGTAACACTGTTAGCTGTTGCAATGTATTCTACCTCCGCTGTAGATAATGCGATAACTGGTTGCTTTTTTGAACTCCACGAAAATATACTGAAACCAATAAAGAAAGCATAACCAGAAGTACTCTTTCTTTCCACAGTGTCACCAGCCCAATCACTATCAGTGAACCCAAGAAGATCAATAAGATCACTTTTTGCATAAAAAATTCCATCACCTCGAGTATCTTTAATGTATCTCAAAATTCTCTTAGCTGCCTGTAAGTGAAGCTGACGTGGATTCTCCATAAATCTACTAATTAAGTCGACACAGAAATTGATATCAGGTCTTACAGCTGTCAAGTACCTCAAACTCCTTACCAAACTTTTAAAATAAGTAGAGTCCACACAAGTGCCAGTCCCATCTTTGGTCAAATGCAATCATTCTTCAGCTGGGGTCAAGATTGGTTTTGCACCATCCATCTTGAATTTCTTCAAAATATCTCTAGCATATTTCTTTTGGCAAATAAAAATGCCTTGATCAGTCTGCAAAACCTCAATTCCAAAGAAGTATAACATAAGACCCATATCCGTTATCTCAAACTGTCGAATTATAGCCTCCCTGAATTCTGTAATCATCTTGGGATTATTCCCAGTAAATATTAGATCATCCACATATAAGCATATGATAACAACCGCACCATGAGTAGATGTCTTCACATATGAAGCATAATCAAAAGGACAGCGTTAAAAACCACTGTCAATGAAGAAAGAATCAATACGGGTGTACTATGCTCTTGGAGCTTACTTCAAGCCGTAAAGGGCTCTTTCAAACGATACACCTTATTTTCTTGACCTTTCTTCACAAATCCTGCAGGTTGTTCAACGTACACTTCTTCTTCAAGTATACCATTAAAAAATGCAGACTTTACATCCATTTGATGTATTTTCCAATCATTTTAGACAGTTAAGGAAATAATTAAACGAACAGTATCAAGCTGAGCAACAGGCACAAATATCTCAAAATAGTCGATGCCAGATTTTTGTTTATAACCTTTAGCAACCAACCGCGCCTTGAATCTATCTACTTCTCTATCGGGCTTGTACCTCGTCTTGTAAACCCACTTGACAACAATGGGTTTCTTGTCACTTGGAAGATTTGTGAGCTCCCAATTATCATTCTTTTCAATGGCATGAATTTCATTAGCCATTGCTGTCTTCCAGTGATCCTCATGAACAACTTCTTCAAAGAAAGCAGTCACAATCTGCAAAAGAGCAAAATTAACATCTTCGCGGATAATTGTTGAGAGTGACCATCAACAACATAGTTACGCAAGCGAGCCGAGACACCTTTGTCTTTGTGGCCGACCAGACTGCATAGGAATATGTTGAGTAGGAACTTGTTGCTGTTCGGGTACTTCGGGCTGATTGACCACATCATCATCACTATTATCAAAATATGAAGGTTGAGGATGATGACTAACAGAATCATCTAACCCTTTTTCTAACCAATCCCAGGCACCTTTCTCACGAACAACTTCTTCAAAAGTAATAGGGTCACAATCTGCAAAAAGAGCAAAATTAAAAACATTTTCGTTAGATAATTGTTGAGAGTGATCATCAACAACATAATCCTGCAAACGAGCTGGTAAACGCCTTTGTCTTTGTGGCTGACCAGACTGCACAGGAATATGCTGAGTAGGAACTTGTTGCTGTTCGGGTACTTCGGGCTGATTGACCACATCATCATCATTATCATCAAAATATGAAGGTTGAGGAGTATGACTAACCGAATCATCTAACCCTTTTTCTGACCAATCCTAAGCACATTTCTCATCAAAATTCACATCTATACTAAAAGTGATCTTTTTTGTCACAGGGTTATATAACTTGTACCTTTTAGTTTTAGAACTGTAACCAATAAAAATATACTTCTCTGCCTTATCATCAAGTTTCTTCCTGAGAGCATCTGGAACATGTGCATATGCCAAACAACCAAATACTCTAAGATGTGAGATATTTGGCTTTTTACCAAACCAAACCTCATATGGGGTCTTCCCACTATTACATCTAGTAGGACATCTATTTAACAAATAGATACCACATGAAACTGCTTCTGCCTAGAAACCCTTGGGCATATGTTTGGCAACCATCATTAATCGCACCATGTCCATCACAGTTCTGTTCTTTCTTTCTGTAACACTATTCTGCTAAGGAGTGTGCCTTGTTGTCATTTGATGCTTGATCCCATGCTATGTCAAAAAATCATCACAAATTGTATACTCTGTTCCCCTATCAGTTCTCAGAGTTTTGATGGAGTGACCACTTTGCTTCTCAACATATACTTTAAAACTTTTAAAAGTGTCACAAACATCAAACTTATTCTTCAAAAAATAAACCCAGGCCTTTCTGCTGAAATCATCAATGAAAGTAATAAAATACTTATTACCTCCATTAGAAGGAACTTCCACTGTACATAGATCAGAGTGAATGAGCTGTAAAGGTTATTTTGCCCTCCAAGCCTCGCTTTTAGAAAACGGGTATCAATGCTTCTTACCCAAAATACAAGATTCACACTGTCTATGGTGAAAGTTGATGGAAGGCAACCCAAAAAAAATGTTATTTTTAGCCAAAAACTGCAATTTACGGAAGTGAAAGTACCCAAATCTCATGTGCCACAACCAAGTATCATCAACCTCAACAGTGTTAAAACAAGGTGAACCATCACAATTCAAAGTAATCAGAAACAATTTACTATTGGTCATATTCACCTTTGCAATCAAACCCAATCTATCATCAGTGATGGTGCAGATGCGTTTTCGAAAATGCAAATCATAATTCTTCTCTTGAAGTTGACCCAAACTCAAGAGATTTTGATGCAAAGTGGGCACATAATACACATCAACAACGGTACTTTTTGAGCCATTTTTCAAGGTAATAGGAATATCTCATTTATCACATACAGGTACTTTATGATTATTACCAAAAAGAACAGTGGATTTAAATAACTCATCCAAATTTTTAAATAATTCCTTCTTTCCAGTCATGTGGTTACTACATCCAGAGTCAACATACGACATGTTATTTTTAGATTCTTGACCACACGTGAGAAAATAAGATTGTCTCTTGCTTTTCACCAGAATCTTCAGCAACATTGGCATTGACATCATTATTTTCTGATTTATTATGCCAACAATTCTTTTGGATATGGCCTACTTTACCACAATTAAAACATTTAGGCCTTTTTTTGCTGATTATTGTTGGCATTATAAAAATTGCCTCTTTGTTGGGAGGAATTGTTACCTCTACCGCGACCCCGAGAGTTACTTCTTCCACGTCCACGACTTTTGAAATTCTGGCCACGACCACCAGAAGTAGCACTATTAGACGAATCTTCATTGCTTTTCTCCTTAGCAGTCTGAATTTTCACAGCTTGCAACACCTTCTCCACAGGTTCCTTTTCATGAGATTCATCCAATTTGCCATTAATTCGTTGTTCATGCAGTAGCAATGACCCTTGCAATTCATCAACTGACAAGGTTAACATCTCTTTTGTCTCTTGCATCACGGCAACGACATGGTCAAACTTTAATGGCAAAGTATTTAAGATCTTTTCTACAATGAGTTGATCAGTAAGATTATACCCATTCAACTGCATCTCGTTCTTTATATCATTCAAACGAGAGAAATAAGACTCAATAGTCTCATTCTTTTCCATGCTGCATAGCTCGAACTTTTTTTTTAACGTTAACAAGTTACTCTATTTGACCTTGTCAACGCTTCGATACGTTTTGGCCAAAATATCCCACGCCTGTTTTGCGGTTTTAGCGGTGGATATTTTTCCAAATACAGAAACATCAATTGCTTAGTGTATTTGAGACAACATTAAATTATCATTTTGCTTCGTCGCCTTATTAGCATCCTTTGCTAAATTTTGTTGAATATGGACTAACAAATCAAACGTGTTGAGATGTGTTTCTATTTGGATCCTCTAAAAATTGTAATCTTGTTTACCTTTTAATTTGGATACGGACTAATTAATATTCCGATTCGTCATAACTTTCAAACACCAACCAAAGCTCTAATACCATATGTTGGGATTAAAAATAGATAAATTCCAAAAACCAACCACCCAAAACCGTGCGGGTAACAAGATAGCCGAACACAAAACAAACAAACAACTTTGAAGGTTGACTCTCGGCCAAGAAAGCAAAAGATTTTAAGGAATGGCCCACGGTCAAACACACCAAAACCTGTGACTCACAAAGAAAACAATCCAAGAGAAAATTGATTCTAGAAGGTGACTATCGGCTATGAAGTACAAAATTGATTCTGGCTAGTTTGCAAGACAAACACGTGGACGGGTTTGGAAAACTTTGGCCAAGGGACAAATCAAAATTGAACAATCAAGTTATTTGATTGTTTGAGAATGGCTTTAGCCAAGATTTCCGAACAAAACATTGTAAAAAGCTGTGAGGCTTTTTTACAAAACAATGGCCGAATTTTGTGTGTTTTTCTTTGTAATTCTTTGTACTCTAAAATCATGAATAACATGTCCTATTTATAGGACTCAACTAAACTCTATATCTATTGGATTTGGTAACTACTAAGCCAAAACTCAATATAATTAATAATTCTAAACCCAATAGAATTATTAAATTACAAATTATAAACCCAATAGGATACTAGAATACTTAGTTTAATTCTACTACACCACCTACCGTTTGATGTCTATCTAAGTTTTCAATTTTTAGGGAACGTTAATGTGAATCTTAAATTCATATAAATAATAAAATTCTTAACTTATATCCGATAGAGGGAAGATGATGACTTGTTGAATTAAATGCTCTTGAATTCGATTGTTTTTCCTTTTTTGAATTTGAATGATGAACATTACGTTAATAATAGTGTTATTATTAGAAATGTTAAACAAAAACATGTAATAACAAGTGTCGAAAAAATAAATCTATAGCGTAATCAAAAACAAAGAAATGTTTAAAACTTGAAAAAAGAATTATATAATAAGAGTTAATTAATGTAAAAGTAAAATGCAAAAAATGTATTCTAATTTGTTCTAAATTAAAATTATACAGTGCTAGGGTAGAAAGCACAGTATTAAAGGATTGAATCAACATCAATTGAAATGTAATCAAACAAAGCCTCATCATGTTAGTATGGCTTGGCTCACCTGATGGCAATCCTTTATGAGAATTATGCTTCAAACAAGCTTCATCTCATAAATACAAAACTACACCCCAAAAATAAAAATTGTAATCCAGGAGGAAGCCCATTATATGTAGAGTAGACACGAGGCAGATGCATAAAAGCCAAGCAAAGTAGTAAAAAGAAAGGGAACAAAAGCAATCTCCAATGATTAGTGGCAATGAGATACTACCGTCTATAAAGACGTTTCAGGTTGATGTTCTTCCTCATCACTGTTCGCTCTTGAAGTCCACCCCAATATGGAAGAGTCTTCAGATCAAGGCAGAAACGACCAATTTCATCAGCCCAATTGTTCAAGACAGAAGCTTGAGAAACAACTAGAAAAGGTCCCCATATATTCTTTTCCTAGATAACATGAATAATTCTATTAACAGTGGAACTTGATGAGCAAAAAAATGAACAAAGTTAGTTACTTCGGCCAAATGAGCCAAGAAAGCCATGGCTTGAATTGTTTTTCAAGGCCCATTTCATTAGCAAGAATACCATTTAAACCTATTAGATACAAGCTAAACATCATGGACTTGAACTTGAAAACTGAATTTGAAATTTAATTTCGGTTCAACCCGACCCGAAAACCGAAAAATCAAATTCGGTTTGGTTTTTTTTGAGTTCAAATTTTCGAATTCTGTCAGATATTCGAGTTAATTCGAAAAATTGTACATTCCCAAATACGGCTGGTGGGAGTAATTATCATTCTCCTTTCTTTTTATTTACACAAGAGTACTGCCTTATTCAATTATTTGTAAAGTTTACAGAATATATATTACTGAAATTATTTTTCTTTTAATTTATATGGCTTAAGGTCTTGACATTTGTTCGGTGAATTGCAAGCGTACAATATCAACAAGTAATAAAGTGATGAGTAGAGTATCGTTCCCATGAGGATTGATTTCAATTTAACCAATTATGTACCAAATTGACTAATTCAAGAACAGGCTTACCTATTAAAAAGCTTTCATGCAATTTGACTAAACTTAACAAAGAATGAAAATTTATAACAATAAACAAATACTAAAAATTTACCAAATTAATAAAGATGTTAGAGATTTCGATTTCACTTAATCAATCCTAATTAACGCTCTTGACTTGTCATGCAATTAAATTAAATTCCAAATTATGATGGTGAAATTTCTCTACTGTAAATTAATAGCCGACATCAGTCTAATAACCCTATTTAGATTAAAATCAACTCACACTTAGTCTAGGTGAATTTAGATTTCTAAATGCATTAAAAACTATGGAAATTCCCGGATTCAATCTAAGTAGCCACGACTTAGTTCTACTACCGAAACCACATGAACAACCTAGATTATTACCGTCTAAATTGAATTCACGGTTTAATATCACATGAGCACATGCATGTTATCTCCACACGGTATCAAACAAGCATCAAAAATCAATTAGGTGGTGATCAATCACCTAAAGCATTAAGAACATGATATTAAACTCATAATTGAAATATAGGTTGCATGAACAAGTCTTAAGAATTAATTATTCATGATTAAGATCCATCTAATTTCTAACAAAAGAATTTAGAACATAATGAAATTTAGACTAACAACAAAAATAAAAGTAGACATAATTAAAATTAAAAATAAATTCTGAAAATTAAAGTAACTATTATTCAATAAATAAACACAAAACTATAAAATAGTTAATCCTTGAAGATAAACCATAACTAGAAGTTCATAACAAAACACAAGGAATAAACCTACTAAAATTAAAGACAAGAAAAGAAAAATAAAATGGCTAAACTAAACTAACTAATGAAAGACAAGAAAAGACAAACGCAAGACTTGAAGTCAAACAATCTTTTGCTGCCTTTGTTTCTTCTACTCGTGACTTCCAAAGAGAACAAAAAAAACAAATTGCTGCTTTCAACTCAAGTCAAGCTTGGCGGCTGAGCTTCTTTCACAAACTACTGAAAACAACAAGAACAAAATAGCGAAGAATTGACGGGAAAAGAATGAAGAAGAAACAAGAGGACAACTGAAGTTCTGCTAAGAAAACCAAGAGGAAGTACTGAAAAATTCTGAAGAAAAACTAAGAAAAACTACTGAAAAATTGCTAAGAAAAGAAAGGAAGCTACTTCTAAACTAATGAAAGAAAAACAAAGGAAGAGAACGGTGACTGCTACTAAATCTAAACTAAAGGAAGGAAGGAAAAACAATAGAAAAGAAAGCTAGCTACTGCTTTGTCGATGTTCTCTCCAGAAAAGAATGCCTCTGAATGTCCACAGACTCCCTCTTTATATAGGTGCAATTGTTTTCTATTTCTTTTTTTCTTTGTTGTCCAACTGCTGCTCGGCTTTCCTAGTTTCTTTTTTCTTCTTTGTGCGAATTTTTGTTACCAAATCTCAGCTGCCCATTTCCTTTTATTTCCTTGTTCTTGGTTTTCTTCTTTTTCTTTCCGATTCCTTTGTCTTGCAGTTGTCTTCTATTTCCTAATTGTAGTGATCTTGCTCTTTTCTTGTCCTTGTGCGACGGTTTACATCTTCTTTTGCTTAAAGAAATTTCCTTTTGTTTGTGCAGTGCTTCTTGTTTCTTAATTGTGCAACACGGCTTCTTTCTTTCCTAATGGCAGACTTTTGTCTCCTTAGTCACAAATTCCTTTTTAATTTGGCTTGGCTTTCTTGTGGTGAAGCTTCTTCATTCCTTTGTTTCCAAATTCAGCTTATTGCAGAATTTGTTTTTTTTTCTTTAGCCACTTGGCTTTTGACAATAAGATGACAAAATCATTAGTTAGTCCTTTGATCCTAAAATTAGAAGAAAATTCAAGATTATGCTCAAAAGTTCTAAAAATATTTGAAAACTTGGAAATCATAAAATCAAAGGATAATTTGGCCAAAATATGTAAAAACAAATTAAAACACAAGCCAATTTCTAACCAAAATTAATAAGAAAACCCTATATAAAATAGAGTTATCAACATTCTCCACCGTGATCCATCTTGAATGTCATGTATATTTGAGTCTTTCAAAAAATATATTTGAGATTAATTTTTAAGAAGAATAGCCATACTTACAATTGAAATTATAATAAATTATCTTACTAATTGATGTGGTCTTTATATGACTTTTGATAAATTCATACTCATAATAAATTTCACTTAATGACTTTTGCTATGTGAACACGCATAATTCATATTTTATTATTATTATTATTATTATTGATATCGGTATTCTTTAAAAAAATAGTTAGTAAAATTAATATATAATACTTAGCCACTTGCCTCATTCCAATTAGTTTAATTGAAAAGTACATGAATTTAAATTGCTTAAAATTATTTATAAAAGAATCCAAAATTCTACTAATTCACCTTTGTTAATGTCACATGCTCTTGTGGACGATTTGGAAGTTTAGAAATCTCTGGATTTTCCAAAAGGAATGGAGAGAGGAAATAATAGATGTGGGCGGCATTTGCTGAGTGGAGGGAATTCCAAGAGGCCAAGGAGCATGGGATAGCCATTTCATCGAAAGAAGGTTTTCTTTTTACTAAGTACAATATATAGTAGATAGAGTAATTGTTTTATGATTTTAACTGTTATACTATCTACTATATAGAAAGTTTCTTAGATTTTATATGTTTGAGTTAAGTTGCTGGTTTCAACTTACTCTTTGTCTGAGACTTGTCAAGAGTGCTTAGTCAATCATTACCATTAGATAATATTGTATATGTTTGGTTCTTTTGGAAATATCAATACAACTATTGTATTAAGTTAAAAAAAAAAAGTTAATGTCACATGCTCTTCTACTAAATTTGAACGTATGGTTGTCTACATCCCTATTATTTATTCTTACTAAGAAATATCTTATTTAAAAATCACATCAGAAGGTTTAAGAAGAAAAACTTAGAAAGATTTCATGAATTAATATAGTCTTAAGTAAGATTAATGCCATTTAGTTACATTCAATCTTAGTTTTTCCCCTTATGTTTTAATTCTAAACATTTGAGTCAACAAACATTCAAATGAGATATATAATTACCAACATAACAAAAATAACTACTCCTTTATTTCATTATATGAAATCAACTGTATGAATCATATTTCACCATCGTATTTTATCTTGCCATTATTCTTGTAATTGCTTATGGCAATGTAAATTTTATTAATGATTTGATTTGAAATGCAAATATAGATAAATAAATAAATAACTCAAGACATGATAATAAGTTTATTTAATTTGAAAAATTACCATTGGTTTTGTTGGGGTTTTTGGTTCCCAACTTATGTGAAAAAATAAATATATATAAATTATTTATTTTGTAAAATGTTAAATATATTAGAAGTTTATAGCTAATGTCCTATTGTTAATAAATCTACAAATTCAAGAAATTAAGAGCGATTATAACTTATAATTTATATTATATATTTATATAAGATAATCTAAATAAAGCTAGCAATACACAAGACACAACAGCCATAAGAGTCATTATTCATAACTTATTATTCACGATTTCTTATTAGGGTCATTTTGGTTCTTTATTGGAATTGGTATTAATTTAGAATTAAATATATTTTCTATAGATTTTGGTTTGAATTTTATAGAAAATTTCAATAATTTGAAAATATTATAAAATAAATATTATAAATGAGTTGGAATAAAAAAATCATAAAATTAAACTAAACAAAATTAAAAAATTATCTAATTCTAAAACAATTTCAATTTTAATGAGGAACCAAACACACCCTTAGTGTCCTTGTGTATTAGTGCAAAATAATTAAAATTTAATAGTTATCACTTTAAGTTTTATTAGTAGGTGAATATAAATGAATATGACTATTTAGTATTTATAGAGAATTTAGACAAGAAAACATAACACCAATTATAATTGAAAAATAGTTTATTGTGTTTATTAGGTGATGTGAAAGTTAAACCTTATGAAAAGAATAAAATTAGGGAAATTTTTTTTAATATATAACTGTAAATTTGTAAAATTTTTAGAGTTAAATTATCACAAAGGTTAGATGATGATACAATTATAGTAAGTGTTATATTGGAGTTTCAATTGGCGTGAACAAATATTTGTTGGGATGTAATTGAAAGTAATTCTACTTTTCTTAGATGAAAGTACAATAACAATAATAAGGGAATTATTGTGCAACAATGTCAATTGACAAGAAATTGTGCTGTATACAATATTTAATGAAAATATTAATAAATCTTGTAAAGTATGCGACACTTGGTATAATTGGTGAATGTGCCATTTGAATTATTATATTACAATTTGGATCATAAATTAAATTAAATGGAGTGAATTATTTAAATGGAGTTTAGCAAGCAAAGAAATTAATGATATTACAAGTCTAAATTATATATATCAATATATTTATACTATCTGAGATATACTTTACATAATTCACTTTTGGTTGTCAAGTCTTGTAATCAATGCATGTTTCCAATTATGTAAGTGTTTTTTTCAAATTTGTAATGAGTATTCTTCTTTAATTCAAATTGTTAATGAATAAAAATTTTAATAAATTGCATCCACCTCTTGAGAAATGGTGAAACTATCAAATAAAATTCTCTAGATTGGAAAATTATTTGCATCATATACTTTTATTTATATATTGATTTTTAAAAAAAAAACTTTTAGCTACTAAACTATTCCCTTTGTCTTCAAACAAAAGTTCAGTTTTAATTTGGTATAATTTTTTTTAAGTTATGAGTTACTGATACGTAATTACATGTATAATTTTATATTTTATATTTTTACTTTTTAATTTAAATTATACATTATTATTATTAGTAAAAATCATACAAGAATTTTATATCAAAAGCAGACTCTTTTGTTGGGATAAAAAAAACTTTTGAAACAATACTATTTTTCTGAAACGGAAGAAGTAATTAATATGATTACTTATTTTCATTCCGTTAATAACTTAACAAAATGTGTTATATGTGCAACTCATGTGAATAAAATTGTAAGCAAAATTGTCTCTAGACATCTGAGGACTAAGGGTCCATTATCTCCTTTATTTTTAATAATTCTTCATTTATTCTACCACACAAATTATCCTTCATTCGTTCATCCTTTAGTTTCACTTCCTCGGTGCAAACCCAAACCAGCAATCCCAGTTCCACTCCAACTTACCTTTGCGCTCTTTTCATGTGTTTTCCATTATCTCTTTTTTATTTCGCTTGCTTTACTCGCCGTTCTAGTTTTCAGAACTTGAGCATATTAATTCCTTTGACATCGACGTTAGTAGCATCGTCTATAAAGTTTCTCCACAATCCAAATAACAAAATCTATCCCCACAATAAACTTAGGTGTATGCTACACTAGAATATGTTGAATTCAGACCGCAATTGAAAGTCGGGGGACATTTGAACATCAACACAGCACCAATTGGAGGAGGAAGACCAGATTCTAGAGGGACATTCTGGTGGGGGGGGGGGGGGTGGTTTGCTTGAATAAAGCATTTGAGCAAGAGCATGCATTGGAGAGGTATATAGATACTTCCATCAGCAGAAAGGACCAGATGATGTTCATCCTGTGCAAGTATAGCCAATCTGATGTGCAATTCAGATTGTGTAGCTACGTTTCCCTCGACAACAGAAATTTAGTTAACTTCGCAATATTATTAATCTTTCCCAGCCTACAAAAACAAAAAGCAATACAAAAATTATGTCCACAACCACAACCTCTTAGGTTAATTTTGTAAGGAAAAATACAACGAAGTTCACAAGCAGATGTGACAAGCTGGAATTGATGAACTTAGTTAAGATAAATACGATACGATAACTATGGTTCTCTTCACATTGGTACTATGACCCTTCTTGTAATGCATGAAAAGCCTACGGCAGTTGCTAAATGAAGAAGAGTTCCAGACTTGTTTGGCTAATAAGACTTTTTTTTCCGTAGAAAGAAGTTCAAAGGATAACAGATCATGAATTACTGCCTATTTCTGAAGCTTTATGTACATTGCATAATCAGTTTCTCCCTTCATTGTCAATTACTCTCTTGAGAGTGACAAGCATAGATAATCTATATCACCCAATGATATAGTTAAAGAGCTTCAATATGATGAAATGTTATATATGTCTTTTAAAGGACAAATGGGGAGAGTAAACTGCAATACATATTCACTCACAAATTAGATTAGAAATCACCAGTTATCAAATTTAAAGTTGAGAATATGGGCAATCTGTGGCCACTCTGAGCGACTTCCTTTGGTGCACCTCTCTATTAGGATAAATTCCAGACTTGAAATGTTTCTGCTGAGGTTAACTCATCGACATTGTGACAACTCATTACTTACAAATTTTGAAGGCATTGTAAGCTACACTGCCGCTCTGAAATAGCCTCCTGAATGCTACTATCTACTGAATCATCATATATTTACACATGCTTTCTTGCTCCAGGTGCATAATTGAATGCTCAGCACATTGAACCAATGATTGGATCATAATTAAAGATTTGCTGATCATTGATTGTGTGCATTCACCATCTAAGTTAGATCAATCATCATCGGAATGTACTTAAGTAACGAACAGAAAATAGCTTCAACCATTCCTAGAAAGAAGAAATGTTTCATAACATCAGTGTTGAAAAGAAGAATGTAGCTCAAATAGACTTCCGCCATAAATGTTCCACAGCAAGAATAATGTTCAAATAGTCTTTAACCATAGATATGCCACAGCAAGATTTTGCATGCATCCTAATTGTAACTAACAAAAAATTGACATAGCCATGAGTAGAAAGAAAGGGAAACGAGGCATCATGATAAAGCTCAAGAAGAGTAAGTTCACCAGCAGTAAATATGGCACAACCATCCATGAGGGAGAATTTTCAATTTTAGAAACTTCACAGCTGAAAAATGATTCCATTCTCACACTAATATCATAAGATCTTTTTATATTCTAGAATGAACTTCACAAATATCAATTTGAGTACTGGCCTTCTGCTTACACGAGAGACACAACTTCAGATGATTATCAAACTTACACAAATTGATGAACAGTTAAACTTGAATTAACTATCAGTGCTTTGAGAGTAATATTTTATGACTGAAGCAATTCAGATTCTATTTCGATCCTTTTAACCCAAATTATAGAGGAGCTCTGCAAAAACAACATGGGGGTGATATTTAATAGTTTTTTTCTATTAACAATAAAAGGACAAAATTCATTTACGTTTTGGTAGTATAGAAAAATTGTCTTCTAATAACAAGAAAAGAAGAAAATTCGTTAACATTTACAGTATGAGACTTGTCATGATGAATGAAAAACTTGCAGTATCAAGCATTTAACAATGACATTTTTTAAGTAATGTCAAACTAAGAAATAATTCAGTTTTAAATAAGCATTCTAGTCTTGCTGCACTCATTTGTTCTTCTAAATTAAGATTACAAAAACGTATTCCATGCAAATCAGTTCAAAGGATCACAAATTAACTTTTTCATTCCCAAAAAAAATCCTAGAACTCCCAGATCTTCACAATCACAAAGGAAGGGATCTTTTGAAGACATGAATAAATGGTGGGAATAAATAGGAGTAGAGAGTAACTCACAAAGCAGACTAGAGTGAACATTAGTATCGTCCCAAGTAGGAAGCAGAGCAAATCTAGGGACACTCTGAGCCACGACCTCTAGAGCACCTCTGCCTTAGAAGAGGAAAATTGAATAGTTTCAGTTCTTCTAAATTGGTAAGGAGTTGAAATTCTTTCAGTGTGGGCAACTGCTAGAGGTTCCTTGTAGTCAATAATTATAAAATTTTGAAGACATTCCAAGTTACCTAGCTACTCTGGATGAGCCTCCAACCAGCAAATTTCTGAATTTAAATCACTCAAGATAGTTAGATATTGAATTTGTTCAAGGAGGAGAGACAAAATGTTGAACATAAGAGAGACAAAATAATAGGCAAAATGTATTTTTGGCCATCCATACAATTTAAGGGACATTAGAGAGACAAAATATTGGATATTATCAGCCTCCTCCGTAGCACTATTAGCACTGTAAATGGTTAGCTATTGTAAACACTTAAGCAATTAGCTATAGGATTGGAATCAATCTCCAAAGACTCAACTGACTCCAAAACATTGAGACCACAAAATGGTGCTATCAACTTGTAGCGCCCTGGATTTTTTCCCCCAGTGTGGAAATATAATTTGTTTATTTCATTATAAATCAATGTACAATTTACCAAGTGGTGAACTGACCAATAATTCCTTAGATTCCAATTGTAGCCTGATAGGATTTAATTTGTTACCATTTAATAGGAGCAAAACTATGATGTTAATGTTTTGTTTGGTATGAAATTGGCTAATTTAAAGTGTTTTCTGTCCCAGGGAGTAAGTTGATGGACTAAGGCGAAAAGATGGAATTTAATGGAGATTTAGATGATTTTTGGAGAAGCACTTTTGGAGCAAAACAGAAGATTCTTTTGTTTTAAACTTGCCCACGCCTTAAAGGATGAAATCTTGGAGGTGAAAGTTAAGAAAATGCACGTGACCACGTCTTGAGCTGAGATAAAGAACCGATGAGCTGATAACTTGAATTTCAAGATTTAAATTTGTCTTTTGAATTCAACTTTTGTAATTCAAGTTAGAATGGATTTGATGACAATTGATAGGATTAGATAGGATAAGATAGGATAGGATGGTTGGTTAGGAATTTAAAGTTTAAAGACTTAGGATTTGTTGGAGAAATTTTAAGAAGTCTTTAGGGAGGTTGTTAGAGAATAAGGCTATAAATAAGAGGGTTAGTGAACTTGGAAGACATAAGTCTTTCCTTTAATTTTCTGTAGAATTTTCCCTTTCTTTTGTATTTCTTTTCCTTTTTAGAATAAAGTTAGAATAGTTTTGCTACCATGAGTGGCTAAACTTTTTCCATTCCCTTCCAAGGGGTGTTGATGCCAATATATTTAGTGAGGTTTTGTTCATAGTTTTATAAACGTTTGCATTCAAGTAATCATTATTTCTTGCATTCTATTTTTATGGATTTTGAATGATAAATAAATTGACAACTTATTTTCATTTTTCTTCCTATAGCTATCTATTTGTTCTTGATTAAGTAATTATCGGAACAATTAGTACAAGTAACACTTAAATCTTTTGCATATGTAAAGTGATAGTAATCATGCATTTCTGATTTAAAGGAAGTAATGATACAAAGATTTTCAATTGTAGCTATCTCAATTGTTGGTTTTGTTTTAAGCATTTTCAATGTTCTTAGTGCTATTATCAAATGATATGGAATGCTATCGCCCCCAGTCATTTGTTAGTAAGGTTTGTTGTGAATGCTAGGTTCAAACAAATAGAATATGAAAACTCAAAATTTTGTCATGGCTATCCTGCGAAATTTTCGGTTAAATACTTGAATGAAAAAGTGTCTTTAAAATCCTATGATCTAGATATATTCAGTACAACTACACTTCCTTGGATCGGAGTTTGGTAAGATTGAAATATTTCTTTTACATATTGCTAGTAGATTCTTTAATAAATTTTCTTTATTTATTACTATTAGAATTGGCATTAACCTTCTTCTTTTATTTCTTTTCATCTCAAGTGCTAAAAACCCCCCTCACACATAGCTCCTCGTGGGATTCGAACTGGTCCACTACTACTATCAAGTAATAATACAAATAGGAAATAACTTGATCCTTATTCGAAATCAATATCAAATTAATAATGTTTTACAAAATAATAATTTCAAACAAAAGATAATTTCTTTTTTGTTTTTTTAGAAAGGTCAATTTCCTAATAAAAAGCGAGCTAAAAATTGAAGCTTTGTATGAGTGATTTGAGTAATTAGTAATTATGCATTACCTTTTTGATAAAACTTAGTAATAGTGTGATTTGACACGTAAATACAGCTTTATTAATTATCTAATAAAAATATAAAATAAAACTTATATTAATTTTTAGCCAGCATCATCCATTAATGTTGTATTGATTTGTGACTCCATGGTAATATAGTTTGGTTGTATTAAGTGATGCCTCAACGTGTTAGATTAATTTTTCTAATTTTGGCAATCATTTTTCTTCACTTTTTAGCACTTTACGTAATATTGCAGTCCATTTGTAGTGTAAAATAGATGAGTAGCCAATTTATTTCTCATTGTATACTTATATATCTTTCACCCATTTTTGCCTTGAACTTATGAGGCTCTTTGTTATCTTCAAAGAGTATATAGTTGTTGACAGTTATCATGGTATTTGAGGTTTCATTGATAGTGCAATTATGGGAATAATTCCCTTTGTTAATTGGTTTAAAAATGAAAATTCACGAGTCATATTCTCAGATGGTGGTTCACTAAAACTAACTATCTTTGATATCTAGAAATAAGTTGGGGGACTTTTGTTTATTTGAAGAAAGAGAAATTTGAGTTGCCAAAATTTAAAAGCATGAGTACTTATTTTAAGTTTCATTTAACATTTGGCAAGAATGCCTGATGAGTTACACTACATACATGTTCTACTTTCAAATTGATTGAGATTATGATTCATCACTATATAACCAAGATGATTACTATATATAATGTTTTGTTGTATATTCCTTGGAGTTTCATTTTATGTCTATGAAGACATATGGTAATTTTACACTTTCATATATTGTCTTTCAGTTATTTAAATTTATACTTATTTAAGATATGGTACATATGTATTAGAGCACTAATGTAGTATAGTTACAGGTGTGATTATGGTTTTTTTTGTTTTTGATTTTGTTTTTGTTTTTGTTTTTGATTTTGTTTTTT
This sequence comes from Gynochthodes officinalis, assembly GCA_020080225.1. Lineage (NCBI taxonomy): Eukaryota > Viridiplantae > Streptophyta > Magnoliopsida > Gentianales > Rubiaceae > Gynochthodes > Gynochthodes officinalis. The sequence continues at coordinate 34,405,749 of CM034619.1, read as the reverse complement.
TTTTTGTCTCTTCAAGTAGATGTTCTTAGAGAACATAGAAGAGAAGAAAAAATTAGGCATTTCTACACCCACAATTTTTTTAGTAGTTATAATATATGTAATTGAAATTAATAGCCCAAACTAAATGGTTAGAAGAATTGAAAATTTCAACTTACTTCTTGACCTATAGTGATAAATTATGTAAAAATGTGGATATAAATTAATTATTTAGAATGGGATACATTGTAATATACTACGATTGACTTATTTAATTTTGTTTCCATACAGTCCCTTTTGTACTTTTTGAGGAATAAATTTAAAAATGATTGATAAGGACTATTTGATTTTTGGATATTTACTATTTTTGCTTAATCCCAATTCAATTTTTAACTATCACACGATGGGATTGCCAAGTGAGCATTTTACATATATAGTGTCTTCTTTGTTATGTTTGTATGTCTATATGACTATTATTACTAACAAATGATTAACATACTTTTACATAATAATTGAAAATGATGTTTTTCCTCGTAAGGAAGATATCATTGAAATATTAAAGACCATCCTTTCCTATATGTCATGCCTTTAAAGATATTTTATTTCTCACTTCAATCATGTTCCCTTCAAACTTTGCATAGCTTTGCCATAATTTATTGTTTTACAAATAAATAAAAAATTAAATAACAAATATATAAAAAATTAAATAAGCTTATTTCTTGAATCATGATAAATAAAATATTAATGATTATAATTGAATAAGAAAAAGATTGTTAAAGATTTATAAAAATAATTTACTAGGATTCAATCCCATGCAAGGATAGTAAGAGAAGATTATAAGAAGATTTAAGACTCAATTTACATATTGTTGAATTCTATTTGATAATTGGAGATAATAGAAGGAGATTGAATGGAGATACTACACAACTCCTAACTAGATAACATATCATCCTTGTAACAATAGAAAAAGTTTCACAACCTACTACTCTAGGATTGCAAAACTATTACTGTTGCTTAAAAAGTGTATATCAAAGTTGTACAAGAAGGTAAGAAAAACTATTATTCTTCTTGTTCAAAATTAACATGAAATAAAAAAAAATTTAAAGAGCAAAACACCCCTACAAAAATGGGAAAAAAGGGAACAAGAAGGGCATATCATGCAATGACTCAAACAATTTTGGAATACCATAAAATTCAATTAAGACTAACATTGTAAAAAAGATAACTTTTTGCAACTTCATTCTCCCTTGGACTAGAATCTTTAGGTGAATTTTTTTTCCAAAGTGGATGAATTAATACATATTTATATAACTATAAATATTTTGTTGATTCTAGTGGAATCATCAACATTTCACCAAATCAAATATCCAATGATTTTTGTGAAGGTTGGCACTTTCACTAACCTGATAATATAAGAAAAAAGCATGATAGTGGAGTAGTGAGAAGAAGAAATATCCCATATTCCCTAGAGTTAGATATCTTTAAAGCAAATAAACTAAAGACTGTTGAAATACCCAAGAATTTTGGCTCAATATTCTAGTAACGAATGAAAACTTGGTTAACTGTAAAAGGACCTTATTTAACTATAAGTATATAGGAAGAATATATAATATAAAGGAAAAGAATATAGGCATAAATAATTGAAGTTTATTAGTTAGGGACAAATGGGGTAAAAAAGGATTTTAATTAAAATTAATGCTAGTAGAACACTACACATTATCAACTTTAATCACATTTGATAGTCATTAGTAGGAATATAATACACCAAGCATTCTAATTCACAAAAAGGCATTTCAATCACACATTTGTATATAAAAGTGAAGAAAAAAATGTTGGTACACACATAAAAATAAATTAGGTTAGAGCCCTTGTCAAATCTATTCCCCAAAACAAATAGAGGTATAAAAATGAAAAGTAAATTAGTTTCCACCATGTAGCCACATGAAAAGTGGAAAAAAATTCCTCTCTTGCAGTCATTGACAGTTTAAAATCATGAGTATATAGGTGGTATAGCAAGTGCAAGTTGATCTCACAAGGAACTATACTAACTTTGTTTATATAAATCAAGCTAACACACCCTAGACCAAGTCTAAACAACAAGTAAAAGGTGTGAACTTAGAAAAACTATGAAAAGCTATTTTATAAGGCAATTTATCAAATATGTAGTAAGCACTAGTACTAACATGGCCCAAGAGCACAATTCCTTCCCTTTCCACACCCCCCCCCCCCTTCCCCTTTACTTCATTTGAATTCTTTATAACTTTGTTTAAATTTATATTTGAGTTGGACTACTAGTTAGAAAACTAAACTATTCCTATGATTCTTCCAAAATTAAAGAAAAATTTAATTAAATCAATACCCTTCTATATTCCTATAGGGATGATTCAATTTAATGATCATTAGTTTCGAGTTTCTATTGACTGCTCATGTCTTGAAGTATGTTTTCATCTCAAGAATCATAAGTTACTCTATCACTTGAGTTAGAATTCCTATATTGTTTCTTAGATCATAGAATTCCCAAAATCAATCAAAGGATGATCTTTTCAAATCTCCAATAGTAACATTAGTCACAAGATAGAATAAACAAACAAAACAAACCCATATAGTCAAAAAACAAAAGATTAAAAGAATCAAAATTTATAAAAGAGTTCAATTATAGTTCATTGGTCCCAAAGCATTATTAAATGTAAACCAAATAACTCCAGTAAAAAAAAAAAACCAAGAGGGCAAAATATTCAATCAAGCTTATAAGTTAATTTTGTAACCAAACTTCAAGCTTTAAAACAGGTATGTTGTGCCCTTTTAAAAAATTAAAGAGTCCTCAACTTGTGAGACTTTTACCTCCAAGACACAAATTAGTATTCAGTACTACGTGGCCTTTACATAAACCAAGAGAGGCTTTATATTCTTCAATTTGGGAGACTCACATATTTACAAAGAAGAAGTCATGCCCGCTCTTTATAAAAGAGAGGTTATTTTTGTCAGACACACTCAAAACCTTGACAATATGTCATATTTATAGGACTTAATAAAATCCAAAGCTATTAAAATTTAACTACCTAATTCGTAACAAGAAACAACTACAAAACCAAAACCCAATAGGAAATTTAGTTTAATTCTACTACATTGCCTCTCTTAAACTAAGTTTTTATTAATTGTCATGCCAAACATCTTCTTTAGTTTCATAAATGAATCCACCTTCTTGTGAAATATCAACCACTTAGTCTTGTAATAATTAATCACAATTTCTTTTCTTTAAACAAATTCACGAAGAGAGTGAAATTTAATTTCTATATGCTTGTTTCGATCAAGAAACACTAGATTGTTTTTCAACATTATAGTAGAAATATTATCACACAAAATTATCGTTGCACCATCTTGCTTCTGTTGAAGAAAATCAAGCATCTTTTTAAGCTACAATGCTTGAGTAGCACTATTAGTTGTTGTAATGTATTCTGTCACCGTTGTAGATAATGCAATAACTAACTGCTTATTTGAACTCTGAAACAAACACTGGAACTAATGAAGAATGTATAACCAAAAGTACTTTTTCTATCAACAATATTTTTAGCCTAATCACTATCGGTGAATATAAGAAGATCAACAAGTTTATCTTTTGAATAAAAAATTCCATCACCTTAAGTATTTTTTTTGTACCTTAATTTTTTTTAATTGCCTGCAAATGAGACTAATGTGAATTTTCCATAAAATTGCATGTCAAACCAATATTGTAATTAATATCAAACTTTGTATCCATCAAATATCTCAAACTCCCTACTACACTTTTAAAGTAAGAAAAATCACAAAATTGCTTGTCCCATCTTTGGTCAAATGCAACCATTCTTCAATTGGATTCAAGATTGGTTTAACACCATCCATCTTGGATTTTTTTAAAAAATATCTTTAGTATATTTCTTTTGACAAATAAAAATGTATTAGTTAATTTGTGAAACCTCAATTCCAAGGAAGTAAGATAGAGACCCATGTTTGCCATCTAAACTGTTGAATCATAGCTTCCGTAAAATCTAAAACTATTTTGGGATTATTTTTCATAAATATAAGATCAATGACATACAAGCATATGATAACAACTGTACCAGAAATAGGAGACTTCACTTATAAAGCATGACCAAAAGGTTAATGTTGGAAGCCATTATCAATTAAGAAAAATCAATACATGTATACCATGCTCTTTGAGTTTGCTTCAAACCATCAAAAACTCTCTTCGACTGGTATAACCTATTTTCTTGATCTTTCTTTGCAAATCATGCAGGCTACTCAATGTACACTTCTTTCTTGAAATATTTCATACAAAATGCAAACTTTACATCCATTTAATTAATTTTTCATTTATTTTGAATAGAGGAAATAATCAAACCAACAATATCAAGTTTGACAACAAATGCAAATATCTCAAAATAATCAGTAACAAGTTTTTATTTTTAATTTTCAGCAATCAACTCTACCTTGAATCTATCTATTTTCAAATCTAGCTTATATGTCATCTTGTAAACCCATTTGACAGCAATGGATTCTTTGTCATTTGGAAGATTGGTAAGCTCACAAGTATCATTTTTTTTTCAATGGCATAATTGTTTTTGCCCATTACTTTCTTCTAGTGATTCTTATGAATAGTATTTTCAAAAGTAGTAGGGTCAGAATTTACAAAAGAGCAAAATTAACATCTTCATTATACAAATTGGAAGAGTGACCATTAACAATGGAATCCTAGAATGAGTTGATAGATGCTTTTGTCTTTGTGGATGATTAGGTTGAGCCGAAATATTCCAAGTGGGAACATGATACTGTCTAGGTACTTCTGACTGATTAATCTCATCATTATTGCCATTATCAAAATATGAAGGTTGTGAAGGATGCCTAACTATTGAATCTGACTCCTTTTCTAACTACTCCTAAGTAAAATAGACATCTCTATTAATAATGGTCTTTTGTGTCATCAAATTAAACAATTTATGTCCTGTAGTTTCAAAATTGTAGCCAATAAAAATATACTTCTTTACCTTATTGTCAAGTTTCGTCCTTAGAGCATATGGAATATATGCATAAACTAAGTAACCATATATTTTAAAATGAGAGATATTTGATCTTTTACCAGACCAAATCTTATAAGTTTTCCCACAATTGGATCTAATAGAACATTTGTTCAACATAAATAGTACAAGAAATTGCTTCTACCCAAAAACCTTTAGGCATATACTTGAGAATCATCACTGACTGCACCATGTTCATCACAGTTTTGTTCTTCCTTTCTGTTATGCCATTCTGTTGAGGGATGTACCTTGCAATCAATTGATGCTTAATCTCATGCTATGCCAAAAAATATCACATATTATGTACTCTATGCTGCTATAAGTTCTCGAAACCTTGATGGAGTAATTACTTTATTTTTCAACATACATTTTTAAAACTCTTAAAAGTGTCACAATCATCAAATTTATTTTTCAATAAATAAACCCAAGCCTTTCTGTTATATTCATCAATGAAAATAATAAAATACTTATTACCTCCATTAGAATGACATCCATTTTACATAAATAAGAATGAATGAGTTGTAAAAGTTATTTTTACCCTTTAAGCCTGCCTTTAGGAAATGGGTCCTAGTATTTCTTACTCCAAATACAAGATTCACAGTTTATATAATGAAAATTAATGAAAACAGCAAAAAAAAAAAAAAATTTGGCCAAAAATTGCATACTATGAAAAAAGTGTCCAAATCTCATATGTCACAACTAAGTATTATCAATTGGAATAGAATTAAAATAAGTTGAACCATCACAATTCAAAAGAACAGAGAATAACCTACTATTAGTTATGTTCATCTTTACAATTAAATCCAAATGATCATCAATAACAAATACAAATGTGTTTTTTAAAACATAGATCATTATCCTTTCCTTGAAGTTGACCCAAACTTAATAGATTTTGATATATATCAAACACATAATATATATTCCAACATTAGAACTGTTAATACCATTTTTCAAAGTAATAGGAATATGTTCTTTTACCACATATAGGTATTTCATGATTATTACTAAACTAAAAAAGAGATTTAAAAAAACTCATTCAAATTAACAACTAATTCTTTCTTTCTAGTCATATGGTTACTACACCCAAAATCAATATATCATGTATAACTTTTAGATTCCTTAGCAACACAATAAAAAATAAGATTGTTCATACTTTTCACCAGAATCTTAAACAACATTGGCATTAACATGATAACATCTTTATTTTCAAATTTATTACTCTAACAATTCTTTTGAACATGGCCCAATTTACCACAATTAAAAGACTTTGGCCTCCTTTGTTGATTATATTGGAATTACTAAACTGACCTTTTTGTTATTGAAAATAATTGTTACCTCTTTCATGATCATGAAGTTACCTCTACCATATCCACAACCTTTGAAATTTTAGCCAGGATCACCAAAAACAGCACCACTAGAAATTTTTTTTATTGCCTTTATTTTTTAGTAGTTTGAATTTGCAAGGCTTGCAATGCTTTCTTTACTAACTCATTTTTATGTGATTCATGCAGCTTGCTATTATTTTTTTGTTCATGAAAAAGTAATGACCCTTGCAACTCATCAATTGTCAAGGTTGACAAATCTTCTATTTCTTGCACCACTGCAACGATATGATCAAATTTTATAAGTAAAGTATTGAAAACTTTTTCAAAAACAATTCTGTTAGAATGATCATAGCTATTTAACTACATATTCTTTATTTCAATCAATTGAGAAAAATAAGAATCGTCTCAAACTTCTCCACACTGCATAGTTCAAACTTTATTTTCAATGTTACCGTGTTACTTTGTTGGACTTTGTCAATGCCTCAATATGTTTGTTTAAAATATCCTACACCTATTTTGCAGTTGCTAATTATCAAGGTAGAAATTTTGCCAAAGACAAAAATATTAATAGCCCCATGGATTTGTGACCAAAAACTATTATTACATTTAGCATCATTATGAACATTCACTGCTAATTTTTGTCTTGAATGTAAACAAATGAATCAAATGCTCTAAGATGTGTTTCCATCAGTATCCTCCAAAAATTATAGTTTTGTTTACCTTTTAATTTTGATATAGAACAAGTAATATTCCAATACGCAATAATTGCTAAATGCCAATCAAACCTCTGATACTAGAAGTTGGTCCTAAAATATTATTAAACTGTAAAGCAAATAAGTTTGGTTAAAGAAAAACCCAAGAGGACGAAATATTCAATAAAGCTTGTAAGCCAACTTTGTATCAAACTCCAAGCTTTAAAATGGGTCTACAGTGCACTTTTAACAAACTAAAGAGCCCACAATCTGGGAGGCTTCTACATCAAAGACGCAAATAAGTATTCAATACTGCATGACCTTTAGACAAATTAGGAGAAGCTTTTTATTTTTCTAATTGGGAGAGTCACAAATTTACAAAGAAGTAGCCTTGTGGTTCTTCATAAAACGGAGGCTAGTTTTCTCGCTCACTCCAAAAACACTTAATAATATGTTTTATTAATAGGACTTAATAAAACCCAAATCTATTATTTAAGATTTATCTATTCAATTCCCAACAAGAAACAACTACCAAAACTAAAACCCAATAGAAAATTTTGTTTAATTCTACTACATATTTTTAGAACACAAATAGAAGAACATAAACATTACAACATAAGTAATATAACCACAAAATTGGACTATAAGAAATAAAAAAAATCGTAGTCAAGGATCTCTCTCCTAAATCTCTTCTTTCTTTTTAAATGAGTTATATCCTAAAAATTCCTATAGGTCTTCAAAAATTTACCTCCCAAGAGGGTTAACCTCTTGGAACCCTAGTTAGACTAAGTGTTTGATAAAATACCTCCTCTCTTTTTTGAAATTCTTAGGAGCCTTACATAAAAGTTCAAAGTCAAATAGTCAAAGAAAAGAGAGACTATTTTTTATTGACTTTGACTTATTGACCTTTTGATTTCTTTGACTTGTTGACTTTGTTTGACTTCTTTCACTCCACTCCTTTTCACAATTTAAACTTTTATTTAGCCAATTTTTCATGAGACATGGTCCTTAAACCAAATAATATGAAAATTAATATAAATTAAATATGAATAATGAAAGAAAATATGAAAAATTCTAAATACGAAATTAATTTTTAATAAATTGAATTGTAAATTTGATATTCATAGTCATAGCTAAAGTTTTTGCATGGGAATGAAACATAATTTTTTTGCAGTAAAAAATGATTAAGTAACATATGAAAGTATTTAAGGTATGAGTAAATGTGAATACAATTGAAAAGATAGGAGCAACTATATTGCATAATTTCATAAGATTTAATAAAAGGGAAATATATTGGCAACAATACAAAAACTAAAATGTTGAAATTGAAAATTATTGGGAAATGCTAGAAAATGTAGTTGTCACCTAAGAGGACCAATCAAATGTATACTAAAAAAATATAGTTGACATAAATTTGTATATGTCAAAGGTGATAAGAAACAAGTTGCAAGGAAAAAATGGAAAAAAAAAAAAAACTTATTCAACCATAAGTCTAAAGGAAGAATATGTAATACAAAAGAAAAAATTATGGGGATGAATAACTAAAGGATTATCATTGGGAAAAATGGGGTGAAAAAAGTGTTATAATTGTAGTTAATTCTAGTGGAATATAAAAAACTATCAACTCTGAATGTATTTTATAGTCATCATAAGAAATATAATAGATCAATCATAGAATTCACTGTAACTCACTTTAATTTCATATCAAGAAAAAAAAATCAAGAGAAAATTCTAGGAGGAACATGAAAAATAATTAAGGTCAAAATCCTTGCAATGCTTCTGATTCCCCAAAATAAACAAGGTTATGAAAAATGAAAAGTAGACCATTTTCCACCTTCCAGCATAGTTTAAAAGAAAAAAAAATCCTCTATGTTATAATCATGATAACTTTTTGCATTTTTATTGTTGTGAATGGAAGACAAATTTTTTTCTTTCCAATTAAGATGATTAAATAACACATGAAAGCATTCACGATAAAAAATTAAGTAAATACTTGGGTGTGAAACCCTAATTATTAATAATTGTTGAGGAGTTAGGAAATTTATAAGTTCAATATGGAAGAAATTGAGCAATCTTAAAAGAATAGGTGTAGCATATACTAAAGAGTATCATAAATTGTCAATAAGAAGATACCATGTTGGGGACAAAAACTAGACTTCATTTCTAAGAATAATAATTAGAGATCCTTAAGTTGTCAATTAGGATATGTTACGTTGGGGACAAAGACAAGATTTCATTATTAAGAATAACAATTATAACAAAGGGTAAAAGTTACAACTATGAAGTAAGATGACTAGTTAGGTGTTTTACATGAAGCCATAGTCTTTACATAAATTTGTAATGAAGAATAATAACAAAAAGAGTTGGACAAAAGAAAAGAAATAATTCATTTAGTCATGGAACCATATCAAGCATATAGTAGACATAGGGACAAAATTTCTAGGTGAAAAATTTGAGGTTAATTATTGAAAAATTAAAATGATTACATATTAAAGTACCCATGCATTGCTAACATTAAGAACAAACTATAATCTCCAATTATATTTATAATCAAAATATAAAAGACTACACATCGCTGAAGCCAAAATATAATAATAGGTTTGAACATGTTTAAATTGATAAGTAAATTAGCAATAAGATAATAGTTATTTCTATGTGTCTTAAGATATATTATATGTATCAAACCAATATTAACCATAATTGACACATAAAACTACTCACCAAATTGCACATTTGTTGACACATTGAATATATAAAATGAGAACTATAAATACCTAACAATTTATATACTTATTAGAATCATATATAGGGACAAAGTTTTTCTTTTAAACTAATGAGGAAGTTTTCTTGATGTGCTAAAGAATGAAAAGCATTCTAATTGAGCAAGTTTACATCATTTACATTATTTTTCTACTTTATAATTTATTTAGCAACATATTTATGTCCCAAGCTTATAGTTGTTTCATGAATTCACCTAAATTATAAATGGTCTAATAACTAATACCCAAATTTTGGTATAACAATTTTTTTCATTCATAAGTGGGGAACAAAAGTTTACACATTTGTAAGCTATTGCTATTCACAAAAGTATAACATATTTGTCCCATATACAAATACTACATTCTCTTCTTACTATTGTGGTTAGTAGTAGTCCAAATTATGTACATATGTTAGTTTGTTATACAATTAAACACTGGTACTTTCCAAAATATTTATCCAGTTTTACTTTATTCAATAAGAATACAGTGTCATAATTGTGCTTCTAATGTGTTCACTGGGTTTAGGACCATTAATTACATGATTGTGTGATAAATTAGCTCCCGAAAGGTCCAAAAATATGAAATTATTATGGTACCTTAATCTTGCTTTACATGCTCAATGCCTTATTGAAATACATTTGTCTTGATTTTATGCTTTTCTTACTGGTTAAATCTAAGTGATATATATTGAGACTATATATGGGAACTTCCCTATAGTATTGACAATGCACTTTTCTCATCTTCAAATGTTGGTATATGTGTTATGACATTCTTTTGAGCAGATGAGGATGAGCTTTTTTTTTTTTTTTTTTTCAAAAAAAGTTACATTATGACTATATTGCACAAATGTTTTACCTCTTGTAGGATTATAATATACCTTAAGGTCAAACAAAAGTCATATATCTTTGAATTTCTCATTTATAGCATCAAGATTAAAATTTTCTTTATGAAATAAATAACAAAAATGAAATTTTAATATATAAAGAGTATTATTAGTCATTTATATAAACTTATTCCATGATAAATATTCCTTGAGTTCAACCTTGATGATGCGTGAAATTATACTATGATTTTACCCTAATTTTTTACACGATTTCTTTTATTTGATTGCCTTAATGGTGGTTTATTTTTTAAATAATCATTGTATTATTTTGGTATTTTATTTATAGTTATTGATGATGCAAAAGTGCTCAAATTTGAGTGGAAACGTGTTTGGTTGAAAAAGCAAGGGATTAGACCCCGAAAGGACAAAAAGAGTTGTTAGAATGGAATAAAAGACCACACCATGTACAATAACTTAAGATGAAAGAAAGCTACGTAGCAATTTGGTTACCTCAAGCCACAATGTGACAACTAGAGGTGTGAAGATTTGTTTTTAAGCTTTGTTTATAGTTATTGATGATGCAAAAGTGCTCAAATTTGAGTAGAAGCATGTTTGGCTGAAAAAGCAAGAGGTTAGATACCAAAAGGATAACAAGAGTCGTTAGAATGGAGTAAGAGACCACACCATGCACATTAACTTAAGACGAAAGAAAGCTATGTAGCAATTTTGTTACCTCAAGCCAGAATGTGACAACTAGAAGTGTGAAGCTTTGTTTTTAAGCTACACTGTGGTATAGGAATAGCTTGGCCATGATGTGGGTGACATCAAGTTACATCTTTAATTCTTTTTCACCTAGAAGACTCTTGGACTTTGAGCTACACCTAAATAGATGCTCTAAGGGCTTAGAAAAGGGGGCACTACAGATAGAGAACAACAAGAACAACTTGAAGTGCAACAACAAAATCAAGCTTGGCTTTGAAATCTTTCTTCAATTTTTTTGAACCCTAGTTTTGATACTATGACTTTGGTCATTTATTTCTACTTAGTCATCTATGTTATGTGTAGGTAAGTTCTCAGTTAGTGATTCAATTAGCTTTATTACATGAAAATTGATTAATTGTTAAAATTTCCTCTTTGTATGATTAATATATGTCTATTTCCCTTTGATTTGCAATTCCACTTGTTATTGTCCAGCCAAGAATTGTTTGTATTTTAAAATTTTGTTAGATCTAGAGATAGGCACATAGAATTTAGGCTTAGGGGAATTAGTTCACGACCTAAAAATAATAGGTTAGGGATTTTCGTGGGATAGAGTCATATCTTCAAGTCATGGATGGCCATATAACATACCTAAACCTTAAAAGCCCTGTAATGTTAGGCACTTGTAGAGATATAAGTGTGTTTTTAGTTAAAATAATACCCTTTAAATCTCAAGAAAGGTTTGAGGATATACTAGGAAATTCGACCATCGTTCATCCTACGTTAAAACAACAGATAGTCAATAAACAATTGAACTATAGCAAGTAGATTGAATTTCCTAATTTTTATCCCCCAAGAAATCTATCAATTGTGTTTAAATGTTATTTAGTTATTTATTTATTTTGGATAAAATAATATTAGAACTATTATTTCCCATAAAATAAATAAGAGTTTCAAGTGAATTTTATAATAACCTATAAATTAGTATTCCTCATGGGAATGATACCTTATTTTGCCACCATAGGTGTCAAGTGGAAGTGCAGTATGGATCCATATGCCTACATGTGGCAAAAGAGCTAGTAAACTTTTTCCACATTAGATAAAAATACTCAACTTACATGCTTAGTAAGTTTTTTTTTTTTTAGCTATACAAAAAATATGCTCAAACTCCCAATTCTATCAAATAATTCCACCTCAAAAGCAACTTGTATAAATATGTCACAGTATTTCATAAATTCATTATAATAAAATAAAAATTTAAGTGTTATATTTTGCATAATATTTGGGATTATAAGATATAAAAATAGGTTATGATGCTTTTGGACTCCAAAATCATTCTTGCAAAGAAATATGTGAACTTAGCACCATAAGTTGCTATAAAGGCTTTTGAATACAAGTTGGATAAACTAAGAAGTAAAAATGCTAAATGAACCCTAAACTAATTTTGTAATTTTCAACTTAGATTTAACCCAACAAGAATTTAGTTGCCAATTAAAATGTATTTGCATTACTAAATTTTTAAAAAAAAATGGAATAACACAAGATCAACATACAAGCAAACTTAATATAACCATTTTGGGTCAAACTTAGGAGTTGGCTAATTTTTCAAATCTGAAATTAATTGGTTACTCAACAATTTGATTTTTCTTTTCATAAAACTTTTAGGCAACAATAATTTCTATATATTCTCTATTCACTTTTGACTTGGTGAAGCCTTTATCTGTCAATAAGTTATTGCCAAGTATTGCTTTTCTCAACAAAGATTTAAAAAAAAAATGTAGAGGTAGAAATTACTAAATGCTTATCACCAACTTTGAACTACATTATTTGTTTTCATATGGGTAATCAATAGGAAGGAAAAAGGGGCCAATTGTGAAAAATACAATTGAAAGTAAGCATAAACATTATGATAATAATATTGATATAGCAATAATGAGCTAACAAATTCACTAAGAAAGGAGAGGTTTGTTTCCAATATAGGAATACAAATTTATTTATTTTATTTACTACTCTAGGAATCCAGTTGGTAATTAAATATATGAATAAATAAAAGTATAATAAAATTTGCAAATAGAATTTAATATGCAAGTTTTAAGCCTTTGATATATATTAGAGGATGAATCAAAATCATAATATTAGACATTGTGTCAATAGTTATCCTTATATTATTATGAATGTCGTTATAAAAATTTATCAAAAAAATTGAATATAATTTTTCTAAAAAAAAAAGCCGAATGACTAAAATCAAATTTTTATGAATAAGGTGATGAATAAAAATATGTACTCATTCGTACATAGAGAATGGTATCAAACCTTGTTTGCATATTTGTACTTATTTAGTATAAAATAAATTTGTTTCTCTTTGTTCCTATGAATTATTTTTAACTAACAATTAAAAATATATATGAATTATTTTTAACTAATAATTAAAAATATCTATTCTTACCATACAAAGAATTAAATGATAATCTCATACCTATGATTACAAGCATATTGTAAATGTATAAAAATTCTTCCCATAAAGTAATAATCATGGTCTACACTTATAGGTATAACAAAATTGTAATTTTGTTGGAAATACACATGTATACAACTTTGGCTTACAACAATTTACAATTCATGTTTGAAAACCAATAACTTACTCATCATTCACTATCACAAGTTCTTGTCAGTTTTTTTATTAGTTTACATTTTGTAATGTTCCCCCTCCTTAGTGTGTTTTGTATGTTTAGGTAGATTCACATTTATTTGCATTTATTTCTTCATTAATTTATATTTGGTTTTTTCTTTCTATTTTAGGAATTCATTTGATGGAAAAGTAGCTATTTTCAAGCTATTTTAGAGCTATAAGGATTGATCTAAAGAAGTGGGACATAATTATAAAAAATGAGTTTACAAAATTAAGGTTTGAAGTCATGTCTTAGTGTGATTTAGATCATGTCATAGTGTGATATGTAGAAGCATTCCAAAGTTAATTAGTCACATTGCAACATGATGAGACTCATGCCATGGCATGGATTGTGTGTGTGTGTGTTTTTTTTTTTAATAATTACTTGAGCATTGAAGGCTTCATATAAATAGCTCTTTAGATCTCAATTCAATAAGGGAGAGTTGGAGACAATCACTATTAGGGTTATAACTTTGGTTCCTTGATACAATCCATGGTAGAGTTTATGAATAAGGAAGAGAAGTGGAACTCTAGAATGAGCCCTTATTTCCAATTTCTTTCTATTCTCTTATATTCACGAATTGTGTTGTGTAGCTTCCATATGCCTCTCATGTTAGTGTTTTTCTAGGATTATAATCAACTCTATTATGTGATTCAATCATCTATTATCTCTTTTATGCGATGGATATTTCATATTGAATTTTCTATTCATCCTTATTCTTTAATTTTCTACAATTATTTAATCACTAATTGTATGCGTTTGGGGAATTTATCAATTTAGAGATAAGAAAATAGGATTTAACCTTATGAAGTTTAGCCCAAGAATTGGAGCTAATAGTCCAAGGTTTGTTGAGAGATGGAGATGTGCACCAAGGAATGGATAGCCAATAAGATACCTATTTCTAAAATCCTTCCAATTCTTCGTGTCCTTAAAGATGTTGGTGCATTTTAAATTTAGAGGATACCCATTGGACCTTGAAAGAGGCCATTGGATATATTAAGAAATCTGACCATCTATTCACCTAATCCATGGTAATATAAGAGAGGATAAAAGGAGCTACATCAAATAATAAGAGGAGATTGTATTCCTAGAGCTTGTGTTTGTGCGTTTTTTCCATTGGTTTGGCTAAGTTTGTTGGTTAGTTTTTAGTAGCAATCATGGGTTAGTAAATTCTTGTGAGATTGATCCATGCTTAGCACAATATTACTTGATGCAACCCGTATACTTTTGAAAAGTGTAGAAAACTGCCTATAATTTTTTTTGATTTTTTTGAACAACATAGGGTGGAAAAACATGTATAACACTACATTATATATTTTTCACTTGGAAGAACTTAAAAGAATAGAAAGTTCTTACTTAACCTAATAAAAGCTAAAAGCTATTACTTGGATAAACTTGGAAATAACTACATGAATCAGCAAATAACAAATTCATAATGATAACAAATAGTTGTTAATTAGGAGAAACTTAGAAGATTTATTGTGAACATTCCTTGTACATAGTGATAATAATGAAAAAGCTCATGTTCATATGTTTACAACTCATTGTAACTGATAATCTTGATTACAGTAATACATTTTATAATACTTAACGGAACCAAAAAAGTGGATTCATAATTAATGAAACATAATATGCATATAAGAGCTCTAAGTAGTTAATTATTGTTATAACAACTAAGGGTAAAATTTAGTCAATATTAGCTGCGATTAAAATCTCATGATATGTAACATTTTTTTGTATAATTAGTGTTTGTACCAATGATGTTAATAGTCTAATTGTTATGAATCATGCAAATTGTGGATGTCCATCTATATTCTTCCTCTTGCCCATGATTATTTGTCTTGAACACATGTAACTCCCACTACCTTATAACATGTAACACCCCATCTTGTAACTTATGTAACACCCACCTTGTAACTTTTTAACACCCTTAATTCATGTACATTATGTAACCTACATTCAGGTTCTTGTAACCTACAAGACTTTTATGTGGAGGATGAATCCTAAACCTATATAAATAGAGGTTTAGTAAAGGTATGAGGTGATGAGAAAAAGATAGAAAATTTTCACTACAATTTGTATTCTTTACATTTCTTCTTTACTATTATTATATTTACTAGTTTACTACATTATAGAATAGAAGAAGTAATACTACCTTGTAGTATTTTTATAATACATTATCAGCACAAATCTCTAGCCAATTTCCATTCCTTCGGGTAAGTTAGGTGAGATTTTTTTTTATTAGTTATATTTATCACTATGGCTAACCTTGTAAAGCTTGAGTTTGTTGCACTTGATATTATTAGAAAGAATTACTTGGCATGGGTGTTAGATGCTGAAATTCATCTAGATGCAAATGGTCTTGGAGAGACTATCAAAGAAGGGAACAAAACCACAAATCAAGAAAATGCCAAAGCGATGATTTTTCTCCGTTACCACCTTGATGAAGGGTTGAAAAGTGAATATCTGACAGTTAAGGATCCCTTCATCTTGTGGAGTGGATTAAAAGAAAGGTATGAACACAAAAAAATGGTCATTCTTCCAAAAGCTCGCTATGATTGGATGCACTTGCGCTTGCAAGATTTCAAAATTGTAAGTGAGTATAATTTAGCAATTTTCAGAATCTGTTCACAAATGAAATTATGTGGAGAACAAGTTACTGATGAAGATATGTTAGAGAAAACCTTCTCCACTTTTCACGAATCTAATGTGTTCCTGCAACAGCAATATCGTGAAAAGGGTTTTAAAAAATATTCTGAACTAATTTCTTGTCTTCTTGTTGTTGAACAAAATAATGAGCTTTTGTTGAAAAATCATGAAGCCTGCTCAACTCGTGCTGCTCCATTTCCTGAAGCAAATGTGATAGCTTTGTAATCTAATCATGGGCGTGGGCGTGGTCGTGGACGTGGTTGTAATAACTATGGTGGTCGTACCAAAAATGCTACTCATAACCAGAAGTGGGAGAGTAATGATGAGAAAGATGGAGACCAAAACAAAAAGAAAGTGGATAATAAGTGCTATCGCTATGACATGAAAGGCCATTAGTCTCGTACCTGTCGTACGCCAAGACATCTTGCTAATCTCTATCAAGAATCATTGAAGAATATAGAAAAGAAGATAGAGACGAATTTTAATAATGATGATGTTAATTATGACCTTGGTCTTAGTGACAATGGCTTTACTGATTTTACTTCTTTGGATGTTGCTGATTTATTTGTCAATCACCTTGAAGGTGATACTACTCACTAGTGATAGAAATGTCCAAGAGTGATTTTTATTTAAATAATTTGATGCAATAAACTTTTAATTTGATGTTTTAAATCTTTATTATTGAATATTTACTTGAATGCTTTTCTTTTGTGTTTCACAAAAATTGTATACTCATTTGGAATTTTTATTTTTGGTGAAGAAAATGGACGTTCCAAAACTAAATAACAAAGAATTATGTCTTGTAGACAGTACAACAACACACTCCATTTTTAAGGATAAGAAATATTTTTCTTGTCTAATTATGAAAGAAGCCCATATTAGTACTATATGTGATAGTGCAAAATTAATTGAAGAGCAATTATAATTTTGCCTGGAGGAACAAAATTTTGCATTGATGATGCATTATATTCATCAAAGTCTCAAAGGAATTTGTTGAGTTTTAAAGATATCCACCGAAATGGATATCATATTGAGACTACAAATGAAGGTAATATTGGTATATTACAAGTATTTCTTCTAAAAAAGTTGTATTGGAAAAATTACATTTTTATTCCTTTAGATTGTACTACATATATATTGCTACGGTTGAAATATATGCAACAACAAATCAGAAGTTTACTAATTATGATGATTTTGTCGTTTAGCATGACCAGTTGGGCTATCCCGGTTCTATAATGATTCGAAAAATAATAGGGAATTCGTGTGGTCATCCTTTGAAGAGCCTGAAGATTCTTCAATCCCATGAATTCTTATGTGCTGCTTGTTCTCAATGCAAGTTAATTATAAGGCCATCACCAATGAAAATTAAAATCAAATCTCCCGTATTTTTGGAATGCATACATGGAGATATATGTGGGCCTATTCAGCCACCTTGTAGACCATTTCGATATTTTATGGTTTTAATTGATGCATCAACGAGATGGTCGTATGTATACTTATTATCAACTCGCAACCTGGCGTTTGCGAGATTGTTGGGAGAATTAATTCGGTTACGTGCTCATTTTCCTAATTATCCCATTAAGACAATACATCTTGACAATGCTAGTGAATTTACTTCACAAGCTTTTAATGATTATTGTATGTCCGTTGGGATAAGTGTTGAACATCCTGTAGTTTATGTTCATACACAAAACGGTCTAGTAGAATCGTTAATAAAGCGCTTGCAATTAATTGCTCGGCCATTACTTATGAGAACTAATCTTCCAACTTCTGCTTGGGGACATGCTATTTTGCATGCAGCAGCATTGATTCATATAAGGCCAATGAATTATCATGAAGTCTCCCTACTACAATTGGTTCATGGTCAGGAACCAGATATTTCCCATCTAAGAATTTTTGGAAGTGCAGTTTATGTTCCTATTGTTCCACCACAACGCACTAAGATGGGACCGCAAAGGAGGTTGGCTATATATGTTGGTTATGAATCTCCATCAATAATTAAATATCTTGAGCCAATGACTGGAGATTTATTTACATCTCGATTTGCTGACTGTCATTTTGATGTGTCAATTTTCCCAACATTAGGGGGAGGCAAAATAAAGCCGGACAAGAAATTAGTTGGAATGAATTATTATTATCTCATTTTGATCCTCGTACAAAAGAATGTGAACTGGAAGTTCAAAAGATAATTCATTTGCAAAATTTAGCAAATCAATTGCCAGACGCTTTTACTGACCTAAAGAGAGTTACTAAATCTTATGTCTCAGCGGTAAATGCTCTGATTAGAATTGATGTCCCTGAAGGACAAGTGATCACCGCAAATGAGTCTAATGCACGCCTGAAGTATGGTAGACCAATCGGTTCCAAAGATAAAATTCCACGTAAAAGAAAAGGAGCAAATGATTTTGATGGTCAAAATGAGGAAATTACAACTTCTGGAGAGTTTCCCAATATGGCTAGTGAAAAATTTTCAGAAGAAATTCAAGAACTTAAAAATGCTGATAATCACGATATCTCAATTAATTATGCCATGACTAGGGAAAGATGGGACTGATCGAAAATTAACATTGATGATAAATTTGTCTATGTTGAAGCAATTGCTATTATGAATGACAATGAGGATCATGAGCCAAGGTCTGTAGAAAAATGCAGACGAAGAGATGATTGGCCAAAATGGAAAGATGCAATTCAGGCTGAATTGAATTCACTGGCTAAACGTAAAGTTTTTGGACCAGTGATACGCACACAAGAAAATGTGCAACCCGTTAGATATAAATGTGTTTTTATATGCAAGAAAAATGAAAAAAAAATGAAATTGTGCAATATAAGACACGTCTTGTTATACAAGGTTTTTCACAAAAATTTGGTATTAATTATGATGAGACGTATCCTCCTGTGGTGGATGCGACTACTTTTCGATATTTGCTTAGTCTGGCATCATGTGAAAAAGTTGAAATGCGTCTTATGGATGTTGTTACTTCCTATTTATATGGCTCACTTGATAACGACATCTATATGAAAATCCCTGAAGGATTTAAATTGCCTAAAGGGCATGAACATAGTTCTTGAGATCTTTACTCAATTAAACTATGTAGATCTCTTTATGGTTTGAAACAAGCTGGACATATGTAGTATAATCGCCTTAATAAATATTTGTTGAAAGAAGGTTATAAAAATGATTTGGTATGTCCACGCGTTTTTATAAAGAGATATAATTTAGGATTTGTCATTATTGCTATTTATGTTGATGATTTAAATCTTATTGGGACTCTTGAAGAGCTCCAAAAAGCTGCTGATTGTTTAAAGAAAGAATTTGAAATGAAAAATCTTGGAAAGACAAAATTTTGTCTTGGTTTGCAAATTGAACATTTGGAAAATGGTATCTTTCTACATCAATCAGCTTATATAGTTAAAGTATTTAAAAGGTTTTATATGGATAAAGCACACCCCTTGAGCACACCTATGGTTGTAAGGTCACTTGATGTGCATATAGATCCTTTCCGACCTTGTGAAGGTGACGAAGAACTACTTGGTCTAGAAGCAACATATCTTAGTGCTATTGGAGCATTAATGTATCTTGCTAATTATACACTACCAGATATATCATTTGCTGTAAATCTACTTGTAAGATGTAGTTCTTCACCTACACGAAGGCATTGGAATGGTGTTAAACATATATTTCGTTACCTTTAAGGTACAATTGATAAGGGTCTTTATTATCCTAAAGCACTCAAGTCTGATTTTATAAGTTATGCAGATGGTAGATATCTATCAGATTCCCATAATGCCCAGTTACAAACTGGTTATGTTTTCACATGTGGTGGTACTGCTCTTTCTTGGCGTCCTATGAAGCAAACTATAACTACCACTTCTTCTAATCATGCTAAAATATTGGCCATCCATGAAGCAAGTCGGGAGTATTTTTGCTTAAGATCTATGACTCACCATATTCGAGAGTCATGTGGTTTGCATTTGGATAAGGAAGCTCCTACTATTTTATTTGAAGATAATGCTGCATTTATTGCTCAATTGAAGGAGGGATATATCAAAGGTGACAGAACAAAACACATCTCTCTAAAGTTCTTCTTCACACATGATCTCCAAAAGAATCGTGATATTAGTGTTAAACATATTCGTTCAAATGATAATCCGGTAGATTTATTTACAAAGTCACTACCGACTTCAACATTTGAAAAGCTGGTTCATAGGATTGGATTGCGTCGACTGAAAGATATCCAATAATGTGCTCAAGAGGGGAAGTAATCATAAACTGTACTCTTTTTCCCTTAGCCAAGTTTTTTTTTCCCACTGGGTTTTTCCTGACAAGGTTTTTAACGAGGTAGTGTCACATTTTAATGTATTCTTTTCCTTCACTAAGTTTTTATACCACTGGGTTTTTCTTAGTAAAGTTTTAATGAGACATTTTTTTTTCAAAGACAGACATCCAAGGGGGAGTGTTATGAATCATGCAAATTGTAGATGTCCATCTATATTCTTCCTCTTGCCCATGATTATTTGTCTTGCAGACATGTAATTCCCACTACCTTATAACCCAGTGGGAATAAGGTAGTGGGAATTATAACACCCCACCTTGTAACTTATGTAACACCCCACCTTGTAACTTTTGTAACACCCCTAATTCATGTACATTATGTATCATACATTTAGGTTCTTGTAACCTACAAGACTTTTATGTGGAGGATGAATCCTAAACCTACATAAATAGAGGTTTAGTAAAGGTATGAGGTGATGAGAAAAAGATAGAAAATTTTCACTACAATTTGTGTTCTTTACATTTCTACTTTACTATTATTTTATTTACTAGTTTACTACATTATAGAATAGAAGAAGTACTACTACTTTATAGTATTTTTATAATACTAACAAGTAATTTTAACTGATTTTATAGTTTTTGCTTTTCATAATGCCATATAGAGTTGCCCATGTGAAAACACTAGATTTTTTAAGCTAAACGCCAAGAAAATTCAAAGTTTCACCTTCCGCTTTATTAATTATCATTGCAAAAGATAAATGCACTCAAAGTTTTGTTTTTTCCTTTTAAATGGAATCTATGACAAGCCATCATATGGAGCTTTAAATGTTATGATAATTAAAAGAAGTTTTCCTACATATGTATCAACTTGAATTCCATCATAAATAAAATTCCTAACCAAACTCTTACAAATAATATGCATACCATTAGAAAGTCCTTAGTTAAATTAACCTTTTAACAATATGCTTGTTCCTTTTTTTTATTCAAAATTAATTTGTGAGAGGGAAGCCCTTGAGAAGACAAAGTGTGAAACGATTCTGGTTAGATTGGTACTATACAAAGCACTTATGCTTTCATCACAACTTAAGTATATAGTTTCTTCACCTGGAAATCTAGCAATTAAAATATTGTCAATCTCATGGGTAAACTATAGTAAGTATAACTCTTTTAATGAGAGAGGAATACTCCTCTCTCTTTTTCTTTCAATTAAAATATTTTTGAGAATATCCCCATAGGTGATGTTTTCCATGGGTTTTCCTATAAAAGCCACCATCTTTTGCATTTTTTCCTATTCGTTTCTCCATGAGTTCCTTTTTTTGGGAACTTTTTCTTCTCAAAATAAGTGGGATTCTGCTCTTTCAATAAGTGGTTGGTTTTATTTTGTTCTTTTGCTATTACCTATAGATATGTTCAAATCTATAGATCTGTTATCTATAAAAGATTCGATTAGTTTAGATCTAATTAAATCTACCTGATTTTGATCAAATTTATATTTTGGGTTTTTATTCAAAGATATAACTATTTTTGATACTCGATTCAAGTTTTGGTATGTAGCATGTCTAACATGACATCTCCGCACTGTATTGGATTTGAATTTGATCAGACTTATATGATATAGTAGATGTTATATTTGTAACTATGTTATTTACAAATTTGATGATGAGAATATTTAATCAAATTATATGTTCTAATCAGTTTTAATAATTATTTCTTCTCATTAAAAAATATTCCTTTCATTATTAAAAAAAAAGAAAGAAAGGAATATCAAGATTGTAGTTAATAATATTTGGAAATACGGTATGTATTAACATATCTAACAATGTAACCTTATCAATAAAACTAATGTTTAATCTCAATGGTATTTCAACGTCATTTTTGTCATTGGTTTTCTCAATTCCATCAGCAATTTTAAATAAATAAAATGAAAAATCAAGAACTAGCAATGGCCCACATTTTTTTTGACTTTTAGGTTTTTAGATTGATTCCTTAAAAGATGAGTTAACAATATGGAAGCATCTATGACATTTTCCTTCATACCTTTAGGAATAATAACTAATGTTTCATGGAAGTCTTTAGTAAAAATGATAATTTTGCCAACAAATTTTTGTTGGGTGAATACATTATATTTCTCAACATTTCATTATTATTGTTACTTCATCCCAAATAATTATTTTTTCCTTACCAAATTGCTTACTGACACTTAAAAACATATAATCATTTTCATCTAAAGGAACTTTAAATCTTGAATCCAAGGTGTGCCCCTTGGAAGTAAAGATGTTATTACCCCTTAAATAGCTATAGCAAGAGCCACGTAACTAGCAAATGTTAATGTATTAATAAATACTTCACATTAAGACTTTCTAGTACTTCCATGGCTGGCAACAAACAAAAAAAAAATGATAAATTATTATTAATATGAAGTAAATTAGAACATTGGATTCGAATATAAGCTAATTTTTGTGCTTCATTCAGATGCTGAATAGCTAAGAGATCTTCGTTAGGTATAATGGCCTCTCTCTTTTGGTTTGTAATTCGCTTGTTAAGTTATTATAAGAAAATAATTTGTGTATCATCGTGCACAAAAAAAAAAAAAAGGTTTTCAATTATTTTTCCCATTGGTTGATGATAATATATAAGAGTATCTAAAACTTTATCCCTAATCATATTACAAAGTGGATATTTTTTTGTCTAGAATTTTCTTAAACAAAAAAATTCTTTAGCCATTACTCTTTGAGATTTTTTAGATCACAATAAACAAGAATTGCTAAAAATAATTGTCATGATGTTGGGGGCATTAAATGATGAGATGCCTCAAAAGACATATTTTGCTAGTATTATTTTCTTCCATTAATCCTAACATTTGTGCAACTCCTTTGTAAGTATTAAGAGTTTTATTGTCGATCATCCTTAGGTCTGTGAGAAAAGTCAGTTTCCTAATATACATCAATAATAACTATAAGTAAAACTTTTTGTCTTCAAATAGGTGACGACTAAGAATGCGCCCTATTATTTGTTGTTTATACTATTACCATTCTTTTAAGTCACTATGCCAAGTAAATACTCTAGAAACTCAACTTACAAAAAAATTTAAGTTCTTAGTATAATCATTATGTCTGTTCATATAGAAAAATTGTGTTAATATAGCCTTTTTAATTATAAGAGTCTAGTAATGTTATCGAACGATTGATTAGTATGAAAAGTTACTAGTTGTTTATTCTCTAATTGGGATGCTAAAGAGATCACAAAGGATGTACTTGATTAAGATCAAATTTAAAGATTTGCCAAACTGCATTCAAAGGTGAATTCCACTTCACATGCTTGAAATTATTAATTTCATGAACAATGGAGTTTCCCTCATCTGTAATTAATGTCATGCCCTTTGTGAATATATTTGTGACCACAATTCATTAGTTAAATGGTGGACATATTTATACACTAATGTAACAAATAAATATAGCCAAAAGATAAGCATTATATGATACTACCCACCAATTGCCAAGTTGTGAACCTATAACAGTAATATTATTATTCTACGATGATATATTGGATAAGAATTTGCTCCATGTTTAGTAATTTATGAGAAATCTTTGAGATAATTAAACTTGCCAGTCAAACCTTTTATAATACAAGGACATATTAGATTATCATGAGGACTATGCATCATTAGTTTTATTACTAATAAAAAGTAAAATTGGACAAGTACTATTTGAATCAAACAATTCTATATTTAAAAAAAATAAAAAATCTATCAAATACCTCAAGACAAAACATTTTTGATGCTTGCTCCAGAATAAGCAAAAAATGCGTTAGAGGTAAACCTATAATGTGAAACTCTACTACATAAGAGTAAATGGAAATCTTACCAAAAATTATCCTTTTAAACAATATATCTTTTAAAAGTTCAAGTTTGGCATGAAACATTCCAACTATTCAGTCTAAACTACTTTGTGTTTTATTAGAAGTAAACATAAAGCTTTTAATTCTGGCTAATTAAGTCATTGCTAGAAAATATCTAACTTTTCATAACTTTGTAGTAAAACCTTAACATCAATATGTCTTTTAAACATATTACTAACCACTCAAATAAATGATGCAGGTAAAATAACTTATTTACCAACGTCAGCACCTACTTGGCATCCTTGTGAAATACTATCAAATAAACCACGGTACACTTCATTTTGCAAATGATTTTGTGTCGTTTCATTTGTATAAAAGTCTAATCTTGATGTTTCAATTTTAATGTACCTTTTTTTATTATATATTGTTGCAAAAGCCTGCTAATATTTAATAGGAATGATTTGTTGTTTTTCTTAATTTGTAATGTACAACGATAATACTCCTGACACGATATAGTTGTCCTTTTGGTTTTCTTCTAATTAGCACTTACATAAATGAAGGCATTATTCTTATTTCTAGCAATAAAGTTGTCACAAAATATTGACATTAAATTAATTGTAGAATAAAATTACATTGATTTTCATATTATAAAAAGTCATCCACGTTTGTATTGTTTTTGATATCATAAACGGTTTCACTAGAACATGTTCTTCTAGAAACCATTCTCTTTTATCTTAGATCTAATTTTTACAATTGCTAAAATATAATTCTACTATCTCCAAAGGCAAAGTTGTTTCTAATAATTTTATCTCTCATAATGAATAACTAAATGCAGGTTGTTCTAAGTGAATAAAGTTTGAATACAGTTTTACACAGCAAAATTTACAGATTGTATATTAGGTAGTAAATCAAGGCTATTTGTATTAGATTTAGTGAAAGAACACTGATTTATTGGTCAATATTGTTTTGCATTTGTTCCAAATGCAATGTAGCATTTATTGTTTCCCCTTCAATAAACCCATTTAATAACAAGCTAGGAATAGCATTTCACGTACCCACCGTAGTCACGCTTGCCTTTTTTATGCATTCACTAGGACGATCATTTTTTAACTTCTACAATTTTCTAAATAAGCTTTTCTTTTTATTTTTTTTCTTGAGATGTGTACAAGTTTTGACTGTTTGTTATACTTTTGGAAGATTTTGTTGCACTCGTGGCAAAATTCTTACATTCACTAATTAAGAACACAATATAAAACAACTTTAAAATGAGACAAGCTATAACACAAAGAATAATGGTAATAGTTTTTTTTTTTTTTTGTCTAAATTAAGGAAAAGACAATATAAAACATGGTAAATGAATAACCAGAAATAAAAAAAAATGGCAAAGAATATATTTTATTCACAAGATTAGTCTCAATATGAAAGAAAGAGTGTATAACTTGGTAAGCAAGAACCATACCTAAATTGGGTCATCCCAGTCACTAACATTAAACTTCTTGCTGTATAATATAATAGATATTTTGATTTGTAATAGAAAAAAAAAAAGGTCTAACAAGAAATTACATGTAAAATTCTAAACTCAAATTCAAATGAAGTTATGAAAACTAAATCATAAATTATAATTTACAAAACAACATAATCATTAGTTGCATAAGTAATAAAATAAGCATTTAATTGGAAAATTATCAACAAAAATATCATCAAAATTTTAAATCAAAGTATATAGTCGCAGTTAAATTATGACGAAAATAGTTCTCCTGTGAGTACAAATGATCAACTTATATAATAAATTTAAAACAAATCATCCAAACAATTATATCTATTGATTAATTTTATGAAAAATTAACTCTTTTTGGAGTAAGCAATTTTCATATTAGCAATGAGTTGATTTTCTAACTTATAAATTATTAGCTAACTATTATACTATTATGATTCATTACATCATTTTCGGTTTCACAAAATACAACCTATGCTCTATATGCTTGAAACTATACCTATCCTATGAACTATTGGTTTTAAATTTTGTATCCTTATCATACCTTGTAAAAACTAAAAAGTTATACTCCACCCTTATCTTATCCTATAGTATAGAATTAAGGTAAAATATAGATTAACACTATCCATTTGCTCACTCTTAAATTAATGTTAAAAAATAAATAAAAATATCTAAAATAATATTGGAATACCGCATAAGGCTCAAGGTAACCATAACAAGTAAGATTCCTTAATTGTTTTTCCAGTTCTCACCAAAATTGGAATTATTTTAGGATTATAGAATTTTTTATTAAATTTTATAGTATATTTTTTTATATCATTCCAATGCATTTATAATGTATATTTGAGAATATATTAGAACTATAAAAAAAATTACTCCCTCCATCCAAAAACATAGTCTACTTTGATTAGTTATAACTTTTTTTTTAATAAGATACTACACATTTAATGTATAGTTAAATGTATTGTTTTTCAAATTTGTTCTTACTTTTTAAAGTTGAGACCTATATTATTATTAGTGGTAAAGATAAAATAAGAATTTTACTCAATTTGACTCAAAAGTGGAATTTTTTTTCGAACAAAAAAAAAAGTTTTGAAAGTGGACCATTTTTTTAAAAAGAAAGGGAGTATTAAAACTCAATCTAGAAACTCTACAAAAATATATCTAATTCTATGCTATTTCAATTCTAACAAAAAACCATAGTAAGCAAAATTGATTATTGAACTTTAACGGCTACTAAATTGCTGGTACTGAAGTATAGTAAATGCATTATTTTTCCATGATATAATAGCTATGATGCATAAGTGCTTTGGGAGATTGGACGCACAATTAAGAAAAATGGAATTGCTATCAATTTCATGACTTTTCACATTTATAATGTGTTGAAATTTAGATGCCTATATCTGTTTATATAATTTTTGATATCCAACATCATTGAAAAATAGATAAAAAATTAGCTACAAAATACTAATTTAAATGATTGTGTTATGGTCTAATGCCCTGATTTGAGAATTTAAATTCTTGCTATGAAAGATTGAAAAGCAGAGAATTAATAGAAAATAAGTAGTATTTAATTGTGAAACTAAATACTATAATAAAAAAAACTAAATAGTGAGTAAGAAAACTTTGCATTAGTTCATTGATCAGTCGAGAAATTCAAGCAAGTGTAACACCTATTTTATGGGCATCGATTTTTTTAAAGATTAGAAAGAGACAAAGATCTACTTATTTCAAAAGTAACTATTGCTCTTATAATCTACAAAAATTTCAGTATCTCTGACTTGAACACCATTTGTTGGTTGATGTTAACAATAACCCTAATGTTATTCTTTTGAGTTCCTTTCGCTAATAGATCACCACAAAACTAAACCCTTATTTTATTTACTCACAAGAAATTTAGGTTCCCCAAACACTTCACAAATAACATGAAATTGGTCGAATGCTTGTATTTATACAGCATCATCTTGCCAAATAAATAAATAACAAGGAACCCAAACATAATTTAGATCAAACTTGTAAAAATCTATTGAAACTTTCTTTTTTCAAAGGAATAAGATTTCTTATAAAATTTACTATTAGACTTAGGCATATTAATTCTTGAGTTTGCGTTAGCACATTAAATTTTTGGCACATTATCACTATTTTTGCTCTCTTTATTGGCCATGGACACATATTAGCCGCCTAAAAAAGTTAAAGGAAGAAAAAAGAATTTCACCAAAACATATCTCAGTGAAGCTATTGAACTAAATGAATTTTAGTTTAGCATCGTTTTTCTCACCAAAACTCTTTTGTGCTTTTTCAATTTAGGTACTCATTAACAATATTGGATCAACATTTTTTTATGATTTGCATCTTTGTCAAAAAGTACAACTTGAGTTTTATAACTTTGCTATTAATCCTTGGTGGTGACTGCCCTTCCTCGTCAATGGCTGATTAATATATATATTTTTTACTTGGATCTGCCTAACCTCCTTCATCTTTTTGCTCTTTAATCATTGCTTTTGGATTTTTCCAAAAGAAAATTTTGGATGTTTAGTAATTTTCTTTTTATTAATTGTCACTAAAGAAATGGGCTTTAGTATTCGAGGCCAACCAACATTAATTTGACCTGATATTAGCATCATTTCAATCAACCAATTTTCCTATATACTCACCCTGTTTTGAACCTTTAACATGATTGGGTTGCCATTCCACTTGATCACCATGAATTATTTCAGTCATAAAACTATTTAGCTAGTCATCGAACTTGGAACACATTGATCTTCTTGGATTCTTACCAGGTTTAGAACTCAGTGAATGCCTTTTGTGATACATCCAGGCATAGTTTGAGCATCTAATTGACTATAAAATAGCACTCACTTTAGCATGTTTATTGGCATTAACTTTTAATTGCCGACTTAGTTGCCCCCCATGCTTAGAACGTTTAATTTTCTAGTCAATGAATAGTTCTTTTGGGAGAACGTTAGTTGATGAGAATTGTTTTCTATCCATTTTGACCAAATTGATAGCAATTGTTGGTGATTGCCCTTGCTGCTGTTCAACTTTGATCTTCTCGTCAATTAAGCCTTTATCGACGTGATTCATTGATTTAAAATTTTCACAAACTTTATAATCATTTTGCCTAGCCATTGTTGCACAAATGAGTGGTTTATTTTCTTCATTAGGATGATCATCATGTTCTTCATAGCCATTGATATTTATGATCTCATCGTACTATAATTGCTCTCCCTAAAGTCTATTGTCAATGTTTGAATAGTAGGGCACTCAATTGATAGATTTTTCATGTTCTCTTCTAAAATAGCCAATCTTTGTCTTATTTTCATAAGGATATAAATAGTAGATTTATGTTCATGTCCTTGACTTCCAAGTTCAATATCCTAATTGATCATATAACTGATTATGGTAGACATCGTTGGCTAGCCTTTTGTCCTCTATTTCAGCTAATGACTTTTCTTCAAATTGTTAATTTTTACATCATTCTCACCTGGACTTGCATTGATCACGTTGGGACCATGTTGATAATTTGTGCCCGATTTGATATTAATACTGATTTTAATCTCCATCTTTTAGCATATGTTGCCAATTTCAAGAATTGTAAGCCTCATATTAACTTTCGTAGTCTGTGAATGTGGGCTATATAGTAATTTGCTTATTTAATGCCGTAGGTTACTAATTTTTTTAGAAATTGCCAGAAATAGCATGTTCTCGTGCCTTGAAAGGAAATAAGTAGCCATGCCTTGAATGTGGGCTATTGCATTATGGGACTTTTACACCAATATCAACATTATTAATATAAGGGGCAAAAAACCTTTGTGGCTATTAAACTATTTGGATAGTATATTTTCTCAATTGAACTAATTTTTTAAACTTTTGGCCACTCAATTAAGTTAAATGGTTACTTTAGTTACTGTTATGAAACAATTAATCAACAAAAGAAACTGTATAGAAATTGGATTTCTATTCAATAGCAAAAAACAACTCTCACAATATTACTGCAGCAATTGAACTCCATAACTAGAGTTCTAACAACACTAAAATGTAACAAAATAGGATAAAATTCCACTAATTCCTAAAAACTAGCTAACTAGCAAATTCTGCAATTTTTATTTAACAAACTTTTACTGCATTCTGAAAACTAGGACAACTTCTACTACATTTTGAAGACTAGGACAACTAACCAAACATGAGAACAATTCAACAATCCCTCCCTTAAACTAAAAAGTTACACTTTCAGTTTAATACACTAGCTTCGTAACATTTTTTTCATGCTTGATTTTCCAAAGTACAGACACTAAGTAATCTTCTGAATTTCACAAATGATGCCAACTTGAGGGATTTCGTAAATACATCAGCAACCTGATTTTCACTTCTACAATAGATGATATCAATTACCCCATCTTTTGTGAGGTCTCTTAAGAAGTGAAACTTCACACCAATATGTTTACTTCTCCCATGTAGAATGGGATTTTTGGAGAGCTTTATTGCTGAACTGTTGTCACAATAAATGGGACTAGATCTTTCCTATTGGAAATGAATTTCTTCAATAACCTTTCGCAACCTGATAGCTTGACAGGCACATGCTACTGCTGCTACAAATTCAGCCTCCTTGGTTGATAAGGTCACGATTGGTTGTTTTATTGAAAACCATGAAATTGTTCTTGAGCCCATCATAAAAACATAACTAGATGTGCTCCTATTATCCAAATCTCCAGCATAATCACTATCCATAAAACCAAACAAGTTTGAATTTTCGCCTTTCTTGTAGAACAGATCATAATTAGTAGTGCCCTGTAAGTAGTGCAAAATTCTTTTTGTAGCAAGAAGATGCATCTCCTTGGGGCATTCCATGTACCTGCTAATGAGACTTACTGCATACATAATATCAGGCCTTGTGGCCGTTAAATACATCAAACTTTCTACTATTTGTTCTTAAAGAGTGCTGTTAACTCTTTTTCCTCCAAGCTCTTTAATAAGATTCAAACCAGCCTCAGTTGGTGTGCTAACAGAATTGCAATTCTTCATTTGAAACCTGTCTAAAACCTCTTGAGCATACATTTTTTTGTGAGATAAAAGTTCTACTAGCAGATTGGACAACTTTAATACCAAGAAAATAATGTATCATTCCAAGATCGGTCATATCAAATTCCACCATCATGAACTTCTTAAAACTTTCAAACATGGCACTATCATTTTTGGTATAAATTAAGTCATCCACGTACAAACAAATAATAAGCATTTTACCCTTATCATCAGTTTTTGTAAAAAGTGTATGCTCATATGGACATTTTTTAAAACCCTCCTTAGAGAAATAGGTATCTATATGATTGTACCAAGCTCTTCGAGTTTGTTTTCGTTCATAGAGTGCCTTATTCAATTTATACACCTTATGCTTTTCTCCAAATTTAACAGAACCAGGAGGTTGATCAATAAATACCTGTTCATCCAAGTTTCCATGTAAGAAGGCTAACTTGAAGTCTAGTTGGAAAATAGGCCGTGAATTTTGAGCCGCCAAAGCAATCACCAATCTGACTGTATCAAGTGGCACAACTGCGGCAAAAAATTCTCTATAGTCGACTCCGAACTCTTGTTTATAGCCTTTGGCTACTAGGCATGCCTAATACTTGTTGACTTCACCATTCTCTTTCAATTTTGTCTTGTGTACCCATTTGACACCAATTGTCTTGTGCCCATTTGGAAGTTTAGTCAATTCTCAGGTATTGTTTCTTTCAATTGCTGCAATTTCCTCATCCATTGCCTTCCGTCATTTTGCTTCTTTAACAGCCTCTTCAAAGGTGGTAGGATCATAGTTTTAAAACAAAGCAAAATGTATAAGCCAATGTGACTTTATCAAGTCGCACAACTGGGGCAAAAACTTCTTTATAGTCCACTCCGAACTCTTGTTTATAGCCTTTGGCTACTAGGCGTGCCTTATACATGTTGACTTCACCATTCTCTTTCAATTTTGTCTTGTATACCCATTTGACACCAATTGTCTTGTGCCCATTTGGAAGTTCAGTCAATTCCCAGGTATTGTTTCTTTCAATTGCTGCAATTTCCTCATCCATTGCCTTTCGCTATTTTGTTTCTTTAACAGTCTCTTCAAAGGTGGTAGGATCACAATCTGAAAACAAAGCAAAATGTATAAGCGAATCCTCAGTTTGGCCAATTCCAGTTACCTCATAGTCAGACATCCATGCCGGTCTCCTTCTAGCACGTTGAAGTCACTCCTCTTTTTGCATAGGAGCTGGAATTGGTGGTTGTTTATTCTCTTCTAGCTGCTATCTTTCATCTTCCAAATCCATTAGAATATTTTGCTGGACTACATTCTCATTCCATGACCAGGTTGCTTCTTCATCAAAAACCACCTCATGACTAATGGCAATTTTCTTGGTGTTAGGATTAAATAATTTATAAGCTTTTGACCAATCACTAACACCGAGAAAAATGCATTTTTCTCCCTTATTATCCAGCTTCTTCCTCTTTTCATCTGGAATGTGGGCATAGGCAATACACCCAAATATTCTAAAATGATCAACACTTGGTTTTTGTCTGGGTTGACTGGGTTGAAAAAAGGGAAATTAATATTTTTATCAGGAGGATATTTTAAACATTTTAGTAGTATAGAGTTAACTTTGTTACAGAATCGTTGGATGAGATCAAAAAATTGTACATGAGGGAAAAAAAAATATTTAGCTGTTTGTTTTTGAAGTATACTAGGTCTTGTAAAGGATGAAATTGTATGTGCAATATGATGTTTCAAGTTTTAGATCCTCTGTTTCTAGGTTGATATTGAGGAGAGTTCTGGTCTTTGGCTTGTAATGGAATTCATTAGTTCATCCGGGAAATGCTGCATGCTTGGTTAAGCTTGGTGACGTTAGAGTGAAAATATGATCTGATATCTTTCTCTTTCAAAATTTTAAAATAGGTCATTAAAGATTTTGGTACCTGGTCAACATCAACAGTGGAACTTATCTAGGTTGCTGCTATCTTTCTGGGTAATTTTCATGAACTTGACTTTGATTCTGTTATTTAGTTTAATAGATGCAACCACCTGATCATGCATCTAATGGTTTGAAACCTACTCCAATGTTTACAGGCTTGCTGATTCAAGTATTTGCAATTAGGACGACGAAATCTCTCATCCATAATATGGCTCCTCCTAAGAGGACCGCTTGACGATCTGTTCTGGCAATATGTCTCCAAGTGTTTTTGGTTAGTGACTTTGTATTGGCCCTTGTGCCTGTGTATTTGATTTGGAAACCGCACCCAAGCTAGCTACCATTAACTCTGCCAGGAATATTAGCTCGTTTTCTTCTATCATCTTCCATCTAGAAGACAATTAGGACTTAAAGTCTAGAGTCCAATTAGGACTCCAATGGTAGAGTTCGAGCTAAATTGCAAACCCTGTAAGGGATATGAGAAGAAGGATAAGAGCAATGGGAGAGATATGCCATTTTTTCATAAGCGGCTATTGTTTACTAACTTGAGTTTCTGGTTTCCAGGGTTTTCAATCCCGTGCCGAATCGGATAAGGCCCTCATAAGCG
Source organism: Gynochthodes officinalis (assembly GCA_020080225.1). Taxonomy (NCBI): domain Eukaryota; kingdom Viridiplantae; phylum Streptophyta; class Magnoliopsida; order Gentianales; family Rubiaceae; genus Gynochthodes; species Gynochthodes officinalis. The sequence continues at coordinate 34,371,956 of CM034619.1, read as the reverse complement.
GCTATTAGTCTTTATTGGGCTCAATAATATTGGTTGTAGTAGTGAAAAAAGGGAACCAAAAAAAAAAAAAAAGGGCCATGCTTCCAGTAAACTGGGAGAGAAAATTATTGGGACATGAAATCAATTACTGGTACATGTTACCACTAGGTACGAGTTGGAGGTGACGATGATAAGTAGCAGACTCTGCACTAAATTTGTCGTCTGGCTGTCCTTAATCTTCGTAGTCTCCTCAATTTTGTGATCAGAAAAGATCAACCGATGCAATCAATTAAATAATGCATTATATAGGATTTAATTACTTTACCATTGCATTTAACTAAAAAAAAAAAATACTTAAGCAATTGGTTTTATCCAAAAAAAAAAAAAATACTCTCTTTGTTCTCAAAAAAGAGTTTACTTTAAAAAAAAAAATTATGTCTTAAGAAAGAATTTATTTTTACTCCAAAATTTTAAAATATGTTTAGTAATAATTATTATGTATATGTAAGGATAAAAATATATAGTTATGTATTTAGTCAGTGTATTAAATATATTATATTTAATAATTAATAAAATGTTGTATATAAATTAAAATAATTTTTTTTTTGGAACGGAGGAAGTTAACAACAACGAGGAAGGAGGTAGTAAATTGTTCGGCATCTATAATTTCATACGTGTTTTGAGAAGTTGATTCTAATTCTGAAGAGGTTTTATCGGTCAAGACTCAATTTCATAACAATCCTTATGTTTTCTGGTGTTTCTACAGTTTTTTTTTTTTGGTAAACGATAAATTATATTGAAATAACAAATGTTGCAATATTTACAAGACATAGCCAAAAGATAGACTAAAAGATCCTCTTGGTTTTACAGTGCATAGCAACCATAGAGGCAAATGCACTTCTAAAAAGAAAAATGCAACTAAGATTAATGTGCAAAATATTAATATAGCTAGTGCACTTTAACCATTACATCAAAGCAATCTATATCTCTATACTACCTAACTAGTTATATGAAAATTCCTCAACTACAAAATCTCAAAACTACATGCGTCTAACACCATTGAAAGGAAACTCGGTGACAAGTTTCGTCCCTAACGCTGTCTTTATGTTTTTCGTGTGACTCTACCGAAAAACGTAAAAAAACCATGCAACCAAACTAGAAACAAAAACTTCCCAAAGGGAGGATAAAGCTGCAATTGTACCGTTGAACAAACAAATCCAAGCGAAAACCGATTAATAAAAAATTTAACAATCAGAATCGATTAATACAAAAACTTTTTACCAAAAAAAAAAATAAAATCATGATCGTCTAATAAAAGTTTACGTCAACCCCCAAACAATTTTTCTTTAAACAAAAAACGGAACAATGTATGCGGGATATGTATAAACAAACCAACAATACAAGAGGGAACGTTTGGTCGTCCCGGGGCATAAATAGGCTAAACTACTAATTCACAACGCAAATACAGTTACAAAACAACCTTGACGAGTTCACAACTTGAGCATAATCCTTAATACTTGACACATAAATGATTCTAATTGATATTAATATTGCTGGATTTGCCTTGCCGGGGGGTGCCTGCGCTGAATAACTAAGTAGCTTAGCCGTGGAGAGATGCATAGCTGTTAATCAAAGCCAAGGCATTACTGGTTAAATGTGCAACCTTCAAAATGTCTTTCCTCACGGCAATTTTGGTCTTCCCGTTCATGGCTTTTCCTGCAAATCCTTCAGCACAGGTATCATCGTCGGTCAAAGCGGCACTAACCCATGTTTGTACATCATTGATCATGAGGGCAAAGTTTGATCCCCTGAAATGTGCCATCTCCCCCATGGACTTCCTGATCTGGTCCACAGAGTCACGTAATTGCTCCATGCAGTCATGCATGGCGCCCACTTCTCGGGGGGTTAGGCCGTGAGTCTCTGCTAGTTTGACCATCATGGAAGACGTTGATTTTGCAACATTTAGACTCACTGATAGAGCGGCGTTGGCTAGAAGGTTAGGGTCAGAACGGATTATGTTGGCCTGACTCTCGAGAGAAGTGTAGCATAGTCTAGGATAAGTAGTGGCACTGCAAGATGTTCTGATGAATTCAGTGTTTGCAGTTTCAACTAGAGTTCTAGCTGATGAGAACTGGGTCAATGCGAGGACAAGGAGAAAAGCTGTAGCCAAATGGTTAAAAGAAGTTTTGCCTTCCATTTCTCTCTATCTTTTTATGTTTCTTTTTTTGGGGGTGGGGGTAGGAAGAAGACACTAGGCGTTTTTCTTTCTATGATAACTTGGTGATGAAAGTGGGAAGCCAAGATCTCTATTTATAGTAACACATCCAGCCACCATTTTACAAGTTGCACTGTTTAATTAAGACAGGAATTTGGAGGGATGAGTTCATACTGTAAGTTATGGATGAAAAAACTCTCTTTCAATAGCCCGCCAGAAGATGTACATGGAGAAACTGTCTCTTTCAATCGGCCGCCAGGAAGATGTGCGTTTTGACGGTTTGGTCAATTGGTTCAAAGCCTGTAAAAACAGTGCCGCCAGAACAATCAGCTCAGGGAGCCCTTGGCCCGACATATCCAATCACAATAATGGCAAAGAGAAATCTAACTCCAAAATATCTTCCAATTGGCGTTAAATGTCCCACAATATTTGTGTTAAACATTGATCCGTGATCTAACAGTCTAGTGTAATAATATGTGACCATTAAGGTAATCCTACAAGAAACACCAAAAACATCTAAAGTTAGAGCTCTTGCAATTGAGTATGTTCAGTATTGAATGTCCCACAATATTAGTATATATCAAGGATTGATCCGCGATCAAACACCCTACCTTATCAATACGCAACCGTTAAGACAATCTGACCAGTCTATATATACAATTGAAACCGATAAACCAGCAAAGAAATCCAAATATAGAGCTCTTCCAATTGAATACGTTTGGTATTGCATGTCCCACAATATAAGTATCAGAGGTTAATCCGTGATCTAACATCCTATTACAATAATAAGTGACCGTTAAGGCAACCCCACAACGCTGCATATATACCAACTGAAACCGAGGAATCACCAAAAAAATCCAAAGCTAGAGCTCGGCTAGGGAGACATCTTATTTGTAGGGTCCAATAATTTTTTTTAAACTTCTTTGAAACTGGTTCGTCCAAGAACAATTACTAGAATAATAATGACACTGGCGGCGTATAACGCACAAATTTTCTGACGGGCAAGGAAAAGGATTGATTGATAACGAACCATCGACAATTCCGAACCAATTTGCCAACTTGCCCTTCAATTATGATATATATGAACACATGCATGCACGAGCTCAGGAACTGTCTCCGATTGCAACGCTAACCTAGTTTTTTAAAAAATATTTTTTATTTTATAATTATTATTTTAAAAAATACAAAACTATATTTTAAAAACTGTCTATACAAATCCTAAGATATTTATTTTATTCTTATTTTCACTGTACAATCCACTTGCTTTAGCGTGCTTGATCACATAACTTCATACATGAATGTCACAAAATAGAACGTCGGCACAAAATAGATGCCATGATTGTCACTGTTTTAACTTACTTTAAACTTCATATAACTTAATACAAGAGGGATTTTTGCGTTTCTCCATCTCTTGGCTGTTAAGATGGGGCTAAGCCGGCCCCTCCTCCTCTATGATGCAATTGACTATGCAAATTGGAAACGAAAGAAGGAAATGAAATAAGAATTATTAAACATGTACGCGGAGTTGCATTATATGAACAATAAATGGGTCTATAGTGAAGGGATGAGTTTACTATTTATATGAACAATAAATGGGTCTATGGTGAAGGGATGAGTTTACTGAAGTAGTGATTGGACTTGTGGGGGAATGGACTTTAATGTGATAGTGTATCCATGAAAGGAGAGATTTATTGTATTCATAAATACTATCTCACATTAGAAAATTAATTGAAAAATTAAAAAAACACTGAAACACTTAATAAATGACAATGATTAAAACCTATTAATTTAAACATTTGAACTCATATGGACTCCTACTACTTATTAGACCACTTTATTTAGACTCTCCATGCATGTAAAACCTTCCGACAGATATGTCCCTCTTGTGGAATCTTGATTCGGGTTACCTAAGAAGCAGCCAGATTTTTTTTGTTTTTGGCTCCAAGAGCTGGAAAAAGATATTTTCTCCAAAAGGGGAAATAATTTTGAATGTAATCAACCCAACTATATATGAGTTTTAGAGAATTCCGAATAATTGACTCTTCAAAAAGCATTTGAAGATTGCAACTTGCAAAGGCAAATCCACTTATTAATCAAAGAAGCCCGCCATATATGGCCACATGATGCTCTGAAATGGAGCCCGTGCAAACTGTTTTAGATATATTATGGCTTCCATTTTGGTTCCTGCAACTCCTGTTAAAGCACATGCATCGTGAGCAATGCTGGGGATTAATTGATTAAATAATATTTAGTTTGCAGGATGCTAACATTTGATGAATTCCATTACATAATATTTTGGCTAAATTGATATATGTGAAGATGTTATAGAATTTAGGTTGCTGTTTATGCTCCTCAATTTGCTTGGAAAATTCTATTGTTGAATAGTCAACGAACATCAACTTGATAATGCGATATTAGCATAAATTGAAGAAATTATGGCGTGCCTGCATTATTGTTTTATTACTAAATGTAAGTGCTTGCTCATTTCTTATCCTCATTGATGTTTAGTTCCAGTTCCAGAACACCGTGGAACTTATGAAGCTAAAAGAATATGCCATGGAGCCTCTGTCATTTCCATGCAGGAAGAACTCGTATGTTCCTCGATCGAGTCAAGTCTCTCCAATCAAGTTTTGCTGAGTTAGAAAACTGTGAGGAAAGTTCCCAGGGTCATAGGCAAGTTGGTAAGGTTGGGGTGACATGGGGAGAAATCCTTCAGCATCGCAAGCTTAAACCTCGCGTGTGGCAGATTTTTCGCTGAAATATTGTGGGGGTCTGTCTTGAGGTTTGGCCTGTTGGCTCTCTCCTTCAAGTCTATGCCAACTCGTGCACAATCCTTGATTTACATTCGATTTACATCCGCCCGGCTAAGGGGTCACAAGTGGGGAGTTTCGTTTTTGCAAAGAGAACTTTCTCCTAAAAACAAAGAAAACTGTGTGGAAAAACCGAAACTAAGAATTTATCCATTCAAATGAATCTACCCTTTAATTGATCTTTGACTAAGATATGAAATTGCATTGCATCATAATTCCGTCAATTCCGGGTTCAGGGAAGTTTGACAGACAAAAAGGCAGTCATTCTTTCAGTAGATAACTCCTCAGTTCATTCATTAGTTGATGAATGCTAAAGTTAGAAGCAAAATCATGGAAAGATCTTACCACTTTAATCAAACATTTTATATAGATCACATTTTCAATTTTCACCTCTCCACATTTCACACTAGCTGGCGTTAAAATTTACCAATATCAATAGGAACAATAATACTATTTGTGAATCCACATTACTGAATTGTCATTTTACGTGATATAAATAAAAAAATATAAAATTATTGATCACACCATTTATTTTTTTTTTTTTTGACAAGCATTAAAAAAAAAAATAAAAATAAAATATCATTAATTTTAGGATGTAAATGTTATTGAGTTCTCCCTCTAATCACATTTGTATTGTTTTTTATATCATAAACGGTTTCACTAGAACATGTTCTTCTAGGAACCATTCTCTTTTATCTTAGATCTAATTTTTAAAATTACTAAAATATAATTCTACTATCTCCAAAGGCAAATTTGTTTCTAATAATTTTATCTCTCATAATGAATAACTAAATGCAGGTTGTTCTAAGTGAATGAAGTTTGAATACAGTTTTACACAGCAAAATTTACTGATTGTATATTAGGTAGTAAATCAAGGCTATTTGTATTAGATTTAGTGAAAGAACACTGATTTATTGGTCAATATTGTTTTCCATTTGTTCCAAATGCAATGTAGCATTTATTGTTTCCCCTTCAATAAACCCATCTAATAACAAGCTAGGAATAGCATTTCATGTACCTACCGTAGTCACGCTTGCCTTTTTTATGCATTCACTAGGACGATCATTTTTTGACTTCTACAATTTTCTAAATAGGCTTTTCTTTTTATCTTTTTTCTTGAGATGTGTATATGTTTTGCCTGTTTGTTATACTTTTGGAAGATTTTGTTGCACTCTACCTGGCAAAATTCTTACATTCACCAATTAAAAGAGCTAAAACTAAAGAGGTTAACTACTGTTTATCCTAAAAACAACTTTAAAATGAGACAAACTATAACATAAAGAATAATGGTAATAGTTTTTTTTTTTTGGGTATAAATTAAGGAAAACACAATATAAAACAAGGTAGCTTAATAACTAGAAATAAAAAAAATGGCAAACATTATATTTTATTCACAAGATTAGTCTCAATATGAAAGAAAGAGTGTATAACTTGATAAGCAAGAACCATACCTAAATGGGTTAAAAACATTGGCGACCACTGAACTTTTGAAATCGTATACTTTTGGCCACTAAACTTACAAAATTACGCGAACAGCCATCCAACTTGTAAAATTGACTACCCGTTGCCATTCTGTTACTTTCGCCCGTGTTTTTTGAACCGTGAACAGCCTTTCCACATGTTTTTTGAGGGGCAAAAAGGTTAGTGTGGATGTGTTAGCTTGCATGGTCTTTCTCTAAGGCAATTCATCAAGCAGCTGGCAGGCATTTTTCAATTTGAGCAGGGAACTAGTTTTCTTTGTTTGTGCGTGAGCCGTGGGATAGCTAGAATCTGGGCTTTCCACACCAACATCATCATTCGAGGAATCAACATCAAAATTAGGCCTTGAGAATTTCTTATCAACCTTCAGATTTTCCAATTCGCGGTAGCAATTAAGCATCGAGCTTTCACAGAATTTTGATCAAGAGTTTGAGAGCTTTTAGAGACAATTTTCTTCTTCCCCATAGGATCAAGAAGTTTGGGGAGTTCAGAAATTTTATTAAAATCGGCAATTAGTTGTTCAATTTCTCCATGGGTTGGCTGCAGACTCGACAGACCCATTTGGTGACCTGTCTCAGATTCTTCATCTATGGTCTTCGGTGTAGGAAATCAGGAGCTTGCAAGTTGTTTTTCTTCTTACCCATGAGTTTTTGGAGCCATGGATCATTAGAAAACCAGGGGAAGGGTGTAAAGATGAAAGCGGCACTCCTTGCATTCAGAAGGGCTATATCTTATCCAAATTCTAGACTTGCAAACTGGAATGAGAGTACTTATGTATGCCACGTCACTAGTGTCAGATGCGACAAGCACCATCTCCAGTGGGTAGTGGTACTTAATCTCAACGATTCTGGTCTTGTTGTATCCTTTCACCCCTCCTTTCTAATCTAACACAGCAAAGAAAATTAGAGCTTGTCAATAACCATTTTTCTGGTCTCGTTCCATCTGAATTTTCATCCTTTGGGCACCTTCGTGATCTGAAGTTTGATGGGAATAACTTGAGTGGTCCAATCCCGGAATCATTCTCTTATCTTTCAAAGCTTGTATTACTCAGTATGAGAAGAAATAACTTAAATGGCACACTTCCACCTTCTCTCAATGAGTAGAAAGCTTGAAGAACCCGCTACTTCGCTCAATGAAGCTTCGTGTGAGCTGCGAAAATCAACAAAAAATTCAGAGAAAATTGAGAGCAGCTACAATCCAACACAATGAACTTCAGAGTACCACTGGACGATAATTCTGCCCGAACTTCTTATCCGCGGAATTCAGAAATCGGACAAAAAACTTCTTACCCATTATTTCTTTTCTAGAAATCCCACGATCTAAAAGCTTGAAGACGAAATCAGAGCTTAAGAATAGTTAAGAAATCTAAAAACCGAGCATTGGGCAAGCAATAAACTGGCGCCCAAGATTCTTCTTGGTTCAAGAGATACAAATTGAGGCTGTGGTCTTGCAGTGGCATTTGGCCACTTCACTTTGATGAAACCAGTTTTTAATCATCCGTCTATCCTTTTCTGGCTCAGAGGTGGAAAACATCGAAGATGTGGACGAGATTGCAATGGCGGAAAAGGCGGAATGAGGAGGTACAGAGGTATATATGTGGCCAAAAGAAGAAGCTAGCTGGAAATGAAGGAAGACCATCGCTTATATATATGTGTGCCGCATTGACCTTTTTGCCCTCAAAAAACAAGTGGGAAGGCTGCCATTTAGCATTTAACGGGCGAAAGTAACAGAATGGTCACGTGTAGCCAATTTTACGATTTGGAAGGTTGTTCGCATAATTTTGTGAGTTTAGTGGCCAAATATATATAATTTCAAAAGTTGAGTGGCCACCAATGTTTTTTACCCTACCTAAATTGGGTCATCCCAGTCACTAGCATTAAACTTCTTGCTGTATAATATAATAGATATTTTGATTAGTAAAGAAAAAAAAAGGTCTAGCAAGAAATACATGTAAAATTCCAAACTCAAATTCAAATGAAGTTATGAAAACTAAATCATAAATTATAATTTACAAAACAACAAAATCATTAGTTGCATAAGTAATAAAATAAGTATTTAATTGAAAAACTATCAACAAAAATATCATCGAAATTTTAAATCAAAGTATACAATCGCAGTTAAATAATGACGAAAATAGTTCTCCCGTGAGTACCAATTATCAACTTATATAATAAATTTAAAACAAATCATCCAAAACAATTATATCTATTGATTAATTTTATGAAAAATTAACTCTTTTTGGAGTGAGCAATTTTCATATTAGCAATGAGTTGATTCTCTTTTTTTCTTTTTTTTTTATCAAAGGTCGATAATTATATTAACTTTTGAAAGTTAACCTGTATAATAAATGTCCTCCCACAACAGGACTCTTCTTAGCTCTAAGTACGGCTAAGACAAACTGACCTTAAAGTCACTAGATCAACCCACCTCCCACAAAAGACAAAACAGACCAAAAATAAGCGACAGCATCCAAAGGAATAAATCCCTGGATTCAACCATCAACTCTCACACTGTAATGTTCCAGCTACACCACCCCCGCTACTTACAAGTAAGCCACTGATCAACCGCCACCGCCTGATCCTAACAGATAAATTATTGGCTAACTATTATACTATTATACTATCATGATTCATTACATCATTTTTGGTTTCACAAAATGCAACCTATGCTCTGTATGCTCCAAACTATACCTATCCTATGAACTATTGGTTTTAAATTTTGTATCCTTATCATACCTTGTAAAAAGTTATAGTCCACCCTTATCTTATCCTATAGTATAGAATTGAGGTAAAATATAGATTAACACTATCCATTTGGTCACTCTTAAATTAATGTTAAAAAAAAAGAATATCTAAAATAATATTGGAATACCACATAAGGTTCAAGGTAACCATAACAAGTAAGATTCCTTAATTGTTTTTTCAGTTCTCGCCAAAATTGGAATTATTTTAGGATTATGGAATTTTTTATTAAATTTTATAGTATATTTTTTATATCATTCCAATGCATTTATAATGTATATTTGAGAATATATTAGAACTATTATAAAAATTACTCCTTCCATCCGAAAACAATAGTCTACTTTAATTAGTTATAACTTTTTTTTAATAAGATACTACATATTTAATGTATAGTTAAATGTATTATTTTTCATATTTGTTCTTACCTTTTCAAATTGAGACCTATATTATTATTAGTTGTAAAGATAAAATAAGAATTTTACTCAATTTGACTCAAAAGTGGAATCTTTTTTTCGAACCAAAAAAAAAGTTTTGAAAGTGGACCATTTTTTTAAGAAGAATGGGAGTATTAAAATTCAATCTAGAAACTTTACAAAAATATATCTAATTCTATGCTATTTCAATTCTAACAAAAAACCATAGTAAGCAAAATTGATTATTGAACTTTAACGGCTACTAAATTGCTGGTACTGAAGTATAGTAAGTGCATTATTTTTCCATGATATAATGGCTATGATGCATAAGTGCTTTGGGAGATTGGAAGCACAATTAAGAAAAATGGAATTGCTATCAATTTCATGACTTTTCACATTTATAATGTCTTGAAATTTAGATGCCTATATCTGTTTATACAATTTTTGATATCCAACATCATTGAAAAATAGATAAAAAATTAGCCACAAAATACTACTTTAAATGATTGTGTTATGGTCTAATGCCCTGATTTTGAGAATTTAAATTCTTGCTACGAAAGATTGAAAAGCAGAGAATTAATAGAAAATAAGTAGTATTTAATTGTGAAACTAAATACTATAATAAAAAAAGTAAACAGTGAGTAAGAAAACTTTGCATTAGTTCATTGATCAGTCGAGAAATTCAAGCTAGTGTCACTACAAGAAAATTGAATATTTCCGACGGCAAATCCACTATTCCGTCGGAAAATTTGAGATTTCCGACGGTTTTCCGTCGGAAACAATCCGTCGGAATAACGTTCGTCGCAAAAACTTTTCCGGCGGTCAACCGTCGGAAATCGAACGGATTTCCGACGGATTTTGCGACGGCATATGTTTCCGACGGATTTCCGTCGGAAATTAGCCGTAGTAAAGTATTTAAATTTTTTTTGAAAAATAAGTAATTACCGACGGATTTCCGTCGGAAATTATTTAAAATATTTTTAAAAAATAAATATTTGCGTAATTTCCGACGGAAATCCGTCGGAAATTTAATAATTTTTTTTTAAAAAAAATAAATTCCATTTTAACAAGAATTTAAAAACCAAAAAAGAGAACAAATGCGGTACCAATTTCCAAAATTTAAAAACCAACAAAATTTATAAATGGGAAAGTTTAGAATGACAAACATTTAGCACCAAATTTAAAATGAGCAAAATGGAAAAGGAAATACAATTTAAAGATCACAATTAAAACTCAAATTGGCAAACACATGATTATTCTTTGGTGCCTCTTGATTATTCTGAATGCAAAAGTTCAAGATCATTCTCATCACATTCTAAATCCATGAGGAAGGCTTATAACATTCACAAAAGAACCAATTAATGAAAATGATGTTCCTTAAACATGCTACTTGCAACAACATAGAAATGGACCAAAATTACTTATCCTGTGCATTGGGATTTAGCATCAATCATCTAAAACAAAATTCCTTCTAATGTTCAAAAAAAGAAACAAAAAGGTTTACAATCAATGTAAATCATCATATCCAAAAGAATTGCAAGATGAACATCTAAAACATCAAAGATAAGTTCGTGCCCTTTTTCCTAGGAAATGCCTAAACATGAATGGGCAAACCACACGTAATGATGGATTGAAACATCCAAAATAGACAATCACAGCTCTAGCACACAAATGAACGAAAAATCACAACTCCAGAACGAAAGAAGAACAAAAAAAAATTACTAAATTCAACAAGCAAGTGTGCGTCCCAAACTTGAAGCTACAAAGAGCACTGAAGTGTGCGACAACACAGAAGCGACGGTGCTTTGGTTGGCGGGAGTGGCGGCGATGGGGAAGGACTGAACAATCGCCCAAAAAATTGTCGAAAATTTAGGGGAAAAGGGGGGGGCGGGGGGGGCGGGAAAGAGGAAAGAGGGGAAAGAGGTAAGAAATTTTTTTTTGGGGGTGCAGTGGGAGGGCGTGCGGGAGGGAGGGGGAAAAGGTGGGGGGTTTTTTTTTATGTACTATCACATTTCCGACGGATAGCCGTCGAAAAAAGTAATTTTTTTACTTTTCGGAAGAAATTCCGACGGATTATCCGTCGGAAATGTTTTAAATTTTTATATTGAATATTTCCGACGGACATCCGTCGGAAAGTAGAATATTTTTTTATTTTTTGGCAAGAACTTCCGACGGATTTTTACGCCGGAAATGTTTTATATTTTATTTTGAATATTTCCGGATTTACGCCGAGCTATCGTCGGATTTACATTTTTTAAAATATATTTTTTTAAAATTCCGACGGATTTTTCGTCGGAACTTTTGTAATTTTTTATTTTATAAAATTACTTCCGACGGATTTCCGTCGGAAATATCATTTTCTATTTTATATTATTTTGTTAAATATTCCGACGGATTCTCCGTCGGAAAAGTTTGAAAAATAATTTTTTTTTAAAGATTTTCCGACTGATTGCCGTCGGAAATACTTTTTCCGACGAATGTCCATCGGAGATTTGCTGCCGGACTGCAAGTCGCTTTTTCCGACGGATTTCCGTCGGAAATTTCCTACGGATTAATGTCCATCGGAAGTTTCCGTCGGAAATTCGGCATTTTCTTGTAGTGTGTAACACCTATTTTATGGGCATCGATTTTTTTAAAGATTAGAAAGAGACAAAGATCTACTTATTTCGAATGTAACTATTGCTCTTATAATCTACAAAATTTTCAGTATCTCTGACTTGAACACCATTTGTTGGTTGATGTTAACAATAACCCTAATGTTATTCTTTTGAGTTCCTTTCGCTAATAGATCGCCACAAAACTAAACCCTTATTTTATTTACTCACAAGAAATTTAGGTTCCCCAAACACTTCACAAATAACATGAAATTGGTAGAATGCTTGTATTTATACAGCATCATCTTGCCAAATAAATAAATAACAAGGAACCCAAACATAATTTGGATCAAACTTGTAAAAATCTATTGAAACTTTCTTTTTTCAAAGGAATAAGATTTCTTATAAAATTTACTATTAGACTTAGGCATATAATTCTTGAGTTTGCGTTAGCACATTAAATTTTTGGCACATTATCACTATTTTTGCTCTCTTTATTGGCCATGGACACATATTAGCCGCCTAAAAACGTTAAAGGAAGAAAAAAAAATTTCACCAAAATATATATCAGTGAAGCTATTGAACTAAATGAATTTTAGTTTAGCATCATTTTTCTCACCAAAACTCTTTTGTGTTTTTTCAATTTAGGTACTCATTAACAATATTGGTGTTGGTTTTGTACTAAAACCAATTAAATCTAAGATTATAATTTGTTATTTATTGCTAAGTGATTAAGAACCTAAAGGGTCACACACATAAAGAATTTGTTCTTGGGTTAAAATGATTAAATAATTATGTGATAATTATGGAGGTTAATTTGTAAAATAATTAACCTAAAAGATCTCCTATAAGATAAGTTGTGATAAGATAAAATTGTTTTATCTTAATAGAATTAAAATTAGTTTTAATTTTACTAAAAGAATTCTATCACGATAGAATATCTAATAAGTCTGTTAGACTTTCTAACAGATAGATAGAACTTACCTTTTAATAGGAGACAGACGCCAAGTTCCATATAGAGCGTACGTACAGACTTTTTGATAAAAAAAAAGCTTATTGCAAGACAAGAGAAAAGTTCTTCTTTTGTTTTGTTACTGTTCTCTTGAACTCTAAAATTTTGCAGGATTGTACGCTCATTGAAGGAATTAGCATATTGGCTTGGTGCCAATCAATTCTAGGAGGATCCTAAAAACTAGTTTGTGTGGATACCTTAGAGGCCAGACGTCTGTGCGGCTGTGGTTGATAAAACTTCCTTCGACGACACAATCTTCAATCATCAAAACAGGTTTTTATTTTATACGTATATTGAAATTGATTCTGGTAAAAATCATGTTTTAATTTCGCTGCTTATAAATTGTTTATGGCATACATGATTTACTAACAATTGGATCAACATTTTTTTATAAATTGCATCTTTGTCAAAAAGTACAACTTGAGTTTTATAACTTTGCTATTAATCCTTGGTGGTGGTGACTGCCCTTCCTCGTCAATGGCTGATTAATATTTTTTTTTTACTTGGATCTGCCTAACCTTCTTCATCTTTTTGCTCTTTAATCATTGCTTTTGGATTTTTCCAAAAGAAAATTTTGGATGTTTAGTAATTTTCTTTTTATTAATTGTCACTAAAGAAATGGGCTTTAGTATTCTAGGCCAACTAACATTAATTTGACCTGATATTAGCATTATTTCAATCAACCAATTCTCCTATATACTCACCCTGTTTTGAACCTTTAACATGATTCGGTTGCCATTCCACTTGATCACCATGAATTATTTCAGTCATAAAACTAATTAGATAGTTATCGAACTTGGAACACATTGATCTTCTTGGATTCTTACCAGGTTTAGAACTCAGTGAATGCCTTTTGTGATACATCCAGGCATAGTTTGAGCATCTAATTGACTATAAAATAGCACTCACGTTAGCATGTTTATTGGCATTAACTTTTAATTGCCGAGTTAGTTGCCCCCCATGCTTAGAACTTTTAATTTTCTAGTCAATGAATAGTTCTTTTGGGAGAATGTTAGTTGATGAGAATTGTTTTCTATCCATTTTGACCAAATTGATATCAATTGTTGGTGATTGCCCTTGCTGCTGTTCAACTTTGATCTTCTCGTCAATTAAGCCTTTATCGACGTGATTCATTGATTTAAAATTTTGACAAACTTTATAATCATTTTTCCTTGCCATTGTTGCACAAATAAGTGGTTTATTTTCTTCATTAGGATGATCATCATGTTCTTAATAGCCATTGATATTTATGATCTCATCGTACTACAATTGCTCTCCCTAAAGTCTGTTCTTAATGCTTTGCCAATTTATATTATGGGATGTTTTAGGCTTCCTTTGGCAGTATGCAAAAAAATCAGTAGTATTATAGCTAAATTCTGGTGGGGTAATAATGTAGAAGATAAGAAAAAAGTTCATTGGAAAGCTTGGAGACATCTCACCGAACCAAAATGCAATGGAGGGCTTGGTTTCCTTGATATACAATGATTCAATGACACATTAATGGCAAAGCAACTGTGGAGAGTAGTCACTAAACCTCACCCTCTCATGAGTAAAGTACTCAAAGCAAAATATTTTCCTAAGGGAGGCTTGATGAAGGTGGAACCGAAGGGAAACAGTTCTTAGGCGTGGAAATTTGGATGGGGTACGATATGTGCTTGAACAAGGCATGAGATACAAGGTTGGAGATGGCAAATCGATATGGGTTTGGGATTCTCCATGGATTCCAGACAACAAAGGATTTAAGCCAAAGGGAAATAATCCCAACAAGAGCCAAGTAATGTGGGTCAATGAACTCTTGATGAAGGACAACCAAGGATGGAACAAGGAGTTAATCTCAAGGCTGTTTGAAAAGCAAGAAGCAGCTGCAATTTTGCGATTAAAGATTGGTCCAGCAGGAAGCCAAGATCAGCTCATATGGCAGCACAATCCTACGGGCAGCTATACGGTAAATTTAGCATATCAACAACTCCAACAGGGACAGCAACAAAAGCAGAACCAAACGACTTCTAGTTCTAATGGAAGCTCAAGAAAGGCAATGTGGAATATTAGTTGGAAACTCGACACCAAAGCCAAATTAAAACACTTCATTTGGCGGTGTTGTCATGACATCTTGCTCACAAAGAAAACGTTGCAAAGGAGGAAGATGCCGATAGACACAATCTGTCAAATGTGCGGGGAAGCCGAAGAAAACCTAGAACATGTATTTTTTAATTGCTCTAGAGCAAAAATAGTTTGGCGACTTGCCCTTGTACAATGGCATGAGGTTGAAGAAGAAGTTCAGAGCTTTGAAAGATGGTGGCAACGGCTAGGCAGCAACACCAAGACTCATCTAGAACAGGAAAGAAGCCAACTCACCGTGTAATTTTTGTGGATGCTATGGAAGTCAAGAAACTTATGGATATTCACAAGAGAATGGATGATGAAAAGAACTGTGGTAGAAGTTGCTATGGAGGAATGGCTAGAATACAATAAAGTAAGTACAAGCGTAGGAAATATGTAACTAGGACTGTGTAAATTTTTCGGTTAGTGGTTACAAATGGAAGAGAGGAACAAGTTGCTAGAAAATAGAGTGGATCGGGTAACCTCTCTCAACAAGGGAGGTTACTAAATCCACTACCATGCTCTATTGATTTTCTGGAACAAACTAGAGGTTAGCATTGTAGGAGGATGAGGAAATGTTGAGCTTTGGCCAACCTTTAGTGCCAAAGAGGGTTCAAAACATAAGGAACCATTGTTGTATCTTCTCTTTGTGTTTAACAAAGTTAATATAAAGCATAATTTTTGAAAAAAAAAAAAGTCTTGTCAATGTTTGAGTAGTAGGGCTCTCAATTGATAGATTTTTCATGTTCTCTTCTAAAATAGCCAATCTTTGTCTTATTTTCATGAGGATATAAATAGTAGATTTGTGTTCATGTCCTTGACTTCCAAGTTCAATATCCTATTGATCATATAACTGATTATGGTAGACATCGTTGGCTAGCCTTTTGTCCTCTATTTCAGCTAATGATTTTTCTTCAAATTGTTAATTTTTACATCATTCTCACCTGGACTTGCATTGATCATGTTGGGACCATGTTGATAATTTGTGCCTGATTTGATATTAATACTGATTTTAATCTCCATCTTTTAGCATATGTTGCCAATTTTAAGAATTGTAAGCCTTATATTAACTTTCGTAGCCTGTGAATGTGGGTTATATAGTAATTGCTTATTTAACGCCGTAGGTTACTAATTTTTTTAGAATTTTAAGCCTCATATTGAAGTTCATAGTGGTTGTAAACGAATAGAACATAAACAAATGAACCTCGTTCGTTAACTGTTCATTTATTTTTTAGACTATTCGTATTCGTTTATGTTTGTTTATTAATGTGAAATATGTGTTTGTGTTCCCGAAAAGTTCACGAACACTTACCGAACACGTTAACGAACATGTTCACGAACAAGTAAACGAACACATTAGCGAACACTTAAACGAACATGTTCGCAAACAAATAAACAAACACATTGAACCGAACATAAACAAACAAATCTCGTTTGTTAACTGTTCGTTTATTTTTTAGATTGTTTGTGTTCGTTTATATTCGTTTATTAATGTGAAATATGTGTTTGTGTTCGTTTATGTTCGTTTATTAGTGTTCACGAACACTTTAACGAACACATTCACGAACGAGTAAATGAACACTTAGCGAACACTTAAACGAACATGTTCACGAACAAATAAACAAACACATTTGCAAACTAGAAAAACAGAAAAAAAATGGCATTATTCAGAATTGAACATTGTCCTCCAAGGTGAGGAGCATGGCTATTTACCACTACACCACAACAAATTTGTTTATGAAAAATCAACAAACATTATTATTATATTTATTTATATTATTATTTTAATATAAACGAACAATAAACGAGTTTTAAACGAACATTAGCCGAACTTGTTCATGAACACTAAACAAGTTTGTTCACGAACATAAATAAATGAACGTATACTTGTTCGTGTTCGTGTTCGTGTTCATTTATTAAACGAACACTAAAATGTGTTCGTTCAGCTTAACAAACGAACGTAACAGATCTTGTTCACAAAAGATTCACCGAACGTACTAGTTCGTTTACATTGCTTATTTAATGGCATATTATGGCAATCATAAATGTAGAATCGATTGCCAAAAATAGTATGTTCTCGTGTCTTGAAAGGAAATAAGTAGCCTTGCCTTGCATGTGGGCTATTGCATCATGGAAATTTTACACCAATATCAACATTATTAATATAAGGGGCAAAAAACCTTTGTGGCTATTAAACTATTTGGATTGTATATTTTCTCCATTGAACTAATTTTTTAAACTTTTGGCCACTCAATTAAGTTAAATGGTTACTTTAGTTACTGTTATGAAACAATTAATCAACAAAAGAAAATGTATAGAAATTGGATTTCTATTCAATAGCAAAAAACAACTCTCACAATATTACTGCAGCAATTAAACTCCATAAATAGAGTTCCAATAATAGTAAAACGTAACAAAATAGGATAAAATTCCACTAATTCCTAAAAACCAGCTAACTAACAAATTCTGCAATTGTTATTTAACAAACTTCTACTGCATTCTGAAGACTAGGACAACTAAACTAACATGAGAACCATTCAACAATCCCTCCCTTAAACTGAAAAGTTAAACTTTCAGTTTAATACACTAGCTTCATAACATTTTCTTCATGCTTGATTTTCCAAAGTACAGACACCAAGTAATCTTCTGAATTTTACAAATGATGCCAACTTGAGGATTTCGTAAATACATCAGCAACCTAATTTTCACTTCTACAATAGATGAGATCAATTACCCCATCTTTTGTGAGGTCTCTTAAGAAGTGAAACTTCACACCAATATGTTTACTTCTCCCATGTAGAATGGGATTTTTGGAGAGCTTTATTGCTGAATTGTTGTCACAATAAATGGGAGTAGAACTTTCCTGTTGGAAATGAATTTCTTCAAGATTCTTTCACAACCAGATAGCTTCACACGCACATGCTACTGCTGCCACAAATTCAGCCTCTATGGTTGATAAGGTCACGATTGGTTGTTTTCTTGAAGACCATGAAATTGCTTTTGAGCCCATCATAAAAACATAACCAGATGTGCTCCTCCTATTATCCAAATCTCTAGCATAATCACCATCCGTAAATCCAAACAAGTCTGAATTTTCGCCTTTCTTGTAGAACAGACCATAATTAGTAGTGCCATGTAAGTAGCGCAAAATTCTTTTTGCAGCAAGAAGTTGCAAATCCTTGGGGCATTCCATGTACTTGCTAATGAGACTTATTGCATGCATAATATCAGGCCTTGTGGCTATTAAATACATCAAACTTCCTACTATTTGTTCTTAAAAAGTGTTGTTAACTCTTTTTCCTCCAAGCTCTTTAATAAGCTTCAAACCAGCCTCAATTCTTCATTTGAAACCTGTCTAAAACCTCTTGAGCATACATTTTTTGTGAGATAAAAGCTCCACTAGCAGATTGGACAACTTCAATACCAAGAAAATAATGTATCATTCGAAGATCGGTCATATAAAATTCCACCATCATGAAATTCTTAAAACTTTCAAACATGGCACTATCATTTCTGGTATAAATTAAGTCATCCACGTACAAACAAATAATAAGCATTTTACCCTTATCATCAATTTTTGTAAAAAGTGTATGCTCATATGGACATTTTTAAAACCCTCCTTAGAGAAATAGGCATCTATACGATTGTACCAAGCTCTTGGAGTTTGTTTTCGTTCATAGAGTGCCTTATTCAATTTATACACCTTATGCTCTGCTCCAAATTTAACATAACCAAGATGTTGATCAATAAATACTTGTTCATCCAAGTTCCCATGTAAGAAGGCTGACTTGAAGTCTAGTTGGAAAATAGGCCATGAATTTTGAGCCACCAAAGCAATCACCAATCTGATCGTATCAAGTTGCACAACTGCAGCAAAAACTTCTCTGTAGTCCACTCCGAACTCTTGCTTATAGCCTTTGGCTACTAGGCGTGCCTTATACTTGTTGACTTCACCATTCTCTTTCAATTTTGTCTTGTATACCCATTTGACACCAATTGCCTTGTGCCTATTTGGAAGTTCAGTCAATTCTCAGGTATTGTTTCTTTCAATTGCTGCAATTTCCTCATCCATTGCCTTCCACCATTTTGCTTCTTTAGTAGTCTCTTCAAAGGCGGCAGGTTCACAGTTTGAAAACAAAGCAGAATGTATAAGCCAATGTGACTGTATCAAGTCACACAACTGGGGCAAAAACTTCTTTATAGTCCACTCTGAACTTTTGCTTATAGCCTTTGGCTACTAGGTGTACCTTATACTTGTTGACTTCACCATTCTCTTTCAATTTTGTCTTGTATACCCATTTGACACCAATTGTCTTGTGGCCATTTGGAAGTTAAGTCAATTCCCAGGTATTGTTTCTTTCAATTGCTGCAATTTCCTCATCCATTGCCTACCGCTATTTTGCTTCTTTAACAATCTCTTCAAAGGTGGTAGGACCGCAATCTGAAAACAAAGCAAAATGTATAAGCGAATCCTCAGTTTGGCCAATTCCAGTTACCTCATAGTCAGACATCCATGCAGGTCTCCTTCTAGCACGTTGAGGTTGCTCCTCTTTCTGCATAGGAGCTGGAATTGGTGGTTGTTTATTTCCTTCTAGCTGCTATCTTTCATCTTCAAAATCCATTAGAATATTTTGCTGGACTACATTGTCATTCCATGACCAAGTTGCTTCTTCATCAAAAACCACGTCATGACTAATGGCAGTTTTCTTGGTGTTAGGATTAAATAATTTATAAGCTTTTGACCGATCACTAACACCAAGAAAAATGCATTTTTCTCCCTTATTATCTAGCTTCTTCCTCTTTTCATCTAGAATGTGGGCATAGGTAATACAGCCAAAAATTCAAAAATGATCAACAGTTGGTTTTTGTCTGGGTTGGCTGGGTTGAAAAAAGGGGAAAAAGGGAAATTAATATTTTTATCAGACAGGAGGAGATTTTAAACATTTTAGTAGTATAGAGTTAACTTTGTTACAGAATCGTTGGATGAGATCAAAAAATTGTACATGAGGGGAAAAAAAAATATTTAGCTGTTTGTTTCTGAAGTGTACTAGGTCTTGTAAAGGATGAAATTGTACGTGGAATATGATGTTTCAAGTTTTAGATCCTCTGTTTCTAGGTTGATATTGAGGAGAGTTCTGGTCTGTGGCTTGTAATGGAATTCATTAGTTCATCCGGGAAATGCTGCATGCTTGGTTAAGCTTGGTGACGTAAGAGTGAAAATATGATCTGATATCTTTCTCTTTCAAAATTTTAAAATAGGTCATTAAAGATTTTGGTACCTGGTCAACATCAACAGTGGAACTCATCAAGGTTGCTCCTATCTTACTGGGTAATTTTCATGAACTTGACTTTGATTCTGTTATTTAGTTTAACAGATGCAACCACCTGTTCATGCATCTAATGGTTTGAAACCTACTCCAATGTTTACAGGCTTGCTGATTCAAGTATTTGCAATTAGGACGACGACATCTCTTATCCATAATATGGCTCCTCCTAAGAGGACCGCTTGAGGATCTGTTCTGGCAATATGTCTCCAAGTGTTTTTGGATAGTGACTTTGTATTGGCCCTTGTGCTTGTGTATTTGATTTGGAAACCGCACCCAAGCTACCATTAACTCTGCCAGGAATAATAGCTCGTCTTCTTCTATCTTCTTCTATCTTCTTCTATCTAGAAGACAATTAGGACTTAAAGTCTAGAGTCCAATTAGGACACCAATGGTAGAGTTGGAGCTAAATTGCAAACTCTAAAAGGGATATGAGAAGAAGCATACGAGTTGGAGGTGACGATGATAAGTAGCAGACTCTGCACTAAATTTGTCGTCTGGCTGTCCTTAATCTTCGTAGTCTCCTCAATTTTGTGATCAGAAAAGATCAACCGATGCAATCAATTAAATAATGCATTATATAGGATTTAATTACTTTACCATTGCATTTAACGGAAAAAAAAAAAACTTCAGCAATTGGTTTTATTCAAAAAAAACAAAAAAATACTCTCTTTGTTCTCAAAAAAGAGTTTACTTTCAAAAAAAAAATTATGTCTTAAGAAAGAATTTATTTTTACTCTAAAATTTTAAAATATGTTTAGTAATAATTATTATGTATATGTAAGGATAGAAACATATAGTTATGTATTTAGTTAGTGCATTAAATATATTATATTTAATAATTAATAAAATGTTGTATATAAATTAAAATAATTTTTTTTTTTTGTGTAACGGAGGAATTTAACAACAACGAGGAAGGAGGTAGTAAATTGTTCGGCATCTATAATTTCATACGTGTTTTGAGGAGTTGATTCTAATTCTGAAGAGATTTTATCTGTCAAGACTCAATTTCATAACAATCCTTATTCTCCTGTTTTTTTTTTTTTTTCGAAAACGATAGATTATATTGAAATAACAAATGTTGCAATATTTACAAGACTTAGCCAAAAGATAGACTAAAAGCTCCGCTTGGTTTTACAGTGTATAGCAACCATAGAGGCAAATGCAATTCTAAAAAGAAAAATACAACTAAGATTAATGCACAAAATATTGATAGAGCTAGTGCACTTTAACCATTACATCAAAGCAATCTATATCTCTACACTACGTAACTAGTTACATGAAAATTCCTCAACTGTAAAATCTCAAAACTGCATGCGTCTAACACCATTGAACGGAAACTCGGTGACAAGCTTTGTCCCTAACGCCGTCTTCATGCTTTTCGTGACTCTACCGGAAAATGTGAAAAAAACCATGCAACCAAACTAGAAACAAAAGTCTCTCCAAAGGGAGGATAAAGCCCTAATTGTACTTTGAACAAGCAAATCCAAGTGAAAACCGATTAATAAAAAATTTAACAATCAGAATTGATTAATACGAAAACTTTTTACCAAAAAAAACAAAATCATGATCGTCTAATAAAAGTTTACTTCAACCCCCAAAACATTTTTTCTTTAAACAAAAAACGGAACAATGTATGCGGGATATATATAAACAAACCAACAGTACATGAGGGAGTGTTTGGTCGTCCCCGGGGCATAAATGGGCTAAACTACAAATTCACAACGCAAATACAGTTACAAAACAACCTTGACGAGTTCACAACTTGAGCATAATCCTTAATACTTGACACATAAATGATTCTAATTGATATTAATATTGCTGGATTTGCCTTGCCTGGGTGCCGCGCTGAATAACTAAGTAGCTTAGCCGTGGAGAGAAGCATAGCTGTTAATCAAAGCCAAGGCATTACTGGTTAAATGTGCAACCTTCAAAATGTCTTCCCTCACGGCAATTTTGGTCTTCCCGTTCATGGCTTTTCCTGCAAATCCTTCAGCACAGGTATCATCGTCGGTCAAAGCGGCACTAACCCATGTTTGCACATCATTGATCATGAGGGCAAAGTTTGATCCCCTGAAATGTGCCATCTCCCCCATGGACTTCCTGATCTGGTCCACAGAGTCACGTAATTGCTCCATGCAGTCATGCATGGCGCCCACTTCTCGGGGGGTTAGGCCGTGAGTCTCTGCTAGTTTGACCATCATGGAAGACGTTGATTTTGCAACATTTAGACTCACTGATAGAGCGGCGTTGGCTAGAAGGTTAGGGTCAGAACGGATTATGTTGGCCTGACTCTCGAGAGAAGTGTAGCATAGACTAGGATAAGTAGTGGCACTGCAAGATGTTCTGATGAATTCAGTGTTTGTAGTTTCAACTAGAGTTCTAGCTGATGAGAACTGGGTCAATGCGAGGACAAGGAGAAAAGCTGTAGCCAAATGGTTAAAAGAAGTTTTGCCTTCCATTTCTCTCTATCTTTTTATGTTTCTTTTTTTGGGGGTGGGGGTAGGAAGAAGACACTAGGCGTTTTTCTTGCTATGATAACTTGGTGATGAAAGTGGGAAGCCAAGATCTCTATTTATAGTAACACATCCAGCCACCATTTTACAAGTTGCACTGTTTAATTAAGACAGGAATTTGGAGGGATGAGTTCATACTGTAAGTTATGGATGAAAAAACTCTCTTTCAATAGCCCGCCAGAAGATGTACATGGAGAAACTGTCTCTTTCAATCGGCCGCCAGGAAGATGTGCGTTTTGACGGTTTGGTCAATTGGTTCAAAGCCTGTAAAAACAGTGCCGCCAGAACAATCAGCTCAGGGAGCCCTTGGCCCGACATATCCAATCACAATAATGGCAAAGAGAAATCTAACTCCAAAATATCTTCCAATTGGCGTTAAATGTCCCACAATATTTGTGTTAAACATTGATCCGTGATCTAACAGTCTAGTGTAATAATATGTGACCATTAAGGTAATCCTACAAGAAACACCAAAAACATCCAAAGTTAGAGCTCTTGCAATTGAGTATGTTCAGTATTGAATGTCCCACAATATTAGTATATATCAAGGATTGATCCGCGATCAAACACCCTACCTTATCAATACGCAACCGTTAAGACAATCCGACCAGTCTATATATACAATTGAAACCGATAAACCAGCAAAGAAATCCAAATATAGAGCTCTTCCAATTGAATACGTTTGGTATTGCATGTCCCACAATATAAGTATCAGAGGTTAATCCGTGATCTAACATCCTATTACAATAATAAGTGACCGTTAAGGCAAACCCACAAGGCTGCATATATACCAACTGAAACCGAGGAATCACCAAAAAAATCCAAAGCTAGAGCTCGGCTAGGGAGACATCTTATTTGTAGGGTCCAATAAATTTTTTTAAAACTTTTTTGAACCTGGTTCGTCCAAGAACAATTACTAGAATAATAATGACACTGGCGGCGTATAACGCACAAATTTTCGGACGGGCAAGGAAAAGGATTGATCGATAACGAACCATCAACAATTCCGAACCAATTTGCCAACTTGCCCTTCAATTATGATATATATGAACACATGCATGCACGAGCTCAGGAACTGTCTCCGATTGCAACGCTAACCTAGTTTTTTAAAATATATTTTTTATTTTATAATTATTATTTTAAAAAATATAAAAATATATTTTAAAAACGGTCTATGCAAATCCTAAGATATTTATTTTATTCTTATTTTCACTGTACATTCCACTTGCTTTAGCGTGCTTGATCACATAACTTCATACATGAATGTCACAAAATAGAACGTCGGCACAAAATAGATGCCATGATTGTCACTGTTTTAACTTACTTTAAACTTCATATAACTTAATACAAGAGGGATTTTTGCGTTTCTCCATCTCTTGGCTGTTAAGATGGGGCTAAGCCGACCCCTCCTCCTCTATGATGCAATTGACTATGCAAATTGGAAACGAAAGAAGGTAATGAAATAGGAATTATTAAACATGTACGCGGAGTTGCATTAACTTCTAATTTTATGTCAAGTGGTGATATTTTTATCTTCATGGATACTGACTTAATAAGTGGTAATTAATGGTTTAAAACCCACTAGTTCAAACTTTTGAGTTTAAGTGGATTCTTACTGTTTATTGGACCGCTCTAGTTAGACTTCTCATGGTATAAAACATTCCCAACAAGTGATATCAGAGCCAAGTGATGGACTACTTGGGGAAGCAAGTGGTTTCTCTTCTTATTGAACCGGGTTTAGTTGGGAAATTGTGGACAAGTAAATTTTGTGGTTTACTATTTATATGAACAATAAATGGGTCTATGGTGAAGGGATGAGTTTACTGAAGTAGTGATTGGACTTGTGGGGGAATAGACTTTAATGTGGTAGTGTATCCATGAAAGGAGAGATTTATTGTATTCATGAATACTATTTCACATTAGAAAATTAAGAAAAAAATTAAGAAAAACTGAAACACTTAATAAATGACAATGATTAAAACCTATTAATTTAAACATTTGAACTCATATGGACTCCTATTTAGACTCTCCATGCATGTAAAACCATCCGACAGATATGTCCCTTCTTGCGGAATCTTGATTCGGGTTACCTAAGAAGCAGCCAGATTTTTTTGTTTTTGGCTCCAACAGCTGGAAAAAGATATTTTCTCCAAAAGGGGAAATAATTTTGGATGTAATGCATTTGAAGAGAATTCCGAATAATTGACTCTTCAAAAAGCATTTGAAGATTGCAACTTGCAAAGGCAAATCCACTTATTAATCAAATTAAGAAGCCCGCCATATATGGCCACATGATGCTCTGAAATGGAGCCCGTGCAAACTGTTTTAGATATATATGGCTTCCATTTTGGGTCCTGTAACTCCTGTTAAAGCACATGCATCCTGAGCAATGCTGGGAATTAATTGATTAAATAATATTTAGTTTGCAGGATGCTAACATTTGATGAATTCCATTAAATAATATTTTGGCTAAATTCATATATGTGAAGATGTTATAGAATTTAGGTTGCAGTTTATACTCCTCGATTTGCTTGGAAAATTCTATTGTTGAATAGTCAACGAACATCAACTTGATAATACGATATTAGCATAAATTGAAGAAATTATGGCGTGCCTGCATTATTGTTTTAGTACTAAATGTAAGTGCTTGCTCATTTCTTATCCTCATTGCACTACAAGAAAATTGGATTTTTCCGACGGCAAATCCACCGTTCCGTCGGAAAATTTGAGATTTCCGATGGTTTTCCGTCGGAAACAATCCGTCGGAATAACGTTCGTTGCAAAAACTTTTCCGGCGGTCAACCGTCGGAAATCGAACAGATTTTCGACGGATTTTGCGACGGTAGCCGGATAATAAAAAATTATATTTTTCCGACGGATTGCCGTCGGAAATTATGAGAAGAAATTAAAAAAAAAAAATAATTTCCGACGGATTACCGTCGAAAATTAAATAAAATTTTAAAAAGAAATAAATAATTTCCGACAGAAATCCGTCGGAAATTAAATAACATTTTTTTAAAAAAATAAGTAATTTCCGACGGATATCCGTCGGAAATTATTTAAATTTTTTTTGAAAAATAAGTAATTACCGACGGATTTCCGTCGGAAATTATTTAAAATTTTTTTAAAAAATAAATATTTTCCGACGGATATCCGTCGGATATCCGTCGGAAATTAAATAAAATTTTAAAAAGAAATAAATAATTTCCGACGAAAATCCGTCGGAAATTTAATAAATTTTTTTTTAAAAAATAAATTCCATTTTAACAAAAAACTAAAAATTATTTTATACACATAAATTTGACAAAAAGTAATACTATCCTAATCGTTGTCCGTATCCGTGCTCGAGTTAGTATCTTCATTGTTGCTCCTTTTTCTTTTCTTCTTTCCGCGCTTTTCCATTTTCTCTATCTTTGCCTGTAGACTCTGAATCAGCTCCGTCATTTGTTGTCGCCCAGTATTGACCTCCTCAGTCAGTTCGGCCACTCTATGACGCATCAGATCATACTCAACTTGCGACACGAACGTCGAAGATGATGCTGAATATACAGAGCGACTGGTAGAAGGCTGATTCCCCATCCCATAAACTCTACCCTTGTAGACTCCACTGGCAGCCTGAGTAAATAATTCTTCATCACTGCGTGGGGGATTTTGCGTCCGCGCAGTACTATCATCTGTCGTTTTTGTCTGATTGAGTCTTTCTTCAGTCGCAAGAGATTGAAAAGCGTTCTATCAAGGAAAAAATTATATTACACATTTTTATTTATTATTAATAAACTAAATAGATTTTCTAAAAAAAAGTATTTTTACTAAAAAACTCACATATGTAGCCTCGGCACGGGAATCAACCCACTGATCCCGCTCTCGCCTCGGATTTTTTTCTTGTGGCCAATTAAGAAAAGGTCAATCTTTGATGGCCTTTTGCCCATAGTATGTTCCTACATATTATATAAATATTAGATTAACAAATCATATTAAATTATACATAAATGACATTGAAACAAAAAAAAATAAATATTCTTACAATTCTCGCTGCATATGTAGCAAGTGATATTGAGCTGCAAGTATTGAGAGACCCGCATTTCTCTGAAGCACGAACCTCCTTTGCCTGAATTTACCTTTTTTTGAATGCTTCAGATGCCCAATGTTTTTGAAGGCATTCCCAGACGTGGTCGCCTATCCATTGCGGTCTTGTCTTTCTGTGGCGGGTTTGATGAAAAATATCCGCAAAGCGCTTTGCCCCTCGTACTTCGAACGCTCGGCGGATGTTTTCATCATTTCTTGGCAACCAATAAACCTTGCGCTACAAACATAAATGACGACATGAGTAATTATATAACTTATAATTTATATAAATCAATATAAATAATAATATAACAGTAAAAAATTACCTTAAACTCCGAAAACATCCTATCGCGAACCTCTAGTGAAATTTCGCGCCATACTGCCCAAGGTTTTTCAAAGTGGGCTTTGATTGCATCGTAAATTGCACCCGCAGCAGTATGACTCGGAATGAATCTAAAAATATAAACAAAAGAAGAAATCAATATTAAAATTTTAATTGAATACAAGTATTATTTAAAATAAATGCTAAAAATTTTACCCGGTAGAAGTCTCGTCTGGTATGATATATGTTCATCCTCCTCCCGTACATGATCCAATGGAGGCTCGATCTCGACTTCGCCATCATCACGATGCTCTGAATGCGGTGGTGATGATGATGGTCTAGATCCATCTCCAGTATGTGTGATGCGCGGTGGTGATGAAGATGGACCCGATCCATCTCCAATGCTCTGTGCTGAGCCGGCTAAGAGTGGACGACTGAAAGTCAACCCTGACGGAAGGGGACGCAATGGTGTATGCTCCGACGAGCGCGAACTAGCACGGCCTCTGCCGCGACTAGCACGGCTACCTCTGCTCTGATTTTTATCCATTTAATTAAAATCCTACAATATCTAACAATATATACCGAGGTGTGATTGACATTAGAATTTGTATTTTGTTAGCAGAATAGCTCAGACACATTTCGTACTATTATTTATTAATCCCTCCCAAAGGAATTAAATTTTATAGTAGTTTGTGCCATTCTAATTCCTTTTAAAAGGAATTAAAACTTTTCTTGCTAAGTTTTTAAAAGAAAAAAAAATTACTCATTAAAGAAATATTAGTGCAAGATAAGATTTATCTTTTTTTAAATATAAATTAACCACTAATGACTTTTGCAACCAAAACATAATTAGGACAAGAATGACAAACAGTACAATTTTTTTAAGGAAAGCATTCCATCTTATTTATCACCATAATTACTATTTTTCTCTAAAATTTTATGTTTGGTTTAGATGAATATAGTTGAATTATATAAATCTCAAGCATGGTTATTCTTTTTGCGAAATTACTAGAGGCCCTAACTACTATAAATTGAACTTATCCATTTGTTTACCTAAGCTTGAATATTGATTATTCACAAACTAGCTGGGCTTATTATTGCTTTTTGGGATCAAGCATTTTATGAACAAATTCCTTCGTAGTTTTCATAAATAGAGTAAAGTAGAAAGAATGTGTGTATAGATTGTTAGTTCGAAACTTATTTCCGAACTTTCCAATAGATTTTTACATTTTTAATATATTTTATATTTTGTAATATCTAATTTTAAAAAATATAAAAATACGTTTTAAAACGCAATTAATACAAATATCCTAATTAAAGATGAAACAAAAAGTTAGTAAAATCAAACCACACAAATTAAATACAAAACTACCATTTCTTACCACAAAAATGTGAAAGTCAATCCCAAAATGGATACAAAACCCAATCATACTACTACAAGAAAAATTGCTTTTAGTGATGGAAAATACGGTGACTAACGAAAATCTCGTCACCAAATACCACATTTGGTAACACAATTCAACTCGTCAGCAATTTTGCATTAACTCACTAACTTTGGTGACAAGTCACTAGAAATCATCACCATGTCATCATTAAAGGACATGGCGGGAAGGTTTACCTCCAATTGGACGCAATTAGTGATGAAAATAGGTGACGAGAACTACTCTTGTTAAATTCAGTTAAATTCAACCAATCAATCCCAACTCAGTTAAATTCAGGCCAAAGATATAAGAAGAAGAAATTTTTTAATTAAGAAAAAGATCCAAATTTGATTATTTCCATCTAGCACTTCATGCCAAAGATATAAGAAGAAGAAATTGAAAAGAGCGAAGCATTTGGAAAAGTTGAATTTAACTTATAAAGAAAAGCTAAAGATTCTGCTTGAAAGTGTTCCAGACTTCTAATCAATAAGTATATTAAATTTGTCCTGAGAAGTGAGCTCTAGATCCACAATCAACTCAAACTGCCATTTGAAGTTTAAGAGCAGAAAGCACACTTTCCATGGCTGAGCATCCAATATTAATAAAACACCACACCAACCAAAAACAAAAATACATGTAAAACTGAAACACAAAAGGAACGACCAAAAATGAAGTGGCACTTAACTCCAGAAAAGGATAGGGCACCAGTTGAAAGGTACGTCAACAAGGAAAACCAAAAATTACACACAACCATCAAAGAACGGCAAACAACCCCAAATAAATATAGTATCAATCAGCATATAAATAAAGATGTAACATCGTTTACTGAACCTTCGATCATTAACAGTTCAAGAGGTTCACCCAATAACAATGCAAGTTCTATTTTACTGAAGTTTACGAGAGGCTCGTTCACAATAAAAGGCAACAAGCCCCTGCGTTTTTCATCAGGTCATACCATAAGCTAATCCAATCAAAGCCAAACACGTATTGTTTCAAAAAGTAAAAATCTTTTTCACAAGCCAGCAAACGAAGCACAGACACAAAGCATACATATTACAATTTCAAAAATTTAAAGAAGGCCAAAAAATGAACACGAAGATCAGATCCCCTGGCCTTACATGCTGCATTTATAAAAATAAATCCCATTCACAATAAAATCGTAACAATACAACGCAAAAAAAAAAATTCAAACAAGAATAAATAAAATAAACAAAGGGACGAAAAATTACACTTGGTTGGATTTTCGGGCTCCCTCGAGTACTTCACCTAATACATTGATCCAAGAAAAAAAGGAGTTAAAATGCGAATCTATTTTAATTGAAACATAAAAACAAAAGACGAAAAAAAAAATTACAAAATTCAACAAGCAAGTGTGCGTTCCAAACTTGAAGCTACAAAGAGCACTGAAGTGTGCGACAACCTAGGGGGCGACGGTGCTTTCAGATTGGCGGCTAGCGACGGACGGCGGCGGGAGTGGCGGCGATGGAAGGACTGAACAATCGCCCAAAAAATTTGGGGGAAAAGAGGGAGGCGGGAGGGGCGGGAAAGAGGAAAGAGGGGGGGAAAGAGGTAAGAAAATTTTGGGCGGTGGGAGGCGAGAGAGGTGGGAGGGAGGGGAAGGCGCGCGGGAGGCAGGGGGAAAGGGGGGGTTTTTTTTTTATGTAGTGTCACATTTCCGGCGGATAGCTGTCGGAAAAAGTAATTTTTTTTACTTTTCGGAAGAAATTCCGACGGATTATCCATCGAAACTTTTTAAAATTTTTATTTTGAATATTTCCGACGGACATCCGTCGGAAAGTTAAATATTTTTTTATTTTTCTTAAAATTCCGACAGTTTGTCCGTCGGAAATTTTTAAATTTTTTTAATTTTTGGCAAGAACTTTCTACGGATTTTCCGTCGGAAATTTTTTTATATTTTATTTTGAATATTACCAACCGTAATTCGTCGGAAAGTTAAATTTTTTTATTTTTCTTACAATTCCGACGGCTTTTCTGTCGAAAATGTTTAAATTTTTTTTATTTTTTTTGAATATTTCCGCCAACTCATTTTTAAAGTATTTTTATTCATATTATTTACCTCCTTTTAATCATAATTGTTATTTCTTTAACTATTCAAAGTATATATATTGAAAATGATATATTTTTATCTATCTCTGTTTGTTATTTATTTAAGTATTTTAAAAAATATATATACTCTTTTATTGAAAAGAAAGAGTTTTTATCCCATTTAAACTTTGAATACTTCTAATTGGTTTATTATGTTAAATAAATAAATAACAAAATATCCGACAAAAATTTTATTTTTTATTTTAATATTCCAACAGATATCCGTCGAAAATTTAAATTCCATCAAAAAATTGAAATAAAAAATTGAAATTAAGCAAGTTTCAAATGTATAAAAAAAATGAAAATATTTTATTCAAATTTTAAAATATTTCATAAATAAAAAATAATTATTTTTACACGTTGTAATTAGTGAATTAAATTATTTTCAAATATTAAGGTTATTTAAATCATTCATCCACTCACTATTTCTTAAAACCTCTTTTTAATTCAAAATATTATGCATAAGAATCAATTAGTAAAATAATACAACATATATATCCTAAAATTCAGAAAAACATATTATTTAGTCTGAATATATATCCTCGAATTCTTCTTCTGACTCGTTTCTTCATTGTCTACAAATTCTGTCTCTTCATCTGAATCATTGCTCACATGTTCTTCTTCAGCATCCTCATCATCCTCATCATCCTCATGCCTGTTCATTTTTACATCAACATCTTCATCATTATTGCACTGAAAATCTCGGAGAATATCTTCTAAATCATCGCTCATTGTATTCCACGCTTGTTGTGTCAGTTTGGAATGCTATGTCTATTGAATCCTCCACTTCGACCCTACCCACTGGTTTTGTGTTAATCACGGCCCACCATTCAGACTTATCAGGTCTCAAAGGATAAGGAACATAATACACTTGTCTAGCATTTTGTGCAATCACAAATGGGTCAAATGTACCGTATTGTCTTGTATATCTCACATCAACTAATTTATATTGTGGATGTACCTTTGTTCCTGATGGTCTCCGTGTCGAACTGTGTACATAAAATAATGTTCTTGTTTGACGAGATCTCCTGATGAGTATTCCAGTTCCACAATGTCTTGAAGAACTTCGTAATAGTCGACCTCGCCAGCTTCACTGCCATCACCTCTGACCCATACACCACTGTTTATCGTCTTTCTTTTTTCGGACCAGGTGGCTGTGTGAAATTTGTATCCATTTACAAAGTACTTCTGGTATGATTTCACCTTTCGACTTGGTCCCCATTATAGAGCATGTAGATTTGGGTTGGTCACTCCATTAGAAACATTTTGTACTTGCGATTGAATTAAAAAAAACTTCAGCATTTAAGTTACAATGAATTTACATCTATTGCGTAATAGATATTTGCAAGCTAATGACCACTTACATAATCTTTGAACCATGTACTAAAATATTCACGAACAGCTTCATTCCCGTAATAATTTCTGAAATCTCGGAAATATATTTCAATCATTAATGTCGCGATTACATAAGAAAAATGGTAAAAGAAACATAAACATACTGTACCTCAGAGTTGGTTGGATCTCCTCACAATTAAACAGAACGCACTGTTTTGCAGCGTAGAGCTCATTATCGTCTAACCACCGAATAGTTGGTTTTCCTGATGCTCTGCCCGTAAGATCAAATATTGACAAAGATGGAGAGTTCGTACTAGGACCTCCATCATCATGCCGATTCACTCTGTTTCTTAAACTCGGGATATGCTTCTCAAAATAGAATGAACAAAAATGTGAAGTTTCCCTGGCAAGGTATGCTTCGCAAATCAAACCCTCAACTCTAGCCTTTTGTTTCACTGACCGTTTACACTTCCCAATGTTCCTACAATTGAAATTCGTTAAACATGTTAGGGAACTAAAAAAAATATTATATATACATAATTAGGAAAAAATAGGTTTAATTACCTTTTAAAAGGATACATCCACCTATATTGAACCGGCCCTCCAAGTCTGGCTTTTTCTACTAAGTGAATAGGAAGATGCTCCATTACATCAAAAAAGCCAAGTGGAAAGATTTTCTCCAACTTGCACAGTATAACAGGGATATTATCTTGCATTCTGTCTAAATCTGTATCTCTCAAAGTGCTCGAACACAATTGCTTGAAGAATTGACTGATCTCTGTTATTGCTTTCCAAATATTTTCAGGAAGTGAATTGAATGCAACGGGAAGCAAATTCTCCATTAAGACATGACAATCGTGGGTTTTTAACCCCGTTAATTTTCCTTCTTTCAGTTGGACACACCTACGCAAATTTGATGCATACCCATCTGGCATCTTCAAATTCTTTATCCATCCACAAATATTGCGTCTTTCATCCAATGCGAATGTGTATTTTGCCTTCGGTTTGGAATACTTGCCGTTGGCCTGTTTTTGTAGGTGCAATTCACTCCGCCTACAATGCTTCATCAGATCCAACCTTGCCTTCACATTATCTTTGCTTTTGTCCTTTACATCCATAACAGTGTTGAACAAATTATCAAAGAATTTTTTTTCAATATGCATGACATCTAAATTGTGACGAAGCAAGTTATCTTTCCAATAGGGCAATTCCCAAAATATGCTTTGTTTTGTCCAGTTATGCTGAATGCCATATCCGTGAAGTCTAAAACTTCCTGCCTCATATACCTTAGGAATATATGAAATTCGATCCCAAATCTCTTCCCCAGACAACCTTCGCGGTGGATCATCAACTTCAACACGATTTTTAATGAATCCGGACACATTCATCCTGAATGTGTGATCAGG
Organism: Gynochthodes officinalis; assembly: GCA_020080225.1. Classification (NCBI taxonomy): domain Eukaryota; kingdom Viridiplantae; phylum Streptophyta; class Magnoliopsida; order Gentianales; family Rubiaceae; genus Gynochthodes; species Gynochthodes officinalis. Next base: position 34,338,118 of record CM034619.1, on the reverse strand, counting down.
TCCTAACCATCGTCGACGACAATCAAACCACGAATTTTTCCTGCCTTCTTTTAAATAGAATGCTTTCGTATCCTCCATGCAAATCGGACAAGCCAATCTCCCAGCTGTACTCCACCCAGATAACATTCCATACGCAGGAAAATCATTAATTGTCCACATAAGTGCAGCACGCATATTGAAATTTTCTTTTGTGAAAATATCATATGTCAAGACTCCAACATGCCACAACAATTTCAATTCATCTATTAAGGGTTGCAAGTAGACATCAATTGAATTCTTTGGATTATGCGGGCCTGGAATGACGCAACTCAAAAATAGATATGAAGTTGTCATGCACATCTCAGGTGGAAGATTATACGGAGTCACAAAAATTGGCCAACATGAATAAGGAGTAGATGACATACTAAATGGTGTAAAACCATTCACACACAAACCTAACCTGATGTTCCGCGGTTCCGCAGCAAAATCTGGATATTTTTCATCAAAATGTCGCCATGCTAACCCATCGGATGGATGACATAATACACCATCTGACCTTCTGTTCACATAATGCCACCTCATATGCGGTGCAGAACTCATGGCGGCATACAATCTCTTAAGCCTGGGTATTAGAGGAAGGTAATGCATCGACTTAAGTGGCACTCGCTTTCCTTTGCTAGTCGATTCACTTTTATAACGAGGGTGTTCACAAAATTTACACTCCTCTAAGTGATCGTTCTCGTTGTAGTACAACATACAACCAGTTGGACAACAATCAATCTTCTGGGCAGATATTCCTAATTTAGACACCAACTTTTTCGTGTGATAATAACTTTTTGGAATGTCTATTTCTTGTTGGGGATTAACCTCTCTCATCAATTCAATCATGGCATTCATGCAGTCGTGTGGTACGTTCCAATCTGACTTGATGCTCATTAGTCTAATAGCTGTGGATAATTCAGAATGAGTTGAACCTTCCCACAACGGACGACTAGCAGCCTCTAACAAATCATAAAATTTTTGAGCTTATTCATTAGGAGGTTGTTCAGTATTTTGCACAAATTCACGTTCACCATTACCCATAAAATGAGAATTTGCTGCATCTCTTATCATATCATGATATCGACTACTTTCTACATTATCTGTTCTCGCGATATTCCTCTGCTCATGCATATATGTAGCATATATAGAGTCAAAATTCGGAGGCTCTACCTTACCATGGTCAATCCACCACCAATATTTAGGTTTAAAACCATTCTTATATAAATGAACCACCACATCTTCTGGACCAAATGTTTTACCAGACTTACACTTTCTGCAGGGACACCGAATGACTCATTCATTCTGATATTTAAGAAGAGTACAAGCATGTTGCACGAATTCATTTACCCCACTCATAAATTCATCGGTTAAACCTTTTCTGTTAGGATTTATTCTGTTATACATCCAACTACGGTGTCGAATGAAATCCATCTACACATATATAAAAATAAATATCACAGTAATAAAAATATAACATTAATATAAAACATAATTTATGTCACGACATAAAATTAATATAGCATGACCACGATATATAAACAACTACGGTGTCGAATGAAATCCATCTACACATATATAAAAATAAATATCACAGTAATAAAAATATAACATTAATATAATGCATAATTTATGTCACGACATGAAAATAATATAGCATGACCACGATATATAAACAACTACGGTGTCGAATGAAATCCATCTACACATATATAAAAATAAATATCACAGTAATAAAAATATAACATACATATAATGCATAATTTATGTTAAGACATAAAATTAATATAACATTACCACGATATATAAACAACTGCAGTGTTCAATGAAATCCATCTACACATATATAAAAATAAATATCACAGTAATAAAAATATAACATTAATATAAAGCATAATTTATGTCACGACATAAAATTAATATAGCATGACCACGATATATAAACAACTACGGTACCAAATACAATCCATCTACACATATAAAATTAAATATTATAGTAATAAAAAATTAACTACGTACCTTGTTAAAATGTCAGATTTGTGTTCTTTACGTACAGTTATTTATCTAGAAGAATAAAACCTTGGATGAAAATGAAAAATAAACGAGTTATTTTGGTTGAATGGAGAAGAAGAAGAAAATAATGGAGAAGAAGATAAGGCCTTACAGTGATTTTGTTAGATTTAGATGTTGGACTCCATAGATGGGAGAGCAAAGCTGATCGATGAAAAACTCCTAAGAGGAGGCCTTTCAAATGTTGTTAGATTTGCAGGTTGGACTCCTTAGGTGGAAGAGATAAGCTGATCAACGGCGGTACAAAGAAGAGCTACAAAGAAGAGTGGCAGAAAGAAGAGCTACAAAGAAGAGAATGCTGTCGAAGCTTGGGTTGATATTGCCGAAATTTCCGACGGAAATCCGTCGGAAAATGTCGGCCCGTAGGAATTCAAAATTTTCCGACGGACATCCGTCGGAAAATGTCGGCCAGTCGGAATTACATTTTTTAAAATATATTTTTTAAATTCCGACGGATTTTCCGTCGGAACTTTTTTAATTTTTTATTTTTTTTAAAACTATTTCTAACAGAAATCAGTCGGAAATATAATTTTCTTTTTTATAATATTTTGTTAAATATTCCGACGGATACTCCGTCGGAAAAGTTTGAAAAATAAATTTTTTTAAAGCTTTTCCGACGGATCATCCGTCAGAATATATTGGCGCTGCGTGGCGCCAGTATGTTCCTATGGATTTCCACGGATTTCCGCCGGAAATATTTTTTCCGACGGATGTCCGTCGGAGATTTTGCTGCTGGACTGCAGTTCGCTTTTTCCGACGGATTAATGTTCGTCAGAAGGTTCCCTCGGAAATTCAGCCTTTTCTTGTAGTGTTGATGTTCAGTTCCAGTTCCAGAACACCGTGGAACTTATGAAGCTAAAATAATATGCCATGGAGCCTCTGTCATTTCCATGCATAAAGAACTCGTATGTTCCTCAATCGAGTCAAGTCTCTCCAATCAAGTTTTGCTGAGTTAGAAAACTGCGAGGAAAGCCCCAGGGTTATAAGCGAGTTGATAAACTTGGAGTGACGTGGGGAGTAATCCTCCAGTAACACAAGTTTAAACCTCGCGTAGGACAGATTTTCTGCTGAAATATTGTGAGAGTCCGTCCTGAGGTTTAGTCTATTGGTTCTCTCCCTTAGGCCTGTGCCAACTCTTGCACATCTTTTGATTTACATCTACCTAGCTAAGGGGCCTCTGGTACAGGTGGGGAGTTTCGCCTTCGCAATGAGTACTTTCTCCTAAAAACAAAGAAAACTGTGAGGAAAAACTGAAACTAAGAATTTATCCATTGAAATGAATCTACCCTTTGATTGATCTTTGACTAAGATATGAAATCGCATTGCATCATAATTCCGTCAATTCCGGGTTCAGGGAAGTTTGACAGACAAACAGGCAGTCATTCATTTAGTAGATAACTCCTCAGTTGATTCATTAGTTGATGAATGCTAAAGTTAGAAGCAAAATCACGGAAAGATCTTACCACTTTAATCAAACATTTGATATAGATTACATTTCCAATTTTCACCTCTCCACATTTCACACCAGGTGGCGTTAAAATTTACCAATATCAATCGGAACAATAATACTATTTGTGAATCCACATTACTGAATTGTCATTTTACGTGATATAAATAAAAAATAAAATTATTGATCACACCATTTATTTTAACAATTCACTAAAATATCATTAATAGGATATAAATGTTATTGAGTCCTCCCTCTAATCACATTTGTATTGTTTTTGATATCATAAACGGTTTCACTAGAACATGTTCTTCTAGGAACCATTCTCTTTTATCTTAGATCTAATTTTTAAAATTACTAAAATATAATTCTACTATCTCCAAAGGCAAATTTGTTTCTAATAATTTTATCTCTCATACTGAATAACTAAATGCAGGTTGTTCTAAGTGAATAAAGTTTGAATACAGTTTTACACAGCAAAATTTACAGATTGTATATTAGGTAGTAAATCAAGGCTATTTGTATTACATTTAGTGAAATAACACTGATTTATTGGTCAATATTGTTTTGCATTTGTTCCAAATGCAATGTAGCATTTATTGTTTCCCCTTCAATAAACCCATCTAATAACAAGCTAGGAATAGCATTTCACGTACCCACCGTAGTCACGCTTGCCTTTTTTGTGCATTCACTAGGACGATCATTTTTTAACTTCAACAATTTTCTAAATAAGTTTTTCTTTTTATTTTTTTTCTTGAGATGTGTATAAGTTTTGCCTGTTTGTTATACTTTTGGAAGATTTTGTTGCACTCTACGTGGCAAAATTCTTACATTCACCAATTAAAAGAGCTAAAACTAACGAGGTTAGCTACTGTTTATCCTAAAAACAACTTTAAAATGAGACAAACTATAACATAAAGAATAATGGTAATAGTTTTTTTTTTTTGTTATAAATTAAGGAAAAAACAATATAAAACATGGTAACTTAATAACCAGAAATTAAAAAAAAATGGCAAACAATATATTTTATTCACAAGATTAGTCTCAATATGAAAGAAAGAGTGTATAACTTGGTAAGCAAGAACCATACCTAAATGGGTAAAAAACATTGGCGACCACTGAACTTTTGAAATCGTATACTTTTGGTCACTAAACTTACAAAATTGCGCAAACAGCCATCCAACTTGTAAAATTGGCTACCCGTCGCCATTCTGTTACTTTCGCCCATTAAAGGCCAAACGGTAGCCTTTCCCAGTGTTTTTTGAGAGGCAAAAAGGTTAGTGTGGATGAGTTAGCTTGTATGATCTTTCTCTAAGGCAATTCATCAAGCAGCTGGCATGCATTTTCCAATTTGAGCAGGGAACTAGTTTCATTTGTTTGTGCATGAGCCGTGGGATAGCCAGAATCAGGGCTTTCCACACCAACATCATCATTCGAGGAATCAACATCAAAATTAGGCCTTGAGGATTTCTTACCAACCTTCAGATTTTCCAATTCGCAAGCAGCAATTGAGCATCGAGCTTTCACGAAATTTTGATCAAGAGTTTGAGAGCTTTTAGAGACAATTTTCTTCTTCCCCATAGGATCAAGAAGTTTGGGGAGTTTATAAATTTTTTTAAAATTTGCATTTAGTTGTTCAATTTCTTCATGGGTTGGCTGTAGACCTGACAGACCCATTTGGTGACCCATCTCAAATTCTTCATCTAAGGTTTTCGGTGTAGGAAATTGGGAGCTTGCAGGTTGTTTTTCTTCTTACCCATGAGTTTTTGGAGCCATAGATCATCAAAAAACCATAGGAAGGGTGTGAAGATGAATGAGAGTACTTATATATGCCACTTCACTGGTGTCAGATGCGACAAGCGCCATCTCCAACGGGTAGTGGTACTTAATCTCAACGATTATGGCCTTGTTGGTATCCTTTCACCCCTCCTTTCCAATCTAACACAGCTAAGAAAATTAGAGCTTGTCAATAACCATTTTTTTGGCCTCGTTCCATTTAAATTTTCATCCCTTCGGCACCTTTGTCATCTCAAGCTTGATGGGAATAACTTGAGTGGTCCGATCCCGGAATCATTCTCTTATCTTTCAAAGCTTGTATTGCTCAGTATGAGTAGAAATAACTTAAATGGCACACTTCCACCTTCTCTCAATGAGTAGAAAGCTTGAAGAACCCGCTACTATGCTCAATGAAGCTTCGAGTGAGCTGCGGAAATCAACAAAAAATTCGGAGAAAATTCAGAGCAGCTGCAATCCAACAGAATGAACTTCAGAGTACCACTGGACGATAATTCTCCCCGAACTTCTTATCTGCAGAATTCAAAAGTTAGACGAAAAACTTTTTCCCCACTCTTTCTTTTCGAGAAATCCCATGATCTAAAAGCTTGAAGACGAAATCAAAGCTTAAGAATAGTTAAGAAATCTGAAAACCGAGCATTGGGCAAGCAATAAACCAGCACCCAAGATTCTTCTCTGTCCAAGAGGTACAAATTAAAGCTGTGGTCCTGCAGTGGCATTTGGCCACTTCACTTTGATGAAACCGATTTTTAATCATCCGTCTATCCTTTTCTGGCTAAGAGGTGGAAGGCATGGAGGATGTGGACGAGATTGCAATGGTGGAAGAGGCAGAATGAGGAGGTGCAGAGGTATATATGTGGCCAAAAGAAGAAGCTAGCTGGAAATGAAGGAAGACCATCGCTTATATATATGTGTGCCGCATTCACCTTTTTGCCCCTAAAAAAACACGTGGAAAAGCTGCTGTTCAGCATTTAATGGGCGAAAGTAACAGAATTGTCACATGTAGCCAATTTTACGATTTGGATGACTATTCGCGTAATTTTGTCAGTTTAGTAGCCAAAAGTAAACGATTTCAAAAGTTGAGTGGCTGTCAATATTTTTTATGAAAATTTATATCTATTGATTAATTTTATGAAAAATTAACTCTTTTTGGAGTAACCAATTTTCATATTAGCAATGAGTTGATTCTCTAACTTGTAAATTATTAGCTAACTATTATACTATTATACTATTATGATTCATTACATCATTTTCGGTTTCACAAAATACAACCTATGCTCTATATGCTTGAAACTATACCTATCCTATGAACTATTGGTTTTAAATTTTGTAGCCTTATCATACCTTGAAAAAAGTTATACTCCACCCTTATCTTATCCTATAGTACAGAATTAAGGTAAAATATAAATTAACACTATCCATTTGCTCACTCTTAAATTAATGTTAAAAAATAAAATAATAATATATAAAATAATAATGGAATACCACATGAGGTTCAAGGTAACCATCACAATTCACAAGTAAGATTCCTTAATTGTTTTTTCAGTTCTCGCGAAAATTGGAATTATTTTTGGATTATAGAATTTTTTATTAAATTTTATAGTATATTTTTTTTATCATTCCAATGCATTTATAATGTATATTTGAAAATATATTAGAGCTATCATAAAAATTACTCCCTCTATCCGAAAACATAGTCTACTTTGATTAGTTATAACTTTTTTTTAATAAGATACTACACATTTAATGTATAGTTAAATGTATTATTTTTCATATTTGTTTTTATTATTTTTCATATTTTTTCTTACTTTTTAAAGTTGAGACCTATATTATTATTAGTAGTAAAGATAAAATAAGAATTTTACTCAATTTGACTCAAAAGTGGAATCTTTTTTTCGAACGGAAAAAAAAAAATTGAAAGTGGACCATGTTTTTAAGAAGAAAGGGAGTATTAAAATTCAATCTAGAAACTTACAAAAATATATCTAATTCTAATTTATTTCAATTCTAACAAAAAACCATAGTAAGCAAAATTGATTATTGAACTTTAACGGCTACGAAATTGCTGGTACTGAAGTATAGTAAATGCATTATTTTTCCATGATATAATGGCTATGATGCCTAAGTGCTTTGGGAGATTGGACGCACAATTAAGAAAAATGGAATTGCTATCAATTTCATGACTTTTCACATTTATAATGTGTTGAAATTTAGATGCCTGTATCTGTTTATATAATTTTTGATATCCAACATCATTGAAAAATAGATAAAAAATTAGCTACAAAATACTAATTTAAATGATTGTGTTATGGTCTAATGCCCTGATTTTGAGAATTTAAATTCTTGCTACGAAAGATTGAAAAGCAGAGAATTAATAGAAAATAAGTAGTATTTAATTGTGAAACTAAATACTATAACAAAAAAAACTAAATAGTGAGTCAGAAAACTTTGCATTAGTTCATTGATCAGTCGAGAAATTCAAGCAAGTGTAACACCTATTTTATAGGCATCGATTTTTTTAAAGATTAGAAAGAGACAAAGATCTACTTATTTCAAATGTAACTATTGCTCTTATAATCTACAAAAATTTCAGTATCTCTGACTTGAACACCATTTGTTGGTTGATGTTAACAATAACCCTAATGTTATTCTTTTGAGTTCCTTTCGCTAATAGATCACCACAAAACTAAACCCTTATTTTATTTACTCACAAGAAATTTAGGTTCCCCAAACACTTCACAAATAACATGAAATTGGTAGAATGCTTGTATTTATACAGCATCACCTTGCCAAATAAATAAATAACAAGGAACCCAAACATAATTTAGATCAAACTTGTAAAAATCTATTGAAACTTTCTTTTTTCAAAGGAATAAGATTTCTTATAAAATTTACTATTAGACTTAGGCATATTAATTCTTGAGTTTGCGTTAACACATTAAATTTTTGGCACATTATCACTATTTTTGCTCTCTTTATTGGCGATGGACACATATTAGCCGCCTAAAAACGTTAAAGGAAGAAAAAAGAATTTCACCAAAACATATCTCAGTGAAGCTATCGAACTAAATGAATTTTAGTTTAGCATCATTTTTCTCACCAAAACTCTTTTGTGCTTTTTCAATTTAGGTACTCATTAACAATATTGGATCAACATTTTTTTATGATTTGCATCTTTGTCAAAAAGCACAACTTGAGTTTTATAACTTTGCTATTAATCCTTGGTGGTGACTGCCCTTCCTCGTCAATGGCTGATTAATATATATATATATATATATTTTTTACTTGGATCTGCCTAACCTTCTTCATCTTTTTGCTCTTTAATCATTGCTTTTGGATTTTTCCAAAAGAAAATTTTGGATGTTTAGTAATTTTCTTTTTATTAATTGTCACTAAAGAAATGGGCTTTCGTATTCTAGGCCAACTAACATTAATTTGACCTGATATTAGCATCATTTCAATCAACCGATTCTCCTATATACTCACCCTGTTTTGAACCTTTAACATGATTGGGTTGCCATTCCACTTGATCACCATGAATTATTTCAGTCATAAAACTAATTAGATAGTTATCGAACTTGGAACACATTGATCTTCTTGGATTCTTACCAGGTTTAGAACTCAGTGAATGCCTTTTGTGATACATCCAGGCATAGTTTGAGCATCTAATTGACTATAAAATAGCACTCACTTTAGCATGTTTATTGGCATTAACTTTTAATTTCCGACTTAGTTGCCCCCCATGCTTAGAACTTTTAATTTTCTAGTCAATGAATACTTCTTTTGGGAGAACGGTTAGTTGATGAGAATTGTTTTCTATCCATTTTGACCAAATTGATATCAATTGTTGGTGATTGCCCTTGCTGCTGTTCAACTTTGATCTTCTCGTCAATTAAGCCTTTATCGACGTGATTCATTGATTTAAAATTTTGACAAACTTTATAATCATTTTTCCTTGCCATTGCTGCACAAATAAGTGGTTTATTTTCTTCATTAGGATGATCATGATGTTCTTAATGGCCATTGATATTTATGATCTCATCGTACTACAATTGCTCTCTCTAAAGTCTGTTCTTAATAAAATCTGTTCTTAATGCTTTGGCAATTTATATTATGGGATGTTTTAAGCTTCCTTTGGCAGTATGCAAAAAAATCAGTAGTATTACAGCTAAATTCTGGTGGGGTAACAATGTGGAAGATAAGAAAAAAGTTCATTGGAAAGTTTGGAGACATCTCACCGAACCAAAATGCAATGGAGGGCTTGGTTTCCTTGATATACAACAATTCAATGACTCATTAATGGCAAAGCAACTGTGGAGAGTAGTCACTAAACCTAACCTTCTCATGAGTAAAGTACTCAAAGCAAAATATTTTCCTAAGGGAGGCTTGATGAAGGTGGAACCGAAGGGAAACAGTTCTTGGCTGTGGAAAGGCTGGACGGGGTACGATATGTGCTTGAACAAGGCATGAGATGGCAAATCGATATGGGTTTGGGATTCTCCATGGATTCCAGACAACAAAGGATTTAAGCTAAAGGAAAATAATCCCAACAAGAGCCAAGTAATGTGGGTCAATGAACTCTTGATGAAGGACAGCCAAGGATAGAACAAGGAGTTAATCTCAAGGCTGTTTGAAAAGAAAGAAGCAGCTGCAATTTTGCGATTAAAGATCGGTCTAGCAGGAAGCCAAGATCAGCTCATATGGTAGCACAGTCCTACGGGCAGCTATACGGTAAATTCAGCATATCAACAACTCCAATAGGGACAGCAACAAAGGCAGAACCAAACAGCTTCTAGTTCCAATGGAAGCTCAAGAAAGGCAATGTGGAACTTCAGCTGGAAACTCGACACCAAAGCCAAATTAAAACACTTCATTTGGCGGTGTTGTCATGACATCTTGCCCACAAAGAAAGCGTTGCAAAGGAGGAAGATGCCGATAGACACAATCTGTCAAATGTGCGGGGAAGCCGAAGAAAACTTAGAACATGTATTTTTTAATTGTTCTAGAGCAAAAATAGTTTGGCGACTTGCCCCGGTACAATGGCATGAGGTTGAAGAAGAAGTTCAAAGCTTTGAAAGATGGTGGCAACAGCTAGGCAACAGCACCAAGACTCATCTAGGATAGGAAAGAAGCCAACTCACCGTGTACTTGTTGTGGATGCTATGGAAGTCAAGAAACTTATGGATATTCACAGGAGAATGGATGATGGAAAGGACTGTGGTAGAAGTTGCTATAGAAGAATGGCTAGAATACAATAAAGTAAGTACAAGCGTAGGAAATTTGTAACTAGGACTCTGTAGATTTTTCCGTCAGTGGTTACAAATGGAAGAGAGGAACAAGTTGTTAGAAAATAGAGTGGATCGGGTAACCTCTCTCAACAAGGGAGGTTACTAAATCCACTACCATGCTCTGTTGATTTTCTGGAAAAAATTGGAGGTTAGCATTGTAGGAGGATGAGGAAATGTTGAGCTTTAGCCAACCTTTAGTTCCAAAGAGGTTCAAAACATAAGGAACCATTGTTGTATCTTCTCTTTGTGTTTAACAAAGTTAATATAATGCATAAGTTTTGAGAAAAAAAAAAGTCTTGTCAATGTTTGAGTAATAGGGCTCTCAATTGATAGATTTTTCATGTTCTCTTCTAAAATAGCCAATCTTTGTCTTATTTTCATAAGGATATAAATAGTAGATTTGTGTTCATGTCCTTGACTTCCAAGTTCAATATCCTATTGATCATATAATTGATTATGGTAGACATCGTTGGCTAGCCTTTTGTCCTCTATTTCAGCTAATGATTTTTCTTCAAATTGTTAATTTTTACATCATTCTCACCTGGACTTGCATTGATCATGTTGGGAGCATGTTGATAATTTGTGCTCGATTTGATATTAATACTGATTTTAATCTCCATCTTTTAGCATATGTTGCCAATTTTAAGAATTGTAAGCCTCATATTAACTTTCGTAGTCTGTGAATGTGGGTTATATAGTAATTGCTTATTTAACGCCGTAGGTTACTAATTATTTTAGAATTTTAAGCCTCATATTGAAGTTCATAGTGGCTGTAAACGAACAGAACACAAACGAACGAACCTCGTTCGTTAACTGTTCATTGTTTTGATTAAATCACAAATTTAGTCCTTTACATTTGGGCTAAAGTTCTTTTTAGTCCTTTAGATTTATAAAATTGTCATTTTTAAACTAATGACCGGCAATAGCCCATTTCCCCGGTTAAATGACGCGCTGACTTATATTGGAGGGGGTATTTTCGGAATAAGCAATTTAACATCGTTCAATCCCAAATTGATTTCAAAATAGAACCCTAATTTTAGGTTAACCCGATTTCAATTCGAAGAACCCTAACTTCATCCTAATCCCAATTCACTTCGAATAACCATTAGATTCTCTCTTCATCCTACCCATCCAAAAACCCTTGCACTACGTGAGGTAATTCACAAAATCTGGGCCATATAACGTGATAGAACAGAGAGTATTCAAAAATGCAGAGCCAAACAATAACAGAAGCAAGGGGGCAATGGAGAATCCCAGATTACGGTAAGTATGGACCTTTACTGATTATATTACGTTCGCATTGTGTGAAGTGTTACTGGTATTCTCTGAATGTGACAATTGTGGGTTAATGCTGCTTTATTTTGAAACTCAATGAGACATTTGAAGTAGGGTTTGGCAATGCCCTTTGGGCAGTGGTTGCACCCGGATGTCGAAGTTTAATTTATGTAATGTGGTCCTAAAAGTGGTCCTTAACTGAATGGCCGTCATTATCTATGTTGTGGTCCTGAATGGATATTTTGTGTGTGTTGAAAGTGCAACAGTGGTCCCTATAGGATGTCCTTTTACTGCAGGGGTGTGTAGTGTATTGTATCTGAAACATTGCAACCGATTTATAATGGTAATGCTCCCCTAATGGATGGCAAGATGACAAAACCAGGCTGTATGCAAAGCTGTTGGTAAAATGATGTCGTTTTGGGCATCTTTAAGTCCAATTCTTTTAAGTTAAGTGGACAAGTTATGGTCCATCTTTCTTGACTCCCAAAATGAATGGAGGTCTTTCATGCGTCTTTTTAGCTTTATGTCTTTGTTTGGTTTTGTGATGTCTTTAGGCTATAAATAGCTAGTAGTTCTCTTGTTTTCAGAAATGCAATTTACCAAAAAAAAAAAAAAGCAGATTTCATTTATTTGTTTATTCTTGATTTATTCCTTATATTAATCTTTTATCTATCTTGTTTTTCCCTTTATTTCTTTATTCTTCCCTGTTTCACTGTTCCCAAACCCTTAATGGTTTACTGTTCGGGTGTACCGTTCACAAACCCTTTACAGCTATGTTAAACCCCTCTTAGTGTGCATTACTCATAGTTTATGACCAATTTTTTTTTTCCATGCTTAATTTTCTTTCTCAAAGCAAGATTTGCTTTTATTTGGGGAACTTTTCTGGGTTTCTTGTATGAAGAATGGTTCGTTTTCTTACATGACTTGTCTTTGTTTGGCTTTTGTGTCCATGGCGTAGTGGGGTGTGGCAGTTGACATCAGCTTGTGCCAATTTTTAATGGAACCTTTAGCCTCATTGAGTTGTTATGCAATGTATAACTTGAGATTATGTTATTCCTAGTGAACAATATATACCAAGATGAAAAGCAGTTCTTGCTCTCCAGTAGACTGGATTAGTTTGGGATGAATGCTTGGGTTTTTCTCCTACATAATGGTTTTGGGGGTGGGGAAAGGGCTGGATCCTGTACCAAGGATGAAGCCCAAGATTGTTGAACCCTTGTCTCATCACCTGGGGTAAAACTTGTCATTTTGTTCTTTCTTGTTTTGGAAACTCAATATGAAATGGAGCTACACTTAGGATTCTGCCAACAACTATACAATATGAAATGTCCCTAATTTCACAATATGGTTGTATGATGTATTAACGTATGTGCTAACCTGTTTGCAATTGTGAATGTAGGTCCTAATAGCACCTTGTTCTCATTGAGGGTTCATTTTGGAGGGCACTTAACTGATGGGCCACCAAAACAGTATGTCGGGGGATGCATAGACATTGCGGAATATTACAATCCGGATTATATGTCGATGTATACATTAGATGAGATGAGTAGGCAACTTCTGATAGAGCCCGAGATGACTACTGTTTATTACTTTCTGAAACCTGGACTATCAATGCATGAAGGGTTAACCTACATATCCGGTGATTTAGCGGTTCAGGAGATGGCAGCGTACGGGTTGAATCACAAACTAATCGACTTTTTCATTGTCAAACCAAGTTCAGCCGAAGGCAGCGGTGGGATTCAAAAGGGAGTTGAAGTGGGCAATAATCAGCAATATTCACGGTCGCCTGTGACTCCATCCAAAGGTAGACGAGTGAAAATGACAGCACGGAAAAGTGTCAAGTTGCCGAACAAGAAAAGGAGGCTCATTGATGATAGGGAGAAGGAAATAGAGCAATGTGATGACGCTGGAGAAAAAAGTTGTGGTACTTCTGTTTCAGTTGGAGAAGAAACAACCCCAAATAAAGGTGCTAATCCGGATCCACATACGGCCATGCATTCAGATAGCACCCCAACACAAGTCAGCACGCCATCAAAAGGTAGAAGGGTGAAAATGGCAGTAAGGAAAATAGTCAAATTGCCTGCCCAAAGAAAGCTAATTTCTGATGATGAGCATAAGTCATCTTCAGAAGAAAGAGAAGTTTGCACAACTCCGAGTCATGGCGGCGCGAGCCACAAGCGACTGGCAGCTTAGCAACTCTAGGCCAACAACAACCAACAAAGGAAAGAGAAAAGTCCTTGAAGATGTTTCCGATGAAGAAGGTGGTGCTGAACCTAACAAAAATGTCGGAGATCGGTGTCAAGATAGTGACTACGAATTCAGCGATGAAGATGACATTGATACTGTTGTGAGAGAATGGGAGGAAGCGTGGGCAAGAGTCACATCACAGTTCAACTATGCACGGCCAACTGATCGCACCCAAGCCGAATCTGATTCAAGTGATGAAGTTGGCTTTTCAGATGACAGTGGAGTACATGAAATTTCAGGGGATGAGGATGATGATAGTGCAAGCAAAGGCTTGAAATTCCCAAGATTTCAGCCCGATATCGAAATGGATGATCCTAAATTCAAGGTGGGGCTCATATTTTCCAGCCATGATGAATTCAAATCAGCTTGCAAACACCATGGGGTGAAACACGGAAGGAGGATTCAATTTCCAAAAAATGATAAAAACCGGGTCACGGCTGCTTGCATGGACTGTGAATGGAAGGTTTCTGCGGCTCCACGGAAAAAAAGTGAGGGGTGGCAAGTGATGGCCATGAACATTATCCATTAATGTGGTATGACGTTCAACCATGGATGTGCCAATGCAGCCTACCTGAGTCAAAAGTATAAAATGGACATTCGAATCATGCCACAAATCCGAGTGAGTGAGCTTGTGCAAAAAGTTCACTCGGATTTGAACATTAGTATCTCCAAAAGAAAAGCCCGAAAGGCGAAGAAAAAAGCAGTGCAAGAAATTGAAGGCGACTACATCGAGCAGTACAATAAACTGTATGATTATTTCCAAGAAGTTTGCAGAGCGAACCCAGGCTCAAATATCTTCATCAAGACCAATGAAAATGAGGATGGCAATGAAGTTTTCCAACGAATGTACTATTGTCTTTCAGCTTGCAAAAAAGGGTTCACAACTGCATGTCGGCCTTTGATTGGTTTGGATGGCTGCCATTTAAGGGGTCCTCATAAAGGAATAATGCTTACAGCTGTAGGCCTCGACCCCAACGACCAGATATTTCCAATATGTGTTGCAGTAGTTGAGATAGAGAACAAAGTAACTTGGAAATGGTTCTTGCACGAACTCATACAAGACTTGAACATTGGGGATCCGAGTGCTTGGACGTTTATAACCGACAAACAAAAGGTAGTATTTCTTTCTTACCCGTGAATTTTTTTTCCAACATAGTAGTCACATAAAATGACTAATGTTCTACTATTTTTGCACCGCAGGGCCTATCCAATGCAATTGCAGAGTTATTGCCGGGAAGTGAGCATAGAATGTGCGTCTGGCACATGCTTCAGAATTTTAAAAAGGTTCATGGTAGTTTAGCCCTATATGATGCAGTATAGGCCGCAGCAAAGGCTTCATACACCAACCGCTTTGTGGCTGAAATAGAGAAAATAAAGGAGAGGGATGAAGAAGCGTATAAATGGGTTAGAGAGCACACTACTCCTAAACATTGGAGTAGGTCCTTTTTCAGAACATCAAGCAAATGTGATATACTTGTTAACAACATTTGTGAGTGTTTTAACAGGGTCCTACTAGATGCTCGGGAGAAGCCAATACTGTCCATGTTAGAGACAATTAGATTTTACATAATGGTCCGAATGGAGACTAAAAGGACAAAGATTGCAGCTTTCAGCAGGAGTGTGTGCCCCAAGATCCAACAAAAACTGGAACGCATAAAACAAAAGTCGTGTGAATGTATTGCGACACATGCTGGGGAACTGGTGTACGAAGTGCGGTGCATGTATGGAGACCAGTTCACGGTTGATCTACGGAATAGGACATGTAGCTGTCGAAGGTGGGAGCTGGAATCCGTACCCCGTGCGATTAAGCGCAATCGCAAAAACCAAAGAAGCACCAGAAGCATTTATTGACCGCTGCAATCATACGGAGACATATATGAAAGCGCATGAGCATATTGTCTACCCAATAAATGGACAACATATGTGGGAAACAGTCAACAGAGGAAAGGTGCTTCCCCCATTAGATATTAAATTGCCTGGACACCCTAAAAATGCCAGAAAAAAGGACCGATGGGAGACATTGCATGTGAAGAGAAAGGGCACTGATGTGCAAAAGCTGTCAAGGACCGGTCAAATGACATACACATGCAAGATGTGCAAACAGCCGGGCCACAATAGCTGGAGATGCCCCAACAAACGAATGATGCATGCCGAGGATGATGCTTCCTATGGAAATTCCCAAACTGCCCCTACATCTGGTCAAACGTCTCAAGCTAGTGGTGGTAATGTGTTCCCTACTTCACATCCAACAAATTCAGATTCTCGTCCTTCAATCCCCACACAACAGTCATATACATCGGCTACAACATTTAGGGTACTAACCTAAACTCTAATACTGTTTATTTTGGTCCCTAACCATTTTTTTACCCTACTTGTGTGTAAATTGTTTCTTGGTCATTGCCTTGCAGAGAAGGAAGCCTCAGAAATGCAGTTTGTGCAACAAAGAGGGCCATAACAGGATGAAGTGCAGAGAGACATTTGCATCATTGTCGCAGTCTAATAGATAGAAAGACACTACCATCTTTTGTCAACATTTTGCAACTTTTGTGCCACTTTTGTAGCCCTTTGTTTTTGTTTATATATTAGGCTGGTGGCTGTCAATGGTAATTGGAAACTAAATGTGATAATTGTGGTTCAAGTGAATGGGTTGCACAATTGTGTACTGGATTCTTGTGTAAATGCTGTTGGACAAGTTGTGATATGTATCAGACACATTTGCTGTGTAATGGACCATTTTATGCACTATTTTGGGAAAGTATTGGATTTTTATAGGTTAAGATGGAATTTATGAACATTGTATACTGCATTGTTGTTTTAATCTGGTTTGGTTTGCCATCTGGTTTGGCATTTGGTAGAATGTTTTTATTGTTTTATTCTGGTTTGGCAAAGTATTGGCATTTGATGGAATGGAATATTGTTTTATTCGGGTTTGGCAAATTATTGGCATTGTTTTATTCTGGTTTGGCAAATTATTGGCATTTATATAGGTTAACCTGGAATTTATGAACATTGTGTACTACATAGTAGTTTTATTCTGGTTTGGCAAATTATTTTGGCATTTGGTGAGATTTTATGAACATTGTAAGTTAAGCTGGATTTTATGAACATTGTATAGTGCATTGCTGTTGTTTTATTACTCCCATTTTGACTAAGAACTATTACTTCATGACATATTGATTTTGTCCTCGTGTGTTGGAATGAAATGAATGAAATGCCGCAACATATGCCAGAGCACCATAATACGTTTCCGCAAATTGGACTCACATCAAATGCCAAAACACTAGCTTTCGAAAAGAAAAGCAACAACATATTGAATTTGGTTCCCTTCCACACTTCAAAACATACATTTGCAACTACTACTTAAGCTGGTCAACATAAACTACAACATTTCATAGCCTTAGGGTTTTTTCATGACAATCATTGTGACTGCCACCCAAAAATTTTTCATGACAATAACTGGATGACAATCATTGTGACTGCCACCCAAAGTGCAATTTTCAGCAAACGGGTTTCTTTCTTCGCCCTTGCACTTTCTGCTTCCAGCTCGTGAATATTGGTTAATAAGGCACCAATAATATCATTTGATCTTTCGCACCTACCACACATCCTCGCACTGTGTGAAAAATCCACACCCATTGTGCTCTACATCCACAATAGCTTGTATGAGTGATGGTTCTCACATAAATTTTTGCCGCTACAATATGATTAACTTACCTCATAGTCTTCACAGCCATAGAATCTTCTTCCGGGGTTTGCAATTGTCCAAGAAGTCCTAGTAATGGCTGCCTTCCCACAATAACAGTACACTTGTTGCCTCATTCTTGGTTATTTCACTTTTTCCAAGCTCGATTTTTAGCTTGTGGTTGTCGTCATTTTTCTTCTTTGTAAATCTCTATGAACTAATTGAACTTTCACTGTTATTTTCTCTGCAAAAAAAGCAAGAAGAAGATGTTAAATTGCCTATTCCCAAAGTACCCCCTCCAATATAAGTCAGCGAGTCATTTAACCGGGGAAATGGGCTACTGCCAATCATTAGTTTAAAAATGACAATTTTATAAATCTAAAGGACGAAAAAGAACCGTGTTAAATCTAAAGGACTAAAAAGAACTTTAACCCAAATGTAAAGGACTAAATTTGTGATTTAATCTTTATTTTTTATACTGTTCTTGTTCGTTTATATTCGTTTATTAATGTGAAATATGTGTTTGTGTTCGTTTGTATTCGTTTATTAGTGTTCACGAACACTTACCGAACACGTTCACGAACGAGTAAACCAACACGTTAGCGAACACTTAAACGAACATGTTCGCAAACAAATAAACAAATACATTGAACCGAACATAAACAAACGAACCTCGTTTGTTAACTGTTCGTTTATTTTTTAGACTTTTTGTATTCGTTTATGTTCGTTTATTAATGTGAAATATGTGTTTGTGTTCGTTTATGTTCGTTTATTAGTGTTCACGAACACTTTAACGAACACATTCACGAACGAGTAAACGAACACTTAGGGAACACTTAAACGAACATGTTCGCAAACAAATAAACAAACACATTTGCAAACTAGAAAAACAGAAAAACAAATGGCATTATTGGGAATTGAACCTTGGCCTCCAAGGTGGGAAGCATGGCTACTTACCACTACACCACAACAAATTTGTTTATGAAAAATCAACAAACATTATTATTATATATATTATTATTATATTATATTTATATTATTATTGTAATATAAACGAACAATAAACGAGCTTTAAACGAACATTAACCGAACTTGTTCATGAACACTAAACAAGCTTGTTCACGAACATAAATAAACGAACGTATACTTATTCGTGTTCGTGTTCGTTTATTAAATGAACACTAAGATGTGTTCGTTTAACTTAACAAACGAATATAAACGAACATAATCGATCTTGTTCACGAACTGTTCACCGAACGTACTAGTTTGTTTACATTGCTTATTTAATGGCATATTATGGCAATCATAAATGTAGAATTGATTGCCAAAAATAGTATGTTCTTGTGTCTTTAAAGGAAATAAGTAGCCTTGCCTTGAATGTGGGCTATTGCATTATGGAACTTTTACACCAATATCAACATTATTAATATAAGGGACAAAAAACCTATGTGGCTATTAAACTATTTGGATCGTATATTTTCTCCATTGAACTAATTTTTTAAACTTTTGGCCACTCAATTAAGTTAAATGGTTACTTTAGTTACTGTTATGAAACAATTAATCAACAAAAGAAACTGTATAGAAATTGGATTTCTATTCAATAGCAAAAAACAACTCTCATAATATTACTGCAGCAATTAAACTCCATAAATAGAGTTCCAATAATAGTAAAATGTAAAAAAATAGGATAAAATTTCACTAATTCCTAAAAACCAGCTAACTAACAAATTCTGCAATTGTTATTTAACAAACTTCTACTGCATTCTGAAGACTAGGACAACTAAACGAACATAAGAACCATTCAACAATCTCTCCCTTAAACTGAAAAGTTACATTTTCAGTTTATACACTAGCTTCATAACATTTTCTTCATGCTTGATTTTCCAAAGTACAGACACCAATTAATCTTCTGAATTTTAAAAATGATGCCAACTGTGGGGATTTCGTAAATACATTAGCAACCTGATTTTCACTTCTACAATAGATGAGATCAATTACCCCATCTTTTGTGAGGTCTCTTAAGAAGTGAAACTTCACACCAATATGTTTACTTCTCCCATGTAGAATGGGATTTTTGGAGAGCTTTATTGCTGAATTGTTGTCACAATAAATGGGAGTAGAACTTTCCTATTGGAAATGAATTTCTTCAAGATTCTTTCACAACCAGATAGCTTCACACGCACATGCTACTGCTACCACAAATTCAGCCTCTATGGTTGATAAGGTCACGATTGGTTGTTTTCTTGAAAACCATGAAATTGCTTCTGAGCCCATCACAAAAACATAACCAGATGTGCTCCTCCTATTATCCAAATCTCTAGCATAATCGCTATCTGTAAAACCAACAAGTCTGAATTTTCACCTTTCTTGTAGAACAGACCATAATTAGTAGTGCTTTGTAAGTAGCACAAAATTCTTTTTGCAGCAAGAAGCTACAAATCCTTGGGGCATTCCATGTACTTGCTAATGAGACTTACTGCATGCATAATATCCGGCCTTGTGGCTGTTAAATACTTTAAACTCCCTATTATTTGTTCTTAAAGAGTGCTGTTAACTCTTTTTCCTCCAAGCTCTTTAATAAGCTTCAAACTAGCCTCAATTCTTCATTTGAAACCTGTCTAAACCTCTTGAGCATACATTTTTTTTGTGGGATAAAAGTTCCACTAGCAGATTGGACAACTTCAATACCAATAAAATAATGTATCATTCCAAGATCGGTCATATCATGAAATTCTTAAAACTTTCAAACATGGCACTATCATTTCTGGTATAAATTAAGTCATCCACGTACAAATAAACTGATGCGCACCTCACGACTATATGGAGCCGGTAATACGCAACAAGCGAAATAGGACCCAAGACTTAACTTGCGAAATCCTAGAACCGGTGGAATTGAGACCGAATGGATGAATCGTCACCACAATCTAGGGTTTTATTAGATTGATAAGACTCAAAGGCGCCACAAACTGGTCAAGTTTGATAAGCTCGTTGTTCTTCACAAGAACAAAGAGATTGAATCACTCAAACTCTCAAGGACGTAATGTCACAAAATCTTCTTATTCATGTCTTGGCTGAATGGCCTCTATTTATAGGGGTACAAGGATTGTAAAAAGGAAACAATTAAAATCCTAACCCTAATCTAATTTTTAAAGAGAAAGAGGCAGCCAAGCTCCTTTAAGTAACTAAAAGATAGCCTTAAACTAAAAAGGAAACAAAAACCCTAAAGCCAATTGAACTTGGAAGTTTGGCCCTTTAAGGCTTACTTCAAGTTTATAAATTTGGCATCTAACTAAAAGGATAATTTAGGCCATAAATTTCCTAAAAGTAATACTGCAATAATTTAGCCATAATCATCTAATTTTGGCCTGAAAAAATTAAAATAAAACTAAAAAAATGAAGTAAATAAACTTGGCCTATTATCACACTAGAATCCGGCCAAGGACTAGTGTTCTTTAACCCGGACTTGCAATAAGGTAATGACTTGCAAGTCTTGGTCACATGCTTGATGAGGTCGGAGGTCATGAATTAAACCACTTAAGGTTTCTTGAACGCGTTTAGCTCGAGCCCTCGTCATCAGCCCCGTAAGATGCCTTAATGGATCAAATGCTTTGCGAGCTGGTTTATCAGTTTCTTGAGTTGGCTTGTTGGCTTCTTGAGTGTTGGCTTCTTGAGTCTCATCACAAATAATAAGCATTTTACCCTTATCATCAATTTTTGTAAAAAGTGTATGCTCGTATGGACATTTTTAAAACCCTCCTTAGAGAAATAGGCATCTAAACGATTGTACCAAGCTCTTGGAGTTTGTTTTCGTTCATAGAGTGCCTTATTCAATTTATACACCTTATGCTCTGCTTCAAATTTAACATAACCAAGATGTTGATCAATAAATACCTGTTCATCCAAGTTCCCGTGTAAGAAGGCTGACTTGAAGTCTAGTTGGAAAATAGGCCATGAATTTTGAGCCACCAAAGCAATCACCAATCTGACTGTATCAAGTTGCACAACTGCAGCAAAAACTTCTCTATAGTCCACTCCGAACTCTTGCTTATAGCCTTTGGCTACTAGGCGTGCCTTATACTTGTTGACTTCACCATTCTCTTTCAATTTGTCTTGTATACCCATTTGACACCAATTGCCTTGTGCCTATTTGGAAGTTCAGTCAATTCTCAGGTATTGTTTCTTTCAATTGCTGCAATTTCCTCATCCATTGCCTTCCACCATTTTGCTTCTTTAGCAGTCTCTTCAAAGGCAGCAGGATCACAGTTTGAAAACAAAGCAGAGTGTATAAGCCAATGTGACTGTATCAAGTCGCACAACTGGGGCAAAAACTTCTCTATAGTCCACTCCGAACTCTTGCTTATTGCCTTTGGCTACTAGGTGTACCTTATACTTGTTGACTTCACCATTCTCTTTCAATTTTGTCTTGTATACCCATTTGACACCAATTGTCTTGTGCCCATTTGGAAGTTCAGTCAATTCCCAGGTATTGTTTCTTCAATTGTTGCAATTTCCTCATCCATTGCCTTCCGCTATTTTGCTTCTTTAACAATCTCTTCAAAGGTGGTAGGACCGCAATCTGAAAACAAAGCAAAATGTATAAGCGAATCCTCAGTTTGGCCAATTCTAGTTACCTCATAGTCAGACATCCATGCAGGTCTCCTTCTAGCACGTTGAGGTCACTCCTCTTTTTGCATAGGAGTTGGAATTGGTGGTTGTTTATTCCCTTCTAGCTGCTATCTTTCATCTTCAAAATCCATTAGAATATTTTGCTGGACTACATTCTCATTCCATGACCAAGTTGCTTCTTCATCAAAAACCACGTCATGACTAATGGCAATTTTCTTGGTGTTAGGATTAAATAATTTATAAGCTTTTGACCGATCAATAACACCAAGAAAAATACAATTTTCTCCCTTATTATCCAGCTTCTTCCTCTTTTCATCTGGAATGTGGGCATAGCAATACACCCAAATATTCTAAAATGATCAACACTTGGTTTTTGTCTGGGTTGATTGGGTTGAAAAAAGGGAAATTAATATTTGTATCAGACAGGAGGAGATTTTAAACATTTTAGTAGTATAGAGTTAATTTTGTTACAGAATCGTTGGATGAGATCAAAAAATTGTACATGAGGGAAAAAAAAAAATTTAGCTATTTGTTTCTGAAGTGTACTAGGTCTTGTAAAGGATGAAATTGTATGTGAAATATGATGTTTGAAGTTTTAGATAAGAGACGGTGGGGCCATATGGCGCAGGTGGGCCAAGGCCATCCAAACTCCCCAAAAAAATTTATTATAGTATAAAAAAATTTAATTGGGCCACCAATCCACTTGGCAAAAGAGTCATATTGGGCCACCCAATCTCCCAAAACAAAAATTTATTATGGTCTTTAATAAATTAATTGGGTCACCCAAAGAAATTAATTGGGCCACCCTTCACTTTTCCATAAATCCACTTCATGATTCATATCCCATTCCATTTGCTCTAACCGAAATTAATCGCCGTGTAATCCCATTTGCTCAAACTGAATCAGACTCTCCTAAAGGCTAAAGCCCTCGAGCCAGACCCCAAAATTCTCCTTCAAGAACTTGCTGTAAGCATCATTTCACATCCTTTAGTTGATTTTTTCTTCTTATTTTTGGGATAATGTTCATACATGTATGATTTTATTTTTTTGCTAATTATTATGATTTTTTTTTCTTTTTCAATTTGGTTTTTCTGGTTCTTGGTAGGATAGCTTTGTTCTTCCCTCAGATTACTTTTCAAAACTGCCCCGTGATCTTTGTCTTTTTTTTTTAGAAGTTATCAAGTGTTTCTTGTGTCTTTTGTCCAATTTATTTTCTCTCTTTTATTGGTTTTGTTATTTTCTTTATGGGTTATTAGCTAATAGTGGGGCCCATTCTTAACAAGTTATGATATATATAGTAAACAAGAAAAGATAGAGCTATGGGCATATATGAGTTGAATTCTATTGATGCTACTACTGGCTATGGTGTTCATCATTGGTGTTACAAAGTCACATGTTAAGCTGTGCTTTGCTGGGATAATAAGGAAAATTGAGAATATTCATCATGGATTAGTTACTGGAACATAAGCATCTTTCCTTAGTATTATTTTAAGCTTTGAGTTGTTAGAACAGTTCAACTGAGTGTGAAATTAGTGAGAAACAATATAAGTAATACATTTGTTTATTAGTTCTTAGTACATGCATAGCAAACTACAAACATGTTAATGTTTCTAAACATTTTTCCTTTTGCATTATGGCCACACTCTAGATCAGTAATTAAGATTACATGAGCTAAAAAACTTTAAGAGAATATGACAATACTCAAGAATTTGACTCTGCATTATAGTTGTCATATGCTGTCAGCTAAAAAAGGCAAACTTAAAGCAACTAGTTGAAGAAAGAAAATTTTCACATTTCCCCTACCATCCACCACCAAAATAAAATTCTTCTGGATACTCATTATTTTACTAACAAGCAGTAATCAGCACATTTCCCCTACCATCCACATTGATTTTGGATAAGAATTTTCGGTGGGCACTGAAATGGTTTGTTTCTCAAGTCATAACCGAGACAGAAGGCTGATCATGTGTGGTCGAGAATAACACTTGACCATCAATGGTTGAACTTTCTATGCTAGAAATCCACTTTCTTCACTCATGTCAATCCCTTGATTATTCATCCTTTCCCATTCAAAACTTTGAAGTAGAGATCCCAATGCCAATCCAATGCAAACAATGGCCAAGTTTTCACCAGGGTACTTTCTCCTGCCCGATCCAAATGGCAAAAGTTTGAAATCATCATCTTTTTCCCTTTTTAAGACTTGAAATCTCTCAAGCATGAATTTTTCTCGGCTCACCCAAGGTAAAATTCCTGGCTTCGTCCCTGTTTTAGATCCTCTGTTTCTAGGTTGATATTGAGGAGAGTTCTGGTCTGTGGCTTGTAATGGAATTCATTAGTTCATCCGGGAAACGCTGCATGCTTGGTTAAGTTTGGTGACGTAAGAGTGAAAATATGATCTGATATCTTTCTCTTTCAAAATTTTAAAATAGGTCATTAAAGATTTTGGTACCTGGTCAACATCAACAGTGAAACTTATCAAGGTTGCTCCTATCTTACTGGGTAATTTTCATGAACTTGACTTTGATTCTGTTATTTAGTTTTAACAGATGCAACCACCTGTTCATGCATCTAATGGTTTGAAACCTACTCCAATGTTTACAGGCTTGCTGATTCAAGTATTTGCAGTTAGGACCACGACATCTCTTATCCATAATATGGCTCCTCCTAAGAGGACCGCTTGAGGATCTGTTCTGGCAATATGTCTCCAAGTGTTTTTGGTTAGTGACTTTGTATTGGCCCTTGTGCTTGTGTATTTGATTTGGAAACCGCACCCAAGCTACCATTAACTCTGCCAGGAATAATAGCTTGTCTTCTCCTATCTTCTTCTATGTAGAAGACAATTAGGACTTAAAGTCTAGAGTCCAATTAGGACTCCAATGGTAGAGTTCGAGCTAAATTGCAAACCCTATAAGGGATATGAGAAGAAGCATAAGAGCAATGGGAGAGATATGCCATTTTTTCATACTATACCCTCATAAACATTATTGTTTACTAACTTGAGTTTCTGGTTTCCAGGGTTTTCAATCCCGTGCCGAATCGGATAAGGCCCTCATAAGCGGCTATTAGTCTTTATTGGGCTCAATAATATTGGTTATAGTAGTGAAAAAAGGGAACAAAAAAAAAAAAAAACAAAAACAAAAGGCCATGCTTCCAGTAAACCGGAAGAGAAAATTATTGGGACATGAAATCAAATCCTGGTACATGTTACCACTAGGTGCGAGTTGGAGGTGACGATAATAAGTAGCAGACTCTGCACTAAATTTGTCGTCTGGCTGTCCTTAATCTTCGTAGTCTCCTCAATTTTGTGATCCGAAAAGATCAACCGATGCAATCAATTAAATAATGCATTATATAGGATTTAATTACTTTACCATTGCATTTAACTAAAAAAAAAAAAATACTTAAGCAGTTGGTTTTATCCCAAAAAAAAAAAAAATCTCTTTGTTCTCAAAAAAAAGTTTACTTTAAAAAAAAATAAATTTATGTCTTAAAAAAGAATTTATTTTTACTCCAAAATTTTAAAATATGTTTAGTCATAATTATTATGTATATGTAAGGATAAAAATATATAGTTATGTATTTGGTTAGTGCATTAAATATATTATATTTAATAATTAATAAAATGTTGTATATAAATTAAAAAATATATATATTTTTTGGAACGGAGGAAGTTAACAACAACGAGAAGGAGGTAGTAAATTGTTCGGCATCTATAATTTCATGCGTGTTTTGAGGAGTTGATTCTAATTCTGAAGAGATTTTATCTGTCAAGACTCAATTTCATAACAATCCTTATTCTCCAGTTTTTTTTTCTTTTTTCAAAAATGATAGATTATATTGAAATAACAAATGTTGCAATATTTACAAGACTTAGCCAAAAGATAGATTAAAAGATCCTCTTGGTTTCATAGTGTATAGCAACCATAGAGGCAAATGCACTTCTAAAAAGAAAAATACAACTAAGATTAATGCGCAAAATATTGATATGGCTAGTGCACTTTAACCATTACATCAAAGTAATCTATATCTCTACACTACCTAGCTAGTTAGATGAAAATTCCTCAACTGTAAAATCTCAAAACTGAGTGCATCCAACACCATTGAACGGAAACTTGGTGACAAGCTTCGTCCCTAATGCTGTCTTCATGCTTTTGGTGACTCTATCGAAAAACGTTAAAAAACCATGTAACCAAACTAGAAACAAAACCCTCCCCAAAGGAGGATAAAGTTCTACTTGTACCGTTGAACAAGCAAATCCAAGCCAAAACCGATTAATAAAAAATTTAACAATCAGAATCGATTAATACAAAAACTTTTTACCAAAAACAATAAAATAATGATCGTCTAATAAAAGTTTACTTCAACCCCCAAAACAGTTTTTCTTTAAACAAAGAACGGAACAATGTATGCGGGATATGCATAAACAAACCAACAGGACATGAGGGAGTGTTTGTCGTCCCCGGGGCATAAATGAGCTAAACTACAAATTCACAACGCAAATACAGTTACAAAACAACCTTGACGAGTTCACAACTTGAGCATAATCCTTAATACTTGACACATAAATGATTCTAATTGATATTAATATTGCTGGATTTGCCTTGCCTGGGTGCCTGCGCTGAATAACTAAGTAGCTTAGCCGTGGAGAGAAGCATAGCTGTTAATCAAAGCCAAGGCATTACTGGTTAAATGTGCAACTTTCAAAATATCTTCCCTCACGGCAATTTTGGTCTTCCCGTTCATGGCTTTTCCTGCAAATCCTTCAGCACAGGTATCATCGTCGGTCAAAGCGGCACTAACCCATGTTTGTACATCATTGATCATGAGGGCAAAGTTTGATCCCCTGAAATGTGCCATCTCCCCCATGGACTTCCTGATCTGGTCCACAGAGTCACGCAATTGCTCAATGCAGTCATGCATGGAGCCCACTTCTCGGGGGGTTAGGCCGTGAGTCTCTGCTAGTTTGATCATCATGGAAGACGTTGATTTTGCAACGTTTAGACTCACTGATAGAGCGGCGTTGGCTAGAAGGTTAGGGTCAGAACGGATTATGTTGGCCTGACTCTCGAGAGAAGTGTAGCATAGTCTAGGATAAGTAGTGGCACTGCAAGATGTTCTGATGAATTCGGTGTTTGTAGTCTCAACTAGAGTTCTAGCTGATGAGAACTGGGTCAATGCGAGGACAAGGAGAAAAGCTGTAACCAAATGGTTAAAAGAAGTTTTGCCTTCCATTTTTCTCTATCTTTTTTTGTTTCTTTTTTGGGGGTAGGGGTAGGAAGAAGACACTGGGCGTTTTTCTTGTTATGATAACTTGGTGATGAAAGTGGGAAGCCAAGATCTCTATTTATAGTAACACATCCAGCCACCATTTTACAGGTTGCACTGTTTAATTGAGACAGGAATTTGGAGGGATGAGTTCATACTGTAAGTTATGGATGAAAAAACTCTCCTTCAATAGCCCGCCAGAAGATGTACATGGAGAAACGGTCCCTTTCAATCGCCCGCCAGGAAGATGTACGTTTTGACATTTTGGTCAATTGGTTCAAAGCCTGTAAAAACAGTGCCGCCAGAATGATCAGCTCAATGATCCTTATCCTACAATTTTACATCAGATTAGACTTGTAAAATCCAGAACTTTTGTTTCTTCTCTCTGTTATTCGCCATTTGCCGCTTCTTTTGTGTGGATTACTCTAGTCATGACATAGACTAGTGAAATTTTGCATCCCACGAATAGATTTTCAATTTAGCTAAAACTGGGATCGGTATAATTTATACGATCCACTTTGGTTGTATCATGCATGGTCTGGAGATTAATTTCCCTTTTAATCTGATCTGTAATTTGCAGCCGATATTATTCTTGGAATGAAAAACTTGTTAGGGTTTAAAGTCAAGCTGCCCATTAAAAAATAAAAAGGCAATCACGGGAGCCGTCGGCCCTACATATCCAATCACAATAATGGCAAAGAGAAATCTAACTCCAAAATATCTTCCAATTGGCGTTAAATGTCCCACAATATTTGTGTTAAACATTGATCCGTGATCTAACAGTCTACTGTAATAATATGTGACCATTAAGGTAATCCTACAAGAAACACCAAAAACATCCAATGTTTGAGCTCTTCCAATTGATATGTTCAGTATTGAATGTCCCACAATATTAGTATATATCAAGGATTGATCCATGAACAAACACCCTACCTTGTCAATACGCAACCGTTAAGACAATCCCACAAGTCTATATATACAATTGAAACCGATAAACCAGCAAACAAATCCAAATATAGAGCTCTTCCAATTGAATACGTTTGGCATTGAATGCCCCACAATATAAGTATCATAGGTTAATCCGTGATCTAACATCCTATTACAATAATAATTGACCGTTAAGGCAACCCCACAAGGCTGCATATATACCAACTGAAACCGAGGAATCACCAAAAAAATCCAAAGCTAGAGCTCGGCTAGGGAGACATCTTATTTGTAGGGTCCAATAATTTTTTTTAAAACTTTTTTGAACCTGGTTCCTCCAAGAACAATTACTAGAATAATAATACACTGGCGGCGTATAACGCACAAATTTTCTGACGGGCTAGGAAAAGGATTGATCGATAACGAACCACCGACAATTCCGAACCAATTTGCCAACTTGCCCTTCAATTATGATATATATGAACACATGCATGCACGAGCTCAGGAACTGTCTCCGATTGCAACGCTAACCTAGTTTTTTAAAATATATTTTTTATTTTATAATTATTATTTTAAAAAATACAAAAATATATATTAAAAACTGTCTATACAAATCCTAAGATATTTATTTTATTCTTATTTTCACTGTACATTCCACTTGCTTTATTGTGCTTGATCACATAACTTCATACATGAATGTCACAAAATAGAACGTCGGCACAAAATAGATGCCATGATTGTCACTGTTTTAACTTACTTTAAACTTCATATAACTTAATACAAGTGGGATTTTTGCGTTTCTCCACCTCTTGGCTGTTAAGATGGGGCTAAGGCGGCCCCTCCTCCTCTATGATGCAATTGACTATGCAAATTGGAAACGAAAGAAGGAAATGAAATAAGAATTATTAAACATGTACTCGGAGTTGCATTAACTTCTAATTTTATGTCAAGTGGTGATATTTTTATCTTCATGGCTACTGACTTAATAAGTGGTAATTAATGGTTTAAAACCCACTAGTTCAAACTTTTGGGTTCAAGTGAATTCTTACTGTTTATTGGACCGCTCTAGTTGAACTCCTCATGGTATAAAACATTCCCAACAAGTGATATCAGAGCCAAGTGATGGACTACTCGGGGAAGCGAGTGGTTCCTCTTTTGATTGGACCGGGTTTAGTTGGGAAATTGTGGATAAGTAAATTTTGTGGTTTACTATTTATATGAACAATAAATGGGTCTATGGTGAAGGGATGAGTTTACTGAAGTAGTGATTGGATTTGTGGGGGAATGAACTTTAATGTGGTAGTGTATCCATGAAAGGAGAGATTTATTGTATTCATGAATACTATCTCACATTAGAAAATTAAGAAAAACTGAAACACTTAATAAATGACAATGATTAAAACCTATTAATTTAAACATTTGAACTCATATGGACTCCTACTATTTATTAGGCCACTTTATTTGGACTCTCCATGCATGTAAAACCTTCTGACAGATATGTCCCTTCTTGCGGAATCTTGATTCGGGTTACCTAAGAAGCAGGCAGATTTTTTTGTTTTTGGCTCCAACAGCTGGAAAAAGATATTTTCTCCAAAAGGGGAAATAATTTTGGATGTAATCAACCCAACTATATATGAGTTTTAGAGAATTCCGAATAATTGACTCTTCAAAAAGCATTTGAAGATTGCAACTTGCAAAGGCAAATCCACTTATTAATCAAAGAAGGCCGCCATATATGGCCACATGATGCTCTGAAATGGAGCCCGTGCAAACTGTTTTAGATATATATGGCTTCCATTTTGGGTCCTGTAACTCATGTTAAAGCACATGCATCCTGAGCAATGCTGGGGATTAATTGATTAAATAATATTTAGTTTGCAGGATGCTAACATTTTGTTGGGATTAATTATATTAAATCCTAAATATATGTTCTAATATAATTAACAATAAGTGAAGATTTGTTATAAGTTAATTGGGTAATAACTTATTGACAAATATAACCCTTGACAACTGCCTATAGGGTCTGCTGGGGGCAGCAGTGATGGGTATTCCACATTCTGATACCCTAGTTGTAATGCCTTAAGCACCATCGTCTATTTTTTCTCTACAGAAAACAACCCTGCCCTAGCACATTTGATGAATTCCATTAAATAATATTTTGGCTAAATTCATATATGTGAAGATGTTATAGAATTTAGGTTGCTGTTTATGCTCCTCGATTTGCATGGAAAATTCTATTCTTGAATAGTCAACGAACATCAACTCGATAATGCGATATTAGCATAAATTGAAGAAATTATGGCGTGCCTGCATTATTGTATTATTACTAAATGTAAGTGCTTGCTTGCTCATTTCTTATCCTCATTGATGTTCAGTTCTAGTTCCAGAACACCGTGGAACTTATGAAGCTAAAATAATATGCCATGGAGCCTCTGTCATTTCCATGCATGAAGAACTCGTATGTTCCTCGATCGAGTCAAGTCTCTCCAATCAAGTTTTGCTGAGTTAGAAAACTGTGAGGAAAGTCCCCAGAGTCATAGGCGAGTTGGTAAGTTTGGGGTGACATGGGGAGAAATCCTTCAGCATCGCAAGTTCAAATCTTGCGTGGAGCAGATTTTCCGCTGAAATATTGTGGGGGTCTGTCTTGAGGTTTGACTTGTTGGTTCTCTTCCTCAAGCCTATGTCAACTCATGCGCATCCCTCGATTTACATCCGCCTGGCTAAGGGGCCTTTAGTACAAGTGGGGAGTTTCATTTTCGCAAAGAGGACTTTCTCCTAAAAACAAAGAAAACTGTGAGGAAAAACCGAAACTAAGAATTTATCCATTCAAATGAATCTACCCTTTAATTGATCTTTGACTAAGATATGAAATTGCATTGCATCATAATTCCGTCAATTCCGGGTTCAGGGAAGTTTGACAGACAAAAAGGCAGTCATTCATTCAGTAGATAACTCCTCAGTTCATTCATTAGTTGATGAATGCTAAAGTTAGAAGCAAAATCATGGAAAGATCTTACCACTTTAATCAAACATTTGATATAGATCACATTTCCAATTTTAACCTCTCCACATTTCACACCAGCTGGTGTTAAAATTTACCAATATCAATAGGAACAATAATACTATTTGTGGATCCACATTACTGAATTATCATTTTACGTGATATAAATAAAAAAACATAAAATTATTGATCACACCATTTATTTTAACAATTCACTAAAATATCATTAATTTTAGGATATAACTGTTATTGAGTCCTCCCTCTAATCACATTTGTATTGTTTTTGATATCATAAACGGTATCATAAACGGTTTCAGTAGAACATGTTCTTCTAGGAACCATTCTCTTTTATCTTAGATCTAATTTTTAAAATTACTAAAATATAATTCTACTATCTCCAAAGGCAAATTTGTTTCTAATAATTTTATCTCTCATAATGAATAACTAAATGCAGGTTGTTCTAAGTGAATAAAGTTTGAATACAGTTTTACACAGCAAAATTTACAGATTGTATATTAGGTAGTAAATCAAGGCTATTTGTATTAGATTTAGTGAAAGAACACTGATTTATTGGTCAATACTGTTTTGCATTTGTTCGAAATGCAATGTAGCATTTATTGTTTCCCCTTCAATAAACCCATCTAATAACAAGCTAGGAATAGCATTTCACGTACCCACCGTAGTCACGCTTGCCTTTTTTATGCATTCACTAGGACGATCATTTTTTAAATTCTACAATTTTCTAAATAAGCTTTTCTTTTTATTTTTTTTCTTGAGATATGTATATGTTTTGCCTGTTTGTTATACTTTTGGAAGATTTTGTTGCACTCTACGTGGCAAAATTCTTACATTCACCAATTAAAAGAGCTAAAACTAAAGAGGTTAACTACTATTTATCCTAAAAACAACTTTAAAATGAGACAAACTATAACATAAAGAATAATGGTAATAGTTTTTTTTTTTTGGGTATAAATTAAGGAAAACAAAATATAAAACATGGTAACTTAACAACTAGAAATAAAAAAAAAATGGCAAACAATATATTTTATGCACAAGATTAGTCTCAATATGAAAGAAAGAGTGTATAACTTGATAAGCAAGAACCATACCTAAATGGGTAAAAAACATTGGCGACCACTGAACTTTTGAAATCGTATACTTTTAGCCACTAAACTTACAAAATTGTGCGAACAGCCATCCAACTTGTAAAATTGGCTACCCGTTACCATTCTATTACTTTCGCCCGTGTTTTTTGAGCTGTGAACAACCTTTCCACATGTTTTTTGAGGGGCAAAAAGGTTAGTGTGGATGTGTTAGCTTGCATGGTCTTTCTCTAAGGCAATTCATCAAGCAGCTGGCATGCATTTTCCAATTTGAGCAGGGAACTAGTTTTCTTTGTTTGTGCGTGAGCCGTGGGATAGCTAGAATCTGGGCTTTCTACACCAACATCATCATCCGAGGAATCAACATCAAAATTAGGCCTTGAGAATTTCTTACCAACCTTCAGATTTTCCAATTCGTGGGCAGCAATTAAGCATCGAGCTTTCACAAAATATTGATCAGGAGTTTGAGAGCTTTTAGATACAATTTTCTTCTTCCCCATAGGATCAAGAAGTTTGGGGAGTTTAGAAATTTTATTAAAATCGGCAATTAGTTGTTCAATTTCTTCATGGGTTGGCTGTAGACTCGACAGACCCATTTGGTGACCTGTCTCAGATTCTTCATCTATGGTCTTCGGTGTAGGAAATCGGGAGCTTGCAGGTTGTCTTTCTTCTTACCCATGAGTTTTTGGAGCCATTGATCATTAGAAAACCATGGGAAGGGTGTAAAGATGAAAGCGGCACTCCTTGCATTCAGAAGGGCTATATCTTATCCAAATTCTAGACTTGCAAACTGGAATGAGAGTACTTATGTATGCCACGTCACTGGTGTCAGATGCGACAAGCACCATCACCAGTGGGTAGTGGTACTTAATCTCAATGATTCTGGTCTTGTTGTATCCTTTCACCCCTCCTTTCTAATCTAACATAGCAAAGAAAATTAGAGCTTGTCAATAACCATTTTTCTGGCCTCGTTCCATCTAAATTTTCATCCTTAGGGCACCTTCGTGATCTCAAGTTTGATGGGAATAACTTGAGTGGTCCAACCCCGGAATCATTCTCTTATCTTTCAAAGCTTGTATTACTCAGTATGAGAAGAAATAACTTAAATGGCACACTTCCACCTTCTCTCAATGAGTAGAAAGCTTGAAGAACCTGCTACTTCGCTCAATGAAGCTTCGTGTGAGCTGCGAAAATCAACAAAAAATTTGGAGAAAATTCAGAGCAGCTACAATCCAACACAATGAACTTCAGAGTACCACTAGACGATAATTCTGCCCGAAATTCTTATCCACGGAATTCAGAAATCGGACGAAAAACTTCTTACCCACTCTTTCTTTTCCAGAAATCCCACGATCTAAAAGCTTGAAGACGAAATCAAAGCTTAAGAACAGTTAAGAAATCTGAAAACCGAGCATTGGGCAAGCAATAAACTGGCGCCCAAGATTCTTCTTGGTGCAAGAGATACAAATTGAGGCTGTGGTCTTGCAATGGCATTTGGCCACTTCACTTTGATGAAACCGGTTTTTAATCATCCGTTTATCCTTTTCTGGCTCAGAGGTGGAAAACATGGAAGATGTGGACGAGATTGCAATGGCGGAAGAGGCGGAAGGAGGAGGTACAGAGGTAAATATATGGCCAAAAGAAGAAGCTAGCTGGAAATGAAGGAAGGCCAGTGAAGGAAGACCATCGCTTATATATATGTGTGCCGCATTGACCTTTTTGCCCCTCACAAAACACGTGGAAGGCTGCCATTTAGCATTTAACGGGCGAAAGTAAAAGAATGGTCACATGTAGCCAATTTTACGATTTGGAAGGCTGTTCGCGTAATTTTGTGAGTTTAGTGGCCAAATATATACAATTTCAAAAGTTGAGTGGCCACTAATGTTTTTTACCCTACCTAAATTGGGTCATCCCAGTCACTAGCATTAAACTTCTTGCTGTATAATATAATAGATATTTTGATTAGTAAAGAAAAAAAAAGGTCTAGCAAGAAATACATGTAAAATTCCAAACTCAAATTCAAATGAAGTTATGAAAACTAAATCATAAATTATAATTTACAAAACAACAAAATCATTAGTTGCATAAGTAATAAAATAAGTATTTAATTGAAAAACTATCAACAAAAATATCATCGAAATTTTAAATCAAAGTATACAATCGCAGTTAAATAATGACGAAAATAGTTCTCCCGTGAGTACCAATTATCAACTTATATAATAAATTTAAAACAAATCATCCAAAACAATTATATCTATTGATTAATTTTATGAAAAATTAACTCTTTTTGGAGTGAGCAATTTTCATATTAGCAATGAGTTGATTCTCTAACTTATAAATTATTAGCTAACTATTATACTATTATACTATCATGATTCATTACATCATTTTTGGTTTCACAAAATGCAACCTATGCTCTGTGTGCTTCAAACTATACCTATCCTATGAACTATTGGTTTTAAATTTTGTATCCTTATCATACCTTGTAAAAAGTTATACTCCACCCTTATCTTATCCTATAGTATAGAATTAAGGTAAAATATAGATTAACACTATCCATTTGCTCACTCTTAAATTAATGTTAAAAAAAAACAGAATATCTAAAATAATATTGGAATACCACATAAGGTTCAAGGTAACCATAACAAGTAAGATTCCTTAATTGTTTTTTCAGTTCTCGCCAAAATTGGAATTATTTTAGGATTATAGAATTTTTTATTAAATTTTATAGTATATTTTTTATATCATTCGAATGCATTTATAATGTATATTTGAGAATATATTAGAACTATCATAAAAATTACTCCCTCCATCCGAAAACATAGTCTACTTTAATTAGTTATAACTTTTTTTTAATAAGATACTACACATTTAATGTATAGTTAAATGTATTATTTTTCATATTTGTTCTTACTTTTTCAAATTGAGACCTATATTATTATTAGTAGGAAAGATAAAATAAGAATTTTACTGAATTTGACTCAAAAGTGGAATCTTTTTTTCGAACAAAAAAAAAAAGTTTTGAAAGTGGACCATTTTTTTAAAGAAGAATGGGAGTATTAAAATTCAATCTAGAAACTTTACAAAAATATATCTAATTCTATGCTATTTCAATTCTAACAAAAAACCATAGTAAGCAAAATTGATTATTGAACTTTAACGGCTACTAAATTGCTGGTACTGAAGTATAGTAAGTGCATTATTTTTCCATGATATAATGGCTATGATGCATAAGTGCTTTGGGAGATTGGAAGCACAATTAAGAAAAATGGAATTGCTATCAATTTCATGACTTTTCACATTTATAATGTGTTGAAATTTAGATGCCTATATCTGTTTATACAATTTTTGATATTCAACATCATTGAAAAATAGATAAAAAATTAGCCACGAAATACTAATTTAAATGATTGTGTTATGGTCTAATGCCCTGATTTTGAGAATTTAAATTCTTGCTACGAAAGATTGAAAAGCAGAGAATTAATAGAAAATAAGTAGTATTTAATTGTGAAACTAAATACTATAATAAAAAACTAAACAGTGAGTAAGAAAACTTTGCATTAGTTCATTGATCAGTCGAGAAATTCAAGCTAGTGTAACACCTATTTTATGGGCATCGATTTTTTTAAAGATTAGAAAGAGACAAAGATCTACTTATTTCGAAAGTAACTATTGCTCTTATAATCTACAAAATTTTCAGTATCTCTGACTTGAACACCATTTGTTGGTTGATGTTAACAATAACCCTAATGTTATTCTTTTGAGTTCCTTTCGCTAATAGATCACCACAAAACTAAACCCTTATTTTATTTACTCACAAGAAATTTAGGTTCCCCAAACACTTCACAAATAACATGAAATTGGTAGAATGCTTGTATTTATACAGCATCATCTTGCCAAATAAATAAATAACAAGGAACCCAAACATAATTTGGATCAAACTTGTAAAAATCTATTGAAACTTTCTTTTTTCAAAGGAATAAGATTTCTTATAAAATTTACTATTAGACTTAGGCATATAATTCTTGAGTTTGCGTTAGCACATTAAATTTTTGGCACATTATCACTATTTTTGCTCTCTTTATTGGCCATGGACACATATTGGCCGCCTAAAAACGTTAAAGGAAGAAAAAAAAATTTCACCAAAACATATATCAGTGAAGCTATTGAACTAAATGAATTTTAGTTTAGCATCATTTTTCTCACCAAAACTCTTTTGTGCTTTTTCAATTTAGGTACTCGTTAACAATATTGGTGTTTGTTTTGTACTAAAGCCAATTAAATCTAAGATTATAATTTGTTATTTATTGCCAAGTGATTAAGAACCTAAAGGGTCACACACATAAAGAATTTGTTCTTGGGTTAAAATGATTAAATAATTATGTGATAATTATGGAGGTTAATTTGTAAAACAATTAACTTGAAAGATCTCCTATGAGATAAGTTGTGATAAGATAAAATTGTTTTATCTTAATAGAATTAAAATTAGTTTTAATTTTATTAAAAGAATTCTATCACGATAGAATATCTAATAAGTCTGTTAGACTGTTTAACAAATAGATAGAACTTACTTTTTAATAGGAGACAGAAGCCAAGTTCCATATAGAGCGTACGTACAGCCTTTTTGATAAAAAAAAGCTTATTGCAAGACAAGAGAAAAGTTCTTCTTTTGTTTTGTTAAAGTTCTCTTGAACTCTAAAATTTTGCAGGATTGTACGCTCATTGAAAGAATTAGCATATTGGCTTGGTGTCAATCAATCCTAGGAAGATCCTAAGAACTAGTTCGTGTAGATACCTTAGAGGCCGGACGTTTGTGCGGCTGTAGTTGATAAAACTTCCTTCGACGACACAATCTTCAGTCATCAAAACAGGTTTTTATTTTATATGTATATTGAAATTGATCTTGGTGAAAATCATGTTTTAATTCCGCTGCCTATAAATTGTTTATGGCATACATGATTTACTAACAGTGGTATTAGAGCATAGGATTTAATTTGCGTATAAATATAAATCTATGTGAATATAAATTGTTTATGTTTACATATATGTATGTGTTATGTTGAATGATTGAGAAAAATTATTTTGCTGAGTGAAAAATTGTTTTTCACTTATGGAACAAGTTGAAAATTTTATTTGAAAATTTTCTAATTTATTGCCGCTTGTCAAAGTTGTTTGTTGAATTTTTGGCCGCTCTTGTGAATTATGTTCTAAAGAAAAAAAATTATTTTATTTTATTTTTTTTTTTGAAACAGTTCCGGCAGAAAGCAAACAAAAAAAAGTTTTTTTTTAAAATTTTTTTTTTGAAGAAGTCGACGGCAGTATAAAAAGGAAAAAAAAAAAAAATTTTTGTTTTTTGAGAAGCGACGGAGGCGGCAGTGAATGGATGATGACGTCATGCTGACGTCATCCCTAGGGCTGATGTCAAATGACGTCAGTGTCAGCTGCAGAGGCATAAAGGATGACATCATATGATGACGTCACTGGTGATGCCATCAGGCTCTGTTTATTAAAGAAAAAAAAATTTTATGGGCCATTGGGCCAGTGGGCTGCTTTTAATTAAGTGGTTGCTTGGGCTCCTTTTAATTTAGTGAGTCATTGGACCATTGGACTGGATCAAGTCCACATGTTGGACTTGGTCTTAATTTGGGCCAGATGGTTTGGCGAGCTCCAAGTTGGGAGTTGGGCCAAATGGTTTGGCTAAGGCTTAAGCTTTCTGGCCTGTAGAGTGGACTTTGAGTTCATTAATACCATATGGATCAAACCCAATTGGACTAATACTAAATAAATAAATAAATAAATTTGGGACATTTTTCATTATAAAGAGTTTATTTATGTTAAGGTCCTTTTGATTTCTGTTATTTATTTATTATGGCCCAAGATTTAAAATTTTTTTATGTTAACCCATAAAACTTCTCAATTAATTCAATAATATTTCTAATATGATTAGAAATATAATGCATACAAGATTTATGACTGAAATTTGTTTATAATTGTTTAATGTGATTATTCAATTGTTATGTCATATGTGATTTAATATTTGATTAAATGATTAGATTATTTAATTGCATATTGTATGTTTAAATATTTATTACATATGATATATGTAGATGATGAGACCATAATTTAATCTCTCAATTAGATATTAAATCAATTTAAATGCCTTCCATTATTATAGTTTAAAACAGTTTTTGTTGGGGTAACTTGTTGAGCTAACTCAAGGTTATCTTACCAAAAATGTGTTTCAAATTATGAGATAAGATCTCTGAATAATGGGTATGATTTAACAAAGATTTTGATTTGTTGAACTAACTCAAGGTCAAAAGTCTTTGAGGCAAAGGTTGGAAGGCATATGTGATATGTGTATCAAAAGTTGATAACTTAACTATCTAGGAGTTGCAAATAAGTTGCAATTGGTAATTAATACCTACTCATTAAAATTATTTTTGATTTGTTGAGCTAACTCAAGTTGCAATTGGGATTCTAGCCTACTAAGAATTTTGAGAAAATTCTCGAATCAATTTGAGGGATATTGATTTGGATAAAATAGTGGGAGCAAAATCAAGATATTATTAAGTCCATATATTTGTGTATTTTTGGTTTTGTAAATTGCATAAATTTAAATTCTTATTCTATCTTTATTTTCTTGTTGTAGAAAATCAATAACAACATGAACTTGCGTAGCATTTTGTTAGACAATAAACTTACTGGCCCAAACTATTTGGACTGGGTTCAAAACCTAAGAATTGTTCTTAGGAATGAGAAGTTGCTCTATGTCCTTGATGGTCCTGTTCCTGATGAGCCTGCTGCTGATGTTGATCAAGCAATAAGAAATGCATATCAAAATCATTTAGATGATTCTGAAAATGCATGTTGTATCATGCTCGCTTCAATAAGTCTCGAGCTGCAAAAGCAGCATGAGGACATGACTGCCTTTACAATGCTTCAACATTTGAAAGCATTATATGATAAAAGGGCTAGAAGTGAGCGATATGATACCACGAATGAACTCTTTCATAGCAAGTTAGCAGAAGGATCTTCAGTTTCAACTCATGTACTAATGATGATTGGTCTCATCGAAAAGATGGGTAAACTGGGATTTATAATGTATCATGAGTTAAGTGTTAACTTGATACTACAATCCCTTCCTCCCAGCTTTTCTCAGTTTGTGATGAACTTTAACATGAACAAAGTTGAGACCTCTACTTTGCCTGAGTTATTGAACTTGCTTAAGGAAGCTGAGGATACCATGAAGAAAGAGAAGGCTAATGTGTTGCTAATTGAGGGGGTCTAATAAAAGAAAGCGTAATGCTGGTCTTAAGAAGATCAAGAAGAAAGCTGGACCCATTACAACATAGAAAGCCAAAAAGGACAAGAAAGAAAATGGCACTTGCTTCCACTGTGGACAAGATGGACATTGCAAGGCTTATTTTGAAACCGTGAAGCAAAAGAAGCGTACTGAAGCTTCTACTTCAGGTTTGTTTATGATTGAAATAAACCTTTCTACTTCAAAATCAAATTCTTAGGTATTAGATACCAGATCTGGCTCTCATATTTGTAATAATATGCAGGGTCTAAAGATAAGTAGAAAGCTGGCAAAAGGAGAGGTAGACCTAAGCGTGGGCAATGGAGCAAAAGTTGCTACTTTAGCCGTAGGAACATATAGTCTCTCTTTGCCTAATGGATTGATTCTTGATTTGAAAGATTGTTATTTTGTTCCAGTACTCACTAAAAATATTATTTCAATTTCCTATTTAGACAATGATGGTTTTGAAATAAAACAAAAGAATAAGTGTTGTTCTATTTTTCCTGAAGGTGTTTTTTATGGTGCTGGTTATCAAAATAATGGTCTTTATATATTAGATCTTGAAAATCCAATTTTCAACATAAATACAAAGAAACCCAAAATTGATAATTTTAGAAATTCTTATCCTGGCATTCTAGACTAGGTCACATAAATGAGAAACGCATAACCAAATTGCATAATGATGGTTATTTTGGCTCACTTGATTATGAATCATATGAAACATGCGAATCTTGTTTACTCGGAAAAATGACTAAAACACCTTTTACTGGAAAAGGTGAAAAATCTACTGAATTATTAGGTCTCATACATACCGATATGTGTGGACCTATATCAATTCAAGCTAGAGGAGGTTTTTCATACTTCCTAACATTTACTAATGATCATTCTAGATATGGTCATGTATACTTATTGAAGTATAAATTTGAAGTCTTTGAAAAGTTCAAAGAATATAAATGTGAAGCAGAAAAACAACTTCCTAACATTTACTAATGATCATTCTAGATATGGTCATGTATACTTATTGAAGTATAAATTTGAAGTCTTTGAAAAGTTCAAAGAATATAAATGTGAAGCAGAAAAACAACTTGGGAAGAGTATTAAAATACTTCGATCAAATCGAGGTGGAGAATATCTAAACCAAGATTTCAAAATTATTTAAAAGAGAATGGGATTCTTTCACAATGGACCCCTCCATATACACCACAACTGAATGGTGTATCTGAAAGGAGAAATCGAACATAATTAGATATGGTTCGATCCATGATGAGTCATGCAACTCTCTCTAAATCGTTTTGGGGATATGCCCTAAATACTGCCTCCCACCTATTGAATCATGTTCCATCTAAAGCTGTTGATACTACCCCATATGAGATATGGTATGGGAAAAGGCTAAATCTTAAACATTTAAGAATTTGAGGATGTCCCGCATTTGTTAAAAAGGTAGAATCAGACAAGCTCGATCCAAAATTTGAAAAATACTATTTTGTGGGATATCCAAAAGAAACTTTTGGGTATCAATTTGATAACTCCATTGAACAAAAGGTGTTTGTTTCAAAACATGCCATATTTCTAGAAAAAGAGTTTATTCTAGAAAAGGCAAGAGGGAGCAATATAGAACTTGAAGAAGTTCTAGAAAGACAAATTAGCAAAGATAGGAACATGGAACAAGAGCTTGAACCTCATAATAATGTAGTAGAAATCGAAGCTCAAGATACACAAGCTGTACGTAGGTCAATTAGGACACGTCATGCACCTAGTAGGTATGAAGATTTTTTATCATTGATAATGATGAACCTACTACTTACAAGGAAGCCTTATCTGATAAGGACTCTGAGATGTGGCTTCAAGCCATGAAATCTGAAATGGATTCTATGTATGACAATCAAGTATGGACCTTAGTTGATCCACCTGAAGGGATAAAACTCATAGAGTGCAAGTGGGTTTTCAAAAGGAAAACCGACATGGATGGTAATGTGACTACTTATAAAGCTCAACTGGTTGCAAAAGGTTACACACAAAAACATGGTATTGACAATGATGAAACCTTTTCACCAGTTGCTATGCTGAAATCCATTTGAATTTTACTTGCCATAGCTGCATACTTTGATTATGAAATCTGGCAAATGGATGTTAAGACAGCTTTTTTTAACGGTCATTTGCAAGAAGAGGTGTATATGATACAACCTGAGGGCTTTGTATCCAAAGACCCTAATAAAGTATGTAAGTTACAAAAGTCTATTTATGGACTTAAGCAAGCTTCAAGGAGTTGGAATATTCGTTTTAATGATACAATCAAAAAGTTTGGTTTTATCAAAAACGAAGATGAACCTTGTGTATACAAAAGAATTAGTGGGAGTGCTGTAGTTTTCCTGATATTATATGTGGATGACTTATTATTGGTGGGAAACGACATACCTTCTCTACAGTCAGTTAAAGTATGGTTGTCCAAAAACTTCTCAATGAAAGATTTGGGTGAAGCAACTTATATTTTGGGAATAAAGATCTATCGTGATAGATCCAACAAGTTGCTTGGTCTTTCACAGTCAACATACATAGACAAAATGCTAAAAAGGTTTAGCATGGATCAATCTAAGAAAGGTTATGTTCCCATGTCTCATGGGATTTACCTTTCTAAAGATATGTGTCCCAAAACTAATGTTGAAAAACATAATATACAAAATGTTCCTTATGCTTCTGCTGTATGATCAATTATGTATGCTATGTTATGTACAAGACTAGATGTCTCTCAAGCTCTAAGTGTTACGAGCAGATATCAGGCTAACCCCGGTGATGGTCACTGGAAAGCTGTCAAGAATATCCTTAAGTACTTAAGAAGAACTAGGGATTTATTCTTGATATATAGAGAGACAGAGCTTAAAGTACGTGGCTTCACTGATGCTAGCTTTCAATCTGATACAAATGATAGCAAGTCTCAGTCTGAGTACATTTTTACCCTTAATGGTGGTGCTGTAAGTTGGAAAAGTTTCAAACAAGAAACTACTGTAGATTCTACGACAGAAGCCGAATATATTGCTGCTTCAGAAGCTGCTAAAGAGGCTGTTTGGATAAAAAAAGTTCATTTTTGAACTTGAAGTGGTTCTTTCAATAGCCGACCTAATACCTTTGTATTGTGATAATAATGGGGCTATTGCTCAAGCCAAGGAACCTAGGTCTCATCAACGGTCCTAACATGTACTTAGGCGCTATCATTTGATTAGAGAAATCATTGGTAAAAATGAAGTAAAGATTGAAAAGATTCCTACAAAAGAAAACATAGCAGATCCATTGACTAAACCTTTATCTCAAAAGAAACATGATTGTCATGTGTCTTCATTCGGTTTAAAATACATGAATGATTGGTTTTAGTAAGAGATTTGTTATGTAATTAAAACCATCATATGTGGTTTTATTTTGATATTTTATGCAATAAAGATATATGGTGTTTTATCATCTTGGATTATATATATTTATACATTGATGATAAAGTCCTTAGAATAATACTTATTATTCTTAAATATCCCTAATCATAGTATTAACAAAATTAAGGACGTTGTTAATACAGATGGATTAGCATATATGGTGATATATGAATGAATTGTTGGAGAATAATTCATTGGATTAATCCGCTTAGAGATTCCATGAGGTTAACTATTTGAGTGCCAATGGTTTAATCTCTACGTGACAGTAGTGTAAGTTATCCTCAGACCTGAGATCATAAGAGTATCTATAGTGTGAATTGTTATACTTTAACCCTATGAGTCCATAACTGTAACTAGTTGTGTGTGCCATAGAAGTTGGGTATAACATGAAACATTGATAGATGATTTACGATCAATAAAGGATTCACCATTTCTAATAGTAAGAAGAGTATATCCCACAAATGGCCACTTGTTGAAATATCAACTCAAAATATTTGCAAACGAGTAAATAAATTTGGAAGAGTTCTAAATTTATTTTATAGGAGTTGAATTTTGGGAATAAGAAATTATAATAATTAGAACATTAAGGGTTGGCACTTATACCTTACTCTTGTACTAATTAGGGATAAAGTATGGTGAAAGGATATTTATTACACGGATTCTAGTTCATGGAAAGGTGAAGTCAACCACTTGACTTTTCTTAACTCTTGGGTGGTCATGATGCCTGGCTAGAGGCCAACCTTGATCTATAAATACAAGCTCATTAATTATTGAATTAATGATAAATTAAAGTTGTTTAATTTATTTGATCTTAGAATACTCTTGACTAAATTGACTTTAGTCCAAGTGAGAGTTTGTTGGTTTTGTACTAAAGCCAATTAAATCTAAGATTATAATTTGTTATTTATTGCCAAGTGATTAAGAACCTAAAGGGTCACACACATAAAGAATTTGTTCTTACGTTAAAATGATTAAATAATTATGTGATAATTATGGAGGTTAATTTGTAAAATAATTAACCTAAAAGATCTCCTATAAGATAAGTTGTGATAAGATAAAATTGTTTTGTCTTAATAGAATTAAAATTAGTTTTAATTTTATTAAAAGAATTCTATCACGATAGAATATCTAATAAAGGTCATTAGATCGTTTCAATGAGATAGATAGAACTTACCTTTTAATAGGAGACAGACGCCAAGTTCCATATAGAGTGTACGTACAGACTTTTTGATAAAAAAAAAAAGCTTATTGCAAAACAAGAGAAAAGTTCTTCTTTTGTTTTGTTAGAGTTCTCTTGAACTCTAAAATTTTGCAGGATTGTACGCTCATTGAAGGAATTAGCATATTGGCCTGGTGTCAATCAATCCTAGGAAGATCCTAAGAACTCCTTCGACGACAAAACTTCCTTAGAGGCCGGACGTCTGTGCGGCTGTGGGTGATAAAACTTCCTTCGACGACACAATC
Organism: Gynochthodes officinalis; assembly: GCA_020080225.1. Classification (NCBI taxonomy): domain Eukaryota; kingdom Viridiplantae; phylum Streptophyta; class Magnoliopsida; order Gentianales; family Rubiaceae; genus Gynochthodes; species Gynochthodes officinalis. The sequence goes on along the minus strand of CM034619.1, from coordinate 34,293,192 downwards.
TTCAGTCATCAAAACAGGTTTTTATTTTATACGTATATTGAAATTGATCCTGGTGAAAATCATGTTTTAATTCTGCTGCTTATAAATTGTTTATGGCATACGTGATTTACTAACAATTGGATCAACATTTTTTTTATGATTTGCATCTTTGTCAAAAAGTACAACTTGAGTTTTATAACTTTGCTATTAATCCTTGGTGGTGACTGCCCTTCCTCGTCAATGGCTGATTAATATTTTTTTTTACTTGGATCTACCTAACCTTCTTCATCTTTTTGCTCTTTAATCATTGCTTTTGGATTTTTCCAAAAGAAAATTTTGGATGTTTAGTAATTTTCTTTTTATTAATTGTCACTAAAGAAATGAGCTTTAGTATTCTAGGCCAACTAACATTAATTTGACCTGATATTAGCATCATTTCAATCAACCAATTCTCCTATATACTCACCCTGTTTTGAACCTTTAACATGATTGGGTTGCCATTCCACTTGATCACCATGAATTATTTCAGTCATAAAACTAATTAGATAGTTATCGAACTTGGAACACATTGATCTTCTTGGATTCTTACCAGGTTTAGAACTCAGTGAATGCCTTTTGTGATACATCCAGGCATAGTTTGAGCATCTAATTGACTATAAAATAGCACTCACTTTAGCATGTTTATTGGCATTAACTTTTAATTGCCGACTTAGTTGCCCCCCATGCTTAGAACTTTTAATTTTCTAGTCAATGAATAGTTCTTTTGGGAGAACGTTAGTTGATGAGAATTGTTTTCTATCCAATTGACCAAATTGATATCAATTGTTGGTGATTGCCCTTGCTGCTGTTCAACTTTGATCTTCTCGTCAATTAAGCCTTTATCGACGTGATTCATTGATTTAAAATTTTGACAAACTTTATAATCATTTTTCCTTGCCATTGTTGCACAAATAAGTGGTTTATTTTCTTCATTAGGATGATCATCATGTTCTTAATAGCCATTGATATTTATGATCTCATCGTACTACAATTGCTCTCCCTAAAGTCTGTTCTTAATAAAATTTGTTCTTAATGCCTTGCCAATTTATATTATGGGATGTTTTAGGCTTCCTTTGGCAGTATGCAAAAAAATCAATAGTATTACAGCTAAATTCTGGTGGGGTAATAATGTGGAAGATAAGAAAAAAGTTCATTGGAAAGCTTGGAGACATCTCACCGAACCAAAATGCAATGGAGGGCTTGGTTTCCTTGATATACAATGATTCAAGGACACATTAATGGCAAAGCAACTGTGGAGAGTAGTCACTAAACCTCACCTTCTCATGAGTAAAGTACTCAAAGCAAAATATTTTCCTAAGGGAGGCTTGATGAAGGTGGAACCGAAGGGAAACAGTTCTTGGCTGTGGAAAGGCTAGATGGGGGTACGATATGTGCTTGAACAAGGCAAGAGAGACAAGGTTGGAGATGGCAAATCGATATGGGTTTGGGATTCTCCATGGATTCCGGACAACAAAGGATTTAAGCCAAAGGAAAATAATCCCAACAAGAGCCAAGTAATGTGGGTCAATGAACTCTTGATGAAAGACAGCCAAGGATGGAACAAGGAGTTAATCTCAAGGCTGTTTGAAAAGCAAGAAGCAGCTGCAATTTTGCGATTAAAGATTGGTCCAGCAGGAAGCCAAGATCAACTCATATGGCAGCACAGTTCTACGGGCAGCTATACGGTAAATTCAGCATATCAACAACTCCAACAGGGACAGCAACAAAAGCCGAACCAAACGGCTTCTAGTTCTAATGGAAGCTCAAGAAAGGCAATGTGGAATTTTAGCTGGAAACTCGACACCAAAGCCAAATTAAAACACTTCATTTGGCGGTGTTGTCATGACATCTTGCCCACAAAGAAAGCGTTGCAAAGTAGGAAGATGCTGATAGACACAATCTGTCAAATGTGCGGGGAAGCCGAAGAAAACCTAGAACATGTATTTTTTAATTGCTCTAGAGCAAAAATAGTTTGGCGACTTGCCCCGGTACAATGGCATGAGGTTGAAGAAGAAGTTCAGAGCTTTGAAAGATGGTGGCAACGGCTAGGCAGCAGCACCAAGACTCATCTAGGATAAGAAAGAAGCCAACTCACCGTGTAATTGTTGTGGATGCTATGGAAGTCAAGAAACTTATGGATATTCACAGGAGAATGGATGATGGAAAGGACTGTGATAGAAGTTGCTATGGAGGAATGGCTAGAATACAATAAAGTAAGTACAAGCGTAGGAAATATGTAACTAGGACTGTGTAAATTTTTCGGTTAGTGGTTACAAATGGAAGAGAGGAACAAGTTCTTAGAAAATAGAGTGGATCGGGTAACCTCTCTCAACAAGGGAGGTTACTAAATCCACTACCATGCTCTATTGATTTTCTGGAACAAACTAGAGGTTAGCATTGTAGGAGGATGAGGAAATGTTGAGCTTTGGCCAACCTTTAGTGCCAAAGAGGGTTCAAAACATCAGGAACCATTGTTGTATATTCTCTTTGTGTTTAACAAAGTTAATATAAAGCATAATTTTTGAAAAAAAAAAATCTTGTCAATGTTTGAGTAGTAGGGCTCTCAATTGATAGATTTTTCATGTTCTCTTCTAAAATTGCGAATCTTTGTCTTATTTTCATAAGGATATGAATAGTAGATTTGTGCTCATGTCCTTGACTTCCAAGTTCAATATCCTCTTGATCATATAACTGATTATGGTAGACATCGTTGGCTAGCCTTTTGTCCTCTATTTCAGCTAATGATTTTTCTTCAAATTGTTAATTTTTACATCATTCTCACCTGGACTTGCATTGATCACGTTGGGACCATGTTGATAATTTGTGCCTGATTTGATATTAATACTGATTTTAATCTCCATCTTTTAGCATATGTTGCCAATTTTAAGAATTGTAAGCCTCATATTAACTTTCGTAGCCTGTGAATGTGGGTTATATAGTAATTGCTTATTTAACGCCGTAGGTTACTAATTTTTTTAGAATTTTAAGCCTCATATTGAAGTTCATAGTGGCTATAAACGAACAGAACATAAACGAATGAACCCTCCTTCGTTAACTGTTCATTTATTTTTTAGACTATTCGTGTTCGTTTATGTTCGTTTATTAATGTGAAATATGTGTTTGTGTTTGTTTATGTTCATTTATTAATGTTCACAAACAGTTCATGAACACTTATCGAGCACGTTAACGAACATGTTCACGAACGAGTAAATGAACACGTTAGTGAACACTTAAACGAACATGTTCGCGAACAAATAAACAAACACATTGAACCGAACATAAACGAACGAATCTCGTTTGTTAACTGTTCGTTTATTTTTTAGATTGTTTATGTTCGTTTATTAATGTGAAATATGTGTTTGTATTCATTTATGTTCGTTTATTTGTTCACAAACACATTCACGAACGAGTAAACAAACACTTAGCGAACACTTAAACGAACATGTTTGCGAACAAATAAACAAACACATTTGCAAATTAGAAAAAAAGAAAAACAAATGGCATTATTGAGAATTGAACCTTGGCCTCCAAGGTGGAAGTATGGCTGCTTACCACTACACCACAACAAATTTGTTTATGAAAAATCAACAAACATTATTATTATATTATATTTATATTATTATTTTAATATAAACGAACAATAAACGAGCTTTAAACGAACATTAACCGAACTCGTTCATAAACACTAAACAAGCTTGTTCCCGAACATAAATAAACGAACGTATACTTGTTCGTGTTCGTGTTCGTTTATTAAACGAACACTAAAATGTGTTCGTTCAACTTAACAAACGAACATAATCAATCTTGTTCACAAACTGTTCACCGAACGTACTAGTTCGTTTACATTGCTTATTTAATGGCATATTATGGCAATCATAAATGTAGAGTCGATTGCCAAAAATAGTATGTTCTCGTGTCTTGAAAGGAAATAAGTAGCCTTGCCTTGAATGTGGGCTATTGCATTATGGAACTTTTACACCAATATCAACATTATTAATATAAGGGGCAAAAGCCCTTTGTGGCTATTAAACTATTCGGATTGTATATTTTCTCCATTGAACTAATTTTTTAAACTTTTGGCCACTCAATTAAGTTAAATGGTTACTTTAGTTACTGTTATGAAACAATTAATCAACAAAAGAAACTGTATAGAAATTGGATTTCTATTCAATAGCAAAAAACAACTCTCACAATATTACTGCAGCAATTAAACTCCATAAATAGAGTTCCAATAATAGTAAAATGTAACAAAATAGGATAAAATTCCACTAATTCCTAAAAACCAGCTAACTAACAAATTCTACAATTGTTATTTAACAAACTTCTACTGCATTTTGAAGACTAGGACAACTTCTACTGCATTCTGAAGACTAGGACAACTAAACTAACATGAGAACCATTCAACAATCCCTCCCTTAAACTGAAAAGTTACACTTTCAGTTTAATACACTAGCTTCATAACATTTTCTTCATGCTTGATTTTCCAAAGTACAGACACCAAGTAATCTTCTAAATTTTACAAATGATGCCAACTTGAGGGATTTCGTAAATACATTAGCAACCTAATTTTCACTTCTACAATAGATGAGATCAATTACCCCATCTTTTGTGAGGTATCTTAAGAAGTGAAACTTCACACCAATATGTTTACTTCTCCAACGTAGAATGGGATTTTTTGAGAGCTTTATTGCTGAATTGTTGTCACAATAAATGAGAGTAGAACTTTCCTATTGGAAATGAATTTCTTCAAGATTCTTTCTCAACCATATAGCTTCACACACACATGCTACTGCTGCCACAAATTCAGCCTCTATGGTTGATAAGGTCACGATTGGTTGTTTTCTTGAAGACCATGAAATTGCTTCTGAGCCCATCATAAAAACATTACCAGATGTGCTCCTCCTATTATCCAAATCTCTAGCATAATCACTATCCGTAAAACCAAACAAGTCTGAATTTTCACCTTTCTTGTAGAACAGACCATAATTAGTAGTGCCTTGTAAGTAGCGCAAAATTCTTTTTGCAGCAAGAAGCTGCAAATCCTTAGGGCATTCCATGTACTTGCTAATGAGACTTATTGCATGCATAATATCAGGCCTTGTGGCTATTAAATACATCAAACTTCCTACTATTTGTTCTTAAAAAGTGCTGTTAACTCTTTTTCCTCCAAGCTCTTTAATAAGCTTCAAACCAGCCTCAATTATTCATTTGAAACATGTCTAAAACCTCTTGAGCATACATTTTTTGTGAGATAAAAGTTCCACTAGCAGATTGGTCAACTTCAATACCAAGAAAATAATGTATCATTCCAAGATCGGTCATATCAAATTCCACCATCATGAAATTCTTAAAACTTTCAAACATGGAACTATCATTTCTGGTATAAATTAAGTCATCCACGTACAAACAAATAATAAGCATTTTACCCTTATCATCAATTTTTGTAAAAAGTGTATGCTCATATGGACATTTTTAAAACCCTCCTTAGAGAAATAGGCATCTATACGATTGTACCAAACTCTTGGAGTTTGTTTTCGTTCATAGAGTGACTTATTCAATTTATACACCTTATGCTCTGCTCCAAATTTAACATAACCAAGATGTTGATCAATAAATACCTGTTCATCCAAGTTCCCATGTAAGAAGGCTGACTTGAAGTCTAGTTGGAAAATAGGCCATGAATTTTGAGCCACCAAAGCAATCACCAATCTGATCGTATCATGTCGCAGAACTGCAGCAAAAACTTCTCTATAGTCCACTCCGAACTCTTGCTTATAGCCTTTGGCTACTAGGCGTGCCTTATACTTGTTGACTTCACCATTCGCTTTCAATTTTGTCTTGTATACCCATTTGACACCAATTGCCTTGTGCCTATTTGGAAGTTCAGTCAATTCTCAGGTATTGTTTCTTTCAATTGCTGCAATTTCCTCATCCATTGCCTTCCACCATTTTGCTTCTTTAGCAGTCTCTTCAAAGGAGGCATGATCACAGTTTGAAAACAAAGCAGAATGTATAAGCCAATGTGACTGTATCAAGTCGCACAACTGGGGCAAAAACTTCTCTATAGTCCACTCTGAACTCTTGCTTATAGCCTTTGGCTACTAGGTGTACCTTATACTTGTTGACTTCACCATTCTCTTTCAATTTTGCCTTGTATACCCATTTGACACCAATTGTCTTGTGCCTATTTGGAAGTTCAGTCAATTCCCAGGTATTGTTTCTTCAATTGCTGCAATTTCCTCATCCATTGCCTTTCGCTATTTTGCTTATTTAACAATCTCTTCAAAGGTGGTAGGACCGCAATCTGAAAACAAAGCAAAATGTATAAGCGAATCCTCAGTTTGGCCAATTCCAGTTACCTCATAGTCAGACATCTATGCAGGTCTCCTTCTAGCACGTTGAGGTTGCTCCTCTTTCTGCACAGGAGCTGGAATTGGTGGTTGTTTATTCCCTTCTAGCTGCTATCTTTCATCTTCAAAATCCATTAGAATATTTTGCTGGACTACATTCTCATTCCATGACCAAGTTGGTTCTTCATCAAAAACCACATCATGACTAATGGCAGTTTTCTTGGTGTTAGGATTAAATGATTTATAAGCTTTTGACCGGTCACTAACACCAAGAAAAATGCATATTTCTCCCTTATTATCTAGCTTCTTCCTCTTTTCATCTAGAATGTGGGCATAGGCGATACAGCCAAAAATTCAAAAATGATCAACACTTGGTTTTATGCAGGTTGGTGGGTTGAAAAAAGGGGAAAAAGGGAAATTAATATTTTTATCAGACAGGAGGAGATTTTAAACATTTTAGTAGTATAGAGTTAACTTTGTTACAAAATCGTTGGATGAGATCAAAAAATTGTACATGAGGGAAAAAAAAAAATATTTAGCTGTTTGTTTCTGAAGTGTACTAGGTCTTGTAAAGGATGAAATTGTATGTGGAATATGATGTTTCAAGTTTTAGATCCTCTGTTTCTAGGTTGATATTGAGGAGAGTTCTGGTCTGTGGCTTGTAATGGAATTCATTAGTTCATCCGGGAAATGCTGCATGCTTGGTTAAGCTTGGTGACGTAAGAGTGAAAATATGATCTGATATCTTTCTCTTTCAAAATTTTAAAATAGGTCATTAAAGATTTTGGTACATGGTCAACATCAACAGTGGAACTCATCAAGGTTGCTCCTATCTTACTGGGTAATTTTCATGAACTTGACTTTGAGTCTGTTATTTAGTTTAACAGATGCAACCACCTGTTCATGCATCTAATGGTTTGAAACCTACTCCAATGTTTACAGGCTTGCTGATTCAAGTATTTGCAGTTAGGACCACGACATCTCTTATCCATAATATGGCTCCTCCTAAGAGGACCGCTTGAGGATCTGTTCTGGCAATATGTCTCCAAGTGTTTTTGGTTAGTGACTTTGTATTGGCCCTTGTGCTTGTGTATTTGATTTGGAAACCGCACCCAAGCTACCATTAACTCTGCCAGGAATAATAGCTCGTCTTCTTCTATCTTCTTCTATGTAGAAGACAATTAGGACTTAAAGTCTAGAGTCCAATTAGGACACCAATGGTAGAGTTCGAGCTAAATTGCAAACTCTAAAAGGGATATGAGAAGAAGCATACGAGTTGGAGGTGACGATGATAAGTAGCAGACTCTGCACTAAATTTGTCGTCTGGCTGTCCTTAATCTTCGTAGTCTCCTCAATTTTGTGATCAGAAAAGATCAACCGATGCAATCAATTAAATAATGCATTATATAGGATTTAATTACTTTACCATTGCATTTAACGAAAAAAAAAATAATACTTCAGCAATTGGTTTTATTCAAAAAAAACAAAAAAACACTCTCTTTGTTCTCAAAAAAGAGTTTACTTTCAAAAAAAAATTTATGTCTTAAGAAAGAATTTATTTTTACTCTAAAATTTTAAAATATGTTTAGTAATAATTATTATATATATGTAAGGATAGAAATATATAGTTATGTATTTAGTTAGTGCATTAAATATATTATATTTAATAATTAATATAATGTTGTATATAAATTAAAATTTTTTTTTTTTTTTGTAACGGAGGAAGTTAACAACAACGAGGAAGGAGGTAGTAAATTGTTCGGCATCTATAATTTCATACGTGTTTTGAGGAGTTGATTCTAATTCTGAAGAGATTTTATCTGTCAAGACTCAATTTCATAACAATCCTTATTCTCCTGTTTTTTTTTTTTTTTGAAAACGATAGATTATATTGAAATAACAAATGTTGCAATATTTACAAGACTTAGCCAAAAGATAAACTAAAAGCTCCTCTTGGTTTTACAGTGTATAGCAACCATAGAGGCAAAGGCACTTCTAAAAAGAAAAATACAACTAAGATTAATGCACAAAATATTGATAGAGCTAGTGCACTTTAACCATTATATCAAAGTAATCTATATTTCTACACTACCTAGCTAGTTACATGAAAATTCCTCAACGATAAAATCTCAAAACTGCATGCGTCTAACACTATTGAACGGAAACTCGGTGACAAGCTTTGTCCCTAACGCCGTCTTCATGCTTTTCGTGACTCTACCGGGAAATGTGAAAAAAACTATGCAACCAAACTAGAAAAAAAAGTCTCTCCAAAGGGAGAATAAAGCCCTAATTGTACCGTTGAACAAGCAAATCCAAGCGAAAACCGATTAATAAAAAATTTAACAATCAAAATTGATTAATACAAAAACTTTTTACCAAAAAAAATAAAATCATGATCGTCTAATAAAAGTTTACTTCAACCCCCAAAACATTTTTTCTTTAAACAAAAAACGGAACAATGTATGCGGGATATGTATAAACAAAGCAACAGTACATGAGGGAGTGTTTGGTCGTCCCCGGGGCATAAATGGGCTAAACTACAAATTCACAACGCAAATACAGTCACAAAACAACCTTGACGAGTTCACAACTTGAGCATAATCCTTAATACTTGACACATAAATGATTCTAATTGATATTAATATTGCTGGATTTGCCTTGCCTGGGTGCCTGCGCTGAATAACTAAGTAGCTTAGCCGTGGAGAGAAGCATAGCTGTTAATCAAAGCCAAGGCATTACTGGTTAAATGTGCAACCTTCAAAATGTCTTCCCTCACGGCAATTTTGGTCTTCCCGTTCATGGCTTTTCCTGCAAATCCTTCAGCACAGGTATCATCGTCGGTCAAAGCGGCACTAACCCATGTTTGTACATCATTCATCATGAGGGCAAAGTTTGATCCCCTGAAATGTGCCATCTCCCCCATGGACTTCCTGATCTGGTCCACAGAGTCACGCAATTGCTCCATGCAGTCATGCATAGCGCCCACACACTTCTCGGGGGGTTAGGCCGTGAGTCTCTGCTAGTTTGACCATCATGGAAGACGTTGATTTTGCAACATTTAGACTCACTGATAGAGCGGCGTTGGCTAGAAGGTTAGGGTCAGAACGGATTATGTTGGACTGACTCTCGAGAGAAGTGTAGCATAGTCTAGGATAAGTAGTGGCACTGCAAGATGATCTGATGAATTCAGAGTTTGTAGTTTCAACTAGAGTTCTAGCTGATGAGAACTGGGTCAATGCGAGGACAAGGAGAAAACCTGTAGCCAAATGGTTAAAAGAAGTTTTGCCTTCCATTTCTCTCTATCTTTTTATGTTTCTTTTTTTGGGGGTGGGGGTAGGAAGAAGACACTAGGCGTTTTTCTTGCTATGATAACTTGGTGATGAAAGTGGGAAGCCAAGATCTCTATTTATAGTAACACATCCAGCCACCATTTTACAAGTTGCACTGTTTAATTAAGACAGGAATTTGGAGGGATGAGTTCATACTGTAAGTTATGGATGAAAAAACTCTCTTTCAATAGCCCGCCAGAAGATGTACATGGAGAAACTGTCTCTTTCAATCGGCCGCCAGGAAGATGTGCGTTTTGACGGTTTGGTCAATTGGTTCAAAGCCTGTAAAACAGTGCCGCCAGAACAATCAGCTCAGGGAGCCCTTGGCCCGACATATCCAATCACAATAATGGCAAAGAGAAATCTAACTCCAAAATATCTTCCAATTGGCGTTAAATGTCCCAACATTGATCCGTGATCTAACAGTCTACTGTAATAATATGTGACCATTAAGGTAATCCTACAAGAAACACCAAAAACATCCAAAGTTAGAGCTCTTGCAATTGAGTATGTTCAGTATTGAATGTCCCACAATATTAGTATATATCAAGGATTGATCCGCGATCAAACACCCTACCTTATTAATACGCAACCGTTAAGACAATCCGACCAGTCTATATATACAATTGAAACCGATAAACCAGCAAAGAAATCCAAATATAGAGCTCTTCCAATTGAATACGTTTGGTATTGCATGTCCCAGAATATAAGTATCAGAGGTTAATCCGTGATCTAACATCCTATTACAATAATAAGTGACCGTTAAGGCAACCCCGCAAGGCTGCATATATACCAACTGAAACCGAGGAATCACCAAAAAAATCCAAAGCTAGAGCTCGGCTAGGGAGACATCTTATTTGTAGGGTCCAATAATTTTTTTTTAACTTTTTTGAACCTGGTTCGTCCAAGAACAATTACTAGAATAATAATGAGACTGGCGGCGTATAACGCACAAATTTTCGGACGGGCAAGGAAAAGGATTGATGGATAACGAACCATCGACAATTCCGAACCAATTTGCCAACTTGCCCTTCAATTATGATACATATGAACACATGCATGCACGAGCTCAGGAACTGTCTCCGATTGCAACGCTAACCTAGTTTTTTAAAATATATTTTTTATTTTATAATTATTATTTTAAAAAATACAAAAATATATTTTAAAAACGGTCTATACAAATCCTAAGATATTTATTTTATTCTTATTTTCACTGTACATTCCACTTGCTTTAGCGTGCTTGATCACATAACTTCATACATGAATGTCACAAACTAGAACGTCGGCACAAAATAGATGCCATGATTGTCACTGTTTTAACTTACTTTAAACTTCATATAACTTAATACAAGAGGGATTTTTGCGTTTCTCCATCTCTTGGCTGTTAAGATGGGGCTAAGCCGACCCCTCCTCCTCTATGATGCAATTGACTATGCAAATTGGAAACGAAAGAAGGAAATGAAATAAGAATTATTAAACATGTACGCGGAGTTGCATTAACTTCTAATTTTATGTCAAGTGGTGATATTTTTATCTTCATGGATACTGACTTAATAAGTGGTAAATAATGGTTTAAAACCCACTAGTTCAAACTTTTGGGTTCAAGTGGATTCTTACTGTTTATTGGACCGCTCTAGTTAGACTCCTCATGATATAAAACATCCCCAACAAGTGATATCAAAGCCAAGTGATGGACTAGTCAGGGAAGCAAGTGGTTCCTCTTCTGATTGGACCGGGTTTAGTTGGGAAATTGTGGACAAGTAAATTTTGTGGTTTACTATTTATATGAACAATAAATGGGTCTATGGTGAAGGGATGAGTTTACTGAAGTAGTGATTGGACTTGTGGGAGAATAGACTTTAATATGGTAGTGTATCCATGAAAGAGAGATTTATTGTATTCATGAATACTATCTCATATTAGAAAATTAAGTAAAAAATTAAGAAAAACTGAAACACTTAATAAATGACAATGATTAAAACCTATTAATTTAAACATTTGAACACATATGGACTCCTACTACTTATTAGGCCACTTTATTTAGACTCTCCATGCATGTAAAACCTTCCGACAGATATGTCCCTTCTTGCGGAATCTTGATTCGGGTTACCTAAGAAGCAGCCAGATTTTTTTGTTTTTGGCTCCAACAGCTGGAAAAAGATATTTTCTCCAAAAGGGGAAATAATTTTGGATGTAATCAACCCAACTATATATGAGTTTTAGAGAATTCCGAATAATTGACTCTTCAAAAAGCATTTGAAGATTGCAACTTGCAAAGGCAAATCCACTTATTAATCAAAGAAGCCCGCCATATATGCCCGCATTTGAAGATTGCAACTTGCAAAGGCAAATCCACTTATTAATCAAAGAAGCCCGCCATATATGGCCACATGATGCTCTGAAATGGAGCCCGTGCAAACTGTTTTAGATATATATGGCTTCCATTTTGGGTCCTGTTACTCCTGTTAAAGCACATGCATCCTAAGCAATGCTGGGAATTAATTGATTAAATAATATTTAGTTTGCAGGATGCCAACATTTGATGAATTCCATTAAATAATATTTTGGCTAAATTCATATATGTGAAGATGTTATAGAATTTAGGTTGCGGTTTATGCTCCTCGATTTGCTTGGAAAATTCTATTGTTGAATAGTCAACGAACATCAACTTGATAATGCGATATTAGCATAAATTGAAGAAATTATGGCGTGCCTGCATTATTGTTTTAGTACTAAATGTAAGTGCTTGCTCATTTCTTATCCTCATTGATGTTCAGTTCCAGTTTCAGAACACCGTGGAACTTATGAAGCTAAAATAATATGCCATGGAGCCTCTGTCATTTCCATGCATGAAGAACTCGTATGTTCCTCGATCGAGTCAAGTCTCTCCAATCAAGTTTTGCTGAGTTAGAAAACAACTTTAAAATGAGACAAACTATAACATAAAGAATAATGGTAATAGTTTTTTTTTTTGTTATAAATTAAGGAAAAAACAATATAAAACATGGTAACTTAATAACCAGAAATTAAAAAAAAATGGCAAAAAATATATTTTATTCACAAGATTAGTCTCAATATGAAAGAAAGAGTGTATAACTTGGTAAGCAAGAACCATACCTAAATGGGTAAAAAACATTGGCGACCACTGAACTTTTGAAATCGTATACTTTTGGCCACTAAACTTACAAAATTGCACAAACAGCCATCCAACTTGTAAAATTGGCTACCCGTCGCCATTCTGTTACTTTCGCCCATTAAAGGCCAAACGGTAGCCTTTCCCAGTGTTTTTTGAGGGGCAAAAAGGTTAGTGTGGATGAGTTAGCTTGTATGATCTTTCTCTAAGGCAATTCATCAAGCAGCTGGCATGCATTTTCCAATTTGAGCAGGGAACTAGTTTCATTTGTTTGTACGTGTTTGTACGTGAGCCGTGGGATAGCCAGAATCAGGGCTTTCCACACCAACATCATCATCCGAGGAATCAACATCAAAATTAGGCCTTGAGGATTTCTTACCAACCTTCAGATTTTCCAATTCGCAAGCAGCAATTAAGCATCGAGCTTTCACGAAATTTTGATCAAGAGTTTGAGAACTTTTAGAGACAATTTTCTTCTTCCCCATAGGATCAAGAAGTTTGGGGAGTTTATAAATTTTATTAAAATTGGCATTTAGTTGTTCAATTTCTTCATGGGTTGGCTGTAGACCTGACAGACCCATTTGGTGACCCATCTCAAATTTTTCATCTATGGTCTTCGGTGTAGGAAATTGGGAGCTTGCAGGTTGTTTTTCTTCTGACCCATGAGTTTTTGGAGCCATAGATCATCAAAAAACCATAGGAAGGGTGTAAAGATGAATGAGAGTACTTATATATGCCACTTCACTGGTGTCAGATGCGACAAGCGCCATCTCCAACAGGTAGTGGTACTTAATCTCAACGATTATGGCCTTGTTGGTATCCTTTCACCCCTCCTTTCCAATCTAACACAGCTAAGAAAATTAGAGCTTGTCAATAACCATTTTTTTGGCCTCGTTCCATCTAAATTTTCATCCCTTCGGCACCTTCGTGATCTCAAGCTTGATGGGAATAACTTGAGTGGTCCGATCCCGGAATCATTCTCTTATCTTTCAAAGCTTGTATTGCTCAGTATGAGTAGAAATAACTTAAATGGCACACTTCCACCTTCTCTCAACGAGTAGAAAGCTTGAAGAACCCGCTACTATGCTCAATGAAGCTTCGAGTGAGCTGCGAAAATCAACAAAAAATTCGGAGAAAATTCAGAGCAGTTGCAATCCAACACAATGAACTTCAGAGTACCACTGGACGATAATTCTGCTCGAACTTCTTATCTGCAGAATTCAAAAGTTAGACGAAAAAATTTTTCCCCACTCTTTCTTTTCCAGAAATCCCATGATCTAAAAGCTTGAAGACGAAATCAGAGCTTAAGAATAGTTAAGAAATTTGAAAACCGAGCATTGGGCAAGCAATAAACCAGCACCCAGGATTCTTCTCTGTCCAAGAGGTACAAATTGAGGCTGTGGTTCTGCAGTGGCATTTGGCCACTTCACTTTGATGAAACCGGCTTTTAATCATCCGTCTATCCTTTGGCCACTTTACAGTGCTTTCATATCAAATGATGTTGGTTTGTCGCGAGCCAAGGTTGTGCCGAACTCTTCATTTTTCCATGGGCGGCCAAGTGGGGGCAATTTAATTAAGGGACCAAGTGGTGGGCATTTTAATGAGGGACAAAGTGGTCACAATTTCAATGAAAGACAAAGTGGTCGGCATTTCAATGAGGGCAGTAGTGGGCATTTTAATGAGGGCCCAAGTGGCCACAATTTCAATGAAGAACCAAGTAGCCACAATTTCAATGAGAGACCAAGTGGTCACGCACTAACTAGCTCGCCACTTGGTAGCAATAATCCAATTAAAGGCAATCTCTGTGATCCCCTAGACGATTGTGTAGACAATGCTGGTGAATCAGCCGATGATAGTGATACGGAAAATGAACCACAAAGGGGTGGCCAACAGGAAGGAGGGACTTCGAATCCAACGGCAGATGCTACTATGGATAACGTTGCCAATGACATTCCCTTTTACTCGGACATTGGTGATGCAAAGTTTTCAATGATAGATCAGTTCGATGACTATAGCCGACCAGTTTGGGTTGATGATTGGTCTTCCGAGTTAGAGGTTGGCATGGTATTTCGGACCAAAGAAGGGGTACAACATGCAATTAAATGTTGGTCTGTTCGTGCACACAGGTACTGCAAAGTGTATGAAAGTACTCCTACTAGCTGGTTCGTTCGCTGTCTTTATTATACGGACAAGAATTGTTTATGGAGAGTTCGTGCTAAATTGAGAAAGCAACATCATGGATATTGACTTTAAAGTCGGTATCCTGAACAACGACTTTAAAGTCGATATCCGAGATATTGACTTTAAAGTCAATGTCTCGGATATTGACTTCTGTAAAATAGGAACGCCTCACGATTTATCAATATTTATTTAATTATTTAAAAAATAAACAATATTCTACAATTTTATTCTTTTTCCTAGCCATTGTTGCACAAATAAGTGGTTTGTTTTATTCATTAGGATGATCATCATGTTCTTTATAGCCATTGATATTTATGATCTCATCGTACTACAATTGCTCTCCCCAAAGTCTATTGTCAATGTTTGAGTAGTAGGGCTCTCAATTGATAGATTTTTCATGTTCTCTTCTAAAATAGCCAATCTTTGTCTTCATATGGATATAAATACTAAATTTATGTTCATGTCCATAACTTCCAAGCTCAATATCCTATTGATCGTATAACTGATTATGGTAGACATCGTTGGCTAGCCTTTTGTCCTCTATTTTAGCTAATGACTTTTCTTCAAATTGTTAATTTTTACATCATTCTCACCTGGACTTGCATTGATCACATTGGGGCCATGTTGATAATTTGTGCCCGATTTGATATTAATACTGATTTTAATCTCCAACGTTTAGCATATGTTGCCAATTTCAAGAATTGTAAGCCTCATATTAACTTTCGTAGTCTGTGAATGTGGGCTATATAGTAATTTGCGGATTTAATGCAGTAGGTTACTAATTTTTTTAGAATTTTAAGCCTCATATTGAAGTTCATAGTCTATGAACGTGGACAGTATAACGGTTTGCTTATTTAATGGCATATTATGTCAATCATAAATGTAGAATCGATTGCCAAAAATAGTATGTTCTCGTGTCTTGAAAGGAAATAAGTAGCCTTGCCTTGAATGTGAGCTATTGCATTATGGAACTCTTACATCAATATCAACATTATTAATATAAGGGGAAAAAACCTTTGTGGCTATTAAACTATTTGGATCGTATATTTTCTCCGTTGAACTAATTTTTTAAACTTTTGGCCACTCAATTAAGTTAAATGGTTACTTTAGTTACTGTTATGAAACAATTAATCAACCAAAGAAACTATATAGAAATTGGATTTTTATTCAATAGCAAAAAAACAACTCTCACAATATTATTGCAAAAATTGAACTCCATAAATAGAGTTCCAATAATAGTAAAATGTAACAAAATAGGATAAAATTCCACTAATTCATAAAAACTAGCTAACTAACAAATTCGGCAATTTTTATTTAACAAACTTCTACTGCATTTTGAAGACTAGGACAACTTCTACTGCATTTTGAAGACTAGGACAACTAATCGAATATGAGAACCATTCAACAATCCCTCCCTTAAACTGGAAACTTACACTTTCAGTTTAATACACTTTCTTCAGAACATTTTCTTCATGCTTGATTTTCCAAAGTACAGACACCAAGTAATCTTCTGAATTTTACAAATGATGCCAACTTGAGGGACTTCCTAAATACATCAGCAACCTGATTTTCACTTCTACAATAAATGAGATCAATTACCCCATCTTTTGTGAGGTCTTTTAAAAAGTGAAACTTCACATCAATATGTTTACTTCTTCATGTAGAATGGGATTTTTGGAGAGCTTTATTGCTGAACTGTTGTCACAATAAATGGGAGTAGATCTTTCCTATTGGAAATGAATTTCTTCAAGGACCTTTCGCAAACAGATTGCTTGACAGGCACATGCTACTGCTGCTACGAATTTAGCCTCTATGGTTGATAAGGTCACGATTGGTTGTTTTCTTGAAGACCATGAAATTGCTCCTGAGCCCATCATAAAAACATAACCAAATGTGCTCCTCCTATTATCCAAATCTCCAGCATAATCACTCTTTAAAACCAAACAAGTCTAAATTTTCACCTTTCTTGTAGAACAGACTATAATTAGTAGTGCCTTGTAAGTAGCACAAAATTCTTTTTGCAGTAAGAAGATGCATCTCCTTGGGACATTCCATGTACCTGCTAATGAGACTTACTGCATAGATAATATCAGGCCTTGTGGCCATTAAATACATCAAACTTCCTACTATTTGTTCTTAGAGAGTGTTGTTAACTCTTTTTCCTCCAAGCTCTTTAATAAGATTCAAACCAGCCTCAGTTGGTGTGCTAACAGAATTGCAATTCTTCATTTGAAACCTATCTAAAACCTCTTGAGCATAAATTTTTTGTGAGATAAAAGTTCCACGAGCAGATTGGACAACTTCAATACCAAGACAATAATGTATCATTCCAAGATCGGTCATATCAAATTCCACCATCATGGACTTCTTAAAACTTTCAAACATGGCACTGTCATTTCTAGTATAAATTAAGTCATCCACGTACAAACAAATAATAAGAATTTTACCCCTATCATCAGCTTTTGTAAAAAGTGTATGCTCATATGGACATTTTTTAAAACCCTCCTTAGAGAAATAGGCATCTATACGATTGTACCAAGCTCTTGAAGTTTGCTTTCATCCATAGAGTGCCTTATTCAATTTATACACCTTATGCTCTTCTCCAAATTTAACATAACCAGGAGGTTGATCAATAAATACCTGTTCATCCAAGTTCCCATGTAAGAAGGCTAACCTGACGTCTAGTTGGAAAATAGGCCATGAATTTTGAGCCGCCAAAGCAATCACCAATCTGACTGTATCAAATAGCACAACTGGGGCAAAAATTCTCTATAGTCCCCTCTGAACTCTGGCTTATAGCCTTTGGCTACTAAGCGTGCCTTATAGTTGTTGACTTCACCATTCTCTTTCAATTTTGTCTTGTATACCCATTTGACACCAATTGTCTTGTGTGCCCATTTGGAAGTTCAGTCAATTCCCAAGTATTGTTTCTTTCAATTGCTACAATTTCCTCATCAATTGCCTTCTGCTATTTTGCTTCTTTAAGAGCCTCTTCTAAGGTGGTAGGACCAAAATCTTAAAACAAAGCAAAATGTATAAGCGAATCCTCAGTTTGGCCAATTCTAGTTACCTCATAGTCAGACATCCATGCTGGTCTCCTTCTAGCACGTTGAGATCGCTCCTCTTCTTGTATAGGAGCTGGAATTGGTGGTTGTTTATTCTCTTATAGCTGGTATCTTTCATCTTCAAAATCCATTAGAATATTTTGCTAGACTACATTCTCATTCCATGACCAGGTTGCTTCTTCATAAAAAACCATGTCACAACTAATGGCAATTTTCTTGGTGTTAAGATTAAATAATTTATAAGCTTTTGACCGATCACTAACACCGAGAAAAAGGCATTTTTCTCCCTTATTATCCAGCTTCTTCCTCTTTTCATCTGGAATGTGGCCATAGGCAATACACCCAAAAATTCTAAAATGATCAACACCACCCAAGCTTCCTCCGGAGTCATATTTTGAATAGAGAATGTAGGACTTCTATTCAATATATGAATGCTCCAAGAGATAGCTTCAAGCCAAAATCTTTTTGGAACACCACTCTTGGTCAAAATGCTTCACACCATATTGAGTATTGTACGATTCTTTTGCTCACTAACACTATTTTGTTGAGGTGTGTAGGCTGCTGTAAGTTGCCTTTTGATTCCATTGTTCTCACAAAATTTGTAAATTCTTGTGATTTGTGCTCTCCTCCACGATCAGTTTGAAGAACTTTTATTGTGCTACCAATTTCTTTCTCAACAAGCACTTTGAAAGTTTTAAAGGCTACAAATGCTTCAGACTTTTCCTACAGAAAATACACCCATGTCTTTCGACTAAAGTCATCAATGAAAGTCATGAAACGTCCTTTACCTCCATTGGAGCTTGGTTTTATTGGTCCACAAAGATTAGAATGAACCAATTCCAACACCTCTTTGCTCTCCATGATTTGCCTTGTGGGAATGGACTGCGGTGTTGTTTGCCAACAACACAGTCTTCACAGATTTTAGAGGGAGCTGTGATTTGAGAAAGACTCATCACCATATTCTTTTAATGCAGTGTTTTTAGTCTATCAAAGTTCAGATGCTTGTATCGAAAGTGCCAAACCATGCCACATCTGTCAATTTTGTTGAAAAACAAGTATGGTGAATATTATGGAGATAGAGAGGAAACATTCTATTTGTAGTCATCTTGACTTGAGCAATTAAGCCTACTTGACATCTTGGATTTTGCAAACTCCATCTTTTATGGAAATCTCATATCCCTTTTCTTCCAACTGTCCAATGCTCAAGAGATTGGTCTTTAAATCTAGAATAAAAAGAACATTAGAAATTATTTGAGTTGCGGCTCCATTGGTTTGAATTATTACTTGTCCTTTTCCCATAACTGCGACTTTGGAGTTGTTCCCAAACTTCACAAAATCTTGGAAAGATTCATCAAGGGTGGAGAAAACTGACTTGTCTCCACTCATATGATTGATGTGGGCAGTGTCCAGATAACACAAATTTTTATTAGCTTCCTCCTTCACATGACAAACCATTAATAAAACTATCTCTTCTTCCTCTTTTTTTTTTTTTTGGCAAAGTGAGATTTCTCTTCATGCACTTTAGACAAATCTATTCAGTATTCTGATTTATAATGACCGAACTTGTGACATCTATAGCAATCAATTCTAGACTTATCTGATGATTTTAAGTTATAGCTCCCTCCTCATCCCCTTTCTTTTCCTTGGAATTGATTTTCTTAGTGTTGACCTTGTTGTTGATTATTGCCTCTGCCCTTTTCCTTGACCTCTGCCTCTTCCACTATTTCTGCGATTGCCTTTGCTGCTGTCACGTCCTCTAGTTCTATTATTTAAAGTTAAATGATTTTTTGTTGAGGCCTTCAATGCTACCTCCACCTTTTCTTGCTGATTGAGCTTTTGTTCATAAATCAACAAAGAACTCTGCAATTCATCAAGTGAGAGAGCATCTATGTCATGTGATTCTTTTATAGAGCAGACCACAAAATTAAATTTTGGTGTCAAGGTGTGAATAATCTTTTAGACAATTGTAACTTCCTCCGACTTGTCTCCCTGAATCCGCATCTTGTTGACTACTACCATCACTCTTGAAAAATATTTTGTAACTGATTCTCTAGATTTCATCCGAAGAGTTTCAAACTCTGAGCAGAGTGCTTAAAGCTGCTGCCTCTTTGCTTTTGTTAATCCTTGATATTTCTTTTTCATGGAGTCCCAAATCTTCTTGGAGGTATCCTTTGAAAGTATGGTTTCCAAGATTGAGCGATCAATTGCTTGGAAAAGGTAATTTTTTTTCTTTGAGGTGCTTGAGACATTGCCCTTCTAGTTCAGCCCTGTGTGCATAAGTTATTGCTGTCCCAACTGCTGGTTCAATAATTCCTTCAAATACGACTTGCCAGTACTCCTTGGATCTAAGGAAATTCTCCATTAGCATACTCTAATGATCATAGTGGCCACCAAAGTGAGGAATTGCTGGTTGAACAAAAGCCTCAATTGCCATTTTAGCTACTGCAGACCTAAAGGAACTGCTGCATCACCTTTCTTCACGTCTCTCTCTTTCTTTTGTTTTTAATTGTCTTTTCTAACCGACTCTGATACCACTATTTTGAAAAAATTAA
Source organism: Gynochthodes officinalis (assembly GCA_020080225.1). Classification (NCBI taxonomy): domain Eukaryota; kingdom Viridiplantae; phylum Streptophyta; class Magnoliopsida; order Gentianales; family Rubiaceae; genus Gynochthodes; species Gynochthodes officinalis. Next base: position 34,272,564 of record CM034619.1, on the reverse strand, counting down.
TCAACAAAAGAAAGTGTATAGAAATTGGACTTCTATTCAATAGCAAAAAACAATTCTCACAATATTACAACAACAATTGAACTCCTTAAATAGAGTTCCAATAATAGTAAAATGAAACAAAATAGGACAAAGTTACACTAATTCCTAAAAACAAACTAACTAACAAATTCTTCAGTTTTTATTTAACAAACTTCTACTGCATTCTGAAGACTAAGGCAACTAACCGAACATGAGAACCATTCAACAATCCCTCCCTTAAACTGAAAAGTTACAATTTCAATTTAATACACTAGCTTCATAATAGTTACTTCTGTCAATTCTATCTGCTAGGCCTAATGGAATGAAACGCATGCAATTCATGTGATAAAATGTGAGGGTAAACTTGTTCATAACACAACTATTTCATAACACATGCAATTCATGGACTTGGAAATTTCTTGTGAATAATAGAGAAAAAAAGAACACTATAGCTAAGACAACCGTAGTCTGAATAATCATGAAATCTTTAAATCATTTGTAGTCCGAAAAGAGGAAGTGAATGAAATCAACCATTTGCAATATAGAATGATAGATAAGGAAGCAAGGGGTCAAATTTGACCCATATAAAGTACACTCACAGTTATATATAGATAATGTGTAAAAAATTGGGAGAAAAATCATTCCACTAGTGTAAATGTGTTGGTCTTGCTTCATAATTTAATTGTTGTGTGCACAGCTTTGTATTTAGTTGTTGTATGTGTGCACAACATAGATGCACCCTTCTATTGATGTTGGTAATAAGGGTTTAAAGATGATTTTTTTGAATGTTATCTGTTGTGCTTATAAATGCTACATATTAAAGTGAGTAACTTGTGCTTGTGTTTACAAATTTAGCTTTAGTGTGCCATTCTGTCTTAATAAATTTCTTCACCTAAAATATGTTGTTTGACAATGAACTTGTGCATTTTACTACAGTTAGTAGTTCTAAACTTTTACCATCAAATTACATCACGGAGGCAAAATTAATGAATTTTTGAGGAAGTCTTACGTTGGAGGGAAGTGGATTACGTGAATGCATGTGCTACTCACAAGATATGTTTGGAAAAAATTCGTTCGATGTGTAATTAATTGAGAAACAATTACTCTGTCATTTGTTTCTATGTGCAACCTGGATGTAATTGGATTACAAGGTTGAGGTTGCTAAAGACAAACAATGATATCGGCGACATGTACAACAAGGTATATAAACATAAGGAGATTTATATGTACTATGAAAAAGAAATATTTTTCAATGCCTTCAATTACCGAAAGGTGAAATAAAGTAATTAGGTGGCGTTTGGTATAAATTGTGAGCTTAGGAATGGAATGGATTCGATAGAATGAAAGGTTTGGAATGAAATAGAATGATAGTAATTATGCTGTTTGGTATTATTTCTGGTAATGGAATAAATCTGAAAAACCTTGTTTGGTTACAAAAGGGAATAGAATCAAAATTTTGTATAAGAATTTGATTTCTAATTTTGTTCTTTCTTTGAGATAAATTAATTATTAATTATAATATTAAATCAAAATATTAAGTAAATGAATAATTAATTAATGAATTAATAATTAATAATAATAAGTTAATTATAAATTAATGAATATTAATGAATATTAATTATAAATTAATATTAATTAATTTATAATAATTAATATTAATTATAAATTATATTAATTCTAATAATTAATATTAATTAATTATTTTATTTTAATAATTTTTATTAATGAATTTTTAATATTGTTGGTTTTGATATCACTTGTTAGGATCAAAAAAATTATATATTTAGGAAAATCAGTGGTGGAAAATTTTGAAGAGAGTACTATCTACAAAACAACAAGGCCATATGGTCTTTAATACCAAAAAAAAAAAATCAATTCATTTTTATAGGCTATTATCCTAGGTTTACAAAATAACAAACGCAATTTACCAACTGCAATAACAAAGTCATGTGGCTTTTAAATTCTTTTATACACTCTCGCATGACTTTGTTTCCAACTTGGGACATGTCTTTTATTTTCACTCATTTTCTCACATACAAATACACCACTTTTCTTGCTACAACAACAAATGGAGGATTATACTACAACAACAAGCCCACACCCCTTTTAATCTGGCTATAACAACAAATGGATGACTATACTACAACAACAAACACACCACTTTTCTTAGACCATGGGTTATGACTTGCTACAACAACAAACACACACCCCTTTCTTTTTTCCTCTTACAAATGGAGGACTATACTCATATTTTTATGGGCAAATGGAGTTTCAGAAGTTGGCAACAAAAAGTCGATTGTAGAAGTCAGCTAACAATTGACCTTTTTTTTTTTCTTGCATTAAAACTGAGGCAACAAGTTTTAGCTAGGCTTTTGCCATATAAATATTTATGTAATTTTTACAATTCTCTTATGTTGCTACTGTATTGATTTGTAGTTTGGAAGTCTGAAAGATGTGAGTGATGCTTATGCTTTCATTTTTGGTTTTATTACATATGCAGCAATGTTCAAGATTTCTTCAACTTCATCATTGCCTACAAAGTGTTTGAAAAATATCCTAACACAAAAATGAAGCATCAATTGGAAACATGATCCTGGGACATGTCTCTTTTTTTCATCCAAATCACATGCAAATCAAAATGAATGTAAGTACAAGAAAATATAACAGTACTTATGGTGGCTACTAAAAACTCCAAAAATAACAAAAGAACAATGAATAAGAACAAAGCATTTCATTGTACACCCAGGAATTCAGAAGTCTCCAGCAAAATTCAGAAGTCTCCAATCCAAATCAACAGCAGAATTCAGAAGTCTCCAATCCAAATCAAAATCCAAACAATAGCAGTTCGGTGCACCTAGGAACATAAAAGATAAACTCACATCACACCAATACAATGACCTCACCCCCCAAAAACTCACATCAAGCGTAGCCCAACATACAAATGGCCAACATAAAAGATAAGTTACTCCAAACCACAAACACAACCCCCACTCAAATCCTGTAGACTAACAACAACCAACACTCAAAACAGCACAGCACAAAAACAAACCAACAGCACTATAAAAAAACAGCCTAGCAGCAACTTAGAACCTGATCCACTAAGCATAGCACCCTTAGATAAAATGTTGGAAAAATAGAAAAAAAAAAGATTGGAAGAATAACATACAAAACCAATGAACTTTAACCACAGCAAAAATACATCTAAAATATGATACTATCTTCACAAAATAAACAATTTCAAGCAATCATCCCACTTAAACAATACTACTATTATCCATCCATGCCAAAATGACATGAAGCAAAGGATGAGCAAGCATGTATCAAAAAAAATAAAAAAAATAGCCCAGCAGCAACTTAGAACCTGATCCACTAAGCATAGCACCCTTAGATAAAATGCTGGAAAAATAGAAAAAAGGAAGATTGGAAGAATAACATACAAAACAAATGAACTTTATCCACAGCAAAAATACATCTAAAATATGATACTATCTTTACAAAATAAACAATTTCAAGCACCAGACCACTTAAACAATACTACTAATTATCCAAGCATGCCAAAATGACATGAAGCAAAAGATAAGCAAGCATCCATCACAAAATATGATGCTTGCAAGAAATCATGCCAATTTTCGAATGTTCACTAATATACAAGCATGCAAATTGACATGAACCAAAAGAATAACAAGTATTCATCACAAAATAAGTAGTTTAAAATAACAAACTCATGAAATAATGACGACGCATCTCTCCCGGAAGCCCGTAAAACACCTCAATCTTCTCTTTGTCCTTTCCTAGGATTTTGGTAGCCTTGAAAATGTCACCACTAGGGAGCTGAAGTTTGATGAGTTTGAGCACAACATCTCTTGTTCTTGTAGACTCGGCTACAAAAACTTTGGACTCATCAGCTATTGCATTGCTTAACTTTTCCAAGTTCTTATTAAATCCCTCAACGAACTCTTGAAATTGCATATTTAGCTTATCCATTTGTGACTCCCTATCATCTCGTGTGGTAGACTTTCTTCATTTGGCTTGCATCGGTTGCTTCATCTTAAATGACCTCTTTGAAGCATTGGTGTTTGTTGAACTTGGGGTCGTACGTGAAGAGGTGTTTTCTTCACTCCTGGCTTCTTCATCACTTGAACTTAATAAGCTCATTGCATTGCTTGCTCCTCCATTCTCTTGTGTTGGGCAGACCTCCATATTGCGTATAGCATCTCCAAAGCATTTTACTACAGCCCCCGTAGCCCGATCACGGCCATAAACCAACTCTAGTAGGTTCATATATGGAAACCGAAAATTCCACATGCCCCACGCTTCTTTGTGTGTCTACAATGAAATGAAAAAATATATGAGGCAACATTATCGATTTGACGTATTGTGAAAATCCAAATAGAACTTGCAATTAAAATGAATTACCTACTTATAATTATTGAACCATTGCCTTTTGCACTCAATATTCTTATCCACATCATTCCAAGTACATCTACTCTCCCTACACTTGTCGTTAATGACATAGAATTTGGTTTTGAGCCATTTTATCTTGGACTCAATGTGAGGAGTGACTTGCTTTTGGAATTGCAGGAGTCTAGCGACCATATACCTATGCACCTCTACCATGTAGTTAGCTTTGAATCCCCTATTGGTCTTCCACTGGGGATCACATGCAAGTTCTTGGAGCACTTGGATCAAGATTTGAACCTCTTCTTCGAACCAAAACACCTTGTTGCATCCACTACTAGTCAATGTTGAACTTTGGTCCATCTATGAATAATATGAGTTAAAATAAGTTAGATTAGAACATCAATAATCCATGTAGAAGTTAAAATATATAACAATATAACATAGACACATCAATCATCCATATAGAAGTTAAAATAAACAACAATAGAACAAAGGCTCATCACATTCAATAAAAAATTATGAATAGTGGCAATCTCTCTAGTACACAAAAGCATAAATCATTTCAACTAAATTACATAAAAAATTAAAATCCACAAAAAATTAAAATCCACGTAAAGGTGGATTATGTGGCAAACGCATAATCTAAGAGCTTAGTCCAAATCATCATCTAACATAGTCCTTCTCGCCCTCCAACTATTGAACATCTCCTTGACCAAATCACTTCTAAAGTTGTTCCACTCCTCGGTTGGAGTAATGGATGTGACATAATTTTCTTCAATTGGTCCATCTTCTTCTTTCTCTTGCAAAGGTTCCAAATCTTGTGGATCATAGGACATGTTCTTCCTAATAAGATTGTGGAGGAGAAAAGAAGCCAAAATTATCCTCACTTAAGTTTCAATTGGGAAGAACGAAGGAGATGCAAGGATTTTCCATTGCCCTTTAAGTAACCCGAAACATCTCTCAATCACATTTCTAGCCTTAGAGTGTTTCACGTTAAAATATTCCTTAGCCGTACGAGGTCGGTGGCCTACAAACTCATTTAGATGATATCGTCGGCCTAGAAATCTATCCGCATTGCAATATCCGAAATTTACCAAATAATAGCAACCTTCAATATAACAAATACAAATATGAGGTCAATTATTCGAGATAATATAATGAAGATTATATTATAATCATTATTAACATGCATCATGCCTTGGGGAACTCTAAGTCCATCCGGTCAACAAATGGCATCTCGAAGCACTCGACCATCATGTGCAGACCTTCCCAACCAGGTAGAACATAAATAAATAGCATGTTGAGATCACATACCCCTAACACATTCATTGCAATGTTTGCCTTCCTTGTTCGGTAGCGTGGTTTCTCCTCGAATAGTGAGGAAACTCTTATGAACGTCCCATCTAATGCACCTAGGCAATCCTTTCAATAGGAATAAACAAATATGAGGTCAAATAGCAATGCGAAAAGGTCAATTTAAATATGTTTTTGTATGACGAATCTACCTTGAAACAACTCCACCGATCATTTTTACAATCTTTTGTTATGGGTTCCTGTTTTTTTAGCAACACGGAGTGAAGTTTCAATATGGCTAGGAGAATACTATTAAAGTGGCGGCTCACGGTTTCACCACTCCGGTAGAAAAGCATCCCCATTGTTCTATTCTTCGGTGAGACAAAACATATATGAATAGAGCAACCATTTCATCAAGAGACATGTTTTTTGTGTCACGTATGCCTCCAATATCTCATACCATCTCACACAAAATTTCGAATGTACACCTATCCATCCGAAGCTCACTAATAGATGCAATATCCGACACTTTGGTCAATCTAAACATCCAATATAACCTCCAATTCCTTCTCTCCTCTTTGGTTTGTCGAGGGGGATACATGATTTGTAAATTAAGTGATACTAATTGCCTCCAAACCACATAAACCAAGTTGAAAGCAGCTACCATATATGCAAAAATTGGAATGTTGCGCTCACGTCTACGCCTTCTATTAGTTAGTGGCAATCTAGACATTGTGTTCTACATTTTCAAAAAAAAAATGTACTAAACAATTACATAAATTTCCACCATTTATTTTGCAAAAGCGAGAAGAAATAATCTTGACCCATAGTATACTCCAGCAAGCATAAAAATCCCATTTCAAAAACATTACAAGACAAAAAACAAGTGCTAAAATTACAATTCAAGAACGAAAGTCCGTCTAGTGTATTTCACGCTTCTAAAGTTTAGCCCAAAAAGTTCAACAGTAAAGCTAAAACTGATAAACCAAACCAAAAAAAAAAAATAGCAACTGCATTGTTGCAAAAAAAAGTTAAAAAATAATAGAACAGAGGAGATTTGTCAAATGCTTAGTTCATTATAGTACAACAATCAAAATCAGCATGAAACCACACCAGCTCCTATTTTTGTAACTACATTGTTGCAAAAACCAGCTCAGATGGGATCAACTAGGAATAATTCAACACTCTTTGGAACTGGATTTGGCCTAATGAGTTCATCCATATCTAGCATTTCAAGTTTCAATTCAAAGAACCAAAGCCTAGATAAGATATTCTCTTACCCTTACTATCATAAAACACCAAACCAAATTTTTTAAAAAGCATAAACAAGTAATTTCATCATTTAAAATGCAAAATATATTAGGCCAACCAAATACAAGCCACTTAACAAGAAGGAAAATTTTCAACTCGTTTTCTACAGACTCTATTACACCAACCAAGTGAAAAAGTTGATATCTTTATGCACAAGAAAGAGAGATGAGATAGATACAAAGTCCAGGATTCGAGTGGACCTTGGTATCAAAGAAACATTATCCTCCACTGGGCAATGGTGTAGCAGATCCAAACCAGATTCAAGTTTAAAGATTATTAAAACAACCAAATCAAAAGAAAAAAAGGTGGCATAGCATCAAATAAACAAAGGTGGCATAGGATTCTGGTGGACCTTGGCATCAAAGAAACAATATCAGCCACTGGGCAATGGCATAGCAGATTCGTAGTAGATCCAATTTAAAGATTATTAAAACAACCAAATAAAAAGAAAAAAACAATGGCATGGCATAGTAGATTCAGAGCTGACTTACAATGACTCCAGTAGGCGTGCAATGGCGCAGGAAAGTCTCGATTTGTTGGAGAAATTGAAACCCTTTTCAAATCTGCAAAGAAACAGGAAGCAAGCTTGTTACTATGGAGATAATCAAGCCCAGAGAAGAGAAAATGATGGAGGGGATGTTTGATGAAAGGTAGACGGTAGACTCTCATCGGTTGGTCTTCACAAGCTTCGGAGGAAGAAGAGCAGTAGAAGGCAACAAGAAGGCAAAAAAGATGAGTAGAAAGTTTGCTAGTCTTTTTTTTTTTTTGTTCTATTGAAACCCGTCGCCCAAAACCCAACCAGCCCCCCCCCCCCCGGGGGTTTCAAGAAAACTCACGTTTACTACCTTTATTCCATTCCAATCCAATCCAATCCCACAAACCAAACACTCATTTTTGGCCCATACCATTCCATGGCCCCCTCCCCCCTTCAAACCCTTATACCAAACGGCTCCTTAATTTTGTAGATGCATTAGTCATGCGAAGGCAATAGATATTGACAAGAGGCAAAGTGTAAATCCTACAATTTCACATTCAAAAACTCCTAATGAAGGTGTACAAATAGATGAGGTGGGAAATGAGGAAAAAACGAGTGAAGAAGAAAGTGCTGCTGAAGAAATTTATTATCTCACAAAAAATATGATGAATTTCGTAAAAATAATGGCATGCTTGATAGTGGAGTACATACAAAAAATATCAAGAGTGATTCTTTGGGATTAGATGGTTCACAGCTTATAGGAGATATATAAAATAAGGTAGGATTATCATAGGTTACTCAAATTGAAGTTGAACGAGTGCAAGGTACACAAAATGAGGATGTAATGAATGCAGACTTGAGAGAAGCTACTATATTTAATGAACTTGGAGATGAAAATGGTACTCTCCTCATGTCCAAATGTCTAGAATCTAATATAATTGTTAAATAAAATACAATAAAATGTTATAAAAAAATCTAGTAAAATTGGTAGCAGAAGGAAGAGGATAAAGGTCTATACCAAGAAAGGTTTAAATTCCAAGGACTACTGAAACCCAAACAAGCACTAGTGAAGAAGATGCATATGCAAAACTTGATGATGACTTGATGGATGATAAACTTCATAGTACTTGGGGATGTTCAGATGAGAAGGTGGTGCATAAATAAAGTACATTGATTTCAATGCAAAAAGATATAGAAGGAATCCCAAATTCCAATTGGAAATAAGGTTCACTAGTTCAACGGAGTTCAAATTTGCAATCAAGAACTATTTTATTGCTAATGGAGAACTAGTGAAACTTATAACCAATGAAAGATATAAGGTGAGGGCAAAATATTAAAAACCATGCAAATGGGTGAGCTATGCATCAACAATCAGAGATAGTGGAACAATAGAGTTTATAATCAAAACATAGCATGGTAGTCAAGAAAATTGCAATAATGCTCATAAGAATATGAATATTACTTCTAAGTGGCTATTTCAAAAGTATAAGGAGATGATAAGGTTCAATCCAAATATACCTATGAAGGAATTATGACAAAATATTGATGAAAAGTACAATGCTACAATAAGTAAGGTTGTTGGATATAGAACTAGAATTATGGCAATGGAAAAAATTAAAGGGAATGTAATATAATAGGATTTCGACATATTATGATGAGATAAAGAGACATTTGACTTTTATAATGAGCTTAGAATTTATTCCATTCATAGATGCCAGTAGGAACCCTAGATTTATGAGGATGTATTACTATTTGTGGCCATTGAAGGAAGGCTTCAAGTTGTGCAGGCCAATAATAGGTTTATATGGGTGTCACATCAAAGGTCCATATCTTGGACCACTCTTGGTTGCCATTAAGGTTGATCTAGACAATGGTTGATGGCCTATTGCCTAGGCTATTATGGAGAACAATACCAACATACAATGGAGATGGATTTTAGATTTATTGAGAATGGATCTAAACATTGGCAAGGGCTATCACTACATTTTCATATCTAATCAACAAAAAATATAATTTAAATTTCAAAAATATTAACTATAATTTCAAATGTATGTACCTTATTATTGGTTACTTATTGCAGGGACTACAGAGAGCCTTATCTAAGGTGGTTCCCAACTTTGATCATCAGTATGCATGTAGCATATGTATAGAAATTTCAAAAAAAGGCATCTAGGAAAGATATTCAACAATCTGCTATAGACAATTGCAATGAGCAACATCATTGAACAATTCAAGAAAGCAATGATGTTTTCAAAGACCATGATAGCGATGTACATGAATGGGTATAGAAGGCTCTTCGCTCAAGCCATTAGTGTAAGGTATTCTTTAACTCTAGTACTAAGTGTGATGTTAACTAACAATGGATGTGAATCTTTCAATTCACACATTTTACAGGCTAGGGACAAACATGTTTTTTTATTAGTGGAGACTATCAGGGAGTTGTTAATAGAGGTGATTCAATGGAGAAATGACAACATACTCAAATATCTGCACCTTATTGGTCCTCTTATTAGAAAATACTTGAGAACAGAACCAAAGAATCCTTCCTGTAGAGACCACCGTAGAATGGAGTGTTTGGGTATCATATTAGAGGGCCTATAGGTGCACAATTTGCATTAGATATAAGGAAGAGAGATTGTTCATATGGGTTATTGGAGTTGTCGAGCTTGCCTTGTGGTCATGCAATTGCAGCCATAGAACACCCAGGCTTGGAAGTGCATAATAATGTATAGATGGTTGCTATAAAAAGGATTTGTTTCTTGAAATATACAATAATGTTCTATATCGTATTAATGGAATAAATATATAGACTACCACTAGATCCAACAATGTATGTTGTCTAGCCTAGAAAATTGAAGGAAGCAATGAGAAGGGATATTGATGGGAAAAACCATGACAAAAACTCAAAAAATATATGACCAGGCTCAAAAGAAAGTGTGGAAATATTGGCCACAACCTTGCTACTTGTAAGGCAAATCCTATAAAGACGTAAGAAGGTAGAAATTCGCAACTCAACTTGAGAAATATGCACAAAGAAATCAAGATCAACAACTGAATAACAATCGAGTGTTAAAGAGGACAAAAAAGCAACATGGAATGGATTAGAACTTCCCTTATCCAAGAATGTAATTATGAAATGCTGTTGTATTAATACTTGTTCATTGCTTTGTAGGTGTAAAGAAGACCCTAGCTAAATCCACCCCCAGATCAACTAGTTGTTAGTTAGGACTCTAAAATCGGGTAGCAGTCACAATCAAATAGTTCTACAATTAATGTATTCCAAAATAGGATCAACTCAAATTCAATTCCATTTAGGAGATCTCCAAGGAAGTATAATATGCAAACTAAGTTATGGGTAATCGGGTGCAGTCTCAAGTTCATTTTGTTAGAAGATCTCCATAGAAGCATTTGACTGCACAATTAACTGATAATGCGAAAGCTAAAATCAATAAAAATTATGTGTGGCTTGGAAGTCTCCTCTATACACTATTGAAGGATGGAAAAAAGGTATTCGATATGCTAGAACTAGATTTGGTAGAAAAATGGGAAGACCAAGAAAGTTAGAAATGCAAATTGATTGTTAGCTACAAGCTTCTTGTCTTCTATTTACAGTAAAACTAAAAGTAATTGGTAAGGATAGCATACTTTTGGATTTAAATGGTTGTTAGATTGACTTTACAAGCAGTGGCATTCCACTTTTTTGCACATGTTAGTGTCATTGGGCACTAGTGATTATTTATTGATATAGCCCCTTTAATTCGAGAAAAGTGAAGATTTTTTGCCACAAATGATCACTTTCATCTTCTACTTTTGAGATGTTTTGTAATTGATTATGCTATCCTCGATTTATGTAGGAAATCACATGCATTGTCTTTTTGTCTTGGTAAGGATAAATTGTTAACGGTATATCTTGGTTATTTCTTTGTTGGCATCTCATTCTCATATTGTGTTACACTAGGTTAATATTTTACATGCTACTTTGAGATACGATTATCTAGGGTGCAACACACAACCCGAGTTCACAAAAATTTTAAACCAAATAACATTGTATTTGCACTTTGGACATCAAACTACGAAATTCCAATGTCTTTCCTTTACATTTTAAGAACTGACATACATAGGCAGTTCTAAACATATAACATACCCTTGGTCCACAATATTCTTTTGCTTTCAAATACACTCCAACTATAGATTACTACGAAAGCAAATACCCAAGCAATAATTACAACCACAATTAAGCAATGTTTCTTATTCGAACTTCTAATTTCTTCATCTTTGTATCTGAAAACTGTAAAACCTTAGAAGAGAAAATTTGTATATACAATAATTGTCTTACATCAATAAGCTTATACTAATAAGTATAGCTTAGAAATAATCAAAAAGACTAAAATACCCTTATTACCAAATAAATCCAATACTTAACGTTTCAACACTTCCCCTCAAGTTGTTGTATAAACATCAAAGAGCCCCAACTTGTTACACAAAGTAATCACCTTATTACCCCGCAGGGACTTAGTAAAAGATCAGCAAGTTGGTTCTCGGTCCGTGTGTATTGAAGTGTTATTTCTTTGTTCTGAATTTTTTCTCGCACAAAATGGCAACTACCTTAATCGTGCGTTCATGAAAGACTGAATTTGAAGCAATATGCATAGCGGACTGGTTATCACAATACAGAACTGAGAGAAATGAGGATGGCATACTGAGTTAGGATAACAACATCCTCAACCAAAGTAACTCGCTAGTCAGATAAGCCATGGCCCGATATTCCGCCTCTGCACTCGATCGAGATACAACATGTTATTTCTTACTCTTCCAACTCACAAGTTTGCCTCCCAATAACACACAATAGCCAAAAGTTGATCTCTTATCAATAGGACACCCAGTCCAGTCAGCATCAGAATAGCCAATGATACTAAGATGTCCATGATTCTTGAACAAGAGACCTTTATCTAGTGCTCCCTTCAAGTACTTAACAACATGCAGTACTGTTTCCCAATGTGTAGTATGAGGAGCACTCATAAACTGACTAACCACGCTAACAACAAAAGAAATATCTGGTTGAGTGACAATTAAATAGTTGAGTTTACCCACTAACCTCCGATACTTACTGGGATCATGAAGTAAGTCACCTTGTTCTGTATCAAGTTTCATATTAGAATCCATTGGACTATCGATAGGCTTTGCTCCAAGAAAACCAACCTCACTCAGAATATCCAAAACATATTTTCGCTGTGACAAGGAGATACCATCATGCGAGTAGGCCATCTCAATGCCCAAGAAATACCGCAGATAACTGCATCACTAAATGATGATAATACTGCAGATAACTGCATAACTAATGATAATATCGTCCACATATACAACCAGGAGCACACACCCCATAGAAGAAGTGGAACTGAATACAGAACAATCTACGGTACAATGATGCAAACTGAACCGAATAACTGCATCACTAAAACGACCAAACCAAGCACAAGAAGATTGTTTCAAACCATATAATACGTTGTATAGGTAACAAACATTAGTAGGCTCCCCCTAAGCAACAACCCCAGAGGTTGCTCCATATATACCTCCTCTTTCAAGTTGCCATGGAAAAAGGCATTCTTGACATCAAATTGATGGAGAGTCCAACCATAGCGAGCAGCAAGAGAAATGAAAACACAAATTGAAGGTATCTTTTTAGTCAAATTATATTATTTAGTCAAGTGGTATTTATACATTGGTAACCCACTAACCCTAATAAACCCAAACGACCACTTTACCCTTAATACTTCTAACACTCCCCCTCAAGCTAGAGCATAGATATTAATGATGCCCAACTTGTTACAAACATATTCTATCCTCCCATTACCCAAAGGCTTCATAAAAATATTTGCAAGTTGTTCACCAGTTCTAACGTAACTGGGAAGAATCATTCCACTTTGCAACTTCTCTCGAATAAAATGACAATCAACCTCAATATATTTTGTTCTCTCATAAAACACGGGGTCGGATGCTATATGCACTGCAGCTTTGTTATCACACCATAAAGTCATAGAAACTGAAGTTCTCAAGCCTAACTCAGTCAATCGTTGTTGAATCCACATGCTCTATATTTTGACTCAGCACTGGAGCAGGCAACAACACTTTGTTTCTTCCTATTCCACGACACCAGATTTCCTCCGACCAATGTACAATAGCTAGTAGTGGATCTCTTATCATCTGGAGATCCTGCCCAATTAGCATCAGAAAATTCTTTAACTCTGCCATGACCGTGATTTTGGTAAACAATTCATTTCCCTGGAGTCTTCTTCAAGTAGCTTAAAATTCAAATTACTGCATTCCAGTGAGAAGTATGAGAAGAAGATAGAAATTGACTTACCACACTAACTAGAAAGGTAATGTCTGGTCGAGTAACTATGAGATAATTGAGTTTACCAACCAATTTTCTATATCTCTCAGGATTATCGAATAGCTCTCCTCCCTCAACAACCAGTTTAACTCCCTGTTCCATAGGTGAATCAAGAGGCTTTGATCCCAACATACCTGTCTCATTGAGTAAATCCATGACATATTTTCATTGTGACAGTCTGTGACTGTGTCACCTCAATTCTTAAGAAATACTTCAATTTTTCTAGGTCCTTAGTTTGAAACTATCTTTGAAGATAGATCTTTAGTTCAGCTATACCAACTAAGTCATCTCCCATGATGATAATATCATCCACATACATAATCAAGAATAAATTGCCTCCCCTTGACTGTCTATAAAAGAAAGAGTGATCATTGCCACATCTAGATAGCCCAAAGGAAAGTACAACTTCAAAAAACCTTCCAAACCATGCCCATGGAGACTGTTTCAAACCATTCAAAGATCTTTTTAGTTTGCAAACTATCCCTCTAGACTCCTCCTGAGCAACAAACCCTAGATTTTGCTCCATATAAAATTCTTCATGTAGAGTACCATGCAAAAATGCATTCTTAACATCAAGCTGAAATAAGGGCCAATTATGGGTGGCAACAAGAGAGATCAAAATACAAACAGAAGTAAGCTTGGCAATAGGATAGAAAGTATCCAAATAGTCAACTCCATATACCTGAGCATACCCTTTCGCAAGAAGTCTCGCCTTTAAGCGAGCAAGAGAACTGTCAGGATTAATTTTCACAGAATATACCCATCTACAACCAATAGCAGTTTTGCCTGAAAGAATAGATACCAAGTCTCAACTTTGATTAACTTGGAGAGCCTTTAATTCTTCTTCCATTGCTGTCCTTCAGCAAGGACTATGCAATGCCTTAGATACAGACTTGGGAATAGGATATTGGTCAACAATAGATAAAAATGACTAAAAGGAAGGAGAAACTAAAGAGTATGAAATAAAATTTGTAATAGAATGTTGAGTACAAGCACGTGTACCTTTGCGAAGAGCTATAGGAAGATCAAGATCAGATACGTGAGGAGGATCGACTAATGATGGATCTGGAATGGAAGATGATGCACAAAACAAACACACCTAAACACACGAAGTGGTAAAGAAAAAGTGGACTAGTAGGATGAAGAGTAGAAAAATATATGCCCCCACGAAGTATAAATGATGAAAGACAATTTACGAGATAACATAATGTAAGAATAGCATGTCCCCAGAACATTTTGGGGAGGTTCATATAAAAAAGTAGACAATGAGCAACATCTAAAAGATGGTAATTTTTTCGTTCCGCCACCCCATTCTGCTGGGGGGTACAGGGACAAATGTCTGATGCAGAATTCCATGAGATGTAAGAAATAATTGAAAGCTAGAGAAATTAGCCATATATTCTTTAGCATTATCAAAACGCAAACATTTAATCGAAGCATGATATTGATTGAGAATCTCAAAATAAAACATACGAAATAAGAAAAAACTTTAGTTCTATCTTTTATTAAATATAACCATGTTACACGAGAATAATCATCCACAAATGTAACAAAATACTTATAACTAGACATATCTCTGACACGACATGGTCCCCAAACATCAGAATGTATAATAAACTCAAAAGGATTTGAAACACGACTCTAGACACGAGAAAGAAAAGATAACCAATGATGTTTGCCAAATTGATAAGCATCACATGCAATAGGACTTATAGACTTTGAAATATGAGAGAAATGGTAAAGAACGTCAGACGGTGCATGACCTATACGACAATGCAACTGAAAGAAGTCAGAGGTGGTGCTTTTCTGAACAGCACAATAATAAGATCTTTGTTTAAGTGGTACAGCCCATTTGACTCATGTCCTCCACCAATCATCTGTCCGGTTCCAGATCCTGAAAGATATAACGAGTATGGGTAAAGTTGATAGAGTAGTTCAAATATCTGGTAAGGGAACTAACAAAAAGTAAGTTATATGGGAAAGCTGGTAAATGGTAAACAGATGAGAGAGAAAGAGATGGACTCAAAGTTACATTCCCTTTACTAGTGATATGAGACTTTAAACCATCAGTAAGTGTAACAGAACTAGGAGACATAGTGGTATTACCAGACAATAAGTTAGAATTATAGGTCATATGGTTGATGGCATCTTAATCTATGACCCAGGAAGTGGGTGTAGTAGAGAGTAAACAAGACAAATTTACTTAAGGAATTCTGTGCCAAAGTAGTAGTAGGGGCAGAGGAATCCACCACCTGGTTAGGACGAACTAAGGACTCATACTCTATGCGAGACAACATAATAGTGCGAGGCAGCTCCTGTGAGAGATTAGGTTCTTTTTGCATTAGAGATTCAGCAACATCAGAATAAGCAGCCTATGGTTGAAGCTCGGGATGTAGGTTATAACAATAAGCCTCAGTATGACCATTTCGCTAACAGTGGTGGCAATAAAGAGAATATCTAGTGCTTCTAGCCCTATCACTACCATGGCCAGGGGATACACCATTTCGGTCACGACCATAATGACCACGTCCTTGACCGCTGCAATTACTAAGTGACTGAAAAACCATAGCATTTGCGATAGGTGCAGATGATGAGTCAGGCGTGTACCGAAGGACCCAAGAAAAGACCTCATCAAGAGATGAAAGAGTGCCTTGAGAAGTAATCTATTGTCGAAAAGAAGAATGAATAGAACCAAGCCCCTGAAGAAATAACATAACTCTTATATCCTTCTAATGCTTAGCCAACTCTCTAATGTCATCAGTAGCAAGTAAATACGTATCCAATTTCTTGCAAAGAGTGGTGAACTTGGAATAATAATCTGATATAGACATATCCCCTGCACGTAGATCAAATAGCTCTTTCCAAGTATCATAAACACAAGTCATATTATTTCGACCCGAGAACATAAAAGCACACTTATCCCAAATGGTTTTAGCTAATTTACATTGCATAAACTAAGAACTAATTCTGGAATCCATAGTATTCCATAACAACATCCGAATGGCAACATCGCTAGAACACTAATCATCTATCTTTGTTGTATCCGAATGTGGAAGTGAAATTAAATAATCTAGCTGTTTGGTGACCAAAAGATATGTCTCAACTGCCATAGATCAAGACGAATAGTTGATCCCACTAACTTAACAGACCTTAACTTCAAATTAGTAACACTCGTATCTAGATTCACAATAGAATTATCAGTAGAACTTTTATCCATAACTCTATAATAAATCACAAATTTATTCTAATTCAATCTTGAACTAAAATTCGTCGTTTGACTTGGGTGCAAACAATCCTATTTGAAAGCCAAAATTGGCTCGCCCGTGCAATGTGAGGCCACAAAACAAAAGAAGAATAAAGTGGGGCCACAAGCGTCCAAGTATGGCCACAAAATAGAATAAAAACAATATGGGCCACGAAACAAAAGGAAAAACAACGTGAGATCACGTCCAAACATGGTTAACAACGTGGGCCACAAAGCAAAAGGAAAACCAACGTAAGACCACGTCCAAGTACGGCCAACCGTAACTTTCAAGTGCAGGCAACAATTTTGTAAAATCAATTTTTCAGCTTACTGGTGTGGTCGAATATCACAACACAAGCAATGGTGCAACAACACTAGCAACAACAAAGCCAACACTAGCAGCCGAAGAACACGCCATCAACAAAGCCAAATATCAACAAGCACACAAACAAACAAAACTCCAAATATCATGTTTAGAACAATTCCTTTCATTAAAATCTAATTGTACAAGTTAAAGGGCAACACCAAGAAAAAAAACACGCTACCTCTGCCATGAAAAACAACATGGGATAATCACAAATCATGGCTCGCTGTCTTGGGAACATCAGACGACACAAGCACAAGTCTTGTCGGTGCCGAAGTGGGCCTCGACGATCTATACGACATTGATCATCGCCCCTATAGGGTTCGACGGTGTCAGATCTGACAATTCTGAAGGTTTGCTTATCTGTGTGATTAACGGTGATCGATAGTGATGGTGAGTGATTGATCTGTTTTCTAGGATTTAGGGTTGGCGCCAGAGAGCGTCTTTGATACCATGAAAACTGTAAAACCCTAGAAGAGAAAAATTGTATATACGATAATTGTCTTACATCAATATGCTTATACTAATAAGTATAACTTAGTAATAATTAAAAAGACTAAATATTCTTATTACCAAATAAACCCAATACTTAACGTTTCAACAACATCCAATTTTGCAGCTTTCAATTCTCCAAGCCCGTGCCTTAATTTCCAGTATCTCTAATTTATTCTCCAAGTGATCAATTCTTCTAAATAGACTCGGAATGATAACAGTAAACTCTATCAGATATTTTAGAAACATACCATTCCCAAAACTCACATCCTCACCTTACATCACATGATAATATAACCAAACATTACATCAATAATTTTACAACTATTTTATGTATAGAAATTTTCTTACCTTGCTAGTGGACAACTAACAAATCTTCTCCCTAGATTCCTATTGATCCAAGAAGTAGTCAATTCTATTCTCATCCCACATTTACAATTTGGCACTTGGTTTTGCATCTCAATATTTGACATTTCCTAGTATTGTAGCTTCAAAGCTCTCATAGTTAAGCAATGTTTCTTATTCTTTATCTTCATATTTTGAACTTTCAATTTCTTCACTTTTGCGTCCAATTTTACAACTTTCAATTCACAAATCCGTGTCTTAATTTCTATTATCTCCAATTCATTCTCCAATCAGTTAATTCTTCTTAGTAGTCCCATGATGAAAATAGTAGCTCTATCACACGTTCTAAAATCATACCATTCCCAAAACTCATATCTCTCACCTTGCATCACATGATAATATAACCAAACATTACATCAATAATTTCACAATTGCTTTATATCTGAAAATTTTCTTACCTTTAATGGTGGACAACTAACAAATCTTCTTCTTGGATTCCTATCGGTCCAAGAAGTAGTCAATTCTGTTCTAATTCCACATTTACAATTTAGCACTTGGTTTTGCATCTCAATCTTTGTCATTTCCTAGGACCGTAACTTCAAAGCTCTCACCTAGTTCAAGTAGTGTTGGGAAATTGGCAAAGAACCAAAACATATGTGGTAATTGAGTGAGGAGAACAACCTAGAAGATAATAGTTGTATTATGATAAGTTTGCCTCACATTTTATCATGTGAATCGCATATGTGTTTCATTCTGTTAGGCCTAGTAGAGAGAGTCAATGGAAGTAGTCAAAATAACAATTTTAATTAGTTGAGTGACCAAAAGTTTAAAAAAATTAATTCAATGACCAAAAGTATAAGATTCAAATAATTTAGTGGCTATGGAGATTTTTAACCCTTAATATAATATTCACTTAGCAGATTGTCGATTTGCTTGACCCAAGTGTTCCAACCGACTCCAGTTGTCAAAAGATATCGCCCCAATAGATGATATACTAAATAGAGAATAATATGACACATTTTTATGATAATGGAATGTATCTACAATCGATGTATGTATACAAAGATGTGATAGAATCAAATAGTCTATCATATGAAGAATGACTATAAACCGAATAATAGGACATCTAAAGTTATAAATCTTGGTGTTTGTAGACCTGACAACAGGTTCTAAAACTATCGGTGACGGTTCTGAAACCGTTGATTCCTGATTCATAGTTTTTTTAAAAGTGGAACTAAAACCAAACTTTGGAGGTGCTGATTCTAGTCCAGTTCCAGAACTGCTAGTTCACGGTTCGGTTTTGATTTGGTTTCGATTCCAATTCTGATTATAGAAAAAGTAATTTAAATTTAAAAGTTGTAAAGAAAATATAATTTAAACTTAAAGAAGTATATATATGACAAACACATAAAATTAAAAATGAAAGTGAGAAAAGAGTAGATTTATTTATATTTTTTGAAAGTTGTAAATTTTGTTGTAAAAAGAATATAAATTGGATTTAAAAGTTATAAAAAAAATACATAACTTGCACTTGCAATTAAAAATTAAAGTGACAAAAAAGTATATATTTTCCTTATATTTTGAAGATTGTATTTTGTTTCTTAAAAAATATAATTTAAATTTAAAAGTCATAAAAGAAATATAATTTAGATTTAGAAAAAAAAATAAAAATTGTATTTAAAATTAGAAATGAAAGTGAAAAAAAGAGTTTATATTTATATTTTATTCATATATATTTAAATTTTTTAAAAAAAAATTACACGGTTCAAAAAAGGAATAAAACCACCAAGCATGGTTCTGATTACGGTTTTTGGAATTATTATTCACGATTCCAATTCATGAACCGAAATCGCCGATTCAGTTTCGATTTAAACCAAAACTTTGGTCACCTTTAGGCATTTGGATAATCTATGTAAAATTCTGCACAAAATAAATTGTTCACTAATTAAAAAAATCAAATTTAACGTAGTCCCACTAGGTGTGCCAATTTATGTCCGTGCAAGTTGTCATACAAAATAGTTGAAAAAAATATAAAAATTTAAGTTGAGAGTTAAATTCTTACTATTAAAGTTTGAAAAATAGAGAATTAGGGAAAAAATAAGTAGCACTTAATTTATAAGACTAAATATTACAATCAGGGGATAAAATGGTAAGGAACAAAATCCTTGTCTTAGTTCGTTGATCATTTGAGAAATTTATAAATTAGACCTAGAGAAGCGTAAGCAACTTAACCTTTCTTCACAAACAAATATAAAAACAGTTTTTTCATGAGTATCGACTTAAATAGAAAAAAACCGAAATTCTACTTATTTTTGTAAAAAGAAAATTATAAAAAAAAAAAAAACTTTCAAACTAAACTAGTATACTCCTACATTTTCCTATCATACAACA
Organism: Gynochthodes officinalis; assembly: GCA_020080225.1. NCBI lineage: Eukaryota > Viridiplantae > Streptophyta > Magnoliopsida > Gentianales > Rubiaceae > Gynochthodes > Gynochthodes officinalis. The sequence goes on along the minus strand of CM034619.1, from coordinate 34,251,839 downwards.
TTGTTGCCGAATTTTGGATGTGAAGATGTGTATAAATCCCTTATTCTTTTGTTGTCCATAGGAAACTTTTTATCTTCAAAGAACATAGTAACTCCTGTATTTTAAGAAACTGATCTCCAAAAATCTAACTGATAAAATTAATTCAATTGATATAAATCTCTTATTAAATTAATAGATGTGACTTGCTAAATTAAGCTATATTTCCTACCTTAATAACCATCTTCCTTTTGTGCCTTCTGGTGCCTTAATAGCCTTTCGTAATTGCTTTTCCTTTTCCCAAATGGATAAGAGTCAACTTTCATTAGTCTTTTATTAGCATATAAATCGCCCTTCAAGTAAATCTAAAAGTTAATCTTTGTGGTAACAATATCATGATTATAAACCATCTCAGGTAAATACATAACCCAGAATGAATAAGCAAACATTATTGTAAATCATTGTGTTGGAAGGGTTATTTTCTGCTTCGAAATTAACAGAGGTTGAAGAAAACAAAAAATCAAATGAACCTGTCAAAATATCATCCTAGACTAACATACGAATCCAGATTCACCAACACAACGTAAAAGAAGGTTGGACAATGAATGTGTTCGTTGCTCACAGGAAATGTTGAAGCTATACGTTCTCGTTAGTGATAGCCACAAGGACTACTATCCACAAAGCATCCAGATGGTGAATTTACAAAATCACAAGAAGCTGACAATTAGGTAGTAATAATCATTTACTCATTTACTCATTTTCCCATGTGAGTTAAAATCCTACTAACTAAAGCTGCTTTTGCACCAGTAACAGGGAGGTTGTTTGCCGTCAAGTAGTATTTCAGCTCCGCCACAGTCAAATCCTTCAACTGCTGATCATAGTAAAATGTTACCAACACAGTGATGTACAAGTAGAGACAGTTCTTTACTAGGATTCAGTCAAAACGCATTTTAGTTTTGAAATGAGCGACAAAAATAAAACTCTTTTAAGATGTGACATGGCCAAACCATCGAATTAGACGCACAATCTGGATATCTTATACCTTCAAGTCACAAGAATCTAACACACCCAGTATGCTATGTTTAAGTTTCCTCAAAATTCTCGGTGGGGACCAAAAGAAAATGTTACCTTGAATTTGTTCAAATTCATTTAATGATTACCATGCACATGAGATTTTTCAAATTCAACAACTAAAAGAATACGAACATGAAACATGTTATATTAAAATACAAGACCAGTAATCAGTTGATCTAAACTCACCTTTCCACTGTCTGCAAGTTCAAACCAGTCATACTTTGCATACTCCTTATTTGCATTTTCAGTGATTGCCTTCCGCTTTCGAGAGGCCTCGGTCACTTTCCCACTGGTAGCTAAATCATTGTCGTCATAGTTTTCCCCATATACTGAAAGCTTGAATTCTTCCAATGCTTTAACAATACCTGGCCTACAAGAGTGTATCCAGATTAACTATCAGCCGTAGACAGCAGGAAAGATAAATAGAAAAAAGAAAAGCAACCCTGTTATTCCTAAAAGTTGACAAGAAAATCTTGCATCGCTTAGAATTATGACTTACCTAGCCATGCCGTCTTCATCAGGAACAGTTTCATCCTTGACTTCAGGCATCTCATCTTCATCAAGTGCTAGAGCCTGCAATACTGCATAATGCCTCTGCAAGGCTGCAAGAAGAGCTTCAACCAAAAATGCACCCAAATTCTGTATATAGCCAAAACACTCTGGAAAACACACCAGCCCTTGTTGGCATGTTTGCCACAATGGCAGAATTGAGCTATGTAAAGAAGGAATTGAAAAGCCCTACTCTTTGATACAACTTCCAGATGATGTTAACAATGTTAATCCATGCATTACAGATCTTCCAAAATATCCCTCAACACAACATTGGAACCCACTAAATATCTCAATTATATACTTTTTATAATCAAACTCTTTCTCATTTCAAATTGGCCACGCAACTCTTGAAAGTGTTATCTTTTAACCATTTTGTCAAAGTAGACTGTTAACCATTTTGAAAGTGGGATCTCCTAGTTACAATCCCTTCCACTTTATCACCCCTATTATTATTATTATTATTAGTAGTAGTAGTAGTAGTAGTAGTAGTATGTCTAATCTCCTTCCTTACTTCCCTACTGCCACCTGGTCTTGCTGGCCCTTCCACCTCCCTCAACTCAAAATAAAATATAATACATGTAAAAGGTTCAATCTATATCTAAATGTCCTTGATTGAATTAGATGCATCCAAGACAATTTATGCATAATAAAACACAATGCAGCTCATGACTGGGTTGACAAATTACTAAATTTCCATGAATAACAAAAATCATAGACTAACAGAATATCATGAATTTTTTTGGGGAAAAGAAAATGTGAACTCCAATATTCCAAATTTGTTTCCTTCATGCCAACTGATCTCGTAACAAGTTTGGACACTTTGGCCCAAACCCAAAAATCAATTGCAAATAAGAAGGACAACGAACTAGACCAATGCAAATCCAGATTATGCCTTTTTGCTCTCCAAATAGTAAATCTTTTGTTGATAAAAATTTGAACTATAGAGATCTACTTCAAACTTTTGTGCTTTCCCTTGTCAAAAAGTGCAGCCACAGGTTTGAGTGGATTGAGGGAATAAAAGTGGTTTTGGAAGGGGGGTGGAGGTTGGAGAGAGATGATGGCACTTTGGATCTGCAAGTGGCTGTGAGGAAGGAGAGGGAACTGTCTGGAGAGGAGCTTTGCAATGGGGCAAAAAAGAATAAGAGCAACAAAAAAACAAACAAGACGTTGATTTTATCTTTTCTTTTTTCCTGTTATTATATGCACTAACTAATGTACCCTTGATTTGATGGCTTAGAATAGGAATACTGGTTAAAACTAACAGCAGTGGCAAAGGGATAGCACTTTCAAGAGTTGAATGGGCAATTTGAAAACAAAAATATTTCAAACACCAATAGTATACAACTGAGATAGTTTACTGGCCTCTTAAGGTTTTTCAGCCTTGCACATTTTCAACATTGATATAATGGCACGGTGCAATATCCCATTCAAATGCAAAATTTGTTGAAATTAATCACACTTCTATCATCCAAAATGTATCATACTGGACACAATCGGACATGAAAGCACCAAATTACAGTTAAATAGCAAAATGAATACTTGACGATGATGTGCTTAGTTATTAAATTAACACCTTATAGCTGAATTACTGCATTCAGTTGTTTGGCCAAAAGGTTGGTTTTCAATTAATTTCATCTACATCAAAAATAGAAAAAAATAAAATAAAGGTCTAAGATTGATGATTCAGCATATTAAAGTTCATCGCACATGTGCAAAAACCAGAACTTCCAAGTATTTATACCAGCCACCCTTTGGTCTCTGCAGAGGATACACCAGCTACCCTTCATATGTTATCCGTTCACATGTCAGTTGAAGAATTTTTAATGGTTTTCTTTTACTCCATCAATTTAGAGTTTCCTCTGATTATTCCATAAACTAATGCTTGGATAATCAATATTTTGTCTTGATCTACATATAACATACATGAATCAACAGAACTGTAATGTCAAGCTCTATGTTAGACAAAAATTGCAGTTTAAAGGTAATTTATCCATTTGTATCAATATGCATGATACTTTTGCCTACTGGTAGAAAAATCATGTTAAAAATAGATGGGCATTTCTATATTACATTAGGTACAGTATTTCAACATACCAGGATTTGAAAATTGGCATACTGAAAAATCTTTCAAGTCAATACGCCGTACCAAAGAAAAGGCCTTCTGAGTTTGATCATCAGTTGGCCGAGGTGCCAAGGCATTTGTATCTACATGAAGCTGCAACAGTTTGCCAAATTTTTAATACAATAAGATGTAAATAAACTGTCACAATGATGTACATATATATATATAAAAAGTACTACCCCGGGTTACCCGCTTCGCGAGTGTAGGGCAATGGTGGTCCAAATATATATATATTTTCTTACCTCTTCAATGTGTCTGATGTCATCAGAATATGGAAGATATATCATATGCATTCCTGGTGGCTCAACTTGTCCACCGCTACTGATGATTTCATCCTGCAATTTGACAAAGGGAAGAATATAAGTACAAACAAGCAAAAAAATAAAATAAAAACTTTCCCAATTAGTTCTTTCTCAAATATTCCACTCATTATTTTGTAAAACACTACTATTTCATCCAGTTCATCCCTTTAATTGCACATATATTTCCTTTATTTATATTTAAAGTATGATCTACATCATTTCCTTTATTTATTAAAAAGCAGAAAGTTAATTGCCCTTGAGCTTAAAATAGAAGATGCACATACACTTTTTAATCTACCAACCAATGTTCTTCAATGTAGTTTATCATGAAAGTGATTGCAGATTGCACTTCCCAGTTACAAGAACAAGCAAATGACGCAAATAATAAATATCTGATTGCACAAGTGAGGATAAAGCAACTTAGAAATGAAAATTCTTTTGACAAACATATAAGAAGGCTTTTGTACTTCAGATTCATATTATATACAAAATAAAGTCCACAAAAAGAAATCTGCATTTGCATTCCAATCCTCAATACCCCCTAATCCCCAGATAAAGTCAATGTAAAATGGATCACTTCACAGACAAACACATATACACACACCCCTCCCTCATTCACAACAAGACTATAGGTAGAACCCATTCTGGTGCAAAAATGGTTACCTAAATTAACAATGGAATCATGCTTAAGAAATAAAACATCTTACTTGTGCAACCAGGGCAACCAACTGAGGATGACTGGACCCTCCATAAAAGGCAACAGCAAAACTGCAAATTAAAGAGAGAATGAAAATGTCCAAAAAAAACTAATAAACATGTCCAAAATTCTTATATAATAGCCACTGACAACCTTAAATAATTTTCTAAGTAAAAAAAAATATAAATGCTACTGTAACTGGTCCTGAATGGCCTCAATTTAAGAGTAAATTTAGATCTTGATCCTTTTCTTATTTCCTTCTTCTGATGCAAGTGCAAAAGAAGTGTCTGCTTGAAGCTATTCCAAGCTACATAAACCATGATTAGACATAATGAATTAACAGGAAATAAAATAGGTCATTTTAATAAAACACTAAGCGCATTTTATCCGCCCTTGAATGAAGTAACAAGTTACAAAATTCTCCACAAATAGGTTTACACAAGTCAAACTAGCTAGTCTGTCCCATTTCATTTCATATTGGCGAATGCAAATAAAAACAGAAATGAGAAACTGCAACAACTGAAAAACTTGAGGTTTGAATTGCAATTTTTTTGAGAAATTTTTTAGTGGAAAGCGTGAAATTTTTAGGGAATTTTTTACAAGGAAAAGTGTGTTAGATTTCGTTTACAAGAGAAGCTTCAACATTTATAGTCCTTTTCAAGTTTTTCAGATAGATGGGCTTCAAATAGCATTAAACTGATGCTGTTTTGTGTTCTACTACATAACAGTGGATTCTAACCTGCAAATAGGCTGTGCCACTTTTGGCAAGAAAGCTTTAGACATTTGAGTACTAACACATGCGCAATGCATATTTTGAGATCAAGGATGCAGTGAAATGTAACAAAATGAAAAAGTAGAAACACCGAAAGAAAAAGTTTACAATGAAACATTCAAAGGAGAACTATGACTAACCGATTGAGCCGCAACATGGATCTATGCAGAGCAATAAAAACACAAGTACTTCCAATCACTTCCTGCAACAGAACTATTACTAATCAATGGCAATATGGCATGAGGTAACAAAAATAATCTACATGTAAAATGCCCAGTAGTTGAGGATCATTGTTCCTTGTTTTAGTGAATCGTTCAATTTCCCATCCCGGTTCTGCCTTCTTCCTTCTAAAAGAAAGTACCGAAAAAATAAAAAAGAAAAATATATAAAAAAGATAGTGTACCAAACCTGATGAAATTAATCATAATAATTTGATTGCAAATAAGTCAAATGAAAAGTATCTACAGCTGGAATAAATAATCCTTCCCCAAACATGACAAAGAAATTTGGAATGAGAGGATCAATTCAACAGAAAGAGTTTCAGTTGGATTTGTCATTTGTCCCGTTTATCCTTTAACTGTGCACTATTTTTAAGTCAATGATACCCAGAATTTCATTAGTTGCAGGAAACATGTTTCTAAATAGATTTCATGAGACTAAGTCTTTGAAGTTTAAACTGGTCTAGAACTCGGTTACAAGTCCAACAGTAATTTACATTTTTGATATCTCATTCTAAAATTCTGCAAATGCTTCTAAAAACTTGCCCCATGCTGCATTAGACCCACAAAAGCTTAAGCTATGGTACCATTTGAAAAAAAAAAAAGGCACAAAGAACAATTTTTGTTTGAACCACATTTATACCTTCATGACAAATTCAATAGAAAATTAAAGCCAATTGACGTTTTGATTACAAATTCAAAGTTCTCATAAACCGTCTAAGTGTTTTGTTTAATCCTTCTTGCCAGCTACTGCATAAAATAGTTTGTTGATAATCTGAAATGAATGAACAGAGGATATGACAGTTAAATTATCCTGTAAAGTACCTACTTTGAAAGATCTCAAGGCTCGATTTCTTATATACCTCAGACATAAGTATGGAAAACTAACACTTTGATTGGATATTATCATTTCATACCTCCTATCATAATTTAATCAGCACATACTGTGAGAGAGAAGAGACAGACAGACAGACAGACAGACAGATAGATGCTGAAAACCTTAAAACCAGACTGCAAACTTTGGTAGTAAACCAATTAAAAACAGCATAAAATATGTGGAATCTCATGAAAGAAGTTGCCAATTAAGAAACAAAGTAACAGATTAAAATGGAACCAAGAATAGCAAGAGCAATTAATATTGAAGTGGAGAAGGAGAACCAACAAGACTGAAATATGAAAAGAACCTCGTCACTAGGAAAAATAAATGTTGATGGCCTCAAGTTGTGATAATCTTTCAGGCAACTTAAGGGCTTGAAACCTAGAAGATGAAGGTGTCCACTTGAAACTCTCTTAATTTCTGAAACCTCATCGACTGAAAGCATGACATCTTCACTGAAACAGAGAAAATAAGCATATAAAATTGGATCAATCTCTTATATTCATTCCAACCCAAAATGATAATTATGCTCAACAAAATAAAGCTTAGATAAAAATGCGGTGCCAAACAAGCTACATCTAGAACAATCTGATTGCATAGATCCCAGAGAGAGATGCTATCTCAAATATATTTGTTGTGGTGGCGCTTTCATTCTTATTGGTAGCAGCATAAGAAAGAAAATCCAAAGAAGAAAAAAAGAAGGAAACTTTCTCACGCATCACAAATGAAAACAAGCAGAGATCAGAAAAAACTCACTTCTTATAAGATTGAAAACGCTGTGCAGGCCCCTGAAGCAAAGCACCAGTATCTGTACAAATGAAGGATCTATCGGACTGCAAAATGTCAAATAGTAGTTATTCCATTATGCTTGCAGTAATTTCAATTCAGCATGAGAACAAAAGGAATTAGATAACAGCTACCTTTAGTGGAAGATTAGTTACCGAATCAAGCCAAGTAATCGTCCCTATAATTAAAAAAAAAGGTAAGATTAGCAACCAATTAGCTGGATAAGAAGGCATTTAGAAGCTACAAATAGGAATAAGTGAACCTGGATTGGTCGGGCGAATCAAAGCATATGAATTCACATCTATCGAAATGCCATTGCCAATAATGAACTTGATTCGACGAATCTTACGTTTCTTGAACATTCGCTTCCTCAATTGTTCTTTCATGTCTTCAAACCTAATATCCAAATTAACATTAGCAAACTAGCAAAAGTAGCAGCATGGAAAATTCTTCCTAAAGAAATATTCAACCAGAATTAAACACAGCACTAAAAGCTAAACAACACACAAGTGAACCAATACATGACACCTATCTGTATGTTGTTGCTTTACATGTTTTTAACCTGTTTGGCAGCAGTATGCTGAAATTGTAAGATTTAACCTAGAGTTGAATTGGAAAATCTAAAAGTACATAAAATAAACATTAGCCTCACAATTTGAACAAAAGTCAAACAGAAACCAATTAAATGAAGAACACCAAAAACAAATTTAGTAAGGTTAAGTACTGGTAGGTTATATATCACTTGTCACAAGGAATATCCAGTAAGGAACAAATCATATAGACACAGGTGCTAGAATAATAATAGATCAACTTGGAAGAAACTGATTAAAATAAACAACTGACTACAAATGCACCACTATTTTATCTGAAAGATTTCAAACAAATCATTAACGAGCAACCAGATGGGTAAGAAATAGAAAATCAATCAAAGTTGATGCCCAGAAGTCAAAAACAAATGCTTCCTATTCCACTTAACATTTGGCGTAAAGGCATAGACACAGATATTTATGCCAAAACTGGAACAAATGATGAAACATAAAATAGAATTTTATTTTTTCAATATGTAGACAGTATTTGAAAATGACCATCAGACCCAGGCCTAGCCTTGAGGAAGTTGCATGGCAAATACCATTATTTTACTGATTTTGCTTAAAATAATTTAAAAGAGAAAATCTCCGGTGGGCATCAGTTTTGGGGTCCACAAAATTCGTGTTTATGTTTTGAAAAAATGTTCTTACAATAAGTTCAGCTCCACAAGTTAAGATGCTTCCTTATCAAAATCTAAAACCCTTCAAAATCTCACAATTGATGACTGTTTCTGTTTCATAATAGTAATAAGTAGCTAAAGACAAGATCTATTCTTTTACGCATATGGGCTCAGTATAAATCACTCTCCTCTCAAAAAGCTATAGCTTTTGGTCAAAGTTCAACCCTGTTAATCAATGAGTATTTCAATTAAGCATCTTCTATATTGTATTCTCACTGCAGCCAACTGTAAAATGAAAATACTAGGCCAACTAGAAGAGTCTATCTAATATGCTGGAAAGACATATCAGAGTCAAGAAGAGCTTAACCAAATGAGTTACTCTCTGTTCAAATTGGAAATTCACGGCTAAACTTTACAGCAAAAGCATCACTCCAAACAACCAACTATACAATTGGTGGAGGAAAAGAAATTCTATTATTGCTCACCTCTCTCCAACCAAGGCTGTAAACTGAGCAAGTTCATCACCTTCTAGTCCAAGGAATTCCTGGTATTCATAAGATTGAAACATACTGATACCAATGAAGTGGGGTTCATAAAAGTAGTCTAAATTAGGTGCACACATACAGCATAGAATGGAGACATGTCAAATTCATGATCTTTCGCACTCAATGGGAGAAGTTCAATGGAAATCCCAAGATCTTGAGCATCCTGCAAGGGGATGCAGAGAACCATCATTCTAATTTCTCTCCTTCGATGACATAAAATATAGTGTTACTTGTACAACATTAATAAATTTATTTTACTCAAATGCGAAAAAGAATCACATGTGGCAGAATTCTATTGTTACTTTTGCTCGTTGAATTGTGGTTCGCATCATATCCATTTTTGTTACTCCCTTGATACTGCCAAAAGGATCATCTTCATTGGTAATCAGAAGAATTCTTTTATCAGCTGTCTTTGCAGAACTGCATAAGTTCAGTCAAAACTATTAAATCAAAGATGACTAGCTAAACGCTAGCAAGTTCTGTAACTTATCCTCAGAAAAAGATGAGAAAAGGGGCAAAAAAGACAAACCCTTTGCGAAGCAAAGCTTGAGCAACCCAAAGAGCATTATAAAGAGAATTGTCTCGAGATCCAGGCAAGATACCAAATTTACTCCCAATTTCAGTGCTAAATTTTTCTGCAAGATGGAACCAAATATCTCCATGAACCAGAAAGTAGATAGGCTACTGATTATTTTTCAATTAGTAGCTGAATGTTGTTCAGATCAACATTTTGTTTAAAGAAACATATTATGACTTGGAATTTAAAATACATATATAGATAAAATTATTAACTCCGCTTATGCATGTTTGCATAGCCTGTCCCAAGCCAGGATAAAACGAGGAGGGTGGCGTCAGGCGTTGCGAGCCAGCTACAAAAAAGAGCTATCTTTTATGAGATGAACCCAAAGAATATTTCGTTGGAGCGTACCCTTCTTAGCAACACGTTGTATCGGCACCCGAATGTAGCGAAAAATGAGCAAGGGTCCTTACACCAAATTAGGCGGGTGCGAGGGGGGTAAGGAAGCTAGCCTGGGGCCATCATTCCCGGAGTGATGCGCCACATCGGTGCCCAAGTGTGGTGAAAAATGAGCAAGGGTTTTATAGACTAGTGTGGTGGGGGGGGGGGGTGGAGGGGAAACAAGGCCCAGGGGGTAAGAATTCGACTGGGGAGTTGGAACATAGGAACTTTAACGGGTAAGTTGAGAGAGTTAGCAGATACTTTAGGTCGAAGGAAAATCAATATTGCTTACCTGCAAGAGACTCAATGGGTTGGAGAAAAGGCTAAGAAAGTTGAAGGTACCGGATTTAAGTTGTGGTACACAAGCACAAAAAAGAGTGTGAATGGAGTTGGGATTATGATAGATAAATGTTACAGAGATAAAGTGATAGATGTTAAAAGGTCGAAAGATAGAATTATTTTGGTTAAGCTAGTAGTGGGAGAGCTGATTTTGAATATCCTTAGTGTGTATGCCCCTCAAGTTGGATTGCGAGTTACAAATGAGGACAAATTTTGGGAAGACCTAGAGGAGATTCTAAGGGGGGTACCGAGCGAGGAAAAGGTATTTATAGAAGGGGATTTAAATAGACATGTTGGGCAACATAGTGAAGGTTTTGATAGAGTTCATGGAGGTTTTGGTTACGGGACTAGAAATGAGGCGGGTGAGAATATTTTGAATGTGACTCTAGCCTATGACTTAATGGTGACAAATACCTACTTTAGGAAAAGAGAGTCATATCAAATCACTTTTCACAGTGGCCAAAATTGTAGCCAAATTGACTTTTTTCTTGTTAGAAGGGAGGATAGGACCTCATATGTAGATTACAGTGTCTACCCCGGAGAATGCGTAACTACGCAACATAAGTTGGTGGTCCTAGATGGTTCGGTATAACAAAGTACACAAAATGCAAAAAGTTGTTCAGAACCCAAGAATAAGATGGTGGAAACTTAAAGAGGAAAAACAAATAGCTTTGAAGGAAAGATTACTGCAGGAAGGACCGTGGCTACTGGAGGGTGATGTAAATGTGCTGTGGAATGAGATGGCTGATTGCATTCAAAGAGTGGCAAGGAGAACCTTAGGGGAAAGTAAAGGGAACGGACAACAAACAAAGGAAACTTAGTGGTGGAATGAAGAGGTACAGGAGGCAATTAAACATAAGAAAGAGTGTTCCAGGCATTTATATAAATGTCATAGTGATGAGAATTTACAAAAGTTTAGATGGGTGAGAACAAATGCTAAGAAAGCTATGTGAAAGGCTAGAGGCAAGGTTTTTTTAGAGATGTACAAACAACTGGGGAGCAAGGAAAGAGAAAAAAGTATCTATAGGCTTGCAAAGATAAGAGACAGGAAAAATAAAGACTTGACGCAGGTTAGATGCATAAAAGATGAAAACCAAAAACTTTTAGTTAGAGAAGCAGACATTGAAAAAAGGTGGATGAGCTACTCTAGCAAACTATTTAATGAGGGAAGTAATGGAATTGGGATAGAGTTGGAAGATGTTTATGATGATTTAAACAGAAGGTTTGTGCGTAGAATTAGAGAGCATGAAGTTAAGGAGGCATTGAAGAGAATGAAGACGGGTAAAGCATTGGGACCAGATGGGATCCCTAGTGAAGTGTGGAGATGCTTGGGGGATGTAGCAATATATTGGTTGGCTAACCTTTTTAACATGATTTTCCAAACAAATAAGATACCTAAGGGATGGAGGGAGAGTGTGATTGTGCCTATCTATAAGAATAAGGGAGATATCCAGAATTGTGCCAACTATAGGGGCATTAAGCTTATGAGCCATACAATGAAACTGTGGGAGAGAGTTATTGAGCATCGTTTGAGAATAGAGACTAGGTCTCCATAAATCAATTTGGATTTATGCCGAGAAGATCTACCATGGAGGCTATTTTCTTGATACGACAGCTCATGGAGAGATATCGAGAAAAGAAGAAAGATCTACATATGGTATTTGTTGATCTTGAGAAGGCGTACGATAGAGTTCCAAGAAAGGTTTTATAGTGGGTACTTGAGAAAAAGAAAGTCCCCTCAAAGTATGTAGAGGTTATCAAGGATATGTATGATGGTGTTACTACGTGCGTGAAGGCTTGTAATGGAAGATCAAGTTATTTTTCAATCACAGTATGCTTACACCAAGGATCTACTCTGAGTCGTTACCTTTGTGCCCTAGTTATGGATGAGTTGACAAAGGATATCCAAGATGAGGTGCCATGGTGTATGTTATTGTAGATGATATTGTGCTTATTGATGAGACCAAGGCGGGGTAGAAGCTAAATTAGAAATATGGAAAAGCACGTTAGAGTCAAAAGGATTGATGTTCAGTCGAAATAAGACTGAATACATGAAGTGCGAATTCGACACGGCAAGACGTGAGGACAAAAATTCCGTGAGTATGCTCGGACAGGAGGTACCCAAGAAAGATGTTTTTAGATATCTGGGATCAATACTGCAAAAAGGGAGAGAGATTGATGAAGATCTAAACCATAGAATCAAAGCAGGTTGGATGAAATGACGAAGTGCAACAGGGTTTTTTTGTGACCGCAAAATCCTGATTAGGTTAAAAGGGAAATTTTATAAAACAGCTATAAGACCGGTGATGTTATATGGAGCTGAATGTTAGCCAGCAAAGAGACAACATGAGCATAAGTTGGGAATAGTAGAAATGAGGATGTTACGATGGATGTGTTGTAAGACAATGATGTATAAGATAAAAAACGAGAATATTCGACGAAGAATTGGAGTAGCACTGGTAGCAGAAAAAATGAAAGAACATAGATTGAGATGGGTTAGGTATATTCTTCAGCAACCTATAGATGCGCCGGTAAAAACAGAAATTTGTTATAAAGAGCATGACGGAAAAAAAGGGAGAGGTCGACCGAAATTTTCGTGGGGAAAAGTAGTAAAACAAGATTTAATGGAGTGGAAAATAGATTGGCGGATGGTTGGTAGTAGAACAGGGTGAAGGAAAACTATTAGTGTGGAGGAAGAGCAAAAATCTAATGGTCCTGACTGCCTTTTATAGTTTTAGCATTTTTATTTATTTCTTTATCTATTGATCTATTTAGTTATCTATTTATTTTATTATATTTTCTTTATTTTATGGATTTATGTCCTTGGGTTCATCGGCCGCCGACCCCAATTAGTTTGGGATAAAGGTGATGATGATGATGATGATGATGATGATATAGATAAAATTATTATTAAAAAGGAAAAAGAAAGAAAATAAAAAATTATTACCAACTTAAAACCGTGCACAATATCAATGTGTATCAAACATTCTTACACAGAATAAACCAAAAAAGTAGCCATATGCATATGAAATGTGGAAACAAGAAGGATGACAATGCAGATGTGCTGTTTGACAATCCAGGATCACTTTACCTTCAACAGACTCAAATTCTTTGATAAGCCTTGCTGTTATCCTGTCTAAATCTTCTCGTTCAGCAACATTAAATACGAAAACACCACTCAAGTCTTGTAAATTCTTTTTTTCTTTCTGAAACATATAAGCAAAAGGTAAAACTAGGAGGGGTGTAAATGAGAGAATCAGCAAATGGATGCTGCATACATCCACTCAATGTAACTCAGTCAAAAGATTGACTACCAATTGGATGGAACAAATTGAGAGCAAAGCTAATGTACTCCATAACTGTCTTTTGTTGAGTAAAAATCCTGACCCCATCAACATGTCTCAAATATGTAAAATATTTCAGGCTCAATGTTTCCACAAATATGATGCACAATACTGATTCTTTATCTCAAAGGTATCCACAGTATACAAAGAGGGCTTGTTTGTTTCGTGCTATTACTCTTGACTGATTAATCACCCTGTGAGGACCATAAGAAGTGTTGGAACATGGTTACATCAGAAAATGGCATGTTCATATAATTGAAGACAGACATCTAATAAATGCATTACTTGTGAAGCATGCCTTCGTCAATGTCCTACTGATTTACTACTGTACATATGAGAATGAAACTGATAATATATATAAAAACTAAAGAAAGATAAATCCCATCCATAAAAATCAAAATGAGTGAATTATTAAAAAAACATGCTACAGAAGATTGATAAGTAATGTCTTTAACTTTTATCCACAGTTGCAAACTGATGAGTTTATGGTATACATACCAGGCTACAATAAAAGTCCCTAAAGTATAATAGTAGTAAGCAAAACAAGGAAAGAGACTTCGAATTTACAATCAAATGACTTAAAGATACATCAACAACAACAACAAAGCGTGTATCCCACCATGTGGGGGTCAGTTATATGGATCATATCTTGCCATCGAATTCTATCAAAACACATATTTTCATTTAAGTTTAGATATTTAATGTCTTTTTTAATAGTTTCTTTCCAAATCTTTTTAGATTTTCCCCTTCCCTTTCAATTTGAGTTAATAATTCTCTATTTTATATAAGCCAGACTAGTGCTTCTAAAGGAGTCTCCTACACATATTATCAAATCACCTCAAGCATGTTTCTCTTATTTTCTCATGCATTGGGACTACCCCTACTTTCTTTCCAATACATTCATTACTTATTCTATCTAGACTAGTGTGCCCACACAATCATTCAATATTTCCATTTCTGCTACCCTCATTTTGTTCATGTTCATGGTTAGTTGTCCAATACTCTAATCCATAAAGCATTGCTGCTCTCATGGCTGATTTATAAAATTTTCTTTTCAACTTCAGCGATATTTTACAATCACAAAGTATAGAGAATGCACTTCTCTATTTGTTCCAACCTGTCTGAATTCAATGTAGAATATCCTTATCAATTTCCCCATTATTTTGGAGGACTAAATATTTAAAACTTTTACATACATCTAATTCATGCCAGCCAATTTTCACACTTACCCCATTGCTTCTTCTATTATTACTAAAGTAACACTCCATATATTTAGTTTTAACTCTACCTATTTTAAAACCTTTCAATTCTAACGCCTCTCTCAAAATTTCTAACTTGGCATCCACTCTCTCATCTCATCAATCAAAATTATATCATCCACAATTAGCATATATCCGGGAATTTTTTTTCTGCAGATGCTTTGTAAACTTGTCTATTACTAAGGCAAAAGGTATGGGTTCAAAGAGGTTCCTTGATGCAAACCTATAGTATTCGGGAATTCACTTAGTGTCCCTACTGGTGTTCTCACACAAATTTGACAAATTCCACACATCTTAAAACCATTGAAGATAAAGAAATAAAAACTAATTCTCAGGTATGAACTGTCAAATTTGAAGGTGATTGAGTGATAAGGATTACTGTCTCTTTTAAACTTCACATTACAACATCTAAACACCCAAATTTTTTATCACCTGACGAAATAATGATTTCTACTCCAGGATGAAAAGAAAAGAAAAGAAGTTGCTTGACATTTGTAAACATGTAAATATTGCGGTAAACTAAAACTTATATCCTAAAAATTAAAAAAAAAAAAAATAAGGCCACCAACCTCATCAAACAAAAAACACCATTTACATTTTGGGAAGAAAATTGTCCCTTGGCAGAAAAGAGCATATAGCCAGCAACAAAATATCTAGTGAAATGAGTAGATGCAATCAAGTTCAAGAGTAAGCATCGTGTCATTTTCAAAAGAACAAACGGGATACTTATCACACCCTAATTTTCAAGTTAAAAAAGGCTGTTTCTTTTCATCACACTATTCCCTGTTCTTTATTGATTAGAGTGCCAGTAGACAAGAAAACAATAGAAACACTAGAGTCAATGTATAGGACAAAGAACCAAATAACTTTGCAATTACAACTTCAAACATGCATCTAAATTCGAAAACTGAAATAGCAAGCCACGATTTTTTAGAGCTGTACATCTTACCGTATTGAAAAAGCATATTGCAACTTCGTCATAAGACCTATTGATGATCTGAGTCTTCAGTGATTGTGTGATGCAACTGACAGCTACTCGAAATAGTGATTCATCATTTTGATCTTCCTGAAAGATTTGATAATTGCAGCAAGGGTGCATTCAGGATTCAACTTTAAAGATTCAAATGTTATTAAGTATTTCAATAGAACTGCTTCATATTAACTATGACAGTACAATGACTTCACCCAATTGAACGAGTTCATATGCAATCCAATCAGTTTTCACCATATTATGTAGGAGTAGTAAAAACCAAAAACTTGTTTATTGAATTGGGCAAAAACTTCCCTTGGGCAATGAGTCAAAAATATGTTGGTGGAGACATTTTTTGAATTTCGAGTAGTCATGGAGTGAGAAGATCTTGAAATTTTGAAACAACAAAGACAGAATAAAAATAAAAAGGTTACACTTATTATTGGTATCATAAGATTAAAAGAAAAAAAAAGGTTATCTAGTGTGGAACCAGCTAGAAACATGAATCTGTAAACTAAACCCGAGTATCATGGTAAAGTGAGACAGATAAACACTGAAATTTTAAGCATTTGTGAACCCCAATTTACTGTCTTGATCTATGTATACAATAATCCTGCCTAAATCCTCTTATAATAACAATCCCAATCCGATATAACTTCAAAAAGTCACTAATTTCCTCATAGGAATTTATCACCTTTCCCTGAATTTCTCACAAGCGCAAAAATAACCAGCAGTTCAATTAACCAACTTTCTATGTGTCTATCGTCATCATTATGATTTTAGTCTCAGTTATCAAGATGAAAGCGACAAAATAAAATCTGCTTTCTCTTCACAACTGAAACAACATTGTTTTAGACATTTTGGCACAAAAGTATATATCAAATGCAGTTCTTTTTGTTACTAACTTTACACAATATTGAATCAACCCTTTCAATATTAAACAATTACAACCAGTATTCTCAATTCTTTTTCCTATTAAACTTTAAAAAATAATAATAATAATCCACATACTTCAAAGCCCACGTCCCAAATTCCATCAATAATTCAAAGAAGCATTTAGATTGAAAAATCAAGAGGTCTTACTGAAGGGCAAGTAGTTGAGAACATTTTTGGGGAAGCATCCACCAAGTAAACTAATAATTCTTTAGACGAGTCTCTTCCCTGAAAAAAAATATGAATTTTTTGTATTTTAGCTTATTTCAAAGAATAAAATAAAATAAGAGGGAAATGGAAGAAGGAAAACGGACTTGATAGAATTCGTTTTCTGGGTCATCTTCATCATCTCGGAAAACGTCCTCAGGGTCAAGGTCCAT
This sequence comes from Gynochthodes officinalis, assembly GCA_020080225.1. NCBI lineage: Eukaryota > Viridiplantae > Streptophyta > Magnoliopsida > Gentianales > Rubiaceae > Gynochthodes > Gynochthodes officinalis. The sequence continues at coordinate 34,234,528 of CM034619.1, read as the reverse complement.
CACTGTGTGTGATATTTTCTGGGATACCACGACGTAGCGAAGTTTTGAATTTCTTGATATACTGCGAGAGTCCGTTGGTCAAACATCAGAATTAAAAACCCGCGCCTTGTCGGGGAAGCTTGAATGGGGTTTTTTTGATGCGGTTTAAATGACAAAAGTACCCCTCCCATGTAAGCTTTTGGTTTTGATGGGGAGGAATGTAACGAACTAGTACATTCGGTGAACAAGTTCAGTTACATTCATTTATATTCGTTTATTAAGTTAAATGAATAATAAATGAACAGATTTTGCTATTCGTTTATGTTCATGAACAATAAACAAACAGACATATGTTTTGTTCGTTTATATTCACAAATAAGTTCATTTAGTGTTCATGAACAAGCTCGTTTGATGTTCACATAAAGCTCGTTTATTATTCATTTATATTAAAATAATAATATAATATAATATATATAATAATATTGTTCGTTTATTATTTACGAACATGTTTGTTTAATTGTTCACAAATATGTTAACGAATTGTTCATTTAATGTGTTAATGAACATGTTCACGAACTATTTACGAACATTTATCGACTACTAATAAACGAACATAAACGAACTCAAACACACATTTGATATTAATAAACGAACATAAACAAACACAAACAGTCTTAAAAATAAACAAACAGTTCACGAACGATATTTGTTCGTTTATGTTCGTTTCGTTTACAAATAGGTATTTACAATTTGTCATTTGGGGAGAATATTGGGTGCAACAAAATAGTAATTGGGTAGAATTAAGGGGGCGGTTAGTTAAGGGATATCGGAGAGAATGAATGAGAATGAAAGAATATCATGTGCCTAATTAAAATGAATAAATGATGTACAGTAAAAATGATATACTCATTTGGGAGTATCCTCATACTCCCAAGATTTGGGGGTATGAAAGCCATTAAGCAAAAAATAAATAAATAAATAATAAATAAATAAATTCCTTCCTCTTCCTATTCAGTCGGACTTTGCCCAAGGGTTTCCGAAGAAACCCCTCCATTTTCGTCCTCAAACAATTTGTTGCAGTAACCTTTTTCTTTTCGTCCTCAATTTGCATTATCCTCTCCAGATCTATTACAGCAGTTTTCCCCTTTCCCTCTTTTTCTCCCTCTCTCTTCACCCCAATCCAGTCCTCTACATCCGTCTCCATATATTCTATACAATAATCCATTGCTTTGAATTTGCAATTCTGATTTCATAGCCAACTAGAGACTTTCGTTGATAAGTAAAACTCACATCCATTCCCCTTCAATTTATTTATCATTTTTCTTTCTTGGAGTTCCAAGTGTCAAGTCTGAATCTCAAGCTTGGAATGATTGCAGTGTGTCCTTATGTTTGGAGGATTTTTTTATTTGCTTTGGATATTTTTCTGTTCTTGTTGCATTTTCCAAATTTTGGCAGATTTTGTGGTTCTTTTATTAAATTTTTAGGGTTTTTTTGGGCACCGATTTCAATTTAGGTTTTTTGACTTGAATTTCTTGAATTTGCTTGTGAAGGTTCATTGAATTCAGATTTTGTGGTTCTTTGAATTCCTAACTAACATTCCTTGAATTTGCTTAAAAAAACTATAATTGACATTAATTCTTTATACATATCCTTGATAAAGTCATTTACTATTATATTTTTTTATCAATATTTCTTCGACTAGATAGTTCAAAAAAATATGATAAGCATTTGACAGCTTGATACCTAAGTCTGTCAACCATTTGGTATTGCAACAGTCCTGCATTGCATTTAGATATATAAGCTTTACTATATTGTACTATCCCTATCCCATGTCATTTCCATGATTTCCAATACACAAGTGTAGATAAGACAATTATTTGCTGCAACATGTCTAGTAATTGCCATTTTTATTACTATATTCATCATGAAATTGCTGATATTGAAAACCTTTTGAAATAAAGAAAGATATCCGGTCATACTTATAGGTGAGAAAATTTCCTAAATGCATCATGTTCAAATAGTTTGAAGTAATCAGATATCTGTTCATTTTTTTTTCCTGGTTGAAACTAGCTTTCCAAAGTTTAGTCAGAGAATGGTACTGGGGACTTAGTGGGAATGAGCTTTTTATTTGGATATGGACTTTCATTAGATCTTGTTTAATACGTGACATAGTAGGAATGATAGATGTTAAAATGGCTCTTAGCAGTCTAGCAAATCAAAGGGGCTGTTTAAGTCAAAGAAATGGTTTGCATTTGGATTTTGATGTCCAGAAAATGATGTACAAGTGCTACCCTAGCTTGAGACTCAAATTCAGGAAGTCAATCCACTAACATACATTGTGGGAGTAGACTTTTACCCATAATCAACCAATTAAGCTGAGGGGCAATCTTGAAAGAGGGTGACGTCATCAAGTTTAATGATAGGTCTTCTGTACCATCGCAAACCCCTACAGTAAAAGATGAGGCCTAAGTTACATTTTGAAAGTGCATTAGCATAAATCAATATGCCTTCATGAGCATTTTGGTATCTAGTATTTTTTTTTTTTATGATAAATGTTAGCTAAAAGAAAACTTTGTGGGTAGCATAGAAGTACTTGTGGAAGAATAGATGGACAATATAGGAAAAATCATTTTGAAGCAGGCCTTTATATTCCACACTTTGTAAAAAAGTGCTATGTATGAGGGCTTTGTAATCTGTATAGTTCACAAAATTGTATTTGCAACTAACATTCTATGGTTTTATTTTGTATTTTTTATGTTTTTAAATTTTGTGGTGAGTTTTATGATCATTACATTACTCCTCCTTATGGATTTCTCCCATTTGCCTTTTGTCTAGCGTTGCATTTTTACGGTTTGATCTTTGGATTCCTTGTGGGTGTTTTGTTTTGTTTTGTTTTGTTTTACTTTCCTTCTTTCTTAAATTATTATTCTTGTGGGACCTTACTTGGGATGTGAGAATAAGGTGTGTGGTTCATGTGGTAGCTTGGTGCTATTAAGATGGATATAGCGCACCTCTAGGTTCTAGGCTTTGAAATATTAGGTGCTGGCCTATGACAAGAATATGAATTTCTATTTGATGAAAATGTAAACAACTATGAGAATGTTTAGGCATCTTTATTTGTTACAAACAGTTGAAAATGGCGTGTTCTCAGCATTATGATTTTCTATTTATTTCTTTCCCTTTCCTTGCATAATGTAATATAGGGTAAGGGTCCCTTTTTAGTAGAGGGAAGTAGCAGAGGAATTTGGATACTGTTTTGGAGTATCAAAGGAATTTCTCTTATTTGAAGCATATACTGAAGAAATTTTAAATTCTCTATTAGTTATTTTCTTGCCTTTTTATAACTCATCATGTCACTTGATCAATGGTCATCTTATTGGTTCCAATTCCATTGGTACAAGACAGATTCAACACAGGTTAAGACGTTTTTTTATTGTCGTTGGCTCCTTGCCCTCAAAATAGTGGTGATACTTTTTTTAGTAGAGGAATATGGTGTACAACTCTTAACTGCTAATGACATGGTATTGCATTTGTGATTTGGATATGGTTGATCTATATATATTGATAAGTTACATCCTGCACTTCTCAAATGAAGGAGATTTTGTTGCTTTGAGTTAACATGTTGAGGAAGTTGTCATTGAAAGAGTAGTTTCCCATGCTGTTTATTTTCTTAAGTATTCTCATGATGGATGCTTTTTTGTTTCCCTGTTAATTTATACTTCAAAGTAATGATGAAGCCAATGAAAATGAATACAAAGATACCGTAATTAAACATAATTAATACAAAAAATTTTACTACATTAGGCATGAAAATGCAAAATAATCAAATAAACATATTTCATTATTAATACCATAATTTATTAGTGATATATATTACATTTAGAATTTAAAATAAAATAAAATTTTAACTAAATTTTCATTCATAAAGATTTTGCAAACCAATCACCAATATTGATAATTATTATCATTCCCAAACACAAACCAACCAGCACAATTATAATAAAAGAACCCATTATCAAGGTTGTTAAACTCAAGTTTTTACATAAAATCGGTAGAGGGTCCACAAAATCGAATCGTAAAATTGTAAGAGTTTACAAATTATGGAAAATAATATAATAAATATATAATATATAATATATGTTAAATTTATAAATTAGAAATTTGTTCAAACTTATAAAAAGTACACAACTTTCAAAAAGACAACATTATCAATCACACCTAAAAATTAATAAGAATCATAATTTATTAACAACCATGCATAATAAAAGTTACAACTTACAAAAATTAAAACATCAATATTCCAAGTGCAATACCACAATAATCAATAAAGATCATCAACAAAAAGATTTAAATCCTTATCCAAGCTCAAATCATCCTCATTGTCTTCATCTTCATTTTCTTCAATATCATCATCACCAAATAAATCATTGCTACCTTGCTCTATTTCTTTTGAAAGATGTAAAGGTTCATTCAACCTATTTTCAAGATCAATAAGTGCACCACCACTGCCACCAGTATCAAAAGCCACATTATCTTCATTGCTATCCAAATTGTTTGCAACTCCTTCTCCACTTTCAATTTTAATAAAAGCACCTGCACTATTAAGAACATGCAAAGAATTAATTTCAATTGGATTATCATTAGGGTTCTCAGTTATCCACTTATTATCAGAAGCTAGATCATCAAAGCTTTCTTCAAAATTTTGAACTTTTTTATCCTTCAACTTCAAATTGTATATCACAAAAACCAAGTCATTCATATTCTTTTGGAGCAAATGATTTTTTTTTTGTGTGCACTTGAAGAAAAAGATATTAAAGATTAAAGATTGAGAAGTATAAACATAACCAGTGGAAGAAGATAATAAAAAAGCAAATATAAGTTGAATATGTTTTATTTTACTTTTGAGATAATGTCTAAAAAGGTCCTTCGCATATTGATGAATGAGCTTTTTAGTTCATCAATTTCAAAATGAGATAAAATCGTCCCTCACATTACACTACATGTGATTTGAGAGACTAAAATGGTTTCATTTATGTAATGTGAAGGACGAAAATAGTTCGTTTATATAATGTGAGGAATGAAAATGGTTCGTTTATATAATGTGAGGGACGATTTTGTCTCATTTTGGAATTGGGGGACTAAAAAGCTTATTCGTCAATATGTGAGGGACCTTTTTGGACATTATCTCTTTACTTTTACTTACCATCTCAAAGGCACTCCAATTGCACTTACATCTTGATGAACTACATGTCAAACTTAATACTCGAATTGCAAAATTTTGTAGTTCAAGGCACTTATCTTCATAAGAATCCCACCACTTTGCTGGGGCTTTCTTATTCCTTGCAGTCTTAGCAGCTTCAATCCCAAATAATCCAGCTGCATCTTTGAACTTGTCCAATTGCATATCTATCCAGCTCCAAGAAATTATATAATCCAATTTTTATTTTAGCAGTAACTTTGAAATCTGGACTATAATGATAATGTGGATTCAAGTAATAAGCTGTTGAATGCAATGGCCTATGAAGTTGAAGTTCCTATCTAATTTCAATGATTTGCATTATAGGCTCATAGCTACAAAAGTAATATTATTAGCATTAGTAAAAATATCATTTTAATCAAAACAATAATAATTAATAATTAATTAGCAAGTAGCAACTTACTTTTTCTTCACATTGTTGAAATTGATCTTTATCTTCTCTTTAGCACAATCCATCTCATTACAGAGAAATCTCATAGCCGGTGTCTCATCCGAATCCACCATTCGAAGTACTTTGATTAGAGGAAATGCAATCTTGAGACATAACACTATGTTCCTTCAAAATCTACTATCTAACACAAATTGTTGAACTTTCTTTCCATCAATTGTGAAGGCAGACCTATTGGACCTCCAAGTTGCAGAAGTAAACATGGTCATCAAGGCATCTTTGAGATCATTAAGGCTATCTAAAGGCAAGTAAGAAATAGCAAATCGAGTGACAGCTAGTCTAATCAAATCCTTCCCTTTAGTAAAATGCCTCAGCATAGATATAACATTTGTTTTTGTATAAATGTAAGTTGAAATCTTTCTTGCTTTTGTAATGGTGGTTTGATGAATTTTCAACTTCTTCTCAAAATCCTCTAACATTAGATCTATGCAATGAGCAGCACATGGAGTCCAATGCAACTTTTTTCTAGTCTTCATCAATAACTCTCCAGCTGCTTTATAGTTTGCAGCATTGTCAGTAACCACTTGCACCACATTTTCCTCTCCTACTTTCTCAACAATTTCATCTAATATCTCATAAATTTTATGTGCAGTTTTAGAGACATCAGAAGTATCAATTGAACACAAGAAAGCAGTGCATTTTGGACTATTCACCATGAAATTGCAAATTGATCTCTTTTTTCTGTCCGTCCATTCATTTGACATAATAGAACAACCTGTTTTTTTCTATTCAGCTTTATAGTCCTCTAACAATTCCATAGTGAGTTTCACTTCTTTATTCAAGTATTTTTCCCGAATCTCATAATAAGATGGAGGCTTAAGTCCACAACCATATCCATAAATCAATTCAACCATTTTTGAGAACTCTAGATTGTTCACACAGTTGAATGGAATAGCACACAAATAAAACCATCTTGCTATTTGTTGACACACATCCCCCCTCAACTCTTTTTTCAAAAAGTGATTGACAGTTGCTTGTGTTCTTTTGCCCACAAAGGAATCCATAAGACATTTTTCTTTTGTTGCCACACTTTGTGATGATGGTTGTTCAACTTCATCACCTTCACACTCATCATCAAATGATTCAACTCTTCTTCTTTTTTACTGCAATTTCTGCAATTTTTTACCAATAAAATTAGGATTTCCTTTTTGACATCATCCGGCACACTTATACACGGCTTTACATCTTTTCTGCATATTTGTTGACACACATCCTCCCTCAACTCCTTTTTCAAAAAGTGATTGATAGTTGCTTGTGTTCTTTTGCCAACAAAGGAATCCATATGACATTTTCCTTTTGTTGCCACACTTTGTGATGATGGTTGTTCAATTTCATCACCTTCACACTCATTATCAAATGATTCAGCCCTTCTTTTTTTTACTGCAATTTCTACATTTTTCACCAATACCATTAGAATTTCCTTTTTGACATCATCCGGCACACTTATACACAGCTCTACATCTTTTCTGCATATTTGCCGACACACATCCTCCCTCAACACATTTTTCAAAAAGTGATTGACAGTTGCTTGTGCTTTTTTGCCGACAAAGGAATCCATATGACATTTTCCTTTTGTTGCCACACTTTGTGATAATAGTTGTTCAACTTCATCACCTTCACACTCATCATCAAATGATTCAGTCCTTTTTTTTTATTGCAATTTTGCATTTTTCACCAATACCATTAGGATTTCCTTTTTGACATCATCTGGCACATTTATACACGGCTCTACATCTTTTCTAGTACAAGCCAAATGATGCTTGAAACGATAAATCCCTCCTCCAAGAACTTTATTACAAAATTTACATTACACTTTCTTGCGGATTTATCCACATCAAGGCTATATTTCCATCCTAGTCAAGCTTACTCCCTGTCTGATTTTTCTTTTGAGGTTTAGAACCCGAAGCGAACATATTCACTTTGAAGTTTAGGCGTTCCAACTAGTTACATGAAATAAAAACAAAAAAAGAAGAAATAAAAAAAATCCAGCAAAGCAAAAACAAGAAGCAATCGTAATGTTGAAAAATCTAGCAAAGCAAAGCAAAAACAGCAACAAAAGGAAGAAATGATCCTATCCTAATGTTGAAAAATCCAACAAAGCAAAGCCATAACAAATCCAGCAAACAGAATGGAACAAATCTAGCAAAACAAAGCAAAAATAACAACAAAAAAAAGAAGTGATCCTATCATAATGTTGAAAAATCCAACAAAGCAAAGCCATAACAAATCCAGCAAACAGAATGGAACAAATCCAGCAAAAGCAAAGCCAAAACAGCAACAAGAAAAAGAAGCGATCCTTTTCTAATGTTGAAAAATCTAGCAAAGCAAAGCCATAACAAATCCAACAAACAAAATGGAACAAATCCAGCAAAAACAAAGCAAAAACAGCAACAAAAAGAAGAAGCGATCCTATCCTAATGTTGAAAAATCCAATAAAGCAAAGCCATAACAAATCCAGCAAACATAATGAAACAAATCCAACAAAAACAAAGCAAACACAGCAACAAAAAGAATAAGCAATCCTATCATAATGTTGAAAAATCCAGCAAAGCAAAGCCATAACAAATCCAGATGACAAAATACGTGCAAATCCAGTAAAAACAAAGCAAAAACAGCAACAAAAAGAAAAAGTGATGCAGGGTTGATTGGTTTCAAATACAACAAAAATAACAACAAAACAGCAACCCAAAGCAAATCAGATAAAATGGTGCAACCATTTTCATAACAAAGAAAACAGAAAAATGGAAACCTTTAATCAACTAGTTTCAGATGATTATCTTTTCCTGATTGTATTTCCTAGCCAAAGCCATCAAAGAAGGCTCAATAATTCCACCGCGAAGCCTCAGAACCAAATGCGGGGTTGACTTTGCAATTCAATTTATTTTTTACATTTTTTTTAACAATCACGAGAAGATTCTAACAAATAGCTCTAAAAGTTAATTGGAAAATCTTAAACTAACAAAATAAAATCAACCTTTGCTTACTGAGTTACTACTAGACCGATTTCAATCAGCAAACTTCTGGCATGTGACTTTGACAATTCGGCGAAGCTTGAGACTGCGTTGGAGTTTGAGGCCGCCTCGGATATGGAGTTTTGGCTTGTGACTTCGGCAGTTCGACGGAGCTTGATTTGCGGCACACTGATAGCAGAACACTAGAGGTCTGGCGTGTAACAAAACACAAAAGAAAATGAATGAAACGGGAATGAAACGACAGGAATGAAACAAGGATGGAGGCTTAAGTCTGAAATTGGGTTTTTTGATTAAAACACAGCTTATTTTCGCATTTTTGTAAAATCGATTGAAATGAACGATTTTAGCGTTTTTACATGTCAACACACGATTTTACTCCAATTTCACCATTTTTTGATTTTAAATGACTGTTGAATCGGACTCTAGATTTTTGTTCATAAAATCGTAAAAATGTACGAGCCAACACGTGATTTTAACAACCTTGCCCATTATCATTCCCCACTACTATCATTTTTATTATTTTTCTTATTCTTTTAAACAAACCAACCACCCCCTAAATGTATGAGTTTGGCACTATGTTTGGAAAGATATTTTCTATTTGTGTGGATGAAATAACTTTTGAGGGAGTTTCCGATTTGAAATTCAGTTTTAGCATGTATTGAAAAATCTGTTTGGACATCTTGTGGTTATAGAACAATGTCTATGTTTGGACTTTGATTTCATTTATAAAAAGTTAACTTTTTTCAAACAAAAATAAAATATCCAAACAATTTTTTATTTCAAATTTTAAAATTCAAATTTTCCCACTTAAATTCCTCTCACATAATTTAAAAAAAAATTTCCTCTTATTTTTCCCTCAAAAATAATTTTTCTACAAAAAAATACCCATAAAAATTTTTACACATTAAATACAAAATTTTTCAAATAAATCACAATCCAAACATAGCCTGTGTTCTCCCTATAATGCTAGATGTTATTCCCATTTTATAATAAGTTTCCACCCCAATAACTTTTCCCCTGAATTGCCTGATACTCCTCAATATTTTTCAATTCCAAAATGTCCTAACCCTCTCAACAAGAAGCATTCACCTTTGAAATACTACAAAAATTTCACCAATCTCAATGGTCATCGTCAACACCAGACATCTATATAAGCAAAATTACACAAAAAGTCCTTTGAAGCTCTTTTGATCATTTTCATTTTCTTTTTCTTTTTCACTTGTATTCCATCATCCATTCTGTGTTATATGTTCCCTTGTTCGTATTATGCTATTATTATTTCATTCAAAATGTTCTCCTTTCCTAATTACCAAAAAAAATCCAAATTCATAGCATTCATAAAAGAAAACAATTATAAGAAAGATAGTACTCCCTGATCCTTTTGCACATATTTCTAGTTTTGTGGTACAAAACAAGGAGGATGTAACACATTTGAAAAGAAACATAAGTCAAAACCAAGTTGATGAGCTAGGAATTGATGCAAATGCGGGGAACTCGGCCACATGTTGTGCTGCATGTGATCTTCACATACCCTTCATTCCACTAAACCAAATAGTGGTATTTTGCCATTATTTAAATGAACATGGGTACTGCATTGCATGCAATATGCTTTAACCATATTTAACAAATAGTTTGAAAACTGGATTTCATCATGCCTTCAAAGAGTACATATTTAGGACAAGAAACAATTAGTAGAACTACCAATACAATATTACACACTCACTTGTTACACAATCAATACTCAACTTCTATAGTGACAAAATGGGCACCATCTATTGCTCAACAATTGAAACATAAGCCCACTACTAATAGCATAAGCCAAATACCAAAAACAGCAAATGTGTAAACCAAACAATGAAGGCGGGCAACCGCTAACAAAGGGGCCATTTGGAATTGTCACACACCCTCATTGCCTCAAGATAAATGTATGACTCACAAAATGAAAGCAACACAATGACTTATATTCTATGAACTTCACTTTAATCATAGGAAAAAATGAATGACATAAACCGTGCTCATATTGTTTTGCCATCATTCATGTACTGAACATCACAATCCAAGTGAACGTAATATTGGAAGGATGAAATTTCACTTACTACTGCAGACATTTTGTAATCTACCAAATATATCCTAGAATGTCATTCCGAAATGCATTCCATCCCTCAAATTTCTAGTGTTACCCTCATCATGTTCCAAATGATAGTTGTATGTAAATAACATGATGGTACAATAATTTTGAGGAGGCATGAGGAAATTGGAATCTTCCCTGGTACAAGTGTCAAGAAAGACTCGTGCATCATTAACACTTTCTTCCCAACTAGTACGAATATAGACAAAGTGTATGTCATGATCACAAGTAGCAAGTATACAACTAATTGCCGTTTCTGAAAATACTCTCTTCTGTGCTCCGGTGCTCAAACAGCAACGGTCGTGCTATCTATTGCACCCACACAGTTTTATGCACAATGTGTATAGCACAAATTACATGAAATATGCATAGTCAATCAAAATTTTAAATTACATAAAAACTACCGCAATACCTTAAACCATGGAAAATATTTGGGATTATGCAATATTTTAAGTGTATTATGTGTTCATTTATCTATCAAATTAAAACCTTACTAAATGATTCTATTCCTCTAACTGCTCAACCTACATTGCGATTAATAGTTTCTATTGAGTGTTGAAATCTTTTGACAAGGACATGTTGCTAGGAGTTGTGAGTTATTAGAACTAAATACATACAGATAGTTTCCCAACCAGTACGAAATCTTGGCATGTTGTTATATGCCGAATCAACAAAATAGTATTTTCCTAAATCGTTAAACACAAATGTGTGAATTAACATTGGGAATGTAGCACCAAATGATAGTTGTATATAAATAACAAGATGGTGCAATAATTTTGAGGAGGCATGGGGAAATTGGAGTCTTCCCTAGTACAAGTGTCAAGAAAGACTCGTGCATAATTTACTTTCTTCCCAACCAGTACAGATGTAGACAAAGTGTATGTAATGATCACAAGCAACAAGTACATTTTGTGACACATCTAATTGTCGATTTTGAAAAAACTCTCTTCTGTGCATTGGTGCCCAAGTAGCAACAGTCGTACCATCTATTGCACCCACGCAGTCCTACACATAATGTGTATAGTACGAATTACATGAAATATGCATAGTCAATCAAATTTTTTAAATTATGTAAAAACTATCATATTACCTTAAACCATGGAAAGTATTTGGAATTATGCAATATTTTGACGTGTGTTATGTGTTCATTTTTCAGTCGAATTAAAACTTTACTAAATGCTACTATTCCTTTGACTGCTCAACGTATATTGTGATTAATAGTTTCTGTTGAGTGTTGAAATCTTTTGAAAAGGACATGTTACTAGGTGTTGTGACTAGTTAGAACTAAATACATACAGATTGCTTTCTCGATAGACACTAGAAATTATAGATTTTTTTACATGTAACCACCTTTTCATAAAATCTGACAAAATTCATAAAATTAGGAATATTTATCCTACAATTCTCAAATAGCCATGCATAATGCCTCTCAATTAGTTTTGCAACCTAATTTTGATCCGTTAGAGTGGAAGTGCAGTAGGGCTGCTGTGTAATCTGTTGACTTTCTTGCTATCCCATAAGTTTAATGGCAATAAGTAAATCCACCAACTCATCATTGCTATCCTCATTTGGTGTTTGTCTTCCAATCTCGCTAGTTGATGTAATTGCACGTCCAAGAAAAATGTCTGCTAATAAATGAGGATTTGTTATTTCGTGAATTAGATGCCTATATATAGCGACCAACCTTCCAATTAGAGAGAAATGATCATATAGAAAAGTGGTTTACAATTGAGATTGTGTGTCTGTGCCTATGCAATTATAAAGAAATATTGGCTCAACAACCCCAAAACCTTCGCATTGAAAGAGGTTTAAAACAAGATTTCATGTGAATATATATGATTCAAGATTAAAGCACATAATTTGTTTTGATCTACAATATTGATTTGAATAAGATATGATAAAGATTTATGGTCACTACTTTAATAGATTAGCATCTATCTTGCAGTGATCACATAGAATGTTTGAGTCTAGCATTCTGACAAGTCTAGCATAGTTTTGCAGGTTTGGTCATCCACACTTAAATGTTAGTAGAATAAAGACACTGAAGGTGTTGAAAGTATGTACACACACTATATCACCTTTTATTGTGATGCAATTTTGGTTATATAATAATAGTGTATAGTTTTCATTGGCAATGGAGTATATATTAGACCCATGGCAAATAGCCACCATGTCACAATTTGCATAGACAAAATATCTTGTTGAAGAATCATTTTTTTTTAACTTTCTTCCCCAATCTTGGGAAGTGAATAAATGAAGCACTATTTTGGATATTGAGTACTATTTATTTGTCTATACAAATTTGCATAAACCCAACTGTTAAGAATAAGTATATTTTTAAATATGTTTTCCAAACATCCCAATTCATCCCATTGTAAAAGTAGTGTACTATGCACTCCCATGTAGGTCTTGTATTTTCTTGTATTTCTATCTAGTTTAATTATATGTAAATATTTTAAGTCATACCTACTACAAAACCTCATATTTCCTTTAAGTCATACCAATTATAATTGGTAATTTAGCACTTTAGTTTTTTTTTTCTTTTTCATAGAGAGTTGTGATCTTTACACAACTTGGGAGAACATGACTAACGAAGATGACTTGAACATTTTTAGCAATACTAGTGTCCAACCTATAGACATTAAACATGAGTAGCAAAATATTCACAATTCCAATCACATGAGAACAAACATGCATCAGACTTCACCACAACAATCAATAACCAAACTAGCTACAGCTTAACACCATGACCTATAAACTACTTTGATATGTAAACAATCGCATAATAGAACTTCCTTAAAACACATTCATAAAGCCTGTTGGTACTAATTATATAGCATTTCGCATTTAGTACCATATTGGACACTAGAATTACCAAGTTCATCATGGAAAATTGTACTTAGTATAATTGTGTAACATACATGATCAATATTGTGGATACATTCCCATAGCATACAACAATTACCATTTCAGTATCTAGGCTCAACTACGCAAATTTAGCATATTAATAAAGCCAACTAACTAGCAGTATCCTTAACACTACAAGTGCTTGAGTTCGTTCATGCTTTAAAGATATGTCAAGGCAATGATAAATTACAAAGATCATAGAGAGTTAATGAGATCTAGATGTAATTAGGGTGTCATCTTTGTAAAAATGACCCGAGACACTGGATCATGGAAAAATTGGGTGGCCTTGAGGTATGTAGTTAAATCAAGAATTTGCATAGCATTCAGAATGTCCATGCATTCTCTCACCGAAATATTTTCATCTATCAACCCACACCTCCTTGGTGCCTCATAGTTTAAGCTTCCAAAGCTCTTTTTGCAAACTTCTTCAGCCAATCCCAAAAAAAAAAAACAAATTAACGACGTTGAAACAAAATACAATTCCTTCCTAATTCTACTCTAATAAATGTATTTTTTTTTAATGCATACCATGATTTCAAATTTGGGCTACTAATGTAACACTCACTTACAACTGATAAAATGAAAGAATGAAAGAAATAAATAAAAAAGTATAAAGCTCGGGGAAATGAAGAATTTGGATTTGATCCATGCTTCACATGTTTTTTTTTTTTGCCAAAGAAATGATAGTTATATTTACTACTAAAATTGACACATATATAACATTGCCCACTGGCTATGAAAGCCTTAATTCTCGCAATGAAACTGAGTGTGACAGTGTGGGATTTTCCTATCCTTTGAGAATTCTATTCACCTTGCAATCTATCCGTATATATTCTAACCTATGTGGCCACAAAAAAAGTAGAATATTGGCATCATAATCAAGCAAGAACAAAAATCACACTTCTTGCTTGATGATTTTACTCCTCATTGGATTGTAAAGGATAAAATATCCTATTCTCATGGTGGCTGGATATTATTTCCGTTATAGTTATTACCTCAACCTATTAATTACCTGATTGTGATGGTTGGTGACCACTGAACTGGTTTAGTAGTTCCTAGTAACTTTCCTTAGATTTTTCCTCTCTCCATCTTGCTCACTTCCTGAAATTCCAACCATTCAATTTGAGCAAGATCAACCACTTTTTTTTCTTCTCTCCATTCTTTTTGGAAGATCCATAAATTCCTTATTTTTGAGAACATTCATAAGATATATACTGTTAGTTCTGCTTTATCTTGCCAATGGTTATCCTTTTTCCCACTGCATATTATAAGCCATCATTGTTTAAAGCTTAACTTTTCTCCTTTTAGATCTTCCCATCGTACTGGAGCTAGTTTTCGCACCTTTTTTACCCTTAAGCAGTGTAGCAGGATATGCTCTAAGTTCTCCTCAAGTTCTCCACACATGTTGCATATAGGATTTTCTTGAATGCCTCTTCTCAATAATCGATCTTTTGTTGGGAGAATGCCATGCCAGCATCTCCATATGAAGTGCTTGACCTTCCTTTTGGTGCCTAGCTTCCAACTTCTCTTCCAAACAATTTTCGTTGTTCCCTTAGTTGAGCTACTCTCGATTTGTTGAAACACCTCTTTGTGTCCCTTGTGTGCATCTTGATAGGCTGACTGTACCCTGTAGTTCCCTTGTTTTTTCAATTGCCACACAACTTTATCTTTATGGTCACTATGGCTTTCTCTTGGGTGGGGGATACTTACTATAGCTTGGCATCTGATTGGTTAAAAAGATGGCGCACTATTTTCCCATTCCAGCTATCACCCCTGTCTTTCAAAAGCTCACTTACCTATGTAGCCTTCTCTTTCTGAATAGGAAATGTTATTGGTATGAAATGTGGTCTTCCGAGAATCCAAGGGCTCTCCCATATTCGGACTGATTTTCCATCCCTCACTTGGAAAATGACTCATCTTTTGAGAATACATTGAGCTCTTATCTAACACTTCCACAATCAGATGCATTAGTTTTAAGCAAGGCTTGCATGAGACCACCTTCTGGGAAATACTTGGATTTCATTACCTTGCTCATGAGAAGGTTTGGTTGTGTAATGAGTCGCCAAAGTTGTTTTGCAATGAGTGCATTATTAAACAATTGTATATTTTTGAATCCTAAACCCCCGTTCCTCCTTCGACCATGTTAAGTCTTTCTAAGTCTTCCAATGGATTTTTGATATCCCATCTCTTTTGTCTCCCCCCTAGAAGCTTGTGGTACTTCTGTTGATATGTTGGCATACTCATTTTGGAAGTTTGAAACATGCCATCCATAAATGGGAAGAGCATCAATTACCTCCTTAATGAACACTTTTTTGCCAGCTAGGCTACGAAATCTATTTTTCCACCCTTTGACTCTTTGCTGGAGTTTCTTCCCCACATAGTTAAACACTTCCTACATTGATCTGCCTATTATTATGGGGAGTCCAAGATACTTGGCCTTCTACTTCTCTTTGATGCCATATAAAATTGACAAATGTCTTCTTTATGCTTCTTTGAAATATTCTTACTGAAAAAAATTGAGGATTTTCCCAGCTGACCAACTGGCCATAGTAGTGGCTGTAATTGGATAAAAGAGTCTTGATCCTGCTTGCTTGTTCTAAGTCTACTTCACAAAAGAGTAGTGAGTCGTTTGCAAACAATAGGTGTGTGATTTGTGGACTTTTTTTGCTAACCCTCATACCTTTATATTTCCCCCTCAGGCTTGTTTGCTTAATTATGTTTGAGAATATCTCAAATACGACTAAGAAAAGATAGGGCGATAATAGATCCTCTGTCTAATTTCTCTAGTCTATTGGATATACCCACATTTTTCCTCATTGATGTTAACAAATAACGTTGAGGAACTAATGCATTGTCATATCCAAACAATGAAAGTACAAGACAACCCCATAGGACCTCACACAAGAATCTCCACTTTATCCTATCATATACTTTAGTCATATCAAGTTTAATGGCCATCCACCCTTTGTTTCTTTTATGTCTAGCATTTAGTGTATGAATGCACTCATGCGCCACTACCACATTATCTAATATTTATCTTCTAAGAATGTACACAGCCTAGTAGGGACTAATGAATTTGTGAAGGCAAACTTTTATCCTCTCAGCTAGTATATTAGAAATAACTCTATACACTTATTACATAAGCTAATGGGTCTATAATGGCCAACAGATGTGGTTTTTAATTTTCGACCAATGTGATTAATGTATGGTTCACTTGTTTAAGCATTTTCTTGTGCTCATAAAAATGTTTTATAGCATTACATAGATCTATACTAATCACATTCTAATAAAATTGGAAAAAAATGGGAGTCATACTATCCAACCCAGTGGCCTTGTTGGGATTTATTGTGAACAGAGCATCTTTGATTTCAGATTTTTCCACAAGACACATCAACCTGTGGTTCATTATCAGAGTGATCGACAAAGGGGATACCCTCCAAATCTTCATGCCATAGACTCAGCGAGGTAGAGAAAAGTTTGTTGTAAAATGTTAGGATTTCTTCCTTCACTTCTTGACTGTTTTCATAAAGACTTCCATTTTCCTTCAACAATCTTTCAATAGTATTTTGCCTCCTCCTATTGATGGTCGAGGCATGGAAAAACTTCTTATTTTTGTCTCAATGTTGAAGCCATTGGATTTTTGATTTTTGTCTCCAATGGACCTTCTCATCTCGATAAGCACTATGAAGCTCTTTTTTCAGTTTTCCCTATCCTTACCAATTCCTATTGCCCCCATGACTTGATAAAAACTCCATTTGAGTTTTGATCCTTATTATTTGCTTGGCTAAATTGTACATATGCTGTTGGCTCCATTTTAACAGCTCCATTATGCATTGTCCAACTTTGACACACAGTTGATACATCGGGGTTCTTTTTTGCTCCCTTCCCTATGTAATTTCTACTAGTCTGCCCACATCCTCTTTCTTGACCCATCTTTTGTCAAAGATGAATATTTTTTTAGCTCTTTGCTCATTCGGTTTAGTATCATTAGGATAAGGGAATGATCCGATGATTGCCTCTCCACATGGTAGAATTTTACTCTTGGAAAACTGAGTAACCAAGTAGGGGAACCAAAGAATCTATCTAGCTTTTCTTCCACAAATCCTTCCCATTCTCTATTGTTAGCCCATCTAAAGCTCCTTCCCACAAAATTTACTTCTCCCATCTCTATGTTGTCTACAAATGATTGAAAAGGTTGGCAATTGATCTTTGTTCTTTTCCTCCCCCCTTTATTCTCTTTGAGACTTAAGATACCATTAAAATATCCTCCCAAGAACTACATGTCTCCCCAGTCCTGTCTTTGTTGCTCTAAGTACTCCCATTATTCTTGTCTTATCTTGCTTTCTATACTAGCACACAAAAAAATAGCCCAAAAAAAATTCTATTATCCCTTTTAAGCTCACATTCCACTTGGATGCAAAAGTTAGTGGATATTATCTTGTTGATACCTATATTCTCGTTCTTGTGCCCATTGGCTCTACAACTCTTCATCTTTCTTGGCAGTTCAATCTTTTGCACACAGTAGCCACAAATTTCCTATTTTTCTTTATTTCAGATATAAATATTAATTCAAGAAGGTGGGATCAAACAACTTCCCTCAATTGGGAAACTATAGAGGGTCCTTCCAAACTTCTACAGTTCTATATACAAACTTTCATTTCTTATGTTGGGACCACTCTAGGCTGGTCACCACCACCATGGAATATTTTCCTTTGTCTTGTCTTTCATTATTGACTTTTTGTTGCAGAAATCCCTCATTTCCTTTGAATTGAGACTTTCATCTTGGAGCTGCCAAGGTCTCTTACACCCTATAGCTTCATTTTCTTTAGATTCAACCTTTCTTCTACCTTTGTTTCCTATTCTTATCCATTTTCTGCCCTACCTCCCCCCCCCCCTTTCCTTTGCCCTTCGAATTGAGACTTTAGCTTTATCAATCTTATAATATCCTCATTCCTGCGCCGAAATATCATCTCACTTCTAATTGGAACATTAATCAATTCTATATCAGCATGTGATTTACCAACTTTCTACCTCTCCTTTTGGCTATCTAATTCCATCTCCTCAGGCTACATGCCATGACTGCTAGCTGCCACTGATTTTCTTTCATGCATTAGAGGTTCATGATATTTTTGTCCTGCACCCCTTTTCACTATCAGCTTCCTCTCCAGTTGTTGCCCTATTGTATGTCCATCGTTCTACTCTCTCAAATCCCTATTCTTTACTTCTATGTTCATCATGGTTGGCTCTGATTTTTCATCTATCCTGAGCCTTCCTTGGGTTTTTTCCTCTTGTTCCACATTTACCTCAACCAATGGTTGAGTTTCAGCTTCAATAGCTTAGTTTTTAGCTTGCAGTTCCATGCCTAAAGTTCGAACCCAATCAAGTTGTTTGTCTGAAACTGGCTGATGTTTATGCCTTTGGGTTTCTGAACTAGCCTTACCCCCTCTCGTCCTTACATTAGGCTTACTTTCTACAATTCTTAACCGCTCTCCAAATTCTCCCTCTCGTAGCCTACTCTTTTTTTTAGAGGCATTCCTTTTAATAGAATACATTCGTTCCAAGTGCCAACTTTACCGTAATAATAACAAAAAACATCTAAGTTTTCATACCTGAAGGATGTCCAGCACTCCCTATTCTGTAATTTCAGCCATATGCCTCTCAATAGAGGCTTGCACAAATTAACAAGAGCTAATATCTTCATACACCTTCCATCGTTACTTCTAGTTTTTGGAATGAGAGCATCAAGGACCTTTAAATTTTTTTTTTTGCAATCTGAAGCCCGTTTCTCTTGCCATCCATTGAGGTGAGAGATTCCACACTTGGATCCACAGCTTCACTATATGAAAATTTTCTTCCTTGAGTTGAAAATTATCCCTCCATTCTCTGAGAATGACATACTATTGGTCAAACATCCAACCTTTGCCTTGTAGTACCCTCAATTTATCTTTTTTGTTGTTGAAGACAAACTGATATATATTTGGCCCTAACTCCCGGACTTTGAAGGGGGTCTCTGGTTGGCCAAATTTCTTCCAAAGTGTTCTTGAGGCCGGTGAAATTTGCCTTCATCTCCTAGAAAATTGGGCCTATTAGACTTTTGGAGCATTCTTCTATGCTACTTTTTAACATCTTCTTCCTGGTTTATCACCCCCGTTTCTTCATCTTTTGTGAGCTCCAGCCTTTGCATCAAGTCAAAGGTTGCTAGCATAAGATTTGGAGAGTTCCCACTAGTCCATCCTCACTAAACCCACAAGTTGATTGCCTTCGGAAGAATCAAACAACAAAGATGAGAAGTGAGAATTTAGTGTGTAAGAATTAGAGCTTTAGCAGATTTACCATGAATTTTTTTTTAGAAATTTTGGGCAAAAAGTCACAAACTTGTGATATCTTTTTGATTTGGGAAAAAAAGTTATCTAGTGTTGCTTTCTTGGTCGATCAGAAACGAAGATTTTCCATGTATCTAACATCTAAGATAAGAGATTAGAAGAAGAACTCAAAACTAGGAAAGTGAATTTTCTTAATGAATTTTGAAAACTAGGGAAAGACCACATTAAGACTAATCATTGTTATAATTATTGAGCAGACATACTACTAATGAATTGCAAGTTATTCAATAAGATGATTAGTGTAGTTTTACTTTTTTATGACTTTTAGACTCAAAATGTTTGCTTATTATTTGATAATGACAAGAAGACTAAACTTTTGCCACCACAAAGGCAGCTTACTCATCTTCACGTGGAGAGAGGAACCTACACTCACAAAGGAAACCTCATTACTCTGTTACTTTAGGATAATTGTAGGATAACTTGCAATCGATTCATAAGTTTGAATTGAATTAGTTTGGTTTAGTTTTAAATATTCATAAAATAATATATAGAACTCATATTCAATCTGATCCGAATTAAAAATGCTAATTATGTTACAAATTATTTAATTCAATTTTGAATTAAATTGATTACAATAAAAATGATGCAATGATGATCGTAGCTCTCAAATAGTACAAATATAGTACCCAAAAATGCAATAAAGTCGTGAAGAATTACCACGGCTCTTGAAGAATGAAGAAAATCCACGTGAAATTCATAAAGTTGTGGAGTTTTCAGATAATATCTACATTATCATTTAATCCTAAATATTCATAATAAGCTTGCAAGCAATCATATAAACCATCAATTTTACAACGTGGATCAAAAACACAAGCAATTAAATAAATAGATGGAATATCTCTATAATAGTTTAGCCATTTTAATTCCATTGATTTAATAGTATTTTGTAATAAAATGTCTTTTTTAATTTCTTCTAAAATCAACGAAATATTAATACATTCTTGCATAAATAAATGAGTAGTAGGATAATAAACACCAGACATAGTATAAGTAGTATCATTAATAAACATCAAACACACCAGAAGGTTAGTCCAAATGGTTAAGATCGAGATGCAAGTTGAAGGAGGTCATAGGTTCAAATCTCACCATGGACAAAATTTTGCATATTTGCTTGGCCGGTTCCAAACCGCCGGTTCCGGTTCCGGTTCCAAAAATCATGTTCGGTTCCAAACCGTAACCCGTTTGACGAATTCGGTTAATTAGGATATTGGTTCCAAACCGAACTGGCGACTAGTTCCTAACTGTCCATCCTCACTTGCAAACCCCTGAGTTGATTGCCTTCTGAAGAATCGAAACAATAAAGATGAGAAGTGAGAATTTAGTGTATAAGAATTAAAACTTTAGCAGATTTACCATGAATTTTTTTTTTTGCGAGAAATTTTGGGCAAAAAGTCACAAGCTTGTGATATCTTTTCTGATTTGGGAAAAAGGATTATCTAGTGTTGCTTTCTTGGTCGATCAAATAGAAGCGAAGATTTTCCATGTATCTAACATCTAAGATAAGAGATTAGAAGAAGAACTCGAAAACTAGGAAAGTGAATTTTTCTTAATGAATTTTGAAAACTAGGGAAAGACCACATTAAGACTAATCATTGTTATAATTATTGAGCAGACATACTACTAATGAATTGCAAGTTATTCAATAAGATGATTAGTGTAGTTTTACTTTTTTATGACTTTTAGACTCAAAATGTTTGCTTATTATTTGATAATGACAAGAAGACTAAACTTTTGCCACCACAAAGGCAGCTTACTCATCTTCACGTGGAGAGAGGAACCTACACTCACAAAGGAAACCTCATTACTCTGTTACTTTAGGATAATTGTAGGATAACTTGCAATCGATTCATAAGTTTGAATTGAATTAGTTTGGTTTAGTTTTAAATATTCATAAAATAATATATAGAACTCATATTCAATCTGATCCGAATTAAAAATGCTAATTATGTTACAAATTATTTAATTCAATTTTGAATTAAATCTGATTACAATAAAAATGAACAGTCCTATGATGCAATGATGATCGTAGCTCTCAAATAGTACAAATATAGTACCCAAAAATGCAATAAAGTCGTGAAGAATTACCACGGCTCTTGAAGAATGAAGAAAATCCACGTGAAATTCATAAAGTTGTGGAGTTTTCAGATAATACGAATCCAAGACCCAAAAGCGTAGTACGTATGTATAAGGACTACTAAGACTTCGTTTGGATTGTTCTTATTTGAGAAAAGTTGTATTGAAACGTGTGAAAATTTTGGTGGGTATTTTTTGATAGAAAAAGTATTTTAGAGGGAAAAATAAGGGGAAATTTTGTTTTAAAATTATGTGAGAGGAATTTGAGTAGAAAAATTTGAATTTTAAATTTTGAAATAAAAATGTGTTTGGATAGTTTGTTTTTGTTTGAAAATTTTCTTATTTGCAAATACAAACTCCCTGTCCAAACGAGGCTTAAGACTTTTAAAAAATAAACAAAATAAAAATTAAATCAACTTACATTACCATTTAACCTGAGTATATTGTATTTTGTAAACCCTAGAAGTCCACACGAGATCACAGTTAATGCAAGTATTAGAGTAAAACAGATTGAGAATTGGGTTAATTAGGATATTGGAGGAAAAGAAACATTATATTGCCTGCAAATCAAAATCCCTCTTATCCTAAATTAAGACTGAAAAATATATGTGTGTGTATGTATTATATATATATGACAGTTAATCTTCCCTGCTATGGATTGACCTACATCTAAAACTCGAATGAAGTCAAGAAATGGGAAAAATAGTGATTGTGTTTTAGCATAATCCAAAGCGTCAAAAATATATCTAAAACTTGGATCCAGTCAAGAAGGGGACGAGACGTGAAAAATGTTGATTGTGCTTCAACATAATTAAAAAAAGGCCAAAGCAACAAAAATATCTAAAACTTGGACGAAATCAAGAAGGGGAAGAAATGGGAAAAATGGTGATCGTGCTTTAGCATAACCCAATGCAACAAAATTGATTTCAAAATCTTTATTCTAAGTACTTTCATTTTATCTATATGATAATCAACAGAGAAAGACGAAAAAGAAAGGTATAAAAGTGACATCAAATAGAACTTCTTTTTTTTTATTTTTTTTTATCTTCTCAATTATTCTCGGTTACGTCAAGTAAAAGGGATTCTTTTTTATGATGTTCACCCGAGACATTAAGCAATCTAAGTTAACATATTAAGATTCCAGCATAATTTGGCTTGCTGCGAGGATGGTGCAAGCACCAAAAAGGGATTCATTTCATAATATATACCATTTTTTTGATGTCTATACAAATAAGTGATGATGATATAGGGGTTTTTTTTTTTTTTTTGTGTATCCATTTTTAAGTGGGCTCTAAATTCTACATGTTTAGACAACAATTAGGAGGTCAGTATAGTTCTAGAATTAATTTTAGCCCCCGAGTTAGTTATTAGGGAGAGGATATTACTCAAGTTTTAGCTAAATTAAAATCTAGGCAAATTAAAGCTGGGCAACTTTAAATATGGTGTTTATAGTGGTTCTGTATATAATCATTCAATATTATAAAATAATTTTGTCATTTCTACCAAAAATTTACAATAATTATAAGTAAATAAAGTTTCAACAGTGTAAATATAGTTGTCTATTTAAACTTATACCTTTTATATGCATATGTATGTATGCGTATATTATATGAAAATTTTTATCTGAAAATTATCAATCATCTATCATTTGTTGAAAAAATCTAATAATATTTATAAGCTTTAATTTAGATATAATATGAATACTTGTTTGGAACAAAAAACAAATGTGGTGAGAATATGCCCATAATTTAAGTATTGATTCTAGTTATGAATTACATTTAGGATATAAAAATTTTACGTATAAAAATCACGTAGCGGAAAGACAATAAAAGTAATTTATTTGGAAGTTAATAATAAAGGAGGACAAAAACCTTACACCACAAACTATAGGAAGAAACTCTACTCACAATTTTATTTTTTTAGAGTCTCTTTTTATTGTTTCAACCTCGTGAAAACTAATAACCATGGGATCTTTATATCGATCCATCCTTAATAAAAAAGTAATTAGGATTTGATAATCAAATCCTACTCAAAATCTACTCTCTTAAAACAATGCAAATCTAATTCAACTAATAATTACTAAATCCTAATCAAAATATAATTTGCTAAATAAGATTGGTTTAATACACCAACAATGCCTTCCTTAGACCAAGTTTGTCATGAAAACACCTCCAATTCCATTTCGAGCATAAATTTATTTTGAAATCTCATTTGTTGTATAAATCATGTACAACTTCAACTTGTCATTGATCATCATCTTCATTATCACCTTCAATCATGTCATAGATGAAAATTTGAACTTTGAAAAACTTCTATTTGGCTCTTCTTCTTGATCAAAAACTCATCCACATTAATCCACTTTTCAAGCGATAATCGCACCATTAAATTTCAAATCAAAATATTTTATGACACTATGAGACTCTATCTCACTCATATCTTCTTAAACCATGTCAACATTTTCTTATTGTTCTTTTAAATTTGAAATTTCTTCATCAACCAAAACATCAAAAATTTCTTCTTGTTGTTCTACCGAACCAATTATCTCTTCTTTGTCCTTTACAAAATCAACTTGGTAATTTTCACAATCCATCTCTTCGAAATTTTCACTTTGAACATTAGACTCCAAATTGGGACCATTTTCTTCCTCAATTATTGTAATATCTCGAGGTTTTGATATTTGTTCCATTGACTTGTTTAATTTCTAATACAAGTTTCTTATCAATTATTTGTTCATAAAAAATTAATGAACTTTCGTTAGTCTCCAATATAAGTGCTACAATATACTCAAACTTCATAGATAACGAATCAAGAACTTTTTTCACAAAAAAAAAATCATCATTAAGAATATACCCATTAAATTCCATGTCATCCTTGATATCTAATAAATGAGAAAAATAGTTCTCAATCGTTTTAAATTTCTCCATAGCACACAACTCAAATTTTCTCTCCAATAATAACACGTTATTTTTCCAAACTTGATCTATGCCAATATATGCTTTTTCAAAATATCCCATGCTTGTTTGGCAGTTTTAACAATATAAATTTCCCATGCTTTTTTCAAAATATCCCATGCTTGTTTGACATATCATCTGTTTGATGAATTTGAGACAAGGTCAAATATACATTTCTTTTGGTTTCGGCATCATCTTTATCTGGTACATCCTTCTGAATGAATTGTAGCAAATCATGTGCTCAAATGTGTGTTTCTATCTGAATCCTCCAAAATTTATAATTTTTCTTTCCCATGAGTTTTGGAACAACACATATTATGTTCCAATCATCCATAGCCATCAAACAACTTTTAGCCTCCTTCGCTAAAAATCATCGTGATCAAGAAACTAACAATTTAATATTGCTAGCTCTGATACCATATGTAAGATATAAAAATCCTATGTATAAGATTCACGCAGCAAAAAGACAATAAAAATAATTTATTTGGAGGTTAATAATAAAGCAAGACAACAAACCAACTTTAGCCTCCTTGCTAAAAAATCATCAGGATCAAGAACTAACAATTTAATATTGCTAGCTCTGATACCACATGTAGGATATAAAAATCCTACGTATAAGATTCACGCAGCGGAAAGATAACAAAAATAATTTATTTAGAGGTTAACAATAAAGTAGAACAAAAAACCCTACACTACAAATTGTAGGAAAAACACTTCTACTCCTTACAATTCTTTTTTTTTTTTTTTGAATTCTCTCTTTTATTTTTCTAAAACTCACAAAAACTAACAACTATGGATTATTTATATAGATCACATACTTAATCAAATGCAATTAGGATTTGATAATCAAATTCTACTCAAAATCTACTTTCCTAAAACAATGCGAATCTAATTCAACTAATGATTACTAAATCCTAATCAAAATATAATTTGATAAATAAGTTTAGTTTAATACACCATCTGACTTTCATTGAAGTATTAAGCAGTAGATTATCAATCATCTGGTTGAAAATATGCTCCATAATTTTTTTCCCCTTTTTTGGTGGGGCACGATGGGAATGAGAACCAGTTAGTCATTACTTGACTATAAGAGACGAAAGTTTAACCATTGGTTCTTCATTTCACATTTGCTGCAGTGTAGACCAAAGTCTCTCGCAAGTGGGCAAAGAAATGGATCGTCGAACTCCCTCTAAAATCCCTCTTCATACCGTTAAATCCAACCCTTGCACGGTTTTCAACCGTATATTTGCAGTAATTTACACTATTTCTCTCTTATCTCTAGCCTATTACCATGCAACAAAATTGCTCACCTCCACCACTGTATCATCTTTCTTCATATCTATTTCTTTGTTCATCGCCGATCTTATTCTGGGATTCATGTGGATCACTTGTCAAGCCTTTCGATTGTGTCCCGTTACTCGGCAAGTGTTTCCAGAAAACTTGGAAAAAATTGTGGACAAGAAAGATTTTCCGGCTTTGGACATCTTCATATGCACCGCAGATCCATATAAAGAACCACCTATAAGTGTGGTTAATACAGCTTTGTCCTTGATGGCTTATGATTATCCCATGGAAAAGCTCTCCGTTTACGTTTCGGATGATGGAGGTTCAGAACTCACCCTGTTTGCTCTCATGGAAGCTGCTAAATTTGGAGCCCATTGGTTGGCTTTTTGCAGGGAGAACAAGGTTATGGACAGGTGCCCGGATGTGTTTTTTGGGTCAAAGCATTATCCATTCAACTCTGAGGCTGAGAAAATTAAGGTAAAACCTTTTGTCCCAGGGGTTGGAAATTGTGTTATTATTTTATTATTATTATTATTTTGACCTCAATGCACAATAATTTTTTTACTTTTCCTCCTACACTCATGCAAAAGGCACTATAGAAGAAGAAAAAAAAAATGATACCAAAATAACTTATTTTTATTTTTAAATTAACTTATGAGCATCTCTCCGTCCACTTCCAATTGTTTTAGTTAGTACATCGCCTCCACTTTATAAATAGTCTCAGAATCTATATATATATATATATATCAGGTTATGGTTAGTTTAATTTTCATGTTACCGGATGAAAAGTTGTTTCTTTATGTTGCTTTTATGCTTTGTAAAACAGTTTTTAGAGAGGAAAAAAGAGAGTAAATTTGAAGGCTGTTAATACTTTAATTTTCTTGAAATTTTGTATCAAAAAAATAAAATTTTCTTCCGCGGACCTATGATCCATATTTGGAAGAAAGTTGTAATCCAGAAAGAAAATAAAAATTGGTAGTACAAGGAAAAATTCCTAGGTGCTAACATCATTGAGTGGAAATATGCTCCGTGTCATTTGGCTAAGCCGAAGCTCTCTTCTTTGGGAGTTCACTTATTGGATGTATACTCAGTCAATGAGGACCAATTGGCTGTGAACAACTTTGTGATAGAGATTCATCAGTGGGGACAAATTGACAGATGCCTAAACATATTGGATTTTCCTTTGTGGGTCAACAAATTAAGCTAAGGATTCAAGTTTGCCAATTATTTGATAACATCTGCCCAAGTGAACTAATATCTTAAGAAGGCTAGATAGATTCAGTCTATATTTTATTAACAAATAGGATGACTCTTTATTTGTTTAATCGATAACGTCTTCCCTAATTTGTTTTGATCTTTGGAGGGGTAGAACCTATTAGATTTTTTAACATGATTGATGGTATCATAACAGTAAAAATTAGAGAAAAAAGGCTTAAAAAGAAAGAAAATAATTTCCATTAATCTTTCATTTGATGAGAAAAGCACTCATCAAAATGCAAACATTGTTTATAGATCACAATTGTTGAGGGCGCCTAGAAAATTTCGTCTGCCTCTAATTTACAGGAAAAAAAAAAGGTATTTATTTGCTTCTCTTCTGAACACCACCCAAACCTAGGTTGAGAAACATGAAAAACATAGTGAAAGGAGAAATTCCTACACATACGCTAATTGATCGAGTTTTTCCTTTTTCTAATGTATTAGAGTTTTGAAATTCCTTCCTTTCTTATATCGCTTGGTTTTATAGTAAGACACGCAATTAAAGAGTGGTGCAGGTATGACGAATTAGGGTGTTTAGCAAGTGTTATCAGATAATTATTATCATCATTGATTAGTTTATCAAAGAGAGAGAAGATTGATGAAGTGTTCTAAAAAATTAAGGATATCATTGTGCTTTTAAAATCCTTTGTAAAAGTAAAGTATTCTTAAATCCATAATAATTAAGGGAAAATTTTGATTAAGGGCATAAGAATTTTGAAATTATTAAAAGAGGCATAAGTTTGATAGATTTGGTTATTATTAAGAGCAATAGAATAACTTTTTTTTAAAAAATTTTAAAAGACAAACCTACCCCTCATTCACCCTGGAAAAACATTCAATTATATCTGTCTTTTAAACAAATCAATTCTATTCCCTGGCTATGCTCTTTAGCCATATTATACATTCTCACACCACAAAATTCATTTTCTTATTCAGCAATTAAAAATGAAATCATGCATGGTGCTATAAAGGTCCATGAATCTAAGCCCTGTAATGTGTGCATGACAATTTACATCAATTTGCATAAATTATCAGGTTATTATTTTGCCTTTTTCATGTAGATATCTTACTCCCTTGTTCCAAAAAGAGTCCATTTTGTTTAGATACAATTTTTTATTAGTGATTAAATACAACACATTTAATGCACTAACTTAATATATAATTATATATTTTTATACTTACTTTTTAATTATAAGTATACCCAATTATTATTAGTAAGGATATTTTAGAAATTTGGTTTTTAGAATAAGAAAAAATCTTGAAAATAATTTTTTTTTTTTTAGGACAATGGGATTATTATTCAACTTTGCGAAAATTGAATTGATGCGTTGGGACTCTTTATTTCTTGACTATTACTATAGTTTTTTTCCCCAATACTATTCTTAATAAGTCTACTTATTGAGATTCTCAGAATTTGTGTCATCAACTTTTTAGTAATATGTTCAGTTCACTACCCAAGAAACTTGACATATGGAGTTTGAGCATACAATTCATGCCTGTTGGTGATTAAATTTGTCTCCATGTTATTGATGACCAATTCGGTTTAATTATTTGGCCTTTTGGTGTGAATTATTTGTATGGCTGCTGATCTCGTTGACATATGGCTACATATCTGACTTTTTGAATGAACACAAAAATTCGGAGTTCTATGATTGATTTTTTTTTTTTGTCTAAAATGGTAGTTGTATTTACTTTTCAAAAAAATCATCATATACAAATTGTCCACTGGTTATGGCTTTCTTAGTACTCATTTCGAGTCCAAGATTCAACAAAAACAATTTTCAACTTCCTATCACCCTAAATCCTTTACAATTCTCCTATATGTCCAAAAGGATTAAAACAAAACAAAACAAAACTATTTTCACCTATAATGGGTAGCGTCTCCAATCTCTACATAAGCTGGATACTCCACCCATTCTGACTTTTGCTGCTCCATCTCCTCTTTATACAATAGGCACCACTGAACATGATCATCAGCTCCTAGTCCTTATTTCATCTTACTTCATGTGTTTGGATTAGGCTTTCTTTCCCTTTCACTGATTGCTCGAAACTCTAACCATTCTGCCATTGCTATATCCAATATTAGTTTCTCTTCCGTCCACTCTTTATGGAATAGCCAAAGATTCCTTATATTCTAGAGCATCCATAGTATGTAGACAGTCAGTTATGCTCTATCATGCTAGTTGGTACTTTTCTCCTTAGCATAAATGTTCTGCCACCAGTTTTTGAAACTCCATTCTTGTGACTCTGAATCTGCCCATTTCACTAGTGCTATCTTCCATACCATTCTTGCTCTACGGCAATTAATTAGTGTATGCTCCAATGTTTCCTCTTGTTCCCCACATAGATGGCATATAGGGTCTTCTTGGATGGCTCTCTTCACCAACTGATCCTTTGTAGGTAAGATGCCATGCCAACACTTCCAAAGGAAATGTTTTAGCTTACCTTTAATTCCTAATTTCCAGGAGGTCCTCCATACACCTTTCAATGTTCCTCTAGTTGTGTTGCATTATGGTCTTTGGTGTTGGTGCCATTGTTCTCTCATTGCCTTCCTATATGCTGAATGTACAGTGTAGCTTCCTTGCTTGCAATGCTGCCAAATTAGTTTGTCTCTGCTTCTATCCCTTTTGATTGGTGAGGATGGTCTCAGTATCAAATTGGGTGAAAATTTGCCCAATAAGTTCTTTATTCCATTCCATCATTTCCTGATTCATAAGTTGGTTGACCAAAGTAGCTTGCTCTTTAGTAGTGGGTAAAGGGGTGGGTTTTCCTCCCTGTCTTCCTGAAATCCAAAGAGGATCCCAAAATCCTGATAGATTTCCTATCTCATGTAGAATCTTGCTCCTTTTTGTATGATGCATCTAGCTCCCATCTAGCTCTTCCATAGCCAGGAGGTGTTGCCTTTAGTTTGAGTCATTAATAAACCCCCACTTGGAAAATAATTGGCCTTTATCACCTTACTTAATGAGAAGATTAGGTTGAGTAATCAGTCTCCAAAGTTGCTTAAATATCAATACATCATTAAACATTTGTATGTTCTTGAAGC
Organism: Gynochthodes officinalis; assembly: GCA_020080225.1. Taxonomy (NCBI): domain Eukaryota; kingdom Viridiplantae; phylum Streptophyta; class Magnoliopsida; order Gentianales; family Rubiaceae; genus Gynochthodes; species Gynochthodes officinalis. The sequence continues at coordinate 34,203,843 of CM034619.1, read as the reverse complement.
TGAGCCACCCCTCTTCTTTGAACTTGGTCAACTCCCTCCAAGCTTTCTAATGGATTTTTGGCTTGCCTTCCTGCTTTTCTCCTTACCAAAAATTTGTTGTGTTCTTGACAATATCCTGACAAACATTATTCGGAAATTTGAAGCAGGTCATCATGTACATTGGTAGTGCATGAATTATTGCCTTGATGAGGACTTTTTTCCCAGCTGAGTAAAGGAACTTGTTTTTTCAACTTTTGATTCTTTTTTGCACCATTTCCACAACATAGGTGAACACTTCTTTCTTAGACCTTCCTATATGCATAGGGAGGCCCAAGTGCTTAGCATTTTGCTGCTCCTTTATCCCATCCCGAATTTGGCATATGGCTTTCTTAATCTCCTTTGTCATGTTTTTGCTGGAAAAGACTGATGACTTGTCCAGGTTAATTAACTGGCCTGAAAAACTGCTATACTTATCCAATAATGTCTTCACCCTCCTTGCTTGGTCGATGTATGCTGTAGGAAACCAAATCAAAGAACGCAGCGAAAATTAAAAAAATTTTTGGTTTCCTCCAAGGATCCATACAAAGTGAAATCAAATTAGTAGTGAAGATTGTTACCTTATCGGTAGTGTAGCCTTGTTGATTGTTAGAGATTGTTGATTGTCGAATCACAAGCAAAACCAATCTAGCTTTGCCTCTATGGTATCCACACGATCGTCTCCAAGTCTCAAGTTAATTGTCAAACAATTAACTAAAGAAAGAAGTAACAAAATCTCATAGTGCTAGCTAGGATTTTGTTACTCGGGTATTCTCTCAAGAATTGGTTTTCTTTCAATCTCTTCTTATAAATTCGTTTTGGTTCTTATTTCTCAAATAAAGAGTAGTGTCTATATTGAACAAGAGAAGAAGAAAATAAAGGAATTTCGTGCACCAAGAAAATCACACAATTTTCTTCAACAAAGAAAGCTTAAAAGGAAAACTCTCTCAATGAAAGTGTCCATTCGGTTTCCTTGATCTGAATTCAATAATTCATCTATGTGAACAGCTGCCCTTTCACATTTCATATTCTAGAAATTGAATTGCAACATGTTGCACATGGTTGCCTTTCCATTTTCCAATGAATGGCTGCCTTTTCATTTTCATAAAATGAATTGCAATATGTTGCCTTTTCATTTTCCAATGAATGGTTGTCTTTTCTTTTTCCAATGAATGGTTGCCTTTTCATCTTCCAATAATAAAATCCATTTTGATTATTATTTAATTAATAAATCTAAAACTCATTTTGGATTTATTAATATTAATAGAACCAAAATCTTTTCTCCTTAAATCCAAAACCGTTTTTAAAACGAAACCCGATAGATTCCTATTCTCAATAGGATTCTTAAATTAAACAAAATTTCAAAACATGAATTTTGCACTTCTTTTGGATACGATCTAAGTGTGTGACCTAATAAGTTCTCATAACATTGGCATTGACATAAAATATATTTTATGCCAAAAGTAATGAGCGGTGTCTAGCAACACATCAATACTACCCAAGTCATGAGAATATTAGTAATTCGACATTACTTTTCTTGTGATAGATATTACCGTGTAATTAAATCCCTTTACCCTAGATATCATGATTGAACATGAGCCATGGAGCGTGTCATGCTCGTATAGTTCAATCTTTGCATTTCTTGATTCCCGAGTAGACATATCTATACAAATGAACCCGATATCACATATCGACTCATTTGAGCACGCCATGCATTTTATGGTCTTACTCAATCAAGGGGCCCAAAGATATCACTCCCATTATATAGGAGAGGTAAATCCTTTCTTGATCACTCAACATCCCACTACATGATTTATTACATATCCAATTACTACTTTTATAGTTCACCCTTTACGTAACGCTTAGTAGTATCAAAATATGTAACTCCTCATGTTGGGATCTCTGTAGATCTCAAGTCTAAGGATTATTTACACCATCGTTACTATGAGAAATATTTATGACACTTCATATAGTAATCCATGTAATATTTCTCATGGCGGGTCAATCTAGTACATTGTTCTCTAACATGTACCCATGTGTTGACTTGATATCTCATATCATCATATCATAAACAATTTCATCAGTCACTACACATACTAGTCTTAATGCATTATCATTGTCCCATTTTATGATAATATTCAACTAGGGATAGTTTTAGAATAATTAAATTCTTAGGACATTATTATGTTTATTTCATAAAACGCAGATATAAGATAAACATAATAATTAGTGCCATTAATTATGAACATTATGATACAATATATGCATATACCATCATCATATGATTGGTTCTTAGGGCATAATCCAACATATGCTTCACAAAATAATAAAGAATTATCTGCAAATAAAAAGTGAGTGATTATTGGTCCTTGCTTACTCACTCTCATCCCCCTATATTCACCTCTCATACTTGCTTGCCTAATCATATTCGAAAAAGCTTCGGAAATGATTAAGTACAAGTAAGATGATATTGGATCCCCTGTCTCAAGCCCCTTAATGGTTGGATATATATGCATTTCTCCCCATTTATGTTTACAGAGAAAGTGGGGGAGCTAATGCACTGTCTAATCCAATCTATAAAAATGCAAGAAAATCCTATTTTCCAAAGCACCTCACGCAGAAAGTTCCACTTTACTGTATCATAAGCCTTGGCCATGTCTAACTTCAGTGCCATAAACCCCTTTTCTCATTTATGTCTAGAGTGTAAGGTGTGTGTACTCATGAACAACTACCATATTATCTAAAATCTATCTCTTAAGAATAAAGGCTGCTTGGCAGGGACTAATGCATTTATGTAGGCAAATTTTTAGTCTTTCAACTACAATCTTGGAAATAATCTTGTACACAACATTATACAGACTGATTGGTTTAAAATGAGCCATGGAGATGGGATGTTTAACTTTTGGTATAAGAGTAATTAATGTGTGGTTCATTTGTTTAAGCAATTTCTTTTGACAGAAATTTTTTTTAACAACATTACAAATGTCCACTTTGACCACATTTCAATAAGACTGGAAAAAAAAAAGGAGTAATACCATCTGGGCCGGGAGCTTTATTAGGCTACATTTGAAATAGAACGTTTTTTATGTCACTTTCCTCCACTAACCGAATCAATCTTTGGTTCATTGCATTGGTGACAGAACGTGGAATACCATCTAACCCTTCGTGAAAGTGTTATGGATTCGATGAAGTAAATAACTGCTAGCAGAACTCTTAAATCTCCTCCTTTATCACCTTAAGTTTCTCACAGACCTGGCCATCTTCTCTCACTAGAGTATTGATAGAATTCTGCCTCTTTCTACTCACTGTACATGCATGAAAGAACTTGTATTCATATCTTATTCTTGCAGCCATTGGACCTTGGTCTTTTGTCTCCAGTATATCTCTTCCTCCCGATAGGGAACATCAAGTTTAGCTTTGAGTCAACTCTACGCATTCTAGTCCTTGTACACCCTTGCTTCCTCATCTCTTCCAATTGTTCTTTCATCTTCAAAATCTGTTTAGAGTTGGATTCTTGCTTGCGGCTCCATTTAGTAGCTCCATCCTGCACTGTTTATTTTTTACCAAATTTGATACATTGGAGTTCTTGGTAGTTCTGTACCCCATACCTTTTCAATTATCTTCTGCACCTCCATTTTCTTGGTCCGTCTTCTATCAAATAAAAATCTCTTATGCACTTTCTGATCATTAGGGGACGTATCTAATAATAGTAGAGAGTGATAGGAAGATACTCTTTCAACATGATACATTTTAGGGTCCATTTGGACAACTTTTTATTTGCAAATAAGAAAATTCTCAAATAAAAAAAACTATCCAAACATATTTTTATTTCAAAATTTAGAATTCAAATTTTCCCACTCAAATTCCTCTCACATAATTTTAAAAAAATTTCCCTCTTATTTTTCTCTCCAAAATACTTTTTCTATCAAAAAATACCCACAAAAATTTTCACACATTCCAATATAACTTTTTCCATTTGCAAATAGAAATGCCTTGTCCAAACGGACCCTTAGCTTCTTGGTTCTCCAGTATCCAGTATGGGGCTCTAAAGAATCTATCTAAACTCTTCTTTACAAATCCTTCCCTTTCCCTATTATTAGCCCATGTAAATTTTCTGCCAATAAAACCTAGCTCACTCTTCTCTATCCTACTAATGAAGGTTTTAAATACCACAAAATTGGACTCCACACTTGGACACACTAATTTTTACTCATCTCTATGGACTAGGTCATTAAAGTCGCCCTTTATTAACCATCTATCTCCCTACTCTTGTTTTTGTCTTTCCAAATACTACCATTGTTCCTCCCTCACTTTTGGGCTCGTGCTAGCATATATACATATTGCCCAAAACTTCCTACTTTCTCCTGCCATTGTTCACTCTAGTTGGATATAGAAACTTGTAGATACTAGTTTGGATACTATGACCTCTTCCGACCAACAAGCCAAAAGCCTTCCCTTGGTTTCTTCCGGTTCCACCGTCCTCCATATATTGTGAAAATGAAGTCATTTACACACAGTTGAAACAATACTTTTCTTCTTTTTAGTCTCAGAAAAGAAAACTATATCTGGGTTGTGGGATTTCACGTTCTCCCTCAGTTGGGAAATTGTAGAGGGTCCACCCAAATCTCTACAATTCCACACACACACCTTCATGGTTCTTTTGGAACTATTCCAGGCTGGTCACCCCCATATTCAACTTGTTTTCATCTCTAGCTATTGACTTTTTTCTTTTCCCGGGCCTTAACTCCTCTTCTTAATCCAATTCTAGCTCTTCATCTATGACGCCCCATCCTCTTTTCTTTCATTTGGTTGGACTATTTTTAGTGGCCTCCACTGAACTGCCTTTTTTCACAGTTTTTTTCATTTCAACCTTTATCTATCTTTTAACCGGCCTTGGAGTCCTTTTGCTACCTTTTTCTTCAGGGAATTTTCTAGTTTTTTCCTTCTTTTTTCTACTTGTAAGAGCCCCTATCCTAGATTATTGCATGAAATTGGTATATTAACTAGTACCATCTCTTGTTCATTTTGGCCAATTGCATATACTCCTTGTTCTTTTTCAATTTCCATGGGATCCTGCCTCTTGTCTCCCCTTTCTATCTAATTCGTCTCTGTTTTGCATTTGACAAACCCCTATGACATGAAGCTTTTGCTTTGTGGCTTCTTCCTAGTGACAGCATGCTAATTCCCTACCTTGTTTCTGCATTCCTGATGTCTCTACATTATCACATCTTTTTCCTTCTTCTGCGAACTGCCCCTACTCAGCCTTTTCAAAACTATCTTCCATCATTTGTGCCCGTTTTCTGTCCTGTTGGATTATACCCTAAGAATCAATCATATGATGATGGTGTATGCATAAATTGTATAATAATGTTCATAATTAATGGCACTAATTATTATGTTTATCTTATATCTGCGTTTTATGAAATAAACATAATAATATCCCAAGAATTTAATTATTCTAATATTATCCCTAGTCGAGTATTATCATTAAATGGGACAATGATAATGCATTAAGACTAGTATGTGTAGTGACTGATGAAATGGTTCACGATATGAGATATCAAGTCAACACATAGGTATATGTTAGAAAACTATGTACTGGATCGACCCGCCATGAAAAATGCTACATGGATTATTATATAAAGTGTCATAATATTTCTCATAGTGATGATGGTGTAAATAATCCTTAGACTTGAGATATTTAGAGATCCCAACATGAGGAGTTACATGTTTTGATACTACTAAACGTTACCCGTAAAATCGTGAATTATAAAAGTAGTAATTGGATATGTAATAAATCATTTAGTGGGATGTTGAGTGATCAAGAAAGGATTTGCCCCTCCTATATAATGGGAGTGATATTTTTGGGCCCCTTGGTTGAGTAAGACCATAAAATGCATGGCCATGCTCAAATGAGTTGATATGTGAGATTGGACTCATTTGCTTAAATATGTCTACTCGGGAATCAAGAAATGCAAAGATTGAACTATACGAGCATGACACACTCCATGGCTCGTGTTCAATCATGATATTTAGGGCAAAGGGATTTAATTACACGGTAATACCTATCACAAGAAATGTAATGACGAATTACTAATATTCTCATGACTTGGGTAGTATTGATGTGTTGCTAGACACTACTCATTACTTTTGGCATAAAATATATTTTATGCCAATGCCAACGTTATGAGAACCTATTGGATCGCACACTTAGATAGTATCCAAAAGAAGTGCAAAATTCATGTGATAAAATTTTGATTAATTTAAGAATCCTATTGAGAATAGAAATCTATCGGGTTTTGTTTTAAAACGGTTTTGGATTGAAGGCCAAAAGATTTTGGTTCTATTAATATTAATAAATCCAAAATGAGTTTTAGATTTATTAATTAAATAATAATCAAAATGGATATTGGAAAATGAAAAGGCAACCATGAATGTATATGTAATACATTGTAACTCATTTTATGAAAATGAAAAGGCAGCCATTTATTGGAAAATGAAAAGACAACCATATGTAACATATTGCTATTCAATTTCTAGAATATGAAATGTGAAAAGGCAGTTGTTCACATGGATGAGCAAATGAAGAAAACCGATGGGACACTTTCATTTTGAAAGTCTTTTGTTTAAGCTTTCTTTGTTGAAGAAAAATTGAGCTATTCTTTAGTTCATGAATTATTATTCTTTAGTCTTTTCTTATTCAATTAAACCGCCAATCCTTATTTGAGAAATAAGAACAAAACAAATTTTAAGTTGAGAGCTTGAAAGAAAAACCAATCCTTGAGTTAAGAACTTAACGGAATACTCGAGTAACAAAATCTTAGCTGGCACTAAAAGATTTTGTTATTTCTTTCTTTAGTTAATTGTTTGACAATTAACTTGAGATTTGGAGACGATCATGTGGATACCATAGAGGCAAGGCTAGATTGGTTTTGCTTGTTATTCGACATTTGACAATCTATGACCTTTACCGCTACTAGAAAAAGGTATGAATTCCACCTACCGGTTTGACTTCACTTCGTATGGATCCTTGGAGGAAACCAACAAAATTTTTAAAATTTCCGTTGCGTTCTTTGATTTGGTTTTCTACATGTCCCTCCCTAATTAGCCCAGTAAATCCCCTAAATCAATTTCCTACAACACACCTATGTTGTCCATACCATCATTTTCCTTCGGTTCCTCCATGCTGAGTAGTTTATTGCTACCACTCCTCCCTATTACTTCCATTTTTCTCTCTTTTTCTTTAGTCTTTATCTTGCGCCTTACCACCCGTAGTCAATCCCCAAATTCCCCTTCTTTTAGTACACTTTTATGGACATCCTTCATTCTTTGTTGGCACATCATTCCCTATGTCCACCTTTCCACAGTAATGATATAAAGCAGCAAGTTTTTCATATTTGAAGTAAATCTAGCATGCTCTATTTTCCAACTTTAGGATCGTACCTCTTAGGAATGGTTTGTAGATGTTGATTGTGACCAGTATTCTCAGCTGCCTTCCTTCTTTGCTGTCCGTATTTGATATCCGAACATCACTCACTTTCGAGAACAAGTTGCCAATCTTGAAACCAATCTTCCTTGTCATCTACTGGATTGAGAGATTCTATACTTGAACCCAAAACTCAACCGACTGGAAATTGCTTTAAGTCAGCTGCAGTTGGTCAGTCCACTCTCTCATAATGATATATTGTTGGTCGAAAGTCCAGCCTCTACCCTGAAAATGTTTTTGTTTGTCAGCCTCATGCTTGAACACGAATTGATATGTGTTTGCTTCCAAATCCCTTGTGAGGAATGGTGCAGAAGTCGGCCATATATTTTGTAGAGTGTTCCTCAACTGTGTGAAGTTCACCTTTTTTTCCCTAAATATTCTTCCAATCGGCTTCAGTTGCACTCCTCCTTGCTACCCTAGACATTCTCTTCTACCAAGATCACTCATTTTTCTTCCTCATTGGACAACTTTATTTTTTGAAAAAGACCAACCACTTCAAATTCACTTTCAGGGTTAGATGTTTCCCCTTGATCCACCCCTTAGCTTGATCTACCAAAGTTTAATCCAGCCTATGGAAATGCAAAAACCAATGAGCATAAAATAGAAATGGTAATAGTTCTTCTTAGCTGCAGTAAGCCAGAATAAGAAGAGAGACAGAATTGACTCAAATATTTCAAAGACCAGCACCAGTTTCCTTAGATTTACTCTCTAATACTACTCGGAAACCAAGGCTCTTGTTAGAATCTTATTTTGTGCTGAGATTTGGATTGATGTTGAAGGAAGGATGGTAGTAGACCTTGGTTTGTTCTTCTTGCTTCTGTCTGGAGCAAAGAGACAACATATGTTTAGAATCAATTAATTAGATATCAATGATTAGCTTAGGTCAACCGACAAGTTAATCATGTTTTTGTTTTTTTTTGGGCCTGTCTGAACTATGTTTAAGTGCTTTTCTAGTCAGCTCTAACTTTAATCCATCATTATGTGGCTAAAACTACAATATGCCCCCCCAAAGGCACTACCCCGCCTATTCTCCTATAGGAACTAAACACTCCTAAGAGGAGACATGACTAGTTCCAACTTGAACCGTTCTATGATTGATTCAATAAAGAGAATTTGAGATGGCCATTGTAAAATTAGGATTTGAGAATGGAGAGTTTAATCGATATAGATAAGAAGACAAGAATATTTCATTAGCAATCCTTGTAATGTAACATATTTAATATTTACCTAACTAATTAAGTAAAAATAAGTTTTGGGTATTACATTAATTGATATAGATACTTGGTTTAGGAAGAGAAATGATAGGGTAGTATTTCAATACTTATTTAAGAAGTTTAAGTTATTATACCGCATAATAGCTTTTTAAAATTTATATCCTTTTTGGGGGCGTTTGATTCGAATTTCTCAATGGAAATCATAGTGAGATTTATTGATGTAGTCAATCACAATAAGAATTCTTATTGCATTGTTAGCGTTTCATTTAAATTCTATAGTGGATATTAATATGAATTATAGTACTTGGTTCAATTCAATTATGAGAATAGAAATCAGTCAAAATTTCAATTTTACCCTCATAAATAAATATATGAAAAAATAACATGATAGAGTGATAAGAGATAGAAGAAAGAAAATTGATGATAAAGAAAGTAGAGTTAAAAAAATGACGAGAGAGAAAGTAACAATGGAGAGGAAAGAGACAGAAAGTAGAGTGAGAAAATGAATTGTAGAGAGGGATGAGAGAGAAAGTAAAAGTGAGAAAAATGATGAGAGAGAAAGTAACAATGAAAATGGATGAGAGAGAGAATAACTGTCAAGAGAGATGAGCGAAAAAGTAGAGTAAGAAAAATAATGAGAGAGAAAGTAAAGTGAGAAATGATGAGAGAGAAAGATAAACAACAAAGTTAAGTTACTTTAATATTTATTTATGTTGTTTTTTAATATATATTACTGGGAACATGTCTTTTAAATATAAAAAATAAAACTTTTAAGAACGTATATAAAAGAAATATGCAAGAGTATGTGAGTTACAAAATTTTTATATGGTAATACAAATTGAAAAAACTAATCCCAGATATGACAAAAACTTTGACTAATTCTAGAATTTTACAATTAATTGCATTTGAAGGTAAAACTTATATAATTAATAATAATTTTTTTTTAACTTGATAATAAAGAACATACAATAAATAAAATTTTTAAAGTGAATTAATATATCAAAAGTGATAGAAAAATAGTTTCAAATTTTCACAAAATTACACTTGTACCAAGATGAAACCTACAACTTGATCACCATCAACTTTCTCATTTAGAATAATGGATTTCCCTAATAATAAATCTATTAAATTATGCCCTTTTATATCATTCTTGAGCTTAAGATGCCCTCAACAACAAAATTTCTAAAAAATTTTATTTTCTCAACATCATTCAAAGTAATTTGAATTTTTTTTCTTTTATATTTTTGAGAAATTTGGGTATATTCTAATTGAAAGGCTAGTATTGTAATTGTAAAGAATAAATTATCACAAATTAAAATCTGGGTTCATCATTTATTTCCCTCATTTTCATCTTCATTGCGTTGCAGGCGATGTATGATAAAATGAAGAAGAGGGTAGAAAACGTGGTTAAAAGTGGAAAGGTTGCTGAAGACACCAATGAGCTAGAGCATGAAGCCTTTAGCAAATGGAGAGATGGATTATTCACTCGACAAGATCATCCTACAGTGATTCAGGTTTGTAACACTACAACATTGGCAGTTCATTTTTCAAAATTAATCTATTCCAGGCAAAAACAAAAATCTCATCACATATTGTAATTAGTATACCTTTTGTACCCTAGAAAGAAAAATTTTGCTTATAAAATTTTTATTTATCCTAAAAGAAGAATAATCACTTTCAAACAAATTTTCTCATATTATCTTTATTAATAGTGATTTTTTTTTAACCTAAAATTGAAAAGTAATAATAAAATTAAAAAATTATACTTCTAATAGTGTATTAAATGTGTTATATTTTATAACTTAAAAAAATTATATAAATCAACAATGAATGCTTTTTTCAAGACAAAAAGAATGATAACACCTACGTAGTTTTAAGACCCTCATTCAAAATCAAAGAATTTGTGTACTTGAAAATACAGTTAACCAATACACTAATTAATCTATTACAATAAATTGAATCTATTTGGCCCATGTCACAAATCAAGGTCTCAAAAAAGTCGCTAAAAAATATGAATCTAATAATTTCTAACTCGCCGAGCAAACTTTAGCTCCTTTATAAATTAAATTATTTTTACACATAGTTTTTTTTTTATAACATATATTTGGTGAATTAGTTTTCAAACCTCAACTTAATTAGTTGTAGTAAGTGAGAAAATATATTATACATTTACTGTATCAAATAGGATTGTGCAGCCAAGAACAATTAGTGAAACCAGTTCATAATTTAGGGGTGATAGTCTATTTACATAATAGAGAGTAAAAAAATAAAATTATGTGACTAATTTGTTGTACTAAAAACAAGGGTACAACAAATGTATAGAATATTTTTTGGTTGAAAGTTATGCATTTTTTCTTTCATTTTGAGTTAATCCTTATTTTATTTAATAGCTTTGAGTTGATCTTGTATTTAAGTTTGAACTAATGGTATTAGATGAAACTCAAACCTACTTAGAGTACTATTAGAGAAGTCAATTTCTTGGAGTTTGACTCAATTCAATTGCAGTTCTTTTAGCATTAATACCTATTTCGAGAACAATTTTTTGGAAGACTATAATTATGCTTTTGAAAGTAACCAATATACTATGTTTTCTCCCTTTATATTTCTTATGAATTGGAGCAGGTTTTGCTTGAGAGCAGCAAGGATAAAGATGTAACAGGCCACTCAATGCCAAATCTTATTTATGTGTCTAGAGAAAAAAGAAGCACTTCTTCACATAATTTTAAGGCCGGTGCCCTTAACACCCTGGTAAGATATCTAATTCTGGTACTTCTACATACCTATATATATATATTTTTTGAGAATTACTAAATATTACTAGCATTTAAAATCCCAAATTTTTTCTTGTCAGGTTCGTCGTTAAAATGAAGTGTAGCACATTGTTTTGATAGAAGAAAATAAAGCAATTAATAATAGGCAAAAAACATTAGAAATTATTAAACTTTTTTTATCACATATTTTTAGCAATTTAATTATTTTTTTGACACAATTAGCCATCCAACTAATAAAACTGGTCACTTGTAGTTGTTCTGTCAATTTAAGTCGCTAATTCTGGACGGAACCCATACACATGCGATTCTCATAATAGTTGGGAGGATAAATTAGTTAAATAACTCCAAATCTGGTCCTAAAGTTGCAAATTGGGGCAAAATCAATTCTCATGACAGTGAGGTAAGGGATTCATATTTCTTGTGTCCGTTTCCAATTTCTCTAACTCAATTTTGAGGCCATCAATTCTCCTTAATAGTCCAAGGATAGCAAATGCAACTTTGTCACACATTTTGGGATTGTACCGTTCCCAAAATTCATTCATACCCTTCTCCCTACTTATCAAACGAGTTTAGTTAATCATTTATGAACATATTAACTCGTTAAATTTTGTAAAATTATTAATCTCACATTCGGCAATGGGCAAATAAGAAATCTTTGCCCAAGAATATACACCAATTTAATGGCAGTAGTGGTAAAACATAGTTTCTTTGTGGTGGCTATGAGTAAACATTTAGGTGGTGTTTGGTTGGTGGGTTTGGGAGGAAATGGATTGGAATGGGGAAGAAAATGATTGTTTAGTTGGTGGATTTGGGTTTAGGGGAATAAAATAAAACCTGTAGGGGGTGGGTTTTGTTGAAACTCACCCCCCTGGGTTTGGAGAGGAAAGATTTCACCAAATATCAAAACAACGTCGTTTTGAATTTGTTTTAAAAAAAAATTTAATAGGGTGCTTTACGCACCTTTTAGCTGCAAGCGCCACATGTAATGGCTGTTGCAAACCCACCACTGGTTTGCAACGGCCATTTCACATTTTTTTAAAAAAAAATAATAAATTTCACTAATTTGTAGAAAATATTTTTCTCTACAAATTGACATGCAATTTGCCTATTTTTTGTACAAGATATGATTTTCTTAAATATAATATAATGTAAAATAATAATATCTTTATTATAATATTAATATTAAATCTATTGATAAGTTTATTAATATTAATATTAAATTTTAATTTTAATATAAAATTTATTCATTCCATTACAAAATAATACCAAACAACATAATTACTATCATTTCATTCCATTCCAAACATTTTCTTTTATCAAATCCATTGCATTCTTAAACTCACCGTTTATACTAAACGCCGCCTTAATGTTTATATATTTGAATTCAAGTGATGCAGTTATTGTTGTGAAGGAAATTTTGAGTGTTTTCGAGGGAGTGATAATGGATTTGGTATGGAATGATGATTTAGAAACATTTGGGAATAAAAGTAGGTATTTTTTGCATTTGTGTGTGAGAAGGCAATATAGGTTAAGAGTTGTCAAAATCACAATTGAAGTTGTTAGTGAGAGAATGAGTGTTGTTTTTTTTTGGATGACTTGGAAACTCCTACACCAAACGGCCTTTCAGACCCCCTGACCAAGCACTAACTCTGGGGCTTCTGTGGGTAAACCACATCCCACAGTCACATGTAAATATTCAAAGGTACTGTAAAACCTGGCAGTGCGGACATTCGAACCTTCGTGGTCTGGCGAGTTGGTCAGAACTCCTCTCCGCACCACTAGGCTACCCCTTGGGGGTGAGAATGAGTGTTGTTGGTGGTGGATAATGTAGCTCTGAGTGTGGATAATGATGGACAGCTAGTGGGCGAAAGTTTGGTGTTTCAAGGTGTTCCTAATTTGATGGCCTAAAATCCCTAAATTGATTTTACCCTAATTTGCAACTTGAATATCAAATACACTTTGAAGTTATTTGACCAATTTACCCTCATAATTGTCATGAGAATTACACATGCACGGGTTCCTTTTAGATTTAATGACATAAATCAACAGAAGTATCATATTTGAGTAGTTTTATTAGTTGAATCGGCAATTGAGTCAAAAAAATATATTATTGAAAAAGTTTAGTGACTTCTAATTTTTTTACCCATTAATAATTGACGTGATTCAAATTCTAATAGTTTAAACTTTTAAAATCAAATTAAATTATCATCGACTTATTAAGCGGTTTTGGTGAACTTCCAACAAATTTAATCACTAACATTGCTGATATGATGTTTATATTGTGAATAACAATCACTAACTATTATTGTGTATATTACATCATTCATAGACAAAATTCACTAAAAAATTTTACAATACTATACTTACATACACAGAGATCATTTTGCCAAATCTTACCATTTGGTTTCTCTTCCCTTTTTGTAGCTTCGAGTATCGGCAATTATGACTAATGCACCGATAATCTTAACCCAAGACTGTGACATGTTCTCAAACGATCCTAGAACGCCCTATTATGTGCTATGTTACTTCATGGACACTTCAATTCGACCTGAATTGGCCTACATTCAATTTCCACAATGTTTCCATGGCTTAAACAAGAACGATATCTATTCCTCCGAGATGAAACGCTGGTTTCATATTAATCCAGAAGGCATGGATGGAGTATCAGGCCCTGATAACATGGGATCTGGAAGCTTTTTCGTGCGCAGGGCTTTTTTTGGTGGTCCGTCACCATCATCGTTTGTGCAGCCAGAAATGCCACAACTGAGTCCAGATCATGTTGTCAGCAGCTCCACCTCTCTTACGTCTACAAATGTTCTGGAGCTGGCGAATATTGTGGCAAGCTGCAATTATGAAAATCAGACCAAATGGGGTTCTGAGGTAAGAATTGTTTCAAGAATTTAATTATTCGAATCAAAATTTATTTGTTCATTTATTTTACATCATTAAGATATAATTACGGTTTTAAAATTGACAACTTTAGTTTTATTAAGAGGAGAATCAGCAGTCGATAAAAATATAGTTAAATTTGGTTTAGTTTCAAAACAGATAGTTTCAATTTAATTCTGAGTTTCAGTTATCGTTATAATTTTAATTCAATTTTATTTTTGGTTCTAGTTATGAATTTATTTTCAGGATATAATTTTATTATTTAAAAAATATAATTAAAAATTAAAAATTAATATTAAAAAATATATACAAGCAAAAAAAAAGAATATAAAAAAGTAAATTTTATTTATATGCGAATTGTACACCTTAATGTTAAAAATGAATACATTACTCATTATTGATTTCCAATTCAAATAACATATGACATTTATATTAAAAAATATTAATATCAAATTTATAAAACTTGAAAAATAACATAAATAAAAGATGGCAATTATTTAATTGTCTCAATAAACTAATAGATACTATTATCATTGCATTCTTCTTCTTCACAATCAGTGTTGGATAAAATATGTGAAATATATGTATATATATGTGAAAATTATATGAAAATATATTTTTTTTTAATTTTTCAATTTCGATTCAGATGTGAAAAATATATGTTATAGATCGAGTTCAGATTCCAATTTAAAATCATTGAACAATAGTTTCAATTTCTAAATTAGATTTGTCGTTTTTTCGGAGCGTTGATCACATCTAAATTTACTATAATAATTACAAAATATTATTTCAATTGGCTAACAGAATGTGATGTAAATCTTCCCCATCAACAATACTTCTATACAGAGAACTATGAAATAAAAGAGATTTTGGGGTTAGATTATAGGGATATTAACTATTTCTGTTAGGGCCCAAAATGAAAATATAATCACAAGGCCACACTTTCTAAGTGTAGAGAGAGTTGTTTGTTGCAATGTTTCAAAAATAGTAAGTTTTATGTACTTTTAATACATTGTTCGACCTTGTATAACCTTTATTTTTCTTAAAAATATGAGTCAAACATGATATAATAAAAACTAGTGAAAATAATTAAACTGAAATGTACTTTATCTGCGGACATCTTAACACGAATACCTTCAATTTAAATTTCAATTACATTGAACATTAAAACCATTTTTTGATTTTATGTTTTCCCCAAAAGATTAATAGTTAAACTAACAAGCAAAATCTTTATTTTACTTCTGTATTTGTAGTAATCTCCATTCACCAATTGGAATTAATTCTTGTGAACTCTTTAGTTACATAGCTTTTATATGACAAAGATATTAAGCAAAATTATCCAATAATCAAAAGGTATATAGACCTCACACAATGTTAGATATCGAAAAACTTCACTCAAATATTTTATACCATCATTACTTTCTCTTATATTCTGGTACCAAATCTTCAGGTTGGATTTAGATATGGCTCTTTAGTGGAAGACTATTTTACTGGCTATTGTCTTCATTCTTTGGGTTGGAAGTCAATATTTTGCCTTCCTCATAAGCCAGCATTTTTAGGCGACGTACCAAATTCCCTTCTGGATGTGATGAACCAGCATAAACGGTGGTGCGTTGGGCTTCTGGAGGTTGCATTCTCAAAGTATAGCCCCCTCACTTTTGGAATGCGGACTTTGGGTGCTCTGCAAAGTCTTTGCTATGCCTCTTATGCTTTTTCCCCACTTTGGCCAATTCCAATCATCATATATTCCTTCCTCCCGCAATTAACTCTCCTCCACAATATTTATATTTTCCCTAAGGTATGTTTATGCATGGTTAAAGTAGTTTAGAAGCATACAATTAATTTATTTTTTTTTTTGGATTTTTTCGAACAATAATTTTAATGTACATGAAAAAAGTGAGGCAAACCCCACGATGTAATATGGGTCTGAACGAATTAAAGATGTTGCACAAACTCTAGTGTTGAAAATTAACTACCTAAGTTGGAATTGGAATTTTGGGTAAGAAGTTAATTTCAAATTCGCATATTCATGCATTAATACTGAAAGCTCTAATTAGATTCTAAATATGATTACCAATCTAGATTTTGACCAATTTGAGCTTGTTGGACTGCTAGACGTTAATTAAAGATCTAAGAAATGCATCCAGTGTAAAGGGTGAGAAGGGATTAAAAAATAAAAAATTTGGGATGTCATTTTTTCATCATGCATGCATGTGACACCTAATAAGCATTAAAAATGTAATGGACCATAAAGAACTTCGTCCAAAATCTTTCTAAAAGTTCAGGAACTTCCATGCTTGTTTTGTTCTTTTAAGTTCACTTCGCCAAATATGTTTTAAGGTTTTGGACCAGTTTTACATGATAAGTGGATAATTAGAACCAGTATTATATGAAACTTATCAAAAATTTGTCTATAGCAGCTTTTTATTTCATGAAATTTATTAAAGAATGAAGTAGAATAGGTGAGAATCAAATTTTCATTTCATTGCAACAAAACAAAAACTTTTAATTATGAATAGTTATATTTGATTCTCTAATCACTTGGTTACAAACTCATATGGTTGCTAACAATTTACTATTTTCTCATCTTCTAGGCCTCCTCTTGGTGGTTCTTCTTATATGTTTTCCTATTTATTGGATCCTACGTTCAAGATTGCCTAGAATTCATATTAGCCCAAGGCACACTAGCAAGGTGGTGGAATGAACAAAGAATATGGCTTATTAGAGGGTTCACTAGTTACTTATTTGGTAGCCTTGAGTATCTATTAAAGCATCTGGGCTTCGCAACGCATGGGTTTAATGTCACAAGCAAATATGTAGATGATGAACAAAGTAAAAGATACGATCAAGGGGTATTTGATTTTGGGCCCTCCACCTCATCATCATCCATGTTTTTGCCATTAGCAACAGCAGCAATTATTAATTTGATGGCAAGCCTCGGTGGTCTAATGCAAATTTTCAAAGGATCAGGAGATGGTGCTTTTTTGCAACTGTTTATTTCTGGTTTTGGTACGTTAAATTGCTTGCCAATATATCAAGCAATGGTTCTGAGAACTGATAATGGAAGGATGCCATTGCAAACCACCATCTGTTCGACCTTTCTAACTTGGGGTCTTTATGTGGCAACTCATTTTGTTCTAAAGATTTAGAAGACATATTGAACGCTTCTAGCGTCTGATCATGGGGCGATAGTTACCCAATTGCTACATCTATTATATTATAACAGAACTACATGTGCTCTTACACAGTATTAGAATTGTATATCGGGTAATAATATTATATCTATTATCACGTTGTGCCCTTTTTAAGTTTTTTTTTTTTTTGAAATTATTACTTAAAGTTCTGTGTATACGTACAACACTCAATTGTATAACAAAATTGTAAATAGATTTTTTTTTTTTTACCAAAACCATAGATGGATCACTTTCATCAAGTAGAAAACCCTTATCATCATTTAAACCAAGTTGACACTATGTTCGGATTGTGGTTTATTTGAAAATTTTCATATTGGAATGCGCAAAAATTTTGATGGAATTTTTTTTTGTGTTGGAGGAAAATTTTTTTTAATTATGTTAGGAGAATGTGTGAGGGCAATTTTGAATTTTGAATTTTAAATTTTGAAATAAAATATGTTTGAATGTTTTATTTACTTTGTGAAAAAATAACTTTTTATTTTTACGATATAATCCAAACATAGGTGCAAACATGTACATAATAATCACTATTTTAATGGTTCTGGTTCAGATTTAGATAATCTCTCTCTCTCACACACACTTCTTTCTTCCTTTTTTTTTTCATTTATTCACTAAATAGAAAATTCAATTTAACATAAAATAACCAAATAGAAAATCGAATAAATGTCAATTATTTTGCAATTTTGATACAGATTTCAATAAATAAATTGGAATCTAAATATGCATTAATACATATTCCGCAAGTAGGGCGCCATAAATCTAAAAAGTACCATAACATACGATAGCATTAGAAGATTATTTCGAGACTAAAGATTTTAAAATGCACATGCATTGCACATTTTACGATGTATCCATGAACAAGTGTTGTTAGGTAAATATTTACTAAATTTCATGCAATATTAATAACCTTATCATTATTCATCTTGTTAGGTAAATATTTACTAAATTTCATGAAATATTAATTGCCTTATTATTTTTCATTAACCACCATCTAATCAAGAAGGGAAAAAAAGTCTTAACTATTAATTATGTAAAACCTCATCTCACATTGGAAAGTCACACAAAAAAAAAAAAAAAGTATATATAAGATTTTGGTTAATGGACTACTATAAGAAGTAAGAACTTAGTTTAAGTATTTTAGCTTTGCGAGGACGAAATCTAAAAATTATTAGGCTAGTTTATTAGTTTAAAGCGTTATGGTTGGTGTTAGCACCAATCTGGCCTTAAAAAAATAATAGGTTGCAAACAAAATTGATAGTATCATCAGAGAGTCCAGGATTAATTTTGAAAGTTTTGAAAAACCCATCCTTTAAGAAATTACATGGAATTATATGAATAATATCAGGTACAATACGATGACCCTCCAAACTCTAGAAATGACTTGCAGTATGAGTGAAACTTGATTGAATTTCTATGTTTTACTAGGTAAATATCCCCTTTCTTTGTAATTGTGGTCTAAGAATCAGGTAAATATCCAAGAGCAGCCTAGATATCCTACCTGATGAAGCAATATTCGCCACCTGATTCAATGTGAATTGTTGTTGAACTCTTCAACCAAAGCTAAGTCTACAAAACAATCCCGTAATTATTTTTGAAATAGACACTCCCATACTTAAGCTAGTTTCAAGGATTGTGAGTTAGTCGAAAGGTCAATATGTTAGAATTAGAATTTTTCCTTTTTACCTAGTATGATCATATTGTATTTATATCTAAAATCAGACATTGCAAGAACGTGTTTTAAGAGGAGCTTGAAACTACCAACATCAGTGCATCTTTTGATACCCTTATTATACGCAGGACTCTTCATGGGTCTCATATGTTGGGTTGAGAACTAGTACTCATCATTACCAAAAGAACAAAACATAATTATTCAGTAACAATGATGAAGGGGTTTCTTGATACTAGAATTACATATGCTAAATATTCTTTATTTCATCGTAAATTATAGGAGTGTTTGTGTGAATTTCTTCAGTAAATAGTACTACGTTTAAGAGTAATCCTGTCATCAACTATGAACTATGAAGTGAATTTGAACTACAAATATCAAACTGTATGAAAATCTAAAGCGGTGCAGATTGTGCACATTGTTCATTAAGTAGGTTGTTTAATATAAAAGTCAAAGAACTTGCAAGTCATATATGTAATAGGACCCAATATGTGTTTGATTAGCCGGATCACGCATAAGCTATGTTTTTATAGTTTACCTTTTTCTTTTCTTTTTTTTGGTTTTTGTGTCATAAGACAACCATTGAAATAAAAATAAAATTTATTAGAACCATATCTACAACATGGAAGAAAAATTTTAATTGATTTTTCCTTTTTTGAAAAGAAATCCAAGCATCATCTTTTTTCTTTCCTTTCTTTATCTTATTACTTCAAGATTTAGGAAAAAAAAATGAAACCATGCACAACTAAACAAAAGAAAAAGAAAAAAGCAATGTTATTACATAGATTAGTGCAACTAGAATCTAACTCAACCATATACATAATTAAAAGAGTAATGAAACACTTATTGAAAATTTGTAACGAAAGGTTATAATGAATAATGTGGCATGTCAAAAAAGGAAAAAAAAATCATCCTTTCTTGTTTGTGCCTTTTAAAGATTGTGACAAATGATTTTATCTTTTTTAGCATGTCATATCAGTCATTATAACTTTTTACTATGAATTTTCATTAAAAATATTAATACTCTAATTAAAAAATTGTAAACATATTCAGCTAATATTGTAGCATATTAGGTAATAGGAACAAATATTATATACTTACTATCACAAAAAACTCTGTCTATGATGTCGTTTTACAATACCCAATGGATCTCCAACCCTCCATTAATCCATCTTCACAAATTCTTTCATGTACATGGTCCACTCAACTCGACCCAAATGATTCAATAGAAAAAAATTGCATGAAAATAAGCAAACGAAAGCATAAATGAAATTTACAAGCCAATTGCCCAATTTTACATTTAATTACTCAGTAGAATTACAAGAAACTCCAGACTCAAGCTTGCAACACAAAAATTTCCAAACTCATTTTGTGGAGTTACTATCTTGCTTTCAATACCAAAATGATGGTGATGAAGTTAACAGCTCCAATTGCTAGGTTAACTTAGCCAATCCAAATAAATGGACATGAGTAAGTATCTCTAGTATGTATGTAAATCAAATTAGCACACTAAGGGCATGCGTGGTTGGGGGGAATGGGAATGAAAAAATTCCACCTACCTTTGCTTATAATCCTTCAATTTCTAGCTCTCAAAAGCAATAAGGAGATTGTTTTGCACTAAAATACCCTAACATTAGGTAAATTCAACTTGGGTTTAGTAGTAATGACCTCTTCAACATCTTTGAAGGCCTCATCACATCTTATGTCCCAATTTTATTTCACATATATTTTTAGCAGATCAGTTAAGAGAACAACTAGTTTAAAATATCCCTTGATAAATCAGCAATAGTAGTTAGCTAACCTAAGAAATGATTCAATTCAAGGACTGAAGTTGGAGCCAACTAGTCAATTATGGCCTCCATCTTTTTGCAATCCATTCTTATTTACTCCTGGCTAAAAACATGGCCAAGAAAAATAATTTGTTATACAAAATTCACATTTATCTCTTTCTCTCTCTCTCTCTTTACATACAATTCACATTCCCTTAATCTCTGAAACATAAGTCGTAGGTGTGCAACGTGCTCATCAAAGGTCTTACAATAAATCACAATATCATCAAAATAAACAATCATGAATTTATTCAGAAATTCATTTAAGATATCATTCATCAAATTGCAAAACATATCAATGGCATTCATTAAACCAAATGGCATAACCAACAATTCAAAGGAACTATACAGGCTCACGAAAGTCGTTTTCCTTTCATCCCCTTCAGCTATGTGAATCTACCAATAGGAAGATCTTAGATCAATCTTCATGAAGAAGCGATCCTTCACAAATTGAGTAAACAATTCATAAATGCTTAACATTGGATACTTGTTCTTGATAGTCAATTTATTTAGATCCTAGAATCCATACAAAATCTCAAGAGCCATCAGTTTTCTTATCAAAAGGATTAGGGGCAACATATGGATCCTTAGATGGTTTTATCAACCCAATGTCCAACAACTCATCTAATTGGCGCCTAAGTTTAGCCAACTTAGTAGGGATATCTGGTAAGGAGCTTGTGTCGATGGTTTTGCTGTTGGAACTAAATCAATTCTATAATTTACAACACATTTTGGAGGCAATTTCTTAGGTAACTTAGTAGGCATATTATAAACAAATTCATCATGTAAACGAGCTACTAGTTCAGGCACATCCTAGAATATATCTAGCTTCACCTCAATTATCACATCTAGACAAAGAGATTCACCATGCTTTGACCAATTCTCAACTTGAATAGCCGATAAAACGCCATTGTCTTTTCATTGCTAGCATTACAAGACTTCACTATACTACACTGTACAAAGATGGGGTTACTTTTATATGCAATTATCAAGCCATCCAAGTGTGGTATACAGGGAAGGTTTGGTTCACATATAAGAATTCCTTTGCAAAAATTATTCTAAAGTAATTTGACTTCCTTACTATCATTACATTCCAAGATCCATTCTAACCATCAATGGTCACAATCATTGTACAACAACCCAAGATAGCTTTGGTCTCAACATTTACTATTTTGATCTTGCTATGGTGAGGCTCATGCTTAATATTTAATCGACATGATTCACACTTAGTCATAGAACTACAGGTAGCGTCAATATCCACTATAATAGTAACATCAAAGCCATTCATCTTGACTTTCACATATATAAATGTATTTTGCAAAATCAAAGCTTTCACAGTGGTAATTGATTTGGCAATTACAAAGGATTCACACTAGTAAGGGCCTCGTTATTAGAATTTACCAATTTAGGTATAATAGTATTCACATTTTCCTTGTGATGGCAATATCTGTTTAGATGAGGTCTATCACACTTGAAATATCCTCCTTTTTTTTTAGTCATTTTTTGTTTTTCCTGAGAAATAGTGTATTTACTTTCCATCATGGACTTTTTTTTTTATTTCTTAAACAACTTGTCCCGTCTTTCCCTTTCTCCTCCTTAGATTTCTTTCTATCACTTAATATGCTAGAAAAAAACCATAAAATCCACTAACTTCTCAACACTAGTAATAGCTTGGGGCAAGTTCTACACTTCTTGTTGACTCAATTCAACCAGAGCCTAGTTCTGAATCCCATACATGAAATTGAAACGGTTGTCTTGTTTAGATATGTCCCTTACATCAAATATCAAGGATGTGAACTCTTTTGTATATATAATCTAATTGAACCCATTTGCTTCAATTTTCTTAAGGATTTTTGTGCAAGCTAAGAAATGTTTGTGGATAAGAACTAAGTTTTCAACTCATGCTTCAAATCTTTCTAAGTTTCAACTTTTGTGGCATGCTCGTAAAGACATCTTGTATGCCATCACAACTTAGCATCACCAGTAAACAATATGGCTTCACAGTGCATTTGTTGGCTAATAGAAACTTTAACCGTGTGAAAATATTGATCCGTATCTCACAAGAAATTCTCTAATTCATTAGAGTTTTGAACATCACCAGACTTCCTCCTTTAGAGACCTTAAATTTGACACCAACTGATGGTCTATTGAAAGAGTGGGTGTGGCATGAACAACCATAATTAGTAATGCTACATTTTTTGCCAACTTCTCAACCATCTTCATTTCATCTTCTAACTCAGCCTTCATAGCACTGTCCTCTATTGCCCTTCTCAAGATCAATAATTATACCCTCAAAGATTCAAAGGATAGACCAATTTTAGATGAGAAAAAAGAAGAGGGACCAACGGTTATAGAAACTTACTTCTTTAACTCATCAAGGTGTGAGTAGTCTATCAATGGAACTCCATTGTTTTATGAGCATTCCATAGCTTTTAGCATCATCATTTGTACCGAAAATGTGAATAATCCCCTTAATAGTTGACTCTATTCAATCGACTTAATCTGTTAATGTATGTCCACCAATCACGGCTTCAATATCACAAATATTAGACAACATGAGAGTACTGTAGGCAAAAGCTAGATCCTCAACTTAGAACCTTGGCTTTGATACCAAAATTGTCAAGAAAGCTCTGTTTAAGACGTCATTTTGTAACATCCAATAGATTTTTGGCCCTTCATTAATCTGTTCTCATAGATTTCCTTGTGTGTGGGGTTCACTCAACCTGAGTCAAATGATTCAATAGGAAAAATTTGATTGAAAATAAGCAAGCAAAGTACAAATGAAATTTACAAGTCAAATGACTCAACCTTGCATTTAGTTACTTAGTAGAATTATAAGGAACTCAAAACTCAGGCTTATAGTATAAAATCTTCCAAACTCATTTTGTGGAATTGTTGCCTTGCTCTTAGTACAAAATTGATAATGGTCCATTTGACAAACTCAACTATAAGGCATTAGCCAATCATAATAAAGGACATAAGTAAGTGTGTTTAGTCACCAGAATGTAAACAAGCCATATCAACACGCTAACTGCCATACCACTATTTAGTATTCCAACACTCTTAAAGATGCTGAACGTTACAAATTGAACTCAACTTCACTAAACTCTTTCCCTAAAATGTGCCATGCTCAACTATGGCCTAACAAATATGCAATGGGAATGCTCCACTAGAGGAAAGAATTCCTCATGCACATTTTTTAAGAAAATACCCCACATTCTAACCAACACCCACATAGAACAAGCTAAAAAAAAAAAACTCATCTTAACATCCAAAGACGCTTCCAGGTTGATTGATGGTCAATTTCACACTTGCCCAAATCCATAAATGTGATATGCGACTAAAACTCTATGCATATGTTTTGGAGAAAAAAATCAAAAGTGACAATTGTAAGGAGGTCTTTCACTTATAAGTGCAAATAAAGGCTTGGCAGTCCTTAGCTCATCTATTGTTACCCGAAACTTATCCAACTCTCTTTAGAACCTTCAAAGATCACTAGAAAAAGTCCAACCAAGACTTAAACATCTCAAATGGCTCTAACTCACAAATCACCCAATTCATCAGACCCAATATCTTGATCAATAAATTGATGTTAGCCACTGACACGTGACACTGGATTAATGAGAATAGCTTATGGGTCTAACACTTACCTTATTGATCATATTCTACTATCTAACTTTGAGATCAACCAATGGTTCCCCAGCCTCATGATATTTAAGTTGCAAATGAAACAATTTACAAGTGAGACAAATTAATGGTCATAACATCCCCAAATAATTAACTTAAATCATTGTTATTCGAAGTGGAAGCACTCAGGTATTAATAGATGTAAGTTTAGATTTAATATGAATTTTAAATTTCTAAGTCACAAGTTTAAAACACAGTTACATATTCAAGTTTGCCTTTCTCACAAGCTTGTTGATCATATTCTACTACCTAACTCTGAGATCAACCAATGGTTTCCTAGCCTTATTATATTTAAGTTACAAATGAAACAATTGACAAGTGAGCCAAATCGAATATCATAATATTCCCAAACAATCAATTTAAATGATTATTATTAGAGATGGAAGCACTTGGGTATCAATAGATGTAAGTTCAAGCTTATCTTAAATTTTAAATTCCTAACTAACAACCTTAAAACACAGTTGAATATTCAAGTTTGTCTTTCTCTCTTTAAACTTGAAGATCAACAAATATTATGTCATAAATGAAGAAGCATATGAACAAATATCAACTTGTGAATATATAGAGATAAACTCAACGCCCTTTTGTTTCCTATTTCAAGAATTGCATCTTTTATATTAAATCTACCTAGAATATGAACATAAAATTATACTAGTTCAATTTTCAATTGTTCTAAGCATAAGAAAATAAATCCATAAACTTACTCCAAAAAATATTTAGGGGGCAGCTAGTGTTTTTTTTTTTTTTTTGTACTTCAAGAAAAGACTACTAATGTAGAAAGAACAAAACAGAACACTAGTACTTAGGGAAAGAAGAAAAAAAAATCTACACTAAATATCATCAACAAAAGCACACACACAATCTCTCCTATATTCCTATTTATAAGAGATTTCTAGCCCTTTTTGTTTCGTATTCTAAGTGCAATTACAATTTGAAACTACGTCTTTTTTGAATTCTTTTTCCATTGTAAGAGGTGCTATTGGATTCTAATATATAAAATTGCTGTCATCTATTAAAAAAAAATTAACTCAACTACAAATTGGTTGTAATGTTGTGCATTTAGTTCACCTCACTATCTTTTTTTTTTCTTTCAATTATGGTGAATGCTATGCTACTCATCAAAAGAAAAAGCAAGCCCTACATAGTATAGAACAAGTTCTAGTGGACAAGCTTGGATTGCAAAAGCTTCTTTTAGGCTTTGTTTGATGAGAACTCAAGTGTCCAAGGTTAAATGGGAAATAATTGAGCTAATTGAGCTAAGGAATTGGACTTGAAAGGAGTTAAGATAGAGTTTCAAAGTGGTTCAAATTCAACATCCAAGGATTCACTAACCATCGTCCATGGTCCAATAACTAGACTTCGAGTTAAGAAATTAAAAGAAATTTTAAATAGCTTAATTCAAGAAATTTAAGTAAGGAGGTTGCCAAGCTCGACAACTACAATCCAATTGTCGTGAACGTTCTTTGTTTTGTCAATTATGGGGCCATATTGAAATTTTCAATGAAATGTAATAGTTACAGTTTAAATTAGAAGGGTTGAAAGTTGAAACACCTTATGGTTTATATTAGTGTTTCCTATAGTTTCCTAGGGTTTCTTAGGGTTTAGGGTTTCACCCGACCCTAGCTCAAAAAACTCCAAATTCTTTTAATTATTTTAGCATTTTATCTATCATGATTTCAATAGGTATTTGGAGGCGTGGCCACCCCTAGTTCCTAAAATTTAGGCAAGAATAAATTATATTAGTGGTAGGATTTTTATGTCTTTAATTTTGATCCAAGTATGTTAGGTTTAGCTACCAAATCACTTTGCATTAAAGCACTTATTCTTGTCCAAGTGTAGGACCTAAGAGGGCTGCTATTATGTCTATAAAAACCCCCTTCATGGCTGAAAATCCTCATAACAAGACTAATAAGAATTTTGTGAGTTTTTTTTTTTTTGACAACGTAAGTTTTTTTTTCTTCAACTTAGTTTTGGATTTATCAAGATTTACCTTATGGTGCTTTTTGGCTTATCAATTTGCTATTTGATTTTAGTGAGTTATGGCATCTTCTGTAGCATAATTTTCCAAATTGTACATTTGTTTATACCCTAAAGTGTTAGGTAGCTTCCATTGTGCCTACCTTACTAGTTTTAACCAAATTGTGCTTGTGGTTTCACCGGATCATGTCCTAGTTCATTTCTTGGTAAATTTTAAGTTAGTAGAACTTGGTTGTATTGGAGGTCTTTGTTGGCCTTCAAGTACGTATTAATTTTCTAGTAGTAGAGCAATTTAAGCTACCTTGATATGTTCATATCTTTATTCTTATTTTCTTGTTCTTTGTTGTATCTTAATTGTTATTTTCTTATGTTCTTGCCATCCTTCTTTGCGTTCTTGAAATCCTTTTTTTCTCGTGTTCTTGAATTCTTGACTCTTTTTGCCCTTTATTTTCTTGTTTGTGAATTGTCGGTGCCCTTATTTAAAAAAAAAAAAAAGATGGTTCTATCGAAAATTAACCTTGTCTTAATATTTTTTTTCTGCCAAAGCATATTATTCTTGCTCAAATTGTCCTTGTTTCAATTTTATTCTTTTCTACTTGAAACATATTGTACTAGCCAAATTTTGTGTTTTGGCTAAAATAAATTAAGTATAGTCCGAATTGTGCTTATGTCCATTAATTTTATTCTGCCTAAAATTTATTCTTTGTTTGATTGTATCTTGTTTTTCTACTGGAAGCCTGTACTTGTCTCAATTTTGTTTAGTTCCAATCTTTGCTGGCCGACAAAACATATTCTTTCCAAAAAAAAATTTCCTGCCAAAAGTATTCTACCTAACTTTAGTTTTTCTAGAATTTTGTTTAGCCGCAAGTCCAAACCAGCCTAACTTCATCTCTTACTACAATTTGTCTTGCTCAAATTGTGTCATTGGCTAAAACCTATCAAATTTTTCCCCAACAACTTCCTAGACGACACCATTACTTGTCCAATTTGTGAAGTTGTCTAAATTTTTGTTGACAATTTTTTGGCCAAAATCATTAGTTTTTCTGTTCAATTATGCTTCCCAAAACTTAAAAATGGTGTCCAAAATTTTCTTGTCTTTGTCTTATAATTCTTCCTGGCCAAACACCGTATTTTCTTTGTCTCAAAAAAAAAATTTCTACCAAAACTTGTCCAAGTTTTCTTTTCTGCTCATATAGTATGGTGATTTACCTGAGTTAATCTTGATTTTTTTTTGTTCTGCCATGACTTTATTTAAAAACGAAAGAAGAAAAAAGGCATGACTTGATTAAAATTTAGTCCAATTAAGTATTACCCATAAATTTGTTTCTTAAATCCAAATTAGAAAATGACTAGAAATAAATTTTTTTTAGTAGCCATACAATCATAATTTAGCCTTTAAGTTGCAAAAAAATTGGCTAATTTTTGTATTTTTTTTATGGAAATTTTTAAATTTTTTATCTTAATTCAAAATTTTTGGCTATCCTGAAACCCTCAATTCCGAAAGTGCATGTTGAATTTTCTTTGAGTCTCATTTATTTTCTTTGGTTTATTATACATTAATTTGGTGTTTAGTTTTTGTTGGCATTCTATAAGTTAAATAGTGCCATTCGATCTAACAAAGTGTAGCTTTTGAATTGAACTCGAATAAAAACTTTTACTTGTGAACTCGAGATGAAAAAGGCAATATTGATATTCATCAATGAAAAAAAGGTCAATTTTGAGAGATTCACAGGTGAGAGTAGTGTGGATTTGGGATTTATTAAGGGAAGAGAAATTGTGAGGATATTTTGTTTGTTCATTTTGTTTTCCCACAATTAAAACCACTATGGCCAAAGCACCAAAGGAAAATTTAGAGTAAAAGACATTAAGAGAACACATAGTAAGAATGAGCTTAATGATGGAGTCCATTAATGAAAGACTCACAGCCTTAAAATCAAGTGTCAAAAGAAGCTCGAAGGGAGCTTCACAATTTCAACAAACACACCATAATCTCATGTTCGAAGAGAAAGAAGCCTATAGAGAAGAAAAATCTAATGCCTCAAATAGGGAAAATCTAAGGAAATGGGGTACTCAAAATTAAGATCGAGACCTAGAAAGCATCAAAATAAAAGTACCACCCTTCCATAGGAAAAGTGACCCTGAGGCTTATTTTAAGCGGGAAAAGAAAGTTAAGCATGTCTTTGTCTTTTACAACTACATTGAAGAAAAGAAAGTAAAATTGATAGTTGTAGAGTTTGTCGACTATGCCTTGGTGTAGTGGGATCAACTTATACAATCAAGACATGGGAAGAGATGGAAAGAATGATGAAGAGAATATTCATTCTCACACATTACTACAAGGAACTATAATGGAAGTTGCAATGGATCCGACAAGGGTTAAAATTCGTAGACAAATACTATAAGGAGATGGAGATGGCTATGATTAGATCCAATGTAGAGGAGGATTGCAAAGTGAAAATGGCTTGATTTTTGCACGGGCAACATTACCTTGACATTGAAGAGATAGAGTGAAAAGGCAATTAAAGAAAAAAGGATCAGCAAAAGGGTAATGACCAACATTTCATTGACTTGGAAGTCTAGTTGGAGTTGAAAGGAGGAAAAAGGTGATTTCGTGAAGTTTGAGGATTCTAAGCTAAACAAATCGGCCAAGAAGCCTAAGGAGAACCAAAAGCCAGTTAAAAAATCGAAAAATTACATGTTTTAAGTGTCTTGGCAAGGGACATATTATCTCTCAATGTTCTAATACGAAGGTTCTAACCCTATGAGACGGAGGAAGTATCATATTATGAGAGGATGTCTTCTTTGGTGAAAGAAGATATTGATCTCAAATAGAAGCTTGAGCTAGTTGACCATGCCTTGGTAATAATTCGAGCCTTAAATATGCAAGTCAAATATGACAATAAATAACAAAATAAACATTTTTCATATTATTTTGTTGAATGATTGAACTTGTCTATGATCAAGTACCCTTCATGTTGCCAATTGCAATGATTGAACGACAATGTGGAGAGGAAAGTGAATCAACAAGTAAAAGTGTCATTTTTCATTGGCCAATACAAGGACAAGATCCTTTGTGATGTTGCTCCCTTGCACATCGGTCATTTAATGCTAGGAAGGCATGGTAATTCGATTGAAAAGATAACCATAATGGCTTTACAAACAAGTACTCAGTTGTAATAAATATTAAACCCATTGTACTTGTTCCTCTTTCACCACAAGAAGTTTGTAGTGAACAAAAATGAATAAAGAGTGAGTTTGTTAAAAGACAAAAAGAGGAAGAACAAAAACCAAAAGAGAGAGAGAGCAACAAAAAAAACCTATATTTTTGAGTAGTAAAAATAGAGAGAAAACCAAGGGACCCAAGTGAGTCTACGAAGTAAAAAGTTCAAAAGAAAAATCATTGTAGAAGAGAGTAGCAAATAGCTTTTATGCAAGTTGGAGAGATATAGATAAGGTGATTTCTAATTGCAAGTTTCTCATTATACTTGCGTATAAAGAGGTTTGCTTAGTGATTAATGATCTTGACTCTTCTCTTTCTAGTGTTGTTTCTGCTCTTTTGCAGAATTATCAAGATATTTTTGTTGATGAACTACCAAATGGATTACTACCCATTTGAGGGAGAGAATATCATATCGACTTTATCCCCAGAACTATAATTCCAAATTGGCTTGCATATAGAACTAACCTTGAGGAGACGAACGAATTTCAAAGGCAAGTCAATGAACTTTTAGCAAGAGGAACAATTCAAAGAAGTTTGAGGCCATGTGCTGTATCAGTGATTCTTGTCTTTCAATTTGGTGATTGGGTTTGGGTGCATATGCTAAAGAAGAGATTCAGTTTGCAAAAAAGAACTAAATTGCACCTAGGAGAATTTTTAGATTCAAGAACAAATCCTTTCCAGGAAAGGGGAGTGATGAGAACTTAAGTGTACAAAGTCAAATGAGAATGACTGAGCTAAACATGCTAAGGAGTTGAACTTGAAAGGAGATAAAATTAAGTGTCAAGTGGTTCGAATTCAACATCCATGGTCCAATGACTAGACTTTGAATTAAGAAATTAAAACAAACATTAAATGTTTAATCCAATATGTCTAAGTGAAGGAGGTTGCTAAGCTCAACAAGTGCGAGTCAAGTGCTGTGACCATTTTTTGAGTTGTCAATTATGGGCTACTTTGAAATCTTTTATGAAATTTAATAGTTGCATTTTAAATTAGAAAGCTTGAAACTAACCTAACACGATACAAAAATTAACCTATTTAAAGAGTAATTTGTAACCCGCGAACCCGAAATTGCCACCCCTACTTGAAACAGCCTAGGGTTTATATTATGGTTTCTTAGGATTTAGGATTTCATCCAACCCTAACTCAAAAAATGCTAAATTATTCTAATTATTTTATTATTTTGTGTATCATGATTTCAATAGGTTTTTGGAGGCTTGACCACCTCTAGTTCCTAAAATATAGGAAAGAACAAATTGTATTAGTATTAGAATTTTTATATCTTTCAATTTTAGTCCAAATATATTAGGGTTTAGTTGTCAAATATTTATGGCATCAAACCATTTATTCTAGCCCAATTGTGAGACCTAAAGGAGCTGCTATTATGCCTATAAAAATCCTCTTTATGGCCAAAATTCTCATGATTAAGATTAATAGAATTTTTGTGAGTTTGTTTTATAATTTAAGTTCTTGCTCTTGAACTTAGTTTTGAACTTATCAAGGTTTACCTTATGGCGCTTTTTGACTTATCAACTTGCTATTCGATTTTGGTGAGCTGTGACATCTTCTATTCCATAATTTGTCATATTTTATATTTGTTTATAACTTAGAGTGATAGGTAGCTACCATGGTGCCTAACTTGTTAGTTTTAGCCAAATCATACTTGTGTTCCACCGGATCGTATCCTAGTTCAACTCTTGGTATTTTTTAGCTTATGGAATTTGGTCACATTAGGAAGTCCTTGTTGGCTTTTAAGTACTTATCATTGTTTATCTCCTCATTATTGAACCACGAATTTAAGCCATATGTCATTCCACAAAGGCTCCCCAACTGTCTTTCATCACACATACATTGATGATATCCTTATATGTTCATCGATGGATAAGCATTCTTTGAGGTGTTTGATGAAGATGATTAATGAATATGAGTTTGTTTTCAAACAAAAAGTCACTGTTTTTAAAATTTTATTTCTTGCTAGGTTTGAAGCATGTAAGAAAGCAAAATAAGACTATAGAGGAGGTCACAAATTTTACCTATAAATCTTTTTCTATTCGGTACTTGGGGTGCCCATTGTATTTTGGATGGAAAGGAAGAAATTTGTTTTCTGAATTACTTGAGAGGTTATGGAAGTATCTTTCTAGGTGGTTAAAGAAGAAGTTAATTGGGGGGGGGGGGGGATTGTTCTGAGAAAGTATGTATTGACTTCTATCTCAGTCTACTTGTTGTCAATTTTGCACCCACTGAAGGGAGTGATATATAATTTGCAAAAAATTATGGGCTCATTTTTTTTAGGCGAATCAGAGTTTGGACCACAGTATCATTGGCAAAATATGGGGTGATTTGTGTGTCTCGAATGGGGAAGGGGAAATTGGGATTTGATCTTTAGCTAACCTATCCGTGGCATTTGATTTTAAATTGTTGTGGCAATTTCGGAAGAGAATATGTTATGGGTAGACTTTATGTGGGAAAAGTATGTAAAAAGAGGGTCACCCTTGCCAAGAGGATTAGCCGAGGGTGGTATCACATGTTTGGAGGCATATAGTTGCTATTCGGAACCTTATTGAGATGCACATCTCTTGAGATGTTAACATGGGGGACATCTCATTTTTGTTTGATAAATGGTTAGAGGATGGGCCTTTGGCAAATATAATGAACATGCTAGAGGATTGGAGGGTATCAGATTTCTTGGTTGACAGACAGTGGAATTTGGAGATGTTAAATGGTTTATTTCCTTAGGTGGTGATAGATATGGTAGTTTCTAAGGTGATAGAGCTAGCACATGGTGCGAATGATCAAATAATTTGGACTTTAACTTCATTTGGGGAATTTTTTGTTAAGTCAGCCTATGAATTAGTACATCCTCAACTATTAAATAATAAGGTTGAGGAGTATATATAGGGTCAGGAGTTTTTGGCACTATTGTATTCTTTGTATCGTTGCTATAGAGACAACGCATTTCTATGGATGAGATGTTACCATCTAGCTGTTTTTACTGTGAATGACCTATAGTGGAGATAATTGATCATATGTTTTTCCAGAGTGAGTTGGTTACGTCGATATTGGGGGTGTTGTGAGAGTGCCTTGGGAAACGGATTAGAGAAAAAGCCAATTTATAACAAATGTATGACCTTGTGGTCTATGAGAGGATAAAAAAGGTTGGTTTGGGATACCTGTGCAATGCTTTCATTGTTGTTTTGTTGGAAAATATGGAGGATAAGAAATTAACATAGGTACAAAGGCAAATGTGTGACAGCTAACTAGGAGTTCAAGGAAGTGGAATTCCTCTTGTTTGGTTTTTTGAGGAAACGACATCCAATTGAAAATTTTGGCAATGAGGATTAGGGACGGCAATTTAAACCCGCTCCAACAGGTTCCTCAATCCCGAATCTGGTCAAAACTCGGTTGACCCGATTTTTTTCAAGTTCGGTTCGAGATTTAGAACGAAACCCATGTCGGGTTCGGGTTTACCTATCCCCGCCTTGACCCCGACCTCGAATGATCAGGTTCGGGGAAAACTCGATAAAATCCGAACCGATCCTCAAAAAATTATCCCACATCGGTTGTTGATAGAGGAGAAAGGGAACCATGCAACTATAAAAGGACCATTTGGGTATGGAAAATTTTAATGTAAGAGCATTTATTTTTTCAATGTTTTTGGCTGAAATCAAGTTTTATATTTGCTCTTATTAGTTAAAATTTATTTATTTTATATTTATATTAGCATCATCAGATTTTGGGATTTCAAGGTCCCCGCGGGGAACCCGCAACCCAATCGGGGGCAGGGATAGGGATAATATTTAAAACATGATCGGAGTCGAGGACAAAGTTGGGGGTACACCAAATTTTCGGGATGGGGGATGAGATTGCGAAACCCAACCCTGAACCCGTTCTTTGCCATACCTAATGGGGATTGGTTACACTTCTTATGCTTTGTTGAGGAATATTGGTTCTAATTGAAAATTACACAAGTTTGGTGAAAATATCCGAGACATGGTAAATATAGGCTTAATATTGATGGTTGTTTATCGAGAAATCTAGGGGAGTCTTTGAGAAGAGGAGTTGTACAAGATGAGATGGGTCAGGTTGTATTTAGCTTCTATGACTATTTTGGAATTGGGTTTAGTATGAATTCAGAAGGTCATTCCTTGCTTCAAGGGCTGTGTTTATGCCACAGATTCAATTTGCAAAGAGTTGAGGTGGAGTACAACTCTTAGGCTCTCGTTCGTATGGTGAATGGAATACTAGGCATCTCTTAGCAATTGCGGGTATTCTATTATAAGATCTCTAAATACAAAAGTTTGTGGCCTCATTCTAATCATTGTTATAGGGAAACAAATTCGGTGGTGGATGTTCTTACCAATTTGGCTTTCAATAGCAAAACTTTCACATTGTTACATAGGTTGGAAGATTTTCCCAAAAATGTTTGATCACTCATATCCTTAAATAGGGACTACTTTTGTACTTTTAGATTTTGATAATTTAGGAACTATATTTGCACGTTCTAGCGAAAAGCAACTAGGAAGGATTATACTATCCATCTTTCCTTTAGCTCTAAGAGAGGTAAGGTACCTATTCCCCTCTTCTATGTATTTTATTTGTTTATTTATTTTAATAAAAAGGTAGTCCACTAGCCCCGCAATAGTTGTTATTTAAAAAAAAAAAAAGACTTTGTTTATCAATTTACTATTTTCAATTGAACTACTCGTGTTATTGACTTAAACTACATTGTTGTCCAAATTCGTTACTCTTTTTGCATTATTTAGATGGAGTCCCTTGTATCTTATATCTATAATCTATGATGGACCTCATTGTGCTATTTTCAATAGGACTTATAAGTGAAATTTCACCTTTGTCATTGGAAGGAGACATCACTTTTAGCATTAAATAATACTATATCTGTCTTGAAAAATAATTTACTTAAAAAAAAACAATTAGTTCTAAAAAATAGTCTACTTTTGATGTGAAATTTTTATATTACATTTAATAATAATAATAATGTATGACCCAAAATACAAAGTAAAGATAAAATTATAAACTTATAAATTTAATTATATATTAAATATGTTGTATCTTATAATTTAAACAAAATTTTACAAAATTAAAAGTGAACTATTTTTTTTTTTGGAAGAAGGAATATATTTATTGCACTAGAATATAAAATTTGAAGTTTGTGGTTATATGGCTTAAATTTCCCAACTCCTGTTAGAATGCCAACTAAACTTAAGAAAAAATTTTTTAAAAAAAACCTCGCAATTGCCGAAAAAAGGAGCGGGGCTGTGGGAGGTTAAAAAAATTGCAATTTAAAGATTTCTATAAGAATAGTAATGTGAAAAACCTTTTTAACTATTTTGTTCTATAAAAGTATTGTTATAAAATAGTAGTCCAAACAACTTTTAAATTATTTTCAATTGTAAAAATATTTTTATAAAACAATAGTCCAAACAAATACGTATTTTTGTAAAAGTTTTTAAAAGAATTATTTTACTAATGTGTTCTCATAATTTTTATTCACACAAAGCTATGTGTAACTTTCCTTGGACAAGAATTTAGATTTTTGTCCAGAAACTTTTTAATAAATTTTTGTATTTGTAAAACAATTAATAAATTCTTGTGTACTTTCAAACTTCTCTAAAAAGTGTACTTTAAAAATAGTTTTTAAGTATAAAATAGTTGAAATGTGTTTTATAATGTTGAGTAAATTCTTGATTACACTCTATAGTTAGTGAAAATTCTTAATAACCCTCTTATAGTTAAAAAAAAATTTCAAATCTCCGAATTCACATATAATATAATAGTTCAAAATAGAAAATGAATATTCAGCTTCAAAATAGAAAAAATATTATACGTTAATTGACTTAATTCTGATTAATTTGATTTTAATCTATCAAATATCTGCCAATTTTTCAAGTTAATCTAAACTATAAGGGGTGATTTAAAGTTGTTTAAACTATGAGGGAGTTGTTGCAAACTTTCACTAAATTACCTATAATGTTTAAATGGGAATAAAAGTAGTGGGTCAAATTCGGGTCAAAACAAAAATTGGTTTCTTAACCCTAATATCGACCAGCAACGCCGGAGCATATCTCTACTTCCAACGTCTTGGTTCTCACTTTTGGTGGAAACCGTGCGACCCTCCATTTGAGCCAGAGAAGCTAAACAAAAAGGTATGGTTTTGGTTTCTTTTGTCCCCACTTTCCTCGTTTATGAATTAGATTTTTGTTCAAAAATTACTGGGCTTTGTTTAAATTTGGTCGATTATGCCTGTTGTGGTCTGAACTCGGTTCATAAACTCCCCTGAAAATTGTTTCTGCAGGCTTAAACTTTCGATTTTAGTTAAGAATATGAAGAATAATCGACTGCGTTTGCAGAGTAATTGAACTGGGGTGTTTTTTTAGCTCAACCCCCCAAAAAAATTAAGTGAAAGAACGTCATAACTGTTCATCTGAGAGGCATTAGCTGCTGCCGAGTGCTCATTAGAGAAAATGGGGGCGAAACGAAAGATCACTGGCACCGGCAATGGAAGCCCCGACGGCGAAGATGAGCAACCCAAGAAAACAAAGAGGAAGGAGAATATCGAGTCATTGCTTCCGTCAATGATAAAGAACAAAGAGAAGAGGTCAGCGGTCCATGCCAAGCTTAAGCATCAGAAAAAGCTTGAGAAGCGTAAGAAAGCTAAGGCTCGTGAAGCCGCGGAGAAAAGAGCTCTCGAGCTCGGAGAAGAGGTTGTGTTTTCCTTTCTCTTTCTCTTTCACTTGGTTCATCTTTGTCGTTTAATTTTCACCTTTCTTTTTTGGCCTTGCGAAAATTGTGTTTACGTGTTTAAAGCGGCGGCTAGAAATTAGCTTCAGCCACTTCAGTTAGATTGATGTGGGTAACAGACAATATGTATTTGTTTAATTTTTTGAATAGTTCTAAATTAGTGTAAGATTTGGCTGGCAAAAAAGATGCAACGTTGTATAAATTTGTGTTCTTTTTCTTTTTTTTTTTTTGGCAAGAAGTTGTTGACAGGTTTTGTAATCTCTCTGGTTCTTTCTTTTTTCTTTTTTCTTTTTTTTTTTCAAAATTGGAGTGTTCTATTATAAGTTATCAGAATTCTTATTATTCTTGGACAATTTAAAAATCTAGGTGTGGTGCCATCTGAAAGTGTAACTATGTCGAGGCCATGGAGCCTGACATGAATTTTGAATTGTGTTTTTTGATGGTACCAGAGAAACAATCACTGAAAACAAAACAATAATGTAACATCTAAGATTTGATTTTCATTGCTTTTGGAATTCGATTATTTTATAAAATCTCGTGATTTCCAATTATTGTAAGAAACTGATACTTGGTAATGAATAATTAAAGTGATCTCTAAATTATTATAGATGACTAGAGAGTTTCTGCAAACTTGAGACAATAATTTTCAGATTTGGAAAATTTCAAGTACGGGAAGTTGAATGTTTGGTGATTTTTCAGATGCTTTATAATAAGTATGTTTTGCATGCAGCCTCCACCGAAAAAGATCCCTCGCACTATTGAAAATACCAGGGAGTTTGATGAGACTGTTTGCATGCCTGACGATGAAGAGGTATTCTTCAACTTTATATTTGAGCCTTAAACTTAGATTGGAGGATTGTTCAGCAAAGTCAAACTTGTAGATATTTTGTGCATTTGTTAATTGATTATCCCTTCTACATCTGCAGCTATTTGCTGGAATTGATGCAGATGAATTTAGTTCAGTTTTGAAGCAGGATCGCAATCCAAAGATATTAATAACTACTTGCCGCTTCAATTCTACTGTATGTGTGTCTATATACTATTATACTTATTCTTTTATATTCACTCCCTTTTTTTGTGAATTTTTCTCTCATGCACTAGTCCTTTCAACCTGACCTGGAAAATCTGCCTGAAGGTTTACATTATTTGCATTGTTCTTTTCGATTATTATAGGTTGCTCATGATTTCAATTTTCTTTGGTTTGTAAATATTTACCATGCAGAGGGGACCTGCATTTATATCAGATTTACTCTCTGTCATCCCGAATTCTGTCTACATCAAAAGAGGAACCTATGATCTTAAAAAGGTTTCCCTGCTGAGTTCATGTTGCTATTATCCTCATTATAATTTTTTTTTGGCTTTTAAATTAGAAATGTTCAAGCCTGATACTGATAGAGTTGTTTGTTTGTGTGTCTGTGGTTTCTGGTGAAGATAGTGGAATATGCGAAGAATAAAGACTTTACTTCTTTAATTGTTGTCCACACTAACCGTCGGGAACCAGGTTATCATTTAATGCCTTAATATCTAGCTTTTGCACCACTATGTTGAGCTTTCTTTTTTTTTGCCTTTTCTCTTTTTTCTTTTATATTTCTTTTATATTTCCTCGTGCTAAGTCAAGATGAATTCCGATGATCAATTTTTTTTTTTTAGATGCTCTATTAGTAATTGCCTTGCCTGATGGACCTACTGCCCATTTCAAGCTATCAAAACTTGTACTGCGGAAGGATATCAAGGTTGGTTCCGTATTCTTCTTTTAGATATTCTTGGCTGCTGCTAACTTTTCTTAGTAGGATTAGATTTCAGAATATTTTTCCTTAAAGAAACTAGAATAGTTATAGTATCATTAGATTTTTTAGGGTAGTATCCTTCAGTGTCTCACTGTGTACTGATGATGATTTTGCAAGCCTTGCACTGGTTCTTTTTCTGGTTGACAAATCCTGGTTGCTAGCATTTTATTTTATTTGTCAGAAACTAAATATGAAAGATCCCTGAGTGGCTGTTGTTGGAAGGCCTGTTTATGCCTCTATGAATTGAAATTTCCTTCCAAGGACCAAAAAGAATAAAATAGTTGAGGATAAGAGTGAAAGCCATTAATTTTCTTTATTATCCTGCCTTTCCTTTGCCAGAGCATTTTCCATTTATTTCCCTCCCAAAATTTTGGTGGGGTAAAGCTTTGGAAATTGCAATGTGTATGTTGATAAATAGGAAATACGCATACATATAGGAGTTACATAGGAAAGTTTTATACTGAGTCCATTCCTTTCTACTTGGGTTTTTATCATGGTGCTTAACATATTAAATTTTCTTCTCCATGTTGCTTGCAGAATCATGGAAATCCTACCAGTCACAAACCTGAGCTAGTGTTGAATAACTTCACCACACGCTTGGGGCATCGTATTGGCAGGTGATTCCCAGTTTATTCCTGGAACAACATGCAAAATGTTGTAATTAGTTTTTTGACTTTTGGTGGTAATCCTGAATTTTTAATGACAATTCATGATTACTCCTAATTTTCTGAACTTATTTTTTGAATATCTCTCTCCCTTTCACCCATATGCATTGTGTTGCGGTTGGTTTGACTGGCTTTGCATTGGCATGTTCCAATAGGTTAATTCAATCACTTTTCCCTCAAGATCCCAATTTTCGTGGCCGCCGAGTTGTAACATTTCATAATCAACGTGATTTTATCTTCTTCCGCCATCACCGGTGTGTGTTCTTAGCATTCTGTTCCAAATTTTTGTTTTGGACTTCCAATGAAGTTTTTTGACAGCTGCTTATTCCTGTGTGAAGTTATATTTTTGAAACCAAAGAAAGTAAGGAAGTCACATCAAGAGGCAAAAATAGTAAGGATAACAAGGATGAGGGAAGCTCTGAGCAGAAAGTAATTACGCGGCTTCAGGTTTGTGTTTCTAATTTGTCTTCATATTATGTCTGAGAACTATTTTTATTTCCCCGCTATGAGCATAGCGGGCACAAGGAGGATTCATGAGGTTACAGTTTTGTAAGATTCTATTTGCCTAAGCCTATTCTTGGAGAATTAGGTGCTTTACTCGGGTAATCAAAATAGAAGACTATTTTTTACTCGGTAATCAAAATAGAAGACTAAATTTTGTCAAGCTATATTCAGCAAAGAACTTGGATAATTAATGATTATCTATAGTGAAGTTTATTTAGTGGCTGAATCTTTCCGGGACTGGTCTTTTCCCAATAGTCAGTATCTACAGTACCCTTGGACCTCTTGTCATCGACTTGTCATGGCACTGGAATCGTTGAGAGATTGCTTTCTCTTCTTTAATATTGCCTATATGAACTACTAGTTGAGTCAATATGTAACCATACATGTCGATACTGGAATTTGAAAAGTTTACTTATAGCTGTTTGATTCACCATTAACATCCCCAATATGCAGGTCTTTCATGCAGTACTACTACATGCTATCTTTCTATTCATACTGATGACCAATAGTTTCATGCATTATGGCATTTTTTTTTAAAATTTTAAATTTTAAATTTTTTGAAGGGTTTAAAATAAGATCTATTGGCTAGAAATAGTTTTGGGAGATTCATTTTGAACCTGGAATATATTTAGAAGATGAAGAACTCTAGATTTGTAGTGAAATACTTTGAAGAAATGGCACTGGATATCTGCTTCATAAAATGAGTGATATTGTGGAAAGTTTTAGGGAAAATAAGCTTGGGTGCAGCTGGTCAGGATACGGACTGGCAACAAATTGATCAGGAGGGCTTTGAATAGTTGTACTGTCAGTCTATGGCAAGAACAAAGCTGTCCAATAATAGGGACAGTGCAACTCTTTAGGTTGTATAGCGTTTTTTTCGTCAAAATTTATTAGGAAATCAAGGAT
This sequence comes from Gynochthodes officinalis, assembly GCA_020080225.1. Classification (NCBI taxonomy): domain Eukaryota; kingdom Viridiplantae; phylum Streptophyta; class Magnoliopsida; order Gentianales; family Rubiaceae; genus Gynochthodes; species Gynochthodes officinalis. The sequence goes on along the minus strand of CM034619.1, from coordinate 34,163,277 downwards.
GTTTCCATCCATACTCTCTTTTTCCAACAGTGCAAGTTTTGAGCCTCACCCATGCAGGTCAAAGTAAAAACCAAATTTTGTTCAGAGCTAGCTATTAAAGTTAGATAAAGCTGATAGTCCACTGTTAATTTGGTCTTCACCCCTCACCTTCCCTACAAGTCTTAGTAGCATCTCCATACAAAACATGCAGGAATGCGGTCCTCGTTTTACTTTGAAGTTAATTTCTCTGCAGCATGGGACTTTTGATTCAAAAGGTGGCGAATATGAGTGGGTTCACAAGGTAATTCCCCGTTAACCAAAATTTGTTTATTCATCAAGTGGTCTTTCTGGATTTGTTTAAAGTAGATTTATATTTTGTTTTCCTTTTCTTTTGAAGTTTTTGTCTAACATATGCATATATTTAACTTGCTTACTCTGCTATCATTCTTTCAATGCCAGCCGGAAATGGACACTAGCCGCAGGAGATTTTTCTTGTGAGACATGCTTTAAGGTCAAGAGATTATAGTTTTCTGGTTGAAGAAAAACAAAAATTAAGCTTCCTGTATGAAGAAGCTAGCTTGATTTTATGATTAATTCTTTCTTAGAACTGATGCATAGTGCTTGTATGTGGACATTATTTTTGGGTCAGCTCTTATACAAACAGGTTGGTGTTGGCAATGCTGCAGTTTTGGGAACACGGGATGAGTTTTATAACAATTAACCTCTTCAAATTTATAGTGTTATAACAATGAGTTTTATTATAAAAGTAAAATTTATAATAATTTTAAATTAGATCTCATGGTAAAACTAAAACTTATCAATGTAAATGTTAAAAACCTCTCAATTATCAAGACATCAATAGTGAATTTGTGTCTTAGTTTTCTAATTATAGTATAACCAATTAATTATCCATGTATAAGCAAAAACTACAATTTATTTAACTCAAAATTTCTTAATTTATTTGGATTTTAGCAAGAAATTCAATTTCAAAATTTCTTAAAGCTCGAGTCTTTTTAAATTCTATTTTCTAAATTCTCACTTTGAACGTTTAGTCATTTGTTTTACGCACATAACTGTGCTATTTTTATTCATTAAAAATTTGATATTTTTGCAATGTTTTATTTAGTTGTGAAATTTATTCAATGTCGTTGATAATATTTTGATTTAATGTCATTGGAATCAGAGTTAGAAATAACAGATTTACTAGAAAGTAATTGAAAATGAATGGTGGTTGTATAATACACAGACAATTTTTAATATTATCAGTATACTTGTAATAAATTGAAAATCATCGTAATGCATATAGAATATTAGAATAAACATGTGAAGGCTACTACTGCAGATAGAAGTAGAAATTTCTCATATGCAGAATGAGTTTTAGTCACAGATTTTATACATCAAAAGGCCCACAAGGTACAATAAAGAATCATGCAGTGTATAAATAGGTTCATATCCATCATAAAGGAGGCAGAATGGAGGAAAACATCACCATGGCTACAAAATTCTAATTGCAGCCGTGAACCAGAAATTACAAAAAATTGCATCCCAACTCACGGGCCTTCAAAGTTGCCCAGCCGAAATATGGTCTCATAAACCCTATGTCCCATAAAAACTCAAAAAAAGATTTTTATCATCACAACCCTTAAGCATTCTCTTTATCATAACCCCATAACTCCAAAAAGCAAAGCATGGACTATGAATGGTCCAAGGTACATGAAGATTGAGAGACAAACAGTAGCAGCCTCAATCCATCAACAACAACAACACAACAAGAAAAAGAGCAAATCAAATAAAGAAGCAATAATTCCACAATTTATTTTTAAATGCAATCCAAAGCTAGCCTTATGGATGATTGCTGCTTATGTTTATCATTCTTTCATATCAAAGGATTGTTTGATTTTTATTTTTTTTTAATAAAAAAATTGCTAGGAAATTATTGGCAGAACGAAAAGGGCAACAACCCTTTAGAGAACTCCCCAGCACATGAATTAAACATGCGCATTGCAAGAATTCATAAAATTGGAATCAAATTATACATGTGAAGGCCATTATTATAGACAGAAGTAGAAATTTCACATATGAAGAAAGAGATTTTTAGTCATAGATTTCATACATCAAAAGCCCCACAAGATACAACAAAGAATCATGCATTATATAAATAGGCTCAAATCCATCATAAAGGAGGCAAAATGGAGAGAGACATCACCATGGTTGCAAAATCCTAGTTTTAGTTATGAACTAGAAATTACAAAAAACTGTATCCCAACTCACGGGCCATTAAGATTGCCTAGCCAAGATATGGTCTCATAAACTCCATGCCCCATAAAAAATCAAGAAAAGATTTTTATCATCATAGCCTTTAATCATTCCCATAATCATAACCCCATAAATCCAAAAAGCAAAGCATGGATTATGGATGGTCCAAGGCACAAGTCTGAGTGACAAACAACAATAGCCTCAATCCATCAACCACAAGAACAACAACAACAATACAACAAGAAAGAAAGAACAAATTCATGAGGTGTTTCTAAGGGTTTGGAGTTGAAACACACTAAGAAATCCTTGTCATTTCTAAGTTGTTTAATAATATTATCATTGTCTTCACCATGGACGTAGACTTGATTTGTCGAGTTGACCACATTAACTTATATGTTTCGATTTATTTTTATTCTTTCTTTTATATTCTTAAACGATTCTAGGTATAATCATAACAAATTAGTATCAGAGTTTGAGTTAGATCAAAGTGGTTACTATCAAGTATGACGTTGAAAATTTTAATAGGAAGAATGATTTTAAATTATAGAAGATAAAAATGTATGCTTCCTTATGTAAGGAAAGTATCCAAAGAGTGTTAAAAGATAAGGAGTACTTGTCTTAGATAATGACAAACTAGGAAAATGATAAATTCTTAGAGAAGACATATGACTCAATTGCTTTGTCATTAGTAGACAATATTTTAAGAGAAGTTGTTAAGAGAAAAAACACATATAAGACCGTCGTTAAAGTTTGAAAGTCTTTACATGACAAAGTTTCTCATAAACAAGTTATTTTTAAAATAAAGATTATACACTTGCAAGGAAATTAAAGGTGTAGTAGTAGTCATTAAGGAAATTAAACAATTGGTCTCTCCATCTTGCAAGGCATCATGTTGACAGGTGCTGCGGCAATTTCCTCTTCTATTTCTAATGACAATATAGATACTACCAATTTGTTGCATATGTGATGAGGGCATATGAGTAAAAGAGGAATTTCTAACTTAAGCAAATAGGCTTTACTTGGTGAACAAGTGACAAGAAAGTTGAATTTTGTGAGCATTACGCATTTGACAAGTAGCACAAGGAGAAATTCACTACTAAAGTTCATCAAACCAAAGGTATTTTAGATTATATTCATTTTGATTTTTGGAACCCTTCTCAATTTCTTTCAAAGGATGGTGAAAGATTCATGTTAACTTTTCTTGATGATTACTCAAAAAAGGTATAAGTGCATTTTCTTTGAGATAAAGATGAAGTCTTTTTGATGTTCAAACACTAGAAAACCATGATTGAAAAGCAAACTAGTAAGAATATTAAGCAATTGAGAATAGGTAATGACATGAAATTTTGCAAAAGCAAAGCCAATGAATTTTGTAAAGATGAAGGCATTGTGAGGTACCATGTAGTCACATATATTCCATAGTAGAATTGAATTATAGAACAAATGAATAAGATCATTCTAGAAAGAATTAGGTGCATGCTTTCTAACGTAGGATTGGCAAAGGAGTTTTGGATTGAAACTATGTACATAGCTTGTTACCTAGTAAATTAGTCTCCATTTGCAGCAATTGTTTATTAGATTTGAAAAAAATAATAATCGGGTTCCCCTGCAGATTATTTTGGCTTGAGAGCATCCAATTGTTCTACATATATTAAGGATACTAAGCTTGACTCGAGAGTGAGAAAATACATGTTTTTAGGTATACAAATAGAATGAAAGTTAATTTATTGCTTATATTGTTCTGATAATAAGTCATCCCATTTTTTATCAATAGAAATATTAGCTTTGGCGAGTTGGCTTTGTTGAAAGAGAACGAGCAAAAAACTAACATAGTTAAAGGTGAGAACATTAAAGAGTAGGTGAAGTTTATAATTCAAATTTCTATATAAGTTTTTAAGGTAACTCCAAAAAAGCCATTGATAATACATTTATTGCTTTCAAGGACATATCAAAAATCAACAATTCAAAAACTTAGTTAAGTGGTGAGTTTAAAATTAAAGATTTGAGTTTAGTAAAAAAAGATTTTGGAGATGAAAATTACTAAAGCTCAACATGTAGGAAAGTCATATCTATCGTAAAAAGAGTTATATTGAGAAAGTTTTTTATTAGTTCAAGATGCAAGGCTTTGAGGCTATTGGTATACCTCTTGTTGGACATTTCAAACTTTCAACTAGTTTGTCACCAAATACTGAGAAAAAGGTGATGCATATGTGTTTTGTATTTTATATGCTTGCACAGTCGACAATCTCATGTATGTTATGGTATGCAATAGACCAGATCTTTTATATGTAGTAAATATTATGAGTTAGTTGATGCATTGTCCTAAAAGAACAACTGGAAAGTTGTGAAATAAATCTTAAGTTATCTTAAGGAAACTACAGACTTTTTGGTTATATGGATTTTGATTATGTAGGAAACTTGGACAAGAGAAAATATTTGACAAGTTATATTTTCACACTTTGTGGTTATATTGTAAGTTGGAAGGCTACATTACAATCAACTATTATCTTGTCTACAATAAAAGAAGAGTACGTGGGTTTAGCAAAGACTATGAAGGAAGCTACTTAATTGAATGATCTAGTTAGTGAATTAGGTATGGAGTTAAAGTCAACAACTATCTATTACAATAATCCAAGTGTCATACACTTGATGGAAAACCAAATGCACTATGAAAGAAGTAAGCATATTAATGTCAAATATCATTTTGGTCAAAAAGTTATATCTTAAAGGTTAATCTCTATAGAGAAAGTTGGGACCATAGACAATTCAACAGACATGATGAGTAAGTTTAAGTATTTCTTGGATTTAGTCAAAGTGTGCAGTTTGAGTTATGGACCTTTTAGAGTGCAAAAACATCATGATGGGAAACAAACCAAGATGAAAATTGTATTATGTGTTGTTTCCAAATTGGGATAGAATTGGAGAAGTTTCTTTTATTTTGTGATTTGGTATTTATCTAATTTGATTAGGAATTGACTGATAATTTTAGAAATTCTTACTTTATATTTTGTAACACTATTGGATTTAGATTTGGTCTCTATTTGGTGCCTATATGTATAGATATAATAAATGTACTTTGTCATATTTTAGAGATTTCAATGAGAGGTTTAAAACTTTAGAAAGAGATTTCCAAATTGAGAATATGTAGTACAAAATTGGTAAAGATGTGAGCTGTTTCTAAAAATTTGGGACTGAAACATTCTAAAATTTGTTTGTAATATTTAGAATTGTTAATAATATTTTTGTTGTCTTTAGCGAATGTAGGTATAAACTTTTGTGTTTTAATTTATTTTTTGTTCTTAATTTTTTCTTTTCAAATAATTTTGAGTATAATCATGACACTAATCCTATGATCTACTCCCAAATTGTTAAGGCCCTTGCTAGTATCTTGTTTTCCTTTTTATAAGAGAAGTCCAATATCATTTAAAATCCAGAAGAAAACCACCAAAATGTGATATTCACTTTATTTTTACACATCATAGCCCCGAAATTAATTATGCATTTGGTTATATAACTATACGGTTCAAAAATATGTTTGGTACCAAGGTAGTACTATACATACATGCATACTTTCAAGTACTAATCTGTAGTTTATTCTTATACATTCCATGGTGAGAAGAGAGTTCAATTGATGATGGTACACCTGGCGTATAAATAAAAATTCTAGCCTCTTCTTGCATATTCATGTAAAATAGAGAGGGATTAATATTTGTACAAACTATTTTATGTCTGTATTATAGTGATGTAAAATTGTTGCACTATGTTTGACACCTAAATTATTACAAAATTAATATCTCTTTTTTTGGTTAGGTTTTAAATATTATTATACATTATAATTGACAAAATAAAAAATTTATTAATTTATATTTAGATTAAAAAACTGAAACAAAATGTTAGTTTTATAATATGGTACGGGATAAGGAAAAAAATAATATGATGATAAATGTATATATCAAATGAATCACATTTAAAATATATATTGTGTGTTGAAAATATATAACATGAATTATATTAACTTTTTTTTTTGTTAATAATTGTATTATATCTAAAGTAAAATATTCAAATTCCTAATAATTAAATTCTTAAAATTTAGATTCCTCAAATATATATATATTTTTCCCAAAAGTAAATCTTTAGAATCATATTTTCCTATAAATTTACTTTTTAACCAATAAAACGATCTATAAAAAAGAATGGGAAAAAAAAACGAAAAGAATATACTTCACTATACATTTCCCTTCTTGTATTTTGCCATTCACTTGGAGCCATAGATCACGTGTTAAACTCTAATAGTAGTATAGCACTTACATGGACTAGGGAGAGAATTTTCCCCCTTTTTGTTTTTTTTTTTTTAAAAAAGGCTTCTATTTATAAAATGCAGGTATTAAGATTCTCCTATTTGAGAGAGTACATATGACTAAATTTTTACCACTTGGTCTATAACTTTGTTCTCGTGAGGAGATAAATCACCCAATTAAGCATTCATCATATTTTGTCACTTTATCCCTAGCACAAGTTCAAACGTCATGTTCATTTATTTGATTTCGCATTTCTTCTTCCCACCAGAACAAGACATGGTAGGGCATTACAAATATTTTGTCTACTGCCTATGTTTGGAGTATGTCTTGCATACAAAAAGTTATTTTTCTCATAAAATAAATAAAATGTTTAAATATATTTTTATTTTAAAATTTAAATTTAAAATTTTAAAATTTAAAATTTTCTTCTTAAATTCTCCTTATATAATTTAAATTTTTTTTTGTCCAAATCACATTTTATTTTTCTCCCAAAATATGTTTACTTAAAAAAAATCTCATTAAATTTTTTTTTCACATTTTAATATAAAATTTTTCAAATAAACCTGAATCCAAACGTAGCCATGCCCCCCGGGCGCTGGAGCAAATGGTAAAGACAGAGGCTTCACACCCTTTTCACCAGGGATCGAATCTCATGAAGACTTTTTCATTCAGTTTCTCATGACTATTTAGGTTGCCAGTGTTAAGGACAAATGCTAGTAGCCAGAAGGACTAGTCCTGTGTGCTCGATGATCCCTAACTTAAGTATATAGGGCTCAAAGGGCTCGTATGATGAAATAGTTTGGTGAGTGATTATGTATCATATGGGGAATAGTGAATGTGGGGATATCTCTTATGAAGAAAAAGAAGAAGAGGAGGAAGGAGGGGGGGAAAAAAAACATAGCCACCAAATTAGAATCGATAGCCTATATGGACAGAAGATTATATTGTGCATTGTAAGGGCACCCACAGCAGCCCCTTTTAGGGCTGGCCGTGGGTGGCCTGGGCCATGCCAGATCAACACATTGCTGATCTGGCGTGGTCATTTGCTTGTTGCATTTTTTGGTTTTGCTCGTCCAGAAAAACCGGACGATGGCCTGGCCATATTTTTTTTTTTGCCAGGTAAGGAGCAAAACGACGCCGTTTTGCGTCTTACGACGAAAGCGGCGTCGTATGTGGCGGGTGTCACCGGTGAAGTCGACACACTGGCACGACGCTACCGCTGTCGATGCCAAACTTATTTTTTCCACTGCCTAAAAAAGACATCGCCAAACGACGCCGTTTTTCTTTTTTCTTTTTTTTTAAAAATAAAAGGTGCTGACAGTCTGTTAGCGCCCAAGGTGACGCGTGCCTATTGGGCGCACGCCACGTATTAAGGCTGTTGCAAATCAACCATTGATTTGCAACAGCCATTTCTACTATTTTTTTTCAAAAAAAAAATAAAAATCACCAATTAATAGGAAATATTTTTCTCTACAAATTGACATGCACTTTGACTATTTTTGGAGTTAAATCTGATATTTTTATTTTTCATTAATTGTAATAAGCATTACATAAAGTATTTATTTTTATTTATTAAATTTATTATTAAAATTTTATTACATTTATATTAATTTAGAGTATATTTTTTATTTTAATTTTTGTGTAATGAAAATTTTATTTTCTATTAATTGTTTTAAGTATTTCATATTTAATTTATCGTATTTATTTTTATGTTTTAAGTCTATTATTAAATTTTAATTTTAATGTAATGAAAAAATTTCTATTAATTGTTTTAAGTATTTAATGTATGATAAATAACATTATAAGTTATATTATTAATATGAAAAAATTAATATTGGCCGTGTGAATAGTAAATCTTAGGTCTTGAAAGTTGAAATAAAGGCCTGGCCTTTACTATTCACATAGCAAAATTATTAAAATTACTCACGTTATTCAAAATTCTATGTTTAATTTATCGTATTTATTCGAATGTTTTAAGTATATTATACAATTTTAATTTTAGAGTAATGAATATTTATTAAATTTTAATTTTAATTACGGACGTTTTTTTTAAGTATTTTATATTTAATTTATCGTATTTATTTTCATGTTTTAAGTGTATTAGTAAATTTTAATTTTAATGTAATGAAAAAATTCATTAATTGTTTTTAACTATTTAGTATATGATAATTAAAATTATAAATTGTATTATTAATACAAAAAAATTTAATAATAGTTGTGTAAATAGTAAAGGCCAGACCTTTGTTTCATCATTCACATTGCGAAATTATTAAAATTATTCACGTTATTAAAAATTTTATGTTTAATTTATCGTAATTATTTTCATGTTTTAAGTGTATTATAAAATTTTAATTTTAGTGTAATAAACATTTATTAAATTTTAATTTTAATTACGCACTTTTTTTTAAGTATTTCATCTTTAATTTATCGTAATTATTTTCATATTTTAAGTGTATTAGTAAATTTTAATTTTAATGTAATGAAAAATTTTCGATTAAATATTTTTTAGTATTTAATGTATGATAATTTTAATTTAATGTATAAGTTGTATTATTAATATAAAAAAAATTTGATAATAGTTTGGAATATGGTGAAGGAGAGAGAATTAGTGATGTGGCAGAAAAGGTCAGGAGCTGATGTGGGTATTTTTTTTATGATGATTGTGTGAATAATATAAGGTTAGCTATAATCTGACGTGGAGCTGATGTGACAGAAAAGATCATGACTTGGGTCAGGAGGTACTGTGCATGCCCTAACGTGATGCTAGCAGTACATAACGTGTGCAATGACATCAGAATCATTCCCATTTAAATATGTGCATTAAACTGAACACCACAAATCCATCTAACCACCACCGCTCAGTCCCTTCGGGAAAAGCAAAAGAGGGGAACGCACAGTTCCATTGTAACGTGATGCGAGCACCACATTGCGTGTGAAATGCTAGCACCACGAATCACAATCCATCTAGGCAAGACCGTTGTGTCCCTTCGGGAAAAGCAAAAGAGTGGAATCCAAAGTTCCGCGTTTATTGTTGGGTAAATTACCAAATTCTCTTAAGTTTGAGTCTACTATCAATTATTTTTTATAATTTGATAAAATTATTAATATTCTTTACGTTATATTTAATTGATTTAATAAATAAAATGACAAAAATACTCCTTCTAAATGTAACAAATAAAATATAAAAAATGAAAAAATTCTAAAGAATTATCTCAATAATTTACAAAATTTTATCTTAATATCTTACATAATTAATACATTATTACAGGTATATTTTATATTTTTATTTTATTAATTTATTAATTTATACATTATCATTATTAGTGTAAATATTATAATAAGTAAATTATATTTTTATAATAATATATTAAAAATAAATTAAAAATTAGTAAATTTTTATAATAATACACTTTTTTAGATAATATAAAATATTACATTTTAAAATTTTATCTTAATTTGGTCAAAAAAAATATGCAAAGGCTAGAGAAATAAAGGTAATTTCATCCAAAATTTTTAATTTTTTATAAAGTTATAACTGAAATAGTTAAAATAGACTTATATATTAAAGATACCTAAACTTCAAGAATGTATTAATATTTTTGTCAAATTACATGAAATAATTGGTAATAGACCTAAACCGAGGGAATTTTGGTAATTTATCCTTTATTGTTTGTGCAAACCAGTCTTGTGTCACGGCCCTACCATCCTGAAAATCCAACTTGCAAAATGCCGCCAAATAAATTCTTCCAAAATTTAATTAATTATATTTAAAGTGTCCAAGTCACAGTGATTTTTTTGAATAATTGATGCGAATTTATTTATCAACATTTAATGTAGTTATAATAAATACTTTATAAATATATATCACATCATTTATTGAATAAAATCAGACAAACACTTTTTTTTTACATAATTAAAAAACTTTAAATAATTTTTTTTTAATTACAATCCCTCCTATCTTTAAAAAAATCCAATCTAACCATTCCAACCCAACCCAACCTAACCACCCTAACCAACCTAACCTAACCCCACCTCCAATCCAACCCAACCCAACCCAACCCAACCCAACCCAACCTAACCAACCTAACCTAACCCCACCCTCCTCTCATATGACAAAACATGATGTATGTTGCCCGTCCCTACGTAATATAAGGTCTAATATGCCAAAAAATTCTTCCTTCAAACAGTTGAATGTGTTTGAGCACCGTAGTGGTTGTGAGCTCCTATGTCAACAAAAGAATATATAGTTTATCCATACAATAATTTGTTAATGCCAAGCAATTGACTTAGTGAGTTATCATTATTAACGTATGATTGCCGAAATTGGACTATTTTATACGTAGAAAATAAATATATTCAATAACATAAGGTAATCATTTTTACGTATAGAAAGTAATTTCTAGAAATAGAGTACTTTTTTTTTTCTTCTAAAAGATAGGTATATTAACTTTTGAAAGTTAATAAATACAATGATATTCACCAAAGTGAACTTTTCTTAGCACATATGTTAGCTAAAATTACTTGACAAACTGTCAACCCTTTAACACTACTCTTCAACTACTTAATTCCTACAAAAATAACATAACCTAAAAATCAAGTGCTAAAACTAACCATAGTATACAAAACAAAAGAGGCTTAGTCGTACCACTTGATTCTTTGCTATGTTCCCTCCCCTAACTACTTAAAATAGCTATCTCTCTCCCTGTACAGACTCAAAACTATTAGCATACTGATATTCCATCCACGGCTCAATGGCTAATGCTACCGCCTTCCTATCCTCCATCCATTCTCTCTCAAAAATCCACAGATTCTTACTTTTCCAAATCATCCAAAGTATATAGAAAGTAAGCTGTGCTCGATCTTCCCAATATTATTCTTGAGTTATGGAACATATTATTAAGAATGATTTGTCAAAAATACTAATACTTCTATAAAGATTGCATACATAATAAATAGAAATTCTGCCCTTTTTTTTTTAAAAAAAAAAAGATTGTTTTTCCCTTTTAAGCTTTGAGGTGAAGGTTGGTATCTTAGTAAAGAAATAGGCATTTCAATACCATTCCTATTATTTCCTTGTTTGGTACACTTATTTAGTTAGGTCCATAAAAGAAAGGGATAATATATTAAAATGTCCTGAACTTGTGATTAGAATTTTGTCTAACCTTTCAATCAGTAACACGATATGAACTATTCAATTTGTAACAATAATGGCCTTTGACTGAAAAAAAGACAAACATACCCTCCTTAAAGATAAAAATGACAAAAAATTGATATAGTTTAATTTTTCTATTAACTTTTTAAAAGAAAATTTAAAGATAAAAACTTAATAAAATTATGCAAAATTTTGTTAAAATTTTGCATGCAAAAAGGTAAAAATGTATTATATGATACTTTGTTTTTTAACCTCAAAATTATTATTTTTTACAAATACTTTGTTTTTTTACCTCAATTTTTTTGTCATTTTGTCTCTAAATTTTATTAACTTTTCATTTTAATTATACCCTCCTTAATAAAGCATCTAGTTTAAAATTTTAAAAAAAATTTTTAAAAGACAAAATGATAAATTTTAAAGAAAAAATTAATAAAATTTTTTACACTATATAATAAATTTTTTTAAACTAAAAATGAAAATTTAAAAATGAAAATTTAATAAAATTTAGAGACAAAATGACAAAAAAATTGAGGTAAAAAAACAAAGTATCCGTAAAAACTAATAAATTTCTATTAAAAAGATAATAGAAACATTAACCTATATCAACTTTTTGTCATGTCTAGATTTAAGGAGGGTATTTTGTTTTGTTACCAAAGCCATTATCATATAAATCAAAAGTTGTTACAATTGAAAGGTTAGCGACATTTTAATATATTATCCCTAAAAGAAATGTGCATTTGATTACTTAAGTAATGAAATTCCTTACTAATAAAGGTTATTAAAAAAATAATTAAAAAATAATAATTTTATATTTTCATACATTATATTCACTCATAATTAAAACTTTCTTTTGTGATGAAAATAGATAACTAGTACCAAACATGCGAAAGGTAATAATTGCTAATTAATTGTTATGTGGTCATGAGATGTTCATTGTTACATTGTTACATTGTTACATTACCATTCCTCTTCTACAAACACGCTATGCGGCTTGATTTGAACTTTGAAGTGAGACAAAAAAGCGTACTTTAAAGCAGTTTAAAGTAGAGATTGACAATCTCCGTTGATGCATTTTGAGTACGGAATAAAGTTATTAATTTTTTTCATTTTAGTTAAAAATAACAATATTTATTTTTTTTTTTAAAAAACCTAACTAGGTTCTTACCAACAATGCAATAAAAATAATAAAATCTCACATCTAATTTAATTATTTTTGTTATCTAATTATTTCTTAACTGGGGATCAGCTCCTAATCAGTGCTTCATCCAAAGAATGAACATTATAAGAATTTATAGTACAAGAAAAAAATGGGAAAAACACCATATATATATATATGTATAGGACCAACACTTTTTTTATTGCGGACAAAGTGCCTACTGAATTTTTTTTTGTTGAAAAAAGCTAATCATTAAATATATCATTAGTTGTTTCATTAAAATTGGCGAGATTTAAATTCTATTTTTCGAAAAATAGAATAAATCTTTTATTACTTACTTATTATTATCAGTGATAAATATAATAAAAAAATTTAGTAAAATTTATTCATAATTGGTGTAATATTTATACTGAAACTGTTAAATATTAATTACTTTAATTATTCATTACTTTTTCGCTAGATAAATACCAATCGAATCACTATAAAAATGTACCGATAATTTTTACTAGAGTATACTTCCAAAAGCAAAGACTTTAATGAGACAGGACAATAATTTATAATTTCTTTTGTCACTTTACTTTTACCTCATTTCTTCTTGGCAAGATTTCCCAGTCGAATTTTACAAAAGCGAGAATTCGTGGTCAACTTGATTGATATTCTTGATTTATTCAGATTAAATAATACTAGGAGAAAATCCAAACTCTGCCCTCCCCACAATCTCCTCTATCCAAAGTACTAGAACAACATAGAAAAAAGCGAAATCACAAATCAATCATCCAAAACCTCCCTGCACTGAAAATCCTCGGAATTACAAAGATGACTGGCTTGAAGGGGCATGTTGTGATGCTACCGTTCATGGCTCAAGGCCATTTAATCCCTTTTCTATCATTAGCCAGGCAAATTCAACAGAGATTTGGCTTCACCATCACTCTTGTTAACACCCCTCTTAACATTAAGTATCTGAAAAATTCCATTTCCAAGGACTCATCTCAGCAAAATCCACAAATTCACTTGGAATCTCTTCCTTTCAACAACATTAGCCATGGGTTGCCACCGGATATTGAGAACACTGAGGCCTTACCTCTTGACAAATTCATTAGACTATTTCATGCTTCAGTTGCTCTTGAGGATCCCTTTCGCAATCTCATTTCAGATATCATAGAAAAGGATGGACATCCTCCACTCTGCATAATTGCTGATTTCTTTTGCGGGTGGACTGTTGATGTTGCAAAGGATTTTGATATAGTAAATATAAGTTTCGCCACTGGTGGTGCTTATGGCACTGCAGCCTACATATCAATATGGCAAAACCTCCCTCACCGTTCCTCAGGCAAAGATGACTTTAGTATTCCTGGTTTTCCTGATTCTTCCAGGTTCCATATCTCACATTTACATCGCTATGTGCAAGCTGCAGATGGAACAGATGAATGGTCAAGGTTTTTTCAGCCACAGATATCAAATACTTTGAGATCTTTTGGATGGTTGTGCAATTCTGTGGAGGAAATTGAACCATTGGGATTAGATGTACTAAGAAAATATGCAAAAGTTCCTGTCTGGTGCGTTGGGCCACTGCTTCCATCAAAGATGCTCGACAAAAATTTTGAAAAATCGGGAATCGTTGGTCAGCACAGTGGAAGAGAACCAGGATTGCCTACTGAGAGATGTCTGACATGGCTAGACTTACATTCTGAGTGTTCTGTCCTTTACATTTCTTTTGGTTCCCAAAACAGTATAAGTCCTTCTCAGATGATGGCATTAGCTATGGGATTAGAAGACAGTGGAAAACCATTCATTTGGGGGATAAGGCCTCCAGTTGGATTTGATCCAAAAGGTGAATTTAGAACAGAATGGTTACCAGAAGGATTTGAAGCAAGAATGGAAAAAACCAATCAAGGCTTGTTAGTGCATAAGTGGGCACCCCAGTTGGAGATTCTCAGTCACAAATCAACTGCAGCATTTTTAAGCCATTGTGGATGGAATTCAATCATGGAGAGTTTGAGCCAAGGTGTGCCCATTATCGGGTGGCCAATTGCAGCTGAACAAGGGTACAATTCAAAGATGTTAATGGAGGAAATGGGAGTAGGTGTGGAGTTATGTAGGGGACTGCAGAGGACTCTGTATAAGGAGGATGTAAAGAAGGTCATAACAATGGTGCTTGATAAAGGAGGAAAGGGAGAGGAAATGAAGAGAAAAGCAGTTGGGGTAGGAGAATTTATAAGAAATTCTGTTAAGGAAGAGGAAGGGCATAAGGGTTCTTCCATTCAAGCTCTGGATGATTTTATCTCTGTAGTTTTGTCCAAGAAAATGGTTGAAAGCAGCATTTGAACAAATTCTTGTACCACGATTATAACTAGTTCTTTTGCTCAAATTATGCTTCTTCGTTTTTTTCCCCTTTTGATTCAGGAAGGAAGGGTTTCCTGCGTTCTTTGCAGTTGGTAAACCTCAAATCCCAATTTATAAGTAGACATCCAAAGCCTTATGTTGTGTCACTGCTCATCCTTCAAATTATGTTTAAATACAAATAAATTTTACACTTGCGTATGAATTAGAGCAGTGATTTTTAGTGATTTGTTGGTTCAGTGGGACAAATATTATATCTATAGCATGTATAACCTGCGGGTTAGAGTATATTTCTTATGCTAGAGTTTGTATAAAATAGGGATCAAAGATTTTATGCTATGTTTTTGTACAAAATAAGGATAAAATTTTATGCCATGTTGATTAGTTTATTACAGCACAAATCAAGATGCTACATGTACATAAAATATTTATTCGTTTATTAAGCATTTCTTACTTACTTTTTTTTTTTTTTTAAAACTAACCAAGGCATCAAATCAGAGTTCCAAGAGTGACATTTGGATTAGTCCATTGGAACTTGGCTCATCGGTTCTTTGGAGATAATTACTAGACGAAGGTTTAGGGGTCGAATATCAGGAACGTCACTAGATATCTTTAGGGCGAGTTTTACCTTGTTCTAAAGGATTCTTAGCGAGTGGGTCACTTAGTATGATGATGTTTGAGACCTGCAGCATTCACAGGTCACTGCACATATAGGAGTTTGGGACTAGCAGAAAATACCTCCAGGTAGCAAAAAAAAAAAAAAAAAAAAACGTGTGACATTTGGATCCACATGTGACTAACACAAAACGTGAGATCAACCTGGACCAAAGTGACCACTGGACAGTAGACAGGTCCTTGAAATTCCTCTCCCCTCGTCTCCACTTCCCTAATTTTAATACTTTTTCTCGCATTGTGTAAGGGAATATTAATCTAATGAAATTATTGTAGTAATTAACTTATAATTTTTTAAGTTCTATTGCTTTCTTTTCGAGGCCAACTGGCCAAAAGCATTTACAGGCAAAACAGACTACTCTATTTAAAATGCAAGTAATATAGGTAGTCAGCGGAGAAAGTTAGAGCTTGTATGAATAAATTTTGAAATGTATTTTTATATTTTTAATTTTTTAAATATATTTAATGTTTTATAATTATTATTTTAAAAAATATAAAAATAAGTTTTGAAATATTGTGGTACAAATCTTTAACCTTCCAATGAATGGAATAAAAAGGTTCGGTTCCCTATTGCCTAGTCTACCATATTCATAGTTGAGGTGATTCCGTACTATGCCTTTACCTCTGTATACGACGGAATGACTTGGTAAATTTAACTTACTTTTGACTGTTTATAAGGGCATTCACACAACAGTCCCAACATCAACAAGGTTAAAATTACATTACATCAGCGTCACAACTATCATTAAAAACTACTCATGCTAATGAATAGCTTCTACTATTCACGTAACAAATTTTTCTCTCCCTTACCTTCTTTTCCATCATTTATTTAATATATTTAATACTTCTTATTTAAATTAATAATTTTAAAATATTATCTATTGCTCAATTATCAAATTCAATACATATTAATAATACAACTTATCATTGTAATTATCATACATTTAATACTTAAACAATTAATGGAAAATAATTTTCATTACATTAAAATTAAATTTTAATAATACATTTAAAACATGAAAATAAATAGCGTATATGAAATATGAAATACTTAAAACATTTAATGGAAAATTATTTTAAATTACATTAAAATTGAAATTTAATAATATACTTGATACATTCACATAAATATGACAAATTAAACATACTTTTTTTTACCATCGTGAGTAATTTTTTACAATGGTTGTATTAATAGTGAAGGCCAGGCCTTGAAACGGCCTGGCCTTCACTATTCACATAGCTACTATCAAAATTTTTTATATTAATAATACAATTTATAATTTTAATTATAATACATTAATTACTTAAAAACACTCAATGAAAACTATTTTTTCATTACATTAAAATTAAAATTTAATAATAAACTTAAAACATGAAAATAAATACTCGTAATTAAACATAAAATACTTAAAAATTAAACATTCATAAAATTAGTTTCCAATAATTTTACATTATATTACAATTAAAAGTTAATATTAATAGATTTAAACTTAATATTAATAGATTTAAATTTAATAGTAATAGATATATTAATAGATTTAATATTAAAATTTAATATTATAATAAGTATATTATAATTTAACATTATATTATATTTAAATAAATCAAATCTTGCACCAAAAATAAGCAAAATGCATGTTAATTTGTAGAGAAAAATATTTTCTACCTATTGGTAAAATTTGTTTTTAAAAAACAAAAAAACAATTAGGTGAAATGGCCATCGCAAACTAGTAGTGGGTTTGCAACGACCTCAACACATTGGCGCGTGGCACGCGCCTGTCAGCTACAATTTTTTTTAAATTTTTTTTTCCAAAAACAACATCGTTTTGAGAAGGAAAAAAGAAAAAAAAAAAGATCGACCTTCACCGAATTTCTCGAAGCAAATGGTTAGACGACCGTTTGTTCCTGTAAGGCCACCACATCAGCATTTGTTGCTGATGTGGCGGCCTTTGCAGAAATGACCAGCCCCATTTTGGGCTAGTGTGCATGCTCTAAGCATTCATAGGTTTCTTCCAAAAAAATGTCTTCATAGGCTGACAATCAAATTAAGGCCAACTTGTTTCATACACTAACTTAATGATTAAAATTAATTAATTAATTACAACATTTTATTTAACAAAAATAAGAATACAATAAATATATATAATATTTATTCAATTAATTAAGAGTTATTGAAACATATATAATGTTTTATATAATTTAATTATGACTTAATATTAGTCACTTTCTGAACAATTTTAGATACTTTTGTCTAATTCATATTCATAGTTTTGTTCAATAATTTTGATTTACTTTTAATTTTAATGTTCAGTATTTAGATTTATATCTGGCAAAATGATGGCTATGTCCATAGCATTATCATCCCGTGACTAATGTCTCATGGAACACGTCGGCCAACTGCGATTGACTTGTGACTCCTGCAGTTGCGCTGCTCCAATGCTTGCTCACAAAGTTGGACACTAATAGATCACTTGAAAAAGCACCTAAAGCTCCTCTGGCAACGCAGGTTCAAACCTCGCGTGGAGCAGATTTTTCGCTAAAATATTGTGGGAGTCTGTCTAGATTTGGTCTGTTGGCTCTCTCCCTCAGGCCTTTGCCAATTCGTGCACATCCCTCGATTTACATCTCTCCTGGCTAAGGGGCATCTGGTATAGGTGGGGGAGTTTCGCCTTCGCAAGGAGGACTTTCTCCAAATCAAAGAAAAAGCAACTAAAGCTGCGTGATGATGGTACTTGATTGTGGTTAGGATGTAGTTTTGTGTGGGGTGTACAGTTCTGATTTATGGTAGTTGATTTTTCTTTTTTCTAAAAAGATAAGTATATTAACTTTTCAAAATTAATGGATATAATGATATTCACCTAAATGAACTTTTCTTAGCACTAATGTTAGCTAAGACTACTTGACAACAAGTCAACACTTTAAAAATATTTTTCACCTAACAATTCCCACAAAAATAACATAGCCTAACACAAGTGGTAAATCTAACCATATTATGCAAAACAAAAGAAGGGTTAGCCTTACCACTTGATTCTTTGTTATGCTCCATCCCCTAACTACTCAGAAGTACTATCACTCACCCTATATGTACTCAAAACTATTGGTATATTGATATTCCATCCATGCCTCAATGGCCAATTCGACAACCTTCCATTCCTCCATCCATTCTCTCTCAAAAGCCCAAAGATTTCTACTTTTCCATATCATCCAAAGGAGGTAAACCGTAAGTTGTGCACGTTCTTCCCAACGTTCTTCTTGATATATGGAACATATGTCTTGCCACCACTGAATGAAATTAATTCCATATTGTTGTGAGTGATGCCATGATACCGGAGCCAATTTCCAAATGTTTTGCGCTCTAGTATAAGTAAACATAAGATGTTCCATCCTTTCCTCGCCATCTCCACACATTGGGCATATGGGTTCTACTGGGATTCTTCTTTGTTGCAACTTAACATTAATAGGCATAATATCCTGGCAACATCGCCAAACAAAATACCTCAATTTCCTCTTCAAATTCAGTTTCCATGTTTGTTTCCACATATTCTGCATTTTGCTTCGGTTGGTGCTATTCTCTGGTTGTTACTCTTGCTCTGAACTAATTTTTGTCAACTGAGTGTATGCAGATTTAACAGTATACTTTCTATCTGGACTAAATTGCCAAATTAGCTGATCTCTACTACTTGGAGCATCCAATGAAAGTTGCAGAATAGCATGTTCATCCTGCGGTGGGAAGAATCCAGAGAGAAGAGAGGTATTCCAAGCTATACAATCTGTGGACAACAACTCACTTACCCATCGCACTGGCTACTGATCTGACTGACTACACCGGAGGTGAAAATTCTGTCTGCTAGGTAACCAAGGTGACTCCCACACCCGAATAGTCTTCCCATCCCCCACTTGATATCTTGTTCCCAAAGTAATAACATGTTTTGCTCCTATTTATTCCTTCGATAGCCAAAATGCATTTTCTTTTATTTCCATGCTCATCCTCCCCGTATGAGGAAAATATTGGGCTTTTAGAATTTTACTCATCATTAACTCCGGTTGTGTCAGAACTCTTCAAAGTTGTTTGGCTAGTAGAGCATCATTAAATTTCTGAATATCTTGAAACCCCATTCCTCCCTCATCCTTGGCTTTCATCATTTGTTTCCATGCCTTCCAATGAATTTTTTGATTACCCTCCTTTTGCGCACTCCATAAAAAACTAGCTGAAAGTCTGCTAATTTCTTTACATATTCCCACCGGCAACTTAAAATAACCCATAACATAAGTGGGGAGTGCATTAACTACCGATTTAATCAACACTTCTTTCCCAGCCATACTCAAGAATCAATTCTTCCAATTTTGCATTCTTCTTTAAACATTTTCAATAACAAAATTGAATACCTCCCTTTTGGATCTCTCAATTCTCATTGGCAGTTCCAAATACTTGGCCTTATGTCGTTCTTTCACTCATTCCAACAGTTGACAAATTTGGATTTTTTGCTCCTTTTTCACATTATGGCTAAAAGAACAATGATGATTTCTCCATATTGATGAGTTATCCAGAGCTTTTGCTATAATTGTTGAGGATAGCTTGCAACATTTGTGCCTGTCTTGATTCAGTCTCACAAAACAACAAAGAATCATCGGCAAAAAAAAAAAAAAAGGGTGATTACTGGTCCTATCCTACTAGCCGTCATACGTTTATATTCTCTTCTCACACTTGCTTGCTTAATAAGATTAGATAAATCTTATAAGAGAATGAGAAACAAATAAGGCGAAATAAGGTCCCCCTGTTTACTGCCTCTTGAAGGATGAAAAAAACCACAAGATTCTCCATTAATATTAATGGATATGAAAGTAGTACTACACTGCATTATCCAGCAAATAAACTTTCTATCAAATCCCATCTTCCTCATTACTAACTCTAAGAATTGCCACTCAACCCTATCATATGCTTTGGCCATATCAATTTTCATTGCCATAAATCCTTTCTTTCCTGTTCTCATTGAATTTAAAGTATGTATACATTCATGAGCTATGACCACATTATCAAGAATTTGTCTTCCCGGAATGAAAGCTGATTTGTTCGGGTTAATACATTTATGAAGGCAAATTTTGAGTCTTTTAGCTAGAATTTTGGAGATGATTTTATAAACTACATTACATAAACTAATGGGCCTATATTGTGATACGAAAATAGGCATTTGAACCTTAGGGATTAATGTTATCAGTGTGTGGTTTATTTTTCATAACATTTTGCTATGAGTGAAGAAATCATTGACAGCATTGCAAATATCATCTTTAACCACATACCAATACTTTTGGGAAAAAAATTGGGGTCATACCATCCGGTCCAGATTTTGGTTGGGTGTATCTGGAAAAGAGCTTTTTTGATTTCGGTTTCCTCCACTGGCCTCATCAACCACTTGTTCATGTCCTTGGTGATGGATCTAGGCATGCCTTCAAGAATGTACCTATCATGTGTTGGATTGCTTGATGTATAGAGCTTCTCATAATAATCCAAAATTTCCTTTTGCATCTCCTGCTTTGACTCACATATCCTTCCATTAGTTATCAGTATTGGCATTATTAGTGTGGGGCGTAATTTAACGTGTTCCTATAGGAGCTGGCATTACTATAGCTATTTTGGGATATGTGGTGCTGATAAATTTGTATGAATCCTATAGTGGTCACTGCAAAAGTTGACAACTTGTTCTTTTTCATTTCAACATGTTTAGTGCCTTTAATGTTTGTACAATCAATGTGTCGTGCGCTGATAAATGATTGAGAATGGTTGTTGTTAACTGATAGTTAAGGGCTGTTGGAATTGGGTGACCGGTTTACTAATTCTCTGCTTTTGCTTTTTTACTGTGTCTGTGCATGATGCCTATGCTGAAGTTCTATCTAGCTAATCAGATGGCATATTTTTTTGGACTTGGTGCAATTTGGCTGTGAGTTTGGTTTTTTGTGTTGATGGATGAATTTGTAGCTAGTTGTTCAAATGGAATAGTATTTTGGAATTGATGCTAGTTGATTGCTACTTTGTGCTGGTCATGGCTATTGTTAGCTAATTGATAATGCTGGTCAAGTTGGAGTGGTAGGCTTACTAACATTTTGCTTTTGTATTTGTGCTATTTTTGTTGATGGTGGCTATGCTGAAGTTCTATCTAGCTAGTCTTTTACACAGTTGGGTATTTTTGGTTTCAGTATTTTGGTTACAGTTTTTGTGGTAGTCTGATATGGTTGGTATGCAATCCGATGTGATGGCTATAGTGCGTAAACTAAGTCAACACTAGGCTTTTGAAGTTAGTTTTTGAAAGTATTGCTGCAGACATCCAGTTGTGTGCTATTTGTTTGAAGTTATTAGCATTTGTTTTTGTACAAAAGACATTAGCTTTTGTAGTTGTATTTGTTTTTAGTGCAATTTTTGGGAATTTGGCATTGACTAGCTCAACTAGATGTAATAGTGGCAAATAGATAGGATTGTTGTCTCTTGCTTTTCCTCCTTGGCTGTGATATCAGACCAAGGAGAGCAATTAGCCGATATTTATGGTTGGGACATATATAGTTTATTCATTTCAATGAAATAATTACCATTTTGATAAATAAAAAAAAAAAGGCACCTAAAGATACCATAGAAAATTCCACTTTCATAGACAATCAAGAAGAATTCATTTCAAAATGCATTTTTGATATTTTTTAAAATAATAGTTATGAGATAAAAATATAAAATTAAAAATGTGTATTAAAAAAATATAAAAATTATTTTAAAAAACTGTTCGTACCTACCACAAGTATATCCCATAGCCAAGTAAGCAACCAATAGCTATGGGGTCTAAAACTTCTTCTTGAAAGCACCTTCTAATTTTTTGCTTGAGATATATATATAAATCTGTGGAAGGAATGGCAAAATTTGTATTTGCATATTTGGATTGTCATCTGTCAAAGTAATCGGTGATTGGTTGCTTACTTTTTTGTCCTTATTAGTAGCATACCTATTTATTATGATCTCATTTGGTGTTTTAATTATTGAGATAATATCAAACACCCCCCTCGAGGTTTTATTAAATATCAAATTGGACCTTGAGGTTTGAAAAATATCAAATAACCCCCTATAATAAAAAAAATATCAAACACCCCCCTTGACTGTCAGTCAACGGAAATAAGTTGGAAAAAAGATGAAAAAGCCCTCCGATATAAAAAGTAAAAAAGTATATATTTTAAAATTTTAAAAATACAAAAAAGACAAAAGTTAAAGACAAAAATTTAATAAAATTATTTACACTATATAATAAATTTTTTAAACTAAAAAAATAAAATTTAAAGATGAAAATTTAATAAAAGTTAAAGACAAAAATGACAAAAAAAATTGATGTAGTTTACTTTTTAAAATTTTTTTAAAAGACAAAATTTAAAGATAAAAAATTAATAAAATTATGTAAAATTTTAATGTAAAAAAAAATTATTATATAGATACTTTATTTTTTAAATTCAAAATTTTTTTTGTATAAATACTTTATTTTTTATATGGAATTTTTATTTATCATTTTTGTCTTTAAATTTTATTAAATTTTCATCTTTAAATTTTATTTTTAAGTTTAAAAAATTTTATTATATAGTGTAAATAATTTTATTAAATTTTTTGCTTTAAATTTTACCGTTTTTGTTTTAAATTTTATTTTATAATTTTAAACTATATACTTTTTTGTCTTTTATATCGAAGGGTATTTTTTTCTTTTTCTAACTTATTTCTATTGAATGTCAATCAAGGGGGGTGTTTGATATTTTTTTCCATTACAGGGGGGTTATTGAAAATTTTCAAACCTCAGGGTCCGATTTGATATTTAAAAAAAGTTTGAGGGAGGTGTTTGATATTATCTCTTAATTATTTGGGACTCAGAATTGTTTCCGAATCTATATATCTAAAAGAGAGAGTGGTGGATAACTTTTGTCAATAAATTTTCTTTAAACATGAACTAATTTTTAGAGAATTTACCCAACATGAACATAGCTATTGTGCTTTTGAATGGAAAAGCAAACTAAACTTATGATACATGATTAACATTAATAGAAATAATGTAAGAAAAAAAAACTAGTGTAATTTAAAGGGAACTAATTAAGTTCATGAAGGCTAAGTGGCAGGAAATTGCCAAGGAAATCAACCAAATAGTTGAAAATTCTTAGACACACATGCAACTCAAGGGCAAGACCAAGTGTAGAAGTGAGAATGGAGCATTTGGAAAAGAATAAAAGAGTATACCAGAGGTTGATGGGATAATGAGAAGAAACTATTCACCTGTGATGATTGTGAGCTACTTAATAAGGTTTTTACTACAACCTCTTGCTCTTTGTGCTTAATAGATCTAGTTCTAAATTTTTGTGGTATTGAATATTAGGGTATGGTCTTTATTTTCCAATTTCTAAATTTTGTTTGTTCTTAAATTTGGTATCTTGTATAGTAGTTGATACTAGATTTTTTGAATTACATACTATATTGGGTACTAAAGTTGTGGTTTTGCATTATGCTAGTGTTGAATTTGATATCGAATATTTGTGGTTTGTAGTTTTTCTATTTTTGAATTTTACTGGTTTTGAATATTTCAAATTTTGTCCTATAGTTGATACTCAATTTTCTTAATTTTCATATTGCATTGTGTAGAGAATTTGTGGTTTTGCATTTTATTGTTGATGAATTTGATACCAAATGTTTGTGGTTCATAATTTTCCTATTCCTAAATTTGTTGGTTTTGAATTTGGTATTATAGTTGGTAGTAAATTTTCTAAATTACTTACTATATTGGGTAGTGAATTTGATAATTTGTATAAGCCGAATAAAATTGGACAGCTGTGGCCAATTCTCTCCAAATTGTAATGTAGCTGCGGGCGAATTAGTGCAATAACAGTGCGATTTTTGCACTGTGGCTACAATTTTTACTGTAGCTACAATGCAACGGTCATTTTTTTTAGTGGCCAGCGTTAGTCGATTTTTGGGTTTCTTGTATGGAAGAGCGAGCTGTGCAGTTTCAGGGACAACTGTTGTTGAAGTCAGATGTTAGCACTTGGTTAGATCATGATGGTATTGGCGCGACTTTCTTACAGAGGGTTAGTGGTCCTTGGTAAGAGAGGCTGCACTGAGTCGTATTGGCGAGGTTTCCCTACTGTAGGGTTACAGAGTCTTAGCTTGGGAGGAGGGTCAAGCACGGTGCAACGCAACGTAAGGCCGCGCGCGGATAGGAGGGATCGACCAATGCAAAATCGCACTACACAAATTTCTATGGTCCATTTCTTCTGATTCTGCTGAGGGGAGTTGTGTACGCAGAGGTCAACAAGCTAGGGTGTTTTTTTTGATCTCTTAGCTAGGTAGTGGCTAGGGGGTACCGGTCCCACTATGTTTTGGGTGAGGTTATGCCGGTCCTATTTAATTCGGGGAAAACAACCTTAACCAACCCCTACTGGGTTTAGGTTAGTTGTGTTAGAGCCTGTTCAGTGAAGGCTATGCCTTTTTGGGTTGCTACTTGTACTGTATTAATCTGGAAATTCCCACGTTAATATAATCAGTTTCTTTTGAACCAAAAAAAAAAAGTGTAGTTCTACATTTTATTGGCCTTGAATTGATATTGAATGTTTGTGGTTCGTAATTTTCTTCTTTCTTATTTTTGCAAGTTTTGGAATTTCTGAAATTGGATCTTCATTTGTTAGTGAATTTTTAAAATTTTGTATTGCATTTGGTTCTGAATTTTGAGGATTTGCAAAGGCTCTGGTTCTGAATGTTTGTGGTTACGAAATTTCTGATTTTTTCACTACATTTTGTAATGAATTTCTGGATTCTCCATTTTGCTCATTTTAAATTTGGTACTAAATGTTGTCGTTCTAAACTTTCCTATTTATAAATTTTGCTGGTTTTTAAATTTTGGAAATTGGTACCACATTTGTTCTCATTTTTTTTTTTTGGTATTTTTGTATTTCTAAATGGTATTTTCTATTTTAGAGGCCTACCAAAGTACGAAAGCCAGGATCTTTTAAAAAACATATTCATATTCGAAGAGTGCATAACCGCATGGATAAGCTCACACTAACCCATCACTTTGGGATCCAATTTGAGATTTTCCTTAGAAGGTATTGGAAAGGAATTGAAATGGAATAATATCAATTCATACAGAAGAAAAGGTTCTCTGTTGATTTAAACACTATACATCTACCTATGGGATAGGGATAAGCATAAAGGAAGAGGAAAAACCGAAAATTTTACATAGTACTTTTGATTGGAAAATCAATCTGATTTATTTCATACCCTTTGTTCAATGAGAAATGGGTCAAATTTTACAAGATCAAACCGATGGGAGAATTAATGACCTCGTCCCCATGAATTTTCTCGTTGAGTTTATGAGCCCCATTGTTTAGATTTTTTTTTTTGGGGTAATATTTCTGAGGATAATGAATGAGGAACCCACTATAATGTAGTTTAGGTTCAACATAAATTGCATTTTTATTTTGTATTTTTTTGTTTGTGAGTCAAAAATTGTGAGATAAAAATAGTATAAAAAATATGAAAAGTTGTTAAAAATATAAAAATAAAAAAAACACATTTTGAAACATAGTTCATGTGTAGTTTTAAATTTTTAGTTGATTTGTGTAACATAAGCATTGTATTGGGGATTCACTTCATAAAAATTGGTCCGTCATTTAAAAAAAATAAAAAATTCTTCACTTCTTTTCCTCTCTATTCAACCAAAAAAAAATAAAAATTGTTCATTGTTCAATTATATTTTTACAATATCTCTAATGAGTAACAACTTACAAAGTTATAATTAAAAAGTAAATATACAAGTGAAAAGGTATTGATCTAATTATTGATATAATATGTTGCATCTTATATAAACTCTAGATTGTTGTATTTATTTGTTAAAACAAAGCTCTTTTTTTTTTGTTTTAACAAAAAGAGTACAATAACGAACGACAAACTATTTTAGATTCAAGTATTTTAAATATATATCTTTAGGCAGACTTACTTAGGTTTGCCCAATTATTTTTATCTTCATCGTTTCTTAAAAATTTATTTTGTCACATTTTAGAAATTATCTAAATTTCAAAATTGTGATTATTTTAAAAAATTGTTGTGACCAACTCCTCTTTTAGAGTTAACCATTTCAAAACATATCTTAATGAAAATGGCAACTTTCAACAAAATTTTTCTTGGAGAAAATGATCCATGTAGACAGATTAAAAAAAATGAAGTTAATTTATTGACAATCTCTTTTTCACATTATTGCTTGTTCCCATGGTTGAGCTTCAATCATTGCTAACTGATCATTCAACTACAGTGTCGCAATCCACGCTTTCTTCCAAAGATTGAATTTTCAAAGTTTCAAATTTCAACCATCCATCGTGCTAGAATTCCTTGTTTCAGAGGTTCAATTTGAATTTTTTTTTTGAATTTTTTTTTATTTAGGTATTGCCATCTCTCCAGCCAGTAGTGGCCGAATCGTCTCGCTATTCAACGCTTTGCGGCAGTAGTTCGACGGCAGTGCTATTCAACGTCTGCAGTTTGGCTTTCACGCATCGGCATGAGATGAGAGATAGAGATTAAGTTCTAGTTTCTTTCACCACAGGCCATTTGTAGTGGGCCAATTGAGTTGCGTAGTATCATTTTTGTATAGTATTAGTGACCCGATATAACCGGGCTTTTGTATTTTTGGTTGATCCTAGGTTGTCTAGGTTTTCAACCTGTGCCGCTTTGCGGCTTTTGTCCCGCGCTGCGGGTGGCTTTGCCCCTTGAGGGCTTCTTGCCCCTTTGAGGGCCTTTGTTTTCGTGGGTTATAGCGCTGTTTTCAGTAGCGACACCACAAAACTCTCTAAGCCTTACGGCTCTGTATATTGGCCATTGTGCCCTGTTATCAATCTACTATCGTTTCAGTAAAAAAAAAAAGAGGTTCAACTCCCAATAAAATTATTACAAATCCCCTATATATTGACTCATGATGAACCTCTAAAAAATTCATTTTCTGCCACAAAAAAAATTGAACATGAGCTAGCATATTCATCACCAAAGATCAATGCAAAAATTGTTCAGAGTTTTTAGCAACGTAGCATCATTTGACTGAATACTTCACATATATAGGAGCAAGGTAATTAAAAAGCATACATATACATATGAGAATTCTGAATTTTCCAAGGGTGCACACATTGAAAACCCACATATGAAAATATAAATCCAAAAATATAAAAACTAGACTAAAGAGAAAAGTTAGTTTTGATCCTGTCAGATGATCATTACATATGCCATGCATATATAATTAAGCTACCTATATATGTATAAAATTAACCCAAACCATAATTGTTACAATCCTTCGTGCTCTTCTCCATAATTAACTAATTAATAAAACACCCTCATGCTCATCATCTGATCAAATGGAAAATAAAGAGCAAAACTTCATCGTGGGGAATAGTGAGCCCCATCTCATGGTTGAAGCCAAATTCTTCTTCAGCTCTCTGAAGCAAGCTTTGGAATTCCGGATTTGCTGGCCACGTTATAGGAATGATATATCTGCTCCTGTGTTCTTCAACATACACTACAAAATGGCACTTTGGGACATCATGAGGATGGCTATTGTCATGATCATGATGATAACCATTCTTTCTTTCAAAACTCGAACACTTTTTGAGGATTTTTTTAATGCCCGTCGTTCGAGTGTTAGTATGTTTTGTTTCTTTCTTTAGAGCCATTTGAAAAGACACCTGGTTTACAAAGAGAATGAACTGTGAGAAAGATGTGAAAGCGGTGGGAATGAACTAAAGGGGAAGGGTTGGAGGAGTATTTATGGAGGAGGAGGAGAAAAAGAAAGCGACAAAAAGACGTGTGGAGTGTTGGGGGTGAGGGAGGGGAGAGGGGAGGGGGGAGGGGGGGTTGGTTTGCGCAACAAGCCAATAAAAGCATAGATGTTTCTGAAATGAAGTCTTTTATGAGGCAATGGAGCTTCATTCCCCCTATTGGTCCTCTGCCTTTCTTTGTTGCCTCTCTTAGTAGTGTCTCAGTGCATTTGTTACACTCAACCGAGGATGAAAACAATTTCACATATTTTCTTGCATAGTGAAATTGCAAGACAGATATGGATGTTTTTTGCTAAATTATTGTCCTTACATGCACACTTTAACACAATTGAAGGAATGGTTAACTATTGGATACTAGTTGCTAATTTTAAATCTCAAATTGGTTTGTCTAAATGTTTGCTTTTTCCTTGTGTATGTTGGGAATTGTGGCTGTGTCACAACAAAGCCAAATTTGATTGCAGGAATATCTCGCCAGGGTATGCTAACATTGTTATTGCAAAGGTTGTGCATTGGTTGAAAGAATTGTCCCTTGGCTTCAAACCTACCATTATTGTTTCCTTTATGGATGGCATTGTGCTGAATGGCCTGCAAATTTTACAGATACCGGTAATGGTTAGAAACGGGACTTGGATCAAATGGAAGCCCCCTTCCCACGAGCAATTAAAGTTGAACATAAATGGTTCTGTGTGAGTGGTCAAGCTTTCAATGGGGAGATCCTCAGAAACTCATACGACTCTGCTATCCTTGCTTACTCAATAAGCTTTGGGATTGGTACTAACAATTGGGTAGAGGCT
Organism: Gynochthodes officinalis; assembly: GCA_020080225.1. Lineage (NCBI taxonomy): Eukaryota > Viridiplantae > Streptophyta > Magnoliopsida > Gentianales > Rubiaceae > Gynochthodes > Gynochthodes officinalis. Next base: position 34,133,817 of record CM034619.1, on the reverse strand, counting down.
ACTACTATCCGGTTTGGTCTTAAATTATGCCAGAAAAGAGGGATAGACTTACACTGTGTTGAGTCAGACTCGAATATTATAATTCAAGATTTAAAAAAGGGACATAAAATGCCGTGGGCTGTCACTCATTGTATCTACCACATCCAAAAGATTACTAACACTACTACTGCTTTTATCCATACGTATCAAGAAGGGAATAGAGCTGCTGATTTTTTGGCAACCTATGCTCATAGTCATGAGGATGCACAGATTTTTGATAGTGTAGGGTCCCTACCACGGGCATGCCAAGACATTTGCTATGATGATATCAATGGGTTACCCATATTTAAAGAATGGTAGCTGCTCTTTCTTTCCATAGGTTCAGAATATATGAAAGAGCAAGGCTGTTACCTGCGGATGAGACCTATTTGGCTAGGTTTCGGTTTACGTTTTTTGCACCTCCAGCTGATGCAAGATTGTTTTATTTTGATTGCTGTTACTATTGTCTATCTGTTGATGTTGTTGATTGGTATATATGTTTGTTGATATATACATGTTCTATTGGTTTGTTTTTTTTTTTTGGCTGCTTGATGAACAGGATTTGCTCAGTTTACAGAGGAGATGCTGCCAAAATTTCTGTAGAATTTTGTATTGCTTTTGGGTGAAGCCTATATGCTGCCTACTTGTATAGATCCTAGGATTCTAGCTAGTTTTTATTTTTATTTGCTTCTTGAGAGTTAAGCATATATGTTGCTCTATGTGGTTAGGCTATACCCTGTGACTATTTCGTTCCACTACTGGTGTTATTAAAAAAAAATGGACCATCATTACCATTGTGTGTCTGTGCGTGAATAGTCCTCCATTGACCCTTTTTTAATAATTGAAGGAAGAAAAGGATTAGGATTAATCATTAACGTACATTTTACAACACTTATGCATGGGGTACATACGTAAATTGTAAGGTCGTAAGGTCACACGTAATGGGATTGAAACCATGCTACTACTTTTGCTAGCTTGTGTACTTAAGGCCATGAAAACTGTGCTTTTCAAGTTTTGGTATTCATCTGTTGGAGTATTTTTGTATTTTAAAAAAATTTGATATTTCATGTTAAAAGTTTACAAAATCTTTTAACACTTTATATTAAGTTTTCTTTAAATGAGTTTATGACTAAGAGAAAATGTGATGGTTTGTGCATATAAAAGAGAGCCAAATTGGGACAGCCCAGTTCAAACTAATGGATTTGACCCCTCTCACCCCGCGCATGGGTTAGATGCGGTCCAATCCATCTTTTTTAATTTTACCATATTACTTTGCAAGACCTGGTCTTTCAGCCTTAACATTATTAACTACCATTACACTCCCTTACCGACAAAACTTTCAATCTTAACATTCTAACGTTACACTCCATGTAAGCCAACATTCTCTCAACGACATGTTTACCTTAAACCCTATCCTAGCCTCCAATGGAACTACTACTTTCTCCCAGTTTTAGAACTCTTCTTTTCAATACCACGAATACCCGGTCTTTCAACCTTAACATTACTAATTAACGTTACACTCCATGTAGACCAACATTCTTTCAATGACAGGTTTACCATAAACCTTGTCCTAGCCTCTAGTGGAACTACGGCTTTTTCCTAGTTTTAGAACTCTTCTCTTCAATTTTAATACTCTCTACTGGTTCACTTAATTGCTAAATTGTTGTTCCGGCTCCTCTAATTCATATTTGCAAAACCCGGTCTTTTAGCCTTAACATTACAAACTAACGTTACACTTCCTTCCCAGCAAGACTTTCAGCCTTAATATTACTAACTAATGTTACACTCCACGTAGGCCAACATTCTCTCAATGATAGGTTTACCTTAAACCCTGTCCTAGCCTCTAGTGGAACTACTATTTTTTCCCAATTTAGAACTCTTCGCTTCAATACCAACAAGACTGGTCTTTCAACCTTAACATTACTAACTAACGTTACACTCTACATAGGACAACATTCTGTCAACGATAGGTTTATCCTAAACCCTATCCTAGCCTCTAGGGGAATTAATGCTTTTTCCTAGTTTTAGAACTCTTCTCTTGAATTTTCATACTCTTTGCTGGTTCACTCAATTGCTAACTTGTTGTTTTTGTTCCTCTAGTTCATAGAGAAGCATTGTTTAATTCTGGGAGGATATTTATAGTACTGAAATAATTCTTTAGTATATTGCTATAAACTGCACGACTCAAGCAAATTCCACTAGTGTTTTAGTTAATTTTCACCACCTATTTATTTCACATAATTACTAAATGTTTTAGTTCATTTTCTTCTGACTGTTCATTTTATTTAAACTACTTACTGTTTTAGTTATAATTTTTCTCAATAGTCTAAAGGATTATTCCTATAGCTTCCTCTTTTACCAATACTTCCAGCATCTCTTCAAAAACTATCCCAACCATCTAGCTATCAACTTCAACACCTCTTGCTATCACTCAAGCCAAGCCTTTTCCAGATATATCCAAAATAGAAATATTTGCTAATGATAACTTTAAAAGATGAAAAGAACGCATATTATCCCTATTAGATGTCCATGGAGTTACTTGTGAGTTAACTAATCCAAAATCGACTCCTAAAACTGCTACTCACATTCAAGATTTTTGACTACATGCTCATAAGGTATACTGCCATACTATTTTGTAGACTATTTCTAATGAACTTTTTGATGTTTACCATTGCTATAAGGAAGTAAAATTCATATAGGAGGCACTCATCAACAAATATACTACTAAAGATGCAGCTAAACAAAAAAAATTTGTTGGTAATTTTTATCGATGGCAAATGGTCAAAGACAAAGACATCAAAGTCAAAATCAATGAATTTCAAAAATTGATTGAAGACTTAAAAGCTGAAGCAATGGTGCTCCCAGAAAGGTTTGTTGTAGGAGCACTCCTTGCCAAATTACCAGAGTCCCGAAACAACTACAAAAATAATCTCAAACACAAGCAAAAATCCTTCACTGTTGAAGAACATGTGAGGCACATCCTTATTGAAGACACCAACAAAAAGCAAGCTAATGCAATTAACGCGAAAGAGTTAACATTGAAAGTAAATTTGGTGCAAGGAATTAGCTTCAATAAAGGTACGAAACCCAAGTTTAAAGATTTCAATCCTAAGAATTCTAACTTTGAGAAAAAGAAAGGCTCTTGTTTTGTTTGTGGTAAACCAGGACACCATACTCCTCAATGTAGCAAAAAAGTGAGAAATGAAAATCCTTCTAACGGTAACCTAGCCGAAAGAGATGATGTTATTATTGTTGTCATTTCTAAAGTGAACATTGTAGCAAATGCCAAAGAGTGGGTGGTAGATTCTGTGGTCACTCGACACATTTATAGTAGTCGAGAGGCATTTTTCTCCTACACACCAGTAGGGGACAATAATGAAGTAATCTACCTTGGAGACTCTAGAACAGCAAAAATTCATGGCAAGGGCAAAGGTTTCCTTAAACTAGAATTTGGCTCTCATCGATGTGCTACATGTTCCAACAATTACAGCTAGCTTGGTGTTTATGCAACTGCTTGACAAAGGTGGGATCAAAATGTTCTTGGAATCTGGCAAAATTATTATGACTAAAATTAATGTGTTTATAGGCAAGAGCTATCGTCATCAGGGACTCTATGTACTCTCTGTTTGTAATGTTATTAATGAAAATGCATCTACTTTTTTTTCTTATATGATTGAATCATTTTCTTTATGGCACGCAAGATTAGGACATACAAATTTTAGCTATATAAAAAAAATGTAATCACTTGGTTTAATTTCTGGTTTGAGTTCAACTAATATACAAAAATGTGAAATACGTGCAAAATCTAAAATTACTAAAAGGACTTGTGTTTCGATAAATAAAGAAACTGAATGATTGTCTTTAATTCATACTGATTTAGGAGATTTAAAACAACCTTTCACTAGAGGTGGTAAAACATACAATGTGACATTTATTGATGATTTTTCTCGATTCACTAAGTTGCATTTACTTAGAAATAAAGATGATGCCTTTAATGCCTTTATTTCTTACAAAGCTAAAGTAGAAAAAAAATTTAGTAGAAAAATTAAAAGAGTAAGATCAGATAGAGGTGGAGAATATTTATTACTAAATGATTATTGTGAAAAGAAAGGAATAATTCATGAGGTATCTCCACATTATTCACCCAAATCTAATGGTGTAGTTGAAAGGAAAAATAGAACACATAAAAAAAATGATGAATTCTATGTTAACTAGTTCTTCTGCACCTCAAAATTTGTGGGATGAGACTATTTTATTTGCATGTCACTTATAAAATATAAATTTGATGGTTCAATTAATAAATATAAAGCTCAACTAATAGTAAAAAGATTTTCACAAAAAAATAAAATATTAATTATTTTGATACTTTTGCACCAACAATTAGAATTTCATCTATTGGAATTTTATTTGCTTTAGCTTCTATCCATAAATTTTTATTCATTAAATAGATGTTAAAACTATATTTTTAATGAAGATTTAGGAGAAGAAATTTATATGTCACAACCTGAGGGTTCTATTGTTCCTGGATAGAAAAACAAAGTTTGTAAGTTAATAAAATCACTTTATGACATAAAACAAGCTCTTAAATAGTGGCATGAGAAATTTGATCAAATTCTCCAAAGTGATGATTTTTCATCAATTGAAGTGGATAAATGTGTATATACAAAAGTTGTAAATAAAGATTATGTGATCATTTCTTTATATGTAGATGACATACTTATTTTTGGTACTACTTTTTATATTACAAATAGTACTAAAAAATTTTTATCTTCAAATTTTGACATGAAAGATTTGAGTGAAACCAATGTTGTATTAGGTATGAAAATCATAAGGAGAAGTGATGAAATTATGCTGTCACAAAATTATTATACCGACAAACTTCTTAGGAAGTTTGAAAACTATGATGTGATACTAGTGAGCACTCCTTATGATGCTAACTCTCCATTGAAGAAGAATTGTGATGACCCAGTTGTTCAGTCTAAATATGCTCATATTATTGGGAGCCTGATGTATTTAATGAATTTTACAAGGCCTGGCACATCCTATGTTGTGTGTAGACTGAGAAGGTAAACTCATAATCCTAATTATGAGCATTGGCCTACTTTAGTTAGACTAATAAAATATTTGAAAGGAACCATTGATTATGGTATTCTATCTAGTGAATGTCCCACTGTATTAGAAGGGTATAGTTACACTAATTAGATCTCTGATTCAAAAGAGACTAAATCCACTAGTGGCTGTGTATTCACACTTAGTGGTGGTACAATAGCATGGAAATCAACTAGAAAAATGATTATTACTAGATCGACTATAGAGTCAAAGTTTGTAGCTTCAGAATTGGATGGTTCTGAGGCTGACTGGTTAAAGAATTTCTTAGCTAGAATTCCTATAACCAAGGGGCTAGTGCCCTCAGTTTCCATGCATAGTGATTGCCAAGCAGCAATTGCTATTGCAAAAAATAAATCATATAATTGCAAAAATCAACACATGAAATTGAGACATGATATAATGAAGCAGTTGCTAAGAAATGGAATAATTTCCATTAATTATGTCAAGTCAGAAGTGAATTTGGTCGATCCTCTAACTGAACAATTGGGAAGAAAATTAATTCTTTAAACATTAAGGAAAATGGGACTAAAACCAATGAGTTGTCAATAGAGATGACAATCCAACCTATTTGATTGGAAATCCCATGAAATAGGTTCATATGGGCAATAACAAATCAATGTTGGCACTAAAACATTTATGATGTGAACCATTAGGGAACTTGTCCTAAAAACCCACAACTTTAATGGATGGCCCCAAGAACAACCTACTGAAGAATTGAACTTTATTCCAAGGTAGGAAAAACCTTGACTCCAACTCAACAATGTAGATTGAAACCTTGGTATAACTATGTATCGGAACAACACCACAAGTTAAGGGAGCAAGTCTTAACCTGATAAGTCGCAAGAGTCGCAAGAACAATCTTAATGTACTTAAAAGTTCTCAAAAGAACTTGAATTATGAATTCTTCACAAAATAAAAATTTTATTCTCTCAAAATTTGGATGCATAATGGCCGGCCCTTTTGTCGTTTTTATAGGGCAAGAGTTGGTCTATTCCTTACAAGAATTGAATTCTAAAAATATCCTATGATTGGTTGGATTAGATGTTCTATAAGAATCCAACCTTTAATCCTAATCATAAACTAATTCTAAATGAAAATTTTGGCCTTAATACAACTTGGAAATCTTCAAGGAAGACTCCTAAAAATTTGGCCACAATTAGTTGGATTAAACTAGAAAACCTATTACAAGCTGAAATAGGGTTAAACCCTAGTTTAAATTCATCCTTAAGCATTCTAAATAATTAAGGGTTTATTTTTAATTCCCATTGGTAATTATATTTAAAATATTAATGATTTTAAACTTATAATCACCGATATTGGACTCTTCTATAAGTTGAGCTTGTTGAATGAGCCCATTAAGAAGCTCTTTAAGTCTTTTAACTCTAGCTCTTGTCATTGGCCAATGAGTTTCTGTAAGTAGATATCTAAGCACGTCTTTTGTTCCTTGATCTTCATCATTCCCACTCTTCTCAGAAGGATTTGTCCTTAAATCTGGTGGGTTAGTATCGAAGTTGAATGGGGAAAGATTCGCCGCACTAAAAGTCGCGCTTATGTCATACTCTCCGAGTAAGTCAATTAGCTTGCGTGCATTGTCATTAATTCTAGCAATGACTTGGAATGGTCCATCTCCACGAGGATGTAGCTTTGTACATCTTTTTGTCGGGAAATGTTCCTTTCTCATATGGACCCAAACCCAATCACTGTATTTGAACACTAGTTGTTTACATCTTTTGTTTGTACCTTTGGCATATTGCTCTATCTTTCATTTGATGTGCAAAAGAACTTTCTAGTGTAACCTCTGGACAACTTTAGCCTCCTTTGCACTATCTAAGCTTAACTAATCCTTTATAGGCAATGAGGATAAGTCTAGTGGCATCAAAGAGTTAAAGCCATAAACAACTTCAAAAGGAAAATGGTTAGTAGTAGAATGCACAGTAAGGTTATAAACAAATTCAACAATAGGTAAACATTCTTCCCAACTCCTTAAGTTCCCTTGGATCAAAGCTAGAAGCAATGTACCTAATGTACAATTACTTACCTCTATTTGACCATCGGTTTGTGGATGACTAGTTGTTGAGAACAACAACTTAGTACCCAATTTCCCTAGAGTGTCTTCTAAATATAGCTCTAGAACTTGATGTTCCAATTAGAAACTATGCTTCGAGCAACTTCTTATAGTTGGATCACTTTCTTGAAAAACAATTCAGCCACTTGTTTTGTGTCATCGGACTTTCTACAAGCAAGAAAGTGAGCCATTTTAGAAAAAAAATTGACTACAAGAAGTATAGAATCCATACATCTTTGAGAACGTGGCAGCCCTAGAAAGAAGTCCATGGAAATGTCGACCCACGGTGAACTATGTATGGGTAATAGGGTTTACAATCGATGAGATTGGGATGTAGATTTTGCTTGCTTACAAGGTATACATCTATCACAAATCCTAACTACATCTCTTTTCATGTTAGGCCAAATAAATAGTCTTTATAGTCTATTTATTTTCTAAGTTTGCAGGGCCATTTGGAAAAGATGCCACCATGGATAACAAATCTTCAAAATTTAGAAACAATAGATTTGATTTGCAGTAATTTAAGAGATGATTCACTTGAATCGTTACTACACTTGCCCAACTTGATCCGAATTTATCTTCATCAATTATTATCTCAAATGAGTTTACGGATGGACAACAAATTATGTTTAAAATGTGGGGGCATACAAGACATATGTGAAGTGCAAATAAAGGTAGGGTCGGTAATAGCCAATATGTGTCACGGGGCTAGTGGTTTGGTCAGGCAAAGTAATTGAAATAGGTGCTGCGCAAGGAAAAAATGAATCTAGAAGCAACAAATTGCAAGTGATGTGGTCACTAACACCTGAATCGATAATCCAAATAGATGAAAGAGCCTTAGAAGGTGAAGCGATACTTGAGAAGTTGGCAGTTGGATTAGAAGTCCCCATCTAATTCAGATGAGTGACAAGTTTTGGTTGTTGATCCGTGGTGAAACGAAGCCCAGAGAAGTCGCCATAAATATTGCTAGGGCTAAAGGTTGCAAAGCTCAAGACACTGGAACAAGGATATGGATTAGTAAAAGAATGAGGGTCACCATAAGAGTCCATGGGTTGGGGGCTATATCCAAAAGAAGTAAGAAGAGGTCCAAATCTAAGAGGAGGATGCGAGCCATTAGTTGAAGCGGTATGGGCTAGAGGCCCAGAACCAGAGTGCATTTTTTTTTTCCACCTCGTTGCTTGGGCTTCCAATTGGGGGATAGCCCACAAGAGGAAACAGGCCTCGTGGACATGGCTTGACTTCTTGCAATGGTTGCAGAATGGGCGCAGTCCAGTAGGCCCATTGAGAGTGGATACAAAAGTGGGCTCGCCTGGCCCAAAGGAAATTTGAAAAGGCTTTGGGCTAGTGACCTCTTGGTGCTAGGAGCCTATAGACGCCCCCTGTCCTGCAGAAAGAAACGGGACCTGTTCAGCAGCAAAAGCACTGTTCTCAACCTAGCCGTCGATGGAGGATCGCTGGTGGAGATCCTGCTTAGCGAGCGTGTGAAGCTTCTCAAGGGAGAGAAAATCATCCCGAGCAAGAATATTGGTTCGTAGGATGCAAAATTCCTCCGGTAGAACAAGCAAAAACTTCATGTGCGGTCTGTGTATTCGTGCGATTAGAGCTGGTCGTTCACCTGACATTCACAATGGCCACAGGTGCATCGGATGGGAGGCTGGTGGATGTCCAAATTAGTCCAGAGATCTTGGAGGCGGAGGTAGAACGCAATGAGTTGCTAATTCGAGGCATTGGCGGCGAGCTTCAGATCCCCGATGGTCTGTTTGACCGAGAAAATTTGAGAGCCGGTGACGCGATTGAAGCTGTCCTTCGGAGTGTTCTAGATGGAGGTGATGGTGAGAAGACGAGAAACCATTAATTCGAGAGAAGGATCAACGGAATGGGTGAGCCAGGTCTTCACGGCGGCATGGCACTGATCCCACTTTTTAGCGTCGACGCTATTGCTAGGGGGTCGCTCGAGTGTGCTAGTGAGAAACCCCATTTTGTACTTGGCCAAAAATACTATTCAAACTTGATTGCTCCAGACCTGCCAATTAGCTTTGCCAGTGAGTTTGGTGGAGATGATGCTATTTGTTTGAAGATCAACGACAAAAAGCTAATAAGGGTCTCGTCGCATAGGTGAAGTAGTGCCGGAGACAATGGCAGCCAAAGTGGATCCAGAAGCAGCGGTTGAATCTGCCATGACGGTTAACAGTGGGGGCAAATTGGGAACAGTTGAAGAAAAAAACGTTGGCTAGGGTTAGGGTTGCGGAAATTTCACAAAAAAGAGGAAAAAAAAAGTAACAAACTCTTGATTGATGGTTAAAAAAAAATTCTGTTTTGTAGGTCTCAAGGAAGGAATTGCTCTGATACCATATAAGAAATTGAAAACCAAAGAGTTTGAGGTATGACTGCTGTATTGCTATATTTCTGTACAATGTTAAGCATACATTTATAAGCTTGAATTATAAGTTAAGCAAGGTAAATAGATAATTACTAATTACATAACGAGATAATATACAGAGAATATATAGGAAATATTCTAGGCAATATATTTGGTAGATTGAGTAATCCTTAATAGTTGTACACTAGCATTTATCCTGAAAATTATCAAATTTATTGCCCGACTTTGATTCAATTGTGGATTGGTGAAAGATTTGTGGAACAGAGATCAGGATTGCGTACTGAAGAAGTTGGATGGGGTTATCCCAAAGAACTCGCCAATAGGAGTTATATCCATGTGAGTGAGAAAATCCATGGTGGAAGACCCTGGTATATACAGATCCATGATCTTTTGCGAGAAGTAATTGTCTCTAAGTCAAGGGAGATAAATTTGACAACTGTTACTAGTACTACACAACACACAGAAATAAGGTGGCCCCTGGAGAAATTGATACGACATCTAATATTACACGGAAACCTTATCCTTAATAACTTTGTCACCGTCCAAGAAAGCCACCAGTGCCTTACAGACTTCGATCTGTCATTATGTTTGAATGCACAGAACCACCTTCAAAAGCACTGTTATCTGAGCTTTTATCCAGTAAGTTCTTAAAGATAGTGTGTTTACAAGTATGTAGTTGGAAGAAATTCCCAAAGAGATTTTTAATTTATTTCTCTTCACGCACTTAGACCTAAAGGGTGCTAGAGTCAAAATAGTCCCAAAATCCATCAAAAGGCTTCAAAATTTGGAGTATTTAAATCCGATTGAGACTAATGTGAGGGAATTACTTGTGGAAATCCTAAAGCTACAAAAGCTTTATCATCTTTGGTTATGTCAGTTTGTTGATTCTTTAGATCTAGCTTTGGGATTCTATGGATTTAAAGTTCCACGTAATATGGGAGCTCTTCTTGGGTTAGAAACATTAGACTGCATAGATGCAGCAAAGAGTGATAAGACAAGAATAGTCAACGAGATTGGAAAGCTAACCCAATTAAAAAGATTAGGAATTACAAATCTACGAAGAAAAGACGGAAAGGAACTTTGCTCTTCACTTGAGAAGCTCAACCATTTGCAGGAATTATGTATTGCTTCTTCGGTTGAAGGAAATGAGGGAATTATATTGGATCTGAATCATCTTATTTCTGCTTCGTCTTTATAGTCTATTTATTTGCTAAGCTTGCAGGGCCACTTGGAAAAGATGCCACCATGGATAACAAATCTTCAAAATTTAGGAGGAATAGATTTGATGTGCAGTAATTTAAGGGATGATCCACTTGAATTGTTTCAACACTTGCCCAATTTGATTGAAATTTATCTTTGTCAAGCCTATCAAGGAGAAAGTTTGTGTTTCAGGACTGGAGGTTTCCTAAAGCCCAGGACATTGTTTTTAAGGGAAATGAAAGGATTGAGGCGGATGAGAGTGGAGGGTGCAATGCCCGATGTCAAAGAACTCTTCCTATAAGAACTTCCATTGCTAGAGGAGGTACCTTTAGGTATTGAACACTTGAGAGAGCTTCAAAAGCTAGAGTCGTGGAATATGAGTTCAGAACTCACAAAGAATATGGAGAATATGGCTGATGACTGTGAAGATTATAAAAGAATTGCACACATTCCTGAAGTTCACATTTTTTTCAAGAAAGAAGGAGAATTGTTTGGTAGGCAGCTATTTGGGAAGAAGTAAACCCAACCATGCCAAACTTTGCAACATTGGTGGCTGTGGCTTCAATACTCTTTTTATGTTTAGAGCTCTCCCTACATTTTTACTTATATTTATTATTTCATTTTTCATTCGCGGTCGACTATGGCTATGAATTTGTTTAATCAGAGAACCTATGAGTTATTTATTTAGTTACGAAGAAAACTAATTCCATTAAACGAATTTATGCGGAAACATGCCCAGGAAAAAAATACTTGAATCACTGATCAATAAAAACATATCACGAAACGAATATATCTTGTTTTGTCACAAATTAAATACTTTCTTTGCACTTTTAGAGAGAGTCAAAAAATCTTCTTACTTTTTTCTCTGTTTTTTTTTCTTATTGTTTTCTGCAGACATTTGAAAACTATGTATAACTGCTTTTGCAGTTGTTTTCTTATTTATGGGCTAAGTGAGTTGGGTTGCCCAACATGCAAAATAAAATATTATGGTATTGTCTTATCACCAAATTGTGAAGATTTTCGTTAAAGAAATATTAATTTTTGTTGTTGCCTAGAAGTAATGTATGTGAAACCTCACTTGTAGAATGTACTGCCCAAAATAAAGATTAAATCGTAATTTTATATTCTATTGTACAACAACCAAAATCAACATTATACTGACAACATTTTCTTTCCATTGTCAAAAATTCAGGTATCGTGCATTTAAATAATATAATATCACCTTACCACTTCTTTAAAAAATTCAATTTCGTATTATTAATCGAATATATTGTAATACCTCACTGGATCAATGTACCGTCAAAGAGTAAAATATTACATTATAACTTTATATGACATTATATATAAACCCAAATCAATATTATGCTAAAAAATTTTCTTTTATTGAAATTCAAGTGTTGTACCATAAAATAATAGTATCGCCTTATCACCATATTGTAAAGATTTTCAAGACAAAAAATTAAATTTTATATTATCAACTAAATGCATTGTACTAACTCTCTTGAAGAATGTACTATAATACAATGAAAATTATATCATTATTTTATATGCTATTATTTAGCTACCCAAATCAACATTGTTTATTCTTTATAAGTGTGAAAATTTAATATGTACTTTTGAATACTTCTGATTCTCAATTTTCTGATTTTCTTAGTTTGAATTAAATATCTGACTTTTTTTTAATGAAAAGTCAATTAATAAACTTGAATACTTATGCAATAAATAAGTATAATTTGCCATTCATGCTTTCCTTCTTGCTATTGGTTTTATTTATTTGTCTTGATTTTTACATTTCTTGCTAATGTTCATCTCTTTGCATCTTTCATAAAAATACAAAGTTAGATGATCATTGTTGTCGGATTGCACAAGGTGTAAAAGAGCATATGTTTTCAATCACTACAAAAAAATTGGCCTTTAGTGACAAGTCAAAAGTGGTCACTAAATATATAATAGTCGTCACAAATGAGATTTAGTGACCAAAATCTTGTGATCACATAGTGGTTTGCAAAGTTCGATTAGTAAAACACGTTAGTGACATAGTGGTCACTAATTGGTACAGCTAGTGACCAAAAAAAGTGGTCATGCTCTTAGTGACGATATAAATTGGTCACCAAAACATAATTTTTTTAGTTACTGATAATACAAAATGGTCACAAAAAAATAGTGATTGGTGACCACTTTTGGTCACCACATATGGTGGTCAAGAAATATAAGAAGGTCAACGCCATTTGTGACCACTCAAAGTCGTCAGTAAATTGTGAATAAATAACAATAATTAGTGACGAAATATTGTTATCACGTATTGTCATATAGACAACCATTAGTGACCACATTATTTTCTCACCAATGTGCCATTAAATTTATTATTTGGAATTAATTGTACATAAAGTATTAAACAAAAGATAAAACTAACATATCATTTATACGACAAAAGAGTTAGTGATAACTCTATTTTATATAGAGTTTTCTTGTTAATTTTGGTTAGAAATTGGCTTGTGTTTTACTTTGTTTTTATATATTTTGGCCAAATTATCCTTTGATTCTATGATTTCTAAATTTTCTAATATTATTAGAACTTTTGAGCTTAATCTTGAATTTTTCTTCTAATTTGAAGATCAAAGGACTAACTAATGATTTTGTCATTTTCAAAAGCCAAGGAGATGCTACAATTTGAGAGCTTATTTCAGCTGAAAAAGAAGGTAACACAGCCGAGGAAAAGAGAAAAGAAAAGGCTCCAAGAATGCTACAAAAACAAGAAATACAAGGAAGAAGAAAAACAGCATTTTGCAAATTGGAAATAGAAGACTACCGAGACAAGAAAAGAAAACAAAGTTATACAAAGAAGAAAACTTCTAGATGCATGGAAAAAAATTAGCCAACTACCCACAACAAACAAAAGAGGAAACCAAACTAAAGTTTGGTGAAAAAAAACAATTCGGACAACAAAGAAAAAGAAGGAAGCAACCGAGCAAAAAGAAAGAAGTTTGGTAAAAAACCAATTCGGGCAACAAGTTGAAGACAAAGAGAGCAAAACAAAGAAGAATTTAGATTTGTACAATGTGGAAATTTACAACCAATCTTTGCTCTATAAAAAGGACACAATAGAGGAGCATCCATAGAGTTCCATATTTTTTCTTCTTCTTTTCCTTAGCTGTAGTTTAGTTTTCTTCATAGCAGATTTTTAGCAAACCCACTTTTCTATTTTTCTGTTTTTCTCTTCTTTGTAGTAGCACATCTATTCAGTTTTTTAGTTTCTTCTTTTAGTTAGATTTAATAGCAGCCGTATTTGCTTTCATAAAAAAAAAAAATACAGCAGCAAGTTTCTTGTTCTTTGTTGTAGTTTGGTAGAATTTTTTTCAGCTTCTTGTGTTGGTTTTATCTTCAGAACTTCGGTTATCTTCTTCTCAGTTTTTGTCTAAATCGAAGTTCTGAAGATAAAACCAACACAAGAAGCTGAAAAAAATTCTACCAAACTACAACAAAGAACAAGAAACTTGCTGCTGTATTTTTTTTTTTTTTTTATGAAAGCAAATACGACTGCTATTAAATCTAACTAAAAGAAGAAACTAAAAAACTGAATAGATGTGCTACTACAAAGAAGAGAAAAACAGAAAAATAGAAAAGTGGGTTTGCTAAAAATATGCTATGAAGAAAACTAAACTACAGCTAAGGAAAAGAAGAAGAAAAAATATGGAACTCTATGGATGCTCCTCTGCTGCTCTCGGTTGTGTCCTTTTTATAGAGCAAAGATTGGTTGTCAATTTTCACATTGTACAAATCTAAATTCTTCTTTGTTTTGCTCTCTTTGTCTTCAACTTGTTGCCCGAATTGATTTTTTACCAAACTTCTTTCTTTTTGCTCGGCTGCTTCCTTCTTTTTCTTTGTTGTCTGAATTGTTTTTTTTCACCAAACTTTAGTTTGGTTTCCTCTTTTGTTTGTTGTGGGTAGTTGGCTAATTTTTTTTCCATGCATCTAGAAGTTTTCTTCTTTGTATAACTTTGTTTTCTTTTCTTGTCTCGGTAGTCTTCTATTTCCAATTTGCAAAATGCTATTTTTCTTCTTCTTTGTATTTCTTGTTTTTGTAGCATTCTTGGAGCCTTTTCTTTTCTCTTTTCCTCGGCTGTGTTACCTTTTTTTTCAGCTGAAATAAGCTCTCAAATTGTAGCATCTCCTTGGCTTTTGAAAATGACAAAATCATTAGTTAGTCCTTTGATCTTCAAATTAGAAGAAAAATTCAAAATTAAGCTCAAAAGTTCTAATAATATTAGAAAACTTAGAAATCATAGAATCAAAGGATAATTTGGCCAAAATATATAAAAACAAAGTAAAACACAAGCCAATTTCTAACCAAAATTAACAAGAAAACTCTATATAAAATAGAGTTATCAAATTACCCCCAACTTAGATCAAAGCTTGTCCTCAAGCTTGCATTAGAACAACATATTTCTTTTCATTCCATACCCTTTCTAACCCATCCATAAATAATTCAAAGTCATTACACATTAAAGATCCAGACTGGAATAATAATCCAAAGAACAAATATTCATAGTCCTTTTTCTTAACAAAATACACATTTCATTAATTCCAACAATTTCGTCGAAATCAAATGCACAAAATTTGATAACCTTTCATAAGTTGTACTCTAATTACTCAAAGTGTTTAGGGGTTTCATTTAGCACTCAAATCAAACATAGCATGTCATTACCATAGGCTTGCTTATATATCACATCTCCAACACTAATAAATATGAATCCATGCAATAATCAAAGGGTCTTTATAAGGTTGTAACGGAGCTTAGGTAAGGGTAAGTAGAAAAATAGGAAAATTTAGGTTTTCACAAATCAAGATATGTAAAAACTTCCTTGCATGACTTAAAAGCAACAAGTAGCACATTAGAACCATTTTTTTTTCTTTTTTTTTCTTTTTCTTTTTTTTCTTTTTTTTTTTTAAAATAACATACATCCCTTTTTCACAACTTCATCATATAATTGGACCATTTTGTATATAATGAAAATATTAACTTTGTCCAATCTTCGTAATGAATATTGTTCACTTTTTTTTTTCTTTTTTCTTTTTTTTTTCTTTTCAGTGGTTCTTTTCTTTGGAATCAATAGAAATTTTATCATGCAATTCATTTCTTCATACTCTTGACAAAGGGTTCAACGGTGGTAAACAAAAACAACGGGTTAAGGCTAAAGAATGTGGTTTTATAACAAAGAAAGGTTAAGACTCAAAATTTGTTGACTAGGGGTATATGTAATGGTTAAGCTTTTTCAGAAAGTTAAAAATGGTTAATCCTAAGTGCCCTTATCATTTCAAAGCATGAATCCAAAATGTGATCTCAATATGCATAACAAAGCAAGTTCTAGAATGAACATACCATATATGACAACACTCAATCAAAGAAATATGTGAGCAAAGAAAAAGAATTTGCTCTTAGGCTCAAATACTCACAATAGGTTCAATGTATATCAAATCTTGCACATTCTCATTCAATTCAATCATTAAAATCAACAAGATGCTTTAAAATTTTCAAAACAAAGACTAATCATACTTGCCTCATTCATACATTCCAACCCAAATAACTAATGCATATAACTCAAAATTATTCCAAATGAGTATCAAAAGAGTTAGAAATTTCAAAGAAGATATCAACAAAATTGAAAACTTGGAAGGACTTTTCTTTGTAACTCTATAAAATTGAAATTTTGCAAAAATTTTGACAGAATTCCGGCACAAAATTTCATGTATCCCACCCCCAACTTAAAATTGATCATTGTCCTCAATGCAGCAAGGAGCAAGATCAAGTAGAGCAACTAAAGATAGCTTAAGAAAAACAAAAAGTGAGGAAACTGCCCTGTTTTGAACAACTGTTGAAGATGAATTTCGTTCAGGTACCAAAACAGCTCCAAAAATTCTCAAAGTTGATGGACATGAACCTAGTTGAATCGTCTACCTTGCTATAAAATTTCAGCACGAAACTCCAAGGGACAGGCATTGAACCAGATTTTTCTTCAGACTGGTGCAGCAAAAAGGTGAAGCAGAATTTCACATAATAAAAATAGATCTTTTTCTCTTTTTTTTTTTTTAAGATAAGATAAAAATAAGAATAATAATAATAATAATAAGAAAATAAAAACAATAAAGGTAAAAGGACTTGGGTTGCCTCCCAAGTAGCGCAAATTTTTTTTAACGTCGTTATGCTCGACGTTCTCTATTGCTCAAATAATTAAATTTTTACCAACGACTTGGACCATATTTGCATGTTCGTTATTGATTTTGCAGAAGCCACCATTGCGTTCTCGATCACTTTTACCTGTGGATTAAGCCTCCTTTGTGGTTGGATGATTGGCTTGTAGTGCTCCTTCCTCAATGACTGAACCATACACTTCTCAAATGGGTCACTGGTTATGGTATTGAATGCAGAATTTTTGACAATTTTGTCCACCACTTCAATTTGCAAACAATCACTTTGAATAGAAGGAATTTTCATTGCTTTGAACACATTGAAAGTGACTTGCTCATTTTGAACTCTAAGAATTAATTTTCCTTGTTAGACATCAATTAGAGCTCTTCCAGTGGCTAGAAATAGTCGGCCTAAAATAATTGGTACTTCAAAGTCTTCCTCCATTTCTAACACAATGAAGTCTGCAGGAAAAATAAATTTGTCAACTTTAATCAACACATCCTCCACCACACCTCTTGGATATTTGATAGATCGATCTGCTAGTTGAAGAGACACAGTGGTGCCCTTGACTTCTCCTAGTCCAAGTTTCTTAAAAACAGAATAAGGCATTAGATTAACACTAGCACCAAGATCACATAAAGCTTTATCAAAATAAGAATCACCAATTGTGCAAGGAATCAAAAAACTCCCTGGATCTTTAAGCTTTGGTGGTAGCTTATTTTGTAAAATAGCAGAGCATTCTTCAGTGAGGTTGACTGTCTCATAATCCTCCAACTTCCTTTTGTTTGCCAAGATTTCCTTTAAGAACTTTGCATAGCTCGGCATTTGAGCCAATGCATATGCAAAAGGAATGTTAATGTGCAATTTTTTAAACACATCAAGAAATTTGGAGAATTGCTTATCTATTTTGTGCTGTATAAGTCGCTCCGGAAAAGGAATAGGAGACACATATGGTGTAGGATTGTCGGGAAATAGCTTTCTTTGAGGTGGTTCTTCTTTTGGTTCGGCTTCATTCTTCAATTCGGCCTTGGACTCCTCTTTTTCTTCTTCACCTTTTTCTTCATTTTTAAGCTCTTTTCCACTCCTTAAGATGATGGCATTTGCATTCTCGACTGGATTTGTCACAGTGTTGCTCGGAAGGCCACTATATGGTCTCTCAGACAATTGGCTAGCAATTTGACCAACTTGGTTTTCCACATTTCGAATACTTACCTCCATATGTCGAATTTTTGCATCTTGAATGTTCATGCGACTTTCAAAACGATTCACCACCTCTTGATTTGATTGAATAAGCTTTGCCATCATTTCCTCAAGGTTCTTATTCGGCTTCTCTACTGGTGGTGGGAATGTTGGTCTAGGTGGGTTCATCGACTGCTGATTTTGCCCTCCCCAAGAAAGATTAGGGTGATTCCTCCATCCAGGGTTGTAGGTATTTGAGTAAGGATTATTTTGCGGTCCCCTGTTGAAATTAGAAACAAAATTAGCATCTTCAGTAGTATAAGAATTATGATTTACCTGACAAGCAGTTGTCTCATGTCTTCCACCACAAAAGTCGCAAGTTGTCTCCTTTATCTTTAAAACTGAATCTATCTTTCTATTCAAAGCAGCAAATTGAGCAGCAATGGCATTATTAACATCAATCTCATGCACTCCACTAGGTTTCTTGGCATTGAATCTTTCAGTTGGCCATTGATAGCTATTAGACGCCATTTGATCAATCAACTCAAAAGCTTCTTCAGGTGTTTTATTATTCAATGTACCACCAGCTGCGGCATCTATGGTACTCCTCATATTTGGACCAATTCCATTGTAAAAAGTTTGCACTTGCATCCAAATTGGAATACCGTAGTGTGGACATCGCCTTAGTAGCTCCTTAAACCTTTCCCATGCCTCATATAGGGATTCTCCATCATTTTGTATGAATGTGGTGATATCATTCCTCATTTTTGCTGACTTGGCAGGTGGAAAATATCGGCTTAAAAACTTTTGCGCCATATCCTCCCAAGTGATGATAGAACCTGTAGGAAGAGAAGATAACCATGCCTTAGCTTTATCACGTAAAGAGAATGGAAATAACCTAAGTCTAATAGCGTCATTGTGAACTCCATTATATTTAATGGTATCACAAATTTCAAGAAAAGCTTCAATGTGTAGATTAGGATCTTCATTCGACAAGCCACTGAATTGAACAGCATTTTGAAGCATTTGGATCAAAGACGACTTGAGCTCAAAATTGTTGGCTTGAATGGCTGGCCTTCTAATGCTTGAAGTGGAATCTAGAATCGTTGGAGTGGAATAATCCATCAAAGTTCTCCTTTGAGGTTGAATTGGGAGATGTTCTTCTTCGGCCGCCATTGGATTTTTGTCAATGACTAACTCTTGCTCTTTCAATCCTCTAAGAAGTTTTCTTTCAGGTTCAGGATCAAATTCTTCCAATTCTCCTTTCCGACTTCTCAAATTCATGCAACTTTTGAAATTCCCTTGACAAAAATCAAACCAATAAAAATTAAAAGGCTAGTCTCGACCAAGAATCAATCAATATCAGTTAGAACAATATCAACCTAACGATGTACAAAAACAAAAGCATAAGCATCCAAAGTTAATGCACCAACACAAAAACAACATTTCTTATCCTACAAAAGTACACAACTAAAGTTTCCAAGCTATCCATTTATCTAAGGCACCATACACAGCCATTGTCTTCTTTTCCTCAAAATTCGTAGAGCTTTAGTTGCAGCAATCAATGGAAATTTAGTCCCCCAAGCTATCCATTTATCTAAGGCACCATATACAGCCTCTTTTCATTTGGAAGTCCAGAAATCTGCAAAGTGAAAGATTTTCCTTAAACAACACAATGTGATAAGAAAGCCACATAATCCATAAAGCCACTATATATGTGAGGAAATTATCTAATTAAAACACCATCAAAAGCATTCATCCTTTAGTTGTCAAAACTAGAGAATGGACTCTTTAGGAGAAAACAAGACATACATGTGACAATAACACATTGACTACTAATAAAGAAAACAAAACAAATGTTGCGAACAAGATTTAGTGCTTTTGTCCAGACCTAAAATAATCTCTTTTCTGCCACAAGTGGTGTTCTTTCATTCCCTTTTTCTTAATCACCATTCCAAACTTCCTGTTAAAGAAGATAGAAATATATAGAACGTCAATTAATTATTAAAACAAGACAAATGATGGCAGACATCAATATATGCATGACCTCCAGCATGAGGCAGCATTCGCATCTAAATTGAAAGGCAATAAGAAAGAAACAATTAACATTAAAGAACCACGGCATGATAGAAGTTAAACTAAGCAATGCAACTAATATTTTAACTTAAAATCTTCAATTCAATTTAGTCCAGAAACAATTTAATTCAGTCCAATTCAGTCTAGAAAAAACAGTCCAGAAACAGTTCAGAAAAAACCAGGAAAAAAACTAGAAAAAACCCGAAAAAAACCAAAAAATCAGTCTTCATCTACACCAATCATTTCAGTCCATCAAAACAATCTAGAAACAATTCAATTCAGTCCAATTCAGTCTAGAAAAAATAGAAAAAAATTGTCCAGAAACAGTTCAGCAAAACAGTTCAGAAAAAACCAAAAATTCAGTCTTCATCTACACCAATTCATTTCAGTCCAGAAAAAACAGAAAAAAACAGTCCAGAAACAATTCAGAAAAAACCAGGAAAAAAACTAGAAACAAAACCAAAAAATTAGTCTTGATTTCTTCATCTAGGCCAATTCATTTCAGTCCAGAACAACCAGAAACAGTCCAGCAAAACAGTCCAGAAAGAATTCAATTCAGTCCAATTCAATCTAGTAAAAACCAAAAAACTAGTGGCATTGTACTTCAGTCCAGAAAAGTGCATAAAAAATCAGAAGAAAACCCAAAAATTAGTCGCATTATGCTTCAACCCAGAAAAATTCAGAAAACAAAACCCAAAAAACATTCTATATTAGTACCAAAAGTAAGAAAGGTGAGAACATTCTGTATGTATTTACAACCATCACTTAATCTGCAAAATTCCCGTGTCCCGATCTGAATAAGGATTCTTAGGCTGGACAAGCAATCCCGATCTGATAATATCTTCACCATACAATTCATTATTGGCTTCCGTTTCTTCTCTGGTTTAGAAGCAACTTCTTCTTGCCCTTCTGAATCAGTCAAATCATATTAGTATGTTAGTAGACACAGATGACCACATATATGCAAGGAGATAGCACAAGACTATGCAATAAATGATCTTAAACTTACCATCCCTGCCCCTGTGCAATGTCCATGAATCTCGGCAAGAAAGTTGAGACTCTTGGACTATTCCTTTCCCCTTCCTCTCATATTTGTCCAATTTATGATCCTCCAAATTAAACTTCAAATAACCAACGCCTACTTTTTCACATGAGTCGCATCCAATTATTTCGAAATAGAAAATTTTATCCCCCTCAAACTGGAAAGAAACATAGTCCTCATGTTCTAAAGAAATATCTTGGGCTACCTTCGTCTAACCCTCTCCGAAATACCATTGAGATTTAATTTTCGCCAACTCAACAGGCCACGTATTACTGAACTTATCAGTAAGGAATGCTTTATTCGGTAAATTTCTCTTCATACATGATGCAAATGATGAGGGAATATACTGTAAAACAAACATGTGAAACAGTTTACAGAAAAAATGATGAAAGTACCCATAAAATTAATCCACACCTAGATTACAGTTATCCAATTTACTATCATCTTCTTCGTTTGCTTATTGTTCTTTCTGTTCTCAAATTAATGAAAAAACAAAGAAATAAATTCATGTACACATTACAATCTTAACATCTACTTCAATCCCCTTCATACCTTCATGCACCCGAAATAAAAACAATAAAAGCGAAACATAGTTGAAACTAAGGCATGACGAGAATCTCATATATGCCAAAAAAAAAAAAAAAAAAAAAAGGAAAAAAAAGAAAAAGAAAAATATTTAAGCAGAGTCATACTTTAATTCCAAATTAGGCCAAAGCCCTGTTCAAAGAATACTAAATACATCCGTAAAGATTGAGAAGCTAAGAATGCAAGTCTGTTGGCATGTAACAACAACTACACAAATTTTCAATGTCAGCAAAGAGGACCAGCCAAGCCACGAGCAGCACAAGCAAATCCAGTACAAATAAGTCATGAACAAATCTTAACGTCATAACCATAAACACAAAACAAGAAACAGGAAGATGAAATCTGGGAATACAGGAAAAATACCACTCATTAACCAAAAAACAAAGCATAAATAATTTTCATATAATAAAAAAAATTACCAATTGGTTTGAGTGCTTGGTAGCATCAAAAACCTTGAAGAACTGAGGGATCCTCTCTGCCCGTCTATTCATGTTGGCTCTCTTTGGTGGCCTGGACATGGCCTTGCAAGACTAAAGCTGTCGATGAAGTCTAGAAAATTGGCCAACAGCAATGAGACTTGCAAGTGCACTTCTTTCCCTTTAGTGTGCTCACCAGCTATGGTTTGGTAAGTAAGTGGCAAGAATCCAAGCATATTTAAGAATCATCAATGCCTTTTCAGTCATTTCTGGGTGCATTCGGACTTGTGAGTAAAATCCCATCTGGCAAAAAATACAAACCAATAACCGTTCCAAATTCTGCAAGTTGAATCTTGAAGGTGTTGTATTGTAGTGTGAATGAATGCCATCTGGGCTTATTTGTTTAAATTGTTGCAATTGGAGCTTGTTACCACTTTCTATATAAATATATGATTGTTGAATCTCATTGCATAAATCTTGACTGGTAGATTCTTTTACTTTGAATTTTTGAAAACTTAGATGCAATTCTCTTCTCAGGTTAAAAATGAACAAAATGGAATAAATGGATAACTTGTATCATTTGAAATTTATGAAAACAATGAATCGATACTAACTACTAAGATACCCCTCTTTAAACTTTGCAAGTGAAAGCTCTAGAAAACAGTACATTAATAAAAGTTTCCATACTAGAACAATGCATTGATTAGAACTGAATTCAAAATACAATGTTCTGTACAAATGCCTTATTAATAAATGGCATTGAAATGAAGCCACAAATTGAACAACTACATAAGCAATTAAAGAAAGTACAGTTTCCAAACAAAATCAGTCCAGAAAAACTAGAAAAAACCACAAAATCAGTCCAGAAAAACCAGAAAAAAAACCATTAAATCAGTTCATAAATCAGAAAAACCAGAAAAAAAATTAGAAAAAAAAAACCAAAAAATCAGTCGCCATCTACTTCAGTCCAATTTAGTCCAGAAAGAATCAAGAAATTAGTCGCATTCTACTTCAGTCCACAAAAATCAGAAAAAAACCACAAAATCAACCGCCATCTAGCCAATTCAATTCAGTCCAGAAACAACCAAAAAGAACCAGCAAAACCCATAGCCTTCTATCTTAAGTCCAGAAAAAACGAAAGAAAAAAAAACAGTTATTCAAAGGGGGATTGCGAATTACATGTTTGTGCGTGGACCGTGGACTGTGGATTGTGGGGCGAGGTTTGGTACTGATTTGTGAGCGAAGATGGAGACTGCTCGGTTATGAATCTTCAAGGGAGGATTAGGAATGCTGCTGGTTTCTGAATCTTCTAATCTTGGATTGAAATCCGAGCGAAGGTGAAGACTGAAGTGCATCCTTCCTGCTAGGTTAAATTGGCGTCGATTGACAGCTTGACTGAAGGTGAAGACTGAAGCGTCGATCGATTGAAGGCGAAGAGCGAAGATAATCATGGAGACTGAAGGCTGAAGCGTGAACGATTGAAGGTGAAGAACGAATTGTCGTCGATTACGAGCGATTAAAATTTGAAGGTGAAGAACTGAAGAACGAATTGCAAGAGGAATTGAAATTTTGTTAAGTGTGGCAAAGGCAATAAGCGTTTTCAAACCATTGGAAGGCACCTTTTATTTTTTACTCCCGTTTTTGTCTTTAAAACAATTTCATTTTCCTTCTTTTTTAAAAAAAAATCAAACTTTTTATTTAATTATTTTTAATAAAAGATTTACTTTTTTTAACCAATAATTAATTTTCACTTTACAATACTATATTGGTTTTAAAAAAATTTAACTTGAATTTTTTAAAATTTAAAATTTAAAATTTTAAAATATTAATTAGTTATTAAATAATTAAAGTGAGATCGCTTCAAAAATAATTCAGACAAAAAAATAATATTTAAATTTCATGTTGAGATTAAAAAATTATATCTATTATATATTTCAATTTATATAGATTATATATTATTTAGTTAAAAAAATAAACAAATAGATAAATAATTAACATGTGTGTGTCACTCTGTGTACATAAAACTATGTATATATATGCACTAAACTACTTATGTTATGTAATAATTACTTTTATTATACCTGTAGTATTTACTAACTACTCTATATATGTATTAACTTCTAACTATATATATATATCTACTCACTCTGTCTAAAAAAAAAAAGAATTTAATTTCTAGACAAGTTTTTGTTCCAAAAAAAAAGAGAGTCTAGTTTTAAAAGTCAAAGATATATTTCAACAAAATTTTCAAAATGCCCTTAATGAGATAAAATATATTAAAATTGTGTCTTGATATAGAATACCCTTAATGAAGAAATTAGTGGTATAAAATCAGATGTACCAAAAAAGAGTCCAGTTTCAAAAGTCAAAGCTAATTTTTTAACAAAATTTCCAAAATACCCTTAATGAGATAGAATACATTAAAAGGTATATTGATATATAATACCTTTAATGAGGAAATTAGTGGTATAAAATTAGTTGTACTTCTATTTGGTTGACCATAAATAGAAAGTTGTACATTGGTGAAACCATTTTTTTTTTTTGGGACAAAGGGAGTATAAATGTATTTTACTACTTTTATTATATATTGTACGTCTAACTATATATGTACATATATTAACCACTACTTATGTTATAATACTATATTAGTGACTGTAACTAGTTTGAAATTATATATTTTTTATTCCTAATTTTCTTATAAAAAATATAGTTCGTAATAAATGTCAAAACTTTTGATTACCATTAATTAATAGTGTATTTTAATACTAACAAAACTTATGTGTGCAAATTCATAAATTTCAAGGTATTCTAGTATAATTATTTTAAATTAAGAACCATAACATAAGTAAGCTAATGAATCTCAACCCAATAAAGAATATACTTAATTCAATTGTTATTCTTAACCAAAGAAACTAATTAGTACTAATCAATACTGTATTATAATACTAAAAAGAATATGTGATTAAAGTACAATTATATGGACAAATAAAATGTTAGGGTGTCCTAGTACAATTATTAGAAATTAAGAGTAATAATATAAGTAAGCTAAGTTTGGCATAAGGAAGAATATGTTTAGTCTAATCATTATTCTTAGCAAAAGAAATTCAATCATAATTATTGAGTGTATCTAAAAAAGACTCAATTCTTGAAGTAAAATAATGTACGTAAATTCATATATTAGAGTGTCTTAGTGCAATTATTAAAAATTAAGAGTTATAAATTGAAAAAGTTAAGTTTGGCCTAATGGATAAATTACATAATCCAATAATTATTTTTAACCTGATAAGTCCAACCATTATATAAATTGTATGCAATCAATGTGGGCCAAAATATTTTATTTCATCAAATCCCTACTTATATGGCCCAATACATATCTTGTTATTAAAATTTATAATGTCTAATTTCATAACACACCAAAACAAATATTTTATATATCTATATTTAATAATATTATACACTAAAAATTTATATATAGAGATATGAATAAAAAGATTATAAGTATTTTTATTTTTGTTCCAAATATTTTCTTAATTAAAAATTCTTTTAAACTAGAAAATTCAATTTTATAATACACCAAAAATTCAAATTTATGTATTTGAATTAATGATATTTCACATATATTCAGATTTCCCACATCTTGGGATGACAAATCATGAGCTTTAAATAATCTAGGCAAATCCAGATATATTAGGGTGTATTTTTACAATTATTAAAAATTAAGAGCCATAAATTTAAAAAGTTTAGTTAATGAATAAATTACATAGTCAAATTATTATCTTTAGCCAAACAATTCTAATCATTATATAAGTGGTGGCAATCAAAGAAGATTTTTTTTTTTTTTGTTAATGTGAAATTATGTGGACAAATTCATAAGTATTATGTGTCTTAGTACAATTATTAAAAATTAAGAGTTATAATACAAATTAGCTAACTTCGGTCTAGTGAATAAATTGTTTAACCCAGTCATAATTCTTGGTCAAAGAAGGCTATTAATCAATAGTGTATTTCAATGCTAAATGATTATGTGATTTAAGTAAAATTATATAGCAAATGTATAAATATTAGAGTGTCAACATACAATTAATGAAAATTAAGCGTCATAATACAAATTAGTTAAGTTTGACCCAATAAAAAAATTGGCTAGCCCAAACCTTATTTCTTATAATATAAGCCCAATTAATATAAAGTTAGACCCAATCATACTAATTTGTTAGTCCAATCATAGGTCCATTTGTAAACCCAATTAATTTGTAAGCTAAACTAACGCAAGCCCAATGATAGGTTCATTGTTAGTTCAATCATAGCCTTTTAGTGACTACAAAACATTGTTACTAAAAGTCATAAATTTAGTGACGATTTTTTTGGTTACCAAAACACATTTTGTAACTTTTTCGTGACAAATGAAATTGTCGTCACTAATACTAGTCTTTAAATGTGGTCAACTTTTGGTTGTCTTTTTCACACTATAACAATTAGTGATTACTTTTTCTTTCTCGTCATTAAAGGATATCATTTAGTGACCACTTGGTGACCACTTTTTCGTGTGGTCAAGAATGAATACATGTATGACCAACTTTTTGTGACTATATTTTTCTCGTTGTTAAAGATTATTTTTGGTGACCAAAAATGTTATTGTCACCGCCTTTTTGGTCACTAAAGACCAATTTTGTTGTAGTGAATATAATCCTTCCAATGGAGAATCTATTGGAAAAAGAGTAGGGGTGTAAACGAACTAGTACGTTCGGTGAACAGTTCGTGAACAAGATCGGTTACGTTCGTTTATGTTCGTTTGTTAAACTAAACGAACAATAAACGAACATATTTTAGTGTTCGTTTAAGAAACGAACACGAACACGAACAAGTATACGTTCGTTTATTTATGTTCGTGAACAAGCTCGTTTAGTGTTCATGAACAAGTTCGGTTAATGTTCGTTTAAAGCTCGTTTATTGTTCGTTTATATTAAAATAATAATAATAATATAATATAATAATATATATAATAATAATGTTTGTTGATCATTTATAAACAAATTTATTGTGGTGTAGTGGTAAGTAGCCATGTTCTCCACATTAGAGACCAAGGTTCAATTTTCAACAATGCTATTTGTTTTTTCAATTTGCAAATGTGTTCGTTTAAGTGTTCGCGAACGTGTTCGTTTACTCGTTTGTGAACGTGTTCGTTAAATGTTCGTTTACTCGTTCGTGAACGTGTTCGTTAACGTGTTTGATAAGTGTTCGTGAACTGTTCGTGAACACTAATAAACGAACATAAACGAACACGAACACATATTTCACAAACATAAACGAACATAAACGAACATGAACAGTCTAAAAAATAAACGAACAGTAAACAAACAAGGCTCGTTCGTTTATGTTCGGTTCGTTTACAGCCCTAAAAAAGAGTCTATGCTTAAACTTCTACTGTGTTTTTAATGTTCATGACAATCTATTACTCTACATATTTCCCCTCAGATGGAATTAAAACAAGACCTTTGGAAAAAAAAATTCTTAAGATTTTTCATTTTACACAAAGCCGAAGAGAATGGAAATTTTTGGCATTTTTCCAGTTTCTATTACTTAACCAAAATTCATTAATTTGCTGCTTTCATGTAAATTGAAAACTTGGTAATGTCAATGGTGGAAATAGCAATATATTTGCATGAGAAATCAACCTTATGCTTCATTCCACATCACTGGAGAATCAAAAAGAGTTAAGACTCTAACAATCTACCTTAATCTCTTACATCTTAAATTCCCTCATGGCCTTGTCATATTTAGCATTGAAGAATTATATCGGACTCTATGGCCTATTGCAGATAATTTTCAACGGGATAAAAGAATATGCAACTTGCAGACTCGTCATAACATCACCAGCGACATACAAAGCAATTAGGCCAGAATCACAAATATTTGTAAGGGAATTGGGGAGAAAAAAACATGTTATAAAATATCTAGTTAATGAAAATCCATGCCTGTTATTGTTCATAAATAGGTATTTAGAATACTATATTGCTTTCAAATAGGAGTATAGATGTTAAGTAAGATGGATTTAAATCCTTATAACAATTTTTGGCTCGTTAGATATTTTCTTCTTTTCACAAATTTCTAACCATGGTATTAAAGCTCGAATTGTGCATAGCGTATGCATAAATGATCTAAACTATTTGTCAAAGGAAAAATTGCTGAAATTGATAGTAAAATATTCAAAATTTCCAAAGTAGTATAGATAAGTTAATCAGTAAATGTGTTTGAAACATAATAATTTAAACTTTTAGAGGAAAATTGGACAGCCTAGACTCTAATTTTCATTTGATATCTATTGTAAATTAGAGTAAAATTTTCATCCAAATCAGTTATCAACTCAAAAGCCATGGGTAAGATGAATGACGAGGTGACAAAATGAAAGCAACATTTTGTGTTTCAATGGTGGTGGCAGAGCTGAAATACACCCAAAATAAACAAATAATAATTTTTTTTTAAAAAAAAACCGCAGTCATTTGTCCAAATTTCATGCAATTAAAAAAATTGCATTGAAAACTACCTTAACCATTGAGATTAGCAAATCCTGACGGGCTAAAATTATTTTCATATGAAAGGATGTCCACTTGGTAAGTGTTTTTTCTCATAGAAACAAGTGAATTTTTTTTTAAAATTGGCCAAATTCAATTTTAAGAAAGGTTTCAGCTTGATAGGCTTTAAATTGTTACCATTTAATAGGAGCAAAACTATGATGTTAATACTTTATTTGGTATGCAATTGGCTAATTTAAAGTGTTTTTGTACAGAGAGTGAAGTTGATAGTCTAAAGTGAAAAGATGGTATTTAATGAAGATTTAGATGATTTTTGGAGAAGCACTTTAGAAGCAAAACAGAAGACTATTTTGGATTGGTCGTGCCCACGCCTTAAAGGATGAAGTTTTGGAGGAAAATTCAAAGAAATGCACGTGACCACGTCTTAAGCTGAGACAAAGACCAATGGGCTGAATTTTCAAGATTGAATTTGTTTTTTGATTTAAACTTTTGTAATTCAAGTTGGTATGGATTGGATGACATTTGTTAGGGATAGATAGGATTAGATAGGATAGGATGGTTGGCTGGATAATTAGTTAGGAATTTAAGGTTTAAAGACTTAGGATTTATTGGAGAGATTTTAGGAAGTTTTTAGGGAGGTTGTTAGAGAATAAGGCTATAAATAGAAGAGTTAGTGAGTTTGGAAGACATAAGTCTTTCCTTTAATTCTTTGCAGAATTTTTCCTTTCTCTTGTACTTCTCTTTCTCTTTAGAATAAATATTAGAATAGTTTTGCCATCATGAGTGGCTAATTGACTTTCATTCCGTTCCAAGGGGTGTTGATGCCAATATATTTAGTGAGGTTTTGTTCATAGTTTCATAATCTTTTGCATTCAAGTAATCATTATTTCTTGCATTATATTTTTATGGATTTTGAATGATAAATAAATTGACAACTTATTTGCATTCTTCTTTCTATAGCTATCTATTTGCTCTTGATCCGTAATTGTCCGGAACATTTAGTACAAGTAGCACTTAAATCGTTTTGCGTGTGTAAAGTGACAGTAATCATGCATTTATGATTTAAAGGGAAGTAATGATACAAAGATTTTCAATTGTAGCTATCTCAATTGTTGGTTTTTGTTTTAACTATTTTCAATGATTTTAATGCTACTATCAAATGATATGGAACGTTATCGCCCCCAATCATTTGTTAGTAAGGTTTGTTGTGAATGCTAGGTTCAAACAAATAAAATAGGAAAACTCAAAATTTTGTCATGGCTATCCTGTGAAATTTTCGGTTAAATGCTTGAATGAAAAAGTGTTTTTAGAATCCTATGATCTAGATATATTCGGTACAACTACACTTCCTTGGATCGGAGTTTGGTAAGATTGAATTATTTCTTTCACATATTGCCAGTAATTTCTTGATATAATTTTCTTTTATTTATCGGCATTAACCTTCTTTCTTTTATTCTTTTCTTTTTATTTCAAGTGCTAAAAACCCCCCTCACACATAGCTCATCGTGGGATTCGAACTGGTCCACTACTACTACAAGTTAATTGTAGTTAGTTGAAGATCTGAAATAATTTTGGGGGCTTCGACAACCCGACCACAGCTAAGCTGTAATTTCTATGATATAAAATTTTAAAAAAAAAAAATTCGACAGGAGCATATGAAAACTTTTCTGCGGAAAATTACAAAATCTAAAAAAGAATATGATTTCTAGTAGACAGGATAGATCATTAAATTACAACACTTATTTAAATCGTAACTCATCTAATATAATTCAATAAGTTAAAATAATAATTTGATTAAATTGAATTGCAAATTGTGTTGTTTCAATTTTTGCCTTCGTATTTTCTTTTCATCCAGTATTACAATCCTACTCTATCATTGATTATCAATCAAGAGAGCTCAACTAACCATACTAAACTCTAAATCCATTGCATGTACTAGTCATTCTAAAACTTTATACACCCTAAAATTCTAAACCCAAGTCACATATGTTGAGTGGTAAGATAAGAGGAATTATAATTATGAAATCTGGGTTGAAGACCTCAAGCAGTACAGAAGTATTATACATTTAAAATATCTAAACATCCTTTAAATGAAGTAAAACGGGCAAACTCGTGTATCCCATCATTATCATAGGCAGGCGACAGTTCAATGTGACTTACTCTAATGCCTTGTTTGCTGTCATACTACTAAATAAACTATGTTTAGTACACAAAACACAAACATAATACAATGACAACCATAGAAGCACCTGAGGGCAGGTATATTCGTAAAATTTCCGAAATTTCCTAATGCCCAACAAACTAATAAAAGCTTATGGAGAACTTTGCTATTTCTGCTTGGAACTTAAAATGGAAACATCATCTGCAAGTTGCAACGAGAATCATTGTGAAGGTGGGGACGATTTGATTGCGTGCAATCATATATGAATTTACTTATGTGAGTCTTTTGCGTCTTCCTCCACCCAAGTCGTCTTTTATGGAATAGAATAAATGGAATGAGTACAAATCAAAGGAATGGAGGCAATTTACGAGACAATTATGAACTTATGATCGCAATCACAATCACATGGATAGGTTGACATTTTACCCAATTCCACTATTTATTAATTATAGTACTACTTGTATTAATTATCTTATTGTTTTGTTGGTTAAAATAAAAGTAAATGCTCTAATTTACGAGACAATTGTGAAGGTGGGGACGATTTGATTGCGTGCAATCATATATGAATTTACTTA
The DNA here is from genome assembly GCA_020080225.1 of Gynochthodes officinalis. Classification (NCBI taxonomy): domain Eukaryota; kingdom Viridiplantae; phylum Streptophyta; class Magnoliopsida; order Gentianales; family Rubiaceae; genus Gynochthodes; species Gynochthodes officinalis. The sequence goes on along the minus strand of CM034619.1, from coordinate 34,102,294 downwards.
TTTGAGTTTTTTGCGTCTTCCTCCACCCAAGTCGTCTTTTATGGAATAGAATAAATGGAATGAGTACAAATCAAAGGAATGGAGGCAATTTACGAGACAATTATGAACTTAAACAAGTATGGAAGATCGCAATCACAATCACATGGATAGGTTGACATTTTACCTAATTCCAATAGTATTACTTGTATTAATTATCTTATTGTTTTGTTGGTTAAAATAAAAGTAAATGCTCTAATTTTTCAATATGGTCCACAAAGACCAACTCAAATAGTAGTAAAAGGTGTTACCGTGTTAGTTAAACTCTCTTCTTCTTCTTCATCGACTTGTGCCATAAATTAGTGGCCATTCGAATCAAATTTAATTACCATTTTTCATAGGCCAACCCAAACCAAAAAATCCTTAATACATATGGCGCAGTTGATCCGAAAGAGGAAGCCAGAGGAGCAAAAATGGCAGTAGTTTTAGGCTTTCTGGAAGTCATGTCAGACAATTGAGTTCTTAACCTTTGTGAGTGAGAGGGGAAAACTCCGCTCTGCCATTTACATGAAAAGGAAAGGGCTGTTAGGAAATCATGTATGCCATAAACAAATTTATAGGCTGCGGAATTAAAACATGATTTTCACCAGGATCAATTTCAATATGCGTATAAATAAAAAACCTGTTTTGATGACTGAAGATTGTGTCGTCGAAGGAAGTTTTGTCAACCACAGCCGCACAGACGTTCGGCCTCTAAGGTATCCATACGAACTTGTTCTTAGGATCCTCCTAGGATTGATTGACACCAAGCCAATATGCTAGTTCTTTCAATGAGCGTCGCAAAATTTTAGAGTTCAAGAGAACTCTAACAAAAACAAAAGAAGAACTTTTTCCCTCTGTCTTGCACGTCAAAATTCTGTACGTACGCTCTCTATGGAACTTAGTGTCTGTCTCCTATTAAAAGGTAAATTCTATCTATCATTAGATCGATGATCGATCGGACATTCTATCGTAATAGAATTCTTTTAATAAAATTAAAACTAATTTTAATTCTATTAAGATAATACAATTTTATCTTATCACAACTTATCTTATAGGAGATCTTTTAGGTTAATTATTTTACAAATTAACCCCCATAATTATCGCATAATTATTTAATCATTTTAATCCAAGAACAAATTCTTTATGTGTGTGACCCTTTAGGTTCTTAATCACTTGGCAATAAATAACAAATTATAATCTTAGATTTAATTGGCTTTAGTACAAAACCAACAAACTCCCACTTGGACTAAAGTCAATTTAGTCAAGAGTATTCTAAGATCAAATAAATTAAACAACTTTAATTTATCATTAATTCAATAATTAATGAGCTTGTATTTATAGATCAAGATTGGCCTCTAGCCAGGCATCATGACCACCCAAGAGTTAAGAAAAGTCAAGTGGTTGACTTCACCTTTCCATGAACCAGAATCCATGTAATTAATATCTTTTCACCATACTATATCCCTAATTAGTACAAGAGTAAGGTATAAGTGCCAACTCTTAATGTACTAATTATTATAATTTCTTATTCCCGAAATTCAACTCCTTTAAAATAAATTTTGAACTCTTCCAAATTTATTTACTCGTTTGCAAACATTTTGAGTTGATATTTCAACAAGTGGCCATTTGTGGGATATACTCTTCTTACTATTAGAAGTGGTGAATCCTTTATTGATCATAAATCATCTATCAATGTTTCATGTTATACCCAACTTCTATGGCACATACAACTAGTTACAGTTATGGACTCATAGGGTTAAAGTATAACAATTCACACTATAGATACCCTTATGATCTCAAGTCTGAGGATTACTTACACTACTGTCACGTAGAGATTATACCATTGGTACTCAAATAGTTAACCTCATGGAATCTCTAAGCGGATCAATCCAATGAATTATTCTCCAACAATTCATTCATATATCACCATATATGCTAATCTATCCGTATTAACAACGTCCTTAATTTTGTTAATACTATGACTAGGGATATTTAAGAATAATAAGTATTATTCTAAGGACTTTATCATCAATATATAAATATATATAATCCAAGATGATAAAACACCATATATCTTTATTGCATAAAACATCAAAATACATACATAACAAATCTCTTACTAAAACCAATCATTCATGTATTTTAAACCGAATGAAGACACATGACAATCATGTTTCTTTTGAGATAAAGGCTTAGTCAATGGATCTGCTATATTTTCATCTCAGAGGAATCTTTTCTATCTTTACTTCATTTCTACCAATGATTTCTCTAATCAAATGATAGCGCCTAAGTACATGTTTGGGCCGTTGATGAGACCTAGGTTCCTTGGGTTGTGCAATAGCCCCATTATTATCACAATACAAAGGTATTGGATCGGCTATTGAAGGAACCACTTCAAGTTCGAAATGAACTTTTGATCCAAATGACCTCTTTAGCGAACACGAAGCAATATATTCGCTTCATCGTAGAATCTGCAGTAGTTTCTTGTTTCGAACTTTTCCAACTTACAGCACCACCATTGAGGGTAAAAATATACCCAGACTGAGACTTGCTATCATCTTTATCGATTGAAAGCTAGCATCGGTGAACCCACGCATTTGAAGCTCGCTCTCCATATATCAAGAATAAATCCTAGTTCTTCTTAAATACTTAAGGATATTCTTAATAACTTTACGATGACCATCACCGGATTAGCACGATATCCGCTCGTAACACTTAGAGCATGAGAGACATCTGGTCTTGTACATAACATAGCATACATAATCGATCCTACAGCAAAAGCATAAGGAACATTTTGCATACTATGTTTTTCAACATCAGTTTTTGGACACATATCTTTAGAAAGGTAAATCCCATGAGACATGGGAACATAACCTCTCTTAGATTGATCCATGCTAAACCTTTTTAGCATTTTATCTATGTATGTTGATTGTGAAAGACCAAGCAACTTATTGGATCTATCACGATAGATCTTTATTCCCAAAATATAAGTTGCTTCACCCAAATCTTTCATTGAGAAGTTTTTGGACAACCATACCTTAACTGATTGTAGAGAAGGTATGTCGTTTCCCATCAATAATATGTCATCCACATATAATATGAGGAAAACTACAGCACTCCCACTAATTCTTTTGTATACACAAGGTTCATCTTCGTTTTGATAAAACCAAACTTTTGATTGTATCATTAAAACGAATATTCCAACTCCTTGAAGCTTGCTTAAGTCCATAAATAGACTTTTGTAACTTACATACTTTATTAGTGTCTTTGGTTACAAAGCCCTCAAAGTTGTATCATATACACCTCTTCTTGCAAATGACCGTTAAGAAAAGCTGTCTTAACATCCATTTGCCAGATTTCATAATCATAGTATGCAGCTATAGCAAGTAAAATTCTAATGGATTTCAGCATAGCAACTGGTGAAAAGGTTTCATCATAGTCAATACCATGTTTTTGCGTGTAACCTTTTGCAACCAGTCGAACTTTATAAGTAGTCACATTACCATCCATGTCAGTTTTCTTTTTGAAAACCCACTTGCACCCTATGGGTTTTATCTCTTCAGGTGGATCGACTAAGGTCCATACCTTATTGTCATACATGGAATCCATTTCGGATTTCATGGCTTGAAGCCACTTCTCAGAGTCCTTATCAGATAAGGCTTCCTTGTAAGTAGTAGGTTCATCATTATCAATAATAAACACATCATCATACCTACTAGGTGCATGACGTGTCCTAATTGACCTACGTACAGCTTGTGTATCTTGAGCTTCGATTTCTACCACATCATTATGAGGTTCAAGCTCTTGTTCCATGTTCCTATCTTTGCTAATTTGTGTTTCTAGAACTTCTTCAAGTTCTATATTGCTCCCTTTTGCCTTTTCTAGAATAAACTCTTTTTCTAGAAATATGGCGTGTTTTGAGACAAACACCTTTGTTCAATGGAGTTATAAAATTGATACCTAAAAGTTTCTTTTGGATATCCCACAAAATAGCATTTCTGATTTTGGATCGAGCTTGTCCGATTCTACCTTTTAACAAATGCGGACATCCCCAAATTCTTAAATGTTTAAGATTTGGCTTTTTCCCATACCATATCTCATATGGGGTAGTATCAATTTTTAGATGGAACATGATTTAATAGGTAGGAGGCGATTTAGGGCATAACCCCAAAACGATTTAGGGAGAGTTGCATGACTCATCATGGATCGAACCATATCTAATAATGTTCGATTTCTCCTTTCAGATACACCATTTAATTGTGGTGTATATGGAGGAGTCCATTGTGAAAGAATCCCATTCTCTTTTAAATAATTTTGAAATTCTTGGTTTAGATATTCTCCACCTCGATCTGATCGAAGTATTTTAATACTCTTTCCAAGTTGTTTTTCTACTTCACTTTTATATTCTTTGAACTTTTCAAAGATTTCAAATTTATACTTCAATAAGTATACATGACCATATCTAGAATGATCATCAGTAAATGTTAGGAAGTATGAAAAACCTCCTCTAGCTTGAATTGACATAGGTCCACACACATCGGTATGTATGAGACCTAATAATTCCGTAGATTTTTCACCTTTTCCAGTAAAAGATGTTTTAGTCATTTTTCCGAGTAAACAAGATTCGCATGTTTCATATGATTCATAATCAAATGAGCCCAAATAACCATCATTATGCAATTTGGTTATACGTTTCTCATTTATGTGACCTAGTCTACAATGCCAGAGATAAGAATTTCTAAAATTATCAATTTTGGGTTTCTTTGTATTTATGTTGAAAATTGGATTTTCAGGATCTAATATATAAAGACCATTATTTTGATAACCAAGACTATAAAAATACCTTCACGAAAAATAGAATAACACTTATTCTTTTGATTTATTTCAAAACCATCATTGTCTAAATAGGAAATTGAAATAATATTCTTCGTGAGTACTGGAACAAAATAACAATCTTTCAAATCAAGAATCAATCCACTAGCGAGAGAGAGACTATATGTTCCTACGGCTAAAGCAAAGAACTTTTGCTCCATTGCCCACGCGTAGGTTTACCTCTCCTTTTGCCACTTTCTACTTATCTTTAGACCTGCATATTATTACAAATATGAGAGCGGATCCGTATCTAATACCCAAGAATTTGATTTTGAAGTAGAAAGGTTTATTTCAATCATAAACAAACTGAAGTAGAAGCTTCGTAGTTTTCGCTTCACGGTTTCAAGATAAGCCTTGCAATTTCTCTTCCAATGTCCATCTTTTCCACAATGGAAGCAAGTGCCCTTTTTTTTCTTGTCCTTTTTGGCTTTCTGTGTTGCCTTGGGTCTGGCTTTCTTCTTGGTCTTCTTAAGACCAGCTTTACGCTTTCTTTTATTAGACCCCTCAATTAGCAACACATTAGCCTTTTCTTTCTTCATGGTATCCTCAGCTTCCTTAAGCAAGTTCAATAACTCAGGCAAAGTAGAGGTCTCAACTTTGTTCATGTTGAAGTTCACCACAAACTGAGAAAAGCTGGGAGGAAGGGATTGTAGTATCAAGTCAACACTTAACTCATGATACATTATAAATCCCAGTTTACCCATCTTTTCAATGAGACCAATCATCTTCAGTACATGAGTTGAAACTGAAGATCCTTCTGCCAACTTGCTATGAAAGAGTTCATTCGTGGTATCATATCTCTCACTTCTAGCCCTTTTATCATATAATGCTTTCAAATGTTGAAGCATTGTAAAGGCAGTCATGTCCTCATGCTGCTTTTGCAGCTCGGGGCTCATTGAAGTGAGCATGATACAACATGCATTTTCAGAATCATCTAAATGCTTCTGATATGCATTTCTTACTACTTGATCAACATCAGCAGCAGGCTCATCAGGAAGAGGACCATCAAGGACATAAAGCAACTTCTCATTCCTAAGAACAATTCTTAGGTTTCGAACCCAGTTCACATAGTTTGGGCCAGTAAGTTTATTGTCTAACAAAATGCTACGCAAGTTCATGTTGTTATTCATTTTCTACAACAAGAAAATAAAGATAGAATAAGAATTTAAATTTATGCAATTTACAAAACCAAAATACACAAATATATGGATTTTATAATATCTTGGTTTTGCTCCCACTATTTTATCCAAATCAATATCCCTCAAATTGATTCGAGAATTTTCTCAAAATTCTTAGTAGGCTAGAATCCCATCTCAATTATTTTTAATCTTGAGTTAGCTCAACAAATCAAAAATAATTTTAATGAGTAGGTATTATTCACCAATTGCAACTTATTTGCAACTCCTAGATAGTTAGGTTACCAACTTTTGATACACATATCACATATGTCTCCTAACCCTTGCCTCAAAGACTTTTGACCTTGAGTTAGCTCAACAAATCAAAATCTTTGTTAAATCATACCCATTATTCAGAGATCTTATCTCATAGTTTGAAACACATTTTTGGTAAGATAACCTTGAGTTAGCCCAACAAGTTACCCTAACAAAATTGTTTTAAACTATAATAATGGAAGGCATTTAAATTGATTTAATATTTAATTGAGGGATTAAATTATGGTCTCATCATCTACATATATCATATGTAATAAATATTTAAACATACAATATGCAATTAAATAATCTAATCATTTAATTAAATATTAAATCACATATGACATAACAATTAAATAATCACATTAAAAAATTAATAACAATTTTCAGTCATAAATCTTGTATGCATTACATTTCTAATCATATTAGAAATATTATTGAATTAATTGAGAAGTTTTATGAGTTAACATAAAAGTTTTCAAATCTTGGGCCATAATAAATAAATAACAGAAATTAAGGGCTTAACATAAATAAACTCTTTATAATTAAAAATGTCCCAAATATCTTTATTTATTTATTTAGTATTTGTCCAATTGGGTTTGATCCATATGGTATTAATGGACTAAAAGTCCACTCTACAGGCCACAAAGTTTAAGTCTTAACCCAAACCATTACCTAACTCCCAACTCGCTCGCCATACCATCTGGCCCAACTTTGGTTAAAGCCCCTTGCATGTCTATGTCATCGGGCCAATGCCCAAAACAAGTTAAAACAGCCCAAGGAACCAAAGGAGCCCAACAAAAAATTCATCAATTCTGGTCCAAATAAAAACAAGTCCAAGTAGCCATTTAATTAAAAATAGCCCAAACCCAATGGCCAAAAAAAAATTAAAAAGAGCCCAAGCCCACTAAATTAATAGCAACCCAAGAAGCCCAAGGAACCATTTCATTAAAAGCAACCCAAGCCCAATGAGCTATTGGCCCATCAGAATTTTTTTTTTTAAATAAATGGGCTTGATGACGTCATCAGTGACGTCATCACATGACATCACCTCTTTCTGCCTGCCCCTGACGCTGATGTCATCTGACATCAGCCCTGGGGATGACGTCAGCATGACGTCATCATCCATTCACTGCCGCCGCCTCTTTAAAAAAAAAAAAAAAAATTTTTTTTTTCTTTCTTTCTTGCCGGCGGCTGTTCTAAATTTTTTTTTTTATAAAAAAAAAAAACTTTTTTTTTCTTTTCTTTAGAACATGAATCATAAGCAGCAGTCAAAAATTTCACAAACAATTTTGACACGCGACAATAAACCAGAAAATTTTCAAATAAAATTTTCAATTTGTTCCATAAGTGAAAAACAATTTTTCACTCAGCAAAATAATTTTTCTCAATTATTCAACATAACACATACATATATGTAAAAATAAACAATTTATATTCACATAAATTTATATTTATACGCAAATAAAATCCTAAGCTCTGATACCAATGTTAGGAAATCATGTATGCCATAAACAAATTTATAGGCTGCGGAATTAAAACATGATTTTAATCAGGATCAATTTTAATATGCGTATAAATAAAAAACCTGTTTTGATGACTGAAGATTGTGTCGTCGAAGGAAGTTTTGTCAACCACAGCCGCACAGACGTTCGGCCTCTAAGGTATCCACACGAACTTGTTCTTAGGATCCTCCTAGGATTGATTGACACCAAGCCAATATGCTAGTTCCTTCAATGAGCGTCGCAAAATTTTAGAGTTCAAGAGAACTCTAACAAAAACAAAAGAAGAACTTTTCCTCCGCCTTGCACGTCAAAATTCGCACGCACGCCTCTATGGAACTTAGTGTCATCTCCTATTAAAAGATAAATTCTATCTATCTCAATTAGATCTAACAGATCGATGATCTATCGTAATAGAATTCTTTTAATAAAATTAAAACTAATTTTAATTCTATTAAGATAAAACAATTTTATCTTATCACAACTTATAGGAGATCTTTTAGGTTAATTATTTTACAAATTAACCCCCATAATTATCGCATAATTATTTAATCATTTTAATCTAAGAACAAATTCTTTATTTGTGTGACCCTTTAGGTTCTTAATCACTTGGCAACAAATAACAAATTATAATCTTAGATTTAATTGGCTTTAGTACAAAACCAACAATTTTGCAACCGTAATTACTTTGCAATTTGATTTTTGTCAAATTTTCTGCCAAACTTCATAACCTTTTTTCCCTTTTCTTTTATTTTTTGTAGAACCAAATGCTTTACACTTTTTGACTGTCCACAGTCTCCGTAGAAATAAATTCGTCATCGTGGATTGTACTATAAAATCAGAGGGCAACAGTCAAATCTCACTCTCACTTAGAGGTGTGAAAATGGCAGATCAAGTATTGAGTGTGCTGGGATTCTTGTCAAATAACCTCTCAACTTTAGTGACTGAAGAGGCAAAACTCTTGGGAGGGCTTCGCCAAGAGGTCCAACTCCTCAGTGACGAGTTTGGCGATATGAAAGCTTTCTTGCAAGTGGTAGAATCGGAAAAAGAAGATGATCCCCGGCGCGCAGAATGGACCAGGCAAGTGAGGGAAGCCGCTTATGACACTGAAGATGTCATTGATGAATTTATGCTTCTCTTTGCTCGCCATCGTCCACGTGGATTCCTTGGCTATGTTCGCTCCAATTTCAATTCCATCAAGAACTTGCGTGCTTGTCATCGGCTTGCTACCAATTTACAGAGCATCAGGGCCCGAATCAAAAATATTTCCGAAGCTCACCTTAGATACGAATCGCAATATGGCAAGATTCCTGTTGAAGTCTTCGAGTGTCTCACTCCTGCAAACAGCGCATGGAGGTACTGCAAAGATGATGAAGCACTTTATGCAAAGGAAGATGAACTGGTGGGAATTGACGAGAGTAAACAAAACCTCATTTCTCAGCTTCTTGATGGTGACTCTCAACTCAAAGCAATTGCTGTGCTTGGGATGGGAGGAATTGGGAAAACCACCCTAGTCAAAAGAGTTCATGATGCTGCGGCTGTGAAAAGTCATTTCCAGATCCGTGTTTGGGTCACTATCTCTCAAACTTACGACTTTAAGGAGCTCCTGAAAAACTTGATTCGAAAATTATATGCGGGTTTCAATGAAGCTGCCCCACCTAGGAATGGCAATTTCCGGGTTCGGGGCCGGGTTTGCTATACCCGAACCCGAAATTTTATGTTATACCCGAACCCGAACCCGATCGGGTTTTATTTTCAAACCCCATACCCAACCCCGATCGGGTTTGGGTTCTCATGGTACCAAACCGAACCCCAAAACCCGATCCCGAAACCCGAACCCCAACCCCCCGAAACCCGACCCCGAAACCCGAAACCCGAACCTGTGAAACAACTCTATTTTTTTCATATATTTACCATATTTTTCAATAATTTTTACATTTTTTAATAAAAAAAAATTCCTTGTATGATGTAATGTACTAATATTATTGTTACTATTTTAATATCTCAATTACTACACTAATGCCATTATATTACAATTATCAAATCAAACTTATTAGTTATAAATATTTGACTTATTTAACAATTCAATAAAACTAAACAATATATGAAGCATTAATTTAATGGGAAAAAAAGTAATAATTTAATGAAAAAATTAATAAAGTTTTTAAGATTAGTATATATGAAACACTAGGACTATATATCTTTTAATAAAGGGCGTTCAAATCTTCTGCGTTTTCTTACAAGTTGAAGTATCAACATCTATTATCTAATGGTTGTTTTATGGAAATATACAATGTTACCAAGATTATTAAAAGTACAAAATAGTGTCACTATATAGAAAAACATTTTATTTGTTGTTTAAGTTTATTTCATTCAAAATTATAAATATATTCATTTATTCAATTCTTATATTATATTTAATCAATTCTAATATATGAGTAAAACTAATATAAATACATATCATATGTACTAGCAATACAAATCAATTGGTCAAATGCTCAAAACACTAGCTTTTAGTTAATAAGCTCCATAATCTTATATATTTTTTGATAAAGTACATATAAATAAATATGAAGCAACAATTTAATGAAAAAAAAGAAGCAATAATTTAATGAAAAATTTTATAAAGTTTTTAAGATTAGTGTATATGAAACACTATAACCATATACAATGTCACAAAGATTATTAAAAGTAAAAATGGTGTCACTATATAGAACAACATTTTGCTTATTATTTAACTTTATTTCATTTAAAATTATAAACATGTTCATTTCTTCAATTCTTATATTATATTCAATCAATTCTAATATATGAGTAAAACTAATATAATACATGTCATATGTAATAGTAATACAAATCAATTGGTCAAATGCTCAAAACAATAGCATTTACTCAAGTAGCTCCATCATCTTATATATATATATATATATATATATATATATATATATATATATATATAACACTTCTTATATGTATAAATATAACTCAATGTAATTTGTATGAATGATGAATCATACACTCTATGAGTTATGAATTTAATGATGACTTAATATGTATGTATAAATGTATGAATTATAACTCATAGCTTACAATCTCAAATAGTTAATTAGACTTGCAAAGCATAGTTATGACATATAAAATGCTTATTAATTATTTTCTTAACATCATTACATTATAAGTAGTTCATTGGAAGGTTACAAGACAAATAACTATTGAAGCATAATCTTTGTACTATTAGAAGGAAGTTCCTTTCTTTTTGAAGTAAAATAGAGTACAAAAGCAAAAACTAAATTTTTTATAATTAGTTAATTGTACTAAAAAATAATTATACTTATTCTTTTTGTTTCCCTAAAAAAAGAATTTATTTTTAATTTCTTTTTGTTTAAACAAAGAGAATCCACTATTAAATAAAAGTTATGTTGATATGCTCAATTATTTATTTTACAAACACGAGTGGCAAGGAAATATTATGTTGCATATTTGTTGGGGGTGAATAGAAGTAATAGCTTGTGGCAAAAGTATAATTAGAATGAGTAAATAAACATAAATAAAAAATGGATAAATAAAGTTCTTAATTTCAAGTGGTATTTTTTTTTTCTAAATCAACTTTGCTACATATTTACAAGTGACAAATACTAAATATAAAAATTAAAACATGAAATAATATTAAAAATATATAAAGGACGGGGTCGGGTTTTTTTCGGGTTCGGGGATCGGGTTTTCCCAACTCAACATTCGGTCGGGTTCGTATAGGTACCCCATACGCCTAACCCGACCGGTTTTATCACCATCCCCGAACCCGAACCCGAACCCGAAAAAACCCGGTCAATCGGGTTTTGACCGGGTACGGGTTTCGGGTAACCCGTTGGGTCGGGGGTAATTTGCCATCCCTAGCCCCACCTAGTATGGAGTCAATGGACATTGATGAATTGAAAGCACATATCAAAGACTTTCTCCAACAAGCAAGGTACGCAATTGTGTTTGATGACATATGGAACAACAATTTTTGGTATGCATTCAAATTTGTACTGCCTGAGAATAGCTACGGTGGCAATCGCGTTATGATAACAACAAGAATTGCTGATGTAGCCTCTTCCTCTTTCATTGACTTCCATGGCTATGTTTTCAAAATGAAATTCTTGACTCCTCATGAGTCGATGACTCTATTTTGCCGTAAGACATTTAAAGACAATTGTTGTCCTGCCCATCTAAAGAATGTTGTAGAAGCCATAGTGGAAAAATGTGAAGGGTTGCCATTGGCGGTTGTGGCCATTAGTGGGGTTTTGGCCACGAAAGACTTGAGCCAAATAAATGAATGGGAGCGGATTCGGCGTAGGCTTGGGGATGAATTTGAAGGCACTGGGAAGCTAGACAGAGCTAAGAAGATACTTTCTCTGAGTTACAATAATCTACCTCCAACTCTCAAGACTTGTTTGTTGTACATTAGCATTTATCCTGAAGATTATGAAATTTATTGCAGGAGACTGATTCGATTGTGGATTGATGAAGGATTTGTGGAACAGCGAGCAAGATTGAGTACTGAAGAAGTTGGAAGGGGTTATCTCAAAGAACTCACCAACAGGAGTTTAATTCGAGCGAGTGAGGAAATCTTTGATGGAATACCCTTGTATATTCAGATGCATGATCTTTTGCGAGAAGTAATTGTCTCCAAGTCAAGGGAGATAAACTTGACGACTGTAATTAGTACCACACAAGACACAGTAATAAGGTGGCCCCCAGAAAAGTTGGTACGACGTCTAGTATTCCACGGCAACCTTCTCCTTGATACCCAAGAAAGCCACCGGTGTTTTAACAAACTTCGATATGTCATTACTTTTGGATGCACAGAACCACCGTCTAAAGCATTGTTATCTGAGCTTTTATCCAGTAAATTTTTAAAGGTGCTGTCTTTCGAAGGTATCCAGTTGGAAGAAATTCCGAACGAGATTTTTAACTTATTTCTCCTCACACACTTAGACTTAAGGAGTACCAAAGTGAAAATAGTCCCAAAATCCATCAAAAGGCTTCAAAATTTGGAGTATATAAGTTTGATTGAGAATAATGTGAGGGAATTACATGGGGAAATCCTAAAGCTACAAAAGCTTCGTCATCTTTGGTTTTATCAGTTTGTTGATTCTTTAGATCCAGCTTTGGGAGTCTATGGATTTAAAGGTCCAAGTAATATTGGAGCTCTTCTTGGGTTAGAAACATTAGCCTACATAGATGCAGTAGAGAATGATAAGACAAGAATAGTGACGGAGGTAGGAAAGCTAACCCAGTTAAGAATATTAGGAATTACAAATCTACGAAGAGAAGACGGAAGGGAGCTTTGCTCTTCACTAGAGAAGCTCAACCATCTCCAGGAATTACATATTACTTCTTCAAACGAAAGCAATGAGGGAATTATATTGGATTTGAATCATCCTATTTCTGCTTCGTCTTTAAAATCTGTTTATTCTCTATTGTTGCAGGGCCACTTAGAAAAGATGCCACCATGGATAACAAATATTCAAAATTTAGCAAGAATACATTTGATTTGCAGTAATTTAAGGGATGATCCACTTGAATCGCTTCAACACTTGCCCAACTTGATCCGAATTTATCTTCATCAAGCTTATCAAGGAGAAAGTTTGTGTTTCAGGACTGGAGGTTTCCTAAAGCTCAGGACATTGACTTTGAGGGAAATGAAAGGATTGAGGCGGATGAGAGTGGAGGAGGGTGCAATGCCCCATTTCAAAGAGCTAACCTTGGACGAACTTCCATTGCTAGAGGATATACCTTTAGGTATTGAACACTTGAGAGAGTTTCAAAAGCTTTATGTGGGGAATATGAGTTCTGAACTCAGAAAGAAGTTGGAGAATGCGACAGATGACTGTGAAGAAGAAAGTGAAGATTATAAAAGAATTGCACACATTCCTGAAGTTCGCATTGGTTTCAAAAGAGATGGAAAATGGTTTGGTAGGCAGCCATTTCAAAAGAAGTAAACCCAACCATACCAAACTCTTTTTATGTTTATGGCACTCTCTGCACTTTTACTTGTATCTATTATTTCATTTTGCATTCGCAGTTAGCTATGACTATCAATTTATTTAATTAGAGAACTTCTGAGTTATTTATTTATTTATTTTTGGTAAACTTTCATAAAAAATAGTAAGTCTTATTTACATATATTTAATTTTTTTCCCGTGATTTTTGCTTCCAAATGGGCAACAAGCATTGATTTCATTGATCCCATTGTCTACAAGACAGGAGCATAAGAAAAAGGGAAAAAAAACCATGATTTTGAATCTCAAACCATGATTTTTAATTTGCTAAAATGATCAAACACATTTTGAAGACAATAATGATAAACTTATATAGGCTCCGGTACACAATATTTCCCCTTGAGAAGCTTGAATGAGGTAAACCTCAATTAAGTTGGGCAAATGTTGAAGGGATTCAAGGGCAAACCTCCATCAACTGCTCAAAATCAAATTTATTAATTCTTCCCAAATTTTGAAAATATTTTATATATGGTGGTGGTGGTACCTTTTCTACGCCACCCCTTGAAGACAGCCAACAAGCAATTTGAAGAGACGACCATGAATAGGTTTTAACCACTGCCTCCACAAATTTTTATGCAATCACAGGACCTGTGAGCGTGGTCACCCAATGAGCTATAAAGCTCTTTTGGGACAAATTGTTAGAATTTTACCTATACAGTGTGAAATAATAATAATACATTTAATGAGAATGGGTTATCAAATGAGTTTGGCCATATGACAGCTTTCTTAGGAGTGGTGGAATCTGAGAAAGAAGATGATCCCCAGCTAGCAGAATGGACTAGGCAAGTGAGGGAAGCTGTTTATGACATTGAAGATGTCATCGATGAATTTATGCTTCTCTTTGCTCGCCATCGTCCACATGGATTCTTTGGCTGCGTCTGCTCCAAGTTCAACTCCATCAAGAACTGCCTGCTCGTCATCGGCTTGCTACCAATTTACAGAGCATCAGAGCCAGAATCAAAATATTTCTAAAGCTCGCCTTAGATACGAATCGCAATATGGCAAGATCCCTGCTCAAGTCTCCAAGCATATGCCCCATGCAAATAACGCTTAGAGGTACAGCAAGGATGAGGAAGCACTTCACGCAAAGGAAGATCAATTGGTAGGCATTAATAAGCCTAAGCAATACCTCATTTCTCAACTCCTTGAAAGTGACTCCCAACTCAAAGTAATTGCAGTGCTTGGGATGGGAGGAATAGGGAAAACCACCCTAGTCAAAAGAGTTCATGATGATGCGGCTATGAAAAATCATTTCTGGATCCTTGCCTGGACCACTATCTCTCAAACTTATGATTTTAAAGAGCTCCTGAAAAACTTGATTCGAAAATTATTTGCGGGTTTCAATGAAGCTGCCTCACCCAGTATGGAGTCAATGGACATTGATGAATTGAAAGCACATATCAAAGACTTTCTCCAACGAGCAAGGTACGCAATTGTCTTTGATGATATATGGGACAACAATTTCTGGGATGCTTTCAAATTCATATTACCCGAGAATAGCTACGGTGGCAATCACGTGATGATAACAACGCGAATTGCTAATGTAGCCTCTTTCTCTTGCATTGACTTCCATGGCTATGTTTTCAAAATGGAATTTCTGACTCCTCAAGAGTCGATGACTCTATTTTCCCGTAAGAAATTTAAAGACAATTGTTGTCCTGCCCATCTAAAGAATGTTGTAGAAGCCATAGTGGAAAAGTGTGAAGGCTTGCCATAGGCGGTTGTGGCCATTAGCAGGGTTTTGGTCACGAAAGACTTAAGCAGAGTTGATGAATGAGAGCGGATTCGACGTAGTCTTGGGGATGAATTTGATGGCACTGGGAAATTGGACAGAGCTAAGAAGATACTTTCTCTGAGTTACAATGATCTACCTCCAACTCTCAAGACTTGTCTGTTGTACACTAGCATTTATCCTGAAGATTATCAAATTTCTTGCCAAAGACTGATCCAATGGTGGATTGATGAAGGATTTGTGGAACAGAGAGCAGGATTGAGTGCTGAAGAAGTTGGATAGGGTTATCTCAAAGAACTTGCCAACAAGAGCTTAATTCAGTTGGGTGAGGAAATCTGTAGTGGATTACCCATTTATATTCAGATCCATGATCTTTTGCGAGAAGTAATTGTCACCAAGTCAAGGGAGATAAACTTGATGGCTGTAATTAGTACCACACAACACACAGTAATAAGGTGGTCCCCAGAAAAGTTGGTACTGCGTCTAGTATTCCACGTGACCTTTTTCTCGATAACTTTGCCACCGCACAAGAAAGCTACTAGTGCTTTAACAGACTTCTATCTGTCATTACTTTTGGATGTAGAGAACCATCGTCAAAAGCATTGTTATCTGAGCTTTTATCCAGTCAATCTCTAAAGGTGCTGTCCTTCGAAGGTATGCAGTTGGAAGAAATTCCAAAAGAGATTTTTAACTTATTTCTCCTCACACACTTAGACCCAAGGCTCACCAGAGTGAAACTAGTCCCAAAATCCAGCAAAAGGCTTCAAAATTTGGAGTATTTAAATCTGATGGACCATGGAAATCCGAAAGCTACAAAAGCTTCATTTTCTTAAGTTATATCAGTCAATTGATTCTTTAGATCCATATTTGGGACACTATGGATTTAAAGCTCCATGTAATATGGGAGATATTCTTAGGTTAGAAACATTTTGAGTTGATTTTGCTAAAATAGTACCTCCTTTTTTTTCTTTGCTATTATAGCACTTCAAGGCTACATAAAGACTAAAATGCCCTTCTCTTCTATTCTAAAACTCAAGGCATAGCACTTCAGTTCTCCATTACACTTCAAGCTTTTAGAGACCAAATTTCTATTTTTCTCTCAGAACCTATTATTCTCACACCACACCCCATTGATCTCACGCCCCATTAGATCATCATCTTCAAGCAAGAAGGCCATGACTGTGGAGAAAAAATGGCATCAGCGAGATGCTAGTTGAAATTTGCACTAGTTGAACTGGGTTTGTGAATTTGAACGACAAACTGGTCAAACCCTGAGTCGAGTTTTAAGTCGAGCACATAGTTAAGTCGAGTTTTAGGTTGAACATTAAGTTTGGTCGAATTTTAGGTCGAGTAGGTCGAACTCGACCTAATACTCGACCTATTAATAGGTGAGTTATTTTATTTTTTAAAAAATTTATTTTAAAAAAAAATTCACTCGAACTATTAGTAGGTCGAGCTTGAATTAATACTTGACCTAGTACTAGGTCGAGTGAATTTACAAAAAAAAAAATTAAAAAATTAAAAAAAAATTCACCCGACCTATTACTAAGTTGAGTTTTAAGTCGAGCTCAACCTAGTAATAGGTAGAGTGAATTTTTTTTAAAATGAAAATTTAAAATTAAAAAAAATTTTAAAAATAAAATAACTCGACCTATTACTAGGTCGAGTATTAGGTTGAGCTCGATCTACTTGACCTAAAACTTGACCAAACTTAATGCTCGACCTAAAACTTGACTTAATCTTGTGCTCGACCTAAAATTCGACTCAAAGTTCAACCAGTTTGTCGTTCAAATTCACAAACCCAGTTCAAGTAGTACAAATTTCAACTGACATCACGTTGATGCCATTTCTTCTCCACAGTCACAGACTTCTTGCTTGAAGATGATGGTCCAATGGTATGTGAGATCAATGGGGTGTGGTGTGAGAATAATAGGTTCTGAGAGAAAAATAAAAATTCGATCGCTAAAAGTTTGAAGTGTAATGGAGAATTGAAGTGCTATGCCTTGGGTTTTAGAATAGAAGAGAAGGGCATTTTGATCTTTATACAGCCTTGAAGTGCTATAATAGCAAAGAAAAAAAAGGATGTGCTATTTTCGTAAAGTCAACTCAAAAAGGTGCTATATTTGCAAATCTCCCAATTACAAATGTACGAATAGAATACGGAAGGGAACTTTGCTCTTCACTTGAGAAGCTCACCTATCTCAAGGAATTACGTATTACTTCTTCAGACAAAAGCAATGAGGCAATTATATTGGATTTGAATCATCCTATTTCTACTTCGTCCCTTCAATCTGTTTATTTCCTAGAGTTGCGGGGATGCTTAGAAAAGATGCCACCATGGACAACAAATCTTCAAAATTTAGGAGAAATATATTTGATTTGCAGTAATTTAAGGGATGACTCACTTAAATTGCTTCTACACTTGCCCAACTTGATTGCACTTAATCTTCATCAAGCTTATCAAGGAGAAAGTTTGTGCTTTAGGACAGGAGGATTCCTAAAGCTCAGGACATTGTTTTTAAGGGAAATGAAAAAATTGAGGTGGATGAGACTGGAGGAGGGTGCAATGCCCCATTTAAAAGAACTTATCTTAGAAGAACTTTCATTGCTAGAGGAGGTACCTTTAGGTATTGAACACTTGAGAGAGCTTCAAAAGCTAGAGTTGTGGAATAATAGGGGGTGTTTGGTATAATTTGTGGGTTTAGAAATGGAATGGATTTGATAGAAAGAAAGGTTTGGAATGGAATTGAATGATAGTAATTACACTGTTTGGTATTATTTCTAGTAATGGAATGAATTTGAAATTTTTTTTTTAGCTATTCTTAGTTAATTATTCATTATCATATTAAATTAATTAATTATTAATAAAAAAATTATTATTAAATTAATTTTAAGTAATTAATTAATATTATCAATTAATTATTTAAAATTAATTAATATTAATGAATGAGATTAAGTAATTATTAATTATAATAATAAATTACAATATTAAGTAAATGAATGATTAATTAAATTAATCTTAATTAATTAATTAATAATAAAAATCTTATTGATTAAATTAAGTTTAAGTAATTAATTAATTATACATTAATTAATATTATCAATTAATTACTATAAATTAATTAATATTAATTAATATTAATTATAATAATTAATATTAATGAATGGAATTAATTAATTATTAATTATAATATTAAATTACAATATTAAGTAAATGAATGATTAATTAAATTAGTCTTAATTAATTAATTAATTATTAATACAAATATTATTAATTAAATTAATTTTAAGTAATTAATATTAATTATAATCATTAATATTAATGAATGAGATTAATTAATTATTAATTATAATATTAAGTAAATGAATGATTAATTAAATTAATCTCAATTAATTAATTAATAAATTAATAATAAAAATATTATTGGCTAAATTAATTTTAAGTAATTAATTAATTATACATTAATTAATATTATCAATTAATTATTTATAAATGAATTAATATTAATTATACATTAATTAAAAGTGTAAAACTCATTAATCAATTCTAATCTGTTTCCACCTAAACTCACCCCCCTCCTCCCCCAATGGGTTTCAACAAAACCCTCCCCCATGGGTTTAATCCATTCTAATCTAAACCCAAACCCACAAACCAAACAATTGTTTTTCATTCTATTCCAATTCATTATCACCTAAACTCATTAACCAAACACCACCTAAGTTCCGAACTCTCAAAGAAGTTGGAGAATGTGGTGGATGACAATGAAGAAGAAAGTGAAGATTATAAAAGAATTACAAACATTCCTGAAGTTTACATTGATGGGCACCTATTTCGAAAGAAGTAAACCAAACCATGCCAAACTTTTTTTGTGTTTATAGCTCTCTCTGCACTTTTACTTGTATCTATTATTTCATTTTCATTCATAGGAGGCTATGACTATCAATTTATTTAATTAGAGAACCTCTGAGTTATGTATTTATTTATTTTTGGTAAAATTTCATAAAAAATACTAAGTCTCATTTACATTTTTTTTCCCATGAATTTTTCTTCCAAATGAGCAACAAGCATTGATTTCATCGATCCCATTTGTCTACAAGATAGGAGAATAAAAAAAAATGGAAAAAAAAACCATGATTTTGAATCTCAAACCATATTTGCATCGCATCTAAAGCAACTTCTACTATGATCCAGAGTTTGCGTTCATGTAAAATCATTTTCAAAGATCTTCTACCAAAAATAAATTAATAAATGAGCATGCAGGACAAAGAAAACACGAGGAATTGGAATGGACACATTAATTTTAAAGGTACTGTGAATTTTGTAAATTTTGAATGATTTACATATTTCTAAAGGTTATAAATCAAACTGAGTTACTCAATTTTGTCTTTGGCTCCTCTTCAAATTTGGTTAAAATCATCAAGCTAAATCTAAACACAAGAGTGCTCAACTTAATTGTTTATAACCTTATGCACAAGCTACCATACTACTGTAAGATAATTTGAGGTGTATAACTGAGTTTAGACCAAAAAAAAACAAATTAATGAAAAAACACACAGATTATTTTTTTAAGATCACATTTTGATAATAAAAGCTCAAAAACTAAACAATTTTCAATTTTTTTCTTTTTAATTTTTTTTATGAAAATTAATTAACTCTAATATTTCTTATAGACTGGGAATGATAAATCTGTTTTAAATGCATTAGTAAATTATTTTTTTACAAATCACATCCCTAGCAAACAAAGGTAATAGTTTATAGAAATTGAGAATTTTTAAACTTTTCATTTAACAATTTCTTTTTTTTTAGTTGAAATATGGTTAAAAATAAAAGGTTCAAATGTCAACTAATTTTTTTTTTCTAAATATAGGAGACTAAATCCATGAAAATGCAATTTTTTTTAACTTTTTATTATTATCTGCTGATATACATATATGTTATTGAGTTCAAATCAATAAAATGATTGTCATGAGCATACATAGATTATTTGTGGGAGATCAAATTTTTAACCAATCACTAAAGGTTATATAACCCATGAAAAATTGAAGAATTTAAAATTTTGTAGCTTCTCAATTTTTTTATTATAGTAAATTATTTCTCCATTTTGGATATGACATCCACATGGCAAAATTATTGAGAGATCAAGGGCAGGTTTAGTTGAATCGAAACGGGAGGGGGGGGGGGGGGGGGGTGGTCGTGGGGGAGCTCAAATCAAACAAAATTTTAATTTGCTAAAATGATCAAACAAATGTTGAACAAAATAATGATCAACTTATATAGGCTCTTTTAGAGTCCTAAGCGTATAGTACTTTACAAAATTAATATGCAAAGAGTTACTAGTAAAACGAGTAAGTTTTTTAGTTGTATCTTTTTCTTTTTTATTAATTTTCTTGAATCTTTTTTTCTTTTTGTCATATACATTCTTTTTTTAAAATTAATCTATTTTCATTAGAATGTATTGTTATTGTCTCACACTATATGGATAAAACTCTCACAATTTGTCCCAAAAGAGTTTTCGGTATTGAACACTTAAACCAGTGTCAAAAGTTGGAATTATGGTATATGAGTTATGAACTCACAAGAAGATGAAAAATGAAGTCATTGAAGCAAGTGAAGATTACAAGAAAATAGCAAACATTCCTCAGGTTTTCATTGATTGTTTGCAAAAAGATGGAGGATGGAGAATGAGCAAGCTATACCAGGGGAACTCAATATAATATAGATACATCTTTTTGTTTTTAATGACAATCTGGTAAATTGTAAAAGTGTGAAGCTTTATGGTACAGTTTTGTTGTTGATTGGGATGCCAAATATGTGCTGTCAAATTCAAGGACTTCATTTATAAATCATTAACAAAATCATAGCAGTAGCTACCCTTGGTGATACAAATAACAGAAGTTCAAAGCAAATTCAGTACATTTTGAGGAATTAGATAACCCGTAGTTGTAAATTTCTAATTCACAATAGTTTTGTTCCATATATTTAAAATGAGGGACTATCTCTGTTAAACTCTCATTTCATGCCTCAGCTTATTCATTTGCACTTTATTATCCTCCACCTTTGGAATATGTTTTTGAATCCTACATTTACACTCTTTGCCCAAACCCTACACGTCTGTTTCGAATCAAGCTAGCACCAAAAAGGAGACTAAATTATCAAGGAAAGAAAAAGAATACAATTTGCTTTACTCTTAGTTTTTTCTTTTTCTTTTAACAATAACGTTAGGATTTTATTGCAATTGAAACCTATATATAGCTTAGCCTAATAATAGGTTACTTGCTCTTATTGGTGTTTTATCTTACCCAAGAAGGAAAATGCAAAAACAGTTCAACACTATCAAATTAATACAAATACAAAATATTACACAAATACAAAACTTACTATTTTCCAAAAAGATTGATATCTTCAATTATAACACTTTAACCTTTACATCAATAGCAATTTGGAGTAAGTTTCATACTAATTTGTCGGCCTCTACTTTAGTATTTAGAATTGCATGCAACAGAGTAATCACTGAACTCAATCTGTGCTTTCTAGCTACAGAGTATAGAGTAACAATAGAACGAAGATTATAGTTCTTAACCACAGAGTAATCACTGAACTCAGTCTCTAGTTCCTTGCTACTGTCCAAATCCCTCCTCTCAAACTAGTATTTTCCTTACAGCCCTAAAACTCTCCTTTTTTTTCTTTTTTTTAATGTTATAAAACAACATCACAAAACTAGATTTGAAAGAACCTGAAAAAAGGACAAAACTCTCATATAAAAAGACACATACACCTCTGTAATAGAGAAATAAATCCTAATAAATAAAGATATAAAATTACTAAAGATAAGAAAATAAAGCAACCTCCCTCACTCTCTAAAAAGGAGAAGAGGGGGAGCAGGGGGAAATCGCACCTCAAACCAAAAAAAGTCGCACCTAGTCTTTAGCCACCCTTGTTGACCTTCCACTTTACTGTTAGTGTTTTCATGAATCAACTTTGTGCTTCCCTTCTTGCATGGGCAATCTACTTTAACAATAATCTGTTGCCTTTTTTTTTTTTCTAAAAAAGGTAGGTATATTAACTTGTTAAAGTTAATGATTACAAAGGTGTGCACCGAAATGAACTCTTCTTAGCACTAAATTTGTCTAAGACTACTTGACTTCACGTCAATCTCTTTAATACTACTCTTCAACTAACTACATCCCACAAAAATAACTTAGCCTTCAACAAGTGGTACCACTAACCATATAAAACAAGCCAAAAGAGGGTTAGCTGTGCCACTTGGTTACTTACTATGTTCCATCCTATATGTACAAAATTAACAATCATTCTTCCTATATTTACTCAACCCGATTGGCGTTTTGATATTCCATCCATGAATCAATGGCTAATGCTACAACCATCCTCTCCTTCATCAACTCTCTCTCAAAAATCCAAAGGTTCCTACTCTTCCATATCGTCCAAAGAAGATAAACCGTAAGTTGTGCTCGATCTTCCCAATGTTCTTCTTGTGTTATGGAACAAATGTCTTACCACCACTGGATGAACTTAATTCCAAAGTGTTGTGAGTGATGCCATGATACCGGAGCCAACATCCAAATTTTCTGCGCTCTAGTACAAGTCAACATAAGATGTTCCATACTCTCTTCCCCATCTCCACACATTGGGCAAATGGATTCCACAGGTATTCTTCTTTGTTGCAACTTAACATTACTAGGCATAATATCATGACAACATTGCCAAACAAAATGCCTCAATTTTCTCTTCACCTTCAATGTCCAAGTTTGCTTCCACAAATTTTGCATTTTGCTATGGTTGCTGTTGCTCTCTGGTTGTTCTTCCTGCTCTGAACTGATCTTTGCCAACTGGGTATATGCAGATTTAACAGCGTACTTTGCATCGTTACTGAATTGCCAAATCAATTGGTCTTTACTGCCTGGAGCTTCCAATGAAAGTTGCAAAATAGCATGTTCATCTTGCTTTGAAAAGAGTCGGGAAATTAGGAAGGTATTCCAAGCTGTACAATTTGCGGTCAACAGCTCACTTACCCATCGCCTTGGCCGATCCGATCGACTACACTGAGGCAAAAAAATTCGCCGGGTAACCAAGGCGACTCCCAAATCCGAATAGTCTTCCCGTCCCTCACCCGATATCTTGTTCCCATTGAAATAACATCTCTTGCTCCCATCCATCCCTTCCATAGCCAAAACACATTACCTTTTATTTCCATGCTCAACAATCCCATACGAGGAAAGTATTTGGCTTTCAGAATTTTACTTATCAACAACTCCAGTTGTGTAAGAAGTCTCCAAAGTTGTTTAGCTAATAGAGCATCATTAAACTTCTGAATATCTTGAAATCCCATTCCCCCCTCACTCTTGGCTTTCGTCAATTCTTTCCACGCCTTCCAATGGATTTTCTACTTGCCATCTTTTTGCATACCCCACCAAAAATTAGCTGAAAGTCTGCTAATTTCTTTACATATTCCCACCGGCAGCTTAAAGCAACCCATTACATAAGTGGGGAGTGCATTAACCACCGCTTTGATCAACACTTCTTTCCCGGCCATACTCAAGAACCTATTCTTCCAATTTTGCACTCTTCTCTGCACATTTTCAATTACAAAGTTGAAAACCTCTTTTTTGGATCTCACAATTCTCATCGGCAATTCCAGATACTTGGCCTTGTATTGTTCTTTCACTCTTTCCAGCAGTTGACAAATTTGGGTCTTGTGCTCATTTTTCACATTATGACTGAAGAAAACAGATGATTTCTCCATATTGATGAATTGTCCTGAACTGTTGCTATCGGTAGTGAGGATGTCCTGCAACTTTTGTGCTTGTGTTGAATTAGCCTCACAAAATAGCAAAGAGTCATCGGCAAAAACAAATGGGTGATTATTGGTCCCTTCCTACTGGCTGTCATACCCTGTAATCCCCCATCACACTTGCTTGCTTAATAAGATTAGATAAAGCTTCTGATAGAATAAGGAACAAGTAAGGCGAAATTGGGTCACCCTGTCTAATGCCTCTTGAAGGATGAAAAAAACTACAAGACTTCCTATTAATATTAATTGACATGGAAGTAGTACTAATACACTGCATAATCCAGCCAATAAACTTCCTCTCAAAACCCATCTTCCTCATCACTGATTCTAAAAATTGCCACTCAACCCTATCATATGCTTTAGCCATATCAATTTTCATTGCCATAAATCCTTTCTTTCCTGATCTCATTGAATTTAATGTATGAATACATTCATGGGCTATGACCACATTATCAAGAATTTGTCGCCTCGGTATGAAGGCTGATTGGTTCGGACTAATACATTTATGAAGGCAAAGTTTGAGTCGTTCAGCTAGAATTTTGGAGATAATCTTATAAACCACATTACATAAACTAATAGGCCTATATTGAGAAACAAAGATAGGCAATTGAACCTTAGGAATTAATGTAATCAATGTATGGTTTATTTTCCCCAACATTTTACTATGAGTGAAAAAGTCATTGACAGCATTGCAAATGTCAACTCTAACCACATGCCAATACTTTTGGAAAAAAAATAAGAGTCATACCATCAGGTCCAGGTGATTTGGTTGGGTGCATCTGAAAAAGAGCTTTTTTGATTTCGGCTTCCTCCACTAGCCTTATCAACCGCTTGTTCATATCCGTGGTGATGGATCTAGGCATGCCTTCTAGAATGTACCTATCATTTGATGAATTGCTTGATGTGAAGAGCTTTTCATAGTAATCCAAAATTGCTTCTGAACCTCTTGCTTAGACTCACATATTCTTCCATTAGTTGCTTGGAGTCTCGCAATGGCATTCCCCTTTCTCCTTTGGATAGTTGTTGCATGAAAATACGTTGAGTTTTTATCCCCTTCTTTCAACCACAAATTTCTGGATTTTTGTTGCCAAAATTGTTCTTCCTCCTTATATGCCTGCTGTAATTGTGAACTTAATTCTCCCCAACTTCTCCAGTCTCTGTTGCCTCCCTCATTACTCAACACATCCATTTGTTCTTTAATCCTCTTGATTCTCTTGGCTGAGTTGTTGTCATTGGTAGCATTCCAAATCTGAAAATCTACTTGACATTGTGCAATCTTGGAAGTAACTATGTATTGCTCATTTCCACATTGTGGTTTGTTCCAAGCTTCACTAACTCTTTCCTCCATCCCCTCTTTCTTAATCCATCTTTTGTCAAAAATAAACCTTTTCCTTCCTTTGTGTTGATGAGGAACCGAGATTAACATAAGCATATGATGGTCCGAAGATTGTTTAGTGCAATGTAGGACTTTGGCTTGGTGAAAATGTAGTCGCCATGTTGGTGACCCAAAAAATCTATCCAACCTTTCCTCAACGAAACCCTTTCCCACATGGTTATTACACCAAGTAAATGGATAACCGACATAGCCTAAATCTACCATTTCCATTCTCCCTATAAAGTTCCTGAATGGCAAACAACTCATTTTTTATCTAATCTTACCCCCTCTTTTCTCCCAAGGATATGAAATGTCATTAAAATCCCCTCCCAAGATCCACCACTCCCCCCATTTTTTCCTCTCATTTTCTAGATATTGCCATTGATGCTCTCTAATCCTCAAATCTATAGAAGCATAAACAAAAATAATCCAACATTTCAAAGGATCACCATTTATTTGACATTGTATTTGCACACAAAAATTGTTGCTAATCAACTGATTTACCACAACATTTTCAGCCCAACAAAGTTAAATACCTCCTTTGGTTCCTTCCGGTTCTACATAGCTCCATCTTTGATCAAAAGACATCCTCCTACACACCTTTTCGACACATTTTTTTTGTTGCTTAGTTTCTAATAAACACACTACCTCCAGGTAATGGGAGTTTATAGTCTCCCTCAGTTGGGAAATTGTCGAGAGTCCACCCAACCCTCGACAATTCCACACACATATTTTCATAAGGTAGCTTGGGACCCCATTGGGCTAGTCCCTTTCACCCTCGAACATTGGCCAACTTCTATGTCACTTTCTCTGCTTTTCTTCTCCAAATTTCCCATTTCCTCCTGTGACCACTCATCCACATCACCCACCTGCCAGCTTCTTTTTTCTCCAATTTGGACAGATCCCAAATTCAGTATGTGTTGCTCAGTTTCAGCCGATTTTAGCCTTCTGCCCATCCTTTTCCATTTGTTAGGATTTTTGCTCTTCAATTTATCTTCCCCACCTAGGATACTCAAAGGTAATTTCCTATTCCCAACCCCCACTTCTTGCTTGACGGAAGAATCAGGAAGGATAGGAATATTGATAAGCTCCATTTCCATTTGAAAATCCAGATTCTGCTCGACATGATCATCCACCTCTTCCCGCATGTTCTGCCCTACATCCATGTCAACTCCCACACTTACTGAATCACCACTAAATCCCTCCATATTCTCCCTCTGAATGACAAGAATCTTTGGGTCCTGAATATTTAATTTTCCTTCTTCCAAACCCACCTCATGTGTAGACAGATTTTGTGGCATTTCAGTTGTAGCTTCCAGCACTTCTTTTCCTTTCTCAGTATGTTCTACCGTTTGTGGCTTCTTGTTCAGTGGCAAATGTTGAGTCCAATTCCTTCTTACAGCCGCATATCTCCCTGATTCCTTAGCTCCCTGATTCCTTATCCCTGCCCGAATCCATTCTCCAAATTGACCTTTGTTTACTTGCTGTTGTTCCTGATCCTCACTCAACTTTTCACACCTTTTTTCTACATGCCCTACTCGCCCACAATAAACACAGAAATTAGCTAGAAATTCGTACTTAAAACTCACCCACTTCATTTTCTCCTTTAGCCTGACTGTTGTGCTGCGGATGAGAGGTTGTTCCAAGTCCAAGGAGACCAAAGCTTTGATGTATCTTCCATTTATGCTTCCTCCTTTTGGGATTATTACATCCAGCACCTGTGGGAAGACTCTCCCGATCTTGAAGCCAGCTTCACAAGTAACCCAATGACTTGGTAGGTTCCAAAATTGCACCCAAATAGCCACTTTATTGAACTCTCTGTCTTGGCTTTGAATTTCTTCTGACCATTCGCGCAGCACAAGGTATTGTCCGTCGAAGGTCCACCCTCTTCCAGCCAATACTTTACTCCTCTCAGTCCTTGAAGCAAAGATGAACTGATAGTAATTAAAACCCAGCTCCCGAACCACTATGCTTTTCTGAATCGGCCAAATTTTCTCCATAGTATTTTTCATCCCCAAAAAGCTCACCTTCTTGTCCCCGAAAAATTTACCCAGTAAGCTTCGTTCCCCTTTCTCTTTGCTCACCTTCATATCCTCTTCCTCTAGCTGTACTGCCCCTTTTTCCACCTTAGATAGCTGTAGCTTCTGAATCAGCCCCGACACTTCATGCTCCCAATCATGCTCTGCTCCTAGATCCATCACCCCGGTTTGCACAGTTGTTGATAGGACCTGCAAAGAGGAAACAGAAAACAGAAAGCTCCCCGAAGGAGGGTTACAGGTTCTAGCTAGGTTATTTAGTTCCCCCTCTCAATTTGGTTCTGTAGAAACTCCTTAAAAATGGTCTACATGCTCACTCCACTCCCCCAGCTTCCCCACACTCTATTCTTTTTAATAACCTCTCCTCTACGTATGTTATCCTACTGCACTACTCGCACCCTCGAGATCCCGATGAGCAACTTCCGTTCATGTGTTCAGCTCAGGCGACACTAGTAGCTGCTATCTCTGAGGGAACAGTGTTCCTTTTGGTTGCCCAAAAGGAAACCTAACTCTCGCCCAAGGAGAACTTGGGTCAGCACCTTCAGTATGTGAGAAAATACCGACACTTGATTTTTTCTAGCCTTCCAATAATCTGTTACCTTGGGACACAATATTCTATTCGGGAACTTACACTATTTAAGAAATCATTGTGCTAGTGCATTTATCATTGACCTCATTTCAGGATAAAGAATCATTCTTCTACTACTATTAATATTTAAGGAGAAACAAGGCCCCTCAAAAATTTCCACAATCAATACACAGCCAAAAAGTAAGGCTATGTTTGGACAAGTCATTTTTGTTTATAGATGTGCAAAAAGTTAATTTTTCTTAAACGAAAATAAACTATCCAAATACATTTTTATTTCAAAATTTAAATTTAAAAATTTTCCACTCAAATTCCCTCACATAATTTTAAAAAAATTTCCCCACAAAATACTTTTTTTTATAAAAAAAAAATACCCACCAAAATTTTCTGATATTCCAATGCAATTTTTCTCAAATACATTACATTTCAAATGGAGCCTTTCCACGAGAAAAAACAAAAACGCAAATAATGGCAGACTCAATTGTCTCCTTTGTGATAAATCAGCTCTCAACCATTCTCCTGGAAGAGGCAAATCTGTTGGGAGGGCTTAGACAAGAGGTCCAGTACATCACTGATGAACTGGGGCATATGAGAGCTTTCGTGAGAGTCGTAGAACCTAAAGAAGAAGATCCCAGGGTTCAAGAATGGATGAAGCAAGTGCATGAAGTTGCCTATGACATTGAAGACGTGCTAGACGAATTTATGATAGAATGTATAATTGCATATTTATTAGGTCAATTCCCTTGTGTTTAAGTGATTAAAATGCGTATTTATATGAATATTAAGTGTTTTTATTATTGATGGCTAGATTGGAGTTTTTTAGGAAAAATTTAATAAATAAAGAGAAATATTATCTTGCTTAGCAAAAGCTTCAAGGTTTCTTTGTGCAGTAGTATTGATGCTTAAAATGTTTGCTTGATTGGCTTCTCTGTTTTGATTTCACTATATTCTTTATTGAAGGACCCTTCTTTCTATGGTCTTCGGACCATTGCTGAAGCCAGGCATCTTGATGGCAGACCTTCCCAAAATGATGAAGCAAAGAAACTCTGCAGCACCTTGCTCGGCCACAACACAAGACAAAGTCACGGCTGCATTTTGGAGTTGAAGAATTCTAAAGCCACAAACAAACAAAGAAGCAAGAAAGGACAAAACAAATGCAGGTCAAAACAAAAGAAAAGCAATTTGCATGCATTCCATCTTTGCACTTTGACATTCAATTCTGGCGGCTGGCTGCACAATTGAAAAAAGGAAAGACTCCTGCTGCAAAACTACTACAACCCGAGTTGAAGAAGAAAACAACAGCTGTGCTGAAATTGAAAAAAATAAAAAATAAAAATCCAGCCACACAATGGGAAGACTACAAGTAGTTCACAGCAGCAAGAAAGGAAACCAGAGATGAGACTTCAAACTAGAAAGAATTCCATTTAGTTAAAAAACCCGTGAGAAGTAATGCAGAATTCTGGAGAGAACATTGAGAGAGCAGCCATCCTCTTTCTTACGTCCTTTGTTTTCTTTTCTTTTCTTCTCTTTTAGTTTTAGTTTAGTTTAGTAGAGTAACGAAGAGAGGGCAGCAGTCTTTGGGCTTTTGCTGGAGAAGACCGAAGGAAGAAAAAAAAAACAATAGAAAAGAAACAGCCACAAGAAAGCAACAAAAAAAAGGGCAGTTGTCCCTTCTCTGTTACTGCAATTTTTCTCTTTTATTATTTTTTTCTTTTTAATTATGTTTAAGATTTTGGTGATTTTCTTTTATTTTAATATGAACTAAATTTAATTTTCTAGGGTTACGATGTAGCCTAACTATGAAGTCTTTTTATTTTTTTCTATTAATATAGTTTGATTTAATTTTCCATGGTTGAGTGTTTATCTCCGTGCTTAATGCTTCTAATTACTTGATCACTAATTAGATGATTTGTTAATCATAACGAACTGGAAGGGGAGTTATGTGTCAAGTTCATTGGGATAAATGCCATGAATTGCATGTAGGATAGGAATATACCTGCATGGTTTGTGTAGTCGTTACATGAGAATCCATAGAAATTAATGACTTCATAATTGTTGTAATTCACATAGGAATATAGTGAATTAGCAATTAGGGGGATTTTTATTAGAACTCGGGAGAGACTAGTAAATAAATTAGGGAATCTCGACTATCAACCAGGAAATTAAATTAGACTATAGAAATAGATGAATATTAAGATGGATTAGTTATGGTGAAATCGATAACCCTAGAGCTTCCGCCAACTTAATTTATTACTTTGCTTTGCTTAGTTTTAAATTTAGTTTTAATTCAAGTTTTAAATTTAGCTTTAATTTAGTTTATTCATAAAATATCTTTTAATCATTCAAATAAAGGTAGAATTAACTAAATTTCGGTAGTTAATAAACAATTAGTCCTTGTGGGATCGATAATCTATATTCACTTTATATTACTTGTTAACGATCACATGCACTTGCGTGTAAAATCTGCAACAATTTACATTTCTTTTTGCTCACCATCACGCACATGGATTCTGCAGCTGTTTCAGAAGATTTTTCAACAGGATAAAGCATATAAAAGCTCATCACAGCATTGCCAGTGAGATACAAAACATCAAGAACAGAGTAAGATATATTTCTGAAACGCACCAGAGGTACCGAATTGAATATGGTACCTCACACCAACCTTTGGGTTATGTTCCCATGATAAACGCCAGGTAGGATGATACCCTCCTTGAGGGAAAAGCCCAGCTGGTAGGCATTCAAAAGCCCAAAAAACAACTCATTTCTCAACTCCTCGAACGTGATTCCAGATTCAAAGTTATTTCAGTGGTTGGCATGCAAGGAATAGGGAAAACAACTCTAGTGAAAAAAGTCCATGAAGATGCTGAAATAAGAAATCAATTCCAGATCAGAGCTTGGATTACTGCCTCCCAAACACGCAACACAATGGAGCTCCTCCAGGACTCGATTCGACAAATATGTAAAAAAATCAGAAGCGAATTGCTAAAATAGTTGAATCCATAAAAGCTGTTGATCAGTTGAAATCAGTCGTCAGAGACTTGCTCCAAGAAAAAAGGTACGCTATTGTCGTTGATGACATATGTGACATGGATTTCTGGAATTCAATCAAATCTGCATTGCCTGAGGGTAGATATGGCAGTCGTGTGATGTTAACAACACGTATACCTGATGTAGCACAAGCCTGTGGCCTAGAATCACAAGGATATGTTCACAAAATGAAATCCTTTGTCTTTTGAAGAGTCATAGGACTTTTAGAGACAAACACTGCCCTCACCATTTAAAGAATATTGCACAAGATATATTGAGCAATAGCAGGAGAAATAGGAAAGCTCATCCAGTTAAGAGAGTTAGGGATTACCAAACTTAGACGAGAAGATGGAAATGGGCTCTGCTCCTCCCTTGAGAAACTCCCCAATCTTCAAGAATTGGATGTTGCTGCAATTGAGAAACATGAAGTTATTGATATGAACCACTCTCCATCTCCTTCATCTCTTCAATCTCTCCGCGGGCTGATCTTAAGAGGCAGGTTAGAAAGGTTACCACCATGGATGAAGCAGCTTTACAGCTAGAAGAAGATTTACTTTGGAGTAGTTTAAGTGCTGATAATGACCCATGTACCCCTTCAGCATTTGCCCAATTTGAACCACGTGTGGTTCACTCAAGCTTATGAAGGAGAAGGGTTTCAATTCAAGGCTGGAGGGTTTATGAAGCTGGAGACGTTGAACCTTAGGAATATGACTGGATTGAAAAGGGTGATGATTGAAGAGGGCTCCATGCCTCACCTTTGGCGGCTATACTTGTCGGAACTTCCACTCTCTCCACCTGAGTGACATGAATTCCACAATGACTGATAGGCTGCTGAAACGGGACAACGAAAGCAAAATCTTCCTAATTATCTTCCATGCATTTCATTCGGGTTTTATTGTGCTTTCATGCTAGTTTATCTTATTTTAATTGCTACTAAAATCAATATCAAAAACCTTGTACATTTTTTTTGTGGATTCAGTTTAAGAATAATAATACCATCCACATAAATAAACACTAGGACATTTTACAACGAGATAAGCATTTAACACTATGAGCTACGATCCATTGGTTATTCAAACTAGATTTCTTGGTCCCTGGTCCTTTTTATTTTTTTCCCTCTTCCCATTTGTGAAAATACACATCAGTTCCACAGAGAACCATCACTAATTATCCTGATTACTGAAGAAACTTGCACCAGAAGTCACAAGATGACTGATATGAACCTCAAGAAACTATAGAAAGCATATACTTGAATAATTGTACATATATATATAATGGGCTATGATAAATATGGAATGAAATGGGAAACTGTAGCTTACAATTACAAATACTGCTAAGCAAGAGCAAAGAATAATACATAGGATAGTGACTCTTGACAAATTTGTGATTCCCCTGTAATCAGTTAATCTTGTACTCAGTTATCTCCATCCACCACCTCTTGTTTTACCGACAGAAATCTGCCCAGGGAGAGCAACCTGTTGAAATGTGTTGTATATACAGATAAGAATAGATGTAGGCTTGTAGCTATCCCTTTTCTGTTAACTTAATTATAGGATTGCTTGGTTGTAGGGATCAAGTTAGATCAGTAAGATAGGCATCAAGTTAGTTTAATAAGATAGGGATCAAGTTAGTTTAGTAAGATATTTTCTTTTTATATAAAGCCTTGTAAAGCACAATGATTCAATAGAAGAAAAATGTTCTCCATTCTCTATTTCTTTACATGGTATCAGAGCAAGGTTGGCGATTGTGATACCTTACATGCCATAGCATTGATATTTACATGCCATAGCACTGACGTCCAGTCCATTTTTATTTTTTGTTCTTGACCAAATCGCCATAGCATTGATATTTACATGCCATAGCATGGACAAATCTGTGGCATTTTTTTTCCCAACTATGTTTGCTCATGGCTTCTCAAGACAATCCTCTATACTCTCTTCACCATTCTGATCATCCTGGTATGATCCTTGTCTCCAAACCTCTTAACGGAGATAACTATTCACCATGGAGCAGAGCCATGGTGATTTCTCTAAATGCAAAGTCCAAGATCGACTTTGTTAATGGTATTGCCATCTCTCCAGTCGGTAGTAGCCGAATCGTCTGGCTATTCAACGCTTTGCGGCAGTAGTTCGGCGGCGGTGCTATTCAACGTCTGCAGTTTGGCTTTCACGCATCGGCATGAGGTGATAGTTAGAGATTCAGTTCTAGTTTCTTTCACCATAGGCCATTTGTAGTAGGCCAATTGAGTTGCGTAGTATCATTTTTTATAGTATTAATGACCCGATGTAACTGGGCTTTTGTATTTTTGGTTAATCCTAGGTTATCTAGGTTTTCAACCTGTGCCGCTTTGCGGTTTTGTCCCGCTTGCGGGTGGCTTTTGCCCCTTGAGGGTTTTTTTGCCCCTTTGAGGGCCTTTGTTTTCGTGGATTATAGCACTGTTTTCAGTAGCGACACCACGAAACTCTCTAAGCCGAAGCTTTCACAACAATGAAACGCAAGTTGGGAGTTCTTGATATCCATTCTCCAACTTGAGGGGGAGTGTTGAAATGTGTTGTATATACAGATAAGAATAGATGTAGGCTTGTAGCTATCCCTTTTCTGTTAACTTAATTATAGGATTGCTTGGTTGTAGGGATCAAGTTAGATCAGTAAGATAGGCATCAAGTTAGTTTAATAAGATAGGGATCAAGTTAGTTTAGTAAGATATTTTCTTTTTATATAAAACCTTGTAAAGCACAATGATTCAATAGAAGAAAAATGTTCTCCATTCTCTATTTCTTTACACAACCTACACAGTTTGATCATTAGGTGATGGCAAAATACCTATAGTCGCATTCTGCCAGTGTCATAACTTTGAATGCAGTCTCCAAGGGCAAGTGGGCAACCCCCTTCAAATGCCTGTTCCAACACATCTTCCATTTGTCTTGGGAGGAGTATCTGCTTCAACAAGTTATAATTGTGAGGTGAACCATCTGATCTATCAGTTTGCTTGATTTTTGTCTCTATTAATTGATATACTTGAGAGAAATAATTATACACTAAAGTGATTAAATTTGGGCCCTCAAATCTAATAAACAAGATACCTGAGATAGCAACATAAATTCCTTTTAAGAATATGGCAGCTAAAGACACAGGAGCCAAGAAAATTTAGCAGTTCAATTTTCAAAAGATGTAAAATCTTTTTTTATTAATTCTCAGTGCTTAAAACATCTAAGTTATGCTTTCTCAGCTTAACAAAACATACAACTTCATTAAATCCAACAATGAGAATTCACGAGGTGACAGAGTTTGAGTTAGCAAATGGTTTTTTCCGATGATGAAACTTTATAGCGAGCACAAAACAGCTTTTGCACATTGCTCGAGTGGCTGCCAAAAATACAGACTCGTACTTTACCTGAAGCATACTAAACCCAATGATTTATATGATAATTAGGCATCTAGATTACAAGAGACAATTCACCTCTAGACTGCAAAGCACATGAGATGGTACTTCCACCAAGTCCTTCAAGTTCCTTTCTGGTACAATCACTCTTTTAATGCCATACCGATGTGCTGCCAAAACCTGCACACAGCAACAATTCATTTTCAAGTTAAATAGGGGAATGCTTAAAACTCGCCAGCTGAATCTCAGAAAATCTAGCCACAAAGAATTCAGCAAATTACCACCAACAATATCTACCCTTTAGCAAGAACAAACCAACCCTGCCAGCTGAGGTGTCTCTGTATTAGTAAGAAACTGAGGTGGTAAAAGGAGCACTTCTTATTTTACGGAAAAACTAACTTCTTCTATTGTCATGATGATCCTACATGGCTAGTAACCAACTAATAATTCATTATTGGCACACTAAAAGCTTATCAGAGGATTCAGTGGTAGCTACTTTTGAGAAGCTTAACCTCAATCTTTCTTGTCAATTTCATGAAAAACAGAAGCTTCTGTGATAACGTAATCAGGATATGCTGGACAAACATAATTGAGTCCTCAGAAGTTCCTTTCTATCAGAATTCACTAATTTCCTCCATCAGAAGTTCCTTCAGCTGTTTAGATGTTTCTACCTCTTGGATGCTCCACAAATTTTTTTAACCCATATTAGTCACTTATCATTTAGTTTAGACAAGCAGTAAAGAAAGCCGGTCTTTCTCCCTTGTCCTGTCTCTACGCAATTCCTTATCTCATTTTCATTCCTTCAAACTTCAAATTGTTTCAGACATGAATTTATTTCCTTTCTTGCTTTTTTCAGTTTTTACGGTTTCAGAAGCTTGAATGTGTATGTTTGTGAGTAGATCTACAATAAGGGAGGGGGATGGGGGCTAGTTAATTATATCCTCCATTGATTTCGCAGTTTGGATACAGAGAACAATTATCCAGAGGTAAACGAGGTGTAACCTTATCCTTGATGCCACCAACAGGTAAAACAAGACCCCGCAAAGTCATGTCCCCTGTCATAGAGGTATCTGCTCTTACTCTTCTCTGGCTGAACAGTGACACTAAAGAGGTAACAAGAGTGACACCAGCTGAAGGTCCATCCTTAGGTACAGCACCAGCTGGAAAATGAATATGGATATCACAGCCTTCTAGCAGGTTACTTTTCTCAACGGTAGCCAGATTAAGTTCTGTTGCTCTTGCTCGTACCTGTTAAATGAAAAATGGGAGTACAATTGTCAGATATCCTTAAACACAATAACTTGTTTTGCTGCGTGTAAAGCATGAGAAATCTTGTGAAGTACAATAGTCATACGTCTAGGCTTAAAAGTAAAATCATAGGGCAAAAGAACTACAAGATCTGGTAACAACTTTCTATCTATGATGTAAATCGCATGACATGGTGGCAAAAAGATTACAATAGTAATTGTGTTGCTTATGTGAAAACTGGTCTGGAAAAATATGAGAAGAATAACTCACCCATGTTAATGCAATCTGTGCTGATTCCTTAATTACATCCCCAAGTTGGCCAGTGAGATGTAGATCGCCTTTTCCCACCATTGCAGTTGCTTCAACAAACTGAACTTCTCCACCAACTGCCGTCCAAACCAGTCCAACAGATACACCAGGAGTTGCAACTCATTCTGCAGTCTCCCGATCATCATATCTTGCAGGGTGCATTGGTATTATGCTAACCTTCCTTTGGTTGGACACAAAATAATCGACTATTGGAAATTTATATTCCCACCAAAAATGCATATTTCCCCAACAATATGGAGGAAAATGTATACAATTTTATTTTCAGTCTGTTTTGACATCTTCACTACTGTCATTATAGATTCCATTGGCTGTAATAACAACATATAGTAGTAAGTTATTCAGCAATTGTATAGATGTGAAGCCTGCCCATAGTGCAGCACAGGGAAGCAAGAGACCAGATTAAAAATCAAGCTTGACAATTGATGCTGCTCATGCGAATTTATCTAGATAAACATTCAGTTAATATTAAATTAATTTCTGCCATTTTAGATTTTTAGATAGTTTAGCCAAAAGATGGAATAGCAAACTATTGCCCCGAGATAATTCATTTGAAATGCCCAACATATTCTCACAACACAAAATTGTAGTCTCAATTTTGAAGAAAATACTCACCCCTAGAACTTTTTCCAGCATAGCTTCATCAACAGTCAAAGGTGAGGCGACCTTAAAGGCACTTGATATACCATGATTGTTAACACTCATAGGAATGACTTCCATCGCTAATTCAGCCCCATCAGCCATCCTGCTTTCTAGTAGAGATGAAGCAAGCCGCTGGACATCCTTGCTCAGTGGCACAGCTTCTTCTTGTTCTGCAACTCTCACAGCTGCAGCACGAGCTAAGGCAGCTAAGTTCCTTTCCAAATTCCGGACACCAGCTTCTCAAGTGTACCTTTGGATGACAAGGTTCACCATTGCCTACCAAAACACAAAATAAAGAGGAAATATGATAATCAGCATACATGAAAAATCACACAAACAAGATGGCGCAGTAGGGCAAAAGAAATTTAGAAGGAAAAATTCCACATTTTGTAATTTGATCATGAAAAACTCTTTATGCCATAAACTTTTTTAGAGGGGGTCAAGATGATAAAACTTACTTTTAAATAAAATACCACAGAACAGCAAAGAAAAGCTTACAATGTTTTACACATACAAGCTCAATTTGTTTGGTTATGCTCTATCCATTCAACAAAAGTGACTACAAGAAGCTTGTGAGCATTTCCACCCAATCACAACAATGGACACAATACCAATTACACTTGCTTCTAAAAATTGTTGTAATATTTGAAAGATTTGGAATGTTGGCTTTAAAATTTTTTTGAAAAAGTTCACCATGCAGTGTGTCGAAACAATGGACCAACAACCCACTGAACATTCGAAACGCACATAACGACATTAATCTAACAAATGCTGGCTAATATAAAAGAAAAATACATCATAACAAAAACCTATCACAGGCAAATTTTTTACAAGTATAGGATAATGCTTAAAATTTACAGCATCGTAAAAACATTCAACTACTTATGACAATTCTACTGCTCAGCCAGAATTGAACTATCGTCATTCTTTATCTGCCAGCGCTTCAGTAGAACAAGAACCAACCAGCAAAAGAGATAAGGAGCCCCAAAAGATAACAACTGCAAAAGGATAATATAATGGTCTGTCAAAGAAAGATGATATTTCTATCTATTATTTTGGAGATTTATAATTCTTCCGTTCTATTGGATGGAATTTCAATGAATTAGATCTATAAAAATGCGTAATCCTATTTTTTAAAACGAGTTGAGGGCGTAGGAGTTGTTACCAGGGAAGAAGCACTAAATTGGGGTTTATCAGGACCGATGCTATATTCTTCCGAAAGACAACAACTAATTCATTCGGAATTCAGTCTTAAGAAACTTACGAGTTATGCAATGGATCAATGGAAGGGGTGGTTAAAAGTTCCAGTGAATCTAATTGGGATGCCTTGGACCTGACACGTCACTTGGGAGGAGTAACACGAAGCTCAGAATTAGGGGTATAGTCAATGCTCCCAAATAAAAGGGCCAATTGATCTATGGTCGGTTTCGTAACAAATAAATGCGTCCCATGCCGAAATATCGCAAGTACCGCCTCGTCCCGGGCCGTCGCACGGAAAACTATAACCAAAATCCTTTTTATTTGCCTTTTGTTCAATGTCTCGTGGAAAGGATCCTAAGATAACTCTTCCTTTTTAGTTGAGCGCTGAACTTCTACTTCTGGTTCCTGAATCTTTGTTTTCCATTCTTCATAATTTTCTCAGAAGAAGTCTTTGAAGGACTTCTTAGGATTTGAGGATCCATTGTCATCGGGAATGAATGAGCTATTACGGATTGGCTGAGATATGTACTAGACATGAATGGGGAGATTGAAGATGGTGTCGTCATTTCCTTTTCTCTTGTTCATTCTTCCAGACTGGACCAGTGTGATCTTTCATCAACCACATGAAAACAATATGTCACCATCACCATTCCACAGGAGCACATCAACACTTGGAAAGCTAAAGGGTACACTCACATTCACTTTTGGGGCCATTAGACTTATTCTCTCTTATCATGGGAGAAGAGGTCTTCCAGTTAGAGCTAGAGTTGCTTTTGGACACCAAATTTCTGGAGTACAAAAATGCTGTTATTGGCACCATTCTCACCTTTGTAGTTTCTCTGCTATTACTTGAAAATTTTGAGGTGCATTAGAAATTGCAAATATTTTTTCAACCTTAGTGTAAGGTCGAAAATCAAGATCTCAATTCTATTCCACATCTTACCCATGTTGCTTTAACCCTATCTTTGTCCAGTTATTCGATTAGTAAAATAGAAAATCTTATATAATACTCTACTATTCCTAGCGATGCTATGGTAGAGCAGGCTGCACCACCCATCATAAGCCCATATAATATTTACAGAGAAAGAAATCCTATAAGAAGTATCAGATCTCTTATGTCTATTACTCATCCTCAGGCCAAAGAATTTGTTCAATCTTCCAGATTGGACCAGTGTGGTCTTCCGTCAACCACAGGAGAACAATATATCACCATCAGTATTTCACAAGAGTTCATCAACACTTGGAAAGCTGAAGAGTACACCCACCTTCACTTTGGGGCCATTAGACTTATTCTCTCTTATCATAGGAGAAGAGGCCTTCTAATTACAGCCAGAGTTGCACTTCTGGACACCAGATTTTTGGAATACAAAAACGCTGTTATTGGCACCATCCTCACCACCCTCAATTCAGGAAGTGTCGTTTTGACCTTCTTTCCCAACTTCTCAATTTCCCTAAGAGACCTTAACCTTTTCATAGCCTTAAAGGTTTAGATATGGGAGCTGAACAAGTTCAGTCAGCTGTTATGGCCACATTATAGGTGTACATGTTACAAAATCATGCCATAATCTACAAACTTGTGGCACATCAGACGCCTTCATGATTTTGGTAGACTCAGGAGAAAAAGTACCAACTATTGTGTAGGTCCCTAGACAGATTAGGCAACCTGAGTTGGAACAACTAAAAAAGAATGGATCACTAGTTACAAGACTCTTCATCAACAGCTGTTATAATAGCCTGTAAAGGCTATCCCTTCAGAATTTCAAAAACTGTCAGATGGAAGGATTAAGACAGTTTTTGATGTTCAAAAGGATGAAGGAACTTCATAGCCAATCTTCAAATAGCTCATGATCACTCATGGGAAACTAAGTGATCCAAAAGATGATATCCCGGTCTATTTTTTTAAGACCAATGGATCTTGGGTTTACATTGATAAGATAGATAGACATTTAATTTGGGATGTCGATCCGTCTATGTGTGATCCTGATTGTTCTTGTGACGAATGGGAGCTATAAGATGAAAAAGATGCTAGGAGAAGGAGAGAACGGAGAAAACTACTCAAAAAGGCAAATTGTAAATATCGTAGGCCACCAAATCCAGATCCTCCAAGATACAAACCTCTTTCATGTTATCAAGAATGTTTAAACTTTCTGAAAAAAAAAATCATAAAACAAGAAGCTGCAGAAAAAAAGGCTCTAGTAGCTCCGATACCTCAACCACTGGCCTATATGATGTTCCGCTATGAAGATTATTTTCCCCCTTTGGAAAGACAAGTTGATGAAGTCAGCAGAATTCCATCAAAGCCTTTATACAACCAGTAGTTGACAACTCAGGAAAAATAGTACAGCTGCCCCAAGGAGAAAAAGTTATGAACTGGTATACAAAAAATGCCAAAGCTCAAAACAAGCTCCTAACAAAAGTTGATTCCAAAATGGACATAATAATTGAATAGGTGGACAAGAATGAAACCCAGGTTGATGATCTCCCCAGGATCTACTAACAAATGGTGCAAAAGGTGGACTCTTTGGACAAAGATCTTAGAATCCTAATAAAGAAAAATCAATTTGGAGCTGAGTTTAACCAAAAAGAAGAGGAGATTAGAAGGCTAAAAAGAGAAGTAGCACAAATTGAAAGAGAAAGGAAAATGACGACACCATCCTCAATCTCCTCATTCATGTCCAGTACATATCTCAGCCAATCCGTAATAGCTTATTTATTCCTGATGACAATGGATCCTGAAATCCTAAGAAGTCCTTCAAAGACTTCTTCCAAGAAAATCATGAAGAAGGGAAAACAAAAGATTTAAGAACCAAAAGCAGAAGTTCAGTGCTCAGCTGAAAAGGAAGAGTTATCTCAGGATCCTCTCCCCATTGCTCAACTAGCCATCTTAGATGAACAAACCTCTTCTGGAGGATCTTAGCCAGAATCAGAAAAAAAATGTTTCAGAAAAAGAGTCTGAAACTCTTTCCAACATGTGGAAGATTTTGAAGAAGAATTTGTTGATATATCTACCATAATGATTGTTGACAAGGCAGGAACCAGCACCCAAACTCAAGCAAAACCCAGCAATCAAACTACAGAAGAACTAGATGAATTAGATGATGAATCTATCCAATAAGATACCCCAGCTCCAGCACCAGACCCAGAAACTAACTCTTTTAAACCAACAAACAGACCGTGGTTCACTTTTGATGATATCCCTATTCACAAAAGAAGAGAACAATTGGTCACATTTTCAGCATGTTAAGATGTCCAACAATCAAAAGCAATAGCTCACTAGCCATCCATATTAAAATAATTTGCCTATGGATTTATAGGCTCTCTCAGAGAATGGTTCATGAGTCTAGGGACATACAAGTAACGACAGTTTTTCAATCAGCCAACTTTCTCCCATGCATTGGGGCAAATTCATCAAGAGTTTCTTGGCAATGACACTCTCTTTCAAAAGAAACAATAGTAGGATTATTTTGACAAAATGTTGCTCTTTGAAGCAGAAAGATTTGGATTTCCATTTCAAAAGAATGTTAGAATTATGTTACATGCTGAATGGAGTCAATAACCCCAACTTGAAGCATGTCTATGCATCTTCCTTGCCCAATGAGCAACAACCAAAGCTCTTTAGAATAATCCAGACAAGTGGCAAAACAATAAAAGAGCATGGATTAGGAGAAATTCAGAAACTGGCCATAGCCTCATTAACCAAACTATGTGAACAGCAAAAGATGTTTAAATAGCTGATGGACAACAAAAAGATATTTCAGAAGGTTTTTCATAAAAAAGGGCTAAATATCAAATGTAAAGAAGGTTCTTGTTCGTGTGAAAAAGGGTACAAAAAGAAGTATAAGGAGAAGTTCCACAAGAATGAGAAGTTCCACAAGAAGAAGGCCCTCAAATACTTCAAGAAAAAGTCCTCAAAAGGGGAAAAATCCAATAGATGTTTTATTTACAGAGGAAAAGGACATTTTGCAAGAAATTGTCCTAACAAAAAGGAGAAAGCAGCCAAGCTAGTTTCCCTGGTCCTTCAACTCAATGAATACGATTCAGACATAGAATCTCTCTATTCCAAATAAGAAGAGCAGACCTCTGATACAGTATTTGCAATCTAGGAGTCTAGTTTTGAGACAGATAGTTCTAGTTCAGACTCTAAGGAAAGTATCCCTACCCATATAATGAAAGCTCAAGCCCTAAAAGAATGAGGACTCTTCATTCCACCTCATGTTGAAATCAAGATCTTACCATCTAAATATGCAAGACCAATTTCCGCAATTGGGTTCATAGACACAAGTTCTCAAAGGTCAATGATGAATCCCATAGTACTTCCCAAAGAGTTTTGGATACCGCATGTTGAAAACTTCAGAGCATCAGATGGAAAGGTTTTCCAATCCAAGTGGATCACCTGCAAAGAAGTTGGAGAACAATTCTTTCCATAATGTGTTGTATGGATAAAAGTCTTGGGATGCGATCTTATTGATAAAGACCTCGTAATAGGATTGATCTATACTTCAAAGCCCAATTTCTCATATCATTGCCTAAAGGAGTGCGATGGAAAAGAAATTTTTTACCTTAATGTAAGGTTGAAAAAATGTTTGCAATCTCTGGTACCCCTCAGAATTTTCAAGCAACAGTAAAGGAACTACAAAAGTGTTGTGCTAAATCACATGTTGATTTCCATCATCCATCTTCACTATGAAAGAATTCAGAATTCTTTGATCAACTGTCTTTCAAGTTAAATGAAGGTATCAACCCCACAAAGGCCAGTCATCCATGGATGACTCCACAGCACCTAACATTGGCACGAGAAAAATGTAACTAGCTTTTTAAGCTGGGTTTGATAGAGTCCACTAAATCTAGTTGGGCTTGTCAGGCGTTCTATGTCAACAAAAGGTCATAACAAGTTCGTGGCAAGAAAAGTTCGTAATTGATTATAAGCCTCTC
Source organism: Gynochthodes officinalis (assembly GCA_020080225.1). Lineage (NCBI taxonomy): Eukaryota > Viridiplantae > Streptophyta > Magnoliopsida > Gentianales > Rubiaceae > Gynochthodes > Gynochthodes officinalis. The sequence continues at coordinate 34,059,131 of CM034619.1, read as the reverse complement.
AATCGATTTTTGCAATTAGGGATTGATCCAAAAGATAGATACAAGATGGCTTTCTGTATTCTTACGGCCTAGTACCAATGGGCCGTCATGCCATTTGGGCTTAAAGTAACCCCATCTATATTCCAAAGGCCATGATAAAGATATTTGAGCCCATATTGCATAGTGCTTTAATCTATATTAATGATATCCTTCTTTTCTCTAAAAAAGTCACGGCACATCAACAACTGTAAAAAGAATTTATCAAGCTAGTACAACAATATGGTGTCATGCTATTTGAAAGAAAAGGATTCATTGCACAATCCACTTTGAATTATTGGGAATGAAGTTTTCTGAAGGAAAATATCAGGCTGGACCCCACATTACTCAAAACCTTTTCAAGTTCCCAAAAGAGAATCTTACAACCAAAGAAATTCAACAGTTCTTAGGAATTGTGAATTACATTAAAGATTTCCTTTCGCAAGCATCCAAATTCACCAGCCAACTGTCCAAGACACTTAAAAAGAAAGCCTCTGCATAGGGAAAGGAGTAGACAGAAGCAGTCAAAAAGCTAAAGAAGATTTGTCAATATCCACCTCCTTTAAAGATTCCCAGCACAAGTGGTGAGCAGATTCGGTGTGTGCAAAAGTGTATCAAAATATAGCTTAAGCTCAAACAAATTTACACCTAAACCTCACTTAATCAATTGTAGTAAAGCTTAGGGATCATTCTGGACAAAACAAGAATTTAAGTACAACTAATTATTTGCTATCTATGTTAACTAATGCAATGATTTAGAAAGTGATATTTAACTAACTAAAAAAAGAAATAAACACACAAATGTTTGGTTACTTTGACTGGCATCTTAACTAAGTGGCTACATCCGCTCACTCCAAATCTCCTTTCGGTCTCATTGAAATTATAGAATGAGGAATCTCCGAGCACATTAGCGCCATGGCTTCCACACAACTCTAATGCACAATTCTAGCCCTAGGTGTTTTAGCCAACTACTTCACATTCCCTAGTTCAAGTGTTTAATCTAAGAAAACCACCTATTTTTCACTCCACATCTCCTTTCGGTCTCAATGGAATTAAAGGATAGAAGATCTCCTTCACTAAAACCTATGGCTTCCACACAATTTTAGTGCACAATTAAGCTCATATGGTAGTTGTTTCTTTACTCAAACAGCTAAATCTAAAGAATGTTAGGTAGTTTTTCCTACTTTTGGTCCAAATTCATGTATATTCCAAAACACACACGAACACCAAGAACACACACTAAATGTCCATTCAATGCATGCTAATCATTAGATACAAGTAGGAAAACTTCAATTAATACAAGCCCATCACTCTACAACCCACAAGGAATCAAAATAAACCTAATCCATACATCAAACACCAAGAATCACCCAAGATAATATAATGGCTTCAAATAACCAACAATCACAAGGAGAATCAACAATTGAAAGCATAGGAAATATGTAAGAAAACTTCCCTTAATCAAAAGATTGGTGAATCCAACAAATTCCAACACTTTAGCAATCCAGATCAACTCCAAAGATGAAAGTCTTCAAGCCACAAAATGCCAAACCCTAGCCTCTAGGAAAAATCCCCTCAAGATTGGGGAAAATGTGCAAATAAACAAAAACTAAACCCTAACCTACTCTACTTGCCTTGTTTGTATTTATAGCCATAGGGACGTTGGGAACACTTGTGACTTCAAAACATTAGGAGCAAAATACAAATTTTATTTCTTTAATTTGAGAAAACATTCTTCATGAAAGTTTTCCTCTCTTTCATATTTCCATAGGATTTTTAATCATCTAATTTATCAAGAGTTATGAGCTCGGAAGATGGCTGATTTTTCTGTTTTCCTCTTCTTTGGTTCATGCCTTCTTTGTCCAGTTTTGGTCCATTTACTTTCGGAATTTGAGAAAACGTTCTTCATGAAAGTTTTAGCTCTCTTCCTCATATTTCCATAGCATCTTTAATCACCTCATTTGGACATTCTCATCTAACGTTATGAACTCTGGAAGATAATTTCCTACAAAACCAATAAAAGATGAGAATCACAAATATAATGTGATTTCTCTAATAAACATGGCATATCTCAATGAAATCTATGCAAAAGCGTGAAAAACACATATCTAAATTTATGAATATTTGATTCTCATCAACAAGCTACAGGATCTTACAAATGAATGCTAGTGAAGAATACTGAGGAGCTGTTCTCATTGAAAAGTATGATGGGAAAAATCATTATTGTGGGCATGCAAGTGAACAATTCAAAGATGCTGAAAAGCACTACCATAGAATTTACAAAGAGATTTTAGCTGTCAAAAACGGAATTAAGAAGTTTGAATTCCATCTTCTCTAGCATGATTTCAGAGTAAAAATGGATAATTCCTCATTTCCCCGAATAATGGATTTCAGAAACAAGATGATTCCAGAACCACAACTTCTGAGACTGAAAGATTGGTTCTCCAAACATTAATTCAACATCCAGCATATAAAGGGAGAAGCCAACTTGATTCTTGACCTCCTCTCAGGACCCAAACCCGTTGCTCTTTGCCCAGATCTATTTTCAAATTCAAACATCTTAGAGAATTTCCCCCCATAAATCATCCTCTGAATAATATCTATGTCATCAAAACTTGTGGCAGAAATTATCTTTTTACATTCTTGGCAAAATTCATGCTTATCTAGAATTCTAGCTTTGACCAAGTTTTCTTTCTTCCAGACTATCCTTTTGGCAATCTCATAATAGTCATTCCTAGTAATCGTTTTCCTAAAGAATGTTTATGGTATTTTTGGTGTTTAGAAGTCCTTTATTATTTTCCTATCCAATTTCCTACATACCAATTAGCCAAGTTTTTGATTGAACCTAAGAATGAAGATTCACTGTTGTGGACTTTCTTATAATGGTATTATCCTGTAGAGTATTGGAAAGAACTATGTCTTGAACAACTTCTCCACCAGGAACAGAGTCAAGAAAAAACAGGTCAAAATGAAATTCATATTTCATCACCCCTATGTTTAGGAGAGTTTTCCACCTCTGTTCCCAAACCAACATGCCATGTCTTGAAATCCTTCATGGGCAAGTTTCAGGATTTCAAAGCAGAAAAACTATCCTTCAAAGGACATCTTTCTTCTGTTAATCAAGTTTCCATCAGAATTCCAAAAGAACATGATCTTGCCTCAACCTCTGTAAGTTGACGAAAGAAAGATCAAGCTACTCACACTAGTCCAAATCTACTAACCTAAGAAGAAACACCAGAAGCTCAAGAGAAACCGCCATCTGAAGAGCCTGAAGAACCCTTTGACATGATAAAAGACTCTCAAGATCCCTACTGGTCATATGATGAACAAGTCATAAGTTGGTAAGGCGTTGGCCTCTATTAGGACGTACCCTTTTCCAAAGAATACTATGACTACCATAATGCAATCTAAAGGGACCACCCAAGTCACGACAAGAGTCATGTGGGATGTTACCCCACTTAGTTTTATGTTTGTGGTGTGATTGTACTAATAATGGGGAATTTGTCGCCCACTAGTATGGGCTTTAGGAAAAGTCCCCACTAGTATTTACTTTATGTAAAGTATGGGGAATCTGTCTCCCCACTATGCTTTGTTTAAAATCCGGATTCGAAATTTGAGACTTAAAGTCCATCTTAAGTTAGGTTTGAAGTCTATTTTTGAAATCTGTTGTATTTGAAGTCCGACTTTGAGGTCCAAAGATCGCTGTATGGATAAATCTCTCACCTCATTTAGATTCAAGCAAGTTTGAGAAATTAAATTGAGTGTTCCCAATATATGGCTTTCTAATTTCTTTTCCTTCTTCAAAAGCTTCTGAGAGGTCCAGAAAAGCTTGTTTAAACATGTTTTCATAGGCATAGAGTATGCTTTGTACTTGCCTTATGAAAAGGAACTTATACATCAGAAATATGTTGTCTAGATAGTCCATATAAAAACTGCTTTGATTATAAGATTCTATGATGCTGATAAATCTCCTTTAGCTTTTTGATTGCTTTGATTAGAGCACTGTGCAATATGGGCTCAAATATCTTTATCATGGCCTTTTGGAATATAGATGGGGCTACTTTAAGCTCAAATGGCATGGCGGTCTATTTGTACTAGGCAGTTGGAATATGAATTAAAAGATAGATTCTTTCTATCCCCTTACGCTTGAAGTCCCTTTTGGACATATATGGCAAGGATATACTCAAACCAAATCATTTAATCCTACTACATATATATATATCTATATATATATATATATATATATATATATATATATAAAATAGACAAAATTATTAATATTGTGATTTGTCTTATTCAATTGTTGAATAGGTTAAAAAAATTATATTTCATAAGTATAATTTAATTATTGCAATATAATGACATCAGCATAGCTATTAAAATATTAAAATTGTAAGAATGTCATTAGTGTAGTAAAGATTGAAAAAATGTAAATTTAAATATTGGAGAAGTTTAAATGTAAATTTATTAAAAAAAATGTAAATTATGAAAAAATTTATTAAAAAAATGTAAATTATGAAAAAAAGGGATACATAAATGGAAAAAAAAGAAAAAATAATGTATATAGTATATGAATATGAGAGCGCAATTCTCTCCCTTAATAACTTATTCGTGTCTCATTTGAACGTATAACTTTGTAATTTGAAAATAATAACCATAAAGTGATTAGTGAGTAATAATTAGATATTGATTATTATTAATTTAATAATTACAAAAGTTTTACTTATTTAGTACTTTTTACTTATAATTTCTGTTTATTACTAATAATTTAAAATTTGAAAGTTTGAAATATAAAACATTGTGAAATTATCAATGTGTGATTTTATTTACTTTTTAATTTACAATTTATTGTATAGAACACATATTTATTTTAGATCATGTACAAATATTTAGTTTACATTACAACATATATATATATATATATATATATATATATATATATATATATATATATATATATATATAGATATAGATATAGATATATCTATATAATGTTGTAATGTAAACTAAATATTTGTATACATATTGAATTTGCTTCTCTAATAGGGTCAAGATTCGACTTTGATCATTATGGACTAATACCAAAATTGAGTTTTAGATAGGCAGATCTAATTTTAACCGCTGAAATAGTAACAATGAAAATGACTCCCTCATTGGTGAAATTGTATGTGCAAATGCTCGAACCATAATATATTATTGCTGTGGGAGCATGTACAATGTACAGGAGGAATGTTTAGTAAAGATTCTTATAGTACTATTCGGAGAATTGATAAACTATCTATTAAAATCGTAATAATGATATCAGTGTATTAAATCGAAAAAAAAAGAAATTTATTTTAAAATATAAAATTATTTAAAAATAATATAAATATATAGAAAAAAAACATTTATAGTATACGAGAGTGTAATTATCTTTTTTAATAATTCATCCCTATTTCATTTGAGTGTATAACTTTATAAATAATCATCACGAAATGACCGGTGAATATTAATTAAATATTGATTATTATTAACTTATAAGAGAGTATTAAATGAATGATAATACTAACTTAATAAATTTAGTTCAATAGCAATTTGAATTTTGAAGTTTGACTTTGTAGATTTGTTATAAGAAAATTAATTGGGGAGGGAGAGTTGATCAAGATAAATTAACAATTATTTGGTCTTCATTTAGAAATTAGAATTGATCACACCTATTTTATTAATTGATCCTATTCATATAAAATGCTACATTAATTGGCTAAATTTTGTATTCAAATATTGAGACTGCAATGGAAAGAAACAAATATATTTTGAGTATGTGATTGAATAAAGTTAGATTTATTATAGGATTAAATTAAAATAAAAATAAAGTATAGGCATTCTTATAATAATTACTATTTTAATTGGGCCAAATTAAGAATAAAATTAATTTAGGTATTCATATACGATTTTCTAATTTTAAAAAATTAGAACCTTAATTGCCAAATTCCCTTATTTTGGGAAATTTACAAATATAGCACATTTGACCATTGACTTTGCAAAAATAGCACTCTCCTTTTTTTCTTTGCAACCATAGCACTTTAAGGCTGTGCAAAGGCCAACATGCCCCTCTCTTCTATTCTAAAACCAAAGGCGGGACAGTTCTTGTTCATCATTTCCGAAACCTGTCTTCTTCAGTTCCTCATTATTCTTCATTTCCTTAACACCTATTCCTCTACTAAAACAACACCCATTTCATTCCTCTACACGCTGCTCTTAGGAAGCAGTGCTAGAGCATCTCGGTCCGAGTCCGAGTGCGGCATGCCACCTTCTAAAAAAGAAAAATAGATCGTATAATAAATTCAACTCCCGATTTCAATTTAAGAGACTCTTCTTTTCTTTTTTTTTTTTAAAGATTTTTTATGTTATGATATTTGCAACCTTCGAACATATATTAACTCATATTTCCTTTTCAATCGTTTCAATCAGAATTACAATTTGACTGATAAGATTTTTTTTAGAAGATGAAATCATACAACTATATGATTCATCCAAAAAGGGAATGATAGTTACCTTTTTCTGTCTAACAGGATTATTAGTTATGCATTGGGTTTATTCAGGACATTTCCCACTAACCGATTTATCGGAATCATTACTCTTTCTTTCGTGGAGTTTTTCCCTTATTCAGATAGTTCCTTTTTTTTTAAAAAAAAGAAAAATTATTTAAGCACAATAATCGGTTCAAGTGTTCTGTTGACTCAAGGCTTTGTTACTTTGGGTCTTTTAACTGAAATAGGCCAATCTTCAATATTAGTAAAAGCTCAAAACAATACATATCACCCATTTCAATGGCAAGCACAAAAGCAGGACCATCATCTTCAAACAAGAAAGTGCAGGCTCACGAGGTTAGTCGAAATTTCACTACAAATTGTCATTTTAATCTTACAAATTCGTACAGAGAGTATTTTGATAGAGTGCAGTGTTATTGAATGTTTGAATTTGAGTTGGGTTTGTTTGAATTTGTAATTGGTTTTGGACAGAAGTGCAATTGGTCAAGGCATAGGTCGAGCCCTAGGTTGAGTAATTAGTCGAGCCGTATTGTTGGTCGAGTATTTAGTCGCGTTAATGGTCGAGCACGAAGTCGAGCAATAGTGTACGTCGGTCGAGCCATGTAAGTCAGATTTAGGGTTTATCGAGCAAATTATCAAACATGAATCAAGCATGTTCCTTGTATTTTCTTTCATGTTTTGCAGGAGAAATGGGACATCGTAGCTCAACATATGCATGAACGAACGAATGCTCTTACCCCCGAAATAGTGGCGACAGTAGAGAGATGCCAGCAATACATTGGCTGCGTAGAAAAGGCCGTCAAACATTTGGATGCTCATGTTGAGAAGCTAAAGGCCAAAATTCAGTATCTAGAAAAGGCCATAGAAAATGTTTCTGAAAAAGTAGAAAATATTTTTGAAGAGGACGAATGTAGCGTAATTGAAGACAATTGACAAAAAACAAATGTCAATTTGTATTTGTTTTCACTTTTATTTTAAGGAACATTTTAAGAAATTGTCATTTTTTTTTTGTCCCTGGAACGTTTTGTTGTTATTCAAGATAAGCCATTGGTATATGTTGAACATCAATATATCTTGCTGCCCGGTTAGTTTAGTCCTTATGCGCAACATTTTGTTGGCTTCATAGTATCGACCTATTAATCAACCAGTTTAGTTCTATTACTCGTCCTAAAATAGAACTCGACTAAAGGATCGAACTATTAATCGACCTAATATAGTTCTCCAAAACTATTTTTTTTTTTGAAAAAAAAAATTCACTCGACCTAGTACTAGGTTGAACGCGATCTAATAGGCGACCTCGTACTAGATTGAGTGAGTTTTTTTTTAAAAAATAAATAGTTAAATTAAAAAAAAAACTTGACCTAGTATTAGGTCAAATTTTAGGTTGAGTATTAGGTCGAGTGCGACCTAAATTCAACCAAACTTAGTACTCGACTTAAAACTTGATCTAAAAGTCAACTTAACTTTGTACTCGACTTAAAACTTGACCTAGGGTTCGACCATTCTTTTATTTAAATTCACAAACCCAATTTAACTGGTGCAAATTTCAACTAACTAACATAACATATCGTTGATACAATTTTTTTCTTCGCAACTGCAGTTTTCTTGAAATAGGATGTACGAACAGTGAGGTGTGCAAATAATAGGGTGTGAGAACAAATTTTGTTGAATTTATGAAACGGGTTTTGAGAAAAGAAAAAGAACGTAGGGTGAAGTGCTATCTTTTTGCTTTTTGCGTTTTATAATAGAAGAGAGAAGTGTTGTAGCCTTTTTCTAGATGAAACTGTTATAACAGAAAAATGTGCTATATTTATAAATTTCCCAATTATTTTGCAATTGCAAATTTGCAAGTAGCAAGAAGGGTTTTCTTCATTTCTTGTCTCTTCGGCCGCCAGCCCGCTTCATTCCTTAACTGTCGTGTCGGCCGCTCTTCAATCTCCAACCGCCGGCCGTCACTATCGTTTTCGTCTGGTCGACCATCATGATGGAGTACAAGTTTTAGCCGCTCTTCAGTCTTCTCTCGTGCTCGATCGTCGCCCGTCGGCGTCTCTCTCTTCTGCCGTCAGTCGTTGATCGTCCGCCGTCCTTGCCTCCTCGGTCTTCAATTCTTCGGCCAGCAGTTGGAGTTTCGGCTTTCAGCAATAAATCGGCCGTGCACCTCTCACCGCGAGTCACGCCTCCGCCGCCGCCTCTAAGTGTGTTCTGGTCCTTGTCTTATTTTTTCTTATTGGCTACGAACACAAGCTATTCTGTTCACAAGAATTTCTTTTCTGCCAGAATCTTTGTGTTGCCGCAAGTGGAATTCCTGCCTAAATTCAACTCTTGTCAGCAATTTAATTCTTTGTTTATGCTGTGATTTTTCCTATCAAATTGTAGTACTGCCCGATTAATTTTTTTGTTTGGCCGAGACTGATAATCCTTGTCCAAAGTACTCTTGTTTTAGTCTTATAAAATTTCCTGGCCAAAATATCTTCCTCGTTCAAAACATATTGGACCGAAGTGTGTGTTGACTTTAGTTTTTTTCTAGAATTTTGGTACTATCGAAATCATTAGTCTCCTGTCCAATTCTTCTGCCCAATATTCCATTATACCGAATTTTTGTTCAGCTGAAAGTGTGTTTCTACCTAACTTTAGCTTCACTACCGTGATCACATAATTGCTTGTCCTATTTTTCTTTTTCCTTTGTTTTGGTCCTAAGTTGTGTTTCTGGCTGAAACTTTGTACCACCCGAAATGCACTTGTTTTCTTAAATTGTTGTTATCCAATTTTGGTATTGGCCGAACTCTTATTTGTATTGTCTTAATACTGTGATCAAGTAATGCTAACTCATTCTGGTCACACGGCATGAATGTAAGTGCAGTTGTACTTTAGATTCATGTATTGTGACTTTTTGTTGTTAAATGTTTATATCATTTAGTTTGTTATTGGGATAATTTGAATATTAGAATATTTATTTATTACGGGAAAAATACTCTTAAAAAAGGGGAAAAACTTGTGTCTGAATTCGGTCAATTTGACCGAATTCGGTCGAATTAATTTGGTTCGGCCAAATTTGAAATTTGATTAATTCGCTTGAATTTGAATTCGAATTCGAATTCGAATTCAAATTGAAAATCGAATTTCAAATTTGTTTGGTTTGAATTCGAATTCCTTCTAATTTGGTGAGGTTTTTGGTTTGAGTTTTGGGAAAGTCCAATAACCCACTCGGATTTTTTCACGGTTTTACGGTTTTACGGTGGCGTGCGGCGGAGCGCTAAGATGGCCCCGAGCTTTATGTGCTTTTTACTGATAATCATTATCTTCGCGGCAAATTCATCTCATAGCATTAGATTCACAAGTCGGATATCGGATAATCCATCAACAGCCAATGAACAACAACTGACGGCAGTTTTTGCTTTGGGAAGCTTTTGGAGATCGGAGGCCGTCTTTGGCTGCTTAGATGGTGTTGTACGGACCACTGTAGGTTATGCCGGTGGATCCAAGACCAATCCTGAATACCGTAGCTTGGGCGATCACGCTGAATCTGTACAGGTCATTTCTTGTCCCCTCATAACCTCATTTACCCAACTTTTCTGGTTAGCCTAATTTTTTCAATGGTTTGGTGATCATTGTTATGCTGTTTCTTTCAGTATGTATGTAAGTTGATGGAAATTCATGTTTCTTTGTGCTATAGCTCGTGTTGATGAAAATGTGAAATTAAGTAAAAATTATGGAGAATCAAAATTTTGCCTTGTGTTGGTTCTGTATTTGTTATGCTGAGTTATGGAAATTAATAACTGCATTTGGGCAATTACTCTAGCAAATTATACAACTTTCTGAGCACAAAAAACTCTAATGCTGGAAATGGAGAAAAAATTTGGTATTTTGCTAGCAGAGCACAGTGACATTGGCTGGGGACGGATTTTTTTGGCAGGTTCATGAAATTTTTGATGCCATTAAGTCGTGATTTGGAATTAGACAAAAAGTTTACTTTCTTTTTGTTGGGAGAGTGGTGGATGTCTGTCAGAATCTGGATTGTAGCTTGAGAGAGAGTTTCAAACTTTTTTTTCTTGTATACGGGTCTATGGTGTTAAGTTGTCCTTCTGTATTCCATATGACACTCAAGCAAGGATATAACACTAGCTGTTCATAAATGAAGGCTATCCCATCTTACGATGGATGTGCCATAGTCATCTTCACTTGTGTTGGCATACTTTCACTGTTTGCAGGTAGAGTTGAAGCATGATTCTTAGTTCATGCAACAGAACCTAATATGTGCGAGTGTTGCTATAATATGACCGAAGGCTTATGTACCCATCCAAGCTTTTGTTTATTTAAGCTTGGTCTAAATACTTTATGAGCTTGTTGGTGGCTTTGATGCTTGCATTTTGGGATTACGGAGTATATTATCTTCTTTAGTTCTGTGAATTAGTTGCTCAAATGTTCTCTCTTTGGTAGTTTATCACTTTCTTCATTTGCTGTCCTAAAATTCAATCAATTTTCTACAGATTGCATATGATTCTAGAATGATTACTTTCAAACAACTTCTGGAGATATTCTGGACAAGCCATGATTCTAGGCAAGTGTTTGGGCAGGGTCCTGATGTGGGTAATCAATACAGGTACTTCTAGGGATTTGTGTTGGAGTTATAGTTTCTATATTATAATGAATGCTTTTTGTCAGTTTAGTAATTTGGAGACAGGTCTATAATTTTCACGAATGGAACTGAAGAATCAAGATTGGCTGCTATTAGTAAAGAAAGAGAGCAGACAAGGTCAATGAGTGGCATTGTAACCACTCAAATACAACAGCTGGGCTCATTTTATCCTGCAGAGCGTGACCATCAGGTCAGTCATTTTTAATTAAAATCTAATAGTCACAAGTAATTTTCTTACATGGAACTTCAGGATTCTGTGAATTTGTTCCTATGTGAAGTGGATTCTAGGGATATTAGGATCTACTGCAAATTTTCATGTGGTTAAGACGGAGTCCTTGTTCAAGCTTGTTGCCATAACATTACACTTGCATGTTTAAGAGGCACTAGGAAGAGCACCTTGCATTGCTCTTGCAATATCACTTCAGAAATTATGACTGCAATAGGATTTCTCGCTATTAAGTTTTCTGAGTTAGAGTACTTAAAAATATAACAAGTATCTCATTCCTTCTTTTGTTAGCTACGGTTTCTGATACAATATTTAGGCATTTGTAAGAGTGAAATGACATAGCATTTGAATTTGCAATCTACAGAAATTTGAGCTGAAACGGAATCCATTTCTTCTTCAGCTGATTGGAAACTTGCCTGAGGAAGAGCTTGAGAGGTCAAGTCTGGCTGCAAAATTAAATGGGTATGCAGCAGAACTTTGTCCCACGAGAATGCAGAAACACATTGATGCCAAGATCAATGACATTGTAAAAAAGGGTTGGCCTATTTTAAGAGAACTTTAGCAAAGTATGCCAATTGTTAAATTTGAGCTGGGAGAATTTTTTGGAAAGAAATCCTTTTCAATTCACCTAAGAGCAACTTCATATGTTTTTTATGTTTTTTTTAGAGAGAGTAATTGATGCATTGATCGATGGCACTGGTGATTTTTTTTTTTATTTGATAGTAAATTTGATGGACTAATTCTTTTGCACTCAATCCGTCTAAAAAACAGAGTCCAATTAAAACTCAATGAAGCTAACTTTGCTTCTGTAAAACTAGTTTTCTTTTTCCATAAATCCTCGAAAAGAAATATTAAATTAATAAAAGTTGGACTTGTAACTTAATAATCATTGAGGAAATTGAAATTTGAAGAACAAATGATAAAAAATAAGAATTAACTAAACAATTAAGGATACAACAGAAATTTTTTTCCCTCAAAACGTATTTGAAAAAATAGGATCACCTATCAATGTTTCCCTATTTTTTAATATATATATATATATATATATATATATATATATATAAACTCAAACTTTTTTTCTTTGAAAAAACAAAAATACAATTGAATTGCATGAGTTTATTATTGGAAGCCGCCACTGGTTTGAGTGCACAAAAAGTCAAAGCTGAGCTAAAAGCAAACTCTCCCTGTAAATCGCCCCTTTCTGTTTCTCAAAATCCAAAAATAAAATAAATTGAAATTTTGAAAAGAGGCGAAAATAGGTTCCGATCGGAAGAGGAAGGAGAACATTGAGTATAGGGATGGCAAAACAAACCCGCCCCGCCGGGTTCCCCGACCCCGACCTCGGTCAAAACCCGATTGACCGGATTTTTTTCGGGTTTGGTGTTTAAATTAAAACCCGGGGCCGGATTCGGGTCGAGGTACCATACGACCGACCCGACCCCGAATATATTTATAATTTTGATAATTATATATTAAAATTATAATAATAATATTAATATATTAAATAAAAAAGAAATTTATTAAAAATGTAAAAATTATTTTAAAATAAGATAAAATAATTCAAAAAATAGAGAAAATAATATGTAAAGATTTATTAATTGATCATATTAATATAAAATGCTATATTAATTGACTAAATTTTGTATTAAAATATAAATGATGCAATTGAAAAAAAAAATATATTTTGAAGAAATAAATGCATTTAAAAAAATATTTTACATTTAATACAAAATACTATTTTTAAATAGTAATAGAATAATATTTATGGGTTTGGGGTTCGGGTTCGGGTTCGGGTATTTTAATCGGGTTCAGGGTCCCCGCGGGGAACCCGAAACCCGATCGGGGACGGGGATGGGTTTTAGAGTTAAAACCCGATCGGGTTCGGGGACGGGGTTAAATTTCGGGTTCGGGGATGGGGTTGCAACCCCCGACCCCGAACCCGAAAATTGCCATTCCTAATTGAGTATTAAATATTAACCTTCAATTAGAGACCGTTCAAGTGCCAAATAAGGAAATTAATAATAATGCTCCACTTGCCTGATCTTAAGAATGGACAAGAAAAGAATTTCACTTGTAAGTTGAAAAAAAAATAGATGAAAATTTGGGGTGTTGATAGAGTTCCAAAAGTTCCAACCCCCAAGTGTCAGCTACCCAAAAACTGAAATATTACCATGTGAAGGTAAAATGGTGTTTCTTTGCCCTGTTCTTGAATTGTCGCTTCTTTTTAACTCAAAAGACAGAAGCCCTTGAAAGTTGAATCCTGGAAACAGCGTAAGGAAAATGCTCAGGATTATCTTGAACGTAAACATTCATGCGTGCACGACCATTTGTTTCGTCCAATGCACAGAAAGGCCAAAACTGGCACACTTTCGTTTCGTTTCGTTTTGTGCGTACTATAATAAATTAGATGAGCCACAAACAGACCAAAAAGGCACTCGTTCATTTGCATTCTTCATAAATTCGCTCATGAATACATTCACTGATTCATTCATCTGCCAAAATCATGCCACGAAAGAACATCTACATCCCATATGTAACTTCAACTGGAACAGAAAGAGACTCAATAGACACTCTTCTTGGCCACCGATGTAGCCCAGCAACATATATAGACTTATTTTTGTTGAAACATAAAGTATTAGACTTATTTGTTAATAAGGGTATTTTAGTCTTTTTTTAATTATTACAAAGGTATACTTATTAGTATAGGTTTATTGATGTCAGACGATTTTTGGAATACAATCTCTTTTCTTTGAGGGTTTTGCAATTTACATGGTATCAGAGCTTCTCTCTCTGCTGCCAACCCTAAACTTTAAGAAACAAATTCACCACTCACCATCATCGTCACCATCGACCACATACCTTCGAAATCATCAGACCACTCACCATCACCGTCACTATCAACCACGTAAACCTTCGAAATCATCGACGCGGCGACAAGCGATGCCTAGGTCAAGGCTATTCCAGACTGCAAACCCGACCCTGGCAAAACTACTCGATGTTCTTCAGGTGTTATTCTTCATGGCCGAGGTAGTTTCTAGCGTGTTCGTGTTCTTTTTCTTGGTGTTACCCTTTAATCTGCACAATTAGATTTTAGTGAAAGGAATGGTTCTACAAGTGATATTTGAAATTTTGTTTGCTTGCACGTGGGTAAAAGCAAATTGTGTTTGATTTTGTGGGTTCTTTGCTTTGGTGTTGTTTGCTCGAAGTTTAGTTAATTTGGATGGTTTTGTTATTTGTGGCCTCACGGTATTGCCAAGCACGTTTGTATCAAAACTTGCTTTGATTTTCGTTGACAAACTTTGTTTGGTTTGACTGTGCCACCTACCAATTTATTGCTTTGCTTGTTCTTTCCTTGGCGAGTCAACAAATACAAATTCAAGCAATTGTTTTGCTTGTGTGGGTCCATTTGATAAGCTTTTGTTTATTTGTGGTCAAACCAATTTGTCTTCATTCTATTCTTCATTGTTCGTCCGATTATTGAGTTGACCGCACTTGAAACCAACTTCCAATATCAAATTTTCTCTTTGAATTGTTTGTGCTCGACGTTTGGACATTTGTTGATTCGGACTTGGGCTACACGGTTTTGTTTTTGTTCGAGAATCGGTTGTGATTGTTCTGTTTTAGTTGTGTACAGCAATCTTAATTATTAAACAATTATGGGTGATTCTATTCATAATCTTTGTTGTGAATCTAGACTCTAGTATTACCAAAAATTGAGTTTAAGTTAGACGGAACCAATTATCCATCTTGGTCTATGGCAGTTGAAACATATCTTTTGGCCACCAAGCAGCGAAGTTATTTAACCTCACTTCCACCTTCGGATACAACGAAAATAGATGATTGGTGTTCTGGAACACTATGGATTCCAGAATTAGTCCTCAGTTTATGCGCTGTAAATCAGCTAAAGCCATTTGGGATAAGTGCGCACTTATGTTCTCAGGTCGAAATAATATGACTCGTGTTTGTGATACTTGGGAAGAGCTCTTTGATCTACGTGCAGGGGATATGTCTATCTCAGATTATTATTCCAAGTTCACCACTCTTTGCGGCGGATACGTATTTACTGATGACATTAGAGAGTTGGCCAAGCGTCGGAGGACATGAGAGTTATGTTATTTCTTCTGGGGCTTGGTTACATTCACTCTTCTTTCGATTACTTCTCAGTACTCTCCCATCTCTTGATGAGGTATTCTCTCGGTCGCCGGTACACGCCTAATTCATCATCTGCACCTATTGCAAGTGCTATGGTCTCTCGATCGTATAATGTCGTGGAGGTCGAGGCCGTGGTCACCGTGGTCGTGGCGAGCGTATCGTGGTCGTGATGGAGCTAGAAATCTTTGGAAGTTCTTATTCACGCCACCACCTTGGCGAGCCCAGGCCCAAAGCTTATTGTTATAACTTCCATCCCGAGCTTCGACCACAGGCTGCGTATGCTGATGTTGCTGAGTCTCCAGTGCCAAAAGATTCTAATCACTCACGGGAGCTGGCTGACACTATTATATTGTCTCGTGCAGAATATGAGTCCTTGATTCGTCCCAACCAAATGGAAGACTCCTCTGCCCCTACTGCTACTTTGGTACAGCCTTCCTTAGGTAATCCGTCCTGTTTACTCTCTGCTACACCCACCTCCTGGGTTGTAGATTCAGGTGCCACAAATCATATGACCGGTAATTCTAACTTATTGTCTGATATTACCCCTGTATCCTCTAATTCTGTTACACTTGCTAATGGTTCACAGTCTCATATCACTGGTAAAGGGAATGTCACTTTGGGTCCATCTCTTTCTCTTTCATCTGTTTACCATTTACCAGCCTTCCCATGTAACTTGCTTTCTGTTAGTTCTCTTACCAGAGATTTGAACTGCTCTGTCACCTTTACCCCTACTCATTGTATTTTTCAGGATCTGAGGACCGGACGGATGATTGGTGGAGGGCATGAGTCGAATGGGCTGTACTACCTGAACAAAGATCTTATTGCTGCTGTTGTTCAAAAAAGCACTACCACTGACTTCTTTCAACTGTATTGTCGTATGGGTCATGCACCGCTTGATGTTCTTCGCTATTTCTCTCCTATTTCCAAGTCCATAAGTTCTATCCAATGTGATGCCTGTCAATTTGGCAAGCATCATCGGGTATCCTTTCCTTCTCGTGTCCAGAGTCGTGTTTCCAATCCTTTTGATTTAATACATTCTGATGTTTGGGGACCATGTCGTGTCAGAGATATGTCTGGTTTTAGGTATTTTGTTACATTTGTGGATGATTATTCCCGTGTAACATGGTTATATTTAATAAAAGATCGCACTGAAGTTTTTTCTTGTTTTCGTATGTTTTATTTTGAAATTTTCAATCAGTATCATGCCTCGATTAAATGCCTGCGTTCTGATAATGCCAAAGAATATATGGCTAATTCCTCTGGTTTTCAATCATTTCTTACATCTCATGGCATTTTACATCAAACATCTTGTCCCTATACCCCCCAACAGAATGGGGTGGCAGAAAGCAAAAATCGTCATCTCTTAGATGTTGCTCGTTGTCTACTTTTTCATATGAACCTCCCCAAGATGTTTTGGGGGCATGCTATTCTTACAGCATGTTATCTCATAAATCGTCTTGGGCATACCTTTTTCTACTCTTCATCCTACTAGTCCACTTTTTTCTTTACCACTCCGTGTTTTTGGGTGTGCTTGTTTTGTGCATCATCTTCGTCCTGGTCATGATAAACTTGATCCCCGGTCTGAAAAGTGTGTATTTCTTGGATACTCTCGAACTCAAAAAGGATACAAGTGTTATAATCCACTTGGTCGGCGGTTGTATGTCTCAGCAGATGTCACATTTTTTGAGAACCAGCCATTTTACTCCTCTACTGACCAACGGGTGACTTCTTCTGACGATATTTTGTCCTCGTCCACGGCTCCACTCCCGCCTATCCCTTTAATGAGGGTACCCAAATCCACTCCCAATTTTCATTTTTTCGACCAGACCTATCAACGACGTCGTCCTGTTTCCCACGAGGTAGTACAGTCGCCGCCCACATTGGACTTGCATTCTTCTCCACCAATTGATCTACCGACCTCTGATTCACCAGTTTCTTCTGAGCCTACTTCTACCCTCGATCTTCCCATTGCGTTGCGCAAAGGTACGCGTTCTTGTGTTGGTCAACCTAATTCCCGCTTTGCTCCCTATACTGGTTTGTCTAGTCATACACATACTCGTCACCCACTTTCTCAATTTTTATCCTACAATTGCCTTTCTCCTCTCTATTCCTCGTTTGTTGCTTCTTTATCTGCTGTGTCTGTGCCGAGTACTGTTGCAGAAGCTCTTGCCCATCCAGGTTGGCGGCTCGCTATGGAGGATGAAATCCAAACAGGCTATCGGATGCCGTTGGGTTTTTACAGTGAAGTTTCAACCAGATGGATCTGTTGAGCGTCTGAAGGCTCATCTGGTTGCCAAAGGTTATACTCAGACCTATGGCCTTGATTATGATGATACTTTTTCTCCTGTGGCCAAAATACCGTCAGTTCGTGTTTTCATCTCTCTTGCTGCTCGATATGGTTGGCCTCTTCATCAACTAGATGTTAAGAATGCCTTTCTCCATGGCGACTTGAAAGAGGAGATATATATGGAGCAACCTCCGGGATTTGTTGCTCAGGGGGAGCCTACTAATGTTTGTCGCCTACACAAGGCATTATATGGTTTGAAACAATCTCCTCGTGCCTGGTTTGGTCGTTTTAGTGATGCGATTATCGGTTCGGTTTGCAGCGTTGTACCGTAGATCATTACGTATTCGATTCGATTCTCCTAGAGGGTGTGTGCTCTTGGTTGTATATGTGGACGATATTATCATCACTGGTAGTGACTCTGTAGGTATACAAGAGTTGAAACAGTTTTTACAGACAGAGTTCAGCACAAAAGATATGGGTAATCTGCGGTATTTCTTGGGCATTGAGGTGGCTTACTCACGTGATGGTATCTCCTTATCACAGCGAAAATATGTACTGGATATTTTGAGTGAGGTTGGTTTTCTTGGTGCAAAGCCTGTCGATACTCCAATGGATCCTAACGTGAAACTTGATACAGAACAAGGTGACTTACTTCATAATCCAAGTAAGTATCGGAGGTTAGTAGGTAAACTTAATTATTTAACTGTCACTCGACCAGATATTTCTTTTGCTGTTAGTGTGGTTAGTCAGTTTATGAGTGCTCCTCGTACTACACATTGGGAAGCAGTACTACGTGTTGTTAAATACTTGAAGGGAGCACCAGGTAAAGGTCTCATGTTCAAGAATCATGGACATCTTAGTGTCATTGGCTATTACGATCGTGTCCTATTGATAGGAGATCGACTTCTGGCTATTGTGTATTCTTAGGAGGCAATCTTGTAAGTTGGAAGAGTAAGAAACAACACGTTGTATCTCGATCGAGTGCAGAGGCGGAATATCGGGCCATGGCTCATCTGACTAGCGAGTTACTTTGGTTAAGGATTTGTTATCTGAACTCAGCATATCATCCTCATCTCCCTCAGTTCTGTGTTGTGATAACCAGTCTGCTATACATATTGCTTCAAATCCAGTCTTTCATGAACGCACGAAGCATATTGAGGTAGATTGCCATTTTGTGCGAGAAAAGATTCAGAACAAAGAAATAACACTTCAATACACACGGACCGAGGACCAACTTGCTGATCTTTTCACTAAGTCACTACGGGGTAATAGGGTGATTACTTTGTGTAACAAGTTGGGGCTCTTTGATATTTATGCACCAACTTGAGGGGGAGTGTTGAAACATAAAGTATTAGACTTATTTGTTAATAAGGGTATTTTAGTCTTTTTTTTAATTATTACAAAGGTATACTTATTAGTATAGGTTTATTGATGTCAGACGATTTTTGGAATACAATCTCTTTTCTTTGAGGGTTTTGCAATTTACAATTTTGATAGTTCTAATTAAGTTTAACCATCCAAAACCAATTAATACAGCACACTTTTTTTTTTTTTTTTCAATGGTGGAAAGGGAAGGGATTACTCCTTTTTCTATAGTTGGCAAGATTAGAATTATAGACTTTAAAGCTATAATGCCAGTCCACTGGTCATCCTCCAATCAATATACACTGATTCAACTCAATAACATGAAAAACATTGCTTTTTTTGACGTTTTCTTGCTTCTTTGTTAGTAAATTAAACATACGCATTGGCTCTAGCAAGTAGCCAAAGGAGCAAATACGTCATGGAGTCATGATTCCTTGGGTATTACAAGTGTACAACAATCAGTAAGTACGTAATTTAGTAGAGGACAAAACAAGAGAACTAGAAACTAATTGAGGATGTTGTGGTTTCTAGTGTTAATACAAACGATGATGATGTCGAGAAAAATTATAACAAAAACAGCAAGTAGTTTAAATAAAATGAACAGCCGGAAGAAAATGAACTATAACATCTAGTAATTTATGTGAAATAAACAGGTGGTGAAAATTAACTGAAAAACTAGTAGAATTTGCTTGAGACGTGCAGTTTATATTCTCTCAAAATTAAACAAGCCTCTCAATGAATTAAAGGAACAGGAACAACAATTTAGCAATTGAATGAATTAGCAGAGAGTATGAAAATTGAAGAGAAGAGTTCTAAAATTGGAAAAAAGCTGTAGTTTCACTGAAGGCTAGGACAGGGTTTATATAGGTTTAGACAAGCCTGTTGTTGAGAGAATGTTGGCCTACGTGGACTAGACAAGCCTGTTGTTACAAAATGTCACCCATCTTTTCTAAAAATTCATTGATTAAATCAGTGGCATGAGTTGTGTGTGTGGGGGGAGAGAGACCTGCAGCTTCAATGGCATGAGTTCCAGGTGCTACTCTTATATCCACCTAGAAAGAGAAAAATAACAAACTATAGTTCCAAAATGAAGGAGGCATTGACAAATAGAACATCGTAGCACGAAATATCTTGAAAAGTAAGTTAACCACTGCTAGTGTGGCAAAAACTTACATAGAGAATCATCAATAGTTTTCCAAGGGAAAAAGCCACACTGCAAAATTATTAAGATTTCAATTTTTGTTCACCCGAACAATCTTGCATGAGAGTCAAACTCTGTTAAACATTGGCTACTTATCCTTCTTGTATTACATAAAAAAAAAAAAAGGCCAAAAGATATTTAGATTTTAGGCCAAATCATCCAGTTTCAAGGCTTAATATTATGGATCATCAGGTTACTGAAAATTTAGGAAACAAACAACAATCATCAGATTAATAAGATCATCAAAGATGTTTCATGCATTAAGAATGAAGCGATTGCTGCTGGAAACACTCTAGAAGAGTTAAAAACAGTTTATACAGTAAATATTGTTATTTTATTTTTTGCAGAAAAGAATACAACCAAACCATTAAAGGCAAACAATCATGACTTCTGCTGTTCAAGCTGTAAAAAGTGCTTCAATTTTCTTGGAGCAAAATACTCAAAATCAACCTTTGACGTGATGAACATGTTTAGTACTATTAATGCCTCAGGCGATTCTCTTCACAAGACCAAAAATCCAGTACACCAAAAGTCATAACCAACTCAAAATGTCCGGCTAGTTTAAAAAAATGACACAAAAAAAATAAAAAACAAAAAGCCTATACATTACTACCTCTGTCCCATCCATGATACCTTCTTTTTAGTGTCCAAAAATAATACCCCATTAAAATCACAAAGTCTATTAACATCCAATTTCTAACTTTGGCCCTCAGACTATATTTAGGCATGGAGGCAGAAGCTGAACAAGTCAAAACATTGTTTGCTACTCAAAGAATAGGAGTATCAGAGACAATAATGTATGCTCATAATGCACTGTTGGTGTCACTCACTTAAGGGTTGCAAACATTGTGGAGACAACCAAAATCCTTCGGCTCCACAATAATGATTACCGAAAGATGTTGAGATTCGCACCCGGCTAAGGGTCTGTTTAGACAAGTTCTTTTTATTTATAAATAAAAAATTTTTTTAAACAAAAATAAATTATTCAAATACATTTTTATTTCAAAATTTAGAATTCAAATTTTCCCACTCAAATTCCTATCATATAATTTTAAAAAAAATTTCCTCTTATTTTCTCCCTCCAAAAATACTTTTTCTATCAAATAATATCCACCAAAATTTTCACACATTCCAATACAACTTTTTCTATTTGCAAATAAAAATGCCTTGTCCAAACGGATCCTAAGTTACTACATTAAAAAAAGACAAGTTTTGAAAAGCAACAATTATTTAGGAACATATATTTTGTTTTGTCAGTTATATCGCTTCCAGTGAGAAAAGAGTTCTTGTAAATCTGAAAGGGTTCTTGACACTACAAGACAATTGGCATTTTCCGACGGAACATTTCCGACGGCAAATCCACAGTTCCGTCGGAAAATTTAAGATTTTCGACGGTCTTCCGTTGGAAAAAATCCGTCGGAATAACGGTCGTCGCAAAAACTTTTCCGACGGTCAACTGTCGGAAATTGAACGGATTTCCAAAGGAAATCCGTCGGAAATTATGAGAAGAAATTAAAAAAAAATAAATAAGTACCGACGGATATCCGCCGGAAATTAAAAAAAATTTTAAAAAGAAATAAATAATTTCCGACAGAAATCAATCGGAAATTAAATAACGTTTTTTTAAAAAATAAGTAATTGCCGACGGATAGCCGTCGGAAATTATTTAAATTTTTTTTGGAAAATATGTAATTACCGATGGAATTCCTTCAGAAATTATTTAAATTTTTTTAAAAAATAAATATTTTCCGACAGATATACGTCGGTAATTAAATAAAATTTTAAAAAGAAATAAATAATTTCCGACGGAATTCCGTCGGAAATTTAATAAATTTTTTTTAAAAAAAATAAATTCAATTTAAAAAAAAAAACTAAAAATTATTTTATACACATAAATTTGACAAAAAGTAATACTATCCTAATCGTTGTCCGTATCCGTGCTCGAGTCAGTATCTTCATTGTTGCTCGTTTTTCTTTTCTTCTTTCCGCGCTTTTCCATTTTCTCTATCTTTGCCTGTAGACTCTGAACCAGCTCCGTCATTTGTTGTTGCTTAGTACTGACCTCCTCAGTCAGTTCGGCCACTCTATGACGCATCAGATCATACTCAGCTTGCGACACGAACATCGAAGATGATGCTGAATATATAGAGCGACTGGTAGAAGGCTGATTCCCCATCCCATAAACTCTACCCTTGTAGACTCCACCGGCAGCCTAAGTAAATAATTCTTCATCACTGCGTGGGGGATTCTGCGTCCGCGCAGTAATATCATCTGTCGTTTCTGTCTGATTGAGTCTTTCTTCAGCCGCAAGAGATTGAAAAGCGTTCTATCAAGGAAAAAAAATGTATTACACATTTTTATTTATTATTAATAAACTAAATAGAATTTGTAAAAAAAAATCTATTTTTACTAAAAAACTCACATATGTAGCCTCGGCACGGGAATCAACCCACTGATCCCGCTCTCCAGTCTCGGGGATTTTTTTCTTATGGCCAATTAAAAAAAGGTCAATCTTTGATGGCCTTTTGCCCATAGTTTTTTCCTGCATATTATATAAATATTAGATTAACAAATCATATTAAATTATACATAAATGACATTGAAACAAAAAAAAATATAAATATTCTTACAATTCTCGCTGCATGTGTAGCAAGTGATATTGAGCCGCAAGTATTGAGAGACCCGCCTTTCTCTGAAGCACGAGCCTCCTTTGCCTGAATTTGCCTTTTTTTGAATGCTTCAGACACCCAATGTTTTTGAAGGCATTTCCAGACGTGGTCGCCTATCCATTGCGGTCTTGTCCTTCTGTGGCGGATTTGATGAAAAATATCCGCAAAGCGCTTTGCCCCTCGTACTTCGAACGCTCGGCGGATGTTTTCATCATTTCTTGGCAACCAATAAACCTTGCGCTACAAACATAAATGACGACATTAGTAATTATATAACTTATAATTTATATAAATCAATATAAATAATAATATAACAGTAAAAAATTACCTTAAACTCCGAAAACATCCTATCGCGAACCTCTAGTGGAATTTCGCGCCATACTGCCCAAGGTTTTTCAAAGTGGCTTTGATTGCATCGTAAATTGCACCCGCAGCAGTATGACTCGGAATGAATCTAAAAATATAAACAAAAGAAGAAATCAATATTAAAATTTTAATTGAATACAAGTATTATTTAAAATAAATGCTAAAAATTTTACCCGGTAGAAGTCTCGTCTGGTATGATATATCTTGCACCATCCTCCTCCCGTACATGATCCAATGGAGGCTCGATCTCGGCTTCGCCATCATCACGATGCTCCGAATGCGGTGGTGATGATGATGGTCTAGATCCATCTCCAGTATGTGTGATGCGCGGTGGTGATGAAGATGGACCCGATCCATCTCCGATTGCTCTGTCTTTGGCCGGCTAAGAGTGGACGACTGAAAGTCAACCCTGACGGAAGGGGACGCAATGGTGTACGCTCCGACGAGCGCGAACTAGCACGACCTCTGCCGCGACTTGCACGGCGACCTCTGCTCTGATCTTTATCCATTTAAGTAAAATCCTACAATATCTAACAAAATATAACGAGGTGTGATTGACATTCGAATTTGTATTTTGTTAGCAGAATAGCTCAAACACATTTCGTACTATTATTTATTAATCCCTCCCAAAGGCATTCTTCTTTGTTGATGTTTGATTGTTATATATATATAACAACTTGTGTATATGTATAGACTCATAATTCAAGAAACGACATTATTTTAAAGGAATAGTAAAACAGAATAAACCCACGGAAAGGGACAAAGAATTTTAAACATGTTTACACAGCTTCTATCAAGACTTTCAACGCCAGGCAAGGCATTAAACTACTTAAGAGAGTTTCTATAATAATAATGAGAAATCAATGGACACTTTGGTACCTAATATTAATTCAATTGTTGCCACCTCCCTAACCAAAACAACAAAACAAAATAAAGATATGGAATGCTCCAGTCCAGCTATATGCAAATTGAGAGCATTCCTAGCCACATTAAACAATGAGACAAAAGAACAAAGTACATAAGCTCAAAATATTGGCAATAGGATTTTGTTTTTGTGCCACTTTAAAGTACCTATATATAAAAGTCTTTACTTTGTTTGGTACAAGTTTTTAATGCATAAGTTGTCGTAATTAAGTAGTACTATTGGCATTTTTATTAAAAACTTTTGAATATGATTAAGTGCAACCAATCAAACATTTTGATCCAAACCTAACAAAAACTTGTCGGTAACATGAGCTATATATATATATATATATATATATATATATATATATATATATGAAACTTTAAAAGTCAAGCCCCCTTTTATTTTCTTGTCAAAGTCGTGCATTAACGTACCATTTAGCCAATTAGGATTGTCATCAAGAATGCAAATCAAATCTCACGGAAATGTACATTCATTTGAAAAAAACTTCCTTAAAAAAGAGAAACAAAATCACAACCCCACAAGGGCCACAATTGCAAGTACACACCCATTCTGTCTATCATTTCTTCCACGCAATCGGGTAGAACAAGAACATCACCCATGACAATCTCTCTCCCTCCCTCTTTTTCCCTTTTTCCCCTAACTAGACAATTGGAAAACTGGCCGAGTTGCTTTGGTTATATACATGAAGAGAAGGAGAACTTTGCATGAATGCACATTTCATTTCACATTTATACAGTCTCCACAAACTTCTGTGTTTTTTTTTAAAAGACTATTTTTGAAAGGAAAACACACATACAGGGACAAACACACACAGAGG
Organism: Gynochthodes officinalis; assembly: GCA_020080225.1. Taxonomy (NCBI): domain Eukaryota; kingdom Viridiplantae; phylum Streptophyta; class Magnoliopsida; order Gentianales; family Rubiaceae; genus Gynochthodes; species Gynochthodes officinalis. Next base: position 34,033,939 of record CM034619.1, on the reverse strand, counting down.
GACTATTTTTAAAAGACTATTTTTCCCTCTTCTTTTTTCCTTTCATTTTTTCACCCAAATTCCACATTGTTCTTTCCCACATGCCTCAATAATTTTTTTTTTCATCCACCTTCTTCACTATTTTTTCCTCTTCTTTTATATATATATATACATGCACCAAAATATATTTTGGAACTTAGCTCAGACTGTTGTATATAAAATACAAGCTAAAAGGGTTTATGAATATGATTAAATTCTTTATCTAGTATAGTGAATTATATAACTTAATCCTTTTGAAGCCACAATAGATTAGACTCAAAATAAGTAAATCAGTTTACCCCAGTTTGTACTTTTTCTTTAGGAAACAGTTTCCGGTCTAAAAATTTCCTTATTGGAAAACATTTAACTTCTGTGTATACTACTATTAGAATTATCCTATATCTAGCTTTAATAAATGATTAATATATACAAGATGGCTTTTGCTGGACAAAACCACTTACGTAGTATCATTTGGATCACAAACATGTAACTAATTATCACATTCCAAATTAATTTCCAACTTCCAATATACTTCTCTCTTGTTTCTTTTGCGTTTAACCCTTTTTTTTTGTGGTTTTGTTTGTTTTTACACTCATATCACATACATGCATATTTTCTTCACCGCCATGTACATAATCTTTTACTTGTGAGCACAGACATGAATATAATATGGATACGTTTAGTTTCCGAAAATATAAAATTCATTTGTCAAAACAACGGTAATACTATTCAAAACAACAATTCTAATAATCTTCAGATTCAAGATTAACAAAGATCCTTAAGTGAGCTTATATTAAATTTTAATGAAGTACTTCCCTTTTCTTTTTTTTCCATTCCTTTTTCACCCAAATTCCTCACTGTTTTTTTCTCTTCATTCAATTTTTTTTTAAAAAAATATATTTTCCCCAAGCCGAAGATGCAGAAGACAAACAACAAACACAAAACCACCACAAAAAATTTAGAAACCATAATAGAAAAGGACAACCTACAAAATCAGTGGCACATTCACACCCATTAGCCATTAGCCACAAAATCATCAATGAAACAATTTAAGGTACAAAAAAGATCGGAAATTCGGCACTTCATTAAATTAGGGCAAAATCCAAAAATTCAAACACAAATTCCCAACAAAAACACATACAAAGCCAGAACAGAAACCAAAAAAATCACCAATATTCGTAGCCAATGAGAAAAAATAAGACAAGGACCGGAATACACTTGAGGCGGCGGTGGAGGCGGTGACTCGCGGTGAGAGGTGCACGGCCGACGGTCGACGAGCTCACGTTGAGGACGAGAACGATAGTGACGACCGGCGGTTGGAGATTGAAGAGCGGCCAACTGGACTGTGAATGACTCCTTCGGGCTGGCGGCGGAAGAGACAAGAAATGAAGACAAGCCTACGGATTTCCGTCGCAAATTTGGGGGAAAAGGGGGAGGCGGTGACTTGGGAAAGAGGAAAGGGGGAAAGGTAAGAAAAATTTGGGGCGGTGGGAGGCGGGAGGGTCGGGCGGGAGGGGAGGGGGAAAAGGGGGGGGGGGGTTATGTAGTTTCACATTTCCGGCGGATATCCGTTGGAAAAAGTAATTTTTTTTACTTTTCGGAAGATATTCCGACGGATTATCTTTCGGAACTTTTTTTTAATTTTTATTCTGAATCCGTCGGAAAGTTAAATATTTTTTTATTTTTCTTAAAATTCCGACGGTTTGTCCGACGGAAGTTTTTAAATTTTTTTAATTTTTCGCAAGAACTTCCAACGGATTTTCCGTCGGGAATTTTTTTATATTTTATTTTGAATATTTTTCTTAAATTTTTTTATTTTTTTTGAATATTTCAGCCAACTCATTTTTAAAGTATTTTTATTCATATTATTTACCTCCTTTTTATCATAATTGTTATTTCTTTAACTATTCAAAATACATATATTGAAAATAATATATTTTTATCTATCTCTGTTTGTTATTTATTTAAGTATTTTAAAAAAATATATACTCTTTTATTGAAAAGAAAGAGTTTTTATCCCATTTAAACTTTGAATACTTCTAAATTTTATTTTTTATTTTAATATTTCGACAGATATCCGTCGAAAATTTAAATTCCGTTAAAAAATTGAAATAAAAAATTTTAATTAATCAAGTTTCAAATGTATAAAAAGAATGAAAATATTTTATTCAAATTTTAAAATATTTCATAAATGAAAAATAATTATTTTTACACGTTGTAATTAGTGAATTAAATTATTTTCAAATATTAAGGTTATTTAAATCATTCATCCACTCACTATTTCTGAAAACCTCTTTTTAATTCAAAATATTATGCATAAGAATCAATTAGTAAAATAATACAACAAATACATCCTAAAATTATGTAAAAAAACATATTATTTAGTCTGAATATATATTCTCGAATTCTTCTTCGGGACTCGTTTCTTCGCTGTCTACAAATTCTGTCTCTTCATCTGAATCATTGCTCACGTGTTCTTCTTCAGCATCCTCATCATCCTCATCATCCTCATGCCTATTCATTTCTACATCAACATCTTCATCATTATTGCACTGAAAATCTCGGAGACTATCTTCTAAATCATAGTCTACAGTGTATTCCACGTTTGATGTATCAGTTTGGAATGCTATGTCTATTGAATCCTCCACTTCGACCCTACCCACTGGTTTTGTGTTAATCACGGCCCACCATTCAGACTTATCAGGTCTCAAAGGATAAGGAACATAATACACTTGTCTAGCATTTTGTGCAATCACAAATGGGTCAAATGTACCGTATTGTCTTGTATATCTCACATCAACTAATTTATATTGTGGATGTACCTTTGTTCCTGATGGTCTCCGTGTGTCGAACCAGTGCTGATAAAATAATGTTACTGATTTGTGAGATCTCTGATGAGTATTCGGTTCCACAATGTCTTGAAGAACTCCGTAATAGTCGACCACTTGACTTCACTGCCATCACCTCTGACCCATACACCACTGTTTATCGTCTTTATTTTTTCGGACCAGGTCGCTGTGTGAAATTTGTATCCATTTACAAAGTACGTCTGGTATGATTTCACCTTTCGACTTGGTCCCCATGATAGAGCATGTAGATTTGGGTTGGTCACTCCGTTGGAAACATTTTGTACCTGCGATTGAATTAAAAAAAACTTCAACATTTAAGTTACAATGAACTTACATCTATTGCGTAATAGATATTTGCAGGCTAATGACCACTTACATAATCTTTGAACCATGTACTAAAATATTCACGAACAGCTTCATTCCCGTAATAATTTTTGAAATCTCTGAAATATATTTCAATCATTAATGTCGCGATTAGATTACATAAGAAAAATGGTAAAAGAAACATAATCAACATACTGTACCTCAGAGTTGGTTGGATCTCCTCACAATTAAGCAGAACGCACTGTTTTGCAGCGTAGAGCTCATTATCGTCTAACCACCGAATAGTTGGTTTTCCTGATGCTCTGGCCCGTAAGATCAAATATTGACAAAGATGGAGGGTTCGTACTAGGACCTCCATCATCATGCCGATTCACTCTGTTTCTTAAACTCGGGATATGCTTCTCAAAATAGAATGAACAAAAATGTGAAGTTTCCCTGGCAAGGTATGCTTCGCAAATCGAACCCTCGACTCTAGCCTTTTGTTTCACTGACCATTTACACTTCCCAATGTTCCTACAATTGAAATTCGTTAAACAACATGTTAGGGAACTAAAATTTTTTTTATATATACGTAATTAGGAAAAAATAAGTTTAATTACCTTTCAAAAGGATACATCCACCTATATTGGACCGGCCCTCCAAGTCTGGCTTCTTCTACTAAGTGAATAGGAAGATGCTCCATTACATCAAAAAAGCCAGGTGGAAAGATTTTCTCCAACTTGCACAGTATAACAGGGATATTATCTTGCATTCTGTCTAAATCTGTATCTCTCAAAGTGCTCAAACACAATTACTTGAAGAATTGACTGATCTCTGTTATTGCTTTCCAAATATTTTCAGGAAGTGAATTAAATGCAACGGGAAGCAAATTCTCCATTAAGACATGACAATCGTGGGATTTTAACCCCGTTAATTTTCCTTCTTTCAGTTGGTCACACCTACGCAAATTTGATGCATACCCATCTGGCATCTTCAAATTCTTTATCCATTCACAAAAATTGCGTCTTTCATCCAATGTGAATGTGTATTTTGCCTTCGGTTTAGAATACTTGCCGTTGGCCTGTTTTTGTAGGTGCAATTCACTCCGCCTACAATGCTTCATCAGATCCAATCTTGCCTTCACATTATCTTTGCTCTTGTCCTTTACATCCATAACAGTGTTGAACAAATTATCAAAGAAATTTTTCTCAATATGCATGACATCTAAATTGTGGCGAAGCAAGTTATCTTTCTAGTAGGGCAATTCCCAAAATATGCTTTGTTTTGTCCAGTTATGCTGAATGCCATACCCGAGAAGTCTAAAACTTCCTGCCTCATATACCTTAGGAATAGATGAAATTCAATCCCAAATCTCTTCCCCAGACAACCTTCGCAGTGGATCATCAACTTCAACACGATTTTTAATGAATCCGGACACATTCGTCCTGAATATGTGATCGGGTCCTAACCATCGTCGATGACAATCAAACCATGAATTTTTCCTGCCTTCTTTTAAATAGAATTCTTTCGTATCCTTCATGCAAATCGGACAAGCCAATCTCCCAGCTGTACTCCACCCAGATAACATTCCATACAAGGGAAAATCATTAATTGTCCACATAAGTGCAGCACGCATATTGAAATTTTCTTTTGTGAAAATATCATATGTCAAGACTCCAACATGCCACAACAATTTCAATTCATCTATTAAGGGTTGCAAGTAGACATCAATTGAATTCTTTGGATTATGCGGGCCTGGAATGACGCAACTCAAAAATAGATATGAAGTTGTCATGCACATCTCAGGTGGAAGATTATACGGAGTCACAAAAATTGGCCAACATGAATAAGGAGTAGATGACATACTAAAGGGTGTAAAACCATCCGCACACAAACCTAACTTTGATGTTCCGGTTCCGCAAAATCTGGATATTTTTCATCAAAATGTCGCCATGCTAACCCATCGGATGGATGACACAATACATCATCTGGCCTTCTGTTCACATAATGCCACCTCATATGCGGTGCAGAACTCATGGAGGCATACAATCTCTTAAGCCTGGGTATTAGAGGAAGGTAATGCATCGACTTAAGTGGCACTCGCTTTCCTTTGCTAGTCGATTCACTTTTATAACGAGGGTGTTCACAAAATTTACACTCCTCTAAGTGATCGTTCTCATTGTAGTACAACATACAACCAGTTGGACAACAATCAATCTTCTGGGCAGATATTCCTAATTTAGACACCAAGGGATAATAACTTTTTGGAATGTCTATTTCTTGTTGGGGGTTAACCTCTCTCATCAATTCAATCATGGCATTCATGCAGTCGTGTGGTACGTTCCAATCTGACTTGATGCTCATTAGTCTAACAGCTGTGGATAATTCAGAATGAGTTGAACCTTCCCACAACGGACGACTTGAAGCCTCTAACAAATCATAAAATTTTTGAGCTTTTTCATTAGGAGGCTGTTCAGTATTTTGCACAAATTCATGTTCACAACTACCCATGAAATGAGAATTTGCTGCATCTCTTATCATATCATGATATCGACTACTTTCTGCATTATCTGTTCTCGCGATATTCCTCTGCTCATGCATATATGTAGCATATATAGAGTCAAAATTCGGAGGCTCTACCTCACCATGGTCAATCCACCACCAATATTTAGGTTTAAAACCATTCTTATATAAATGAACCACCACATCTTCTGGACCAAATGTTTTACCAGACTTACACTTTCTGCAGGGACACCGAATGACTCCTTCATTCTGATATTTAAGAAGAGTACAAGCATGTTGCACGAATTCATTTACCCCACTCATAAATTCATCAGTTAAACCTCTTCTGTTAGGATTTATTCTGTTATACATCCAACTACGGTGTCGAATGAAATCCATCTACACATATATAAAAATAAATATCACAGTAATAAAAATATAACATTAATATAAAGCATAATTTATGTCACGACATAAAATTAATATAGCATGACCACGATATATAAACAACTACGGTGTCGAATGAAATCCATCTACACATATATAAAAATAAATATCACAGTAATAAAAATATAACATTAATATAAAGCATAATTTATGTCACGACATAAAATTAATATAGCATGACCACGATATATAAACAACTACGGTACCAAATACAATCCATCTACACATATAAAATTAAATATTATAGTAATAAAAAATTAACTACGTACCTTGTTAAAATGTCAGATTTGTGTTCTTTACGTACAGTTATTTATCTAGAAGAATAAAACCTTGGATGAAAATGAAAAATAAACGAGTTATTTTGGTTGAATGGAGAAGAAGAAAATAATGGAGAAGAAGATAAGGTCTTACAGTGATTTTGTTAGATTTAGATGTTGGACTCCATAGATGGGAGAGCAAAGCTGATCGATGAAAAACTCCTAAGAGGAGGCCTTTCAAATGTTGCTAGATTTGCAGGTTGGACTCCTTAGGTGGAAGAGATAAGCTGATCAACGGCGGTAGCAAAATAACTGGCGGCGCATTTTTTTTTTAGCTCACAAAGAAGAGCTACAAAGAGTGGCAGAAAGATCAAATACAACAAAGAAGAGAGCGCTCACGAAAAGGTACCAATGCCTTTGATTTCATATGCTGCATGTGAAAAGGGTTCTTTTAATAAGTTTTATCGGCATGAAGGATTTCTGTTCAAAGAAGATAAAATGTGTATTTCTTATTGTTCACTTAGAGAGCTTTTGGTGCGTGAAGCACATTGTGGAGGTTTGATGGGCCATTTTGGTGTTTTAAAGTCTTTGGATATTCTGAATGAACATTTTTATTGGCTTAACATGAAACGGGATGTTGAGAAAATTTGTGCAACTTGTCTTGATTGTAAGAAAGCAAAATCTAAGTCCCTTCCTCATGGATTGTACACTCCACTCCCTGTTCCTGAATCTCCTTGGACTGACATTTCTATGGATTTTGTTCTTGGTTTGCCTAGGTCTCAAAGAGGAATGGACTCAATTTTTGTTGTTGTTGACAGATTCTCAAAGATGGCTCATTTTATTGCTTGTAGAAAAACCGATGATGCAAAGCATGTGGCTGATTTGTTCTTCAAGGAAGTTGTCCGTCTGCATGGAGTCCCTAGGACCATTGTTTCTGATAGGGATGTGAAGTTTTTGAGTTATTTCTGGAAAACACTTTGGGGAAAATTGGGAACAAAACTTTTGTTTTCAACTACAAGTCACCCACATACTGATGGCCAAACGGAAGTGACTAATAGAACTTTGGGTGTTTTACTAAGGGCCATAATTAAGAAGAACTTGAAGAGTTGGGAGGAGTGTTTATCAATTGCTGAATTTGCATACAATCGCACACTACACACTTCTACTAAATTTTCTCCTTTTGAATTGGTGTATGGTTTTAATCCTTTGACTCCATTAGACTTATCTCCTTTACCTATACAAGATCAAGTGAGTTTGGATGGCAAAAAGAAAGCTGAAATTGTGAAGAAGTTGCATGAGCAAGCTCGCGCAAACATTGAGAAGAAAAATGAGCAAAATGCCAAGAATGCTAACAAAGGGCGTAAGAAGGTTGTATTTAAACCTGGTGATTGGGTTTGGATACACATGAGGAAAGAGAGATTTCCAGCCTCAAGAAGAACTAAATTACACCCCCGTGGAGATGGACCATTCCAAGTTGTGGCACGAGTCAATGATAATGCCTACAAGCTTGATCTTCCCGGAGACTATGGTATAAGTTCTACTTTTAATGTCTCTGATTTATCTCCCTTTGTCTTTGATGCAGATCCTTTGGATTCGAGGACGAATCCTTTCCAAGAGAGAGGGGATGATGAGCTCCAAAGATCTCATCATGATAACAACAAAGACAAGAACAATGAAGATCAAGTTGTGAATAATGCTTCTCAAAATGAGACTCCTTCTCCACCTCATGCACTTGATGGCATGGCTGGTCCTATGACTCGTTTAAGGAAGAAAAGGATGGAAGAATCTTTGTCTAAATTGATCATTCAAGTCCATGACAAAGAAAGGACCAATGCTACCAAAGTTCAGCCCACTTGTTACAACATTTTGCAAGTCTTGGACCTAGATTCAAAGGGGCTAATTAAGAGAGTTGTTGCTGATTCTTAGCCACTTTATTTGGTCCAAAATAATGCAATTTTCGTTCAGCCCAAGTCCCAAAAGTCAGTCAACAAATCTGCCCAAAATCAGCCCACAATTCAAGTCCAAATTCAACCCACCAAGTGATGACTTTTCAAGACAATTCAAGAAGCTTCTAAGGATCAAAAGCATGGTGAAATGGACAAAATTATGTAGTATTTTGAAGGTCTCATTTGATTTCCTTGGTCAAAATTCAACTAGCAAGTGAAGGGGTGAAGACTAGTCAAAGAATTAAAGTTAGAAGTTTGAAGGTCATTTTGGGGCTGAATTTTTGGACGAATTTCCAGCCATTTTTTGAAGACTTTTCAAGTTGTTTTCTGCATTTTTAATGTTCAGATTAAGAGTTTTAAGTCCAAGAGTCTTTTTGGGTCATAGAGCTTTTCTTGGTCAAAGAGAAGATTTAATGCTAGTCTTGACCAAAAAGTTCAGATTTACTACTTTAATCCTTTTGTAATTTTCAACCTTGGTCCCTCTTGAAACACTATAAAAAGGGACCTTGGTTAAGCATTTAGAATCAGATTTTGAGTAATAAACTTTTAAGGATTTTTCCTTTCTTTACTAGTTTCTTAGTGAGCTAGTTTGAGTCTTGCAAAATTGCTTGCAAAACTTACAAGGCTTATCAACTAAAACTCTTCCTTTTAGTTGTGGCGCCTCTACTCAGCTTTTTCTTTTCCTTTCATAATCCAAAGGTGTTAGGTTCATCCTAGTGTTGTTGGATTTGAAGATTAGAAGGGTTGGGAATAGTGAATTCAATTTAGCCTTATTATGATTCAAAGGTGATAGGTTTCATCCTATTGTTGTAAGGTCTAGTTTGGTTTGGTTGTTTTTGCTTGGAAGATTTCAAGACTTCTTTCTCCAAGTATGATTCAAAGGTGATAAGTTCATCCTATTGTTGTTGGGTTCATTTGAGATTGATGTTTTGCACTAGATCATTCAGGGACGATTCTACAAGTAAATTGAGTCCTCCCCGGATTCACATCAGTTTGGTATCAGAGAAATGCGCTGTAATGAGTATTCAAAGAGAAATGTGCCGTAATGAGTATTCACGAAAGATCAAATACAACTCCTTAATGTACTCAAATCCCTTGACTGTACAAGAATATGTGGAGCTCAGCATGTCTGGAAGCACAGGAGAACGTTCTTTTGCGGATATTATTACCAGTATTCGATACTGGGTTATTCATAGCATTACTATACCTTCCCTTTTCATTGCGGGTTGGCTATTCGTTAGCACCGGTTTAGCTTATGATGTGTTTGGAAGCCCTAAGCCAAACGAGTATTTCACAGAAAACCGACAGGGAATTCCATTAATAACTGGCCGTTTTGATCCTTTGGAACAACTTGATGAATTTAGTAGATCTTTTTAGGAGGCCCTAATGACTATAGATCGAACCTATCCAATTTTTACTGATGCGATGGTTGGTCGCTCACTGGCATGTCCCTCGTCTTCTTTTTGGGATTCATATCAGCAATGCAGTTCATCCAACGATAAACCTCTATCCGAATTTTATAACTATGACACAATCAAACCCGAGCGAACAAAACGTTGAATTGAATCGTACCGGTTTATACCGGGGTTATTACTCATTTTGTACTTGCGCTTTATTTTCCAATTATTTCTTTAATTAAGAAAATGAAAGAGAATCAATAATAATTCTAGGTATTCTCTTCGCGCATTCGGAAGGATCTCAGCTACTAATTATCCATGACTGTTTATGTCTCTAGCACGAACACTTGTTGAAATACGGAGTGAAGTGGGGTAAATGGCCGATACTACTGGAAGAATTCCTCTTTGGATAATAGGTCATGAATCGTATTCTTGTGATCGGGTTAATAGGTGTTTTCTTTTATGGTTCATATTCCGGATTGGGTTCATCCCTCTAGTAATTGACTGAATTGAGTTATAGACATGAGAGCGTAAGAACTCGGCGGGATTCCCCTCTTTCTTTGTCTGATTTGAGGGGGACGGACCCGTTGAGTTCTTAAGAATCATACTATATTTTTCTATTTGTTTTCATCTAACTGACAAAATGGAGTTCCTTTTCGGATGTTTCAAAAACTTCAGTTGGATAATGTTTTTGAAAAATGAACTTCATTAATTGATTCAAAACACCCGCCCCTTGACAGTATCTATCGGTACTTTCATTTCAAAGTTAGAAGAAAGAGGGAATCACTCAATTCCTTGGAGCATAGAATATATATTTTCTTAGATTCGATATTGTGTAAATACTTTTTATATTTATACTAATTGAAAATTTTTCTAATTTTTAACTAAGTCCTATTTAATTAATAAAATTCCCCCCTCTTGTTTTTTTATTTGCCCACTACCTCTTATACTTATATTATCTCGCAATAATAGGAATCATTGAAGAACGGGATCAAGAATCATTACTCTTTCGACACAAGAAAGGGACTTTTCAAAAGTCCCTTTCTTGTGTCGAAGACTACTCGCAAGACGAATAATCTCTCCTAGCATTATACGTTTCCCACATTTATCCGTTCTATATAACCGATTACTTCTGTCTAATAGCTAATCCAATTGTTTTCGATTTTGAATCGAAAACAAAACTATTGATACATTTTATCACATTGAAAGATGGCAATAGTAAGATAACCACACCATCCCAATTTGCATAAAAAAGTCAAGAGGGGGAAAGCCCCACACAACAGTCTTCTTCAAAATCTACATATTATGACGAGCAATGCGATACACTAAATTCCCAGCATCTACATTTCATCTAGTTCTAGTAGAAAAAGTATAAACAAGCAAAGTCGCTAAATCCGCAAGTCTAGAAATTCATTTCAGCCAATTGAACCTTCTCGAACTGTTTCTTTTAAAGAACCAAAAAGATTTGTGCTAAAATAACAGATGCGAAGAAGAACAAAAGGCCTTGGACACGCAATGGGTCTTGAAGTACTATTTCTGCATCCCCTTGGCTAAATCCGCCCACATTCGGATTACTCGTTAATGGTTGATCCAATTTGATATATTCGCCCTCTGAAACAAGAAGTTCTGGTCCTGGAGGGATAATATCAACCACTTGACGCCCACCGTATCTGTTATGGTTATTTCATACCCCCTTTTTCTTTTCGTATGATTTTGCTTACTATACTCCTGCTGTAGCATTATAAATTGTATTGTTACTCTTACTCCCGTCGGATAAATCGACCCCTTCCCTATTACATTATATAGGATATTTTAAAAAGTGAATATCTTTCTTAGTGGCAGTGATACGAATTCTTACACCAAAGGATAAGAAACCGAACCTATATCAGAGTGTTGGTCCTAGTATCGTCCTCTAGGCTGAACTAAGTCTTCCTTTAACAAGACACCATCTCCAACTTGTGAAGAAGGACCTTGCTTTTGTCCACTTGACAACCGAAGGAATTATCAAAGACCCAAGATGTGAACTTTGACTATCCTTGGAACCAAGAAGCACACTCAAATTGTTGAGGGAAAGAAACTCAACAAGATAGCTTAAACATGAACCTAAGAGGCTATCCTCAAAGACTCAAAGCAAGTTCTAAACTAGAACTCAAAGAAAAGCTACAAAGCTCTCAAGTTTGTATTGTCAAAATTCTTCCTTTCATTGTGGCTGAATGCCTCTATTTATAGTTTACAAGTTGTAAGAATTAAGAAAGCCATTCCCTAGTTGGATTAGCTTTTTAGGAAACTAACTAAAGAAACTATTGCTTAAAAGAAACAATTAATATAAGAAAAGGAAATAAAACAACAAGTAGTTGCCTAAAACTAATCCAAGTGGTTGGCTGAATTCTGTTTGAGCAGAATTTCCTATTCAACTTTGTGGATTTGGTAATTCTTTTAATCACCATGGCCTTGGCGAATTTGGAGCTTCTTTACTTCAATTTGGAAGCTTTAACTTGATCATGAAGAATGAACAACACTTGGCTCATCATTTACAATACTGAGTAAAATGACAAGTGTTGAACTAGAATTGCCAACCTTCCAAATTCGAACTTGGATTGTGATGAGAAGTGGTCTAAGGATCTTAATTACACAAGTGAAAATCAACCACACTTGATCCTTCATTCTTGATTCTTCATGGATGACTAGAATGACAAATGATGAGCTAAGTTCGGAAGTCTTCCTTGCTACCTTAGTTTCGGATTCCATGGGTTCATTTATGAAAGAGATTGAGGCAGCTTGCATTCTCTTAGTCCTTGACCTTGTAATAGGACCACCAATCCCTTGCAAAGAATCTAAGTGTGGATGCCTAGCTTCATTGTCGGCTTCATGTGGAGTTGTAGTTGTCTCGGCCCTTAGGATTTCATCAGTCCTTCCTTCTTTGAAAGGACTCGCCCTCGAGTCCATAAACTTGTCATCCATTTCAAATAAAGAAAGATCATAAACATTAAATGCAGTATTACCTCCATAATCATTTGGAAGGACAAGTTGGTATGCATTCTCGCCCATGCGAGCAATAACTTGGAAAGGACCATCTCCTCGAGAAGAAAGATTAGTCCTTACTGGCTTTCTCCCTCTATTGGCAACATGAGCATAATGTTTATTCTTTTTGAGGATGTAAAGGTCTACTTTCTCATGCGTGTCTTGAACAAACTTAGCCTTTGCTGCACCATTAAGATTTATTTGCTCATTGCTAGGCAATGGCACTAAGTCAAGAGGGGTTAGTAGTTTAAAACCAATCATCCTAATTTCACACAAGACACTTAGAAAAAATTTAATATGCTTCACATGCTCTTCTAAGCTCTTGCTGTAAATGAGAATGTCATCAAAATACACAACAAATTTTCCTATAAACTGCCTAAGTACATGGTTCATGAGCCGCATGAATACGCTAGGTGCATTAGTTAATCCAAAAGGCATGACTAGCCATTCATACAAACCAAACTTAGTTTTAAAAGCAGTTTTCTTTTCATCTCCATTGTTAATGCATACTTGATGATATCTACTCGTAAGGTCAATTTTAGTACAAGTTTTAGACCCATGCAACTCTTCAAACATGTCATCAAAGCGAGGTATTGCATGTCTATACTTAACTGTACATATCTTCCACGTACCTTCCTTCTTTGGAACAAGGTTGACTGGAACGGTACATGGACTAAGACTTTCTTGTTCACGACCTTTATCTAGCAATTTCTCAACTTGCCATTTGATCTCTTCAGGGTTGGCTCGGTTGGGAATTACTGCACCAGGAATGAAATTAATTTGATGATCAATTCCCTTTAAAGGTGGTAATCCTTTAGGGAGATCTTCTGGAAAATCATCTTCATCTTCCTGCAAAACAACTTTGACTTGCGAAGACAAGTCACTTGGTAGCTCATCAGTAGTAGATAAAACTTCTTGAAAATTATTTGGCACCAACTCTTTACTTACATTTAAAATTCTATCAACATCATTTATGCAAGTAGAGAAACTACCTTTAAAATTTTTAACTGATGGCTGGATACCTTCGGTTTCACTCATGAGAACCGAAGCCTTACCTTTAGAAGCTGAAGAAATTTGTGTACTCACAGTTTGAGCAGAATTTAGACCTTCTTCAACCTTCTTTTGTTCTTTTATCCACTCCATGTGTTTCACCTTTTGTTGTTGATGAAACTTACTAATTTCCAAATGTGGCAATGGTGCTAGTATGAAGGCTTTTCCATCCTTATTAAGACGATACTTATTAGTCCTCCCGGAATGAATTGCATTGCAATCATTCTCCCAAGGTCGTCCTAATAGTAGGTGAGTAGCCTGCATAGGAACAACATCACAAAGAACTTGGTCAATAAAATTTCCAATTTTAAAACTTACCAAGGTTTGCTTTGTGACACGGAGTGATCCACTTTGATTCATCCATTGTAATTTGTATGGTTTAGGATGCAAGAAACATTTGAGCTTCAATTTATCTACAAGATAAGTAGAAGCAAGATTAGTACAAGATACTTCATCAATAATCATCATACAAATTTGATCATTAATTAAACATTTAGAGTGGAAAAGATTTATCCTTTGATCTTCGATAGGTTCTTCGGGTAAAGTACTCAAATCTCTTATTGTAACCAAACATTCTCCAGTAAGTTGATCCTCTTCATGCCCCCAATGTTCATTAACATTACTTGCAGCCATCTTACTCTCACTTTTATAGATTCCATCATCTAAGATAGTCATGATTCGAGAGTTTGGACATTGAGAAGTCACATGTCCTCGGCCTAAGCACCTAAAACATTGAATAGAAGAACTAACATTAGAACTACTTGAACTGGACGAAGGTTTAGGGTTACTTACCTTTGAAGAAGTTTGTGGTTTAAACTTCTTCCTGTTTGCAGGATTGGATGCTTTCTTTGCGGATGCAACTTGAGCCATTGTGCCTTCCATTTGATCCAATCTCTTATGGACTAATTCTAAAGCTGAAGATACACCCTTAAGGTACCCTTTCAAGTCATTGTCTTGTTCTCTTGGATTTTCAGCCATCTCTGCACAAGCAATGTTAGAAAAAGCTTTCCTACCTCACTTCCCTCTAACCAATTGCCCAATGTATGAAACTCTCACCAATGTAAGGCTAAACTCTCCTTTTATAGTAATGGGGTTGATGAGTAGGTTCACTCACACTCAATCACTTTTCTAAGAGTTCAAATCAAAACAAGCTTCAAAAGTCTCACAAAAATAGACAATTAGATTCAGGTTAAAGCCAAAATAAAAGCTTTAGAGGTCAAAGAGAGACAAGTAATGAGAACAAATTCTGAAAACAAGAAACAAACGTGAAGACAACAAAGCAAGCAAAGGACTTTGACAAAAAAAAGGACACTTCGGCTGAATTTTCTCTAAAACAGAAAAATAGGAACTTTGGCTAAAAGGAAAAATCGACACAAGATGGTTCTTTATGTGCTTGTAGATGAGTGGAATTTGTGACTATGAATTTGCTTTGCTCAGTATATCAAACCATATGCAACAATACAGCAACTTCCAATTCTGGATCAATCCAATTCCAAACAGGATTTATCTTCAAGTTTCTGGCAGAAATCTTGTACAAGAAGGATCCAAAAATTCCAGCAACTAATTCACAACTTAGAACACATTATTGGCAACACAATTGAACAACAATTTGCAGCCTTTTACTCCAAAATTTGATGCAAAACTGAAGCTAGAACAAATCAAGAAATTCAGTTTCAGGATTTTCAGGTTTTCCTTCTTTTCTGGACTGTTTTTTCTTTCTCAAGGAGTTGCTAAATTTCGAATGGGGTTTTGTGACTTTGAAACACACCTTTGGCAACAAATTGAAGCTTTTTGATCATAAAATAATCACAAAAACAGTCGGATCAAGATCAAAATAAGGGCGGACAGAATTCAGAAAATTGGATTCAGGTTTCTGAATTTTTTTTCTTCAGCTACGGGTTTGGGTTTATTGCAGTAGTTTGCTTCGCTTTTGTAGCACGAATTGATAGTAAATTGCAAGAAGAAGATGCCTTCTTACACAGGTAATAACCCCACGAAGATACAACACAAAAATCTGGGCAGAACTGAAACAAAAGTCAGGTTTCTGTGAGGGTTTCTTGTAGCTACGGGTTTTGGAACTTCCCACTCACTTTTGCAGCAGCAATTCAACAACCAAGGTTTCCTCTTTATCAAGCAATATTCACAAACCAATTTAGCACAAGAACCACGATTTTAAAGAAAGAGAAATAGAAACAAAACAGGAACAACAGAACGGAAGGAAGACTGGGCAGAAAACTGAGACAGGAACGGGAATGATTTTCACAATGGTTTGGACCCTTTTTTTTTGTTGGTTTTCAACACAGATTTAAAAGGGAAAATCACGAAGAGATTATGGACAGAAAGAAGACTCAGATATACGAAACAAAGATGCGGAATAACAAAGAAAAACAAAGAACAAAAAACACAAAGAATATGAACAACTTCAAGGAGCAACCCAAAGGCAGCTCTGATACCAAATTGATACGAATTCTTACACCAAAGGATAAGAAACCGAACCTATATCAGAGTGTTGGTCCTAGTATCGTCCTCTAGGCTGAACTAAGTCTTCCTTTAACAAGACACCATCTCCAACTTGTGAAGAAGGACCTTGCTTTTGTCCACTTGACAACCGAAGGAATTATCAAAGACCCAAGATGTGAACTTTGACTATCCTTGGAACCAAGAAGCACACTCAAATTGTTGAGGGAAAGAAACTCAACAAGATAGCTTAAACATGAACCTAAGAGGCTATCCTCAAAGACTCAAAGCAAGTTCTAAACTAGAACTCAAAGAAAAGCTACAAAGCTCTCAAGTTTGTATTGTCAAAATTCTTCCTTTCATTGTGGCTGAATGCCTCTATTTATAGTTTACAAGTTGTAAGAATTAAGAAAGCCATTCCCTAGTTGGATTAGCTTTTTAGGAAACTAACTAAAGAAACTATTGCTTAAAAGAAACAATTAATATAAGAAAAGGAAATAAAACAACAAGTAGTTGCCTAAAACTAATCCAAGTGGTTGGCTGAATTCTGTTTGAGCAGAATTTCCTATTCAGCTTTGTGGATTTGGTAATTCTTTTAATCACCATGGCCTTGGCCGAATTTGGAGCTTCTTTACTTCAATTTGGAAGCTTCTTTAACTTGATCATGAAGAATGAACAACACTTGGCTCATCATTTACAATACTGAGTAAAATGACAAGTGTTGAACTAGAATTGCCAACCTTCCAAATTCGAACTTGGATTGTGATGAGAAGTGGTCTAAGGATCTTAATTACACAAGTGAAAATCAACCACACTTGATCCTTCATTCTTGATTCTTCATGGATGACTAGAATGACAAATGATGAGCTAAGTTCGGAAGTCTTCCTTGCTACCTTAGTTTCGGATTCCATGGGTTCATTTATGAAAGAGATTGAGGCAGCTTGCATTCTCTTAGTCCTTGACCTTGTAATAGGACCACCAATCCCTTGCAAAGAATCTAAGTGTGGATGCCTAGCTTCATTGTCGGCTTCATGTGGAGTTGTAGTTGTCTCGGCCCTTAGGATTTCATCAGGCAGGATCGGGGGAAAGGATAGGAAAGGTGATTTCACTATATTTCTGACCGGGTACGGGTTCTATCACAAGAATATTTTTTTTATTGGGGCGATAGCTCTGAAAAGACAAATTGCCTATCTTTTCTTTAATCTCTAGATAAATACGATCGGAGGGGGCTAATTCAAACAGTATATGCGATTGTTTGAAGCATTACCCCCTAAGTATCTAATTTGGAATACGTAGCATGCTACCTCCAGCTAGCATATAAATAGGGATACATTAGTGTTAAAACCAGTTAATAGGCTTTTGCCCATACATGCCCACTACAAAGGTGCATTACCTATTGGGTTTATATTAGAACATACACTTGGGTTATATTAAATACCCAACAGTATGTAGGAAACCAAATCAAAGAACACAGCAGAAATTTAAAAATTTTTGGTTTCCTCCAAGGATCCATACGAAGTGAAATCAAATTGGTAGTGAAGATTGTTACCTTACCGGTAGTGTAGCCTTGTTGATTGTTGGAGATTGTTGATTGTCGAATCACAAGCAAAACCAATCTAGCCTTGCCTCTATGGTATCCACACAATCGTCTCCAAACCTCAAGTTAATTGTCAAACAATTAACTAAAGAAAGAAGTAACAAAATCTCATAGTGCTAGCTAGGATTTTGTTACTCGGGTATTCTCTCAAGTTCTCAACTCAAGAATTGGTTTTCTTTCAATCTCTTCTTATAAATTCGTTTTTGGTTCTTATTTCTCAAATAAGGAGTGGTGTCTATATTGAACAAGAGAAGAAGAAAATAAAGAAATTTCGTGCACCAAGAAAATCACACAATTTTCTTCAACAAAGAAAGCTTAAAAGGAAAACTCTCTCAATGAAAGTGTCCCTTCGGTTTCCTTGATCTGAATTCAATAATTCATCCATGTGAACGGCTGCCCTTTCACATTTCACATTCTAAAAATTGAATTGCAACATGTTGCACATGGTTGCCTTTCCATTTTCCAATGAATGGCTGCCTTTTCATTTTCATAAAATGAATTGCAATATGTTGCCTTTTCATTTTCCAATGAATGGTTGTCTTTTCATTTTCCATTGAATGGTTGCCTTTTCATCTTCCAATAATAAAATCCATTTTGATTATTATTTAATTAATAAATCTAAAACTCATTTTGGATTTATTAATATTAATAGAACCAAAATCTTTTCGCTTTAAATCCAAAACCATTTTAAAACGAAAACCCGATGGATTCCTATTCTCAATAGGATTCTTAAATTAAACAAAATTTCATCACATGAATTTTGCACTTCTTTTGAATACGATCTAAGTGTGTGACCCATAGGTTCTCATAACGTTGGCATTGACATAAAATATATTTTATACCAAAAGTAATGAGCGGTGTCTAGCAACACATCAATACTACCCAAGTCATGAGAATATTAGTAATTCGACATTACTTTTCTTGTGATAGATATTACCGTGTAATTAAATCCCTTTGCCCTAGATATCATGATTGAACACGAGCCATGGAGCGTGTCATGCTCGTATAGTTCAATCTTTGCATTTCTTGATTCCCGAGTAGACACATCTATACAAATGAGCCCGATATCACATATCGATTCATTTGAGCACGGCCATGCATTTTATGGTCTTACTCAATCAAGGGGCCCAAAGATATCACTCCCATTATATAGGAGGGGCAAATCCTTTCTTGATCACTCAACATCCCACTACATGATTTATTACATATCCAATTACTACTTTTATAGTTCACCCTTTTACGGGTAACATTTAGTAGTATCAAAATATATAACTCCTCATGTTGGGATCTCTGAGGATCTCAAGTCTAAGGATTATTTACACCATCATCACTATGAGAAATATTTATGACACTTCATATAATAATCCATGTAATATTTCTCATGACGGGTCAATCCAGTACATCGTTCTCTAACATGTACCCATGTGATGACTTGATATCTCATATCATAAACAATTTCATCAGTCACTACACATACTAGTCTTAATGCATTATCATTGTCCCATTTTATGATAATACTCGACTAGGTATAGTTTTAGAATAATTAAATTCTTGGGACATTATTATGTTTATTTCATAAAACGCAGATATAAGATAAACATAATAATTAGTGCCATTAATTATGAACATTATGATACAATATATGCATATACCATCATCATATGATTGGTTCTTAGGGCATAATCCAACACAGTAATCATGGATATCAGAACCAAGCAAAAGGGAACTCAGATTGATCTAAGAGCTGTGATTTGGGTTGACATTGATTTCAAAAGTAAAAAAGGATTGGTTGATCATGGAATGGCAAACCCTTCAAAACATCTAGAATATTTTTAATATTATCATAGTTGCATGTTCATATTAATTAACATTTGGCCGTGCTTGATTTTGGGTTGCATTTGTGAAGAACGGATTTGCTTTTGTGTGAAGAACGGCTGTGGCTTGACAAATTGATTTGCTTGTGAAGAACAAATTTGCTTTTGTGTGAAGAATGGTTGTAGCTTGCTTTGATAGAAGGTTTTTTTAACCGAAGTATTCCTATATGGTAAGGAGTATTGAGTATAAGATGGAAGATAAAAAATCTCTTTATGTATCTTAATATTATTGGGTACTTGATAAGTGATTTATCAGGATCATCCTAATAAATTATATTATATTATATTATAGTATATATATATATATAACACACATGTAGCTAGTTATATTTTCTTCACAACATTTTTTTATTGCGGACAAAATGCCAAGTGAAATTTTGTTGTTGAAAAGTGCATGTGGTAATGCTCTCATTTTCTTCGTGTGATATATGGTGCGACTGTGTACGAGTCGAGGTAGGTGAGTTCTGGAGTTCATCTCTGGTTTTCAAAACTTAATTCCCTGTTGGTACCAAGTTATTGTGGTGAGAGTTGTTTTGCGGGTACGATTGTTGTGGTGGAGGTTGTATTGCGGGTGAGGTGATGGTTATGGGAGTGTCTGAAACTTGGGTGATGGAGGTGTCACAGCTGGTGCAGCAGCTTTAGCTGTCTGCAGTGGAGAGGGAAGGGGTGGCTTTGGCGGAGGCTGATGTACAATTTGGACAAGAGGAGGGTTGGTGGAGCTTGCTGGGAAGGATTTTTGGGGACAAATCAGTTAATTTGCTGGGATTGAGGAGTATGATGAAGGTAATTTGGCCAATGAGCCATCCGTTTCAAGTTCGGGAGCTGGGGGTTAACTTCTTTCAGTTCATTTTCCATACCTTGGAAGATAAGGGGAAGGTTTTGGCAAGAATAAGGTGGACATATAACCTACAGTACTTGGTGTTGAGAGAGTGGGAGCCGATGGTTACTAGTCTTGATCTTGATTTCTTGAGGGTGCAGATTTGGGTGCAGGTTTGGAATTTGCCTCACCATTGGATAAGTACAGAGATAGGGACTCGGATTGGGGGGTTATTCCCTCAGCTACATGAGGTGTTCATTCCTGAAGGAGGTAGTGTGCATGGCCGACATTTGAAACTTTTGGTTTCCATTGATTTGCAACAGCCACTTCTTCTAGGTACTAAGGTTTGTTTTTAGAATTTTTCTAGTTGGGTGCTATTCCAATATGAATATCTTCTTGCGTTTTGTGTTTACTGTGTAAGGGTGGGGCATGTGCAAAATTTGTCTGTGTAGAGAGGGGAGGATGAAAGAAGTAATCATCTTTGTGTTGGAAAATTTGGAGAGGGCTTCGTGCAGGGTTTGGGCTGTCGGAAAAGATGGATTCTGTGACACAGGCTGTGATAAGGAAAAGGAGTGGGTTGTATTTGGATAGAAAGGTTGAAATTGGGAGGGGGGGTATTTAGTGGGGTGGTGGAGGGGATTTGAGGCTGAGGAGAATACATGCTGACTTGGGATCTTTCTTGGATCCTTTATTCCCTCATAAGCTAACTGCAATTGCAAGGAGAAAGGCGGGGTTGCAGCAGCTGGATAGGGAAGTTGTTAAGGAGCAGTTGCAGGTAGAAATGGAGAGAGAGGGTGTGGTTAAGGAATTGGTTGGTAATAGCTTGATACAGTTGGAGGAGTAGGAGAAGGTTTGCTCTTCGGAAGTTAGGTTGGTGCTGCCATTGAACGTGTAGCCATGCAAGCTACTGAAGCAGCCACCTCTGTCAGTTTTGAAATGGGAGATGCATGCTCAGAAAAATCAAGTGTTTGCACATGATGGTGTCACAACATTGGAGCAGAATAAATACCCTATTCCTTTGCCCGAGTTGAACCATGTTGTGTTGGCGTCGTTGGACCAGATTAATTAGCAACCTCCTTTGTCTGATTTGCTTGTTTTTGGAACCACCACGCCATGCTAAGTGGTTGGTCAAGGTGGCATTCCTTTCTTGGATCACAAATCGGTAACATGGAGGAGGCTAGATTGTCAATAGAGGTCCATTTCGCGTGATGAATTGCGTATAGAGCCGTGTGTGGAGGAGAAGCGTGAGTGGCATTTGGTAAATGACATTGCGATTGGGTTTGATAATGAGGTATGTTGTTATGATGATCAAGTTGGGAAGAAACCGAAGCAAGGAGCTCAAGTTCAAGGGGTTCAAAGGACTGGCCCTCATCGATCCCTAGCAATTCAATGAAGATTGGGGAGTGAAATTGTCGAGACTTGGGTGTAGCTTTTCTAATTTCCCAATTGAGGGAGTCTATTATATCCCAACATCCGGAGGTACTTTTTCTTTCAGAAACTAAACAAAAAAATGCTTTTGTAGTGAAGGTTGTTAGGCAATTGAAGTTTGAAGATAGGTGGAGGTATGTTCAGCCTGAAGGCACTCAAGGGGGGTTGTTAATATGTTGGGTGCCTCAAGTTTCAGTTATGAATATAGTGACTCTTGGTTTTGTTTACAGATGCAATATATACTTGAAGGTGATGTAAGGATGGAGTGGGGTGTTTTTGTTTATGCAAGTACAGATGTGGTAATGAGAGAGCTTCAATGGAGTTATTTGGAAAATGAGAAGAAAAATTAGGGGGATTGGTGGGTTATGGGGGGGGGGGGGGCAAGAACTAGAACTAAACAAAGCTGTGCTTCTTTTAAAGGCTTTATAGAAAGAATGGGGATGGTGGATCTTGGGTATGTTGACAGTCCATATACTTGGAGTAATAATAAGGTTGGGGAGGGTTTTGTGAATGAGCGGTTAGATAGATTCTTTGCTTCCTCAATGTGGAGGTTGTGTTTTCCGAATGCTAAGGTACTTCATTGTGCCAAGCAGGCTTCAGATCATTCGTTTCTTATTTTGGAAAGGGATCCTAAGCTGCAAAGAGTTTAGGGCCGTTTTGTGTTTGATAAGAGATGGGTTAAAAAACGGATCTCTAGGAAACAGTGGTGTAGGCATGGAATAGAGACAAGTGGGGGACGAGACAATATATATTAAGCTCTAAGATTGCTGAAAGCCGATTAGAGCTACTGAAGTGGAGCTTCAATTTAGAGAATAATTATGCTATGAGGATCAAAGCTCTTCAAGCTCAAATGGAGGCTATGAGTAGGGATGGAGGAAGTCGAGATTGGAGAATCTGGAATGGCCTTATGAATCAACTCCGATATGAGTATATGGAAGATGAGAGATATTAGCAGCAAAAGTCCAGAAATCAATGTTTAAAGGAAGGGGATAACAATTCTAAATTTTTCTATGCTTCTACCATTCAGAGAAAGAAGAGGAATAGTATTGAAGGCTTGATAACAACTGAGGGAAGGGTGTGTGTAACTAAAAGGGAGTTAGAAGAGGAAATTGTGAGGTATTTTGACAAGTTATATATTTCTAGTCAACCAGCTCAGTCTCCTTCTTTACTAGAAGGGTTACCTCAATCTATCACTCAAGCTATGAATAGAAAACTAATGAGACCGGTGAAGGAATCTGAAGTGAAAACTGCCTTGTTCCAAATGAATCCCAATAAAGCTCTGGGACCGGATGGTATGACTCCTTTATTTTTCCAAACTTGTTGGAGTGAGGTTAAATTTGATATTATCAATGCTGTGAGGAGTTTTTTCATAGTAAGAAATTGCTTGGGAAACTCAATCATACTTTAATTACATTGATACCTAAAATCCAATTTCCTGTGTCGGTATTACAATATAGGCCCATTAGCTTGTGTAATGTGGTTTATAAGATTGTGTCTAAGATCTTGGCAGAATGAATTAAGCTGTGTCTCCATAAGTGTATTAGTTAGAATTAGTATGCATTTATTCCTAGCAGTCAAATTCTTGATAATGTAGTTATAGCTCATGAGTGTGTTCATACTTTGAAATTAATGAGACAAAGAAGAAAAAAGGGTATATAGAAGTAAAAATAGATATGGCTAAAGCTTATGATTGGGTGAAGTGGTGTTTTTTGGAGCAGGTTATGAGGAAAATGGGGTTTACTTGAGAAGTGATTATGTGGATTCGGCAATGCCTTTGTACTAGCACTTTGTCCATTAATATTAATGGTGAGTTATTTGGGTACATTAGGCCTACTCGAGGTATTAACTAAAGGGATCCTCTCTCTCCTTATCTGTTTCTTATCATTTCAGAGGGGTTGTCTCATCTTATTAAACGAGCTAGTGACCACAGAAACTATAAGGGAATGAAGGCTGGTAGGAATAGGCCAATCATTACACATTTTCTTTTTACTGATGATTCATTGCTATTCTATGAGGCAGATGTTTGTTAGGCATAGGTGTTGCAGGGTTTTCTATATCAGAATAGTTAATGTTTGGGCCAAGCAATTAATTTGGACAAGTCGTCAGCGTTCTTTAGTCATAATGTCTCTAGGGCAGTACGGACTGAGATTTGTCAAATGATGGGGGGGAGTGAAGGAACAATCTAATGCTCGCTATCTAGGGTTGCCTATGAGGATTGGCCGCTCGAAAAGGGAGATGTTTAACTTTATCATTCAGAAAATGCGACAACGAATTTAGAATTGGAAGACTCAGTTCTTGAGCTTGGCGGGCAAAGAAATACTCATTAGATTGGTGATTAATGCTTTACCAACATATGTAATGGGCTATTTTAAGCTTCCAGTGGGAGTATGTAAAGAGATTTGTCATCTTACGGCGAATTTTTGGTGGGGTGCACATAAGGATGCAAAACAAAAAATACATTAGAAAAGATGACAAGAGCTTACTAAGGCAAAAGAGGAGGGAGGATTGGGGTTTCAGAATCTTCAATTGTTCAATAATGCTTTGCTGGCTAAACAACTCTTGCGAGTCAGGTCACAACCGAATTTATTGATGAGTAGAGTTATGAAAGTCAAATATTTCTCTAATGATCAGTTGCAGTCATAGTAGAGAGGAATAATGTGTCTTGGTTGTGGAAGGGGTGGATAGGAGCAAAAATAATTTTGTAAGGCATGGAGCCGCATACTCGCGATAATGCATATTCAATCAAGTCAGCATATCATAAAATGCAGCAGGAGGGACAATATTCAGATTAGCAACTTGAGTGTAGTAATGCGTGAGAGAGAAGGCACGGTATGTGGACTACAACCTAGAAGCTGAAGGTAACAGGTAAAGTAAAGCATTTTGTATGGCGGTGTTGTCATAATATTTTGCCATTAAATGCCAAATTGTACCAAACGAAAATGCAGGTGAAGCTTTCATGTCCATTGTGAGGAGAAGATGATAAAACGATGGAGCATATGGTGTTCAATTGTTCTCGAGCTAAAACTATTTGGTGGTTGCCTCATATATACTGGGCTAAACTGGGTCGGTAACAGGACAATTTTCAACAATGGTGGCAAGATTTATGCTCTGGGCAAAGAGAGGATTCTTGGAAAGAACAAGCTCAGTTTACAACTTACATTCTGTAGATGTTATGGAAAAGCAGGAATGTGTGGGTTTTCCAGCGAGAATGGATGGAGGCGAGGGAGATAATAGAGCTGGCGAGACATGCTTGGTTGGAGTTTTCAGAACCAAATAGGAGTTAGCTAAGATCGAGTGGTTGATCAGTGGCTGACATGTAAATAGTGAGGGTGGTGTATAGAAGGTAGAACATGACAGTGTTGTAGTCGATAGTTTGATCAGCAGATTTACTATTTTGCTTAGTGTTGGCTATTTTTTGCCTGTCCTGTATTTTTGTGGGATGGAGGGTAGTATGTTGACATGTGATCAATTAGTCTTAGCCGCACGAACAGTTAAGAAGAGTCTAATTGTGGTGGACATTACTTGTAAAGGTTAACGTTCAAGAGTTAATACTATTATCGATCTTTTGAAAAAAAAAAGAAATTTTTTTTGTTGAAAAAAGCTAATCATTACATATAACATTAGTTGTTTCATTGAAGTTGATGAGATTTAAATTTTCTTTTTTGAAAATATCACAAATTTTTTATTGCTTACTTATTATTAGTAGTGATAAATATAACAAAAAAAAAATAGTAAAATTTCTTCATAGTTGGTGTAATATTTATACTGAAACTATATATATTAGTTACTTTAATTATTCATTACTTTTTCGCTTGATAAATACCAATCGAATCACTATAAAAATGCACCGATAATTTTTACTAGAGTATACTTCCAAAAGCAGAAAACTTTAATGAGAGAAGACAATAATTTATAATTTTTTTGTCACTTTATTTTTACCTCATTTCTTCCTGACAAGATTCCTTAGCATAGTTTTCATAATCTCGATCTGATCTCATCAATTTTACGATTCTACGATTTAAATTTATTAAAACGATCTCAATCTTAATTACGATCTTACATTGTTATGTGAATAAAATATAATTAAATTTATTTCAAAAAAATTTCTATATTTACGTAAAATTAAGATGTATCATTATATAAATAATTTAATTAGTTTAAAATTACTTTTATTAAATTTTAACAATAAGCAAATAAATTGGACATAAATACACTTCGACTGCGACAGCAACTGAAATATTGAAAAAATTATATAAAATGTTATAAGAAATAAAATTTGAAGAAAAATCGTTTAATTATAAACTATACATGAATTTTCTACATAGTAATTCATATACTGATTAATAATTCTTTTAAAAATAA
This sequence comes from Gynochthodes officinalis, assembly GCA_020080225.1. NCBI lineage: Eukaryota > Viridiplantae > Streptophyta > Magnoliopsida > Gentianales > Rubiaceae > Gynochthodes > Gynochthodes officinalis. The sequence continues at coordinate 34,007,614 of CM034619.1, read as the reverse complement.
TTTATAAATTATATTTTCTCATTTTTTCTAAAATCTTACAATTCTAAAATCCAATCTCACCGAGCTGATTCTATTATTCTAAATCGATTTTGTGTTGAATCTCATTCCTATAAACTATGTTCCCTAGTCCAAAATTACAAAAAAACGAGAATTCCTGGTCAACTTGATTGATATTCTTGCTTTATTCAGATTAAATAATACTAGGAGACAATCTAAACTCTGCCCTCCCCACAATCTCTTCTTTCCAAAGTACTACAACAACATAGAAAGAGGCGAAATCACAAATCAATCATCTTAAACTTCCCCGCACTGAAAATCCTCTAAATTACAAATATGACTGGCTTGGAGGGGCATGTTGTGATGCTACCGTTGATGGCTCAAGGCCATCTAATCCCTTTTCTAGCATTAGCCAGGCAAATACAACAGAGATTTGGCTTCACCATCACTCTTGTTAGCACCCCTCTTAACATTAAGTATCTGAAAAATTCCATTTCCAAGGACTCATCTCAGCAAAATCCACAAATTCACTTGGAATCTCTTCCTTTCAACAGCATTAGCCATGGGTTGCCACCGGATATTGAGAACACTGAGGCCGTACCTTTTGACAAAATCATTAGACTATTTCATGCTTCAGCTACACTTGAAGATCCCTTTCGCAATCTAATTTCAGATATCATAGAAAAGGATGGACATCCTCCACTCTGCATAATTGCTGATCTCTTTTGTGGGTGGACTGTTGATGTTGCAAAGGATTTTGATATAGTAAATGTAGGTTTCACCACTGCTGGTGCTTATGGCACTGCAGCCTACATATCAATATGGCAAAACCTCCCTCACCGTTCCTCAGGCAAAGATGAGTTTAGTATTCCTGGTTTTCCTGATTCTTCCAGGTTCCATATCTCACATTTACATCGCTATGCGCTAGCTGCAGATGGAACAGATGAATGGTCAAGGTTTTTTCAGCCACAGATATCAAATGCTTTGAGATCTTTTGGATGGTTGTGCAATTCTGTGGAGGAAATTGAACCATCGGGATTAGATGTACTAAGAAAATATGCAAAAGTTCCTGTCTGGTGCGTTGGGCCACTGCTTCCACCAAAGATGCTCAACAAAAATTTTGAAAAATCCGGAATCATTGGTCAGCACAGTGGAAGAGAACCAGGATTGCCTACCGAGAGATGTCTGGAATGGCTAGACTTACATTCTGAGTGTTCTGTCCTTTACATTTCTTTTGGTTCCCAAAACAGTATAAGTCCTTCTCAGATGATGGCATTAGCTATGGGATTAGAAGACAGTGGAAAACCATTCATTTGGGGGATAAGGCCTCCAGTTGGATTTGATCCAAAAGGTGAATTTAGAGCAGAATGGTTACCAGAAGGATTTGAAGCAAGAATGGCAAAAACCAATCAAGGCTTGTTAGTGCATAAGTGGGCACCCCAGTTGGAGATTCTCAGTCACAAATCTACTGCAGCATTTTTAAGCCATTGTGGATGCAATTCAATCATGGAGAGTTTGAGCCAAGGTGTGCCCATTATCGGGTGGCCAATTGCAGCTGAACAAGGGTACAATTCAAAGATGTTAATGGAGGAAATGGGAGTAGGTGTGGAGTTATGTAGGGGACTGCAGAGGACTCTGGATAAGGAGGATGTAAAGAAGGTCATAACAATGGTGCTTGATAAAGGAGGAAAGGGAGAGGAAATGAAGAGAAAAGCAGTTGGGGTAGGAGGATTAATAAGAAATTCTGTTAAGGAAGAGGAAGGACACAAGGGTTCTTCCATTCAAGCTATGGATGATTTTATCTCTGCAGTTTTGTCCAAGAAAATGGTTGAAAGCAGCATTTGAACAAACTCTTGTACCGCGATTATAACTAGTTCTTTTGCTCAAATTGTGCTTCTTTTTTTTTCCCCTTTTGATTCAGGAACTAATTTTAATACTTTTTACTGTGTACGGGAATATTGATCTAATGAAATTACTGTATTAAAAAAATTACATGCTCTAAACTTATAATTTTTTAAGTTCTATGGCTTTCTTTTCTAGGCCAACTGGCCAAAAGCATTTGCAGGCAAAACAGACTATTCTATTTAAAACGCAAATACTATACGCTCTCAGCGGAGAAAGTTTGAGTTTGTATGGATAATTTTTTAAATGTATTTTTATGTTTTTATATTTTTAAATTTTTATATTTTTAAAAATATTTTCTTAATTTTTAATATATTTAATATTTTATAATTATCATTTCATTAAAAATAAAATTTGAAATTCTGCAATACAAATCTTTAACCTTCCAGTGAATGGAATAAGAAGGCTCGGTTCCCTATTGCCTAGTCTACCATATTCATAGTTGAGGTGATTTCGTGCTATGCCTCTCTGTACATGGCGGAATGACTTGGTAGTTGGTAAGTTTAACTTACTTTTGACTGTACATAAGCCTTCGTGAATCATAGGTTTCTTCCGAAAAAAGAAAAAAGAAAAAAGAAAAAGTCTTCATGGGCCGACAATCAAATCAAGGACTACTTGTTTCATACACTAACCTAATAATTAAAATTAATTAATTACAATATTTTATTTACTAAAATGAAAATGCAATAAATATATGCAATATTTTTTTGATTAATTAAGAGTTATTAAAACACTATATAATGTTTTAAATAATTTAATTATGACTTAATATTAGTCACTTTCCGAGCAATTTTAGATACTCTTGTCTAATTCATATTCGTAGTTTTGTTCAATAGTTTTGATTTACTTTTAATTTTAATAATTTAAATTTTAATGTTCAGTAGTCAGATTTGAATATTGAGCTTGAAAAATATCTGGCAAAATAATGGCTACGTCCATATCATTATCATTATCATCCGATGACTAATGTCTCGTGGAAAACGTCCGCGACTGCAATTGACTTGTGACTCCTGAAGTTGTGCTGCTCTAATGCAGCGCCCACAAAGTTGGACACTAAATAGATCATTTGAAAAGGCACCTAAAGTGACCATAGAAAATTCCACTTTCACGGACAATCAAAGGAGAATAAGGGCTCCTAGAACGACATTAAAATACTTTTTTTATATTTTTTAAAATAATAATTATAAAATAAGAGATATAAAATTAAAAAATGTATTAGAAATATAAAAATGTGTTTTAAAAGATTGTCCATACACACCACAAGAATTTTTAAACAAAGTATATATATATATAAGCAGCGGCAAGATTTGTTTTTGCATATTTGGATCGTCATATGTCAAAGTAATCGGTGATTGATTGCTTACTTTTCTGTCCTTATTAGTAGCATACTTATTTATTATGATCTCATTTGGAGTGTGATATATTGGAAAAAAGTTGTATTAGAATGTGTGAAAATTTTGGTGGGTATTTTTTGATAGAAAAAGTATTTTAGAGGAAAAAATGAGAGGGAAATTTTTTTCAAATTATGTGAGAAGAATTTGAGTGGGAAACTTTAAATTTTAAATTTTGAAATAAAAATTTGTTTGGAGTGTAGTGTTTTTATTTGAGAAAAGTGCCTACTTTTTCTATTTGAGAATACAAATGCAATGTCCAAATGTTTGGGACTCAGAATTGTTGCCGAATCTATAAATCTAAAATGGAGAGTAGCGAATAACTTTTTGTCAATAGGTTTTCTCCAAATTATAGATTTCACTTTGGTAAAAATATAATTTTGTAAAACTTTCAAACTATTTTTGTATACTTTTAGTATATTAATTTACTTTAAATTTTTTTATTATTTTATTTTCTTTATTGTTAATTTAAATTTTACTTTCAAGTACAATTAGTTATAATCTAAAATTAATCAAATTTTTTATCTCACATGGGATTTTCAATTTTATTACCATATAAAATTTGTAACTCACATACACTTACATGTTCTTTTATATATTTTATTTTAATATTAAAAAAATTACTTAGTAGTATATATTAAAAAATTATAGAAATAAATGTTTAAAATAATTTAACTTGATCCTCATTTATTATTTTAAATATAATTTGACTACAAAAATCAATACTAATTCAAAACATTACTTAAAATTATTATAATGTATAATTATTTAAACAAATTATGAACACTATGATTACAAATACTTGGTATATTTATCCACACAAAAAAATTCATACCTACATTTACATCTCTTTAGCTAAATATCTTATAATTATTACTTTTATTATTTCTACTTATTAAATTAACTAAGTATACTTTTAAATAAATTAATTTGTATCGTAATAATAAATAAATTGTTATATATATTTAAAGTTATAAAATGCTTTAATTTTAATATGTTAGTGTTAATTAAACAATTAATTGAATTAACTTTATATTTACTATTTAAAGTTACACATACTAAACAAATTTTTATATGCCCTTAATAGAATTTTTTTTAAAAAAATAGAAAAATATGTTACATGATACTTTAACTAATACTATAATTATATAAATTAGCATTAAATTAACTAAACAAAACTTAAATTTCATAAATATAATAAAATAAATTAAAACTATAAATTATATATTTTAAAAACCAAAAAATAAATTAAATTAAATTTTAAAATATTATTGGACACATCCCACGACTTGTGGGTGCTAAAAAACTAGAATACCAAAGAAAGGACAATCATTTTGTAGAATATTGCATCACAAGTATATAATAGAATAGAATAGAGAGAAATTAAGTAGAGAAAGCAAAAGGACACCACAGATAGTAGGTAAAATCAGAAGATAAATTCTTATTTCCACTTTTCTTCACGCCTGCTAATGACCAAACTATGCTCCTATTTATAGGAGAATAATGATGTACCTATTAATGTATTTGGATAAATACATACATTAGATAGGGATAAATACTTATAGTAGATAGAGATAAGCACATTCATTAGATAAGATGAATATACATTGGATAGGGATATGAACAAATATTAAATAGGGATGAATATAATGAATATCCATTCATGTATTTCATAACACTCCTCCTTAAATATTCATTGTATTTATTATTTTACAAATGTGCAAAATATTGCCTCATTAAAAACCTTAAATCGGAAAAACCCAGTGGGACAAAAAACTGGACAAAAGAGAAAAAGATTACAGAGCACAAATCTTATGATCTCTCCCTTTCATGGATGCATTAATTGCCTCGTTAAAAAGCTTAAGTTGAAAATACCCTATGGGAAAAAAATGATCAGAAGGAAAAAAGAGTGCAATGCAGAGTTCATAATATCTCCCCCTCAATTGAGCTATATAGCCACTGTTGGGGCTAGTCAATCTTGCATCTTGAGAACTCACCACATACCAATGCCATATACTAATTTCTCAAAAGTTGACATTGGCAATGATTTGGAAAAAAGATCTGCAAGATTCTTTATGGATTGAATCTATTTGACATCAATTTGTCGACTTTCTTGGAGTTCATGAGTATAGAAAAATTTCGGCGATATATGCTTGGTCCTATTACTTTTGTTATATCCTCCCCTAACTTGTGCAACACAAGTAGTATTATCTTTATAAATTGTAGTGGGAGAATTTGTAACCGGTGTTAAATAACAAGAATTGTGAATATGCGTTATAACAAATCTTAACCAAACACACATTCTTCCAGCTTCATATAAGGCAATAATCTCAGAGTGGTTAGAAAATGTAGCTACTAGTGATTGCTTCATAGAACACCAAGAAATGGTGGTGCCGTTATAACAAAATAAATAACCAGTTTGAGAGCGAGCTTTATGTGGATCAGATCTATGTCCAACATTAGCATATCCAACTAAACCAAAGGTAATGGAATTTTTGGAATAATAAAATCCCAAATCTATGGTTTCTTGGAGATAATAGAAAATATGTTTAACCCCATTCCAATGTCTCTGAGTTGGCTCAGAACTAAAATGTGCCAATAAATTTACCGCAAAAGCGATATCTAGTGTTGTACATTGTGCCAAGTGCATCAAGGCACCAATTGCATTGAGATATGGTACTTCAGGACCAAGTATCTCTAGGAAGAAACAGATCTTTTTGGGGATCTAGAAATCTTACAACCATAGGAATGCTCAATGGGTGAGTTTTGTCCATGTTGAAACGTTTAAGTAATCTTTCAATGTATGCTGATTGATGAACAATTATTCCATTTGCTTTATGCTCAAGCTTTAGACCAAGACAAAGTTTGGTTTTACCCAAATTTTTAACTTCAAACTCCCTTTTCAAATATTTAGCAGTTTTCAACTAACTCTTCTAGAGTTTCAATTAAATTCATATCATTAACATAAACTGCTACAATAGTAAATCCGATTTCTAATTTCTTAATAAACATGCATGGGCAAATGGGATCATTCTTGTACCCTTCCTTAACTAGGTACTCATGTAGGCGTTGATACCACATGCGACCAAATTGCTTTAATCTATATAAATATCTTTGCAACTTTATTGAGAACAAGTTGCGCAGAGTGCATGCATCTGGCATTTTGAATCCCTCGGGAATTTTCATATAAATATTAGAGTCTAATGAGCCATATAGATATGCCGTCACAATGTCTATAAGACGTATTTCCAATCTTTTAGAAACAACTAGGCTAATTAGAAAACGAAATATAATCATATCCATCACAGGTGAATATGTCTCATCATAATCAATCCCAGGTCTTTGAGAAAATCCTTGAGCAACAAGTCGGGCTTTATACCTGAAAACCTCATTTTTCTCATTTTGTTTTTGGACAAATACCCATTTATATCCAACGGGCTTTACATTATCAGGGATTCGGATTACAAGAACAAAAAACTCTTGTTTAGCTAGGGAAGTTAATTCAGCCTTAATTGCTTCCTCTCACTTAGGCCAATCTTGCTTTTGATGGCATTCAATAATAGATTATGGCTCACGATCATTATCCAAAATTTTATGAGCAACTGAAAATGCAAAAACATCATCAATGATGATTTTATTTCGATCCCAAATCTCATTACAATATGTAATGGAATTCTCAGTATTCCCAAGGTTAGTGATCTTTTCATGGGTTTGTGCACCTTTAGGGGTAATAAGCTCTTTGGGAGCAAGCACGACATCAGGCTCTTCTAGAACAGGTTCCTGATTTTTAGACTTTTTTGGAGCGGATTTCTGAGTAAAGCCCTTTTGTTTTCAAGGAACATTGTCTTTTGATCCTATTGGTCTACCACGCTTCAAGTGTGAGGGATTTTGATCCATTTTAGCATGTTTTTTGGGAACAACTATCCCAACTGCAGCATTTGCAGTTGGAATATGAGATTTTATTACTTTAACAACATCATTAAATGCATCAGGAAGTCGATTGGCCATAACCTGTAAATGGATTATACGTTGTACCTCGTTTTCACACTATGGAGTTTTTTGTTCTAATTGAGATAAATTTTTCTCATTCTAGGAGATAACCATAGTTGGTTTCTGTTTTGCAGCCATGGAAGTTGTAGGTGCCTCAATTGATGGAAATACTATCTCATCAAAATGACAATATGCAAATCTAGCAGTAAAAAGATCACCAGTAGTTGGTTCTCAGAACCTAATGATGGACGGTGAATTAAACCCAACATAAAATGCTCAAACGGCGTTGGGGACCCATTTTTCTTTTTTTTTGGTGGTGCTACAGGCACATCACACATGTACTGTACAACCAAAGGTGCATAAATGTGAAATATCAAGTTCTTAACCAAGAACCATTTGAAGGGGAGATTGTAAGAGACTAGCAGTGGAGCATAATCTAATTAAGGCTGCCGCATACAAAACTGCATGACCCTATGCTATATCGTTGAGATTTGTTCTCAATAATAGAGTTCGGATAATGATTTGGATATGTTTAATTAAAGATTCTGCCAATCTATTTTGAGTATGAACATGTGCAATTGGGTGCTCAACCCCAATTCCGAGTGAAGCACAATAGGCATCAAAACTGTTTGACATAAATTCACTAGCATTATCCATCCTTATGCTTTTAATTGGATAATCAGGGAATTGAGGCCGAAGCTTTATAATCTGCGCAAGTAAAAGTACAAAGGCGATATTGCACATAGATAATAAGCAAACATGGGACCATTTACAGGATGCATCCACTAGTACTAGAAAATATCGAAACGGTCCACTTGGTGGTTGTATTGGCCCATAAATATCACCCTGAATTCTTTGCAGGAATAAAAGGGGATTCAAGATTAACCTTTGTTATAGAATGTTTAATAATGAGTTTTCCTTATGAACAAGCTTCACAATTATAATCTTTGGATAACAGTACCATTGTATCCTTTAAAATGTGTCTTTTTGTATTTTGAATTATTTTATACATCATTGAAGTGCCAGGGTGACCAAGGTGATCATGCCACAGTCCAAACTATCAAGATTTACCAATTTTCAAGACATTGTAGCGTAGGTTTCAACAGCTTTAATCTTGACACAATACAAACCTATAGAAGAAGCTTCTAGCTTCTCATGAATGGTTTTCAGGCCTATCTTATAAGAGATAATGTCGATATATTCCTTATTTTGTTCATAAATAGTCTCAATATAGTACCTATTACGGCATACATCTTTGAAACTGAGCAAATTCCTTTTTGATCTATTGCTTAGAAATGCATCCTCAATATGAAGGATGGTGCCATTTGGCAAAGCAATTGTGGCATTCCCGAAACCATCAATAATCAGAATAGGACCTGATATTATATGGACATGTGTCTTACGCAATGTCATACTCGAGAAAAATTGTCTACTATAAAGAATGGTATATGTTGTTGCACTATCAAGCAAACAAACATCTTTTTTTTTCTTGAAATTTTCCATTTGCACTTACATTGACAACTTCAAGTGTCAAGTATCATAAATTAGAAAGATTTTCAAAAATATCCATCCTCATTTCAGGAGCAGAAGGATAAATTGATTTCAAGGTCAAGGAAAAAAATGAAGAATTGATAGAAGAAGATGAAGTATGATTAAAGAAAACAAAGAGAACACTTACCTTGCAAAAAATTATTTACTCAGTTGGTAGCTCTTCGTGCAAATAACGTGTTGTAGAATATTGCATCACAAGTATATAATAGAATAGCATGGAAAGAAGTTAAGTAGAGAAAGCAGAAAGACACCACAAATAGTAGGGAAAATCAGAAGATAAATTCTTATTTTCACTTTTCTTCACATCTCCTAATGACCAAACTATGCTCTATTTATAAGAGAACAATTATGTACCTATCAATGTATTTGGATAAATACATACATTAGATAAAGATAAGTACTTATATTAGATAGAGATAAGTACATTCATTAGATATGATGAATATACATTGGATAGGGATATGAACAAATATTAGATAGGGATGAATATAATGAATATTCATTCATGTGTTTCATAACAAATAAGTTGTAATCAGTGTAGAAAATTTTTAACCATCCTAATCATGTGGCAGATTTAACGGAAGGATTGTCTCTCTCTCTTTTTTTTTTTTTTCCTTGAGGACCATTAACATGTCCCAACTATTTGAAATTGAAGCTATAATTAGGAAGGAAATATGGTCCAAACAATCGGAGTATACGACTCTTTTGTGAGTGGATATAAGGTATAATTTCACTAATTGTTTGAACATACAACTCTATTGTGAACAGGTATAAAAGAGAGTTAATTTTATTTACTTCTTTCAAAACTTGGTAAAATTACAAAATGAATTTTGTTAATTAAAAAAATTATAAATATTCCCTTAGCTAAAAGTCAACCATTGAAAAGTAAGAAAAAAAACTAAAATACTCATTAATTTACTGAACTAAAAATATAAATAAAAAATAATATTAAAAGTGAAAAATAAAAGATACTTGATCATAAATATTATATGATATCATAAAATAATATTCAAAATTTACTTACTATTTTCCTTGTTTACCAATTTCTTTTAACCTACAAACTCAAATTTGAATACATAAAACACACATCTATTTATATAATCATGTATATAGAATATTTTGTATATTTCTTTTTTTTGTAATAAAAGTTACAAATGTATCTTTATATAGTTATTGAAAAAAAAAAGTTTAAGGAGTAAATTTGTCTACACACAAAACATTTTTGACCAGTAAGATTTATTTTGTAATTTATCAAACCTCGAGGGGCTACATGTTATAAATTTGACCAATTAAGGGGATATTTTGTAGGTTTTTTAGACAATGAAATTCATTTTTTATTTTCATCAAATCTCGAGGGAGGTGACTGTAGCCAGCTCAAAATATAATCTCATTTTAGCATATGATTGTTTTGTGAGTGGATATTGAAGAGGAAAATAGTTGGACAAAAAGTGAGCAAAGAATGAATTCTTTAGGAAAATGAGGAACATAAGTGTGAGAGATCGACTAAAAATGTGATTAAGGCGTGTTAAATATTTTCTTTAAGGTATTAATTGCCTTCACTATCCTTGCTAATAGAGACTAATATCAAATTACTTTTAGAATACAATAATCTCAAGAAATATCTAAGGTCTTGTTGTCAAGGAATCTTGATTTGAAAAGTAATCTATTTCATTTTTCAATTCCAATGTTGGAGGTATTTAAAAACCCAACATTGGAATTTAATAAGATGGAGGTTTACTTTTCCAGAGAGGTTGATTAAGATGTTGTCAAGGAGGTTTATTAAATAGAGGAGGTTTATCGTCTTCCTCCTATGATAGAGGAGGTTTATTAAATACCTCCTTGACAACATTGGAAAAGTAAACCTCCATCTTTTGGAAAAGTAATCATAGTCCTAAAAATAGGAAAAATAAGAGCAACATTCCAAGATTTTGATTTCTTACTAAAATTTGTTATTCTGATTACTTTTCTTAGCATTTTAGTTCAATAAATATATTTTTGACTTTTAATTTTATTTCATCTATTTTTTCTATTTTAACTCTTATATATTTTTTTATTTTTAAAGTATTAGTTATGTGATATTCTATTTTAATATTATTAATTTTACTTTTTTTTTAAAAAAATGGGGTAAATTACATTTACTACCCCTGTGGTTTACATAAATTACCAATCGAACCCCAAGATTTGGTAAGACTACCAATACCCCCTTAAGGGGGCTAAATGTTATGAATTTAAAGGGGCTAAATGTTATGAATTTAGTTGATTAAAGGGGTTTAATGTTATGAATTTATCAAATTTAAGAGGGCATTGGTAATTTCTCATATCTCGGGATTTGATTGGTAGTTTTTACAAACTACAGGGGTGGTAGTTGTAATTTACCCAAAAAATTACTTCAAGCCACAGCGTGGTTCATAGTTACACAGCGTTGTGACTTATAGTCAAGCCATAGTGTGGCTCTCAAGTCCTTTCTTTTTGAAGAATTAATAAGTCACACCATGACTTGAATTATAACATGTTGTGTCATGACAACTAACTTGATTTTGGTCTAAATATATTACAAACTATTTTTCAATATTTTTCCACTTAATTTTGTAATATGATTAGAGATAATCTACAAAATAGTCCTCACATATTTGAAAAAGAAATTTTTAGTTCCTCACATTTAAAAATGAACTAATCAGTTCCTAACTTTCATATATTTAATCTATTTTGTTATTCTATCTCGTTTCGTCAAACTTTCCATAAAAAAAAAAAAAACACATGCCCTAAGCATGCCATTTGTTGAGGGCTTTTTTGGAAGCACAAAAACTCCTTCTTTTCCTTCATGCTAGAGAGACTACAATTGAAAAAAAAACTCTCAAATTTTGGTCTCGAATTGTCTACATTTTTTCCTACTCCTTCCAATTTGCACTTCTTTCACATTCATTTCTTTCAATTTAATAATACTCAAATTGTCTTTTACTTCTTTCTTTCTTTCTCTCTGTCTCCGAAATTTGTCTCTCACTCTATCATAGAACTCAAAGCCAGCCATGGTTTCAACAACAATAGCAACAAGAGATCATCTTCCTCCTGTGATAGTAAACCTCCATCTCCAAAGCATCCCAAGGGACTCCTCTATTAAAATCTTTTTTTTCTTCTATTTTCTTTTATTCATTTTCATGAAAGAGAAAGATGCAAAGGATAAAGCAGGGAGAGTCGAGGCTATGTCTATTGTGACCAAGAATTGAAATTGATGGTTTTTCTTTGAATTTTGAAGTCTTTGGGGAGATGAGTTCTTGGTGTTTTTTGTTTTCATTGATGGGTTTTATAAATTTTGATTTTTTGGGTGATTTTTGGGATTGAATTTTAGGGAGAAAGTAACAATGTAAAGCCATTAGAGAAATCAACTGCTGTGAATTCTAAGGAATTTTGCTCCACTGATCCACCTAGGTTCCCCCACCTCCCCCTCCCTCGCATTTGCTTCCCATTACATGCTGTGGTGCTCAGGCTATCAACTGCTTGACAAGGCTAACCGCTTTGCCAGTGCCCCTGTTGTGTCTCTTGTTGCTCCTCTTACTCCCCTTACTTAAGGCACTTATCTCTCCCTATTCTTTTTTGTTTCTTGAATAAAATTACTATACATTTAACAAATTGAACTTGAATTAAAGTAATTTCTTTCATATGAGGCACCAGCATAATGTCATCCTTTTATTTTCTAGCCAAGAATGATGAGTTAGCGCAGTCATGATTGAAAGTTTTCTCTAGCAAGAAAAAGAAGAAGAAGGAATTTCTGTGCTTCCAAAAAAGCCCTCAACAAATGGTACGCTTAGGGCACGTGTTTTTTTTTTTTTTTTGACAAAAAGTTTGACGGAGTGAGACAGAAGGATCGAATAGATTAAATTTATGAAAGTTAGGGACTGATTAGTTCATTTTTAAATGTGAGGGACTAAAAAGTTCTTTTTCAAATATGAGAGGGACTATTTTGTAGATTATCTCATATGATCATCAAACTAACACTTATAATTTTAGGCATAAAGAAAAGTGACTTTCATCTTAAACTTTTCCTTGGTGTAAACAACTCACAAGATCTAATCAAGTCTTAGTGGCTAGGTTGTTTAAATCAAGATATAAAAATTAGATTAAATACTAATCAATGAGCTAATCATTTGCATAATTTATTCATATTACTTCATTTAGCACTATTCTTAGTTATGTGCTATATCCTAGTTCTTGATCATGCACTAAGAAATAACTTGATTAAGAGACAAATCCTCATCCTTTTCATTTAAGAGTAAGTACTATGCACTAGCACTTTGGAACGGCACAAATATAATTTCTAGTGCTCACAATCACTGTTAGCAATTTGGTTTTCCCCTTTAAACTTTAAAATCTAGTGATAGAAAAAGGTTAGAGTACTATTACTAGTGGTTCTAGACGAACGGATTTAATCCCATTCTCAATGATGAACTTGAGTACATCTTTTGCAAGAGGTTTGGTAAATGGATCTGCCAAGTTACTATATGTTTTCGCATATACAATTGTCACAATGCCATCATTAATAGCTTGTCTAATAAGTGTATGTCTTAACTTATATGTTTAGATTTACCATTATACACTTTGTTTAATGCTCTAGACAAAGTTGCTTCACTATTACAGTGTAAAGCAACTGTAGGAATAGGATGATGTCATTAGATTTATATCAAGCAACAAGTCCCTTAGTCACTCATCTTCGTTACAAGCTATTTACAAATTGAACTATAAATTCAGCTTTCATGGTGTAATGAATAATTTACCATTTATTTCTTTGATACCCAAAAATAGCTCCACTACGAAGTATGAATACCCATCCACTTAAGGGGCCTTGATTACAATTTTCTAGTAATCCAACTAGGATTAAAATATATGTCAAGTACACTTAGAAAGCTATTATAGAAGAGTAATAAATATTTAGTTCTTTTAAAATATCTTAGAACTCTAGTTATAGTTTTCCAACGATCCTTACTTGGATTCTTGGTGTACTACGTAGTCAACAAACTGAATATGAAATATATGGTTTCGTGCAATTCATAGCATACATTAAACTTCCAATTGCACATGTATATTCCAATTGATCAATTGGATTACTAAAATTTTTATACAATTTAAAGTTAGAATCCAAGGGAGTATAAGCATATTTCACATTTAGATATTGATACTTATTCAAAATTTTCCTTATATGATGTGATTGAGAGAGTGCAAAACCTCCACTATGTTTCTTTACTTTAATATCTATGATAGTGTCAAGTTCACCAAGATCCTTCATCCTAAATTCAAAAGAAAGATAATTCTTAGTTTTGATTATAATTTATATCAATAATGATCATGTTATCTATATATAGATGAATGATCACACTATACTTGTTGTTGAATTTAGAATAAACGCACTTATCAATATTATTAAATATGAATCCATTAGAAAGTAAGATAGACTAAAACTTTTTATGTCATTGTTTAGGTGCTTGCTTAAGGACTTGACTAGCTTACACACTTTCTTTTCATTTTTGGGAATACAAAATCTTTTGGTTGTTCCATATATACCTTTTCATCTAGGTCAATATTTAGAAAAATTGTTTTAATATCTATTTGATGTACACAGGCTATCAATTGAAGCTAAGGCCATTACTACTCTAATGGATGTAATTCTAGCCATTGGAGTATATCTATCAAAATAATCAATTCTTTCCTTTTGTCTAAAACTTTTGGCTATTATTTAAATTTATAATTAAGAATGGATTCATTAGTAGCATATATATATTCGAAATATTTATGCACAACCTATTAGCTTAGAACTCTAAAGTAAAACTACTAGAACCGAGGTATTATTTAATAATATTAAGTCCATTTTATCATTTATTATTTCTCTCCAAAATGTTGTGGTTGTGTATAGATAGCCATTTGCATTTTTATCTTGAAAATACTTTCCAAGACGTGAAATGCTATTTGGATAACATTTTGCAAAAACATTTCTTCAATGAAATTCCCAAATGTATTTTTCAGCCTAAAATGGAAATCTAAAATATATTTCACTCTTTATTCTAGACCCATTTTCTCTAGTTTTATCAATGTTTCTTTTCCCCCTCTCTTTCAGTAAGTCCTGGCCACGGTTCAAGAACCGACGGTTTCAGTTCGGTAGAAATGAGGACTTGGAACCGAGCCCTTAAGAGACGGTTTCAAAACTGACAGGTTCCGGTATTGGTTCCGATTTTGGTTTTAATACGGTTCCGGTTCTGATTTTGATTTTAATACGGTTCAAAACGGTTCTATTTGATTCCAATCAGAAATCATAAAAAATCTAAAATCACTGTATTTTGGAAAAGAAAAAAAAAGGGAAAAAAGGGCTTAAACTTAACGAATTAAGCATCTACATATCCTCCTGGGGGAGAGGAATCAAAACCCATGTAGTTCTCTTACCTTTTAGTAATCCCCTACTTACCTCAATTGCTGCCTTCTATTGTTCCAGTGTCAGTAGTGTCTCTGTCATCTGTTACATCAAATAACTCTAATTCCACACGATCTATCTCTTCTTGTCGATATTGTGCTTTAGTCCAATCATCAAGGCAAACTTGAGCCTTCAATGATTCAAGACTAATACTTGAATGCCTTTCATCTAAAATATGGCCTCCGGCACTAAATGCTTGTTCTACAGTAACTATCGAACATGGAGTTGCTAAAATCTTTTTTGCAATCATAGAAAGAATTGGGTAGTGGCTTGAATGCCCCTTCCACCAATTCAGTATTTTGAATTCTGCACTATCATCAAACTCAAAATGTGTTATTAGATAATTATCTATTTCAGAGTTACTTCCTAATCCTACCTTATATTTTTTATGCCTATGCATAATAATCTCCACATTTATCAAAATTGCAATCCGGATCATAGAATCACACGATTCTACGATGCAAATAGACAAAATCGATTCTGAATCGCACAGAATCATTTTTTATGTAGGATCGCTGGCAAGATCAATGGGATCAAATAGAATCGCACAATCCTAGTGATTCTGTTCGATCCCAAGAAAAAAAACCAAAAAATGATAAATTTCATAACGAAGAACGCAGTTGCGGTATTGGACGTGGCATTCGGCAGTTTTCTTTTCTCTTTGTTGCAAAATTTGGGGAAGTTGTCAATGGCTATTTTCAGACAACGCATGCAAGAATGGGGCGACAGGTCCTGTGTTCACTGGACCAAGCCATAAAGAGTAACAGAAGATGAAATTTCAATATTTCCTTTCCCAAGACCTTTATTAGCTAGCACAATAGCTTGTTAAATGAAATTATTCATTAGAAATCTGAGTTGTTTCTTGAAGAACTCTAGATTTTTGGGCTTGTCAATATTGTATAAGTAGATGAAGACGGATGGATCAACTTTTTCCAAAGAATTTCTTGTCATAATACCTCAAAAAACATTCATCATTGATCATACCAATTCTTTTCATCAGTGCTGTTAACTCCACATCCTGAACGGATCCCATTTGCTGCAGCATGAATACAGGTGGAGCATTCTGTGTTATTCACATCTCTTCTGCACTGCCCCAAGCCATAGACTCTATCTTTACTCTTTACCTTTGCCATGGGTGCCAAACTGCCAATATTGAAACCATTCTGAGCAGTGTTTGCTGCTACTTCAGTCAACAAGTAATCAATATTCGCATATATTTGAGGACTAGTAATCATTGCAATACTCAGTGATGATGTATGCAAGGACTATAGTACAACTACAGAGAAATAGCAATAGAACAAGGTGAAATAATGCCATGATCAATAGTATAAGTAAAATCCTTTCACCTCTCTCTGTGAAAGAGAAAGGTAAAAATAGCTAAAAAGGAACTATGGTAGGAGGAGGAGAGATGTGAATCGATGCGGAAACTGATTGTTCTACGAAGATTCAGGAGTTGCAAATCGTTGACCTCGAGCCCTAATCAAACCCATGATTGGTAACCTCAGTATGAACGTGACCTGTTGACGAACCCATATGAACCAACCAACGTTATAGACACCACGAACAAGCAATTCACTGACTTGCTCGATAAGTCGAATTGATCGCCCCGAAGAGCTAGAAAAAGAGAAAGAAATTCCTCTCAATATATTAAATCTCAAAATTAATCGTCTATCATCAGAAACTCATAAATTGCCTTTATATATAGTTCTAACCCTAAAAGGCAAAAAAAGATGAAAATACCCTTAATTAATTAAAAATTCGCCTAAAATAGGAAAAACCCCTAAAAATATAAAAAAAAAATTGAACCATGATGCCAAAAACTTGCTTGAATTCCTTTGCTCTTGCTTAAGTGATCGGGTCTAGCAGATAGGACAATGAATCTCTAGCATCTCCTCTTTGATAGGGCTTGATGTCCACATCATTTCCTCCCTCGTGCAAAGGATTTGCCCTCAAATCATTGCCTTTTCAATTGATCTTCATACACCTCAGTAGATGTCATCGGTACCAAAGTGTAAGTCCTCTGATTCATTACCAACGAATATTGGTTGGTGTACCCGTCATGATGTACTTCCTAATCATACTGCCATGGCCTACCAAGTAAAAGATGGCCTGCTTGCATAGGTACAACATCACAAATCACCTCGTTTTTATATTTCCCTATCTCAAATGGAAGTTGGACTTGCTTCATCACCTTCACTTCTTCACTATCATTCAACCAATGTAGTTTATATGGTTTAGGGTGTTTTTCAGTTCTTAATCCAAGCTTCTCGACCATGGTACAACTTGCCACATTCGTGCAACTACCCTATCAACAATCACACTACAAATCTTACCATTCACTAAGTATCTTGTATGGAACAGATTATCTCATTGTTGGTTATTCTCTTTCTTCTTAACTTGAACACTTAGAGAATGCCTAACCACCATCAATTCACCCTTGATGGGCATCTCAACATCGCTACAGTCCTTCAATAGTAGTGGCAATTAATCATCCTCTTCCTCCTTCTCACTATCAGATTCAACATCACTATGTCCAGTTATGATCATCACCCTCCTATTAGGGCATTGATTTGCCATATGACCCCTACCCAAACACTTGAAACATTAATATTACGAGTCTTAGTGTTAGGGTTCTCGGTTTTACCTGAAGTCGGATTCAAACCAATTTTGCCATCCTTTTCCTTTGAAAATTTGGCCTTAGTGTTGTTTCCCCTCCAATTTGGCTTCTCATCTTTCTTCCAATTGGACTCCCAATTCGAACTTTAGCCTCCACAGCTCTTGTAATTTCGGTCCATCTTCAGTTATCTCTCAACTTTGATAGCTTTATCCACCAATTCTTCCAACTCAACATAATGTTGCAACTCTACCACCCTTGATATATCTCGGCTCAAACCACTCAAGAATCATGACATTGTAGCCTCACGATCCTCTACCACATTAGTATGGATCATGGCAATCTCCATATCTTTATGATACTCTTCCATGCTCTTATTGCCTTGTGTGAGATTCTGCAACTTGTGGAATAAGTCTCGGTGGTAATGACTACGTATAAAGCACCTCCTCATCACCATTTTCATCTCATCCCACATTTCTACCGGCCTCTCGCCATTACGACTCCTACTAGTCACAAGTTGATCCCATCATATTATAGCATAAACAGTGAATTCAGCTGTTGTAATTTTTACCTTCTTGGGCTTCGAATATCGTTGACAGTCAAATACCATCTCTATTTGTTTTTCCCATTCTAGATATGCATAAGGATCATTCTTTTCTTGGAAAGATGAAATCTTCATCTTGATGTTACCAAGTTCATAATCTTCTCATTTTCTAAATCTTCAGCGTCTGTTCCTACTCCCAAACCTGCCATCTCAATCATCTTCTGTATCGAACACGTATTCATCTTCAAATTGCCGCTGCCATCTAAGGTGTCCCTTAGGCTCACCTTGTTGATTTTGTAGCCTCCCTCATGGTGGCTCTCGATCACCATCAAGCCATGTCTCACACCTCACAACTCGATTGCTAAATGCTTCAAGTTGTAAGATGAACTACTGGATGCCTACCAAAATTGCATCATCCATTGGATTTGTGACATCCCCTATTTGATTCACGCTTTCTTGACCGCCTGACATGATTGATCTTTTTTTTTTTTTAAACCTGCAAGAAAAATGTTAGAAATAAAAGAATCTCACCAAGCACTCCCTCACGTGTTTCGCTCAAGCTGTTTGTCACTTCCCTCGTGTTTAACTCAATTTTGATTTTTTCCCTCAATTAAGCTCACACACTCTTGTCTTTTACCTCTCGTTTCCTTCTCACAAGCTCTTTATTGGACTAGTTCCAGTTTCTCAAGCTCCTCACAACAGTCGACTAAACCACCAAACAAGATTAGAAATCTATTCGGCAATATACCACTCAATTTAGCAATCCAACAACTTTAGCTAATTGTTTTCAAATTTCAAACTCAATCTCTGCAGCTGAGACTTCAATTTGGTCCAACTAAAAAACAAGTTTCCTTCTTTTATATATATATAAGCCTTTTTTTAAATTGCCAGTTTTTTTTCTTTTCTTCTGTTTTTTTTTTTTGACAAACTCAAATACAATACAAAACCTTAGGACCCAAAACTCTAAACCCAGGATCAATTAAAACAAAGGTTTGGTTAATCAAAAAAAAATTAAATGTCAAAAAAAAAGTGACCCACACAAGCAACACATTTGCTTAAATGTTGGAAGCACTTCAGCCAAAGAAGCAAGAAAATAGAATTGGTATGTGGCCCACTCACAAACAAAGACAAAATTTCCATAAACCGAATGCAAAAGAATGGTTTAAGAACAGAAGCTTCAAAGCCAAAACAAATTGATTTTTGGAAGCCAGGCCGTGTGGCTTTTGACTTTTGGAAGCTAGGCAAAAATTGATGAACTCAAATACAATACGGCTACTCAAGTTTTTCACACAAAAGACAAACTTGATTTTGGACGAAGGTAAGCAATAGGTCGTGCAGCTTTCGACTTTTGGAAGCCACACAAACAAAAAGAATGATTGGCAGAAAGGATTGTTTAAGAACCGAAGCTTCAAAGCTTCGGGTGGCACAAAATTACAACCAAAGCAAATTGATTTTTGAGGCTTCGGGTGTTCGTGCAGCATTTGGCTTTGGCCCACACAAACAAAAGGAACGATTGGCAGAAATATTTTTTTTAAAGAATTTATGATAGCCTTAATTCTATAAACCCTAATTCTATAAATCTCAAATTGCTACATGAAATACAATAAAATACTACAAGAAAAATGACCTTTAGTGACCAATCGATTTTGGTCACTAAAAGTACAATTGTCGTCACTAAAAGTCTTAGTGACGACAAATTGGGTGGTCTACCCCTGGTCACTAATGCTCCGTGAGTAAAGGTATTTAGTGACCACATGAAAAAATGTCATCACTAAAAGGTCAATTTAGTGACCGCAGTCGAAATGGTCACCAATTAGTGACGACAATTTTGGTCACTAAAGGGGTTTTGTCGTCACTAAATATTCCAACTGGTCACTAAAGGTCGATCAGTCAACGCCAATTAGTAACGACATGGTGATGATAATTTGTCATCACTAAATGCTATAAAGTCAATGAATTTGGTGACGACAAAAAGTGGTCACTAAGCACTTTTTAGGTCACGTGACACAAATGGTGACCAAAAGAAGTAGACACTAAATGTTGTAATTTGAAATGAAATAGTGAAGACTTTTGGTGATAAGAAATTGTCATCGCTGAATAAGTCCACGATTGGTGACGAGAAATTGTCGTCCCTAAATAAGTGAGCGAGTGGTGACTAGAAATTGTTGTCGCCAAATACAAGCGTAATTGGTGATGAGAAATTGTCGTCAGCAAATAAGTGAATGAATGAACACAATAGTGACAACATTTGATGGCCATAATTGTTATTAATAAAAGTAATTTTATCCACTATTTTAGTGACAAAATTTTGTTGTAAGAAAATTGTAAACTTACAAAAGAAATTGGTGATGATATATATTTTGGTAACTGCATTTGATGTCAAGAAATTTATGAAGAAAAATGAATTAGTGTCAAATTTTGTGACGATGTTCTTGGTGAAATAGCATTACTTATGATTACTAACAATCCAAAACATGTGACATTCATAAACATATATCAAAATAAATACCACGACTACTCCCATAACAAATAAAAGTAGGAACATCAAATAGCGATGACTATTTTGATGACATTCTTGGTGAAGTAGCATTAGTTACTACGACTCAAAATCCAAACATCCAACATTCATTAACATCCAAGATTAATAAACATCCATAAAAGTAAATATCACAACTACACTAACAATAAAAAAGATAAGTGTATAGCACAAATGTGAAAAGTAATTCATTTAACTACATAGGAATGCAAGACTAAAACATTATGCAAGGGACGATACCATTCAAAAAGTGGCAGCTAATCAACATGATATCCATCCTACATCTTGTAGGAAAAATGAATGAAAAGCTTTACAGCTATCTAATAGATACATCCCACTTCTAGCAAGCAAAATCCAAAACAGTTAGAGTGATATTCCAAAAGTAGCCCTAAAATCCAAAAGAAGTAGAGCCACATTTACAAAAAGCACCTTCAACATATTGGTGCCAAGCAACCATTGTTAATGTTTCACACATAAAGCTACCATATAACAGTGTTCCGTAAATACAAAAGAGTCACATAATATAATGAACAAAAAAGATTACCAAATACCATCAGCAATGCGTGAAGAGAACCATCATCGGTCCACTATGCACATGCCAAGCCGAGAGAAGATTGATTCATTGAAAACATAAAACAAAAAATCAATTTCTTTGAAGAAAGTCATAAAAGTTAGTTTGGTTACAAGGATAGTTCAGTTATCTAATAACACCATGACTCTAAAACAAATTCAAGAACAAACCACAGCTGAAATACATGTATACCTTGGCATACTTGTCCACATACCCCATCACAAGTGTAGTGAATTAAAAGAAGTATATATCTTTTCTCCATTAGTACTAAACCAAAAAGATGGACTATATATATAGTGTAGCCACAAGAGAAGTGAGACAACAAATAGTCCATGTTAGGAACATTACATTTCAAAGTTCAAGCAAACCTAAAATGAAATGTTTGGCTAAATTCTTGCAAGAGAAAATATAATTTACGAATTGGCCACTTCATTTTACAACCACTAACCACAAAACAATTGCAAGAACAAACCATAGCTTAAACAACCGCAAGAACAATGGCAAGAACAAAATAGAATTTACTAATTGGCCACCTTCATTTTACAACCGCTAATCACAAAAGAACCAAAAGAACAAAACAGAATTTATGATTTGGCCACTTTCATTTTACAACCGCAAGAACCAACCATAGCTCAAACAATCACAAGAACAAAACAAAATCTACGAATTGGCCACCTTTATTTTGCAATCACAAGAACAAACCATAGCTTGAACAACTGCATGAACAAAACAAAATTTAAGGTTGGCCAACATCATTAAACAACTGCAAGAACAAACCATAGCTCAAACAACTGCAAGAACAAAACAGAATTTACGAATTGGCCACCTTCATTTTACAACCGCTAGTCACAAAACAACTGCAAGAACAAACCATAGCTTAAACAACCGCAAGAACAATGGCAAGAACAAAATAGAATTTACGAATTGGCCACCTTCATTTTACAACCGCTAATCACAAAAGAACAGAAAGAACAAAATAGAATTTATGATTCGGCCACTTTCATTTTACAACTGCAAGAACAAAATAGAATTTACGAATTGGCCACCTTTATTTTACAACTGCAAGAACAAACCATAACTTGAACAACTGCAAGAACAAAACAAAATTTAAGGTTGGCCAACATCATTATTTAACCACAAGAACAAACCATAGCTCAAACAACCACAAGAACAAAACAGAATTTACAAATTGGCGACCTTCATTTTACAACCGCTAATCACAAAACAACCGCAAGAACAAACCATAGCTCAAACAACCACAAGAACAAAATGGAATTTACGATTTGGCCAACTTCATTTTACAACCACTAATCACAAAGGGATTGAATTAAATAATTACAATATGTGTGAAAAGAAATCAATCAATATTTGAACAGCTGAATGTCTACTGTCCCACACAAATGAAGTTGATGAACAATTTGGAATTGTGCACAAAGGACAAGACTGTATGGTTGTCAAAGAATTTGGACAATCGAAATGTAATATTGCTGGCTGGCCACAAAATTTGGAAAGCACACAACACAATTTAGCAAACAAAGTTAATACAAATTTGTTAGGTAGAAACTTCAAGAATGGCTACTGCAGTAATAAAATTTTTTTTTGTAGATTTTCTCTTTTGTGTAGATTTAAATGTGCATCAATTTGTGTAGAATCAAATGTGTAGTAAAATGAAAAATAGCAAAAAACCATTCGCATTAAAAAAAAGCATGCAACCAATGTTGGAAGCGTGCACTTACCTCATCTATGGACTGTGCCCTAGACAATAGAAGCACCTCCGCCATCAAAGTGTCCATTTGCAATTGCATCCCAGCTTGCTTTTCCTTGAATATATTCAACTCACATTCTTGGGTTGCAATTTTTTCATTCAGCACATTTGCATGTTCCTTCTCAGCATTAGCCCTTTTTCTTGTTCGTCCACTTCGGATTGTAGCTTTTCGACCATCACAACATGTTTTGTAGGCATAGAAACACCCCTATTATGCCAAGTATTTTCTGTAATTTTTCAGCACAAATCTTTGATGGGGATCGTGAAGAGACGTCCTCCTCCTCTCACATCTCATCTTACATAGTCAACAAATATGTCAAAATTGGAAACATAAATTGAAATATAATAATGAAAAAATTAAGAAGGATTTGAATTAAGAAGGTACCAATATTTTTTTTGCATGTTCATTGACCATTTTCTTTTGCTTTTTTGAAAAATGACCAATCTCATAGCAATCAATAGAAGTGACTTCCTTGCCATCCTTTCGTTACAAATTTTCCATAATCACATTAGATGACACATAAAAAAACAACCAATTTTTTTTTTGGAGCAAAAAACAACATTAATAAGTACAAGATGCCTATACTTACAAACTCATGAACAGTCGGGAAAATATCAAAAATAGCAGCTTTGACTTTTCCATTATCAAATATAGCAGCGGAAAAATTGTCTTTACAACTATAGCAGCCGAAGGGTTTTATGCCACGCGAAATGTCTAAAATACCTATCTGCAATTTGAAAATCGCGCCCGAACGGTTTCTTCTCCACTTGCATTTGGTTTCAGCAAAGCAGACCCTTCCCTTTCACTTCTTTAATCGCAAATCCGAATTTCCCAAGTCATTTCGCTGCATTCTCAGTCGATTACACAACCAGTTAACAAAACATTTATCCAATTCAAGCCATAGTAATAAATGGCGAGAACGCGCGGTCGACTGTCATCATCTAATAAGCAGAAAAAAGGAAGGGCATACATCTCACAAGCGGACGGGCAAGAGTAAGAAGGTTAGTTACAACAAAGCTTCGTATTTGATATGTATGATGAGTAAACGTCCCGCTTAGATGTTAGAAGGAATTAGAAAGTTAGGGTTTTTTGTGCTTGGTCCTATCCCTTTTGCCATTCATTCGTTCGAAAATGACCCAGAAAATAGAATACGTATGCATAGCAGTCTTTAAATGGGTTCTAGTTAGCATATGTCGACAAATAGGAGGAAATGTTGAAACATAGGAAGAAATGTTGACAAATGGCTCAAAATGTTGACAAAATATGTCGTTACATCCCTCGAACACCACCAATAAATGTCGAAAGACAACCATAAAATGTGGAACACGACCATAAATGTCGACAAACACCACAAATGTGGAACACTATAAGAAATGTCGAACACTACCAGGAATTGTCGACAAACACCTATAAATGTGGAACAATACACATAAATGTGGAATGCTACACAAAAATGTCGACAAACACTAGAAATGTGGAACAATAACATAAATGTGGAATACTACACACAAATGTCGACAAACACTAGAAATGTGGAACAATAACATAAATGTGGAATACTACACACAAATGTCGACAAACACTAGAATGTGGAACAATACACATAAATGTGGAATACTACCCACAAAATAATTTTTGAATTTACCAAAATTGGAATGACTGTTTATAGGCAAGGGTTTATAGTAATCAAGGACTATATGTACTTTCTATTTCCAACATTATCAATGATAATGCATCTACTTCTTCTGCTTATATAATTGAATTATTTTCTTTATCGCATGCAAGATTAGGACATACTAATTTTAGCTATATAAAGAAAATGCAATCACTTGGCTTAATTTCTGGTTTGAGTTAATCAATATAGATAAATGTGAAATATATGTTTGAGCAAAAATCACTAAAATGACTTGTTAAAAAACATTATGTTACTTTTATTAAAGCAAACTATAACTAGAGGTGGTAAAAAACATTATGTTACTTTTATTGACTATTTCTCTATATTTGCTAAGTTAAAAGTGTCGAGAAAGTGTTTAAATTACTTGACAATTGATCTTGATTTGCTTTATATCATGCAGGAACAGCTCAAGGAGGAAATGCTTATTCAGAGTGACTTTTTCTCTGCCCAGGTTTCACAGTACTGCTACTACGAAGCCAATATGCGGAGAATCCGGTCAAAATTGAGTGATACACAAAAAATAATCCTCCAAAGGGAGAACAGTCTTGCAGAAATGGCTTTTGACCATGAACATACATTCTGGTGCAAACAAATTATCCATTCTATTTTGTTGAGGCAACTTAGGCCAGCTGAGCAATCAAATGTCGACTGTAGCTTAGACTTTAACTTCGTCGGCAAGAAGGTAACATTTGGCCAGAGAGAGTTCGCCATCATTACAGGCCTCAAGATGGGGGACTTTGCACTTGCATATTCCAAGTACCATGCCCCTGATGGTCCTTCTTCAATCACCAAGTATCTAAAGCATCTGGGCCAAATAGATGAGACGACATACGATGAAGTGTTCAAAGCTTACAACCGTATCAACGCATCGTATGCAGACGATGATGTCGTGTCCCTGACACTGTTGTTTCTATACACATCCATCAATGGCTTGCCGAAGCGAACAAGGATTGAAGATAAATTGCTACATTTGGCATGTGATTGGAAGAAATTCGATGAAATGTCGTGAGGTGACCTTTCTTTCAGGGCGACTGTGGATAGTTGTAGAAAGGCAATGATGAATGCCTTGAAACAGACTGAACACCCACAACATCGGACTTACACTATTGGGGGATTTCCAGTAGCACTCGGGGTAAGGGAACTGAACTATTTTTTTCGTTTAGGGTCTGTCGCATGCTTACTTCCCCTCAATAACCTGAACAATTTTTTTTTCATGTCTTCATTTATATTTTTTTTATAAAGAATAACATTTTTCCTAACATAGTTATTAAACAAAAATTATCTTGCATTCTCCATAATTTACAAACCAAAGCATAACATATTTTACTGAGCATATTACACAATGGCACATGTTCTATGGTGATATTATAACACATTTTTTTATATGAGATAATAACACATACTTTTTTTTCAATGTTATAGGTGTTGGCTTATGAGACAATGCCACATCTCCAGCGGTTCAAAATGGTTGAGCATGTCGAAACTACTGGATGCAAGCCTAGAATGTTTAGATGGAAAGGGCTGAACGCCCAGAGAAGATACCAAGAAAAGAAGAAAGTTTGGTCAAGAAAAACTATTGACGGGGAGGTTTGTTCTATTTATTAACTAAATATAGAACACTCGAAGCTACTTTTACGTGAATATTAATTCTTCACATGTTGCAGAAGGTGAAGGTGACCCGAATGAAGCCCACACCAGAAGAGAGACAGAAATTCTTGGGTTGGGAAGAAGAGGAAGCAGTTGGCGACCATGAGGAGTTCGGCAGAGACGATGATGACACCGATCATAAGGCCGAAGAAAGTTTCTACGTGTCCTATAGAACTAGACACATAGAAACCGAGGGTGCCGAAACTTCGAAACAACACTCAGAGGGCAAAGCAGAGAGGAGGCAGAAACGAATGGCCTTAGTAGATGAACTCAGATCATGAATTGCAGAGTGTGAGTCTCAATTGAAGGAGGCCAAAGAGGAACTGCGAATCAAGTGAGCTCATTCGGCTGTTCTGGAGGGCAAAGTAAATGCTCTCACTACTAGGGTCGAGTGTCAAACCACTGACCTTGCTAATATGTGGCAATACATACGCACTTTGATACTCATCCAACCAACTGCACATTCCCCTCCTTTATTGAATATTATTAAATTTAAGCACGTTTGATTTGTATATAACATTACCAAAGTACGCAACCATGCACAACTTTTATTAGTACAATACAACACATAATACATCTGTTATTAGTTCAGTACGACACAAATTAAGATCGATATGTCGAGAGACATAATACAATTACGGTTATAGTTCGACATTTTCAATCATTGTGTCGAC
This sequence comes from Gynochthodes officinalis, assembly GCA_020080225.1. Lineage (NCBI taxonomy): Eukaryota > Viridiplantae > Streptophyta > Magnoliopsida > Gentianales > Rubiaceae > Gynochthodes > Gynochthodes officinalis. Next base: position 33,980,302 of record CM034619.1, on the reverse strand, counting down.
ATATTGTTCGAGGTATAGTTCGACATTTTAGAGCACAGTGACAACATATATGTCGACATTTTAGATCATATTGTCGACATATAGTTCGACATATCTTCATAATTATCGATATATATGTCGACATATATTCATTAATATCGACATTTTATATCATATATGTCCACATATATTTCGACATATATGCATCATTATCGACATATTTTGAACATTCTCGACATATAGACTATCTCGTTCAAACCCAGTTCGGCCAAAAAAATTAACACACACTTGACACCGTACCCGCAAAACAAACACACAACCCACACACCCTCTCGTGATAGCAGATTCGAATCTAAAAGCAGACGCAAATTTTCACCAAACCTGCTGCTCGATCGGCCTTTTTTTCCTTCTTCAACTACATGCCGTGGTTGAGCCATAGTTGATTTCGGTCACGTGGGTTGTTGATTCAATGGATGATGAATGCTAATTGGCGATTACAGATCAGGCGGAAGATACGTGGGAATGTTTGTCTAACGTCTTTCTCTTTCTCCACATAGAAGGGCTTTTTGGTCATTTCAGTTGGTCAAACACCTTGACCTGCTATATATGTGAAGAAAAATTACCCGCTGCTATATTTGATAATGGAGAAGTCAAAGGTGCCATTTTTGATATTTTCCCTGAACAATCCTTGGAACCGACACCGAGCCAACAGTTGGCAGTGTGTTGTTTTTCGCATAATTTCCCTTATTTCTACTGCTCACTGTCTGTTGAAGGGAAAATTAAGTGAGGTTTTGTAATGTGGTTCATGCTTTATGGGAACCCAAACTTGAGAAATAGAAATTCATACATATAAATGATCTAAACCTTAAACTCATCAGAATCAAAATAATGGTAGAGATTAATCCAATCATCTTCTGAGACATTTGTGGGGATATGCTTCATAGCATCCTCTTTGCATGGGAATTTTGGAAGTGAACATGCAACTTGTATTGGCGATTGCTATATTGCCTCGCAAGTTGCTTCAACAGTGCTTTTTGCATTAAGGCATTGCCATCATAGTTAGAGTTCTCCTAGACGTGTAAGGTTTACATTATTAGAGTGTGGAAAATTTATAAGGAAGAAATATTAGACATATAACAAAGAAATTATTCACATCAATTGGAAGGTGCTCTAATAGCACCCAATTTCTTGATAGAAATCCTGAAATGTGGCAAAAATTGATGAAAACCTTGTAACACAGATAAAAGCAATCAAAATAAAAAGAGCAAACCATGTAAGTTGAAGCAATTATTACCCTTCAAAAAGTATAAGAAAAAAGCTACGACAGTCCTCTTGACATGAACAGTTGAACAAACTTATTGAAGAAAATTAAATCCACCAGTGAAAACAGAATAAATGCCCCAAACCCAATTGGACTAATGGCGCGCGCTGCTGCAGCATCTTTTTGGATCAATATGTCCACCACAAATAAACACTTCTAATATTGCATTACGCATTGAATCATGTTATTATGTTGAATATGTTCAATTATTAGTTCGCTTATGCTTTATAAATGATAATAGAGGAAGAATTGATGTTTCAACGAGAAAAGATTAACAGTAACACGAAATTAGACTGATACGAGATGCTTAACAAATTCTGTAGACATGGAAGTAAATACAAGTCCATATGCAATGAATAATCTATCTCTCTAGCCCAAAACTAATATCAAACATCATTTACATAAAGTAAACAGTATGATGAAGAGAAGACTTGGAGATCAAACAAGAGAAATGGAAGCAATACAAGAAAATCAAGTTGGTAGTCTCCTAGCACCAACACTTTTCCCCCAGGAAGGTAAACATGCATAACATAAACCATCATTGTGCAAAATTCGAAATTCTAACCTACTATGAATGGGAGGAAATAGTGTAAAATGATATCATGTGAGCAAGAATGATCAATGACCCTATTGTGGCCCGAGTAACAACTCTAAAACTTGAAATTTCCTCCAATGATATGGCCATTATATCAACTAGTGGTTGAGCATCATTTATCCACATACAATCATACAACTAAACAATCTAAGGCCAAACTCAAGAAGATCCTCATAAATAAAGGACAAATCCACTAAATTTCATGAACTAGGATAGATCCACTGATGATTATAAAATACTAGGAAATATCCAATGATGATTACAAAATACTTACAAAGAATCAGTAATCAGGAAATGATACAAAAATAAATCCCCAGAACTTTCATCAGTCACAATTTAATTGCTTTTTCGTTTTCCTCACAAAAGCTCTAGAAATCTGAACGAAATTATGAATGACAAGAAATTTAGGCACATCGACCCAACATATTTTCTGAATTTTCCAAGAATAAATAGCAACATCCTCAACTAACCTCTCTCACCCCCCCCCCTCTCACCTCTCCCTCCCCTTCCCCCCTTTTCTTCTCCCCCTCTCCTTCCTAACCCCAACCCACCCACCCACAAAACATACACACTCACCCAGACATAGAGCCGAAAAACAACCTACAAACCAATAACTGAAACTCAAGATCCACTACAAAAAAGATTGAAACTTGATACTACCAACAGCTCAACAATACCTCATCAATCAAAAAGAAAGATATAGAAATCAAAAGAGATAAGACCCCATTAAAAATACATACACACACATACTAATAGTTAGATTGACAGCTAAGAAATGAATGTATATTTTAAACAACATATGAAGTGGATGATTGATTCACTTGAATCCAATTCGATAATTCTGCCGCCTGAACCTCAACCTAGCCAATACATGTGAGGGCATGTGATTCTAGCATAGGCAAAATTGGGTTGAAAATCTAGATCATTAGTCACGTAGGACAAAGCTAAGGGAATGTGAATAAAAAAGAAAAAATAGAAGCCATACTTCTGGAGGAATAGACAGAATTTATCACCATTGCTAATCTCAAAACTTTTTTTGGGAGAAATACACAGAATCCATACTTCTGTACCAATTATCACAAAATTAAAAAAAATCAAAGCTTTACTAGTACACAATTACTATTTCTTTAATCCTCCACCCCGCCTAAAAAAAAAATTGTATAAGAAAAAAAAATAGAAGTAGATAAAGTAAGGTAAAAGCAGAGAATATGATACCACGGGTTTAGAATTAGAATTAGAAATAGAAAAAGAAAGACATAAACCACCCCTTGAGCTCAATCAATTCCGCCATCCAGGACAAGGCCACTGCTGGGTTCTGGGCTTTTCATTTTTTTGTTGATGTTTGACGTCTTCTCTGTTGGTGATGGTCGACATAGAGGGTGGATTTCCACCAGTGTCTTTTTGGAGGTCGAGGTGGTGGCGGCTCTGTCGATGACGATGGCGGTGGAGAAGGATTTTGGATTCCTTCATCCTTATGGACTTCTAATGTTGGTATAGCTATTCTTGTGATAGCTATGGCTAGTCTCACCTTGGCTACCACCGTGGCGCCGGAGGGAATACATTGAGGGGAATTCAAGAAAGGGCAAAAATAGGAAAGGGGTGGCTGCCAATTGAGAAAGTAAGTGTTAGGGTTTCTCAAGTTGTTTTGTGTAAAATAAGTTGGGAGAGATGGCGCTTGGAGAGTAAAGTTTGAGCAGAGAACATTGTTAAGAGTGAAGAGTGATTTTGTTTAAGTATTATTAAAGTAAAAAAAAGTTTTTAAATGATGAAGTGCCTCCGGCTTTTCCCTCTTACCCAAATTCATTTTTCCTCGTTTTGGTTTTTCAACCATTCAAACTTTTTACTTAATTATCAATTATTAAAAAAATTTTACTTTTTTTTAATCAGTAATCAATTTTTCACCCTAAAATACTATATTGATTTAATAAAATTCTAATTTGAATTTTTCTTTTAAATTTTAAAGTTTGAAATGTTAATTCATTATTAAATGGCTAAAGTGAAATTATTTTTTTAAATAATTTAGAGAAAAAAAATAATACTTACATTTTCATGTTGAGATTGAAGAAATTATGTATATATATGTATATATGCACTAAACTACTTATGCTTTGTAATAATTACTTTTGTTATAACTAGTTACAGTCACGAAAAAAGAGTTCAGTTTTAAAACAAGTTTTTGTCCCAAAAAAAAAGTCCAGTTTCAAAAGTCAAAACTGAATTTTCAATAAAATTTTCAAAATACCCTTAATGAGATAGGATACATCAAAGGGTGTATTGATATACAATACCCTTAATGAGTAAATTAGTGGTAATTAGTTGTACCTCTATTTGATTGACCATAAATAAAAAGTTGTATATTGGTGAAACGAAATTTTTCCTTTTGGGACAAAGGGAGTATAACTATATAAGTATTTACTATTTTTATTATACATTGTATGTCTAACTATATATGTACATTTATTAACCATTACTTGTGTTATAATATTATATTAGTGATTGTAACTAGTTTGGAATTATATATTTTTTATTCCTGATTTTCTTATAAAGAAATATAGTTCGTAATAAATGTCAAAACTTTTGATTACCATTAATCGGTAGTGTATCTTAATACTAACAAAACTTATGTGTGCAAATTACTTATATTTCAAGGTATTCAAGTATAATTATTTTAAATTAAGAACCATAAAATAAATAAGTTAATGAATCATAGCCAAAAAAGAATATACTTAGTTCAATTGTTATTCTTAACCAAAGAAACCAATTAGTACTAATCAATACTATATTGTAATACTAAAAAGAATGTGTGATTCAAATACAATTATATGGACAAATAAAATGTTAGAGTGTCCTAGTACAATTATTAGAAATTAAGAGCAATAATATAAGTAAGTTAAGTTTGGCCTAAGAATGAAAATGTATCATGTCCAATCATTATTTTTAGCCAAAGAAATCCAATTATAATTAATTGATAGTGTATATAAGAAGACTCAATTCTTGAAGTAAACTAATGTAGGCAAATTCATATGTATTAGGGTGTCTTAGTGCAATTATTAAAAATTTAGAGCCATAAATTTAAAAAGTTAAGTTTGGTCCAATGGATAATTTACATAACCCAATCATTATTTTTAACTCAACAAGTCCAATCATTATATAAGTTGTGGCCAATCAATTTAGGCTAAAATATTTTATTTAACTTATCCCTAATTATATTCCCCAATATATATCTTGTTATTAAAATTTATAATATTTAATTTCATTACATACCAAAACAAATATTTTATACATCCATATTTAATAATATTATACACTAAAATATTTTATATAGAGATATGAATTAAAAGATTATAACTATTAGGGTGTCCTAGTACAATTATTAGAAATTAAAGAGTGATAATATAAGTAAGCTAAATTTGGCATAAGGAATAATATGCTTAGTCTAATCATTATTCTTAGCCAAAAAAATCCAATTATAAGTAGGTGATAGTGTATCTAAAAATACTCTATTCTTAACGTCAATATAGGCAAATTCATATATATTTGGGTGTCTTAGTGTAATTATTAGAAATTAAGAATTATAAATTTAAAAAGTTAACTTTGGCCCAATTAATAATTTATATAGCCCAATCATTATCCTCAACCAAACAAGTCCAATCATTATATAAGTTGTGACCCAATCAATTTAGCCCAAAATATTTTATATACTCTATCTATCCAAAGTTAATTGGATTAACACATGCATTTTTCTTAAAATTTACAATATTCAGTTTTATTTTACACTAAAATATATATTTTATATCTCTATACTTAATAATATTATACACTGAAACTATATATGTATAAAAATATGAATTAAAAGATTGTAACTATTTCATTTTTATTTTCACGATTTTACTAATTAAATTTTCCTCTGAACAAGAAAAATCATTTTGATAACACACTAACTAAAAAAAAAATTCTATTTTTTAATTGATGATATTTCACATATATCCATATAATTAAGAATTTAATTAAGAATTATATATAAGTAGTGTAAGTTATAAATGTAATAAGAAATTGGTGACGAAAAAAAATCGTCACTAAAAGATATTCACATTGGTGACGACAAAAATTGTCACTAAAAGACATTCGAATTGGTGACGACAAATATTTCATCACTAATCAATAAACTTTATGATTTTAGTGATGAGAATGAATGTCGTCACAAATTTCTTGTCACTAATTGCGACCATTTTGGCGAGAAAGTTTTTTGATACACTCTTTAATGATAACTTCCAGTGACTTATCACTAAAGTTGGAGAGGAGATGAAAAATTGGTGACGACAAAATTTTTTGTCACTAATGGGGGTAGTTGGTGACAATATTTTTTTTGTCACTAGGTATTCCGTCACTAAAAGCCAATTTTCTTGTATTTAAATGTATGATTCTTACTATTTTATTACTTTATTTAAATATGATTAAAGGATTATTAAAGTCTCAACTGAGAAGAAACAATTTCAACGCTTTAATGAAAATGATATTCACTACAAAATAGGCATTTGAATGTAGACTGTACTTTCTAGAATGGAAGCAGCTTATTTTAAACAAGGTTTTATGACTTATCCACGTAAAGGATTAAATGCTCCTGTAAAGATAGCCCCAGTAAAGACAACACCTCCATTGCCAGAACCTTTTCTAAGGGAAAAAATTAAGTTAATAGATAATGGTCGCTTAATAATTATTCATTACAACTACTACTTATACTTAATAAGATGTTTTAATAGAATTCGTCTAAATTATAGGGGCAAAACTGTAAATATCAAGGGGTCTTAACATTAGTATCAAAATTATGTTGGCAAAATTCTAAAGCAAAGAGTGCCATAGTACAATTAATAGAAAATAAGGGTGATAATAGAAAGGATATTTTTGGCCTAGTGAGAGTGCTTAGCCTAATGGACCAAATAATTTAACCCAATTTTTTAAATTATTATTTTTTAGCATTTTCTTATTCATTACAACTACTAATTGTACTTAATAAGATGTCTTAATATAATAAGTCAAAATTATGGGGGCAAAATTGTAAATATTAGGGTGTCCTAACATACTTCTCAAAATTATTTTTGCAAAATTGTAAAGAATAAGGTGCCATAGTATAATCAATAAAAATTAAATGTCACACCAAAAACAACTTGTTTCACCTAATAAAATTGCTTAGTCCAAGAACCAAATCATTCTTTCATCATAATTTAACCCAATTTCTTACTTATTATTTTGGCAAATTCCTTATTCATTATAACTACCAATTTGGTGACGACATTTTCTCGTCACTAAACCGCTCTACAATTATAATTCATAAAATATACATAGTATTTAGGGAAATTTACAAATATAATACCTTTGACCGTTGACTTTACAAAAATAACACCCTCCTTTTTTGGTTCTCTGTTATAACACTTCCATCCGAAAAAAGACTACAACACCCCTCTGGCAGAAACAAAGCACTTCACTCCATCTTCTTCTTTTTTTCTCAAAACCCATTTGATCGATAAAGAACAATCGTAGAGAAGAAGGCCGCAAGCAAGAGAAGAAATTGTAGAGAAGAAATAGCATAAATTTGATGTTAGTTGAAATTTGTAGTAGTTGAACTGGGTTTCTGAATTTAAAGGAGCGAATGGTCGAGCTCTAGGTCAAGTTTTAGGTCGAGCATAAGGTTAGGTCAATGTTGCTAGGTCAACTTTTAGGTCGAGCACTAAATTTGGTCGAGTTTTAAATCGAGTAGGTCAAATTTAGGTCGAGCTCGACCTAAAACTCGACCTACTACTAGATCGAGTTAAATTTTAAAAAAAGAAAAAGAAAAAATTTTGATTTTTTTTAAAAAAAACAAGTTTTGGGGTCAAGTTCGACCTAATGCTCGACCAAAATTTTTTTAAAAAAAAACTTAATTTTAAAAAAAAAAAAAAATTTTGGTCGAATATTAGGTCGAGCATAGGGTCGAGCTTGACCTTAAAACTTTTTAAAAAAAAAAAGAAAAAAATTTGAATTTTTTTTTAAAAAAATAAGTTTTAGGGTCAAGCTCGACTCTATGCTCGACCTAATACGCGACTTAAATTTTTTTTTTTAAATTAAGTTTTTTTTTATATATATAAATTTTGGTCGAGTATTAGGTCGAGCATTAAGTCGAGCTTAACCCTAAAACTTGTTTTTTTAAAAAATATCAAATTTTTTTCTTTTTTTTTTTTTAAATTTAATTCGACCTAGTAGTAGGTCGAGTATTAGGTCGAGCTCGACCTAAATTTGACCTACTCGATTTAAAACTCGACCAAATTTAGTACTCGACCTAAAAGTTGACCTAGTAACATTGACCTAACCTTATGCTCGACCTAAAACTTGATCTAGAGCTCGACCATTCGCTCCTTTAAATTCAGAAACCCAGTTCAACTACTGCAAATTTCAACTAACATCAAATTTATGCAATTTCTTCTCTACGATTGCGACCTTCTTCTCTACGATTTCTTCTCTTGCTTGCGGCATTCTTCTCTACGGTTGTTCTTTATCGATCAAATGGGTTTTGAGAAAAAAGAAGAAGATGGAGTGAAGTGGTTTGTTTCTGCCAGAGGGGTGTTGTAGTCTTTTTTCAGATGGAAGTGTTATAACAGAGAACAAAAAAAGGAGGGTGTTATTTTTGTAAAGTCAACAGTCAAAGGTGTTATATTTGTAAATTTCCCTAATATTTGGTATTTATGAATTAGTGACCACAAAATGTTGTCACTAATTTTCTAACATTTGGTGACAACATTTTTTCGTCACTAAATCATTCTACAATTATAATTCATTAAATACACAAAGTATTCATAAATTAGCGACCACATTTTTTCGTCAATAATTCTGCATCAATTTGGTGATGACAATTCCTCATCACCAAACTATTTGATGCTTATCTTTGGTGACAAGATCAAATGTCGTCACTAATTATAGTGCAGTTCTCGGTCTTTTTTGGCACCATCACATTTAGTGAGGACTTGGTGATGACATTTTTCATTTGGTCACTAAAGATGTTATGACGACTTTAATTTAGTGACGACTCACTTAGTGGTCACCAAAGAGGCCATTTAGTGAACAAATTGATTGTCGTCACCAACATTTTGGTCACTAAAGGCTATTTTTCTTGTAGTGAAATTAAGATAACTAGACCTTGTAGAACCAATTCTAATACCAAATGATGTGAATCGATGCAAAAATTGATCGTTCTATGAAGATCCAGGAGTTGCGAATCGTTAACCTCGACCCTCAATTGAACCCATGATTGGTAACCTTGGTATGAACGCGACCTGTTGATGAGCCCGTGTCAACCAACCAACGTTATAGATGCCACGAACAAACAAATTCACTGACTTGCTTAATAAGTCGAATCAATCGGCCCGAAGAGCTAGAGAAGAAGAGAAAGAAATTCCTCTCAATATATTAAATCTCAAAATCAATCGTCTACTGTCAAAAACTCATAAATTGCCTTTATATATTAACCCTAAAAGGAAAAAAAAGATGAAAATACCCTTAATTAATTAAAAATTTGCCTAAAATAGAAAAAAAACCCTAAAAATAGAAAAAATTCTAAAATTCCTTTTAAATGACTTGAACCATGATGCCAACAATTTGCTTGAATTCCTTTGCTCTCGCTCCAGTGATTGATCTTAGCGAATAGGACAATGGGTCTCTAGCACCTCCTCCTCGATAGGGCTTGATAGCCTTGATGTACACATTGAGTAAACCAAAAAAATGAGGAAGAGTGTGTGCAGGGGTTTTCGGAGGAGCGGCAAATGGGAAAAGAGGAAATGGCCAGTTTGCCACACGGATAGAAAAGAAGAAATGGAGCGGTAAATGTCGTCAGATGTATGTAAAAGCCAAACACGTGTCTCTTAGTTTCTTTAGCATGCACGCATGCATGGTTCGAGTTCAAAAGGCCAGCCCCACCCTACGCTGTGTTTAGTATGTGTTTTTATTTATAAAAACTTAATTTTTTAAATATAAAAATAAAATACTGAAATAATTTTTTATTCTTTATTTTAAAATTTAAATTTCTACTAAATCTTTTTTCACATTAATTTGTAATTTTTATTATTACTTATTTAAAATATTTTTAAATGTGTAATTGGGTCATATTTGTTTATGTAGATGATTTTAGATTAAGTGGACCTCATGGTAAGAGGCCACAAGTCAATGAAATGAACAAATTTCAATTAATTGATGAAGATGTTTTCAATTTCAATGATGGATGTTTGCTGTTAAACAGGATTTAGACAAAGTTTTGAATGCATGTACATCGTATATTTTATAATGTTGATTTTTTACAATTTAGCACAAGTACACAATTTATTTTTGTGAAAAAATTAATGTAAGTGATAAAATATGAATAATTATAATTATTTTGGTAATTTTTTGTAGGATCTTATAATCTTATGATCTTATCCCACCGTTCCGACCATGCTACCCCAAATCGATCTTATGAACTATGATAATCTCTAATCCTTTATTCATTCTACTATTGAAGTTCTCATTTTGTCTACTACTAAATTGAGAAGATGGGAGAGGGCCACTATAAGGCTTTCAAAATTCTTCATATATATTTGCTACTAAGGCTCTAGTAAAAGAAATTATTTTTGTAATATCTACATTATCATTTAAACCGAAATATTAATAATAAGCTTGCAAACAATCATATAAACCATCAATTTTACAACGTGGATAAAAACACAAGCAACTAAATAAATAGATGGAATATCTCTAGTTTAGCCATTTTAATTCCATTAATTTAATAGTATTCTCTAGTAAAATGTCTTTTTTAGTTTCTTCTAAAATTACCGAAATATTAATACATTCTTGCATAAATAAATGAGTAGTAGGATAATAAACATCAGACAAAGTATAAGTAGCATCATTAAAAACTTTTAAAAGATCTAAATGTTTTTTGCAAACATTCCAATGTTGCGGATATAAAGTAACTTGGGAAATATTATTTGCAACAAATGTACATAATAAATCTTTATAATCAAATGATTCATTAAGCAAAATATAAGTAGAATTAAAATGAGTTGGAACATCTCTTGGAAATCTCTTTGGTTTTTTGCCATTTGCTTTACAAAACTTTTGCCATTCTTTCATTATTTGGGGATGTGTCCATAAATATGAAATTACTTTTTTTATTGGAGTTAAAAAAGCTTCAAGAGTTTTTAAACCATCTTATACACTTAATTTTAAAACATGACAAACACATCTAATATGAAAAAATTGTCCACCCAAGGTGGGTCTATAAACATTTTCTAATTTAACAATTGAAGCGGTATTTGCCGCGACATTAACAAAACTAATTGAAAAAAATTTATTTACCAAATAAAATTCTTCTAAAATTTGTCTAATTAATCTATAAATATTATCCACCGTATGCCTATTATCAAAAACTCTAAATGCAATTATTCTTTTTTGAATATTCCAATCATCATCTATCCAATGGCACATTAAACGCATATAAGAATGGACTTGCCATTGATCGCTCCAAATATCACTAACTATATGCACATGTCCCTTAAAATCTTTGAAAAAGTTTTGTAAATCTTTTTTTCCTTTTTTGTAAAGACTAAGAATTGTGCGTTTAAGAGTATTTCTAGGAACACGTTTTGCTTGTTATCTAAAAGCTCTAATGCCAACTCATTTGAATCCCGTAAGGAAGAAACTTTAAAATCAATAAATAAGATGGATATAGCCTAGAAACCCCAAATGAAATCAAGAAATGAACTAATGAAAGATCTCAACTCCTAGCTCATTAAGGAATTAAGAACTTTAATATAATCAATGGAAAAATGACCCTACAGTCTAGTGGCTCAAATTAGATTGATAAGTTAAAAATACTACAAGGACAAATTTTGGTAAGTTCAAATTTCAAAAGAGAATAAAATTAAGTACAATCCTTATGTATTTAGCAAACAATTCAATCCATTACAAGGTGTGAAGCACAGTTTTTTTTTTCTTTTTATAGAATTATAAACCCTACTTCAATTTAACTAGGAAAAGGAAACAAATTAACCATTAAAAATTTTAATAGCCCAAAAACAAGATTGGACCATGACATTTCTAATAAGGCCCAATCATACATTTTTAAAACTTTCAAAAGTTTAGAGCATAAATAATTCAAATAATAACAAAATAAGTTAGAGTGTTGGACCAAATTACAAATAAGTCAAATTACTACTTTAAATAAATATAGTTGGGTGTAATTAAATTAATTTTTCCCTGTTAAATCCACTTGAAATTTGAATTAAATTTACTTGATCCATCCATCAAGAAAGTAATAGAATATATGCCAACCCTCATACACCTTAGATTTCATCACCTACCCTATTGAAACTTAAATCCTATATTCATCCTATCATATTGCATAATTTTTGGGTAGGTTACAAATTGACCCTATCCATTTGCTCACCTCTAGAGACAACTATGTTCTTGGTACTATCTTTAAAATGTTTGTCAAATTTTGTTTAGAAGTCATTTGTGTGCTGGAGTTGTGATTGTCTATTTTGGATGTTTCAATCCATCATTACGTGTGGTTTGCCCATTCATGTTTAGGCATTTCCTAGGAAAAAGGGCACGAACTTATCTTTGATGTTTTAGATGTTCATCTTGCAATTCTTTTGGATATGATGATTTACATTTTTCCTTTTCAGCCTTGTTTATTTTCTTTCTTTTCTCTTTAACTTTCTCTTTCCTCTTAACATTACTCTTCTTTTTCTTTTTTCTTTTTTTAGAAATATCCTCTTCACTTACATATACGCAGCAATTGCCAAACTATTGTTGTAGTAGAAGTATTATTTCTATTACTGTTAGAACTATGAATGTGATGGAGGAATACTTTAAAGGATTCTATGGTTTCTTTTTGTTTGTTTGTTTTTGGGCTTTTCTTTTTTTCATTTTTTATTTTGGGCTTGTCTTCAATAAGGTAGTGAAGAGGCTACTCATTTGGATATTGTAAGATGAAAGATTTGATAAATGGTAATGAATCAAAATGCATCCACATACTTACTACACTATTTACAACTTAGCAAACCTCGAAATTATATTCAATACCATCTTGTTATTTATTTTTTGTTAACTGGTAATTATTGTTTGGAATATATTTAGCACATAACAAACACATTCGACACACAAGAGTGGTTCACCTATAATCTAGTGAAATGTGCGCTTGTGCGCTTGCTATTACATGTCATTGAATTATGTGTTCCAATTTTGTTGTCAAATATCATTTGGGAGCATTGCATTCGTTTGATTGTAAACCTTTTTGTTTCTTTTTTTTGAACATTAGAAGGAATTTTGTTTTAGATGATTGATGCTAAATCCCAATGCACAGGATAAGTAATTTTTGTCCATTTCTATGTTGTTGCAAGTAGCATGTTTCAGGAACATCATTTTCATTAATTGTTTTTTTGTGAATGTTATAAGCCTTGCTCATGGACATGTGAAATCACTTCTTTTTTCTTTTTTTTTTTATCACTATCAATTAAACATATGCGTTTTTTTAGAATTTGAGAATCAGCCTGATTCAATGCATTTAGAATGTGATGAGAATGATCTTGAACTTTTGCATTCAGAATAATCAAGGGGCACCAAAGAATAATCATGTGTTTGCCAATTTGAGTTTTGTGATCTTTAAATTGTATTTCCTTTTCCTTGTGATTGAAACCTTTATTTCCCTGACTCAGCAAAACATGACCTAATTTGTAGATAATTTACCCAATATGAACATAGCTATCATGCTTTTGAATGGAAAAGCAAACTAAACTTATGACACATGATTAACGTTAATAGAAATGTTGTAAGCAAAAAACTGGAGTGCAATTTAAAGGGAACTAAGTTCATGAAGGCTACGTGGTAGGAAATTGCCAAGGAAATCAACCAAATAGTTGAAACATCTTAAACACACATGCAACTCACGGGCAAGACCGAGTGTAGAAGCGAGAATGGATCATTTGGAAAAGAATAAAAGAGCATACCAGAGGTTGATGGGATAATGAGAAGAAAAAATTCACCTGTGATGATTGTGAGATGCTTAATAAGATTTTTATTACAACCTCTTGATCTTTGTGCTTAATAGATCTAGTTCTAAATTTTTGTGGTACTGAATATTAGGGTATGGTCTTATATTTTCCAATTTCTAAATTTTGCATGTTCTAAAATTTCTGAATTTGGTATTGTAGTTGATACAGGATTTTTTGAATTACATACTATATTGGGTACTAAAGTTGCGTTTATGCATTATGCTAGTGTTGAATTTGATATCGAATATTTGTGGTTTGTAGTTTTTCTATTTCTGAATTTTACTGGTTTTGAAAATTTCAAATTTGGTCCTATAGTTGGTACTGAATTTTCTTAACTTTCATATTGCATTGTGTAGCGAATTTGTGGTTTTGCATTTTATTGTCGATGAATTTGATACCAAATGTTTGTGGTTCATAATTTTCCTATTTCTAAATTTGTTGGTTTTGAATTTGGAATTATAGTTGGTTGTAAATTTTCTAAATTACATACTGTATTGGGTAGTGAACTTGTAGTTCTACATTTTGCTGGTGCTGAGTTTGATATTGAATGTTTGTGGTTCGTAATTTTCTTGTTTCTTATTTTTGCAAGTTTTGGAATTTCTAAAATTGGATCTTCATTTGGTAGTGAATTTATAAAATTTTGTGCTGCATTTGGTTATGAAGATTCAGGATTTGCAAAGGCTGTAGTTCTAAATTAGAAGCTAAATGTTTGTGGTACTAAATTGACCTAATTTTCAGTTTTGATGGCTATGAAATTTATGATTTTTTTTACTACATTTTTTAATGAATTTCTGGATTCTCCATTTTGCTCATTTTAAATTTTGTGCTAAATGTTTGTCATTCTAAACTTTCCCATTTATAAATTTTGCTGTTTTTTAAATTTTGGAAATTGGTACCGCATTTGTTCTCTTTTTTTTTTTTTGGTATTTTTCTACTTCTAAATGGCATTTTCTATTTTTTTTTCATTAATTCTTTTATATCATACCCGAAGCCAAAATAACGACGGATAGAACATTTTCTCATTTCGATACTTTAACTAAGCTATTCCTGAAGGCATCACTATTCGTAAATACAGTAGTATCCTATAGTTCATATTAGAGTATTTGGATGATGATATTGGTAGGAGTGGTAATAATGGTGTTGCTTGCTTTAGGGATGATGACAATCCAATGACTGGAAAGATGTGGGTAAATATCCAACTAAATCGAAGAGCAAAAGCAAGGGAAACGAGAGTTCACAGAGTACCAAGAAAAGCAAAGATAAAACATCCACTATCGGGGGGATATTAAATCTAATCAATAGCATCCAACAAGCTAGAATTGAGTAGTACTGTAAAAACCCTAAAGAAGAAGCAGCGCAGAAACTTTAGGGAATGAACCTTGAAGATGCATTGTCCTTCAATGTATTTACTTAGATCACTCGATCAAAGATTAAGTGCACTATGTTCATTGGATTATCTAATAATAAGTGGGGTATATGCATTCAAATCGTCCTTGACATTAGCTTAGAATGCACTTTTTTAATTGGACTTACTTACATCATTTGTAGCTCTTAGTTTGTTTTGACTTTTTTGTTATGAGAACTTGATCAAATTTTTAGATTGTCACAGTTTTGCTTAAAGAAACTGTTGCTTTGATTATGTAGGATTGCAAATTGTTTGGATGACATTTTTTTATTATTCTAATCTAAGTTAGTTCCTTCATTTTTAGTGCAATATTTAGGTTGTAATTACTTACTATTGCATTATGTTTGGAAAATTGTTCCATATGTGTTAGTCTGTAGTGCTTACTATTTGTACTTGGTTTGTATGACTAGGTATTGTACACTATGTAAGGTGTGATGGCTTTGCTGTTAATATTAACTTATTCACTTTTCAGTACTATTTGCCAAAGAAACATATCCATTACATCTTATAATTGTTTGATAGGTACTTGATGGATTGGGTAGGGCAATCTACAAGACTAGATGACACAAACGATGAGTCTCTTGATATTCCATGGAACATAATTCAGATGAGGAATGACTATGGGATGTTTTAGCAGTGCAAGTTCTACAGAATTACCAAGAGCAATAGACTTTACTTAAATCTAGTAAGATGCGTTGCAATCAAAGCTGATTGGTACAAAGTGGGTTGCAAAATTACTAAATAATCATCCTGATTAAGTGTTCCAATATACACGTCTGCATTTGCATACTTTTTGCATGCTATGTAACACGCTACAAGACAGAAGATTTTATGTATCGGATTGTAGGGCATATGTAGAAATAGACAAGGTTTAACATTTTTTTTGCACATAATGGCAGGGGATCATCACAATTGGAAAATTTTGTGAATGGTTTCAACATTCGCCAAAGATAGTGATGCAAATTATGAAGGAAAAAGCGCACACATTATGCAGTTTTAGTAAAAATGTGATACTTCCACATAATTAACATTTGATTCATCCAAAAATTGATCAAGTTGGAAACTATAACCATATTTTAAATTTAGTTAGAAATCACTTCACTCAGATTATCCATTCAAGCCACTTCAAATGTGATGGAAATTTTTTTTTTTTTTTTTTTTGTTTCTTAGAACTATGCTAGTGCAATAGATAGTATGCACATTCTTGCATAGGAACCTTTATGGGAACAAAATGCATTTCAAAATTAGCATTGGAATTTATATCAAAATGTAATGGCTGAAGTAAATTATGACATGTGGTTTGTGTTCTTGTGTATTGGTCAGGAAGGAAATGCACATGATGCTACTGTATTTAGGGCTGTAAACGAACTAATATGTTCAGTGAACAGTTCGTGAAGAAAGCCTGTTACGTTTATTTATGTTCGTTTGTTAAATTAAACGAACAATAAATGAACAGATTTTACTGTTAGTTTAATAAATGAACCGAACATAAACAGACAAGTGTTCGATTCATTTATGTTCACAAAAAAACTCCTTTAATGTTCATGAACAAACTCATTTAATGTTTGTTTAAAACTCATTTATTGTTTATTTAAAGCTCGTTTATTGTCCGTTTATATTAAAATAATAATATTGTTCGTTCATTATTCACAACACATGATCGTTGTAGTATAGTGGTAAGTATCACACCATGCACCCAGGAGACCCAGGTTTGATCCCTCCGATGGTGATTATTTTGCTTTTCCTTTGGGATTTTCATATCCCACATCGACTTCTGATGGAAGAGAAAAATGAGAATGCAAGTATAAAAAGGTCTTTTGGCAAAGAACAAGTGTAGTGAAAGAGCATATATTTCTCGGCCTTTTGGCTAAGATCAAGTGTAAAATTTGCTCTTATTATCAGTTAAAATTTATTTATTATTTGTTTATATTAAAATAATAATATAAATATAATATAATATATATAAATATATATAATAATATTGTTTATTTAATTGTTCATGAACATGTTTGTTTAATCGTTCACGAACATGTTAACAAGCTGTTTGTGAACACGTTCATTGTTTGTAAACATGTTTGTTTAATGTATTAATGAACATGTTCACAAACTGTCCACAAACACTTATCGAACACTAATAAACAAGCTCAAACACAAATATGAAAATTTAAACGAACACAAGCTGATCTCGAATAGTCGTAAAAATAAACGAATGGTTTACGAATAATGTTTTTCGTTTATGTTCGGTTTGGTTACACCCTTCTGTATTCCAAAAATGCAACTAGTAATTTACATCTTGAATTCCCTATGTTATCCCAAGGGAAATATTATATAGTTGATTTAGCGTACAAAAACATGCTAGGCTTCCAAGTACATTTTTGAGGTTATTGTTATCACTAAAATGAATTTGGTAAATGGTCAAGTACCCCTAACAATTTGCAAGAGCTTTTCAATTATAAATATTCATCAATTCAAAATATAGTTTAAAGGACCTTTAGGGTTTTGAAAAAACATTTCCAATGCAGGCTGATGCATAGTTCCAAGACGAGAAGATAGATTAATTTTATCATTGCCTGTTATGTTGTGATTAGAGAAACCAAATGTGATGATTTATACATTGTTGAATGTTGTGCTGATGATATCACATATTACCTATACCAACAAGTCTTCAACTCACATGTAGCAGCTGGCAGTTGACTAATCATAGGAAGGTATTAAATACTAAAATGCATACTGGCTCCATATTGCAACTCATATGTAGAATAGGCAACAAAGTATCAGATGAGAAAATAGAAGTGTGTTTTTTTATTTTTTGAGTAAATAGAGTTTTAAGTCACTATACTTTTTCAAAGTCTCAAATTTGATTACTATATTTTTTTTACCAAAAAAGGTCATTAATTTTAAGAAAATAGTGCAAAGTTAGTTACTTTGTAAAAAAGGGCCATTAAGTATAACGAAAAGTAATGCACGGCACCTCACGCTAATTTGAGATGGGCAGAAATGTAAATTCATTCTCAAACTTAAACATTAAAGTTCTTCTAACTCTTGCAAGTCTTATCCTTCAATTTCTTCACCTTTAAAATTGGTTACACCCCATTTGCCATCCACAACAAGTTTGGCTCATCCTTACCCATCCTATGCAGCTCCCTCAATAGTAAGATGGAAACTTTCATCACACCAGGAGACCCGTTTCTTTTTAGACACAGCCCCAGTTAGGGGTGGTCATGGTTTGGTTAAACCGAATAAACCGACCGAAAAAACCAAATCGAAAATGAATTCGGTTTATTCGGTTCGGTTTTAACCAAACCGAATAAGTTATTCGGTTTTCGGTTCGGTTTTCGGTTTGGGGTACTGAAAACCGAATAAACCGAATAAACCGAATACACCGAATAAGGAAACCAGACCGAATAAACCGAATAAGAAAACCGAACCGAATAAACCGAATAAACCGCATAAACCGAATAAACCAAATAAAACCGAATTTCAAAATTTATAAATATATTTTATATATATAAGTATAAATATAAATATATGTTATTTTATAGAATAGTTATGGTTTATAGTTTATAAAACTATTGTAGACTTTGTAGTTATGTATATATATTTTTGTATAATTAATTTATTGTTATTATAAAATTTATCATGTATAGAACTATATACTAATATTATATTGTTATCATTAATATACTATCATTAATATTGTTTTCATTAATATACTATATTGTTATTATAAAATTTATTGTTATTTTATAAAATTTATCATGTATAGAGCTATATCTATTGTTATCATTAATGAATAATGATATGGACAATATAATGAATATATAGTAATATTAATATAGTATATAACTATATATTATATACTAAACAATTTTACTATATATTATATACTAAACTATTGTTATCATTAATGAATAATGAAACCGAATTATTTAATTTATTTGTGAAGTTTTCAAAAAAAAAAGAAAAAAAAAGAAATTCGGTTTATTTGGTTAACCAAATTCCTTATTCGGTTTGTGAAACCGAATAAAACCGAATAAACCGAATCGAATTCTTATTCGGTTTTATTCGGTTTTATTCGGTTTAAACCGAATAAAACCAAAAACCGAATAAGAAATTCGGTTTGGTTTATTCGGTTTTTGGTTTGGTTTTCGGTTAGGGGGTTTCAAAATGTCAAACCGAATAAACCGAACCGAATAAACCGAAAACCGAACCGATGACCACCCTTAGCCCCAGTTAAAGAGAATGCCTAAGAAATAGTTTCACCAACTGATGGGGGTGCATCCTCCATCATAGCAGTGCTTCTTTTCCTTGTTTTCATAGGCTTATCCATTCTAACCATAGGGGTAATCTACATAGCAGTCATTGATTTCTTGGAGAAAAGAGAGACATAGAAGTTTGAGAAAGAGAAAGCAACTAAAAGAAGAATAGTGGTAAGATGGAGAAGATCAAGACTAAAGCTAGAGCAGGGCCTAAAGGTTTTGGACAAATGATGAAGAAGAAGAAACTAACAAAGTGTAACCAATGCAGATTTTTCTCCAATTCTTTTTTGATAAATGCAGAAAGATCAAGGTTTTTGATAAATGCAGAAAGATTGAGTCTTTCCATTTAAAAATCCTAGAAGCCACGGCTTGGATTGGACTCAGATCCTGTTTCCCATTAGCAAAACCTCTATGTGAACTTGACCCATTTGCCCTACCCAATTCCAAATCTTGAAAACTCATCCCTCAAGACTTAGACCTCCCCCAAAAATTTCGTCAAACAGAGAACACCTTCAAATCCGACTATCAACCTACAGAATGCAACCAAAAACCTCTGCATTAATCGAGCTTCAATTTGGGGACATTTGGGGGTGCAAAATAAGAAGAAGAAGAGAAAAGGAAAGAAAATCAAGTAATGAATGAAAAGGGAAAGAAAATAAGGAAAGAAAAAAAAGAAGAAAAAAAGGAAAGAAAATTAGGTAATAAATGAAAAGGGAGAGAGAAAAAGGAAATAATAGAAGAAGAAGAGAAAAGGAAAGAAAAATTAGGTAATAAATGAAAAGGGAGAGAGAAGAAAGAAATAATAGAATAAGAAGAAAAAGAGAAAAGGACAGAAAAGAAGAAGAAAAGAGAAGAAAATAAACAACCCCTTTTCGAATCTGCAATGATCTTTTTGTCCAACAAAAATGAACATAAAGTTCATGTGCATATCATTTCGTCATATTTAGACAAAGTGACTAATTTTGCACCATTTTCTTAAGTTCAATGACTTTTTTGGTTGAAAAAAAAGAAATAGAATGACCAAAGGTAGAATTTTTAAAAAATATAGTGACTAAAAAATCTATTTACTCTTATTTTTTATTACTTGACTTATATTGAAACTTTATTTTTAAGAACTTAATTTCCCCTCTTGTTTTGTGATATATTATTGAACCTTGTAATGGAAATGTGGAAATGCAATAATTTCTTATATTTCAACAATTTCTTTGTCTTTCATAAGTATGTATAATATATATAGATATGACATGGTGATTACATTCAAAACATTTGCAATTTTACATTTTTCATATAAATTGTCTAAATTGTGCTAAAATTGAAAATTTTTAATTTTGGCATATTCATTTTGTTTTCCTCAACTGACCAACTAGCGGTGCCATTCGGAAATGAATACAAATCTGTATAGACAAAAAACACATTTTCAAAATTGCAATCTATATAATATTTTAGTCTAAAATACAATTTGAGATTTACAATCCATACAAAATTTCAACCCAAAATGTATTCCAAACTATCAATCCAAATAAACAATATTCTAAAATACATTATCAGAAATACATTTTAAAATGTAATCCATACACACATTGCATCTCTTGAATTCAAGGTTTTACTAAAAGTTTTATGATCACCCTTTCAACTAAATAAAATTGAAATTCTATTTAGTAGAGAATCCCCATTACCTTCAACAAGAAAAGACAATGGCTTGTGAACAAATGGAATCTAAAGGCAATTGTTTTTCTTTTCTTTGCCATTGGATTTCTCCTTGGCTGAATAGGAGAATTTGAGAAAAATTTGGTTCCATTGATGGATCTTTACCCACTAATGAATCCTTTAATTTCTTTTCCTAAATAATTTAAGATTTATTGATTCTACCATAATATTAGAATCAATATTAAGCAACCTATAGGGCATATAATTTCTAGCATAGCTAATGAATAGACTTTTAAGTGAGAGATCTCAAATTAGTTCTTATAATGTTTAGGACTCTATTGTAGGCTACACTTCCCTAAACTTTTAAATGGTTCAAGTTTGATTTCCTTCCTTGCTTTACATCATATCAAAACACTTTAGTTTTTAAGGATAAATTTTGATTAAGCAAATAATAAGCAGCCAATAAGGCTTCACTCCACAATTTTATTTTATTTTTTGGTAAACTTGATTTTAAGATCATGGCATTAACCATATCTTGTAAGTTTCTATTTTTTCTTTTTTCCAAACCATTTTGTTGTGGAGAATATGAGGCACTAGTTTGGTGATAATATCATTTTATTCACAAAGTATTAAGAATTTGTTAGAAAAATATTCAAGATTTCTATCACTTCTCAATATTTTAATCTTCTTTAGTCGATTTTCAACAGGAGATTTGTATACTTTAAGCATATGAAATGCTTCATCCTAGGCTTTCACTACATATACATGCACAAAAATTGAATAATTATCAACAAAAGTAATTAAGTACCAATTTCTGCCTCTTGTTCAAACCCCATTTAGTTCACATATATTAGTTGCACAAGTTCAAGTAATTGTGAATTTCTTTCACTTTTGGAAAAAGTAGTTTGGTCATCTTGATCACTTGTACACAAATTTCACACTTTTTATTCACATTATTAGCATAGGAAATTAAACCATGTTTAAATATATTGTAAAACTTTATGATTTACATGTCCTAATCTACCATGCCAAAAAAATAAGAAGAATTAACAATATAAATAGAATCCTCAGTTTGATTAATACTTAAATTACACATGCTATCACAAAAGAGTAACCTTTTCTTATAAATATACCATTTTTGGATAAGATGACTTTATTAGACTAAGTACAACTCTTAATCCTTTCTTATTTAAGATATCTGTAAAAAAATAAAGATTCTTCTAGTATCTAGTACAAGAAGTACATTACTAAAGATTAACTTCTTCCCGAAAGTGAATTGTAAGTCCACACAATCTTTACCATGCACTTTAGCCCTTGCACATTTCTCATTATCACTTTATATCCTGCAATGGCTTCGTAGTTCTTGAATTGTGACTTGTCACTACAAGTATGAACAGTTACACTAGAATCATACCACCAATCTTGACTGAGGTTGGTGAGTCCATGTTTATTTTAGTCACCATTCCTAGTTATACTATTGCTATAATCGTAGTACTGTCTTCAACAAGATTTGCACTTGGCCTCTTCAATATCATTAGCTTTTTGCCACTTGTTGGATCTATACTTAAATTTATAATGGCCTTTCTTGCTACAGTTATAATAATTTCTATTTTCTTCTTGTCATTAGAATCATTCTTTTTAGGTTTCTTTCTCTTACAATTTTTAGATTTACTTTCATCAACAAAATTCACTTTTTTGTTCAACATCCATTTCTTTCTTATGAAGTTTTCTTGCATTATCTTCAATTCTAAGATGCTTCAAAATTTGATCAATAGTAAAAAATTTATTAGTATATAACTATTTCTTTGGTAATCATTCTAAATTGATAGGATGTTTAATTGTATATTTTTTAGGTCGATTCCCTTGTGTTTTTATACTTAAATTGCTTATTAAATTACATTTTTAGGAAAAATGATATGAATTCAACAAGCATTGAAGAGACTTCGAGCTTGGAGCATGATGACAATAGCGTGAGAAGGAAAAGGCAAGAAGAGGAAGGTTCAAAGAGCAAGGTTTCAAGAACAAGCTTGGATCCACTTCAAGGTCTTGGTGGACCAATGACAAGGGCTAGAACTAAAAAAATGAAGGAAGCCTTGAATGGACTCATCCAGACAGCTCAAAAGGATGGGGAGAAGACCAGGATTGACAAGACCATATTTATTAATGTACTAAGTGTAATTGGGTTTGTTAATTAGACTTTGGAGCCGTAGGACCCTTAAGGTCATTGGGTTTAGTTTTAATTATATAAGTAATTAGAGGGTGATATAGACCCGTAAGGTCAGCCCAAGAGTCATATAATTCTTAGAGTCCATTTGGCCCTAAAGAAACCCTAGCTTGTGAAGGATGATTTGTACTCCTTTAAATGGAACCGACGGCCACTCTTTGAGGAACGAATTTTGATGAATAAAATTTTGATTCTTGACATTACGTGCTTGAGAGAATTTGCTCTCTAGTTCTGTAATTACTTGCAAATTACACAAGGGTCGACTTTGTGTGTTTGTTGGCTTTTAGTTTTTCCTAGATTTGTTCCCTAGGAAATCCGAGTCTTCTTCCATCAATCTATTCCAAGGTTGCTAGATACAGGTTATCGAGGGGTTGAGGAGCCATTCCACCTTCAAGGAACATACCACCTCCAAGGAAAGATTCCAATTGGGTTGATCCAAGGGGTAGAACGCGTGTAGTGAGTTTTTGGAACAGGTTATCCAAGGGTTCACGCCAAAAAACCAGCACCAAAAACCCGTGGATCAATTAGCTAAAACAAGCACTTGAATTAATTCGGACAAGAATGAGGAGGATGAAATTCATTCAACATGACTGCGAGCAAAATGGAGAAAATAACGAAATTAGTCTTCAGCTGCTTGGAATACAACAAAGGACAAAAAAACCAGCTGTCCATTATTTTTGTGGGAAACCAGCTGCTCTTTTTATTTCTTGGATACCAGTCGCTCTTTGAATTTTCTGGAAACCAGCAGAACAAGAAAAGGACAAAATACAGCTGCTCTTGATATTCTTCTGAGAGGACAGCCGCAAGGAAGAGGGCGGCACAAAGAGAGAAACCAGCCGCGCCTCACCTCTTCAAACTTGGCCAAATTGCTTCTTTAGCAAACAAGAGCCGTGCTGCACAAGAAGGTTAAAAGCTGAGTTGAAGAAGGAGGAAGAAACCGTGCTGAATATGGGAGTCAGAAGACAACTGAAATTTGGAGAAGAAAAGAAGAAGCACAACAAAACAGAAAGAACTCAGCTGCATAACAAACAAAAGAAGACTTCTTTTGCTGCAAGAAAGACAAAACCGTGTACAACAAAACAAAGAAGTACAAGTCAGCTGCAAAAGAGAACAAAATTCGAATACAAGAAGGAAACACACTACGATTGCAATTTGGACACAAGAAAGAAACGGCCGAAAAGGATAAAAGAAAGATAGAAAGAAGGAAACATAGAAGCAGATTACAATTTGAAGACAAAAACAAAGAAGGATTCGGAGTTTAGCGACTTAACTCTCTTTTTCTCTATAAAAACCCGAGAGAAGAAGACAAAAGGGTGCAGAATTCGGGAGAAAAATTCCAGAAACCAGCCGCGATCTTCTTTTCTTCAGAAGCCCACGTCCTTTGTTTTATTTCCTTTTTGCAATTGTTTAGTTATATTTTGCTTCCAAGTTTCATGTAATAGCTTCAAACTTAGTGGTTACTTTGAAGCTACTATTATATCCCACCAATGGCATACATATATGTTTAGTTATATTGATGGTTATTTTATCACCTTTAATTTTTCCTTTCTTATCCTCCCATAAGGTTCTTGACACTCTAGTATGGTTGTAAATTTTTTATTCATTAGGGCATTTTTTATGCTCTCCAAATCTCATTTTCAACATAAGTTTCAAACTTTCTAGTAATAGGTATAAAAGATATAACCATCATTTTGTACAAAAACCAAAAAAAAAAAAAAAACTTCCCTTTTGTATAACTCATTTTATAAAATAGATAAAAGGTTTATAAATTGTGAAGTTAAAAAATGATCAAGTAATTAAATACTCTTGACCGTCCCTAAAATTTAGGATTCAAACCTCATTATCTCCTCCCAGTTCAAAAAAAAAAAAAAAGCAGTAAATTAACTATATCTTTATATATTTGAGGTGCAATATAACCACTTAAATATGAATAATATTAATCCAATGCTTATATATCAAAAAAAAAAATTCATATGTTTCCAATTTAAAAACACGAACAAAGATTTAATGTTCTTTATTTTTTTATATATCAAATTTCAGATCATCTTTAATTATTAGAATTTGCTCTAATATAATTGTATAAAACACTAGAAAAGGTTCAATAACTAATCATAATTGGTCTTAAGAAGAAATTGTAAGAAATTATGAGTTGAGAATTGACTTAAGCGGACGTACCAAACTTTAGACAGAGTGGTATCCTAAGGTTCCTTTTAAGCTATGGAAGATTAAAACTAGGTTTCTAGGTGAATAGAACTAAAAAATGGGAAGATGAGACACTGAATGAAGCATAACTGAAGGATGCACTTGCCCATAGGAAAGATGGAGTTAGTCTATCAACACGGTATGTGCGTTAGCACCGTTGAGTACTAGAACAAAAATTACCATTAGGTTTACTTTTCTTCTTCTTTTTTTTTTTTTTTAATTAAGTGCAAAACTACTCAAGTTGCAATTCCTAAACCAGCAAGCACTATGCGAGTAATTTTAGTTCCATAAATAAAATTTTCATTATATAAATTGCTCTTTTCTGTTTTTAATTAAGTTCAGAGGTTAGAATGTCTCATGTTATATTTTTAGCCGACACATATTTCAAAATTTTAAAATTATCGCTGCTTATATAATTGTGCCTAAAAAAGTTAAAAATTTTACAATAATTCAACTATTCGTTATACAATAATGTGGACTCCAAAACTTACTTTATACAATTGATGGAACCAACATTAACTACAAAATCTAGCATAATATAACATCAATGTTAAATAATATCAAAGTACTTTAAAGTAGTAAAAGTACTTATTTATTCTAAAAAAAATCATTTTTTAAAAATTATAATTTATTATGTAGCAAAATACAACATGTTATTCTTGGAGTGGATCCAAAAAACAGATTGGAGGGTCATGGTTGCGTCTAAAAATTGTCTCTCTGGCAATTTGTTAGGTTTGTGTGGGCGATTCACTCGTTCTTAGTGTGTAAACAGCCTTTGTTGATTTCTCTTGTGTAGGAGCGTAGGTTCTCTTGTGTAGGAGAGTAGGTTCCTTGCCCTACGGGCAGAGGAAGTCTTGATCTTTATTTTCTGTGGCTTGGTTTGAGTGCTGGCTTGGGCAGGAGATGGCTACGGGCAGTTCTGGAAGCTAGGAGCAGGATGTTGCGAATTTGCTGAAGCAGCTTCGTCTCTCACCGGCTGAGGAGGGCGGTGTTCAGATAAGGATGGACGATCTTCGAGATAGCAAGGAGGAGTGTGATAGAAGCTTGCTGGGGAAGGGTTTTGGGGAGAAGAAGGTTAATTTGAGTGGGTTAAAACACACCTTCTTGGCGGTGTGGCCAATTCATAAGCCATTTCTAGTTCGTGAATTGAGTAACAATTTTTTTCAGTTTGTTTTCCAAACTCAAGAGGATAGGAATCAAGTGTTGGCCCGTGGGTGGACATTTGAACAGCAGTATTTGGTCTTACGTGCATGGGAGGAAAATATTCAGACAGACAATATGGAATTTAGCCGCCAACAAATATGGGTTCAATTCTGAAATTTGCCACCACATTAGATCACGTCTGAGACGGGCTTCCGGATTGGAAGTGTGTTTCCTAGTATCCATGAAGTGATAATTCCGGAAGGTGGGAGCCGCAAAGGTAGGTGCATACGGGCGTTGGTTACTATCGATTTGAGGCAGCCGCTTTTGCGAGGAACAACAGTCCGTTTGCTGGATAAATTCTGTTGGGTTATGTTTCAGTATGAATATTTGGCCATGTTTTGTGCTTATTGTGGGAGAGTAGGACATGGGGAGAAATGGTGTGGCCAAAGGTGTGAGGATAAACAAAAGCATCAACTTCAGGCGGGGCAAATATGTAGATTGGTTACGGGCGGGGAATGAAATTCTCGCCAGAAAGATTCCTGTTACTCCGGTGAAGCAAAAAGATTCTGAAAGAATCAGTGGCGAAAATAATACTCCAATCCAGATGATGCATCCTAGTGAGGTTACGGGACGACAATCCTTTGTTTTGCCCCTTATTCCTGAGGCTACGGGATTTCAGAATTTGGTCCAGGCTTCAGCTGCTGCTGCTGCTGATATTGTTGTTGTTGCTGTAGTTACTGTTGAGTCGCGTGGCTTGGTTCAGTTTGAGAGTAGGGGTCCAGTAGTTGGTTCAGCTACTGCGGCTGGTGCTGTGGAGGCTGCTGTTGTTACGGCTGCTGGGTCGAGTGGCTGGGTGCAGGCTGAGAGGAGGGATCCAATGGTTGGGGTTTTGACTGGCCACCAGGGGAGTGTAAAAGGAAAGGAAATTCTAGGGAGAGTGTGGTAGTTTGAGCAATGGGAAGGGGAGATGGTCTAGAGTTACTGGCCGATTGAGATCTGGCCAAGAAAATCCTGAAATACAGCTTCCTATGGGGGCTGGGCTTGGGGGAAAAAGAGGAACTCATTCTCTGGATGTTAATGAAGATGAGTTACTTCGTCCAAGGAAGGCACATTTGGTGTTAGATCCAGTAAGTATGGTGAAGAGGACTAGCTAGCTAGGGTCCTTACACCCCCTATGAAGATTAGGGTGTGGAATTGTAGAGATTTGGGTGCACCCTCTACTATTTCCCAATTGAGGGAGACTCTCACCTCCCAGCACCCTGATGTGGTGTTTTAGCTGAAACAAAGCAGAAAAAAGCAGTTTGTGGAGAAGGTGTATCAGAGCTTGAAGGTGGATGATCAGTGGCAATATGCAGAACCAGATGGGATTAGAGGAGGGATGTTGGTGTGTTGGGCTAATACCATTTCTGTTGTAAGTTTGGTACATATTGATTTCTGTGTTCAATTGCAATTTAGAATTAAGGGTGAGGTAGAGGTGTGGTGGGCTATTTTTGTGTATGCTAGTATAGACGCCTTAGTGCGGGAACTTCAATGGCAGTTCTTGGAGAGTGAAAGGGCTAAGTGGGGGAATTGGTGGATTTTGGGCTGGGATTTTAATGATTTAGCATTTCCATATGAGAAGAAAAGGGGAAGGGTAAGGGTGAATTCGAGTTGTCTTCCATTTAGAAACTTCATCCATTGGATGGAGATGGTGGACCTAGGGTTTGTTGGCAAGCCCTTTACTTGGAGTAATAATATAGTTGGGGCGGAGTTTGTCGAGGAAAGGTTGGATAGGTTTTTCTGCTCATCTAGGTGGAGGTTACGTTTCCTAGCTACTCAAGTTCTACATTGTGAAAAGTAAGTATCCAACCATTCTTTGATTTTGTTGAACACTAACCCTCAGTGACAACTTCGAAGGCGAAGATTCATTTTTTTATCAAAGATGGATCCAAAAGGAAGGGATGCAACAAAGAGTGGCGCAAGCATGGCAGAAGGTGCAAAGGGGGAATTGTCAAGCGGTGGTGAGTAATAAAATAGCTCAATGCCGAGCTGACTTGAAGCAGTAGAGCAAGACATATGGTTCAAATTCAGCTCAACAAATTTTATCTATTAAGCACCAAATGGAGAAAATGAGTCAAGATGGGGGAGCTCAAGAAATCACTGGCTAAAGGAGGGAGATCGACACTCTAAATTCTTTCATGCATCCACTGCTCAAAGAAGAGTGCGGAATACCATTGATAGGTTAACCACCGCCACGGGCGAGATATGTGTGACTAAGGATGAAGTCGAGAAGGAGATTCTGGAGTTTTATGCCAAGCTTTATACGTCAAGCAATCCTCTGCATTGTCCGATATTACTGGAAGTAATGCCAAAGTCAATTTCTAAGGAGATGAACAATCACTTGATGAGGCCGGTGGAGGAGGTTGAAATCCATCACGCTCTATTCCAAATAAATCCACATTGGGCTCCTGGTCCTGATGGTATGACGCCTTTGTTTTTCCAAACCTATTGGAATGTGGTTCAAAATGATATTTGTAATGTTGTTAAGGATTTCTTTTTGTATAAACACATGTTTCGAAAGCTCAACCATACATTGCTTACATTGGTTCCTAAAGTGCAAATGCCGGTTTCTATATCTCAATATAGACCAATTAGCTTATGTAATGTGGTCTATAAAATTATTTCCAAAATTTTGGTGAAGCAGCTCAAAGTCTACTTACATGTGTGTATTAGTCCAAAGCAGTTAACTTTTATTCTGGGTAAGCAAATCCTTGATAATGTAATCATAGCACATGAGTGTCTGCATACAATTAATTCAAGGAAAAAAAGGGGAAAAAGGGTTTATGGCGTTGAAAATTGATATGGCCAAGGCATATGACAGGGTTGAGTGGAACTTCTTAGAGAAAGTAATGAGAAAAATGGGCTTTGTGAAAGGGTTTATTGCTTGGATAAGACAATATCTTAGTACGGCTACTATGTCTATTAATATCAATGGGGAGCAAAGTGGCTTTGTGCAACCTTTCAGGGGAATTAGACAGGGCGACCCACTTTCTCTTTATTTATTTCTTATTATTTCTGAGGCTCTGTCCCATTTAATCAAACAAGCTACTGTAAGGGGTGAGTATCAGGGAATGCAAGCTAGTCAAAATGGGCCCGTTATTACACATTTGTTTTTTACTGATGACTCTTTATTGTTTTGTGAGGCTGATCTGTGACAGGCTCAAAAATTGCAAGCTCTCCTCAATAGATATAGTAGCTGCTCGGGCCAACTTGTTAACATGGGAAAGTTTTCCATTTTTTTCAACACCAATGTAGCAAAGGAGAGCAGGGGTCTGATATATCAAGTGCTGGGGGATGTAAAGGAGCAATCTAATGCCCGATATTTGGGCCTGCCAATGAGGATTGGAAGGTCTAAACAAGAGGTGTTTAATTTCCTACTGGACAATGTCCAACACAAAACACACAATTGGAAGAATAGCTTTCTCACCTCAGCTAGCAAAGAAGTCCTCCTGAAAGCAGTGGTGAGTGCTTTACCTAATTATGTCATGGGGTGTTTTAAGTTGCCAATGGGTGTGTGTAGGGAGATTTGTCGGCTATCAGCAAACTTTTGGTGGGGAACACATTTGGATGGGCGACAAAAAATGCATTGGAAAGCTTGGGCGGATATGATGAAATTGAAGAGTGATGGAGGGTTGGGATTTCAAGATGTGCAACAATTTAATGATGCTTTACTGGCTAAGCAACTCTAGCGGGTGAGTACTAAATCTGATTTGTTGGTGGGCAAAATTATGAAAGCTAAGTATTTTCCGAATGCTGATATTTGGCAGACGGTTGGTAAAGGTAATGCGTCATGGTTGTGGAAGGGATGGATGGCGGTTAGGTATGTGCTTTAGGTGGGGGCCAAATATAAAGTGGGAGGTGGACGTTCAATTAGAGTCTGGGAGTCACCTTGGATTCCAAGAAGATAGGATTTTAAGGTGCACGGGTGTAGACAGGCACAACCCCCGGTATCTTGGGTGAGTGTCCTACTGTCACCTAATGGGCGGGAATGGAATGCGGAGTTGGTTTCTTTGATTTTTTTGCTGCGAGATGCGGAGTTAATATTATAGTTACCCTTGGAACCTGCAGACACCCAAGATAAACTATCTTGGGAATTTAGTAAGGATGAGGAATATACTGTGAAATAGGCGTACAGGCAGCTGCAACATACCAAACATCTAGTTGGGCAGCAAGCTGAGAGTAGCACATCTCGATGCCAAATACAAAACATGTGGAGGACAACGTGGAAGTTGCATGTTAAACCAAAATTGTTGCATTTCATGTGGTGTTGCTGTCATAATTTACTGCCCATTAATGCTCTGTTACATCATCGCAGAATGTCGGTGGATCCCATGTGCCCAATGTGTGGAAAGGCTGAGGAAACGTTGGAGCATCTTTTCTTTAGTTGTCGGCATGCCAAGGAAATCTGGACTTGAGCTTCGGTGGGTTGGTTGCATATAGGTAGGGTTGGGGCTACATTTTGTGAGCGGTGGCTTGACAATTGTGTAAATATGAAAGTGTATTTATGGGTGGATAGGGTGGTGCTTACAGTGTATCTTCTTTGGATGATTTGGAAGAGTAGGAACTTGTGGGTTTTTCAGCAAACTTGGATGGGAGAGGGGATAGTGGTGGCATTGGCACAAGAGGAATGGCTGGAATTCCAACAACAACGGCTATAAGGGATAGTAGCTGTATTTTGCTTTCAGGGGTTTTGAGTTTCTATTCTTGTTCATATTGCCTTTCGTTGTTAGTGGTTATTATTGATTTTTGTTAATAGTGCTGTTGGTTGTTCTATATGTTGGCTGTCGGTTAGTTATTCTTTATGTTGGCTGGCTAGGGTGGTGGCACATATAGGTTGGAGTGGTTTCTGCTATTTCAGAACCAGGACTTGTTCACTGTATAGCGGAGATGCTGCCAAAATTTTAGTGTCATGGAGGTAACACTGCATTTGTTTAAAGGACGATGTAGTGTTATTTTGTGGGAGAACTAGGATATTTTAGTGACATGTTGTTAGTAAGTCTTAGCCTGTTTCAGTGCTAAGAATAGTCCACTTAGGGGACCTTCTATGTATGCATTTACTTTCATGAAGTTAATACAGTTCACAACTTTGGAAAAAAAAACATGTTATTCTTAATTTTTAATTATGAGTCACTAATTTTATTTGTAAGTGAATTTTTTCAGATAAGAAAAAATATAGGAAGTGAACATTTTAGTACACTGTTATAATTGCATTTAATCCTCCTAAGTGGGACACCTTTACTTGAGTTTCAGTTTGGGTTTATCCTTTAAATATTTAATACAAAATCTCTTTAAGTATGTATTCTCCCGTTAGATTTGTTGCTGTTGCAATCCGATACATTGATGAATTGTGAGGGCATCCACATCAGCTCCAACAATAGCCAGGCTAAGGTAGCGCTACATCAACTTACGAACAACCTCTACTATTTGGACAACTATCATAAAAAAAAATTACTCACGCTTATAAACGGCCTCTACTATTCACACAACCAATTCTCTTCATCTACCTTTTTTTTCAACATTTATTTAATATATTTAATACTTCTTATTTAAAATAATAATTTTAAAATATTGTTTAATTTTATATTAATAGAGTTTATATATATTAATAATAAAAATTATAATTATAATTATCATACATTAAATAATTAAAAACAATTAATGAAAAATTATTTTACATTACATTAAAATTAAAATTTAATAATACACTTCAAACACAAAAATAAATACTCTAAATTAAATATGAAATACTTAAAACAATTAATGGAAAATAAATTTACATTACATTAAAATTAAAATTAAAATTTAATAATATACTTGAAACATTCGGATAAATACAATAAATTAAACATAAAATTTTTAATAGTGTTGTAATTTTTTTTATAATGGCTGTGTGAATAATGAAGGCCAGGCCTTCACTATTTTAAATTGTATTATTTAAAATTTATTTATTTTTCATTTATCAAATTTAATATATATTAATAATACAACTTATAATTTTAATTATCATACATTAAATACTTAAAAACAATTAATGAAAAATAATTTTTCATTACATTAAAAAAATTTAATAATACACTTAAAACATGAAAATAAATACTCTAAATTAAATATAAAATACTTAAAACCATTAATGGAAAATAAATTTACATTACATTAGAATTAAAATTTAATAATATACTCGAAACATTTGAATAAATACAATAAATTAAACATAAAATTTTTAATAGCGTGGTAATTATTTTATACTGGCTGTGTGAATAGTGAAGGCCAAGCCTTGAAACATTGACCTGGCCTTCACTATTTTAAATTATATTATTTTAAAATTATTTATTTTTCATTTATCAAAATCAATATATATTAATAATACAACTTATAATTTGTTCTTATCATATATTAAATAATTGAAAACAATTAATGGAAAATAATTTTACATTACAAAAAATTAAAATTTAATAATGCACTTAAAACATGAAAATAAATACTTGTAATTAGACATTAAATACCTAAAAATTATACATTCAACACTAAAACATAATAAACTACACATTGTTTCCATGATTATATGTCATTTCCACAAAAACACTGCCATATGTGCTCAATCAAGTAATTTTTCAATTCATTATGGACATTTCTGTTGCGAAGTTGATCCCTGTTAATCAAATAATTTCTCATGTCTGGAAATTTTCCCACTAGGAATTGCAGTGTAATATTATCTCCTCTCGCTCTGTTGCTGCTTTCTGGTTACTCCGCAATGAATGCTGAAGGATCAACGTAATGTTGATAGTTAATTCGCTCATCCTTGACAATCATGTTCTGCATTATAATACATGCATTCATAATATGGATCAATATATCCTTATCCCATGCAAGTGCCGAAGTTTTAATTATTTGCCAATGTGCTTAAAGCACTCCAAACGCCTGCTCAACATCTTTACGAGCAGCTTCTTGGCATTAGGAAACAATTTCTGTTTATTTGTTTGTGGTACTAGGATTGATTGGATGAATGCCACCCATTTTGGACATATACCATCCGTTAGATAGTATCCCATGTCTTATTGATGGACATTGACCGTATATTGAACAGCCGGTGTCATACCATGCAATAAATCATCAAACATAGGGGAACGATAAAGCACATTAAGATCATTACACAAACCTGGAGTACTGAAAAATGCACGCCAAATCCATAAGTCTTGGGAACTATAGCCTCGAGTATCAATGTAGCTACACCATCACGCTCTTAATACATCCCCTTTAATGCCGCTAGACAATTTTTTCACTCCCAATGCTTGCAGTCAATGCTTCCAATCATGCCCGGGAATTCACGGATTTCTCTAATATGCAATAGCCTTCATATATCTACTGGGGTTGGCCTTCTCAGGTATTCAGCACCAAACACAGCAATAATGCCTTAATAGAAATTAAAAATGCACTGTCTAGACCTTCTTGCACCAATGTGCAAGTACTCATCGATTGAATCCGCACCAGCTCCATAGGCTAACATTCGTAATGCAGCTATGCATTTTGTAAAGCTATGAAACCCATTCTACCAGTTGCATTAGGACGTTGTTGAAAGTAGTGAAGATTTTGTAGCCCTTCCACTATACGTAAGAAGAGACTTTTATCCATTCTGAAACGAATTCTGAATTTCCTATCATTGTAGATAGAACATTCGGCAAAATAATCATCCCAAAGGCAGATATGACCCATGCTTGTTGGACATTACATTGTCCACTGTATTGTTGAATTATATGTAGAACATAGGAGGAGTTTGTTGGGATTAATTATATTAAATCCTAAATATATATTCTAATATAATTAACAATAAGTGAAGATTTGTTATAAGTTAATTGGGTAATAACTTATTGACAAATATAACCCTGGGCAACTACCTATAGGGTCTACTGGGGGCAGCAGTGATGGATATTCCACATTTTGATACCCTAACTGTAATGGCTTAAGCACCATAGTCTATTTTCTCTCTACAGAAAATAATTTAGCCCCAACAAGTTAGTGTGGACAACAATCAAAGAAGTAAAGTCTTTATTCTTTGTTTATTCCACTATATTCGCCAAAAACAACAGACAAACAAACAACTCTATCAGTATCAGGCTTGAACATTTCTAATTTAAAAGCCAAAAATAATTATAATGAGGATAAAAGCATCATGAACTCAGCGGGGAAACCTTTTTTGCATGGGAGGTAAAACAGGTTGAAAATTTTGTTTTATAACTTTACTAGAAGAGTACCATATGTTGTCTTAACTAGGGATGGTAAGGGTACTCGGCCCCCACAAGTATTTGTCTTGTTTAACCCTTGCGTAGGGCGGATAGGGGCGGGTGGCAGAGGAAGAAAAATTCTCCTAACATCTAAACTAGGCAAGTGACAAGGTCGGAATACCTGCATTATTTTTTAAATATATTAATATATATTATATTTGAAATTTAATAAATTTATTATTTATGTATATTAGTAAATATATTACTCATATAATTATATATATTATGTCAATAACATTAGTTAGAATTTTAATTTATTATTAATATTTTTTTAATTATTAGTACATTATGTTTATATTAAGATTAAGATTATGGTTATGATTTGTTGTTTTAAATCAAATTATATTTGATATTTATATGTTATAATATTTTAGAACTTTTTGTTATATTTAATTTGTATGTTTAGATTTAAACTTTATAATTTGTTAGTTATTACCTTAGAATTATGTTAATTTTTTATTTAGGTTTTGGATTGATTTTAATTATCATTATTATATAATTAAAAATATTAAAATTTTAATATATATATATATATATATATATATATATATATATATATTTAATTTAAAACAGGATCTGTTGAACACCCACAAGGGAAATGGTGTAGGGCGCGGGAGAGGAGAGGAGAGGGGAGGGGGGGAGGGGGTGGTGGCTTGTGGGGAGCCAAACTGGGCGGGTGGGGCTTTCCCCACCCCGTTGCCATCCCGTGTCTTAACCAATATTATTTTCAAGAATTCAGCCCTCACTATTTATTATTCACTTTAAAAAAAAATCACTTTCCAAAATTTTTTTCCTCTTAAAAAAAATTAAATCTTGAGTGAAAATTTTAAAGTATTTTTTTTAATAATAATTATGGATGATTCATGATTTAAAAACAATATAAAGATGGAAAATGTGATATTAGTTGTTGAACTCTAAAACTCAGAAAAGGATGTGATTATTGAAAAGTGAATTTTCGTTGGAAACAGAGAAAGTAATATTTAATTATCCAAATAATGAAGGTAATGTATGCATTTCAAGCTTTACTTCCATCTAGTATGGTTAGAAAATGTTGCTTCATTTTTTATTTCTTTATGAACGCTTAGATTCTGCAATTCCCCTTGGGGTGTGTTCGGGAGAAATAAAATTGTCTTAAAATTAAACGTATTATCAAATATTATTATAAAATTTTCACTCTAATTTCAAATTCTATTTTTCATTGATACCAATGAAAATGACATTATTCATTGTATTCATTATCCTTTGATAGAGAGATAGTATCATCATTTGATTTGTGCGCTTTAACTGACGTACAATTTAGCATTTTAGAATTCTCCCTTTCTTTGTCGATAAGCATACATTGGAAATAAATTAAAATATACATAGAAATAAAAAAAATGTAGAATAGTAATTTAATTTAAAAAGGATTTAGATTAACATCTTAAATAAATTCCGACCTTCAGGTAATTTCGATGAAATAGGAATCATACATACAAAAGTAATAAATTCCATAAAGCAGTGGTTTGATATGGCAATTTTTCCTAAATACAAACTCTTAATAGAGTAAGAATAATACTGATAAACTAATATTGTAGGTTTACTCAAAATATTGACAATAGTAATAAAACAAAAAATTTTAATGCATATATATTTTTGAAAATAAAATAACTAGAAGTTGGTGGCAATATGCTCATTTTCATTGGGAGTAAAAGTCATAGGCTATGTATGTACAATATGCTCATTTTCATTTTCATTCCACGTGTGTTTTTTAAAATGTAAAATTTTGTATGTTTAATATTCTTTAAAAACGTTTTTGGTTACTAAAACAGAAAGCCTAAAATTTACCCATCCTCTAATCTTTTCATTTCAATTCAAAATACATAGTTATAATATTATAGTTGGAAAATATGTTTTAATTTTTATAATTGATACAATATTTTAACTCAAAATATATTTTTATATTTACAATTCATACGACACTTTAACTTAAGACACATTTAAAATTCTCGATTCAAAAAAATATTTCAAACAATATTTGAAAAAACATTTCATAACTCATTTTTAAAAATGCATGTTAAAGCCTAATTTATACTCAACCTTAATTCCTTGCTTCTCCCGCGGGGCAAATTATTGCCAATCTTGGTAGAGGATGGGTACTATTCATAGCAATGAAACTTTCTATATTTATAAAAATTTTATCGTCTCTAGAAAAAAATAAATAAAATGGTTGTCTTTCTCATCCAGAAGTTGAGTGGTACTTATAGGAAAATTTTTTGAGTTATTAGATACATTTATTTATGACAACTTTAAAATCGGCATGCGTGCCATGCCATCAGAGCATCCACACCAGCCCTTTTTGGGGCTGGTCATTTCTACAAGGCCACACCACTTCAACATATTCAGAAGTTGAGTGGTATTTATAGGAAAAAATTTTGAGTTATTAGCTACATTCATTTATGACAACTTTAAAATCGGCATGCGTGCCATGCCATCAGAGCATCCACACCAGCCCTTTTTAGGGTTGGTCGTTTCTGCAAGACTATGCCTAATTAGTAGAAATGCGGGAGAGGCCGTCTGACACGGCCTTAGAAATGCCGGAGAGGCCGTCTGACACTCTCCGCAAAACATAGCCATAAACGGCTGGGTTTTTTTTCTTTCTTTCTTTCTTTCTTTCTTTTTTGGCCCTTCAAAACAACGCCATTTGGTGTCAAAATGGCGCCAAACGGCGTCATTTTGAAGGTTTTTTTTAAAAAAAATTTGGTCAACGAACAGGCATTGATATGTCCGTCTGTTGACCGACGTGATGAGCGCCTAATGGGCATGCGGCACCTCAAACTACCGTTGCAAACCAGTGTTTGGTTTGTGACAGTCATTGCACCTTTTTTTTTTTAAAGAAAACAAAAAATTTACCAACAAATAAAAAATATTTTTATCTACAAATTGACATGCGTTTTGCCTATTTTTGGTGTAAAATATGATATTCTTAAATATAATATTAAATTTTAATTTTAATTTTAATATAATATCAAATTATTTATACTTATATAATAATTACAAAAAAATTGGTGATTTTTTTAAAATGTAATTTTGTATGAAAAATATTAAGATGTGATGATTAAAAATTACATCAAATAACTTTGTTGCAAAATGGATTACAAAATTAAAGAAATAATCACTTTTGTCTAAATGAAGAATTTTTTGTAATTAATTGATAAAGAATGCTAAATTTTTTAAATCATTGTAATTGTGAAATAATTTTGAATTTTATAGAAGAATTAAAGAAATAATAAATTTATTATTATGTTAATTATTAAATATAGTAAAATTTGAGTTCAAATTATAAATCCTAAATGATATACAAAATACCATGATAAATTTAAATTTATGATGAATTTTGAATAATGCATATGTTGTCAACATCATGTTCTATTATCAAAAAAATCGGTACAAATAATTCATGTGTTGTCAAATCATGCTCCATTATTGAAAAAATTGGTATAAATAATTCATGTGTTGTCAACATCATGAATGCATGTATCACCAAATATGAAATGTGTATATAAACCATATAGTTTTCATTGTTTTTGCATCATATACAAAAAAAAAGCTTTGAACTCAAATTAGCTAACAAAGTTATCCTCATGAAATCGGTATTATGCATTTGACGAAATTGATTGGTTCGACGTAGAAATGGACCACATGTTCGATGAAACTTGTGTTCAAATCATGAATGCATACAGTGTGATGTTTGACATTTGGACAACGGTCGCAAAATTGAAATTGCACAATTGTTGCAGAATTGTGGCCCCACGCTGTTTTCCTGTGCCTTCTGTTTGCCTTCTTAGATGTTTGTTGCCAGTTGCTTCTCACATAATCAAGCAAAGTGGTTGTGGCCCCACAAGGAAAATTAAACGACCAATTTGTTTGGAAGTCTGTTGACTATGTAGGAATTTGGGAACACTAGTAGACAACCTTCAGCGGCCCAAAAATTAAATCAAAGCTTTTCCAGGCGGTTGAATATTCGTTTGTT
Organism: Gynochthodes officinalis; assembly: GCA_020080225.1. Taxonomy (NCBI): domain Eukaryota; kingdom Viridiplantae; phylum Streptophyta; class Magnoliopsida; order Gentianales; family Rubiaceae; genus Gynochthodes; species Gynochthodes officinalis. The sequence goes on along the minus strand of CM034619.1, from coordinate 33,941,144 downwards.
TCTATAGATAATGCAGGAATTTGGAAACACTAGTAGACAACCTTTGGCGACCCACAAATCAACTCAAAGCATTTCTAGGTGGCTGAGTTCTTTTGAACAAAACTGATATAAGAAAATTGGAAATAGGTATGGCTGAGTGTTGAATGGAAGAAGACAATGGACTGTTGACGGCTAAGGTTTCGAGTTATGTTAATGGTTTCCTAAGAATTTTCAGAACCTTGCGGGTCTAATACCAAAATGATGTAGGACAAGTAGTTGATGAAAATAATAACAAGAAAATAAATTAGGGTGAATTAACCGCAGAAAATTCACTATCCCTAGGATCCTCAACTGCAGAAGAGTAAGAGATTGTCACAACCAAAGGGAATTCTCAATATTGATAATCAAAGTATGCCTCTAACATAAGGGACTACGTCCATATTTATAGAGAAATAAGAAACCTCAATACTAAAACTCTAATGAAACAAAGCCCAGTAATTATTGGGCTTTATTAAAACAAGCAACATAAATAAAATTAGCAAATAACAATTAAACAAGAAGTTGATCCCCATCACAGGCCATCTTTGAATATTTCATGGATTCCAACCATATTAAGAAAATGTAGAAAAATTCCATACAACAGAGATGCTATACACCAGATTCAAATAAGGCCAATTCCAAAAGCCAATAAATGGCGAACTGGTCCATGTCAAGCTAATAGTTCAAAACAAAAATGAATTAGAAGGATGCTACAAATATTTAAAGTAGCATTACACTATAGAGCACAATTACCTAGAAAGTCTTCTAATCTATCTTTGGTGCATGAGTGATTTAACAAATCTGTAAACTCTCTTTTCTTCAGTCAGTTAAAGATGAGTGAAGTAAAAGAAGGATGGCAATTATGGACCACCCTGAATACACGATAGCAATATTTCCTCTAAACTGGTTTAAGAAATCAATGCCATAGCTAAAAAGTATCTCACTCCTCTATGGCTCAATGACCATAGAAAATTTTGTTAATGATCCTACAGTTTCTTTACAAATACAAGGATCAAACATAGGGACAATAGTGAGTATTTTCTAATTACATCGCACCCTTAGTCAGCAAATGAACATATCTGTAACTTCAACCCCACCCCCCTCCAAGTTTACAGAAGATTTCACAATCCGACACCCAGCTTCTAGGGACACTACAAGAAAATTAGATTTTTCCGACGGACAATTTCCGACGGCAAATCCACCTTTCCGTAGGAAATTTTGCAATTTCCGACCGTTTTCCGTCGGAAAAAATCCGTCGGAATAACGGTCGTCGCAAAAACTTTTCCGGCGGTCAACCGTCGGAAATTGAACAGATTTCCGACGGAAATCCGGCGGAAACTATGAAAATAAATAGAAAAAAATAAATAATTTCCGACGGAAATCCGTCGGAAATTAAATAACATTTTTTAAAAAATAAGTAATTTCCGACGGATAACCGTCGAAAATTATTTAAAAAATAAATATTTTTAAAGTGATAAAAAATGAAATAAATATTTTTAAAAAAATAAATAATTTTCAAACAAATCAGTCCATAAAAAATGCAAAAAAATAATTTCCAAAAATGGGACGAACAAATGCACAAAAAATTCTTGAAATAGGCAAACAAAAGGCAACACAAAATTTCAATCCAGGAGGCCAAAATAATCTCAGAAATGGTCGAAATGGGGCTTGCAAAAACCAAAATGCCAAACAAATCAATCCTGAAGCCAAACAATTAAGAGAAAATTCTAACTAAATGATGACTAAAAATTTCTAGAAAATCCACATGCAAATCCACATTCACATCCACGTTCCACTTCAGAAATAAAAACACAAAATCACCGACAATCCATGAGCAAAAGCAAGAAATTCAATAACAGAAATGAATATAAGAAAGGCCTTTACCATAGAGAGTTGATTGTGACCTCTTTTCACCGCTGGTATAATATCTGGGAGGCCATCATCATCACGGCTTGAATCATCCTCACATGAAGGCCGATTCAAATCCTGAGAGCGTTTGATTCGCCACGCCGAACGGTCTGGAGGGTTTTGAGGCTTTATCCCGCTGACGCACATCGCTCAAATGAGTTTGGCGGACGAGCGAGAGAGAGACGATTACAGGGTTTCTCAAATTCGGAATCGGAAATCTATGATGAATGATCTGACGCCGAGGACGAAATGAAATGGTAAATCCTTCATACCAATCTCGCATTTCTGGTAATCAAACTTGCCAGGTCGCTTGCTAGCGCCCTTACTGTATGGCGCTGCATGAGTTATGTATTAATCACGCTATCAAGTAAACATGAAAAAAACAAAAACAAAAAGACAAGCAAGCACCCAATGTACGGAGAGCAAAAATGAGTTAGCTAATTAAAACGGAAGCTGGCGAGGCAGAGGTGACGCAAAGGGTTATAGATCCTCGAGTACACCGCCACGAGCAAATAGGCCAAGGAGGAGGAGGAGGTACAATTGAGAAAGAAAAATGAATTAATCAAGGAACAAGCGCGCGGATTAATGAAACTTCGTAATCGGGCTGGCTTAATTGGCATGGAGGAAAGCCATGGCGGAGGAAAAGGGGTTTTTTTTAGAAGGGTTTAAAAATTTTTTTTTTTCATTTTTTAGGGATTTTTATTTTTTTTTTTATCTTTGAAAAGAATGAATTTATATTAATTCCAAAATTTTATTTTTATTTATTTTTATTTTTTATTTTTTTTTTTTTTTATTTTTTTATTAAATTTTTTTATTTTTTTTTTTTTTTTTTTTTTTTTTTCAGATTTGGAAATTTTTTTTTTTTTTTTTTTTATTGACTTATTCGAAAGTTTATCGTGAAATTTTAAAATTCGATTTTTGAAAAAATTTTAAAATAATTAAAAAAAAAAAATTTAATTTAAAATTTTTTTAAAATTAAATTTTTCATTTTTATTTTTAAATTTTTTTTTTTTTAAAATTTTTATTTTTTTTTTTTTTTTAAATTATTTTTTCGGAAATCGATTTTCTATTTTTTTTTTATTTTATATTTTTTTAATAAATTTTTTTATATATAATTTTCCCGCTTTTATATTTTTTAAAAGATTTTAAACGTTTGGAAGTATTTTTTAAAGAATTTCAAATTTTTTTTCTGATTTTCGGCGGATAATATTTTTTTTTTCTTATTCTATTTTTCCGGCGGATATGACGTCGGAAATGATTAATTTTATAATGTCATTTTCGAATTTTCGGGATAAATGTCGGCTTTTAGTTAAATCACAATAGAAACTTAGTAAGTATGGGAAAAGAAAATATTTTTTAACTAAAGCTAGCATTTGGAATCTTACATGTCATTTTTATTTGGAAAATTAGGACAACAAATTTGGAAATTAAAAAAAAAAGATTGAACTTTATATTAAAATCATTCAACAATTTAATAAATGAAAACAAAAAAATAGGGTAATAGTGAAACAAGAGACAAACCATAATAGATACAAATTGAAAAAATGAGAAGAAAGAGGGGAACAAGGGATATGGAAACAAAAAAGGAAGAGAGGGCAAAGGAAGAAAAGGGAAAATGGAAAAAGAGAAGAAAGAAAAGGAGTTAGAGTAAGACCAAAAATGCAATATAGTATTTTTGTATTAAGTGTAAAAAATTTTGGAATATGGTTTTTCCTCAAAATATGTTTATTTCTTTCAATTGCACCCTTCATATTTTAATACAAAATTTAGTCAATTAATATAGCATTTTATATTAATATGATCAATTAATAAATCTATACATATTATTTTCTCTATTTTTTCCAATTATTTAATCTTATTTTTAAATAATTTTTACATTTTTTAATAAATTTCTTTTTTTCTTTTCTGATTTAATATATTAATATTATTATTATTATTTTAATATATAATTATCAAAATTATAAATATGTCATTTCTTCAATTCTTATATTATATTTAATCAATTCTAATATATGAGCAAAACTAATATAAATACATGTTATATATAATAGTAATACAAATCAATTGGTCAAATGCTCAAAACACTAGCATTTAGTTAATTAACTCCATAATCTTATATATTTTTTGATAAAGTACATATAAACAAGATATGAAGCAACAATTTAATGAAAAAAATTAATAAAGTTTTTAATTAGTGTATATGAAACACTAGGACCATATATCTTTCAATAAAGGACATTCAAATGTTTTTGCGTTTTCTTGCAAATTGAAGCATTAACATCTATTCTCCGATGGTTGTTTTATGGAAATATACAATGCCACAAAGATTATTAAAAGTACAAAATGGTGTCACTATATAGAAGAACATTTTGTTTGTTATTTAACTTTATTTCATTCAAAATTATAAATATGTTCATTTCTTCAATTCTTATATTATATTTAATCAATTCTAATATATGAGTAAAACTAATATAAATACATGTCATATGTAATAGTAATACAAATCAATTGGTCAAATGCTCAAAACACTAGCATTTAGTTAATTAACTCCATAATCTTATATATATATATATATATAACACTTCTTATATGTATAAATATAAATATAACTCAATGTAATTTGTATGAATGATGAAAGATACACTTTATGAGTTATAAATTTAATAATTACTTAATATGTATGTATAAATGTATGAATTATAACTCATAGCTTATAATCCCAAATAGTTAATTAGACTTGCAAAACATAGTTAGGACATATAAAATGCTTATTAATTATTTTCAGACTATCTCTATTGATTGGCCTTTTTTTATGATTCTTTTAAAATTTATTCATTTTTTTAAAATTTATTCAAAGTCCTACACACAGCTTGCTAAGGACCTCATTTATCTATTCCCTCTGTTTTAAGAAAAAAGTTCACTTTGGTTTAAATATAATTTTTTATTAATTATTAGATACAACACACTTAATGCACTAGCTAAATGTACAATTTTATATGACAATGCATCATGTTCCCTTCCCACATTAATTTCTAATCATTCAATGCATAGGGAAAAATCATGAAAGCCAAAGTGTGATTGGATTCTGAGTAAATTATTGCCGTATATTAAGTTGTGGAAATATGCATGCGCACATCCCAAAGGACCAACATACGTGCATTACCGGTATTCCTAAGTCTCATGCACACTGGAATTGATATTTCTTTGCTACAATATTTGGCGCAAGTAGTTGAGAGATGAAAAAGTTTCACTTATTGAAGTAAAGAACTGATTATGTTCATTTCTTTTGTGTGAGAGATCTAAAAATTTATTTTTGAACATGTAAAAATAAAAGGTTTTGTTGATTATCTCTTTTAAGGAGGGCATGTAATAATAAAAAAACCTTTTTCTAATTTAATTTATACCGTGTTTTCTATAAGTCCATTTTAATTACAATAGAACAAAAACTTCTTAGTTCTTACTTAAAATTCTATTTGTAATAAAATTGTCTTAGAAAAATTAATGAAAAAGTCATTTGTAATGTGACGCTCCATTTTATCAAATTTTTAATCTTCTTCATGAATTTATAATTGCAACAAATGGAATTCTAAACATAAAAATTAAAACATGAAATAATATTACAAATACATAAAGGGATTGGGGTCGGGTTTTTTTTTTTTAGGTTTTCCCTGAACCCGACCCCGAGTTTTATTTTAAACCCCGAACCCGAAAAAAACCTGATCAACCTAGTTTTTAATCGGGTTCGGTGTAACCCGTCGGAGCGGGTTTAATTTACCATCCCTAATCCCACCAATCACAAGCCTGAGCTAGTGTTGAACGTTAAAAGTGAGAATTTAGAAAATAGAATTTAAAAAGACTCGAGCTTTAAGAAATTTTGAAATTGAATTTCTGGTTAAAATCCAAATAAATTAAGAAATTTTGAGTTTGTTAATTGTAGTTTTTGTTTATACATGGATAATTAATTGGTTATACTATAATTAGAAAACTAAGACACAAATTCACTATTGATGTCTTGATAATTGAGTGCATTGATAAATTTTAGTTTTACTATCAGATCTAATTTAAAATTATTATAAATTTTACTTTTATAATAAAACTCATTGTTATAAAACTATAAATTTGAAAAGGTTAATTTTCAATTTAGATGGTTAAATCATATATTTTGAAATCTAGTAAGAACTTAGTGAAAAATCTGTATGAAGATGTGAATATGTTTGGATAGAATTAACTGCTTTCTAACTATATTTGGACTATATTTATTATTAAAAAAATATTATTGTGAGAGCACAAAGAAAAATTTATATAAAATAAACATATATATATTCTAGTGGTTAATAGTGAGGTCAATGTCAAAGTCAAAAATAACAAATTCACTAGAAAGTGATTGAAAATGAATGGCTAATCTAGTGGTTGTATAATAAACAGACAATTTTCAATATTATTAGTAAACTTGTAATAAATTGAAAACTATGTGATACGAATTCTTAAATCAAAAGATAAAAATCCGAACCTATATCAGAGTGTTGGTCCTACTATTGTCCTCTAAGTTAAACTAAGTCTTCCTTGAGCAAGACACCAACTCCAAGATTGAAGAAGGACCATGCTTTTATCTACTTGACACCCGAAGGAATTATCCAAAATCAAAGTTGAGAATTGAACTATCCTTGGAACCAAGAAGCACACTCAAATTATTGAGGGAAAGAAACTCAACAAGATAGCTTAAACATGAACCTAAGAGGCTATCCTCAAAGACTCAAAACAAGTTCTAAACTAGAACTCAAAAAAAAGCTAAAAGCTCTCAAGTTTGTATTGTCAAAATTTTGAATTGTATTGTGACTAAATGCCTCTATTTATAGTTTACAAGTTGTAAGAATTAAGAAAGCGATTCCCTAGTTGGATTAGTTTTTTAGGAAACTAACTAAAGAAACTATTACTTAAAAGAAACAACTAATCTAAGAAAATGAAATAACTAATCTAAAACTGCCTAAAACTAATCCAAAGACTACTTGGATTTGTGCTAGCCGACTGTTGCTTGTATTGGCAGCTTCTATTCGTTCTCTTGTATTTGGTAATTTCCTTAACTTCTTCATGCAGACTTTAGAAGCTTCTTCAATTTATCTTGGCAATGGATTTGGAACTTCTTGTGTTGCCTTTTTGTGTCGGCTAAGCAGAATTGTACCCCACCTTGGATTCAACTAACAGAATTCCAATCTGGACTTGGCATTTGATCCCTCATTTTCAATACTAAGTAGAGTAATGTTTAGTGATTGAGATTCGGCCATCTTAGCTGAGCTTCCATTAATTCATTTATCAATTTTACTAGAGCAGCTTGCATTCTCTTAGTCCTTAACCTAGTCATAGATCCTCCAATGCTTTGCAATGGATCTTGTTGTGGACTTGTAGGTGAACTTGGTTGAACGGATGTCTCGGCCCTCCGTAGGTGTTCATCAGTCCTTCCTTCTTTGAAATGACTCGTCCTCGAGTCCATAACTTGTCATCGAATTCAAATAATGATAGGTCAGACACATTAAATGTAGCACTAACTCCATAGTCACCTGGGAGGTCGAGCTTGTAAGCATTCTCGCCTACGTGTGCACTGACTTGGAAAGGAGCATCTTCTCGAGGATGAAGCTTAGTTCTTCGTTGAGCTGGAAACCTTTCTTTTCGCATGTGAATCCACACCCAATCCCCAGGTTAAAAGATAACTTGTTTTTTCCCTCTGTTAGCAACTTGAGTATAATGTTCATTCTTCTTAAGGATTTGAAAACGTACTTTCTCATGCAATTGTTGAACAAACTTTGCTTTTGCTACACCATCAAGATTCACTTGCTTATTGCTTGGCAATGGCACTAAGTCAAGCGGGGTTAGTGGGTTAAATCCATAAACAACCTCAAATGAGGAATGATTGGTAGTAGAATGGACAGTTCTATTATAAGCAAACTCGGCTATCAGTATGCATGCTTCCCAATCTTTCAGATTTCTTTTAATTAAATCACGCAATAAAGTACCAAAAGTACGATTCGTTACCTCTGTCTGTCTATCAGTTTGTGGATGACCGGTGGTCGAGAATAACAATTTAGTACCTAACTTCCTCCACAGAGTTTTCCAAAAGTAACTAAAAAATTTAACATCGCAATCGAACACTATGGTTCGTGGAACCCCATGAAGCCGAATGACTTCTTCAAAGAATAAATCAGCTACATGTTTTGCATCATTCGGTTTCCTGCAAGGTATAAAGTGAGCCATTTTAGAAAATTGGTCAACGACCACAAAAATGGAATCCTTACCCCTTTATGACCTTGGCAACCCTAAGATAAAATCCATAAAAATGTCAGTCCATGGTATAGAAGGAACAGGTAAAGGGGTATATAAACCCTGAGGGTTAGAAGTAGACTTAGCCATACGACATTGAATGCATGAACTACAAAGCCTTTCTACATTTTTTTTCATATTAGGCCAATAGAAATGCTCAGTTAGTATGTCATATGTCTTTAAAACTCCAAAATGACCCATAAGTTCCCCAGAGTTGGATTCTCTAACTAGTAACTCTCGAAATGAGCAATTTGGCACACACAATTGTTTGTCACGGAACAAGAACGCATTGTGCCTATAAAATTTATTAAAGGCTCCTTGTTCAATAGCTGCATAAACACTAGAAAAATCAGGATCAGTAGAATAAAGATCTTTAATATATTCAAATCCCAAAATTTTAGTATCTAATGAGTTTAAGAGAACAGACCTTCACAAAAATGCATCTGTGACAACATTCTCCTTACCTTTTTTATACCTAATAACATAGGGAAATGTTTCGAGAAATTAACTCCACTTGGCATGTCTCTTATTTAACTTACCTTGCCCATGCAAGTACTTTAGAGACTCATGATCAGTGTGTAAAACAAATTCTTTGGACAACAAGTAATGTTGCTATATCTCTAAGGCACGAATGAATGCATAAAGCTCTTTATCGTAAGTTCGATAATTGAGAGCAATCCCATTCAATTTTTCAGAAAAATAGGCTAAGAGTAGGCCCTCTTGTTTCAAAACTGTGCCAATATCTGTACCTAAGGCATCACATTTAAGCTCGAAAGTTTTGTTAAAGTCAAGTAAAGCTAAAACAGGTGCAGTTGTAAGATCTTCCGTCAATTGATTAAATGCTTGCTCTTGACGTTCACCCCAAATAAATGGAACATTTTTCTTAACAAAATTGTTAAGAAGGGCAGCCTTTGAAGAAAAATCTTTGACAAACCTCCTATAGAATGAAGCAAGACCATGGAAGATCTTACCTCATGCACGGTTGTTGGTCTCGGCCAAGAGGTTATAGCCTTGATTTTTGCTTGATCAACCTGTATACCTTTGGAACTAACAACAAATCCTAGAAATATAACACTTTCCACACAAAAAGGTACACTTCTTGATGTTAGCAAACAACCGATTTTCACGTAGGACACTTGGAACAAATTTAATATGCTCAACATGCTCTTCTAAGTTTTTGCTATAAATGAGTATATCATCAAAGTACACCACAACAAATTTTCCTATGAACTGCCTAAGTACATGATTCATTAGTCGCATAAATGTGCTAGGTGCATTTGTTAATCTAAAATGCATGACTAACCATTCATACAAACCAAATTTAGTCTTAAAAGCAGTTTTCCATTCATCTTCATCTTTAATGCGTATTTGATGATACCCATTCTTAAGGTCGATTTTAGTATAAATTTTAGACCCATGCAATTCTTCAAACATGTCATCAAGGCGAGGTATTGGATGTCTATACTTAATTGTAATCTTATTAACAGCTCTACAATCAGTACACATTCTCCACGTACCTTCCTTCTTTGGAACAAGGATGACTGGAACTGCGCATAGACTATGACTTTCCCGTACATGACCTTTGTCTAGCAATTCCTCAACTTGCCATTGGAGCTCTTTGGTCTCTTCAGGGTTGGCTCGGTAGGCTGGTCGGTTGGGAATTACTGCTTCAGGAACGAAGTCAATCTGATGCTCAATTCCCCTTAAAGGTGGCAGTCCTTTAGGGAGAACTTCTAGAAAGACATCTTCGTATTCCTGCAAAACAGCTTTGACTTGCGAAGGCAAGTCACTTGGCAGCTCATCATTAAAAAATAATGCTTCTTGAAAAATAATTAGCACAAAATCCTTACTTGCTTTTAAGGCTCTATCAACATCTCTCATGCAAGCATAGAAACTACCTTTAAAATTTTCAATTGATGGTTGTGCTCCTTCGGTTTCATTCATGAAGACCGAAGTCTTACCTTTAGAAGTTGAAGAAAGTTGTGTACTCATAGGTTGAGTAGAATTTCGACCATCTTCAACCTTCTTTTTGTTCCTTTTTCCACTTCATGTGCTTCACCCTTTGTTGTTGATGAAACTTACTAATTTCCGAAGGTGGCAATGGTGCTAGTGTGAAGGCTTTTCCATCCTTATTAACACGATACTTATTAGTCCTCCCAGAATGAATTGCATCACAATCATTCCCCCAAGGTCGTCCTAATAGTAGGTAGTCGCCTGCATAGGAACAACATCACAAATAACTTGGTCAATAAATTTCCAATTTTAAAACTTACCAAGGTTTGCTTTGTGACACAGATTGATCCACTTTGATTCATCCATTGTAATTTGTATGGCTAAGGATGCAAGGAACACTTGAGTTTCAATTTATCTACATAAGTAGAAGTAAGGTTAGTACAAGATCCTCCATCAATAATCATCATACAAATTTGATCTTTAATTAAACATTTAGAGTGGAAAAGATTTATCCTTTGATCTTCGGTAAATTCTTCGGGTAGAGTACTCAAATCTCTTATTGTAACCAAACATTCTCCAATCAATTGATCCTCTTCATGCCCCCAATGTTCATTAACATTACTTGCGGCCATCTTACTCTCACTTTTATAGATTCCATCACCTAAAGTAGGCATGGTTTGAGAATTTGGACATTGAGAAGTCACATGTCCTTAGCCTAAGCACCTAAAACATTGGATAGAAGAACTAGAGTTAAAACTATTTGAACTGGACGAAGGTTTAGGGTTACTTACCTTTGAAGAAGTTTGTGGTTCAAACTTTTTCCTATTGGCTAGATTGGATGCTTTCTTTGCGGATGCAACTTGAGCCATTATACCTTCCATTTGATCCAATCTCTTCTCGACTAATTCTAAAGCCGAAGCTAAGTCCTTAAGATATTCTTTCATATCTTTCACTTGTCCTTTCGGGGTTTCAGCCTTCTCTGCACAAGCAATGTTAGTAAAAACTTTCCTACCTCACTTCCCTCTAACCAATTGCCCAATGTATGAGACTCTCACCAATGTAAGGTTGAACTCTCTTTTTATAGTGAATGGGTTGTTGAGTAGGTTCACTCACGCTCAATCACTTTTCTAAGAGTTCTAATCAAAACAAGCTTCAAAAGTCTCACAAAAATAGACAATTAAATCCAAGTAAAAGCAAGAATAAATTATTTAGAGATTAAGAAAGACCAGACACGAAGACAGATTTCTGAGAACAAGAAGACCAGGTTGAGATCAAACAATGAAAACAAGGAATTTGAACAAGGACACTTTTGGCTGAAATTTTCAAAGAACGGGAAAAATTGAATTTTGGCCGAAAAGAATATGCACAAGATGGTTCTTTATGTGCTTGTGATGGAGTAATAACTTGGTGAATATGACTGTATCTTGCTCAAGAGATCAAACCAAATTTAGACAGCAACTTCAATTCTGGACCAAACCAATTCCAATTAGGATTTATCTTCAAGTTTCTAGCAGAAATCTTGTACAAGAAGTTTCCAAAAATTCCAGCAACTGATTGACAACTTAGATCAAAATCTTGGCAACAAAATTCAACAACAATTTACAGTCTTTTAATCCAAAAATTGATGCAAAACCAAAGCTTGAACAAATCAAGAAATTCAGTTTCAGGATTTCAGAATTTTCTGCTTTCTTGGACTGTTTTTCTTTCACAGGGAGTTGCTAAATTTCAGTTGGGGTTTTATAACTTTGCAACACACTTTTGGCAACAAATTGAAACCTTATTTATCATAAAATAATCACAAGAACAACTTGATCAAGATCAAAGTAAGAGTGGGCAGAATTCAGAAAACTGGATTTCAGTTTCTTTGTTGGATTGTCGAGTTTTTCAGAAGGAATTCAGCAGGCTGCTTCACGGTTTTTGTAGCACAATTTGATAGAAAAATGCAAGAAGAAGAAGCCTTCTTACTCAGGTAATAATCACAAGAAGATACAGTACATAAAATCTGGGCAGAAATCGATTCAAGAAACTAATATGCAAAGTCGGGGTTTTCTATGAGGTTTCTTGCAGCTACGGGTTTTAGAATTTTCCACTCACTTTTGCAGCAACAATTCAACAACCAAGGTTTCCTATTTATCAAGCAATATTCACAAAGCAATTTAGCACAAGAACCACGATCTTTAACAGCCAAAAAGACGCTAAAGAAATTAGGGACAGAAACGGGAAAAACTAGACAGATTCTGGATAGATTTTCAAACTGAATTTTCTTCAACACAGAATTAAGAAACAAATCACGAATAGATTATGGACAGAAACAAGACTCAGATATATGAAACAAAAACACGGAAAAGAAAAAGAAACACAGAGACACGAATAGAAAACACAAAGGATATAAACAACTTCAAGGAGCAACCCAAAGGCAGCTCTGATACCAAATTGATACGAATCTTAAACCAAAGGATAAAATTTGAACCTATACCAGAGTGTTAGTCCTAGTATCATCTTCTAAGTTGAACTGATTCTTCCTTTAGTAAGACACCAACTCCAAGATCTGAAGAAGGACCTTGCTTTTGTCCACTTGACACCCGAAGGAAACAGTCCAACTCACACTCGGGAGTTGGAACTGATCCTTCGGGTGTCAAGTGGACAAAAGCAAGGTCCTTTTTCAGATCCTGAAGTTGGTATCTTGCTAAAGAAAGAATCAATTCAACCTAGAAGACGATACTAGGACCAACACTCTAGTATAGGTTTGAATTTTATCCTTTGGTTTAAGATTCGTATCACTATGATGCATATAGAACATTAGAAGAAATATGTGAAGGCCAATACTGCAGATAGAAGTAAAAATTTCCCATATGCACAATGAGTTTTAGTCATAGATTTCATACATCAAAAGCCCCACAAGGTACAATAAAGAATTGTATAAATAGGCTCATATCCATCATAAAAGAGGCAAAATGGAGGGAGACATCGCCACGGCTACAAAATCCTAGTTGCAGCCGTGAACCAAAAATTACAAAAAATTGCATCCCAACTCATGGGCCTTCAAGGTTGCCCAGCCAAGATATGGTCTCATAAACTCCATCTCCCATAAAAATTGAAGAAAAGATTTTTATCATCACAGCCTTTAAGCATTCTCTTAATCATAACCCATAACTCCAAAAGCAAAGCATGGACTATGAATGGCCCAAGGTACAACAAGATTGAGAGATAAACAGCACCAGCCTCAATCCATTAACCACCAGAACAACAACAAATTTTTTTTTTTATAAAAAAAAAATTACTGGGAAATTATTGGCAGAATAGAAAGGGCAATAACCCTTTAGAGAACTCCCCATCACATGAATTAAACATGCGCATTGCAATAATTCATAAAATTGGAATCAAATTATACATGTGAAGACCACTATTATAGACAAAAGTCAAATTATACATGTGAAGACCACTATTATAGACAAAAGTAGAAATTTCACATATGCAGAAGAAATTTTTAGTCATAGATTTCATACATCAAAAGCCCTAGGGGATACAACAAAAAATCATGCATTATGTAAATAGGCTCAGATCCATCATAAAGGAGGCAAAATTGAGGGAGACATTACCTTGGTAGGAAAATTCTAGTTGCAGCTATGAACCAGAAATTACAAAAAAATTGCATCCCAACTCACGGGCCATCAAGGTTGCCCAACCAAGTTATGGTCTCATAAACTCCATGCCCTGTAAAAACTCAAGAAAATATTTTTATCATCACAGCTTTTAAGCATTCCCTTAATCATCCCATAACTCCAAAAAGCAAAGCATGGATTATGGATGGTCCAAGGTACAACAAGTTTGAGTGACAAGCAACAATAGCCTCAATCCATCAACCACTAGAGCAACACTAACAAAACAACAAGAAAGAAAGAACAAATTTCATGATGCTAAAAATAAAAAATGCAAAAAAAATACCAAAGAGCATAAACAGTACCTAGACTTGTATTACGAAACATGAACTTAACCGTGTGAACCACCAAATTGATACTCCGCAATGAATAAATGCAAGAATGGGTATAAAAAAATTGGTACAATAAATAGAAAGAGAACCTGAGTACCAAATTTGGTACTCTAGAAACCAACTGAAATTTTTTGTTGATAACAAAATTAGATTAATGTGGAATCATACTTGTGCCCCATTCGGATTTTTTTCCCTAATTAATATGGTTTTTAAAAAAATGAAAAATAATAGGAGGATTAGAGTTTGAGTGCCCGAAATAGGGTGTTAACATTTTAGAAATACAAACTTCAGTTATTATTCGCATTCCCACAATGTGAACATGCATGATTTTTTTTTTTTTAAATTTCGTTGGCTCAGTTAGCAAGTTCTTTTTTTAATTTTACCTAACATGCGAACCCAACTATATTTTATTTTTCAATTTTGAACTCATCGAGTTCTATTGGAAAATAATTTTTTTAACTTTTTATTGTAATATAAAATTTAATTCATAATTATAATATAAAAAATGTAACTTTTAATTAGAAATTTAACTGTAAATGTAAATGTTTTGAGTTGTAGTGAAAATATAAATGAATACTTTTAGGTCAAAAGAATAAATAATAAAATTTTAATTAAAATCATATTAGTTTACATATTAGTCTGTAGAATTATAAAATTAAATTGAGTAGTATAAATATTATAGAAAAGTCACATTATCGACTATTTATAAGCATTATACCCTAAACCATACACCACTTATGTAAAAGTCTAAACTTTTAAAACCCTAAGTTTTAATAAGTTAAATTGTTGTATCCTTATTCTTAGCATTTCAAACTTTAAACCTCCTTAACATTTCAAACTCTAAAACCTTAAACCTTAATTTGAATGAGTTGGCATCGCAACCATCTACTTGAATGTTAAATTGTATTTTGATTAAAAGACAAAAAAAAGTTAAGTTTATGATTGATATAGAATAAGGTGAATAATATGATGATAAATGTATATGCCTAATAATTCATATTTAAAATATATTTGAAATTCAATCATTTAAATAAAATAGTGAAACGTGAACTATATTAATTTTCCTATAAATATTTCTATTCTATCCAAACACAGACCCTACTTCGCTACTTAAAGATCAACTCTATTACATAATTCCTATTTTTTGTCTCATGTTATGCGATAAGGATATCTCCAATCCTTACATAACTAGTACGCAGTTATTATTTTATCAGCCTAAAATTTTGAAAATTGATCTTTACAGCACATCAATCAGATTCTTTCTATCTATAAAGAAAAAAAGTTTAGGGTATAATGCTTATAAATAGTCGATAAAATGACTTTTCTATATCATTTATACTACTCAATTTGTTTTTATAATTCTGCTGACTGGTATGTAAAATAATATGATTTTAATTGAAATTTTATTATTTATTCTTTGACCTGAAATATTCATTTATATTTTCACTACAACTCACAACATTTACATTTACAATTAAATTTCTAATTAAAAGTTGTAGTTTTTATATTATAATTATGAATTAAATTTTATATTACAATAAAAAGTTTAAAAAAATATTTTCTAAGAAAACTCATTAAGTTTGCATCTGCTACATGGGAACACAGATTTTTTTACTGCGTTCGCATGTAGCAAATGCGAACATAGTATAAAAAAAATACAATAAAGTTGACCAAGGAAATTATATATATATATAAAAAAAAATCTTGTGTGTTTGCATTTCAGGAATGTGAACAATAATTGAAGTTCACATTTTAGGCACTCAAACCCTAATCTTCCTATTAGTTTCTAATTTTTTAAAAACCATATTAATTAGAGAGAAAACTCGCCCTATTAGGGCTCTTAACCAAGATTTGAGTTGAAATTAATGCTCAAATACACTTCTTTAAATAGGAAGGAGGATAGGTTAATACTTGGGAGTATATGTTATCTTGTAAAATTGTAGTGAATATTGTAAGTTACTCTTCTACCGGTCAAAACCTATGTTGAACAGGTTGGAAAAGTGAGTCAATTGATTTGGTGGTTCACTTTTCCTGATTGATTTGTAATTTCACTACAAAAAGTTTGAGGTACATGAGAATTGCAGCAATGGAGGGGAAGACGATGGGAACAATGACAATCATCTATTTTATTTTATTTTTTTAACTCTAATCTGATTTTTTTCCTTGGTCTAAGGTTTTTGGGTTGTAGTTTATGTGTATTATTTGTGCTATTCAAACATCCTTAAATCTGACTTTTGTTTTCTTGGTTTGATAGTTTTTGGGCTGCAGAATATGTGTAATATTTTGGCTATCCAGACATGTGTTGGCGGGCTGAGAAAAAATGGTAAAAAATGGGCCAACCAAACATAGCCTAAGTAGAAAGATAAGTTTAGGTAGTGCAAATCAAATCTAAGCTAAAATAAACAAGGAGAAAAATCCAATCCACGTGTAAGGAATATGAAGGAGAAGGGGACTCCACCATTTTGCATTTGGATAAGTGCAACTCATGCTCTCACACATGAGCTCACAAATCTAATAAAGTATGAAATAATATGAAGCGAATTAAATGTTTTACAACTTTTTGTGTGAGACAAAAGTGATTTGAATCTTTTGAAATGAAATATGTTTTCCCCAACGTATTTCAAAAGATTCAAATCAAAGAGTAAAATTTTGTTAGATTTGCATGAATGCAGGTGCATTTTGTTTTACGTCTTTTGAATTATGAATCAAACTTATAAAATTATTAATGACATATAAAATTTTTATGAACTAATAAACTATTATTATAAGAAAATTATTTTATTAATCACAATGTAGCTTCATTTTTTTTTCCTATTCATATGCGCACCTCATTATTTATGAAAACTCTGATATTTAGTTAAGATTCTATAAGGTGTTTGTTCTCCCTTCTCATTTAGGTAAATTCATCAAGTGTCTATTGCTATAAATATATTATTTCTAAAAAATATGAATTCCTTAAAAGTTTAATTCAACCTCACAATTTAGAATAATCAAAAGCACACATCACATAATGGAATCAAAATCAAGTCCTTCATTGCTAATATTAGCTTGTTGTTTATTATTACCCATATGAATATGTTTCATAGAATTTCTAAGTACATATATTGGGTTATCATCTTTATTGACAACTTGTTAACAATAGCCCCATTTAATTCAATACTTGAATAACTAATTTTCTTCCAAAAAGCTTATTCAGAGTATTAGTCAAATGCACTTTTGTTTTATGATATCATGTCTCAATTTCATCTGTCGATGTTTACAAATATAAGACTTATTTTTCAAAATTGAAATTGTTGTTTGGCAATTCCAATTTGTTGAAACATGGAGTAATAATTCCTTAGTTAAAGAAATACTGGCTAAGAAATTTCTTAGGCAATTAGCCTTAGAACCAGCCAACTCCAGAGATACAAACTCTAACTCCATAATTGATCTAATAAGGATTGTTTGTTTGACTAATTTATATGCTAGCCATTCGTAGACTTAATCTCTTATGAATCAAATACTCAATTAACGTCACTGTGATCTTTTAACATAGTGGGAAATCCACTATGTCGAATACTGTAGTTAATAGTTCCTTTCGAATATTTCATTACTCAAACCAATATAGATTAATACTCATGATTTAGAAATATGAGTATATCTATTCAGTTTTCAAACCACATAAGTAATATCAAATTTTGTAACATTCAATAAATGGATCAAACTTCTAATAATTTGAATATATATAGACTGATTAACTAGGTCACTACAATTATTTCTCATTGAGTATTACCATCATAAAGAGTACTCATTGATGTCACATTATAATTTTTAAACTTTTTAAAAAGTTTTTTTGTATAATGTTCTTTTGACAACATAAGTCCATCACCCCTTAAAAAGTTTTTTCGTATAATGTTCTTTTGACAACATAAGTACATCACCCCTTCTTATAATTTTTGCACTCAATATTACATTGGTTTCAAACAAATCTTTCATATCAAAGTTAAATAATAAAAAATATTTAGTAGTATTTACAGTTTATAAACTATTATCAAATATAAACATATTATTAATATACAAGCTAATTATCATATATTCAGTATTTACAACTTCAGTATATATACGAAATATCTACTTCAATATATAAAAAACCATCTCTCAATAAATTGTTCAAATTTTTTTTTGTCATTGATTAGGAGCTTGTTTAAACTCATAAAGAGACTTAATCGATTTATGAACTATGTTTTCTTTTCCAAAAACAATACATCCTTCAAATCGAATCATGTAAATCCCTTTTTCCATATCACCATCTAAAAATATCAGTTTGTTATCCATTTGATGAAGGAAAAAAATTTATGGATAGAAGTTAAAGCAAATAGAATTCACATAAAAGAAATTCTAGTAACCAGTGCAAAAGGATCAAAATAATTAATATTTTTTTTTTTTTGAGAAAAGCCATCTCTTGAGATTTATATTTATTAGTAGAACTATTAAAATGATATTCCGTTAATGAAATTTCACTTATAGGCTATAGCTTTTGCACTAAGAAATAAATCTAAATAAATCCAAGTTCTAGTTTCTATGATTGAAATGATTTCTATTTTAATTGTTTCTTTTAATAATTTTGCATCAAAAGAAAAGATTGCCTTCAAATTAGTTGAAGGATCAATATCAACAAGACAAGTTTGAAAATTATTTTCAAAGGAAGCAAATAAATTTTCTTAGCCTTTTACTCTTTCTCATTTTCTTATAAGAATTTATTTCCTTATTATTTTCAATAGATCATAAAAACTTTCACAAAAATGTGGAAAAATATATTCAAAGAACTCAACATTTTTTTGTCTCAATTATTGTATTATAATCATTCACTTCCATTTTCAAAACAATAAATCTATATGCAACATAATGTTTAACATATCCACTAAACATGCAATCGGATATTGTAGAATCTATTTTTATTTTCTTAGGTTCAAGTAATATTACTTTAGCAAGACATGCCTGCACTCCTAAATATTCTAAGTTTTGAGTAAATTTTTTACAATTCTTAATGTGTTTTGCTTGTCCTTTTTTATGGAATCCTATTTTGTAAGTGACATATAGACAATATAGCTTCACCTCACAAATTATCAAGTGCAAAAGAATCTACCAACATAAAGATTATCATTTTGTTAAAAATATTCCATTTTTCCTTTTAGCTACCTTATTAGATTTAAGTGAATAAGGAATTGTTATCTCTTGAATGTTGTCTTTTTGTCTTGAAAAATTATGTAAAGATATATATTCATATACTTTATTTAATCAAATACTTTTATGTTCTTATTTAGTTGATTTTTCACTTCAATTTTATATTATAAAAATTCATCATAAGAATCATCTATATTTGGAAATAAATAAAATTTAGTAAAATTGGAATAATCATCTATAAATACCAAATAATATTTTTTTACTACATCTAGTTTGTGTTTTTCTTTTAAATCACCTAAGTCTATGTGCATACTTAATAATTTAGATTCTCTTTTAATTCACCTCTCCCACTGCCCCCCGCCCCCCAAAAAAAGGTTGTCTTGCTTACTTTGTTTCTAGTACGTTTTTAACATTTATCTCTATTATTGGAATTAAAACTAAAAAATAAATGAAAAGATTGCATTTTCTTCATATAAAATGATATTTTAATCTCAACTTTACACAATAAAGCTATAGAAAGTAGGCTTGACCTAATGGTCAAAGAATACGACACATCATTAAGGGCTAAACTCTTTCATAAAATGAGTTTGAAAAGTACTTTGCCTATATTTAAGACTTTTGCAAATCGTGAGTTTTTAAGGAAGACCACTTCGTCATCAACCTTTTTCTGCTGGTGGTAGCAAGTGAATGCTTCTTCATTTGCATAGATGTGTGGAGTGGCACAAAGTCTACCACCATTTTTTGACAGTTGTTACAATGTTGGCTTGAAAAATAACAGTATCAACAATATCATCTTCTTTAACTAGCCATAGGAGGATTAATCTTATCATTTTAATTTTTTGTTTAAGACATTGAGGTGCATGCTAATCTAATTTTTCACATACAAAATAGGAACCTTTTTTTTTTTTTTTCTCAAAGCTGAAGTTTTTAGGCTTATAATATGGGACATATATTCGTATCTCTTATTGTTGTTCCATTACACTAAGTTTACTTTGAAGATAGCATCCTTGAATTTGACATCTATTGGTGTAATTAGGGGCATCTCCTTGACTTTGATACACAAT
The DNA here is from genome assembly GCA_020080225.1 of Gynochthodes officinalis. Classification (NCBI taxonomy): domain Eukaryota; kingdom Viridiplantae; phylum Streptophyta; class Magnoliopsida; order Gentianales; family Rubiaceae; genus Gynochthodes; species Gynochthodes officinalis. The sequence goes on along the minus strand of CM034619.1, from coordinate 33,920,735 downwards.
TGCGTAACCAAGGCCATCTCCTTCACATTGACAAACAACAATGTTAATAAAATGATTGTTGAAGTAGGTACAATAGCAATTTGAGCTTGGAACAAGTTAGCAACATCAAAAGCAAGTTAATAGTGTTGGAAGCCATAATTTTTTAGATTTTTGGAAACAATCTAAAATAAGTAGTAAAAAATTGTTAGAATAATATAAACAAACTAGTATAGTTAACTTGAGTCGTGCAAATGAACTACATTGTCCTAAAGAATTATTTCAATGGTTTTTGATATATTTCATAAAATAAAACAAGATTTTCTTCCTTTTAATAGAATGAAACATGAACACCAAAATAAATAATTAATTAATCAGTAAAAGAGTAAAAGGTGGAGAGAATAGTCTAGTAGGAGACAAAAGCTTATTTACCTAATTTGGTGTATTTTGAAATTTGGGATGAGAGTGTTATTTATAGGTGTTTAGGAGTAGCATGTTGGAGTGAATGTTGAGGAAAATTCATTCAATGCACATAGAATTTAAGAAATAAATGCAGGCACTACAAGACACATTGAAAAATTCTGTTTATTGGGAAAACGTTTATCCAAATTAGGAAAAAGATAAGTATAATCAATAAAATAGACGAGGAGCAAAAAAAGTTGAACCAATGCATGACATGTTGGAAAATTCTATCCATTGGGAGAATTCTTAGTAAAAAATAGTCAAAAGGTACAATAAGAAAAAAAAAATTGTTCAATGCAAATAGAATTTAAAAAACAAACGCAAATGTTTCAAGACACATTGGAAAATTTTATTCATGAAATAATAATTAGTAAAATTAGTACAAAGATAAGTATAGGCTATAAAATGGACAGGGACCGAAAATATTTTTGGTGAAAATTCGATCTACTGGAAGAATACAAAGTAAAAATTAATGAAAACATAAATTTGTGCAATGAAACAAACAAGGAGAAAAATCATATATAATCCACAAATACAATGAGGGAGAAGAATCCACCATTTGCACTTAGATTGGCTCAACTCAAGCTCCATTCATGCATGCAAGCTTATTGTTAGTTCTTTTATCATTATAATTCTAATAGTGTTAAACAATATAAAGTGAGACAATGTTTTGTAAACTTTTCATGTGAGGTAAAAATGTTGTAAATCTTTTGATATACTTTAAGAATTCCAACATCTAATTCTAACCATTCTTGATAAACTTCATTACATATTTTAAATTCTATCATTTAACACTCAAATGCACAAATGACAATAAAATGCTAAGCCAATTGTCTTATGTAAAGTTTTAAGAGAGTGAATACAAAATAGGAAGTAAAACATAAACAATACCATATTAATACTATTCATACCTTTTTACTTGCACAAATAAATGATTATTCATAAATAAGTAGTGTAGAAGGTGGAAATGGATTAGAAAAATTATATTAGCATATTTTAGAAAAGAAAGAAAGAAAACTATGTCTCAATGCAAGTTAGCCAAGAAAGTCATTTTAATTAGTGGATTATGTTCTGTTTCCAAATTGAGATGGGGTTAGAGAAGTTTCTTTTATTTCCTAATTCGGTGTTTACATAATTCTATTGGGAATTCAGTGCTATCTTTTAAAAAATCTTAGCTTAGATTTTGTAATACTAATCCAATTGAATTTGAATTGAGTCTTTACTTTGTGCCTCTAGACACACACATAGTAGAGGGGTTTTCTCATAGTGTAGAGATTTCAAAGAGAGTTTTAGGAATTTTAGAAAGAGACTTCTAGAGTGAGAAGATGTAGTACAAAATTGGTAAGAGGTGAAGTGTTTATAAGCGTTTGGAGTTGAAAGGAAGGTATCCAAAGAGTGTTAAAAGATAAGGAGTACTTGTCTTAGATAATGACAAGCTAGGAAAACGATAAATTCTTAGAGAAGACATGTGACTCAATTGTCTTGTTATTAGTAGGCAATATTTTAAGAGAAGTTGTTAGAGAAAAAACACATGTAAAACTGTCGTTAAAGTTTGAAAGTCTTTACATGACAAAATTTCCCACAAATAGGTTATATTTAAAATAAGAGAAAACCACTAAAATGGTCCTTCACATATTGGCTAATAATCTTTTTAGTCCCTCACTTTTAAAATGAGAACAAATGGTCCCTCATATTTCGTTAATGTACCCTTTTGGTCATCCGTCACTATTTTGTCACTATTCTATCGCTATTCTGTCACTATTCCGACACTATTCTGACACTATTTCGACAGAAAAACAAACAGAATAGTAACGGAGAACCAAAATGGTACATTCATGAAGTGTGAAGGACCATTTGTTCCCATTTTAAAAGTGAGGGACTAAAACGATCATTGGCCAGTATGCGAAGAACCATTTTAGGGGTTATCTCTTAAAATAAGATTATACACTTTGAGGATGAAAGAAGGTACACCTATTAAAATGCATATTAATGTGTTCAATAAAAGTATTTTAGATTTGAATAAAATCAATGTGAAAAAAAATAAGACAAGAATCAAGTCTTTATTCTCCCCTTTTTTTTTATCTAGATTCTATAATCATTTGGTTACCACTTTGTTGCATGGGCATGAGTCAATTTCCATGGATGATGTAAAGATGTTGTTGAACTCTAACAAGTTGTGGAAAAAGTTATAGAACAAGGTGATATGGTTAGTGCGAAAATTTTCGTTATTCAATGTTGAGAGAATGAAATAGAGAAAGAGAGTAGAAGAAAATTCAGATTGAAATCTAAATCTAAATAAAATGATGAGTGCTTTAACTATAGGTAGAAAAGAACATTACAAAAGTGATTGTCTAGAGGTCCAAGGGGAAAAAAAAGTTACTATTGGTGAGTTGGATGGTATAAATATTCTCATGATTACTATTGGTTACTCGAATTAAAAGTGGATTCTTGATTCAGACTACACTTTTCACATGAGTCTACATTAGGAATTAGTTTACCACTTATCATTCTATTAATAATGGTAAAGTTTTAAAGTGAAATAATGTTGCTTGTGGTGTTTTAGGATAGGTATAGTAATAATTAATATGTACGTAAGATTTTGAGAATTTTGATAAATGTCAGGCATGTATTAAATTTGAAGAAATTTTTTGTTTCTTTAGATACATTTGACGCAGTTAGGTATTACTACAGAGGTAAAGATGGAATTTTTAATGTTTTTAAAGATGTACTAGTAGTCATGAAGGAAATTAAACAATTGGTCTCTACATCTTATAAGGCATCATATTGACAGGTGCTGCGTAATTTCATCTTCTATTTCTAATGACAATATAGATTCTACCAATTTGTCGCATATGTGATTAGGGCATATGAGTAAAAGAGGAATTTCTAACTTAAGCAAATAGGCTTTACTTGGTGGACAAGTGACAAGAAAGTTTATTTTTGTGAGCATTACGTATTTGACAAGTAGCACAAGGAGAAATTCACTACTAAAGTTCACCAAACCAAAGGTATTTTAGATTATATTCATTTTGATTTTGGGACCCTTCTTAATTTCTGTCAAATGATGGTGAAAGATTCATGTTAACTCTTATTGATGATTACTCAACAAATGTATAAGTGCATTTTTTTGAAAAGCAAACTAGTAATAATACTAAGCAATTGAGAATAGGTAATGACATGAAATTTTGCAAAAGCAAATTCAATGAATTTTGTAAAGATGAAAGCATTATGGGGTACCGCATAGTCACATATATACCATAGTAGAATGGAATTATAGAACAAATGAATAAGATCCTTCTAGAAAAAATTAGGTGCTTGCTTTCCAATGTAGGGTTGGCAAAGGAGTATTGGATTCAAACTATGAACATAGCTTATTACTTAGTAAATCGATCTTCATCCGCAACAATTATTTATTAGATTCGAAAGAAAAATGATTAGGTTCCCTTCCAGATTATTTTGGCTTGAGAGTATCTAAGTGTCCTACATATTTTAAGGATACTAAGCTTGTGTCGAGAATGAGAAAATACATGTTTTTAGGGTATATAAATAGAATGAAAGTTAATTTATTGCTTATAGTGTTCTGATAACAAGTCATCCCATTTGTTATCAATAGAAATATTAGCTTTGGTGAGTTGGCTTTCTTGAAAGAGAACGCACATAAAACTAACATAGTTAAAGGTGAGAACATTAAAGAGCAAGTGAAGTTTAAAATTAAGGGCATGCCTGGTTCAAGGGAATGAGGAGGAAGGAGTGGGAATGAAATACATTGCAGATAGTTGGTTAGGAGGAATAGAATGCATATAGTAAAAATCATTCCCTAATTGAGGGGTATCCGCATACCCCCCAATATTGGGGGGTATGAAATCCATTAACCCAACGTACAATTTTTCTTTCTCCTTCTCCATTCCCTCAATGCCATCCAGGAATTATGCAGAAATCCCTCTAGAAAATTCGCCCTCCATTTTTGTCCATTTTTCTTTCCCCTTCTCCATTCCCTCAACATTGCCCCAGGATTGCTGAAGAAATCCCTCCAATATTTGCCCTCCATTTTCATCCATTTTCATTTCCCCTTCTCCTTTCCCTCGACGCTGCCCCAGGATTGCTGAAGAAATCCTTCTAATATTCGCCCTCCATTTTCGTCCATTTTCATCCTCAACTGCATCATCCCCTCCATATTTGAGCGCAGTAAGTTGCCCAGCCCTCCATTTTCGTCCTCTTACAATATAAACTTCATCCTCAATCACATCATCCCTCCATATTTGAGCATAGTAAGCTGCCCAGTGCTTCATTTTTTTTAAAATTAATTGTTTTCAGTTTTTCTTTATTTGGATTGTTTGATGGGTTCAATTAATTCTCATTGAATTTTTTCACTAATTTGCTGATGCCCTTTATATGTTTATTTTTCTAGATATGTATGTTTTTTTTCCTTTTGATGGAGGGATTGCTATGTGATTACTGTTTTTGTGTTAGTGGTTGATTTTGGTTCAAGATTGAATTTTACTCTGCTTTTTCAGCTAGGTGACGTGTTGTGTTGATTAGACGTTGCTGTTATGTGAGGCCTTTTTGCTATTTTGTACAGCTGAGGGAGATAAGATTGACTAAAGTAAAAATTTTTATGCATTTTTGTTTTAAATTTATTGAGGTTGGGAATTGTTTTCTTGGGAATTAAAGAGCTTGAGACTTGTGGGTTTTTGCATTAGTTCAATGCCCGTTAGTTGTATGAGGGATTGAAGGTCTCGTTATTCTTTTTCTTCTTGGTTATTTTGGTTTAGTTATTTTCCTTTTTCTTTTAACCCAATTCAGGAAATGAATGAAGGTTTAACTACAAAATCTAAAACAGGAGAGATAAAGGAAATGGAACTATTGGTTTCCTAGGTGTGGATACGTGTGCTGTAACTAATCCTGAAGTCATTTTAGATAGTTTTAGCCAGTTTTCTATCATTTATCAGCTCTAAGTAATTAGCTCAATTCTACTTAGAATTGAAGCAGAATTGAGGCTTCGATGTTGCTTTTGTGTCCTCTTATTTTAGGCATTTATGTGTTAATGCTTGTAAAAAATTTTATTTTGTTGTATTTTTTTTGGGAGTAATAAACAATGAGTCACATGTACGTTTCATTGGAAGTTTGCTTATTTTCATATTCTAGATGCATATTTTTGCGAGAAAAACATTAGTTGAGAAGTTTTAAGGTATGCAAAGAAGTGAAACTTGATGAATTTACTTTGTCTATCCAAATGTTAGAAAGGGGGTGGTCCAAAAGATTTTTCTTTGAACAATTAATTATAAATTATCTCTTGATACCATTTCTTGATTTGGTTGCATTTCATGGCACTTGTGTTTATTTTTTGGTTCTTATTTCTTAACCCCGTAGTTCTGAATTGTACATGGCTCTTTAGCTGTACTAGAATGAAAAAGATATTGTATTTGATTTTATTGATTTGTTAGTGTGTTATTATACTACTGTGGAAATGCGCACATCATATTCACTCTGTTTTATATTTCGCATCCTATTTATTTATATTCTAGATCATTTTCTTAATAATCCTAACATAAGTACCTTTGTTTTTTGTTAGGAATGAATACATCTATAGTTGCCCATGGAAGGGGAAAGAATAAGCAATACTGGAAAGATAAAGAGTTCAAAGCTTTGATTATTCTGTATCATTGAACTTATTTGGAATGTAACTAGCACTGGATGATGTTGGCTCCTTGTCCTTAAAATAATGGTGATACTGTTGGTTGATTTCACACGCAAGTGCACGTGATCGTTAACAAATAATATAAAGTGAATATAAATTATCGTTCCCACAAGGACTAATTGTTTATCAATTACCGAAATTTAGTTAATTCTACCTCTATTTGAATGATAAAAAGATATTTTATGAATACACTAAATTAAAACTGAATTTAAAACTTGAATTAAAAACAAAACTAAATTTAAAACAAAGAAAAGCAAAGTAGAGTAATGAATCAAATTGGTTAAAGCTCTAGAGTTTTCGATTTCACCATAACTATTCCATCTTAATATTCATCTATTTCTATAATCTAATTTAATTTCTTGGTTGATAGTCGAGATTCCCTAATTTATTTACTAGTCCCTCCCGAGATCTAATAAAAATCCTCCTAATTGCTAATTCACTATATTCCTATGTGAATTACAACAATTATGAAGTCATTAATTTCTATGGATTCTCATATAGCGACTACACAAACCATGTAGGTATATTCCTATCCTACATGCAATTTATGGCATTTATCTCAATGAACTTGACACATAACTCCTCTTCCAATTCGTTATGATTAACAAATCATCTAATTAGTGATCAAGTAATTAGAAGCATTAAGCACAAAGATAAATACTCAACCATAGAAAATTAAATCAAATTATATTAATAGAAAAATATTAAGACTTCATAGTTAGGCTACATCTAAACCCTAGAAAAAGAATTTAGTTCATATTAAAATAGAAGACTATCACCAAAAATTTAAACATGATTGAAAATAAAAATAAAAAATAAAGTCCAAACAAAAGCCGTAGATGATTGGTACTTAAAAATAATACTTAGCCAAAAATTTCATAACAAAATACAAAACTTAAATTACTAAAATTGTTAAATAAAACTAAAAACTAAAACAATAAAAGAAAGCTAAAATTGATAACTAAAATAAACTAAAGAAACCAAGAAAAAGACAAAAACAGAGAAAATATGTGAGGAAAAACAAAATTCTGCATGTGCATGCTTTGTTTTTGCTTCTACCCAAACTTCAAAAGGAAACAACAATTTAAGCTAGCTTTACACCCAAGTCAAGTCTTGGCGGTGAGTTTCCATCACATATCAATGAAGCAACAAGAACAAAGTAAAACAAAATCAAGAAACAAAACAAAAAAATTCTGAGAAAAGAAAGAAGAAACCAAGAGTCAAGTTTGCATCCGAAAACCCGAAGAAGGTCTGAAGTTCTTCTTGAACCCGTGAGCTTCAACGTCGGAAGATGCAGCGGAAGTTCTCTCAAGAAAACCGAGAATAATGGCAACAAGTATCAAGAAAACCGTGAACAATGTCTGAAGTTTCAAAAGAAAACCGAAAGAAGCTAATGAAATCCTACCAAACTCAAAAGAAAACAAAACAAAAGAATGAAGAAGGTGGATGCTCTAAACTATTGCAGAAAATAGAAAGAAAAATAGCTTGGCTAAACTAAATCTAATCTAAAGAAAACTAGAAATCTTGCTCATTTGAAAATGGGATCACCGAAATGGAATCTTTTCTCCGTTGTAAGCTTTCTTATTTATAAGCAAGGATTTGCTCTTCTTTCTTTGCTCTGCAAGGTGTTGTTGCCGCCATGTGCTTGGTTTCTTTTCCAAAAAATAAAACAGCCCAAGCTTTGCTTTTGTAGTTGGCAATTCATGTGACTTGATTCTCTTTTCTTTTTCTTTCTTCGTGTGCATGCTCGGCTGTTTGCTTGTTTCTCTCCATGTTGCTGCCCGATTTTTCCGAGCTTTGTTTTTGCCCATGTGAGACTGCATTTTTGGAGAGACCTTCTTGCTGGCCTCATGCACTCTTTCTTTAGAAAAATAAAAAGATGCAAATTGGGTTGGTTATGCTCTCATGTGCTCGTTTCTTCACTCAAAAGTCAGCTTCTTCCTTCTTTATTTCCTTCTTTATTGTCCAAGTGTAGCAGCCTTTTGTTACTAAGCATTCCTTTTGTGTGCTGGATTCTGTCCTTTCTTTTATTTCTTGCAGTTGGCCTCCTTTGTAAAGAATGAATGGTAATCGATTTTTGTTCAAGCCGATCGTTTTCTTTTCTAAATTGTGTTGCTCACTGTTTCTTTTCTTTTGCTTCTTTGTTGTCCGATTTGTTTATTCATTCTCTTTTTCCTTTGGCTAAGTAAGAAGGCTTCTTCTTCTTGAATGTTGCTATCAAATTGTGCTACAAAAACCGTGAAGCGACCTTTGAATGTCCAACTCAGAGCTAAAGAAACTTTCAGAAAAAATCTTCAAGTTTCTGTCCAGTTGTGGTCCTTTTTCTTCCAGAATTTGAGAAAACTTTCTTCATGAAAGTTTTTGCTCTCTTTCTTAGCTTTCCATATCATCTTGAATCATCTCATTTGGACGTCTGAATCAAGAGTTATGATCTCCGGAAGATGAGTGGGTTTCCAAAGGATAATTTGGCCAAAATTTCAGTTTTCCTCTCCTTGTGTGTTGTCGGTTGCTTCATTTTTCTTTGTTGCAGCCAACAAAAGAAAATCTTCTTTGTCTTGTTGTTGAAGTAATTTGGTCAAGCTTTGATAAAAATAATTGGTTAGTCCTTTGTTCTCAAGATTAAACTCAAAAAGTTCTAGAAATATTGGAAATCTTAGAACTCATAAAATCAAAGGATAATTTGGCCAAAATATGTAAAAACAAAGTAAAACACAAGCCAATTTCTAACCAAAATTAATAAGAAAACTCTATATAAAATAGAGTTATCAAATATCCCCCAACTTAGCTCAAAGCTTGTCCTCAAGCTTGCACTAGAAGAACATATTTCTTTTCTTTCCATATCCTTTCCAACCCATTCAAAGTCATTACACATTAGAGATCCATATTGGAATAATAATCCAAAGAACAAGTATTCTTAGCCAAATTTTCTAAACAAAATACACATCTCATTAATTCCAACAATTTTGTCGAAATCAAATGCACAAAATTTGATAACCTCTCATAGGTTGCACTCTAATCACTCAAAGTGTTTAGGATTTTTATTCAACACTCAAATCAAACATAGCATGTCATTACCATAGGCTTGCTTATATATCACATCTCCACCACTAATAAATATGAATCCATGCAATAATCAAAGGGTCTTTATAAGGGTTGTAACGGGGCTTAGGTAAGGGTAGGTAGAAAGAAAGGAAAATTTAGGTTAAGCATATCAAGGTATGAAGGAACTTTCTTGCATAACTCAAAAGCATAAAAATAGCACATTAGAACCACTTCTTATTCCAAATAGCATGCATTCCCTTGAAGTTGGACCATCTTGTACACAATGAAGAACATCCACTTTGTAGAACATCTACTTTGTCCAATCTTTGTCGGGAATATTTTTCACTTCTTTCTTCTTTTCTTTTTTTTTTTTTCTTTTTTTTTTTTTCAGTGATTCTTTTCTTTGGAATCATCAGACATTTTATCATGCAATTAATTCCCACATAGTCTTGACATAGGGTTTAACTTGATAAACAAAAACAATGGTTTGGGGCTAATGATGTGGTGTTTATAACAAAGAAAGGTTAAGGCTCAAAATTTGTTTGACTAGGGGTATATGTAATGGGATGGCTTTTTAGAAAGTTGAAAATGGTTAATCCTAAATGCCCTTATCATCTCAAAGCATGAATTCATAATGTGATCTCAACATGCATAACAAAGCAAGTTCTAGAATGAACATAACATATTTGACAACACTCAACAAAGAAATATGTGAGCAATGAAAATAAAATGCTCATAGGCTCAAATACTCACAATGGGTTCATTATATCAAATATTGCACATTCTCATTCAATTCAATCATCAAAATCAACAAGATGCTTTAAAAATTTTCAAAACAAAGACTAATCATTCTTGCCTCATTCATACATTCCAACCCAAATAACTAATGCATATAACTCAAAATTATTCTAAATGAGTATCAAAAGAATTAGAAATTTCAAAGAAGATATCAATAAAATTGAAAACTTGGAAGGACTTTTCTTTTTAACCCAATAAAATTGAAATTTTTTCAAAAATTTTGACAAAAATCCAGCACAAAATTTCATGTATCCCACCCCAACTTAAAATTTAGCATTGTCCTCAATGCAACAAGAAGCAAGATCAAGTATAGCAACTAAAGAGAACAAAAGAAAACGAAAAGTGAGGAAACTGCCCTGTTTTGAACAAGCATGAAGATGAATTTCGTTCAGGTACCCAAACAACTCCAAAAATTCTGAAATTTTGTGGACATGAACCTGGTTGAATATTATACCTTGCTGTAAAATTTTAGCACAAAAATCCAATGCAAAGGCCTTGAACCCGATTTTTCTTCAGATCAAAGCAAAAAGGTGAAACAGAATTTCAAATAGTAAATTTTTTTTTTTATAAGAAAAAAATAAGAATAATAATAATAAGAAGAAAAAAATAAAAGCAATAAAGGTAAAAGAACTTGGGTTGCCTCCCAAGTAGCGCTTGCTTTATAGTCTTCAGGACTTTCTCTGTTCACTCAATTTGCATCCACTAGGGTGATAATGCACTTTTGAAAGTCTACTCCACCTTCGATATAAGCCTTGAGTCTCGACCATTTACTTTGAACCTTCTATCTTCGCCTTGAATTTCAACAGCGCTATAGGGAACACTTGCACAATCAGAAGGGTCCACCACCTCGATCGGTTTCCTAGGAATAATTTCAACCTTGAGTTGTATAGAGTACCTTCCGCCCGGATGAAATTCTCGATGCAAAATGTGCTTGTCATGCCAAGCCTTTGTTTTCTCCTTATACATCTTAGCATTCTCATACGCCCCTTGACGGAATTCATCCATCTCATTTAATTGGAGTAACCTTTTTTCACCTGAGGCTGCCAAGTCAAAGTTAAGATGCTTGATGGCCCAATAAGCACGGTGTTCCAACTCACGGGTAAGTGACAGCTTTACCATACACCAATCGATACGGAGACATACCAATAGGTGTTTTAAAAGCTGTTCTATATGCCCACAAAGCATCATCAAGCTTCCGAGACCAATCTTTCCTATTAGAACTCACTGTCTTCTCCAAAATCCGTTTCAACTCCCTATTGGATATCTCCACTTGGCCACTGGTTTGGGGATGATAGGCAGTGGCAATTTTATGTTTTACCCCATACTTAGCCAAAAGAGCAGCTAACAATTTATTACAAAAGTGAGTTCCCTCATCATTAATGATTGCTCTAGGAGTCCCAAAGCAGTGAAAATATTTTTCCTCAAAAATTTACTACCACTTTTGCATCATTGGTAGGCAAGGCGATTGCTTCAACCCATTTGGACACATAATCCACAGCCACAAGAATATAGAGGTTATTGTATGAAGTAGGAAATGGTGGCATGAAGTCAATGGCCCACACATCAAATAGTTCAACCTCTAGAATATTGGTGAGAGGCATCTCATGTCTCCGTGAAATATTCCCCTGTTCTCTGCATCGATCACATGCAGCTACATAAGATTGTGCATCCTTGAATATTGTTGGCCAATAAAAGCCACATTGAAGAATTTTAGCTGCGTTCTATTGCCTCCAAAATGACCACCATATTCGTAAGAGTGGCAATCTTTGCAAAATGCTTTGTATTTCCTCTTCGAACACACCTCCGTATTACTTGGTCGACATAATTTATACAAAAAAAGGCTCATCCCAGTAATAATGCTTCACATCAGATAAGAATCTCTTTCTCTGTTGGCTAGATAAATCTAGGGGAAGGACATTAGTGACCAATAACTTTGCAAAATCTGCAAACCAAGGAAACTTACCTGTAGCAATATTGAACAAATGCTCATCGGGAAGATCTCATTTATCACCGCTTGTGGTTCATCAATCTTGGCTTGAGGTTCTAAACGAGATAGGTGATCAAGAACTACATTTTCACTACCCTTCTTATCTCGATTTCCAAATCAAATTCTTGTAACAACAAGACCCATCCGATCAACCTAGGCTTTGCATCTTTTTAACTAGCAAATACTTAATGGCGTAATGATCGGTATAAACAATAACTTTGGAGCCAATTAAGTATGATGAATTTATCAAAAGCAAATACTCCTGCTAATAACTCTTTTTCAGTGGTAGCATAATTCAATTGTGCATCATTGAGAGTTTTACTAGCATAGTATATAGCATGAAAAATCTTACCTTTTCGCTGACCCAAAACTGCACCAACTGCATAGTCACTTGCATCACACATCAACTCAAAAGGTAAATCCCAAGATGGAGCAACAATAATGGGAGCTGATACTAATGCACTTTTTAACAAGTCAAAAGCTCGTAGACAATCAGCAGAAAACTTAAAAGGAACATCTTTTTCAAGAAGATTACACAAAGGTTTTGTAATTTTAGAAAAATCTTTTATGAACCTTCTATAAAATCCAGCATGTCCTAGAAAACTTCTTACCCCTTTGTGATGAGTAGGTGGTGGTAGTTTTTCAATGATTTCAATTTTAGCTCTATCAACCTCAATCCCTTTGCAGACACTCTATGACCCAACACAATTCCTTCTTGAACCATAAAATGACATTTTTCCCAATTCAAGACTAGATTAGTGTCTTCACATCGTTTAAGCACAAGTTTAAGGTTAGATAAGCATGAATCAAAGAAGAACCAAACACGTAAAAATCATCCATAAATATTTCAATGAAACGTTCCACCATGTCGAAAAATTGCCATCATACATCTTTGAAAAGTAGCGGTGCATTACACAAACCAAATGGCATTCTTCTATATGCAAATGTACCATAGGGGCATGTAAAGGTGGTCTTTTCTTGGTCCTCTGGCTATTGAAATTTGGTTATATCTGAATAACCATCTAAAAACAATAATAAAAGTAACCACTAATCTAACAAGCATTTGATCAATAAAACGCAAAGGAAAGTGGTCTTTCCTAGTGGCGGCATTCAACTTCCTATAATCAAAGCATACTCTCCATCCAATAACAGTCCTAGTAGGGATCAATTCATTTTTTTCATTCTCAACTACAGTAAACCCTCCTTTCTTAGGTACTTCTTGAACAGATGACCCATACACTATCCAAATAGGATAAATAATTCCTGCATCCAAAAGTTTTAATATCTCAGCTCTCACCACTTCTTTCATGTTAGGGTTTAATCTACGTTGGTGATCTACAGATGGCCTATAGTTCTCTTCCATCAAAATTTTATGCATGCAAATTGAAGGGCTAATCCCCTTTATGTCAGCTATAGTCCATCCTAATGCCGATTTATGTTCCCTCAACACTCTTAGCAATTTATCCTCTTGCTCTTCATTCAGATATGCGAAATAAAACAGGAAGAGTAGAGGACTCACCTAGGAATGCATACTTGGATGCTTAGGCGGTGGCTTGAGGTCTAACTGTGGTGGCTTCTCAACCAAGGTATTGATTCGCCCCACCTTTTCCAAGGTCTTCAAATGGCCTTTTGATGAATCACAGTGCCAAGGTCTCTAATTGTTTGGAGCATATATCTACCTTTGGATTTTCAGAATTTTCTATCCCCATCAGACATGCTTCCATGGGATCTTTTGGATGGCTTGCCTGAAACTTTTCTTTAGTGCAATCATCAATTGTATCCACCTTCATACAATTGTCTATCTCACTCGGAAATTTCAATGCTTTAAAGACATTGAAAGTGACTTGCTCATCTTGAACCCTCATGGTTAGTTGCCCTTTTGCACGTCAATTAGGGTTCTTCCCGTAGCAAGAAGGGTCTACCAAGAATAATAGGAATTTCTTCGCCTTCTTCCATGTCAAGTACAATGAAGTCAATTTGGAAGATAAATTTGTCCACCTTGACAAGCACATCCTCTATAACACCTCTTGGGTATTTGAGTGATCTATCCGCCAATTGCAATGTGATCAGTAGTGGGTTTGGCTTCTCCTAAGCCAAGTTTCTGAAAACAGAGAGGCATAAGATTAATACTGCACCAAGATCACACAAGGCCTTATTAAAATTAGAATTTCCTATAGTGCAAGGAATAGTAAAACTCCCTGGATCCTTAAGCTTAGGAGAAAGCTTGTTCTGCAGGATGGCACTGCACTCTGCAGTAAGTGCAACAGACTCAAATTCTTCTAGCTTTCTTTTGTTGGAGGATCTCCTTCATGAACTTCACATAGCAAGGCATCTGTTCCAAAGCATCAGAAAAAGGAATTTTAATATGCAATTTCTTAAAAACATCAAGAAATTTAGAAAATTGCTTCTCTAGCTTTTGCTTCTGAAATCGCTGAGGATATGGCATCGGTGGCACATAAGGGGGTGGATTATCCGGAAACAACTTTGTTGTGGGTTTCACGACCTCTTCAATTTGTTCTCCGATTTTCCGTTTCCTGTTTTGTTCCGCTTTCTCAGGTTCCTGTTCGTGCAACTCTTTGCCACTTCTCGATTTAATTGCCTTCACATGTTCCTTAGGGTTGATTTCCGTGTTACTAGGCAAAGACCCTTGTGGTCTAGAATTTAATGAACTAGCAAGTTGTCCCATCCAACCTCCAAATTTCGAATGGATCCGATCGATTTTGCAATGTGGCTTCGCCTTAGTCATGAATCGAGATGTGTTCAAGCTCAATTGAGCAAGAGCATCTTCTAAAGACACCTTTTGTCGGCGGTTGAATTGGGTGGAATTTGAAATCCATAGGGTCTATCAATGGTGATTGTTTCTCCAAGAAAAGTTGGGATGATCTCTCCATCCCTGATTGTAAGTGTTGGAGTATGGATTATACTGTCTGTTTGAATTCCCTACAAACTGAGCTTGTTCCCTCTGCGATGGGGCAAAAGGATTTCCCACTTGACAATCACCACTAGAATGAGGTCCACCACAAAAATCACAAGCTTCTGGAGGAATATGGATGGCATTTGCAGTGATTGAACTAAGTTGCTTTGGCAGTGTAGCAACCTGGGCTGATAGTGCAGTGAGGGCATCAACCTTATAGTTGCCAAGATTTTTGGTAGAGTGGATCTCACGAAGACCATTGGTAGTCAGAGATGCCATCTCATCTAACAATGTATAAGCAGCCTCATATGTCTTCCCCATTAGTGAACCTCCCGCAGCAGCACCTACAAGTATCTTGGTGGATCGAGGCAACCCATTATAAAAAGTCTGGAATTGTAAGCAATCTGGGATACCGTGATGAGGGCATGCCCGCAGAAATCTTTGTACCTCTCCCATGCTTCGTAAAGTGATTCCATCTCATTTTGAGTGAATGTGGTGATCTCATTCCTCATCTTTGCGCTTTTGGTGGGTGGAAAATATTTCGTCAAAAATTTCTCGCTACACATGTCCCACGTGGTGATTGCTCCTGGCGGCAAAGAAAGCAACCAACTCTTGGCCCTATCCTCAAGTGAGAATGGGAAAAGCCTCACCTAATGGCATCATCAGAGACACCATTCATTTTCAATGTAGCATGATCTCAAGAAAATTGATTAAGTGAGCATTAGGATCCTCATGTGCCAACCTGGAACTGATTAGCTTGAACGATCTGGATTATGCCTGACTCCAATTCAAAATTGTTTGGCGCAACAGTTGGAGGTATGACACGGTGGAGATCATATGTGGCAGTAGGCAAAGCATAGTCACGTAATGCTCTAGTGTTGGCATTAGCGACCGGGATAGCGTTCTCTTCATGTTCAGCCATAGTGTTATGAGATTGTGCAGAAGCTCCTCTCTTTTCCTTTCTATTCAAACGACAAGTCTTTTCTATCTCTGGATCCAATGGGAGGAGATTATCACTTCCAAACCTTCTCCTGCACCACAAAATAAAATCTAAAAGATAAAAGAACAAAAGTAAATAAAAGTTCAAATTAAAGGTAGAACTACTTGGTATCGATATTAATAAAATCAAATTAGTCCCCGGCAGCGGCGCCAAAAACTTGTTGGTTGATTTCACACGCAAGTGCACGTGATCGTTAACAAGTAATATAAAGTGAATATAAATTATCGTTCCCACAAGGACTAATTGTTTATCAATTACCAAATTTAGTTAATTCTACCTCTATTTGAATGATAAAAGATATTTTATGAATACACTAAATTAAAACTGAATTTAAAACTTGAATTAAAAACAAAACTAAATTTAAAACAAAGAAAAGCAAAGTAGAGTAATGAATCAAATTGGTTAAAGCTCTAGAGTTTTCGATTTCACCATAACTATTCCATCTTAATATTCATCTATTTCTATAATCTAATTTAATTTCTTGGTTGATAGTCGAGATTCCCTAATTTATTTACTAGTCCCTCCCGAGATCTAATAAAAATCCTCCTAATTGCTAATTCACTATATTCCTATGTGAATTACAACAATTATGAAGTCATTAATTTCTATGGATTCTCATATAGCGACTACACAAACCATGTAGGTATATTCCTATCCTACATGCAATTTATGGCATTTATCTCAATGAACTTGACACATAACTCCTCTTCCAATTCGTTATGATTAACAAATCATCTAATTAGTGATCAAGTAATTAGAAGCATTAAGCACAAAGATAAATACTCAACCATAGAAAATTAAATCAAATTATATTAATAGAAAAATATTAAGACTTCATAGTTAGGCTACATCTAAACCCTAGAAAAAGAATTTAGTTCATATTAAAATAGAAGACTATCACCAAAAATTTAAACATGATTGAAAATAAAAATAAAAAATAAAGTCCAAACAAAAGCGTAGATGATTGGTACTTAAAAATAATACTTAGCCAAAAATTTCATAACAAAATACAAAACTTAAATTACTAAAATTGTTAAATAAAACTAAAAACTAAAACAATAAAAGAAAGCTAAAATTGATAACTAAAATAAACTAAAGAAACCAAGAAAAGACAAAAACAAGAGAAAATATGTGAGGAAAAACAAAATTCTGCATGTGCATGCTTTGTTTTGCTTCTACCCAAACTTCAAAAGGAAACAACAATTTAAGCTAGCTTTACACCCAAGTCAAGTCTTGGCAATGAGTTTCCATCACATATCAATGAAGCAACAAGAACAAAGTAAAACAAAATCAAGAAACAAAACAAAAAAATTCGCAGAAAGAAAGAAGAAACCAAGAGTCAAGTTTGCATCCAAAACCCAAGAAGGTCAAGTTGTCGCTGAACCCGTGAGCTTCAACGCCGAAGATGCAGCTGGAAGTTCTCTCAAGAAAACCGAGAATAATGGCAACAAGTATCAAGAAAAACCGTGAACAATGCCGCTGAAGTTTACGAAAAGAAAACCGAAAGAAGCTAATGAAATCCTACCAAACTCAAAAGAAAACAAAACAAAAGAATGAAGAAGGTGGATGCTCTAAACTATTGCAGAAAATAGAAAGAAAAATAGCTTGGCTAAACTAAATCTAATCTAAAGAAAACTAGAAATGTCGCTTCTACTGAAAATGGGATCACCGAAATGGAATCTTTCCTCCGTTGTAAGCTTTCTTATTTATAAGCAAGGATTTGCTCTTCTTTCTTTGCTCTGAAGGTGTTGTTGTCGCCATGTGCTTGGTTTCTTTTCCAAAGAATAAAACAGCCCAAGCTTTGCTTTTGTAGTTGGCAATTCATGTGACTTGATTCTCTTTCTTTTTCTTTCTTCGTGTGCATGCTCTACTGCTTGCTTGTTTCTCTCCATGTTGTCGCCCGATTTTTCCGAGCTTTGTTTTTGCCCATGTGAGACTGCATTTTTGGAGAGACTTTCTTGTTGTCCTCATGCACTCTTTCTTTAGAAAAATAAAAGATGCACTGGGTTGGTTATGCTCTCATGTGCTCGCTTTCTTCACTCAAAAGTCGGCTTCTTCCTTCTTTTATTTCCTTCTTTATTGTCCAAGTGTAGCAGCCTTTTGTTACTAAGCATTCCTTTTGTGTGCTGGATTCTGTCCTTTCTTTTATTTCTTTGCTTGGCCTCCTTTGTAAAGAATGAATGGTAATCGATTTTTGTTCAAGCCGATCGTTTTCTTTTCTAAATTGTGTTGCTCATTGTTTCTTTTTCTTTTGCTTCTTTGTTGTCCGATTTGTTTATTCATTCTCTTTTCCTTTGGCTAAGTAAGAAGGCTTCTTCTTCTTGAATGTTGCTATCAAATTGTGCTACAAAACCGTGAAAGTACTTTGAATGTCTCAACCTCAGCTAAAGAAACTTTCGTAAAAATCTTCAAGTTTCATTCCAGTTGTGGTCCTTTTTCTTCCAGAATTTGAGAAAACTTTCTTCATGAAAGTTTTGCTCTCTTTCTTAGCTTTCCATATCATCTTGAATCATCTCATTTGGACGTCTGAATCAAGAGTTATGATCTCCGGAAGATGAGTGGGTTTCCAAAGGATAATTTGGCCAAAATTTCAGTTTTCCTCTCCTTGTGTGCTGTCGGTTGCTTCATTTTTCTTTGTTGCAGCCAACAAAAGAAAATCTTCTTTGTCTTGTTGTTGAAGTAATTTGGTCAAGCTTTGATAAAAATAATTGGTTAGTCCTTTGTTCTCAAGATTAAACTCAAAAAGTTCTAGAAATATTGGAAATCTTAGAACTCATAAAATCAAAGGATAATTTGGCCAAAATATGTAAAAACAAAGTAAAACACAAGCCAATTTCTAACCAAAATTAATAAGAAAACTCTATATAAAATAGAGTTATCAGATACCTTTTTTAGTAGAGAAATATAGTGTACAGCTCTTAACTGCTAATGACATGGTCTTGTAGCTGTGATTTGGATACAGCTATATCTATACATATTGATAAGTTACATCTTGCGCTTTTCAAAAGAAAAGGTTTTGTTGCTTTGAGTAAACATATTGAGGAAATTGTCATTGAAAGAGTACTTTCCCATGTTATTTATTTTCTTAGCTATTCTCATGATGGATGTGTTCTTTTTTTTTTTTTTGTTAATTTATACTTCAAAGTAATGATGAAGCCAATGAAAATTAATAAAAAAAATTCCACAATTAAACATAATTAATAAAAAAAAATTTATACTACATTAGGCATGAAAATACAAAATAATAAAATTAACATATTTCATTATTAATACCATAATTTTTTAGTAATTATAAAATATTTTGAATTCAAAATAAAATAATTAATTAGGTTTTCATTCCCAAAAATTTTGCAAATTAACCACCATCATTGGTAATTATAATCATTTCCCAATACAAACTAACCACTTTTATTGGTAATCATTCTCATTCCCCAGTACAAACCAACCACTATCATTGGCAATCATTCACATTCCTTAGCACAAACCAACCAGCACAATTATAATGAAATATCTCACTATTATTCCCCACTACTATCATTTCCATTATCTTTCCCATTCTTTTAAACGAACCAATTGCTCCCTAAAATTTACATATAAGTTTTTAAGGTAACTCCAAAAGAGCCATTGATAATACATTGATTGCTTTCAAGGACATATCAAATGTAGGTTCAATTTATTGAATTGAATCATGTTTAAACTTGTGTGTTTCAATTTATGTTTTGTTCTTAATTTTTTGTTTTCAAATAATTTTAAGTATAATCATGACACTAATCCTATTATCTACTCTACAATTGTTAAGGCCCTTGCTAGTGTCTTGTTTTCTTTTTTATAAGAGAAGTCCAATATCATTTAAAATCCATAAGAAAACCACTAAAATGTGATATTCACTTTATTTTCACACATCATAGCCCCGGAGTTAATTATGCATTTGGTTATATAACTATACGGTTCAAAAATATGTTTGGTACCAAGGTAGTACTATACATGCATACTTTCAAGTACTAATGTGTAGTTTATCCTTATACATTTCATAGTGAGAAGAGAGTTCAATCGATGATGGTACACCTGACGTATAAATGAAAATTCTAGCCTCTTCTTGCATATTCATGTAAAATAGAGAGGGATTAATATTTCTACAAACTGTTTTATGTCAGTATTATAGTGATGTAGAACAGTTGCACTATGTTTGACACCTAAAATTATTATAAAATTAATATCTTTTTTTTTGTTAAGTTTTAAATATTATTATACATTATAATTGACAAAATAAAAACAATATTAATTTATATTTAGATTAAAAGACTAAAACAAAATGTTAGTTTTATGATATGGTACAGGCTTAAGAAAAAATAATATGATGATAAATGTATATATCAAATGAATCACATTTAAAATATATATTGTGTGTTGAAATATATAACATGAATTATATTAACTTTTTTGTTAATAATTGTATTATATCTAACGTAAAATATTCGAATTCCTAATAATTAAATTCTTAAAATTTAGATTCTTCAAATATATATATATATCCCAAAAGTAAACCTTCATAATCATAGTTTCCTATAAATTTTCTTTTTTTACCAATAAAACGATCTATAAAATGTAGGTATTAAGATTCTCCTATTTAAGAGAGTACATATGACTAAATTCTAATAACTTGACCTATAACTTTGTTCTTATGGGCGGATAAATCACCCAATTAAGAATTCATCATATTTTGTCGCTTTCTTCTTATGCTCATGCGAGTGGAGCATTACAAATATTTTGTCACTTTCTTCTCCCCACCAAAACAAGACATGTTCGAGTATATTTTATATATCCCATAAAAAATTTCAGATAAATCCCAATCCAAACATAGCCACTAGTTCTACGTCACTTCATTAAATTTTGCCAAAATTCGATATAGGACAGAAGATTCTATTGTGCATTGTAACGTGACGCTGACAGTACATAACGTGTGCAATGACATCAGAATCAGTCCCATTTAGATATGTGCATTAAACTGAACCCCACAAACCACCATCCAGCCAACGACCGCCGTTTTGTCCCTTCGGTAAAAGCAAAGTCCAACTTGCAAAATGCCGCCAAATAAATTCTTCCATAATTTAATTAATTATATTTAAAGTGATTTTTTTAATAATTAATGCGAATTTATTTAATGTAATTTTAATAAATACGTTATAGATATATATCACATTATTTATTGAATCATAAGACAAAACCTTTTTTTTTTACATAAGTAAAAAGCTTTAAATATTTTTTTTTTATAATTATAATCACTTCCATCTTAAAAAAATCCAATCTAACCATTCCAACCCCCACCCACCCCTCATATGACAAACAGACAAAGACGTGATGTACGATGCTCGTTCCTACGTAATATAAGGTCTAATATGCAAAAAAATTCTTCCTTCAAACAGTTGAATGTGTTTGAGGAATATTTGAAATAACAATCCATCACCGTAGTTATAAGAACATATATTTATCCATACAATAATTTTGTTAATGCCAAGCAATTTACTTAATGAATTATCATTATTAAAGTGTGATTGCCGAAATTGGACTATTTTATACGTAGAATATATATATATATTCACTAACATAAGATAATCGTTAATGAGACAAGAATGTGCTCCTTGCCAGGTCGCTGCACAAACCAACGGTCCCAAACAGTAACCAGGAGCGATCTAGGTTTGGAAACGGTGCTATTTTTGGCATTTTTTTAATTTTTTTTTTTAGGTTTTCGTTATGATTTTAGTTGCCAATTCTTCAATACATATAGCAATAGTTCGATTATTAGGCTATTCAATACTTGCAGTAGTAGTTTGATTTGCTACGCTACTCAGCGTTTGTAGTTTGAGGAATCATCACAACTGTGGTAGAAAGTTAACCTCGCGTCGCTTTCTTTTTCATATGTTATTTACTGATCTACTGAACTACAACACCTTAATTAGTAGTTAGTAGTTATTAATTTTTTGTCCCTCTATGTAGGAATTTATGTCCCTATTTTTTTTTTCCGATTCATTCGGATTTCTTCTTCTATTGTGAGGGTATGGTCGTCTGTTTTCGTAGATTAGGTTCTGTTCAACATCACGAAACTCAGTTAGCCTTTTTAACTTTGTACTTTTGCTATTTATAAATTAATATAACTATCATTTTTAGAGAAAAAAAATTCATTATTGAGACAAGACAATAATTTATAATTTCTTTTGTCACTTTACTTTTACCTCGTTTCTTCCTGACAAGATTCCCTAATCCAATTTTACGAAAACGAGAATTCCATGTCAACTTGATTGATATTCTTGATTTATTCAGATTAAATAATACTGGGAGAAAATCCAAACTATTTCCTCCCACAATCTCCTCTTTCCAAAGTACTACAAAAACACTGGAAAGAGCGAAATCACAAATCAATCATCTAAAACTTCCTGCCCTGAAAATCGTCTGAATTACAAAGATGACTAGCTTGGAGGGGCATGTTGTGATGCTACCGTTCATGGGTCAAGGCCATATAATCCCTTTCCTAGCATTAGCCAGGCAAATTCAACAGAGATTTGGCTTCACCATCACTCTTGTTAGCACCCTCTTAACATTAAGTATCTGAAAAATTCCATTTCTAAGGACTCATCTCAGCAAAATCCACAAATTTACTTGGAATCTCTTCCTTTCAACAGCATTAGCCATGGGTTGCCACCGGATATCGAGAACACTGAGGCCTTACCTTTTGACAAAATCATTAGACTATTTCATGCTTCAGCTACTCTTGAAGATCCCTTTCGCAATCTCATTTCAGATATCATAGAAAAGGATGGACATCCTCCACTCTGCATAATTGCAGATGTCTTTTGCGGGTGGACTGTTGATGTTGCAAAGGATTTTGATATAGTAAATATAGGTTTCACCACTGGTGGTGCTTATGGCACTGCAGCCTACATCTCAATATGGCAAAACCTCCCTCACCGTTCCTCAGGCAAAGATGAGTTTAGTATTCCTGGTTTTCCTGATTCTTCCAGGTTCCATATCTCACATTTACATCGCTATCTGCAAGCTGCAGATGGAACAGATGAATGGTCAAGGTTTTTTCAGCCACAGATATCAAATGCTTTGAGATCTTTTGGATGGTTGTGCAATTCTGTGGAGGAAATTGAACCATCGGGATTAGATGTACTAAGAAAATATGCAAAAGTTCCTGTCTGGTGTTGGGCCACTGCTTCCACCAAAGATGCTCGGCAAAAATTTTGAAAAATCCGGAATCATTGGTCAGCACAGTGGAAGAGAACCAGGATTGCCTACTGAGAGATGTCTGGAATGGCTAGACTTACGTTCTGAGTGTTCTGTCCTTTACATTTCTTTTGGTTCCCAAAACAGTATAAGTCCTTCTCAGATGATGGCATTAGCTATGGGATTAGAAGACAGTGGAAAACCATTCATTTGGGGGATAAGGCCTCCTGTTGGATTTGATCCAAAAGGTGAATTTAGAACAGAATGGTTACCAGAAGGATTTGAAGCAAGAATGGCAAAAACCAATCAAGGCTTGTTAGTGCATAAGTGGGCACCCCAGTTGGAGATTCTCAGTCACAAATCAACTGCAGCATTTTTAAGCCATTGTGGATGGAATTCAATCATGGAGAGTTTGAGCCAAGGTGTGCCCATTATCGGGTGGCCAATTGCAGCTGAACAAGGGTACAATTCAAAGATGTTAATGGAGGAAATGGGAGTAGGTGTGGAATTATGTAGGGGACTGCAGAGGACTCTGGATAAGGAGGATGTAAAGAAGGTCATAACAATGGTGGTTGATAAAGGAGGAAAGGGAGAGGAAATGAAGAGAAAAGCAGTTGGGGTAGGAGAATTGATAAGAAATTCTGTTAAGGACGAGGAAGGACACAAGGGTTCTTCCATTCAAGCTATGGATGATTTTATCTCTGCAGTTTTGTCCAAGAAAATGGTTGAAAGCAGCATTTGAACAAATCCTTGTACCGTGATTATAACTAGTTCTTTTGCTAAAATTGTGCTTCTTTTTTTTTTTTTCCCTTTTGATTCCTGCATTCTTTGCAGTTGGTAAACTTCAAATCCCAATTTATAAGTAGACATCCAAGGCCGTATGTTGTGTCACAACTCATCATTCAAATTATGCTTAAATACAAATAAATTTTATAGTTGCGTATGAATTAGATCAGTGATTTTTAGCGATTTATTGGTTCAGTAGGACAAATATTATATCTGTAGCATGTATAACTTGCGGGTTAGAGTAAAATACGTTTTAGGGTAAAAAACATTAGAGGCCACTAAACTTTTGAAATCGTATGTTTTTGGCCATTAATCTAATAAAGTTGCCCGAATTGTTATCCAATTCGTAAATTTGATAACTCGTGGTGATTTCGTTATTTTCAACAATTAAAACCAAACAAAAAATGACTATTTTGCCCCTGAAAACTCAACTTCTGTTTGGTTTTAGCGATTGAAAGTAATGGAATGACCATATGTTGCCAAATTTACGAATTGAATAGCTATTCATGCAATTTTGTTAGCTGAGTTGATATGTCGGTGGGTTCTTCATTCTTCTCATTAGTACCCCCATAACGTTCATTTCTATTTGTCCCCGATAATAACTGTTCAATAGTATGTGTCAGCTTTTCAATGGTTGCGTATACCTGTTTAGTCAAAATTTTCAATTTGGCTATACAAGCCTTTGACCTTTCTTGACGTTCAAGTAGCTGACTCACTGACGGCCGCCGTGCCTTCCCTGTCTGGTGAGGGATTTCCGTTTTATCTTTTTGATGTACATCTTCTTCTTCGTCTTCATCGTCAGACTCTACATTTTTGTCGGCTTCCCCTTTTTCTTCCTTCTCCCAACTCAAAAATTGTGCCGCTTTTTCGGGAGTTGGAGTTATTGGTGTGACTTTAACCTTCTGCAATACAGAATATGGTAACGAATGACATAACACGTTATGAAATTCAAACATGGATTGTAATGAAAGTATAATTGCCAAATCATACATCCCCACTTGCTAGCCGTTTAGACCAGACTTGATTTTTTCCTTGGACAACTCGGTGTGTCCTGACTCCTTTCCACCTGAACATCCTTGGCTTGCACTTAGAGATTTCGAGCTTTTGAACTAAGGATAATCGTTCAAAATGAGACATTAGCTCATATGCGAACACTTGCAATTCAAGTTCAGATTTGGAAAATAATTAGTTCTTTCAATTTCAACTTAACGTAAGAAGAAACTAAAATAAAACAGGTTGTGTGTTAGAAATTCTTACCCTTAAAGCCACTGAGAATCCACCAGCGGTGTACGTCCTATTATCAACATCCTTATATTGTTTCAAGGCATTGATCATAGCCTTTCTAGCACTATCCACAGTCGCCAGGTAAGATTGTTCGCCCGACGGCATTTCATCAAACTTCCTCTAATTACAACATAGATGAACCACATTGTCTTCAATATAGTTCATCTTCTGTGCCCTAAGGATTGATGTGTATAGCAATAATAAGGTAAGTGACACTACAACATTGTTCGAATAGCTTGCATTTCTTTGATTGTAACCTTTGAAAACTTCAATGTATGTTGTGTCTTCGTGCCTATCTTCACCAGTTAGATATTTACTAATTAGACTTGGACCATCAGGTGCCTGAAATTTCGCGTATTCAGGCGCAAAATCTTCCAACTTCAGACCAGTGATTAGTACAAACTCCCTCATCCCAAATTTAACCTTCTTACCCGGGAAGTTAAAGTATATGATATTGTCCACCTTGTTTTCCTCGTCTATCCTAAGTTGTCTCAATAGTACGCCGTGGATAATTTGTTTGCACTAAAATGTATGCTCATGGTCCAATGCAATTCCGGCTAGGCAACTCCCCCTTCGTAGAATGTCCTTCTATGTTGCAGTTAGTTTGGTCCTTATTCTCAGTATATTTGCTTCGTAATAACAATACTGCGAAACCTAGGCATTGAAAAAATCACCCTGAACCACCATTTGCTTCTTGAGAGGGTCCTGAGGAAAGAATTACAAGCAAATTAATATATAGCTCGACCTGATACTTGACCTAACCTATTACGAAGATGTAAGCTAGGTCGAGTTATAGGTCTAGTGTAAGGTCGAGCATAAGACATAACTTTTCTGTGAATTTGCTTGACTTCATACTCAACCCATCACTCGACCTAGATTAATATTCGCCTGATAACACAAATCGTAAAAGACGCTCGACCAATATACTCGACCTATCACTCGACTAACTTAATGCTCGCCTGATGACGATAGTGGCTCGACCAATTCTAGCTTAATGCTCGACTGAAAACTCAACATAACCTTGCACTTGACTTTTGGCTGACTATGAACTCGACTAAAAAATTGACCCATTTATTGGTCAAACACAGATGGACCACCCACTCAACTAGTAATAGACCACAGCATGACCAATTTCTCGACCAAATTCAGACAACCTAATTCAAATTCGTATGTACAATGTCAACACACACTATGTACGAGGAATAAAATGACAATTTATAGTCAAAATTCCACTGACCTTTGTGATCGTGCGCTTCCTTCTTCTTTGTCACAATCGCTAACTTCTTTATGGAAGATGAGGGTCCTCCCTTTGTGCATGCCATGGCAATAGTTTGTAATGGATTCTAAAAGTGCTTTTGAAGAAAGCTATGAAGCGGAGGAAAACTAAGGAAGAAGAAATATGAAGATTTGGAAGAAGAATTGTCGCGCCTCTTATATTTTGAATGAATTGAGTATAATGAAATGAAGAAGAAGAACGGTTTTTTACTTGCCAACCGTTGTATGGCTTTTGGTTTTGCACGGGCGTTATTGAGGGGCATTGTAGTCTTTATTTTCTTTCAAGTGCTATAAGAGTAAAGAAAAAAAGGTGGGTGCTATTTTTGTAAAATCAATGGTCAAATGTATTATATTTGTAAATTTCCCTAATATTAATCACTTTCCGAACAATTTTAGACACCCTTGTCTAATTCATATTCGTAGTTTTGGTCAATAATTTTAATTTACTTTTTAATTTTAATTTTAATGTTTAATATTCAGATTTTAATATTGGGTTTGAAAAATATAAAGTAGCAGAAAAAGTTGATAAAACAGAGTCCGTAGTCAATGAGCATGCTAGGATGTACTAGGATACGAAGCAGAAAGTTATATCTTTAGATATAGATTTCAGAGCCAGGATAAACAGAAGTCAATTCGGCACAGAATTTGATCAGAAAAAAGCAAAAATCAAAAGATTAAAGGGAAAAATTGCTCTATTGAGGAAGAAAGGAGGCTAACAGCAATATCAACAATTCAACCATTTAGAGTCAGATTTAGAAGCCGTTTGTTTGGTGGGTTTTTTTGGGGGGGGGGGGGGGGGAGGGGGAGGGGGAGGGGGTTTGAATGGAATGAAATGGGGTAAAAATGGTTATTTGGTTGGAGGTGTTGGGTTTAGGAAAAGTATTGGGGGTGCGTTTTGTTGAAACCTAACTCCCCCTAAATTTTGGGAGGAAAGATTTTAAGAAGAATTCAAAACGACATAGTTTTCCGTCAATTTTAAAAAAAAAAAATTGTGCGATTGACTACCCCATGTCATTTTGAGTCTATTTAAGAAAAAAAAATTATACCATTGACTACCCCATGACTAATGTCATGTGGAGCACGTCGGTAACAGCGATTGACATGTGACTCCTGAAGTTGTGCCGCATTAATGCTTGCTCACAAAGTTGGACACTAATAGATCACTTGAAAAGGCACCGAAGAGACAATTAGAAAATTCCACTTTCACATACTATCAAGAAAAATAAGGACGTGCATGATATTGTTTATTTTTTTAATATAATAATTATGAGATAAGCGATATAAAATTAAAAAATATAAAAATATATTTTAAAATATTATATATGCAAACCACAAGAATTTTTAAACAATGTATATATATATTTTTAAACTATATATATGAAATGGAATGGAATAAAAATGGTTGTTTGGTTAGAAGTGTTGAGTTTAGAAAAAGTATTAGGAGTGCATTTTATTGAAATCCAATCCTTTCAAGTTTAAGAAGAAAGATTTTGAGAAGAATTCAAAACAATATCGTTTTGAGTCAAAAAAACTTAAAACGACATCATTTTTAGTTTATTTAAAAAAAAAATTTGTGCCATTGACTACCTATGCTGTTTTGAGTCTATTTGAAAAAAAAAAAAATTTACGCGATTCACTACTGCATGACTAATGTCATGTGGAGCACGTTGGTAACTGCGATTGACTTGTGACTCCTGTAGTTGTGCCGCATTAGTGCTTGCTCACAAAGTTCCACTTTCAAAAGCAACAAAGAGAATAGAAAATTCCACTTTCACATACTATCAAGAAGAATAAGGACTTGTACGACATTATTTAAATTTTTTTTAATATAATAATTATAAGATAAAAAAATATAAAATTTAAAAATTATATTAAAAAATATAAAAATATATTTTAAAATATTATATATACAAAGCACAAGAATTTTTAAACAACGCGTGTATATATATATATATATATATATATATATATATATATATATATATATATATATATTTATCTGCCGAAGGAACGGCAGGATTTGTTTTTGCATATTTGGGTTGTCATCTGTCAAAGTAATGGGTGATTGCTTACTTTTCTGTCCTTATTGGTAGCATACCTATTTATTATGATCTCATTTGGTGTTTTAATTATTTGGGACTTAGAATTGTTGTCGAATCTATACATCAAAAAGGGAAAGTGATGGATAATTTTTTTTAATAGGTTTTTTTCAAGTTGCAAGCTTTACTTTAGTAAAAATATAATTTTATAAATTTTTGAAACTATTTTTGTATGCTTTTAGCATATTATCTACTTTAAAAGTTTTTATTATTGTATTTTCTTTATTATCAATTTAAATTTTATTTTCAAGTATAATTAATTGTAATTTAAAATTAATCAAAATTTTTATCTTACATGGGATTTTTCAATTTTATTACCATATAAATTTTTTAACTCACATACACTTACATATTCTCTTACATATATTTTTAAATATTTCATTTTAATATTTAAAAAATTTATTTAGTAGTGTATATTAAAAAATTATAGAAATAAATGTTTAAAATAATTTAACTTGAACTCCATTGATTATTTTAAATATAATTTGACTAAAAAAAATCAATACTAATTCAAATTATTACTTAAAATTATTATAATGTATAATTATTTAAATAAATTATGAATACTATGATTACAAATAATTGGCATATCTATCCACAGAAAAAAAAATTCATACTCTATATTTACATATCTTTAGTTAAATATTTTATAATTATTACCTTTAATTATTTCTACTTATTAAATTAACTAAATATACTTTTAAATAAATTAATTTACATCGTAATAATAAATAAATTGTTATATATATTTAAAGTTATAATATGTTTTAATTTCAATATATTAGTGTTAATTAAAAAATTAATTGAATTAACTTTATATCTACTATTCAAAGTTACACATACTAAATAAATTTTTATATGCCTTTAATGGAATTTTTTTTAAAAAAATAAAATAATATGTTACATGATACTTTAACTAACAATATAATTATATAAATTAGTATTAAATTAACTAAAAAAGAACTTATAATTCATAAATATAATAAAATAAATTAAAAATATAAATTATATATTTTAAAAACCAAAAAAAAAAAATTTAAAATTTATTATTTATTAATTTTTAAAATATTACTGAACAGATTCCATGCCTGGCAGCATGGTGTTAAAAAATTAGTATACCAAAGAAAGGACAATCAGTTGTAATAAGTGATGACAATTTTTAACCAAAAGAACATTAATCCTAATCACGTGGCAGATTTAAGGGAAGGATTTTCTCTCTCTCTCTTTTTAAACTTGAGGACCATTGACGTGTCCCAACTATTTGAAATTGAAGCTATAATTGGGAAGGAAATATGGTCCAAACAACTGAGAGTATATGACTCTCTTGTGAGCGGATGTAAGGTATAATTTCACTAATTGTTTGAACATACAACTCTATTGTGAACAGATGTAATTTATCTACTTCTTTCAAAACATGGTAAAATTACAAAATGAATTCTATTAATTAAAAAAATTATAAATATTCCCTTAACTAAAATTCAACCATTGAAAAGGAAGAAAAAACTAAAATATTAATCAATTTACTGAACTAAACATATAAATAAAAAATAATATTAAAAGTGAAAAATAAAAGCTACTTGATCATAAATATTATATGATATCACTGTTTCAAAATCTAATTGAAATTGCACACTTTTTTTTTTTTTTTCTGAAATCAGAATTTTTATTACTATTTTTCTTGTTTACCAATTTCTTTATACCCACAAACTCAAATTTGAATGCACAAAGAAAAAATATCTATTTATATAATCATACATATAGAATATTTTGCATATTTCTTTTTTTTTTTAAATAAAAGTTACAAGTGTATCTTTATATAGTTACTGAAAAAAAAAAAGGTTTAAGGGGTAAATTTGTCTACACACAAAACATTTTCAACCAGTAAGATTTATTTTGTAATTTATCAAATCTCGAGGGGCTACATGTTATAAGTTTGACCAATTAAGGGGATATTTTGTAGTTTTTTTAAGACAATGAAATTCATTTTTTATTTTCATCAAAACTCGAGGGAGGTGAATGTAGCCAACTTAAAACATAATCTCATTTTAGCATATATGATTCTTTTGTCAGTGGATATTGAAGAGGAAAATAGTTGGACAAAAAAGTGAGCTAAGAATGAATGAGGAACATAAGTGTGAGAGATGAACTAAAAATGTGATTAAGACGTGTTAAACGCTTTCTTTAAGGAATTAATTGCCTTCACAACCTTGCTAATAGAGACTAATATCAATTTACTTTTAGAATACAATAATCTCAAGAAATATCTAAGACCCCGTTTAGTTGGCAAGAAATCTTGATTTGGAAAGTAATTTGTTTCCTTATTTTTAAATTCTAATATTTGGTTGGTTTGGAAAAATAATGATTACTTTCTTGTATTTGTTTCAGTTTTACATTTTCGGAGAAAGTAATCAAATTCCTAAAAATAGGGAAAATAAGTGCAACATTCCAGATTTTGATTTCTTACTAAAAGTTGTTATTCTGATTACTTTTCTTAGGATTTTAGTTCAATAAACATATTTTTGACTTTCAATCTTATTTTATCTATTTTTCTGTTTTAACTCTCATATATTTTTTATTTTTTAAGTATTAGTTATGTGATTTTCTATTTTAATTATCATTAGTTTTACTTCGTTTTAAAAAAAAATTACTTCAAGCCACAGCGTGGCTCATAATTATACCATGTTCTGACTTATAGTCAAGCCACATAGTGGCTCTCAAGTCTTTTTCTTTTTGAAGACTTAATCAGTCACACCATGACTTGAATTACAACATGCTGTGTCATGACAACTAACTTGATTTTGGTCTAAATATATTACAAACTATTTTTCAATATTTTTCCACTTAATTTGTAATATAATTATCAAACTAACACTTATAATTGTATACATAAAGAAAAGTGACTTTCATCTTAAACTTTTGCTTGGTGTATACAACTCACAAGATCTAAACAAGTCTTAGTGGCTAAGTTGTTTAAATCAAAATATAAAAATTAGATTAAATTACTAATATATGAGCTAATCATTTGCATACTTTATTCACATTACTTCATTTAGCACTATTATTAGTTATGTGCTTTATCTTAGTTCATGATCATGTACAAAAGATTATCCTAAACTTTTGCGAGAATCACTTCTTATGATCATATAGGTGAAATTCATTTCTAGTTTTAACTACTAAAGCACTAAGAAATAACTTGATTAGGAGACAAATCATCATCCCTCTCATTTAAGAGTAAGTACTATGCACTAGCACTTTAGAATAGCACAAATATAATTTCTAGTGCTCACAACCACTATTAGCAATTTGGTTTTCCCCTTTAAACTTTAAAATCTAGTGATAGAAGAAGGTTAGATTACTATTACTAGTGGTTCTAGACTAAGGGATTTAATCCCATTCTCAATGATGAACTTGAGTACATCTTTTGTAAGAAGTATGGTAAATGGATCTGTCAAGTTACTATACGTTCTTCCATATACAATTGTCACAATGCCATCATTAATTAATAACTTGTATAATAAATGTATGCCTTAACTTATATGTTTAGATTTACCATTATACACTTTGTTTAATGCTCTAGACAAAATTGCTTCACTATTACAATGTAAAGCAATTGTAGGCATAGGACGATGTCATCAGATTTATATCAAGCAACAAATCCCTTAGTCACTCATCTTCGTTGCAAGCTATTTACAAGTTGAACTATAATTTCAGCTTTCATGGTGTAATGAATAATTGACCATTTGTTTCTTTGATACCCAAAAATAGCTCCACTATCAAACATGAATACCCATCCACTTAAGGGGCCTTGATTACTATTTCTAGTAATCCAACTAGTGTTAAAATATATGTCATGTACACTTAGAAAGCTATTATAGAATAGTCATAAATTTTTAGTTCTTTTAAAATATCTTGGAACTCTAGTTATAGTTTTCCAATGATCCTTACTTGGATTCTTGGTGCACTAGGTAGTATACAAACTGAATACGAAATATATGGTTTTGTGCAATTCATTGCATACATTAAATCTTGAATTGCACATGTATATTCCAATTGATCAATTGGATTACTAAAATTTTCATACAATTTAAAGTTAGAGTCCAAGGGAGTATAAGCATATTTCACATTTAGATATTGATACTTATTCAAAATTTCTGAATATGATGTGATTGACAGAGTGCGAAACATCCACTATGTTTTTTAACTTTAATATCTTAGATAGTATCAACTTCTCTAAGATCCTTTAGCCTGAACTCAGAAGAAAGATAATTCTTACTTTCGATTATAATTTATATAATGATCATGTCATCTGCACATTGATGAATGATCACACTATACTTGTCGTTGAATTTTGAATAAAACATGCTTATCAATATTATTAAATATGAATCAGTTAGAGAGTAAGATAGACTGAAACTTTTTATGTCATTGTTTAGGAGCTTGCTTAAGGACTTACTAGCTTACACACTTTCTTCTTATTTTCGGAATTACAAAACCTTTTGGTTGTTCCATATAGCTTACACACTTAAGGACTTCACTAGCTTACACATATTTATCTTGAAAACGCTTTCCAAGACGTAAAATGCTGTTTGGGTAACATTTTGCAAAAACATTTCTTCAATGAAATTCCCAAATGTATTTTTCGGCCTAAAAGGGAAGTCTAAATATGTTTCACTCTTTATTCTAGACCCATCTTCTCTAGTTTTATCAATGTTTCTTTTGTCCCCTCTCTTTTAGTCACTGTGTTTATTATCCCTAGGAACAACCATCAGCATCAAAGTGCAAGAGCCATATTGGTGCATCATTGATCCATAGTTAGTCCATCTATCCATTTTCTCTTCTCTTATCTTTGCTTTATTTCTTTAGTCCTTTTTGTTGAAGCTGCCATCTTTGTCATCCCCTAGATTCTTTCATTGGTAGCACAATGCAACGGCCACACCTATGCACCACCAACCAATTTTCTATTAATCTACTCTTAGAGCAAGCACACCAGCCCCGTTTTAGGGCTGGTCGTGCCTGCCACGACCACCACATCAGCATTTTATGCTGATGTGGAGGTCCTGAAGGAATGAACGGTCGTCTGACCGTTTGTTCCGTGAATCACGGCCACAACCGTGGCCCTTTTTTTTGGCCAGATTGACTTAATAAAACAACGTCGTTTGGTGCCTAAGTTTTAAAAAAAAAAAAGAGTCAGCGGACAGGCGCTGACACGCCTATCCGCTGACAGACGTGACGCGCGACCAATGGGCGCATGCCACGTCAAAAGCCGTTGCAAACCTACCCCTGGTTTGCAACGGCCATTTGACCCCCCTTTTTTTTTGAAAAAAAAAAATTACCAACGCGTAGAAAATATCTTTCTCTACAAAATGACATGCACTTTGACTATTTTTGGTGTAATATATGATTTTCTTAAATATAATATAATATTAAATTATATTACACTTATTAATATATTATAAATTTTAATATAAAATTATTAATATTTCTATTAATTTTAATTTTAAGTGTATTAATAATAAATTATAATTATTAATATTGTGTAAAATTATTTATACATATTTAATAATTGCAAAAATTTTAAAACAATTAATTTAACTATAATATTGTATAAAATTATTAAATGTGATTATACAAAATTAAAGAAAAAATCAGATTTGTCTAAATGAAAAAGAATTTTTTTGTAATTAATTGATAAATAATGCTAAATTTATAATTTTGAATTTTATATAAGAATTTTTTATAATTAATTGATAAATAATGCTAAATTTTATGTTTAATTTATCGTATTTATCCGAATGTGTCAAGTATATTATTAAATTTCAATTTTAATATAATGTAAATTTATTTTTCATTAATTGTTTTACATATTTCATAATTAATCAGTACAA
Source organism: Gynochthodes officinalis (assembly GCA_020080225.1). Classification (NCBI taxonomy): domain Eukaryota; kingdom Viridiplantae; phylum Streptophyta; class Magnoliopsida; order Gentianales; family Rubiaceae; genus Gynochthodes; species Gynochthodes officinalis. Next base: position 33,886,305 of record CM034619.1, on the reverse strand, counting down.
TTGATTTTCATATTTTAAATGTATTATTACAATATAATTTTAATGTAATAAAAATTATTTTCCATTAATTATTTAAGTATTAATTGTATTAACGAATTAAAATTATAAGTTGTATTATTAATATATATTGAATTTTATAAATGAAAAATAGATAATATTTTAGAATTATTAATTTAAATAAGAAGTATTAAATATATTAAATAAATGGTGTAAAAGAAGGTAGAGGAGAGAGAAATTTGTTGCGTGAATAGTAAAGGCCGTTCATGAGCGTGAGCACTTGTCTGAATAGTAGAGATCGTTCAAAATTGATGTGGTGCTGATGTGACGCTGATGTGGCGTGGTCTTAGTCTAGCTTTTTTTGGAGCTGCTGTGGATGCCTTACTCCAAACAGATTGAGCAACTAGTATCGGCATCAAAATTACATAGCATAATCACATAGATCTACCACACTACTATTAGATTTTTGAAAAGAACAGTAATGATTCCAAACTCCCATAGGTAATTAGCTCCTCAGCTTCAAGGTTGCCTCTTTTTCCCTCAAATTTTTTTTCATATTCATTTTGAATTGAGGTTCTTCATACAGGCATGTTTTTTGAAATTGGAAAACCCCATATGTTGGATGTTTCTATTTTTTCTGCAATTTGTTTGTGAAAGTTGGAAATGGATAACTGGTTTTGCGTTCCATTTCGCCATCGGCTTTTCCTGGCTTTATTTTTTTCTCCTTGGCCATATTCAATGTAAGAGACGACTAGGGGTGAGCATCGGCATGATAGGGTAGGTTAATGGCCAAAATTTATATAGTACCCTATTATGTAGCAGTTTTAAAATTTGTATCCTTACCTTATGCAAAAAACTTAGCCCTACCCTTACCCCTGCTCTATTTTTTAGGGTAAGGTATAAGGTAAATCTGTTGAACTTTTATTTTCTATTTATTTAATAAATATACATACATACACACACACACACATATATATATATATAAATATTTATTTATTTATATATGTAAATTTATGTTAGTAAAAAAATTTTATTTGTGTAAAAAAATTAATCATAAAAAACTAAATCTAACAACTAAATAAATTTAATGAAGAAGCAAGATTCAAACTAAAATGAAAATAAAAATTTAAATCACAAAATATCCAAATTTGATACAAATGATTAAAAAATTCAAACAAAAATATGATATTTATTAACTATGTACAAAATATAACTGCTTTTAACATTTTTTCAAAAGCCCAACTTCTTATCTTGTTGTATATTGATGTGAGATTCAGATATGTGCATGTGAGAGCTCATTTGATTCTAATAATGCTTGTAAAAATAGAACTAAAATAGAGGGCACTTAGCCTCTTAGACCAAGATGAACATTATTACATTTGGAAGAAAAAGATTCATTTATGTTCATGCCATCTTTTACCAGTAACAAAAGAACTAAAACAAAGGGAAGCTGACAAAAAATATACAAGGAAGAAAGCAAATTCAATTGTTTAAGTCAATATGTCATCAATACCAAGCACTAAGCATATGATATAGACAATACTATAGCAGCAAAAAAATGCAAAGTGCTAAAGACGCGAACCTCACAAGTCACAAGTCACAAGTCACATCTTATTATACCTAATTGATTCTTGGCCCCTTTAATTCATTCGGCATTCTTTTCTTCTAGCCCTACATATTCTTGCTGATTTTAAACCCTGGTAAAGGCTAACAACAGTGTTGTTGGTAAATGAGTTACCTATCAGTTGGGGATGTAAATATTTCTGCAAATGATCCTGGTCACCATGACATTATTTACATGCATAGACCTGGATTCTTTAGCTTCAAATACTCTAACCTAAACTGGGGAACGCCAGTGGAAACTGAGTCTATAGATGATTCCAATCATTTCTTCGTCGTCATTCACTACTGCCTTTTTTTTTTAATCTTCAACCCTCTAGCAACCATGCATGTTGCAACCTCCCTCACAATTTCAAATAACTATTACTGGGCAATAGAAATACAAGCAATCCCAATCATCTACAAAGTTTAACAAATAAAAAAGTAAAAAAAAAAAGTGAAAAAAGTTAAGTAATATGTGAAAAATTAATGCAAATACATAATTTGTTTTTTTAGGGCAATTATTTATATTAATCTTTCAACTTAGTAAGTTGAAACGCTATTAGAACATACATAGTACTAAAATCATTCTCCCTATAAAGGGATTCTCTCATATCATCAATTTGGGATTAAGAATAATCGAGGCAAAAGATATTACTTGTCCCTTTTTATGACTCATCGTATGTGTACATGTTAACCCCACAGTTAACATAAATATAGCACTTAATATTTAATTTATAGTGTGGTTTTTCAAAAGGATAAGAAAGAAGAAGGTGAAAGCAATTGAAAGGTTGAAGGATGAGAATTTTAAGAAAAGTAACATTTAACAAACAAAAGTTTAAACATCCAGACTTATTTGGATGAAGATTAAGGTATGCATAAACCCATGAAATAATAACTTTAAAGAAAATAGGAGATAGCCATCTCATCCTTATTTGGACGAAGATCAAATTACATAAACACATGAAATTATTATAATAATAATCTTTAAAAAATAGAAAATAATAATAATAATCTTTAAAGAAACAAAAAACAAGAACAAAAGGACACTTACCCATCAATTGATAGGGATTCCTGTTGTACTCGCTCCTTGATACTTAACCAAATGGGGAAGTTTTTCAGCCTCCCTATTTGAATGAGGCAAATTATCTCTGGTGCTGGAATGTCAAAATGGTTTTCAATCCCACAAATAAAATGGATATGGACCAATTGAAGATCTTAACCCCCAACTCATCATGGAACTAGGAACCTTAATATAATTAATGGAATAATGACCCCATAATCTAGTGGTTTAACCTAGATTGATAAGTTAAGAACGTCATATGGCAAAACTTGATAAGTTCAAGTTTTCAAAAAAGAACAAAAGTAAGGACAATTCTCACCTGTTTTATTTATCAAATTCAATCCACTACAAAAGTGTGAGGCATAACCTTTTTATATAATTGTAAAACGTGCTTCAATTCAACTAGAAAAAGGAAACAACTTAAACTCTAAAAATTTTAGTAACCTAAACACAAGGCTAGATCATGGCATGCCTAATAAGGTTCAATCATATATTTTAAAAAGACCTAAAAAAGTCTAGAGTATAAACAATTTAAATAATAATCAAATAAACTAGTGGGTTGGACCAAATTACAAATAGCTTAAGATACAACTTGAAATAAATATAAATATAGTCAGGGCTAATTAAATTAAGTTTGTCCAATTAAATTTACTTGATCCATCCATCAATAAAGTAATAGAACATGTGCCAACCCTCATGCATCTTGGATCTCATCATTCCTCCTTTCCTTAAGAAGATTTGTCCTCAAATCTTAACCATTATGATGTTGAGAATAACCCTACAAACAATATAATTTCTCCATCCATCCTTTTTCAGACACTAATGGTACATGGGTAACACACGGGCTCATGCTTGCTATCATTAGTGAAAATAATTAGCTAAACCTCCTTCTCTATTATTTCTAGTCATGGGATTTTCTGTAGAAGTTAGTCAGAAAAGAAAAGAAATTTCACAAGTTCTATTCCCCCCAAGTGTGACCCAATGTATTTTCACTTGCCAAGTGTTTCAGTCAAAGACTTGGTTTTTAACTTCTGATATAACTATCTTCCTTTTACCACTCAAATTCTTACATTTTAGTTTTTTTGAAGGAACCCAAGATTTCCACTAAGGCAAGCCCTTATGAATTTCTCGACTTATGTTGAAAGAGAATGAGAAGGAAGCTAGACTCAATCAATAATAAGAACAAAACACATATAATACAATAAGGCAAAAAAAAAAAAAAGAACAAAGGGATTATTTTCGAGTGGAAATAAGTTATTGCCATTAATTCTGATTTCAACGAAGATTAGGGTGTCACAAATCCATTTGAAAGTTGGAAACCAAAATACTATTACCCAAATAAATACAATTCTAAATAGAATTAAAATTCCAAGAAATCCAATTCAAAATAGGAATAAGAATACAGCAAAAATCACAATGGGAATAGCATTGGTGATTCTGAATTTCAAAATGATTAGAACTTTCTTTCTTGGTTTTGCTAAAATTTAGAATATCAAATCAATAAGAATAAGAACAAGATTTTAAACTCAATTGTTTAAGAAATAAAGAAACAAGACAAGGAAAGGAAATTAGGGGCTGTTGGCAAGGAAAAGTCAAAAATAAAATAAAAATGAACAGTGACGTAAACGGTGTTAGTGAATAGTACTGTACATATTTCCCAAACTATGAACAGTACCATAAATAGTAACAAAATAATTTCTTTGCACAAAAAATCAGAAATAAGTATTATGCAATATTAATAGTATGCAAAATTTTGATGTGTTACCTAAAAACTCTAATACCAACTCACATGAATCCCGCAAGGAAGAAAATTTAAAAATCCATGAATAAGATGGATATAGCCCAGAAACTCCCAAACGAAATCAATAAATGATCTAATGAAAGATCTCAACTCCTAGCTCGGTAAGGAATTAAGAACTTCAATATAATCAACGGAAAAATAACCCTATAGTCTAGTGGCTCAAATTAAATTGATAAGTTAACCACAAGGACAAATCTTGGTAAATTCAAGTTTTCAAAAGAAAATAAAAGTAAGGATAATCCTCACATATTTATTAATCAAATTCAATCCATTATAAAGGTGTGAAGCACAGCTTTTTTATATAATTACAAACCCTACTTCAATTTAACTAGGAAAATGAAACAAATTAAACCTTAAATATTTTAATAGCCCAAAAACAAGATTGGACCATGACATGCCTAATAAGCCCCAATCATACACTTTTAAAAAGTCCAAAAGTTTAAAGAATAAATAATTCAAATAATAACAAAATAAGGGAGAGTGTTGGAGCAAATTACAAATAAGTCAAATTAGAACTTGAAATAAATATAGTTGGGTGTAATTAAATTAAGTTTGCCCTGTTAAATTCACTTGAAACTTGAATTAAATTTACTTGATCCATACATCAAGAAAGTAATGGAATATATGCCGACCCTCATGCACATTAGATTTCATCACCTACCCCATTGAAAGTTAAATCCTATATTCATCCTATCATATTTCATAGTTTTTGGGTAGGTTACAAATTGACCCTATCCATTTGCTCACCTCTAGAGACAACTATGTTCTTGGTACTATCTTTAAAATGTTTGTCAATTTTTGTTTAGAAGTCATTTGTGTGCTGGAGTTGTGATTGTCTTTTTTGGATGTTTCAATCCATCATTACGTGTGGTTTGCCCATTCATGTTTAGGCATTTCCTAGGAAAAAGGGCACGAACTTATCTTTGATGTTTTGGATCTTCATCTTGCAATTCTTTTGGTGTGATGATTTACTTCTTCCTTCTCAGCCTTGTTTATTTTCTTTCTTTTCTCTTTAACTTTCTCTTTCCTCTGACACATTACTCTTCTTTCTTTTCTTTTTTTTTTTAAAGAAATATCTTCATCACTTACATATAAGCAGAAATTGCCAAACTATAGTTGTAGTAGAAGTATATTTTGATTACTATTAGAACTATGAGTGTGATGGAGGAATACTATAAGGGATTCTATGTTTTCTTTTTGTTTTTTTGTTTTTGGGCTTTTCTTTTTCTCATTTTTTATTTTGGGCTTGCCTTCAATAAGGTAGTGAAGAGTCTACTCATTTGGATATCGTAAGATGAAAGATTTGATAAATGGTAATGAATTAAAATGCATCCACATACTACAGTATTTATAACTTAGCAAACCTCGAAATTATATTCAATACCTTCTTGTTATTTACTTTGTGTTAACTGGTAAATATCGTTTGGAATATATTAGCATATAACAAACATATTCAACAAACAAGAGTGGTTTACCTATAATCTAGTGAAATGTGTACTTGCTATTACACGTCGTTGAATTATGTGTTCCAATTTTGTTGTCCAATACCATTTTGGGAGCATTGCATTCATTTGATTGTAAACTTTTTTGTTTTGTTTTTTGAACATTAGAAGGAATTTTGTTTTAGATGATTGACGCTAAATCCCAATGCACAAGATAAGTAATTTTTGCCCATTTCTATGTTGTTGAAAATAACATGTTTTAGGAACATCATTTTCATTAATTCATTTTTTGTGAACGTTATAAGCCTTCCTCATGGACAAGTGTAATAAAAAAAAAATTTATCACTACCAATTAAATATATGCATTGTTTTAGAATTTGAGAATTAGCCTGATTTAATGCATTTAGAATGTGATGAGAATGATCTTGCACTTTTGCTTTCAGAATAATCCAAAGGCACCAAAGAATAATCATGTGTTTGTCAATTTAATGTAAGCAAAAAAACTAGAGTGTAATTTAAAGGGAACTAAGTTCATGAAGGCTAGCTAGGTGGCAGGAAATTGCCAAGGAAATCAACCAAATAGTTGAAACATCTTAGACACACGTGCAACTCAAGGGCAAGACCGAGTATGGAAGTGAGAATGGAGCATTTTGGAAAAGAATAAACGAGCATACTAGAGGTTGATGGGATAATGAGAAGAAAATATGCACCTTTGATGATTGTGAGGTGCTTAATAAGGTTTTTACTACAACCTCTTGCTCTTTGTACTTAATAGATCTAGTTCCAAATTTTTGTGGTATTGAATATTAGGGTATCGTCTTATACTTTCCAATTTCTAAATTTTGGTTGTTCGAAAATTTCTGAATTTGGTATTTTATTTGATACCGGATTTTTTGAATTAAATACTATATATGACCCGAATTGTTGGGCTTAATTACAGTTTCCTAATTGGTTCCTATTACCAATTTAATAGTGGAACAAATCTCAACCGTTTATTTGGGTACTTGATGGACGTACCAGATTAAAGTTAGATTATATAAATTGGTCCTCTCTCTGCCTATTAGGGTTACAGACACAGAACACGTTCTCCATCAAAATAATCTGTGACAGAAAGTAGGGTGAAGGGAGAGAAACTAATTTTGACGGCAAGAGGTGGTGTTTTTCAATCTCTTCTCAATGAATATGTCTTCCGCATCAGGTACACAATCCTTATGACTTAATAGTTTGTGGTAAATTATTTATTCAAAGATCCTGCCTTTATGTTTATGTCATGAAGTTTAAGATTCAATATGTGGTATCAGAGCAGGTTATGAATAAATAATTTATCCATTAATGATTTTTGCCATATATCTGCATATTAATTTTAAGAAGTTTTTTTTTCTATTGATTTGCAAATATTTTGGCTGTACGGATTAAAAGAAGAAAAAAAATAATGAAGATTCATGACCGAAATTGATGAAGTTTCATGGCTGACCGTAATTGCTAAAGATAAACGTTAGGCGGCGGCTTGGATGTCCTTTTGCTATTGCTTTGGTTTGCTTTCCGTCGTTCGGCCGTGTTTTGTTTGTTTTAATGATGATGTCTTCTATTTGGATTTCAAAACAAAGAAGTATAAGTTTGATTTCCGTAATGATGAATGATGATGTCTTTTGTTTGGATTTCAAAACAAGGAGGAACTTGTCGTTAGCAGGGATTGAACACAAGCCTTCATGTAAAATCTAAACAAATTTACCACTGGACCGAGGCCATCAAATAACTTAAGATTATGCTTTGTCTAATTAAGTATTCTAGTGACAAGAAATAAAATTGAATAGCCATATTTTATTAATGCTAGAATTTATGACAATTATGTTTTTATTTTATTTTATTTATTTTATGGAATATTATGAGATATTTTTATTTTCTTGTCACATTATGATTTTGGGAATATTAATGTTAAAAATTCCCTTAATTTGTTAGATTTACACATGATATTAATATAAAAAAAAATTAGTTTGTTAGTCACCAAAGTGGCCAAACTAATTAATTAAATTTTTATCATGTAGAAAATTATGGTTATTTATTCATATTATGTTAATGCCTATTATTGTAATTATATGAATAAGTGACGTTTTTTAGTTAATAGAATTGTAGAATTTACCCAAAGGTAAATTAATTTTCTATGACTAATAAACATTATGAATTTTCTATGACTAATAAACATTATGATTGATAATCAATTTGCTTGTCAAATATTTTTATGTATCCAAAGATACTATTTTATTTGATAAGGCTTGTTTGATTATTTAATAAAGTATGCATGGCATTAAATTTATGATAATATATTGTTGAGCTTACCTAAAGGAAGCCTGCAATATATTTTAAATGTTTTATGATTTGAATCCGATAATTTATTGAGCATTTATGTATTTGCAACTATTTCCCTCCATTCGCATGTTTCTTCTGTTACTATGTTTAATGGTTTGAATTTCTCTAAATGGTGCAAACAAGTCAATTTCCATTTAAGTGTTTTGGATCTGGACTTAGCACTATTGGAAGGAAAACATACTGCTATTACAGACATAAGCAGTGAAGTTGAGAAATCAAGCCATAAAGCATGGGAAAGGTCTAACAGATTATGTCTTAATTTTATGTGAATGACTATTGCTAACAACATTAAGACTGCTATTTCACAAACTGTAAGTGTTAAAGAATTCCTAAGCTTGTGGAAGAACGTTTTTGTTATGTTGATAAGTCTCTTGTTGGTACTCTAATGGCTGAACTCACGACCATGAAGTATAATGGGTCGCGAAGCATGTAGCAACATGTCCTCAAGATGACAAATATTGTAGCAAAATTAAAGACCCTGGGTATGAAAGAATGACTCTTTCTTAGTACAGTTCATTATGAACTCATTACCTCCTGAATATGGACATTTTCAAATTAATTACAACACTATTAAGGATAAGTGGGATATTAATGAATTGTCCAGTATGTAAACTCAGGAGGAAATGAGACTAAAGAATCAAGGAGTTCATTCTGTTAACCTTGTGAGTCAAGGAGCTAGTAAGATTCATAAGCCAAAGGCCAAGAAATTTAAGAAGAAAGTACCTGCTAAAGTGACACAAGTTACTACTGATGATGATAAGAAGGAACGAAAGACAGATAAATGCCACTTCTGTAAGAAAGAAGAACATTATCAGAAAGATTGTCTGAAACGTAAAGCTTGGTTCGAAAAGAAAGGTAAATCTAACCTTTTTGTATGTTCTGAACTAAACTTAACTGAAGTTCCTTCAAATACTTGGTGGCTTGATTCTGGTGCTACGACTCATGTTTCCAATTTGATGCAGGGATTCCTTTCAATCCAAATCATAAACCCAACTGAGAATTTTTTATTCGTGGGAAACCGTAAGAAGGTCCCAATTGAAGGCATAGGGACTTATCGTTTAGTGTTAGATATTGGTCACAACTTGGATTTAATACAAACTCTCTATGTACCTTCAATTTCTAGAAACTTGATTTCTGTTTCAAAACTTGATAAAAGTGGGTTTATTCTTAAGTTTGGACATGGTCGTTTCAATTTATGTAAACATAATTCCATTATTAGTTTTGGAATTCTTATGGATGATTTATATAAATTGAAACTTGATGTTAATTTTTCGGAATCTCTGTTTTCTGTTTATCATAATATTGGAATTAAACGTAGCATGATGAATGATAATTCCGCTTACTTGTGGCATAAACGTTTGGGTCATGTATCCAAAGAAAGATTAGAAAGATTGGTAAAGAATGAAATTCTTCCGAATTTAGATTTTACTGATCTTGGCATATGTGTGGATTGCATTAAGGGAAAGCAAACCAAACATAGCAAGAAAGGAGCCACAAGAAGTACTCAGCTTCTTGAAATTATACACACTGATATATGTGGACCTTTTGATGCTCCATCTATTGGTGGAGAAAAGTACTTTATCACTTTTATAGATGATTTTTCACGTTATGGATATATCTATTTGCTTAAAGAAAAATCTCATGCTGTAAATGCCGTTGAGGTGTTTATAAAGGATATTGAAAGGCAATTAGATAGAAAAGTGAAAATTGTACGGTCTGATAGAGGTGGTGAGTATTATGGAAAATATGATGAATCAGGACAATGTCCAGGTCCATTTGCAAATTTCCTCGAGAAACATGGCATATGTGCACAGTATACTATGCCAGGCACACCTCAACAAAATGGTGTGGCAGAAAGGCGTAATAGGACATTAATGGATATGGTTAGGAGTATGATGAGTAATTCCTCATTACCCAAAATATTGTGGATGCATGCATTGAAAACTGCTGTGTATCTGCTAAATAGGATTCCTAGTAAGGCAGTTCCTAAAACTCCTTTCGAGTTATGGACTGGAAGGAAACCTAGTTTGAGGCACCTGCATGTATGGGGCTGCCCAGCAGAAGCACGAGTTTATAATCCACATGAAAAGAAATTAGATTCTCGAACGATTAGTGGTTACTTTATTGGTTACCCAGAGAAATCTAAAGGGTATAGGTTTTATTGTCCAAAACATAGTCCAAGAATTGTTGAAACTGCTAATGCCAAATTTATTGAAAATGGGGAAGTTAGTGGGAGTGCTGAAAAATATATTGTGGATATTAATGAAGTAAGGGTTAATGTTCCATTACCCATAAATGTTCCAATATCCACATCTTCATCAAATATTAACCCAGTGATAGAAGAGCAAAATGATCCTAGGCAATATTTGAATGAAGTAGCACCTCATGAAGAAACTAACTTACAACCAACTGACATTAATGAACCACATGGAATAGCTTTGAATAGACCTATAAGGACAAAAAGGTCAACTATTTCTAATGACTATGTGGTTTATTTGCAAGAGTCAGAATTTGGTTATGGCATTTATGAGGATTCTATTTCGTTTTCACAAGCCATAAAAAGTGATAAGTCTGATAAATGGATTGATGCCATGAAAGATGAGTTGAACTCAATGGCACAAAATAAAGTTTGGGATCTCGTTGATTTGCCAGAAAGATCTAAACGAGTCGGATGCAAATGGGTTTTTAAGATCAAACGCGACTCGAATGGCAATATTGAACGATATAAAGCCAGACTTGTTGCCGAGGGTTATACTCAAAAGGATGGGGTTGATTACAAAGAGACTTTTTCACCTGTCTCAAAGAAAGACTCGTTGAGAATAATTATGGCATTAGTGGCTCAATATGATTTAGAGCTACATCAAATGGATGTGAAAACTGCTTTTCTGAATGGAAATCTTGAGGAGGAAGTTTATATGGATCAACCTAAAAGTTTTTCCATAGAAGGAAATGGTCACATGGTGTGTAAACTTAAGAAGTCAATATATGGATTTAAACAAACTTCCTGACAATGGTATATTAAGTTTAATGATACCATAACATCTTTTGATTTTGAAGAAAACACTGTTGATCAGTGTATTTATCGAAAGATCAGTGGGAGTAAGTTTGTATTTCTAGTCCTATATGTTGATGAAATTTTATTTGCTGCTAATGATTTAGGCATATTGCATAAGACTAAAGAATTTCTCTTTAAGAAATTTGAAATGAAAGATATGGGAGAGGCATCTTTTGTGATAGGAATTTCAATATTCCGAGATAGATCACAAGGACTGGTAGGATTGTCTCAGAAAGAATATATCAAAAGAATTCTTGAGAGATTTAATATGAACAAATGTTCTGCAGGAGCTGTCCCAAATACAAAAGGGCTACAAATTTAGTCTTATGCAATGTCCAAAGAATGATGTGGAACGTAAAGAAATGTCCATATACTTATGTTGTTGGTAGTTTGATATATTTGCAAACATGCACAAAACCTGATATAAGTTTCGTGGTCGGAATGTTGGGAAAATATCAAAAATAATCCTAATATGGATTATTGAAAAGTTGCAAAGAAAGTATTAAGATACCTTTAAGGAACAAAGGATTATATGCTCATGTATAGAAGGTCTAATCCATTAGAATTGATTAGATACTCGGATTCAAATTTTGCTGGATGCATTGATAGTAGAAAGTCAACGTTTGGTTATTTGTTTCTTCTAGCAAAAGGAGCAATTTCATGGAAAAGTGCCAAACAATCTGTCATTGCTACATCTATTATGAAAGCAAAATTTGTAGCTTGTTTTGAGGCTACAATCTATGCATTATGGTTGCAGAACTTTATTTCAGGGTTTAGGGTTGTCGACACCATTACTAAGCCGCTGAAAATTTATTGTGATAATTCTGCAGCAGTTTTCTTCTCCAAAAATGATAAGTACTCTAAATGTGCTAAACATATGGAGTTGAAATATTTTGCCGTAAAGGAGGAAGTTCAGAAACAAAGAGTGTGTATTGAACATATTATGACCGATCTCATGATTGCAGATCCTTTAACGAAAGGCTTGCAACCAAAGGCATTTAAGGAACATGTTCAAAGAATGGGTCTTGGTTGTATTGATGACTGCTTATAATGATGTATTAACACTCTTGAGCTCAATAAAATGTTTCTGACATATTGGCAAATGTTTTCTTGTTTATTATGATAGTGTACACATAATATTATTAAACAAGAAATACATGTGTCTATAAGACATTATTGTGGACCTTTATAATATTTATATATCACTTATGATACCTGACATGATAAATTACTAGTGTAGTGGTGTATGGAAGGGAGTATGCAATGTTAAAGTGTATGACCGCCATAACTCGCATTATGTAATTTATTACGTTTAGGTAAATTATGAAAATAATCAAGAGATTTGTTTTTGCGCACTTAATGTTTACACTATTAAATTAAAGTTGTGGTATCGGGCCAAGTGGGAGAATGTTAGAATATGACCCGAATTGTTGGGCTTAATTACAGTTTCCTAATTGGTTCCTATTACCAATTTAATAGTGGAACAAATCTCAACCGTTTATTTGGGTACTTGATGGACGTACCAGATTAAAGTTAGATTATATAAATTGGTCCTCTCTCTGCCCATTAGGGTTACAGACACAGAACACAAAACGTTCTCTATCAAAATAGTCTGTGACAGAAAGTAGGGTGAAGGGAGAGAAACTAATTTTGACGGCAAGAGGTGGTGTTTTTCAATCTCTTCTCAATGAATATGTCTTCCGCATCAGGTACACAATCCTTATGACTTAATAGTTTGTGGTAAATTATTTATTCAAAGATCCTGCCTTTATGTTTATGTCATGAAGTTTAAGATTCAATATTGGGTACTAAAGTTGTGGTTTTGCATTATGCTAGTGTTGAATTTGATTCAAATATTTGTGGTTTGTAGTTTTTCTATTTCTGAATTTTACTAGTTTTGAAATTTTCAAATTTGGTCCTATAGTTGGTACTGAATTTTCTTAACATTCATATTGCATTGTGTAGCGAATTTGTGGTTTTGCATTTTGTTGTTGTTGAATTTGATACCAAATATTTGTGGTTTATAATTTTCCTATTTCTAAATTTGTTGGTTTTGAATTTGGTATTATAGTTGGTAGTAAATTTTCTAAATTACTTGCTGTATTGGGTAGTGAATTTGTAGTTCTACATTTTACTAGTGCTGAATTTGATATTGAATGTTTGTGGTTCGTAATTTTCTTTTTTCTTATTTTTGCAAGTTTTGGAATTTTTGAATTGGATCTTCATTTGGTAGTGAATTTTTAAAATTTTGTACGGCATTTGGTTCTAAATTTTCAGGATTTACAAAGGTTGTTGTTCTAAATTGGAAGCTAAATATTTGTGGTTCTGAATTTACTTAATTTTAAATTTTGATGGTTATGAAATTTATGATTTTTTTACTACATTTTGTGCTAAATTTCTGGATTCTCCATTTTGGTCATTTTAAATTTGGTACTAAATTTTTGTTATTCTGAACTTTCCCATTTACAAATTTTGTTGGTTTTTAAATTTTGGAAATTGGTACCGCATTTTTTTTTTGTATTTTTCTGCTTCTAAATGGCATTTTCTATTTTTATTTTCATTAATTCTTTTACATCATACCCGAAGCCAAAATAACGGCCGATAGAACATTTGCTCGTTGCGATACTTTAACTGAGCTATTCTCGAGGGCGTCACTATTGGTAAATACAGTAGTACCCTATAGTTCATATTAGAGTATTTGGATGATGATATTGGTAGGGATGGTAATAATGATGTTACTTGCTTTAGGGATGATGAGAGTCCAATGACTTGAAAGATGTTGGTAAATATCCAACTAATTCGAAGAGAAAAAGCTAGGGCAACGAGAGTTCATAGGGTACCAAGAAAAGCAAAGGTAAAACATCTAATCCATAGCGTCCAACAAGCTATTGAGGGGATATTAAATCTAATCAATAGTGTCCAACAAGCTAGAACTGAGTGGTACTGTAAAAACCTAAAAGAAGAAGCAGTGCAGAAATTTTAGCGAATAAACCTTGAAGATGCATTGTTCTTCAATGTATTTACTTAGATCACCCGATCAAAGATTAAGTACACTATGTTCATTGGATTACCTAATAAGAAATGAGTTATATGGATTCAAACTCATCCTTGACATTAGCTTAGAATGCACTTTTTAAATTGGACTTGCGTACACATCATTTGTAGCTCTTAGTTTGGTTTGACTCTTCTGTTATGAGAACTTGATCCAAATTTTAGGTTGTCACAATTTTGCTTAAAGAAACTATTGCTTTGATTTTGTAGGATTGCAAATTGTTTGGATGACATTTTTTTTTATTATTCTAATCTAAGTTAGTTCATTCATGTTTAGTGCAATATTTAGGTTGTAATTATTTAGTATTGCATTTTGTTTGGAAAATTGTTCCATATGTGTTAGTGTGTAGTGCTTACTATTTGTACTTGGTTTGTGTAACTAGGTAGTGTACACTACGTAAGGTGTGATGGCTTTGCTGTTAATCGTAACTTATTCACTTTTCTGTACTATCTGCCGAAAGAACATATCCATTACATTTTATAATTATTTGATAGGTACTTGATGGATTAGGTAGGGCCATCTACAAGACTAGATGACACAAATGATGAGTCTCTTGATATTCCACGGAACATAATTCAGATGAAGAATGACTATGGGATGTTTTAACAATGCAAGTTCTATAGAAATACCAAGAGCACTAGACTTTACTTCAATATAGTAAGATACGGTGCAATCGCAGCTGATTGGTACAAAGTAGGTAGCAAAATTACTAAATAATCATCCTGATTGAGGTTTCAATAGACACGTCTGCATTTGCATACTTTTTGCATGCTATGTAACATGCTACAAGATAGAAGATTTTATATATAGGATTATAGGGCATATGTAGAAATAGACAAGGTTTAACAATTTTTTTTGCACATAATGGTAGAGGATCATCACAATTGGAAAATTTTGTGAATGGTTTCAATATTCGCCAAAGATAGTGATGCAAATTACAAAGAAAAACGCACACGCATTATGCAGTTTTAATAAAAATGTAATACTTACACATAATTAACATTTGATTCATCCAGAAGTTGATCAAGTTGGAAACTATAGCCTTATTTTAAAGTTAGTTAAAAATCACTTCACTTAGATTATCCATTCAAGTCACTTCAAATGTGACGAAAAAAACAATTTTGATGTCGTTTCTTAGAACTATGCTAGAGCAATGGATAGTATGCACGTTCTTGCATGGGCACCTATATGGGAACAAGATGCATTTCAAAATCAGCATTGGAATTTATATCAAAATGTAATGGCTTTAGTAAATTATGACAAGTGGTTTGTGTTCATGTGTATTGGTCAAGAAGGAATGATGATACTATATTCCCTATGTTGTCTTAGGAGAAATATTATGTAGTTGATTTAGCATACAACAACATGCTAGGCTTCCTAGTACATTTTTGAGGTTATTGCTACCACTAAAATGAATTTGGTCAACGGTTAAGTACCCCTAACAATTTGCAAGAGCTTTTCAATCATAAATATTCATCAATTCAAAATATAGTAGAAAGGACCTTTAGAGTTTTGAAAAAACATTTCCAATACTTTGTAGGCTGATGCATAGTTTCAAGCAAGAAGATAGATTAATTTTATCATTGCATCTTATGTTGTGAACAATTTTATTAGAGAAACCAAATGTGATGATTTATACATTATTGAATGTGGTGCTAATGATATCACATATTATCTACTCCAACAAGAGTCTTCAACTCACATGTAGTAGCTAGAAGTTGACTAATCATAGAAAGGTGTGGAATACTAAAATGCATATTGGCTCTATATTGGAACTCATATGTGGAATAGTCAACAAAGTATCAGATGAGAAAATAGAAGTGAGTTTTTTTATTTTTTGAGTAAAAAGATTTTTTAGTCACTAGACTTTTTCAAAGTTTTAATTTTGATCACTATACTTTTTTTTTTAAGCCAAAAAGATCATTGAATTTAAGAAAATGGAGCAAAGTTAGTCACTTTATCAAAAAGGCCCGTTAAGTGTAACGGAAAGTAATGCGTGTGCACCGCAAGCTATTTTGTGATGGGTAGAAATGTAAATTCATTCTCAAACTTAAACATCAAAGTTCTTCTAACTCTTGCAAGTCTTATTCTTCAATTTCTTCACCTCTAAAATTGGTTGCACCCAATTTGCCATCCACAACAAGTTTAGCTCATCATTACCCACCCCTGTGCAGCTCCCTCAACAGTCAAAGATGAAAACTTTCAGTACACCAGAGCTTTTTGCCTTTTAGACATAGCCCCAGTTGAAGAGAATGCCTAAAAAATAGTTTCACCAACGGATAGGGGTGTATCATCCATCGTAGGAGTACTTCTTTTCCTCGCTTTTATAGGCTTATCCATTCTAACCATGGGGCATTGGGGGTAATCTACATAGCAGCCACGGACTTCTTGTAGAAAAGGGAGAGAAAGAAGTTCGAGAAAGAGAAAGCAATTAAAAGAAGAACAGTGGTAAGATAGGGAAGATCATGACTAGAGCTAGAGTAGGGAAATTTGCAAAAATAGTACATTTTCAGGTGGATTAATGAAATATAGCAGTTGGTAAAAATTTATTGCTAAAATAGCAGGTCAATGGTAGTTTGACCAATTGAAAAGACCTAAATGACCCTATACAAATGATGAAAAACATCGCGCTTAAAGCAACGTTTCCTTCTTCTTCACTTCATTCTTTCATTTCACCGATGCTGTTTGAATTTTCCTACCAATTATTCTTCATTTTTCATCGATTCAACATCCTATTTCACACAATCCATAGTCATTTTCAACCAAAACGGTTGCCGCCATGGAGAAGAAATTGCAAAAACCGACGAACCAAAACAAGGTAAGTGGAAATTTGCCTAGAAATGGTCATTTTAATATTCGTATTTGCTATATCGAGCATAAATCTGATAGAAATGCTGATTCTTTGCTAATTATAATTCATTTGATTATGATTTTTAGAAGAAATACGATAAGTTAGGGTTTTGTTTATTTTTTATGTAATTGCGATTGCGATTGATTCGAAAACATAACAATTGTACATATCTTATCACATAGAATGTTTCTTGTTTAAATTTGAATTGAGATTGTATGAGCAATGGTCAAGCATAGTTTGAAAAAGAGTAAACAATTTTCAACTTATCTTGAACACTAGACAAGCACGTGCTCAAAATAATCGAGTATGATTGAATGATGAACACTTGTTAAGCACCTATTTGCATAGTTCTCAAGCATATTACTGTAATCAAGCACCTAACCAAGCACATAATCAACTTATCCTGAGCATTAATGAATGATGAACAGTTGTCAAACACTTACTCGAGCATACCTTGAGCACTTAACCAAGTCCTTATTGAGCACGGGTCAAGAACTACTTGAGCATTTCATTATTACATCGAGCACTATACTGATTTGTTTTATTTCATTCAAGACCCTCTCAATGATCAAATGGTCATTCAATGTGATTTTTTCAATGCCCAAGTTTCTTAGTACTGTTACTATGAAGCAAGTATGAAGAAAATAAGGACCAAACTAACAGAGACTCAGAAGGAAATACTCAGAAAGGAGATTTGCCTTGCTGAAATTGCTCTTGACCATGAGCATACATTTTGGTTCAAACATATTATTCATAGCTCATTGTTGAGGTAATTTAAGGTAGATGAGGAGTCCAAAATAGATAATAGCATATACTTCAACTTTGTAAGTAATAAGGTGAAATTTGGCAGGAGGGAGTTTGCACTCATCACGGGTCTTAAGATGGGAGACTATGACAGCGAATATGCCAAATTGAAGGCACCTGATGGTTCTTGTACCATAACAAAGTACCTAAAGCCCTAAGGTTATAAATATGAAACCACATATGATGAAGTTTTCAAGATTTATGACAGTATAGATGCAAGTTTTTCAGACGATGATGTTGTGTCCATGATAGTGTTGCTACTATGCACATCCATAAATGGGGAACAAAGGAGAAACATGATTGACAACAAGGTGGTTCACTTGGCCTGTAATTGGAGGAAGTTTGATGAAATGCCTTGGGGCAAATTATCTTACAGGGCCACTGTTGATAGTATTAGAAAATCTATGATTAATGCATTGAAGAAGACTAAGGACCTAGATAATAAGACGTATACTATTGGTAGATTCCCAATTGCTTTAGGGGCAAGGATTTCAAACACGTGTTAAATTTTAATTTTGTTTGTGATTTAAGTTCATAGAATTAATTATGCACTTTTTCTTTTTATGAATCTCAGGTGTTTGCATATGAGTTAATGCCACATCTTGAGTGTTTCTTGTTAGTGTCTAAGGTCGAAACTTTTAAATGCAAGTCTAGGATATTCAGATGGAGAGGAATGAAAACACAATGAGCTGACCAAGAAAGAAAGTATGTGTGGGACAAAAGAACAATCAATGAGGAGGTTTGAATTGTCTATTAGCTAATGTTTGCTAATTAGTCTGTTAACTGTGTGTTTTTCGAGCAACTGGTTGATCATTTCTCGAGCAGCCTATCCAGAGATGTTTTTACTGTTTATTTTTTGAGCAGCTCATCTAGCATGAATCGAGTATGTCTTATGATTTATCTTTTCATGTATTACAAAAAATGTAAGTGACACTAATAAAGCCAACTCTAGAAGAAAGGGCAAAATTTTTGCAATGGGAAAAAGAAGAGGAAATTGATGAGGAGGCTAATTTTGAAGAGAAGAAGAAGATGCCGTTCAGATGGAAGGCTCTGTTTATGAAATGTCTTATAGGAAAAGAGTCAGAAAAGAAGATAATGCAAAACCTGCAAAGAGACCAAGGGTAAGCAGGGAAGAGAGATAGGAGATAAGGGACTTCATGAAGCAAATGCTTGAACTCCAAGAAAAGTATGAGGTGGACTTGAAAGAGACAAAAGAGAAACTCATGTAGACGAATTAGAAAAGATAGTCAAGCATCTGGTAGCTACCATTGAAAATCTAAAAGCCAAAAAAAAATAATAATAATAAAAAGATGTGAATGAAGAGGAAAATCTAGTGGAGCTCAAGAAGAAGGCAGTGAGGATGAAGAACCTACTGATTTTGATGATGATGACAAGAAGGAAGATGATAACAATGAGAAAGATGGCGAGTAGTAAGAAGGGGATCGAAAGGAAGAGACTGGTGATAAGAAAGATGGTAATGATAATGATAATAAGAACAAGGATGAAGAAAAAGAAGAAAGAGAAAATGATGATAACAACTAAGAGGAGAAAAAGGATGAAGAATATGAGGGAAAACATAATGGGAAGGACGAGGATGAGCAATATAGCGAAAAAGAAAATGAAACAGATAATGTAATGGATATTGTTTATCAAATCACTGATGAACACATTACTCCATTCATTCCCATCATAACATTTGAAAGTGCTCCGCCACCAACTATCAAAGAAAAGGAGAAAAGCAAATCTGAAGATGAAGTAACTGGGGGTCTCAATTTAGGATCTACTTTTGACATTGAAAAGAGCAACCAACCACGAAATTAGATTATTGGCTCTGGTTTTAGAATCCAGGATTTCTAGCCAGGGCCTGAAAATCTTAAAGAAATGAATAAGTGGCTAAAAAAGAAAACACGTCAACATTTGCGGTCTCTACTTTTTTCACTTAATTCAGATTTGGTCAAGACAATGTTGCTCACAAATTAGGTAATACTTTCATGCTTCTTTTTTTTTTGTGAATAATTAAAAATGATTATCTCATAACCAAACATGCTTTAATTTTTGCAACAACTTGATTTATATACGTCTATGTTTCGAAAGAGGATAGTTACAATGGGATTCAAAGATATATCTATTTTGGAGACATATTTCGATTTAAGTTATGTTGAATTTTTCATTTCACTTGATAAGGCTATCTGTCGAGCATCTGTTGGAGCATACTCTTGAGCACTTAGCTTGTTTCATGTAATTCAGTCAAGCATTTAGCAAAGTATGTGTCGAGCATATAATATTCCTTAGCATATAATCTAGCATTACTCGAGCATCCATCGATCATCTCTTGAGAATTTCTCAAGCGTATATCGAGCATTTGATATAGTAATGTTATCTGTTTTGTTAACAGTATGGTATGAAGGAGCTAGATGAAACCATGCGTGATCCAACCTACAATTATCTGGCCATGAAGCAGTTCGTTGGTTCTTGCCCATATGAAATTGACTACTGTTGAGTAAACTTTGTTTTATTCCCTTGTCATACAGATGGTAAACACTAGATATTGATCAAGATAGACATTTATAATCAAACATTTCATGTGTATAACCCAATGGATCAAAGAGGGATAAGGCCAAAATTAGACTACCTTCTTAGAACAATGCCCAAGATACTTTATGCATGTGAATTTTATAGTTGGTTTGCCAAAGATTTTCCTGTCAAGGACAAATGACAAATGGTTCTCAAGGAAAATTTGGTGCATTAAGGAAAGGAGTTAGTATATACAATGTTCGTACTTTGTATAATCACATACTCGTTGCAATGACTAATTATGTCATGCTTTGGTTATTGCAAAACTAGAGATTGTGGTGTTTTTGTATTAAAGTGGGCTGAATTCATTATCCATGAGTTGTCACTTAATACAATTACACCCAAAAATGCAATGAAATATGGTAAACAGATGGCGGTGGCACTATTCATGCATGCAAGCAAGGAGGAAGCTAGATTAGAAGGAAATAGGGCAAAAAATAGGGCATAAACTGCATGATAAAAGGGTTGTAATCCAGTTGTTCATTGCGTACATAAAAATTCTTTTGATATATACATTTAGTTGTGTAATTACAAAATTTATAAGGCAATTAACAGGGTATATGATGTTAATAGGGTGTATGTGTCTTATACCATGGAACTATGAACTATTGTAATGCTCAACGTATGCTCGACTCTTTCTCAACATACATGCTCAACCAAATATAGATTGAGGCTCGAGCAGATCTCAGTTTGTACTAGACCGAGATGCTCGATCTATATGCTCGATTTAACACTGGATTTTTGCATTGTATATCATTTTCCCCAAATCACTAATTGTCCTTAATCCCTTTGTTATTTACAACCGTGCCACTATCTATATATTGTGTTAAAGAGCACCAAATTAGACTGCGTGGGGGATTCTGCGTCCGCGCAGTACTATCATCTGTCGTTTCTGTCTGATTGAGTCTTTCTTCAACCGCAAGAGATTGAAAAGCGTTCTATCAAGGAAAAAAATATATTACACATTTTTATTTATTATTAATAAACTAAATAGAATTTGTAAAAAAATCTATTTTTACTAAAAAACTCACATATGTAGCATCGGCACGGGAATCAACCCACTGATCCTGCTGTCCAGTCTCGGGATTTTTTTTCTTGTGGCCAATTAAGAAAAGGTCAATCTTGGATGGCCTTTTGCCCATAGTTTTTTCCTGCATATTATATAAATATTAGATTAACAAATCATATTAAATTATACATAAATGACATTGAAACAAAAAAATATATAAATATTCTTACAAGTCTCGCTGCATGTGTAGCAAGTGATATTGAGCCGCAAGTATTGAGGGACCCGCCTTTCTCTGAAGCACGAGCCTCCTTTGCCTGAATTTGCCTTTTTTTGAATGCTTCAGACGCCCAATATTTTTGAAGGCATTCCCAGACATGGTCGCCTATCCATTGCGGTCTTGTATTTCTGCGGCGAATTTGACGAAAAATATCCGCAAAGCGCTTTGCCCTTCGTACTTCGAATGCTCGGTGGATGTTTTCATCATTTCTTGGCAACCAATAAATCCTGCGCTACAAACATAAATGACGACATTAGTAATTATATAACTTATAATTTATATAAATCAATATAAATAATAATATAACAGTAAAAAATTACCTTAAACTCCGAAAACATCCTCTCGCGAGCCTCTAGTGGAATTTCGCGCCATACTGCCCAAGGTTTTTCAAAGTGGGCTTTGATTGCATCGTAAATTGCACCCGCAGTAGTATGACTCGGAATGAATCTAAAAATATAAACAAAAGAAGCAATCAATATTAAAATTTTAATTGAATACAAGTATTATTTAAAATAAATGCTAAAAATTTTACCCGGTAGAAGTCTTGTCTAGTATGATATATCTTGCACCATCCTCCTCCCGTACATGATCCAATGGAGGCTCGATCTCGGCTTCGCCATCATCACGATGCTCCGAATGCGGTGGTGATGATGATGGTCTAGATCCATCTCCAGTATGTGTGATGCGCGGTGGTGATGAAGATGGACCCGATCCATCTCCAGTGCTCTGTGCTGAGCCGGCTAAGAGTGGAAGACTGAAAGTCAACCCTGACGGAAGGGGACACAATGGTGTATGCTCCGACGAGCGCGAACTAGCATGACCTCTGCCGCGACTTGCACGACGACCTCTACTCTGATCTTTATCCATTTAATTAAAATCCTACAATATCTAACAAAACTTTCATCAAATAGAGTATTATTCTATGACCGGCCACAAAGGAGAAGAGAGCCAATAATGCAAAGAAGGCAGTCATAAATCATAATCCCACTTGTAGAAGATACACACATTCATACATACTGCCAACCAAATCAAACAGCAAACTAAAAGTTCAAAATGGCATTAAAAAATTTGGAATACAACTTATCATCCCAAAACAAAATGACAATTGAACCATTGCATACTTCCCTTTTTTTCCTGTCTCTTTTAATCTGTTGCCGTGTTGGGCTTTGAGGATTAGTGACAAACTAGTTAATGTAGAGGCTGAGGTTAGTCCTAATGGGCTGCTTGGAGTTATATATTCTGCAAACTATATCTATGGCCGTTTCCTCCCCAACTTCTGCAAGCCTTCGTCGGGCACTTGCATCCGGTGGGTCTTGCTGCTTTTCCAAGCAGATTCTGTCTATCATTTCTTCCACGCAATCGGGTAGAACAAGAACATCACCCATTTTGGAACTCTCTCCCTCCCTCTTTTTCCCTTTTTCCCCTAACATAGTCCACAAATTTTCCTTGGTTTTCTTTTCTATGTTTGTGTTTTCGGTATATCTTTTTCTGGAATTATTGTTATACTGCTTGGAGTCTAGCATGCAATTTGAATCTATGTAATTATTTTTTTTAATAAATAAGAGAAGAAAAATAGGATGTTGCAGAGTTTTCTTTTGGCGCCTGTAGAAAAATTTACAATTTAATAAGTGGAAATATTTGTTCCCAAAGAAATGCATGACACTATGGGCCCATTTAGAATAAATATACATGCTTAAAGATGGAGCATGCTACTCACATTACAAGAACAATCAAAACTTGACACCTAAGTGGCCTGAACACACAGCTTTAAAAGCTATATTTCCAAAGCCAACAAGCAGACATGGTATAAACTCACAAATGCCAAGTATTAGCATCAATTAGATCAGCCATTATCCAATTAAAGGATGACACCCGTTAAGCATTCTTGGTAAAATGCCGGATGCACGAAACAAAGACCAATGACAAGCTTCCAAGCATTTTATCAAATACGTGAAACAACAGTAGACCAATGACAGGCTTCCATGCATCTACCATTGAGGTTTGCTGGAAACATTAGTAATACCATTAGAAAATGATAACTGTACAACTTTAGCCCCCAAAATGAGATTACTTGCTCTCCTTAGTTTGATATTAGCACTACAAAGGAACAGAAAACACTAGTATAAAATTAGGAAGATCAAATTTACCCTAGAAAAACAAACTTCAACCACTAAAATTGACTATGTTTCCGTACTATTTCCAAAATATCAACAGCAATCTAGGCCAATCGAAAAAGCCCTACCCACATGTACAATAACAAACTCTCACAAGCATATGGTGAAAACCCACCATCAAGTAATACCAGTCAGCAGCAGCACCCATAGCCATAGCCAGATCATCAGTAGCACAAAACCCAAGACCAAGACCAAAACATAAAAGATTCCAATTATGTTCAAAGATACAAAAGCTAGCTAGATGTATGCATCAAAACGGGGTCCCAGAAGAAGCATAGACACATGCAAACTTGCTCCCAGCTGGATGAACAGACAACCTCAATCCTCAATCCAACAAATGGAAACCAAACTCAAAATAATGCACCCCACTCAAGACTTTGTGCAAACAACTTATAGACAAGCCCAATGCTTATGAGATCCGTACCCAACACTTCCTCAGACTTCCGAAAAAAAAAAATTCAAAATAGCAGCAGGACACAACGAATCAAAACAGCAGTAGTATAAAAGCCTAGACTCTTTTTTTTTTATTTAAGAAAATAAAAGTTGACACAGAAGAAGTGAACAAATTAACAAGAATCGAATTCAAATTTTATAACGAGTTGTTGGTTTTATATCTAAAGCCAATTAATCTTGCAATTATAATTTATATTTATTGCCAGTGTGAGTACAACTCTAATGGGTTACAACTATAAGGATGATTTCTTGAGTTAAAATAAAATTATAATTTAAGGTGAAAAAAAGATCGGAAATTCGGCACTTCATCAATCGCAAATTAGGGCAAAATCCAAAAATTCAAACACAAATTCCCAACAAAAACACATACAAAGCCAGAACAGAAACCAAAAACAACACCAATATTCGTAGCCAATGAGAAAAAATAAGACAAGGACCGGAATACACTTGAGGCGGCGGCGGAGGCGGTGACTCGCGGTGAGAGGTGCACGGCCGACGGTCGACGAGCTCACGTTGAGGACGAGAACGATAGTGACGACCGGCGGTTGGAGATTGAAGAGCGGCCAATCGATCGTGAATGACTCCTTGGTGGCGGCGGAAGAGACAAGAAATGAAGAAATTTGGGAAAAGGGAGGCGGCGGGCGGGAAAGAGGAAAGAGGGGAAAAAGGTAAGAAAA
The DNA here is from genome assembly GCA_020080225.1 of Gynochthodes officinalis. Lineage (NCBI taxonomy): Eukaryota > Viridiplantae > Streptophyta > Magnoliopsida > Gentianales > Rubiaceae > Gynochthodes > Gynochthodes officinalis. Next base: position 33,861,110 of record CM034619.1, on the reverse strand, counting down.
ATTTGAGGCGGGTGGGAGGCGGGAGGAGAGCGGAGCCGAGCGCGGAAGGAGGGGAAATGGGAGGGAGGGGGAAAAGGGGGGGGGGGGGTTTTATGTAGTTTCACATTTCCGGCGGATATCCGTCGGAAAAAGTAATTTTTTTACATTTCGGAAGACATTCCGACGGATTATCCGTCGGAACTTTTTTTTATTTTTTATTTTGAATATTTCCGACTGCCATCCGTCGGAAAGTTAAATATTTTTTTATTTTTCTTAAAATTCCGACGGTTTGTCCGTCGGAAATTTTTAAATTTTTTTATTTTTTCGCAAGAACTTCCGGCGGATTTTCCGTTGGAAACGTTTTTATATTTTATTTTGAATATTTCCGACGGATATCCGTCGGAAAGTTAAATATTCTTTTATTTTTCTTAATATTTCGACGGTTTTTCCGTCGGAAATTTTTACATTTTTTAAATTTTTTGCAAGAACTTCCGACGGATTTTCCGTCGGAAATTTTTTTATATTTTATTTTGAATATTTTTCTTAAATTTTTTTATTTTTTTGAATATTTCCGCCAACTCATTTTTAAAGTATTTTTATTCATATTATTTACCTCCTTTTTATCCTAATTGTTATTTCTTTAACTATTCAAAATACATATATTGAAAATAATATATTTTTATCTATCTCTGTTTGTTATTTATTTAAGTATTTTAAAAAAATATATACCCTTTTATTGAAAAGAAAGAGTTTGTATCCCATTTAAACTTTGAATACTTCTAAATTTTATTTTTTATTTTAATATTACGACAGATATCCGTCGAAAATTTAAATTCCGTCAAAAAATTGAAATAAAAAATTTAAATTAATCAAGTTTCAAATGTATAAAAAAAATGAAAATAGTTTATTCAAATTTTAAAATATCTCATAAATGAAAAATAATTATTTTTACACGTTGTAATTAGTGAATTAAATTATTTTCAAATATTAAGGTTATTTAAATCATTCATCCACTCACTATTTATTAAAACCTTTTTTTAATTCAAAATATTATGCAGAAGAATCAATTAGTAAAATAATACAAAATATATATCCTAAAATTATGTAAAAAAGCATATTATTTAGTATGAATATATATCCTCGAATTCTTCTTCGGGACTCGTTTCTTCGCTGTTTACAAATTCCGTCTCTTCATCTGAATCGTTGCTCACGTGTTTTTCTTCAGCATCCTCAGCATCCTCATCATCCTCATGCTTGTTAATTTCTACATCAACATCTTCATCATTATTGCACTGAAAATCTCGGAGACTATCTTCTAAATCATCGTCTACAGTGTATTCCACGTTTGATGTGTCAGTTTGGAATGCTATGTCTATTGAATCCTCCACTTCGACCCTACCCACTGGTTTTGTGTTAATCACGGCCCACCATTCAGACTTATCAGGTCTCAAAGGATAAGGAACATAATACACTTGTCTAGCATTTTGTGCAATCACAAATGGGTCAAATGTACCGTATTGTCTTGTATATCTCACATCAACTAATTTATATTGTGGATGTACCTTTGTTCCTGATGGTCTCCGTGTGTCGAACCAGGTACAGTAAAATAATGTTACTGTTTTGACAAGATCTCCTGATGAGTATTCCAGTTCCACAATGTCTTGAAGAGCTCCGTAATAGTCGACCTCGCCAGCTTCACTGCCATCACCTCTGACCCATACACCACTATTTATCGTCTTTCTTTTTTCGGACCAGGTCACTATGTGAAATTTGTATCCATTTACAAAGTACGTCTGGTATGATTTCACCTTTCGACTTGGTCCCCATGATAGAGCATGTAGATTTGGGTTGGTCACTCCGTTGGAAACATTTTGTACCTGCGATTGAATTAAAAAAAACTTCAACATTTAAGTTACAATTGAATTTACATCTATTGCGTAATAGATATTTGCAGGCTAATGACCACTTACATAATCTTTGAACCATGTACTAAAATAGTCACGAACAGTTTCATTCCCGTAATAAGTTCTGAAATCTCTGAAATATACATCAATCATTAATGTCGCGATTAGATTACATAAGAAAAATGGTAAAAGAAACATAATCAACATACTGTACCTCAGAGTTGGTTGGATTTCCTCACAATTAAGCAGAACGCACTGTTTTGCAGCGTAGAGCTCATTATTGTCAGTCCACCGAATAGTTGGTTTTCCTGATGCTCTGCCCGTAAGATCAAATATTGACAAAGATGGAGGGTTCGTACTAGGACCTCCATCATCATGCCGATTCACTCTGTTTCTTAAACTCGGGATATGCTTCTCAAAATAGAATGAACAAAAATGTGAAGTTTCCCTGGCAAGGTATGCTTCGCAAATCAAACCCTCGACTCTAGCCTTTTGTTTCACTGATCGTTTACACTTTCCAATGTTCCTACAATTGAAATTCGTTAAACAACATGTTAGGGAACTAAAAAAAAATTATATATACATAATTAGGAAAAAATAGGTTTAATTATCTTTCAAAATGATACATCCACCTATATTGAATCGGCCCTCCAAGTCTGGTTTTTTCTACTAAGTGAATAGGAAGATGCTCCATTACATCAAAAAAGCCAGGTGGAAAGAATTTCTCCAACTTGCACAGTATAACAGGGATATTATCTTGCATTCTGTCTAAATCTGTATCTCTCAAAGTGCTCGAACACAATTGCTTGAAAAATTGACTGATCTCTGTTATTGCTTTCTAAATATTTTCAGGAAGTGAATTGAATGCAACGGGAAGCAAATTCTCCATTAAGACATGACAATCGTGGGATTTTAACCCCGTTAATTTTCCTTCTTTCAGTTGGACACACCTACGCAAATTTGATGCATACCGATCTGGCATCTTCAAATTCTTTATCTATTCACAAATATTGCGTCTTTCATCCAATGTGAATGTGTATTTTGCCTTCGGTTTGGAATACTTGCCGTTGCTTTGTTTTGTAGTGCAATTCACTCACTTTATAATGCTTCATCGGATCCAATCTTGCCTTCACATTATCTTTGCTCTTGTCCTTTACATCCATATGATGTTGAACAAATTATCAAAGAAATTTTTCTCAATATGCATGACATCTAAATTGTGGCGAAGCAAGTTATCTTTCAGTAGGGCAATTCCCAAAATATGCTTTGTTTTGTCGATTATCTTTGAATGCCATATCCGTGAAGTCTAAAACTTCTGCCTCATATACCTTAGGAATAGATGAAATTGATCCCAAATCTCTTCCCTGCACAACCTTCGCGGTGGATCATCAACTTCAACACGATTTTTAATGAATCAGGACACATTCGTTCGAATGTCCGATCAGTCCTAACCATCGTCGATGACAATCAAACCACGAATTTTTCCGCCTTCTTTTAAATAGAATGCTTTCGTATCCTCCATGCAAATCGGACAAGCCAATCTCGGTGTACTCCACCCGGATAACATTCCATACGCAGGAAAATCATTAATTGTCCACATAAGTGCAGACGCATATTGAAATTTTCTTTGTGAAAATATCATATGTCAAGACTCCAACATGCCACAACAATTTCAATTCATCTATTAAGGGTTGCAAGTAGACATCAATTGAATTCTTTGGATTATGCGGCCTGGAATGACGCAACTCAAAAATAGATATGAAGTTGTCATGCACATCTCAGTGGAAGATTATACGAGTCACAAAATTGGCCAACATGAATAAGGAGTAGATGACATACTAAAGGGTGTAAAACCATCCGCACACAAACCTAACTTTGATGTTCCGCGGTTCCACAAAGAAAATCTGGATATTTTTCATTAAAATGTCGCCATGCTAACCCATCGGATGGATGACACAATACACCATCCGCCTTCGTTCACATAATGCCACCTCATATGCGGTCACGAGAACTCATGGAGGCATACAATCTCTTAAGCCTGGGTATTAGAGGAAGGTAATGCATCGACTTAAGTGGCACTCGCTTTCCTTTGCTAGTCGATTCACTTTTATAACGAGGGTGTTCACAAAATTTACACTCCTTTAAGTGATCGTTCTCGTTGTAGTACAACATACAACCAGTTGGACAACAATCAATCTTCTGGGCAGATATTCCTAATTTAGACACCAACTTTTTCGTGTAATAATAACTTTTTGGAATGTCTACTTCTTGTTGGGGGTTAACCTCTCTCATCAATTCAATCATGGCATTCATGCAGTCGTGTGGTACGTTCCAATCTGACTTGATGCTCATTAGTCTAACAGCTGTGGATAATTCAGAATGAGTCGAACCTTCCCACAACGGACGACTAGCAGTCTTTAACAAATCATAAAATTTTTGAGCTTCTTCATTAGGAGGCTGTTCAGTATTTTGCACAAATTCACGTTCACCACTACCCATAAAATGAGAATTTGCTGCATCTCTTATCATATCATGATATCGACTACTTTCTGCATTATCTGTTCTCACGATATTCCTCTGCTCATGCAAATATGTAGCATATATAGAGTCAAAATTCGGAGGCTCTACCTTACCATGGTCAATCCACCACCAATATTTAGGTTTAAAACCATTCTTATATAAATGAACCACCACATCTTCTGGACCAAATGTTTTACCAGACTTACACTTTCTGCAGGGACACCGAATGACTCCTTCATTCTGATATTTAAGAAGAGTACAAGCATGTTGCACAAATTCATTTACCACACTCATAAATTCATCGGTTAAACCTCTTCTGTTAGGATTTATTCTGTTATACATCCAACTACGGTGTCGAATGAAATCCATCTACACATATATAAAAATATAACATTAATATAATGCATAATTTATGTCAAGACATAAAATTAATATAACATTACCACGATATATAAACAACTACGGTGTTCAATGAAATCCATCTACACATATATAAAAATAAATATCACAGTAATAAAAATATAACATTAATATAATGCATAATTTATGTCACGACATGAAAATAATATAGCATGACCACGATATATAAACAACTACGGTGTCGAATGAAATCCATCTACGCATATATAAAAATAAATATCACAGTAATAAAAATATAACATTAATATAACGTATAATTTATGCCACGACATGAAAATAATATAGAATGACCACGATATATAAACAACTACGGTGTCGAATGAAATCCATCTACACATATATAAAAATAAATATCACAGTAATAAAAATATAACATTAATATAAAGCATAATTTATGTCACGACATAAAATTAATATAGCATGACCACGATATATAAACAACTACGGTACCAAATACAATCCATCTACACATATAAAATTAAATATTATAGTAATAAAAAATTAACTACGTACCTTGTTAAAATGTCAGATTTGTGATCTTTACGTACAGTTATGTATCTAGAAGAATAAAACCTTGGATGAAAATGAAAAATAAACGAGTTATTTTGGTTGAATGGAGAAGAAGAAGAAAATAATGGAGAAGAAGATAAGGTCTTACAGTGATTTTGTTAGATTTAGATGTTGGATTACATTGATGGGAGAGCAAAGTTGATCGATCCAATGAGAAATTGGGACGAACAAGAGTGAATGAAATCAATTTAGAAGAAAGAAATCAATGAGCTCAGCTGAGAAGGCTTTGGAACGGTCGAGTAGTATGACTCTTGAAAGCTGCAATTGTTTTAAGCCAGTGGAAATCTGATACATAATAAGCAATTTTCGACGGAAATCTGTCGGAAAATGTCGGCCCGCAGGAAATTCAAAAGTTTTCGACGGATATCCGTCGGAAAATGTCGGCACATCGGAATTAAATTTTTTTAAATATTTTTTTAAATTCCGACGGATTTTCCGTCGAAACTTTTTTATTTTTTATTTTTTAAAAAACTATTTCCGATGGAACTCAGTCGGAAATATAATTTTCTTTTTTATATTATTTTGTTAAATATTCCGATGGATAATCCGTCGAATATTTTGAAAAATAAATTTTTAAAAGCTTTTCCGACGGAACATCCGTCGGAATTTATTGGCGCCGTGTGGCGCCAATTGTTTCCAACGGATTTCCGGCGGAGTTCCGTCGGAAATATTTTTGCCGACGGATTTCCGTCGGAGATTTTGCTGTCGGACTCCAGTTCATTTTTTCCGACGAATATCCGTCGGAATTTGCGACGGATTAATGTCCATTGGAAGTTTCCGTCGGAATTGACACCTTTTCTTGTAGTGACAACGCAAAAAAAAAAAAATTCAAACAAGAATAAATAAAATAAACAAAGGAACGAAAAATTACACTTGGTTGGATTTTCGGGCTCCCTCGAGTACTTCACCTGATACATTGATCCAAGAAAAAAAGGAGTTAAAATGAGAATCTATTTTAATTGAAGCATAAAAACAAAAGAAGAACAAAAAAAAATTACAAAATTCAACAAGCAAGTGTGAGTTCCAAACTTGAAGCTACAAAGAGCACTGAAGTGTGCGACAACCTGGGGGGCGACGATGGAAGGACTGAACAATCGCCCAAAAAATTGCCGAAAATTTGGGGGAAAAAGGGAAGGCGGGAGGGGCGGGAAAGATGTAAGAGGGGAAAGAGGTAAGAAAATTTTGGGGAGGCGGGTGGGAGGAAGAGGCGCGGGAGGGGGAAAAAGGGGTTTTTTTTTTTTATGTAGTGTCACATTTCCGGCAGATAGCCGTCGGAAAAAGTAAATTTTTTTACTTTTCGGAAGAAATTCCAACGGATTATCCGTCGGAAATTTTTTAAATTTTTATTTTGAATAATTCCGACGGACATCTATCGGAAAGTTAAATATTTTTTTATTTTTCTTAAAATTCCGACGGTTTGTCCGTCGGAAATTTTTAAATTTTTTAAATTTTTGGCAAGAACTTCCGACGGATTTTCCGGCCCATCGGAATTACATTTTTTAAAATATTTTTTTAAAATTCCGACGAATTTTCCGTCGAAAATTTTTTAATTTTTTATTTTTTTAAAAACTATTTCCGACGAAAATCAGTCGGAAATATAATTTTTTCTTTTTTATATTATTTTGTTAAATATTCCGACGGATACTCCGTCGGAAAAGTTTAAAAATAAATTTTTTAAATGCTTTTCCAACGGATCATCCGTCGGAATATATTGGCGCCGCGTGGCGCCAATATGCTCCTACGGATTTTCGGCGGATTTCCGCCGGAAATATTTTTTCCGACGGATGTCCGTCGGAGATTTTGCTGCCGACCTGCAGTTCGCTTTTTCCGACGGATGTCCGTCGGAAATTTCCGACGGATTAATGGCCGTCGGAAGATTCCGTCAGAAATTCAGCCTTTTCTTGTAGTGTTCCTTCCTTGCTTTACATCATATCAAAACACTTTAGTTTTTAAGGATAAATTTTGATTAAGCAAATAATAAGCAGCCAATAATAAGCAGCCAATAAATTTCTAGCATAGCTAATGAATAGACTTTTAAGTGAGAGATCTCAAATTAGTTCTTATAATGTTTAGGACTCTATTGTAGGCTACACTTCCCTAAACTTTTAAATGGTTCAAGTTTGATTTCCTTCCTTGCTTTACATCATATCAAAACACTTTAGTTTTTAAGGATAAATTTTGATTAAGCAAATAATAAGCAGCCAATAAGGCTTCACTCCACAAATTTTTTTTTTTTTTTTTGGTAAACTTGATTTTAAGATCATGGCATTAACCATATCTTGTAAGTTTCTATTTTTTCTTTTTTCCAAACCATTTTGTTGTGGAGAATATGAGGCACTAGTTTGGTGATAATATCATTTTATTCACAAAGTATTAAGAATTTGTTAGAAAAATATTCAAGATTTCTATCACTTCTCAATATTTTAATCTTCTTTAGTCGATTTTCAACAGGAGATTTGTATACTTTAAGCATATGAAATGCTTCATCCTAGGCTTTCACTACATATACATGCACAAAAATTGAATAATTATCAACAAAAGTAATTAAGTACCAATTTCTGCCTCTTGTTAAAACCCCATTTAGTTCACATATATTAGTTGCACAAGTTCAAGTAATTGTGAATTTCTTTCACTTTTGGAAAAAGTAGTTTGGTCATCTTGACTTCTACACAAATATCACACTTTTTATTCACATTATTATCATAGGAAATTAAACCATGTTTAAATATATTGTAAAACTTTATGATTTACATGTCCTAATCTACCATGCCAAAAAAATAAGAAGAATTAACAATATAAATAGAATCCTCAGTTTTATTAATACTTAAATTACAGATGCTATCACAAAAGAGTAACCTTTTTCTTATAAATATACCATTTTTGGATAAGATGACTTTATTAGACTAAGTACAACTCTTAATCCTTTCTTATTTAAGATATCTGTAAAAAAATAAAGATTCTTCTAGTATCTAGTACAAGAAGTACATTACTAAAGATGAACTTCTTCCCGAAAGTGAATTGTAAGTCCACACAATCCTTACCATGCACTTTAGCCCTTGCACATTTCTCATTATCACTTTATATCCTGCAATGGCTTCGTAGTTCTTGAATTGTGACTTGTCACTACAAGTATGAACAGTTACACTAGAATCATACCACCAATCTTGACTGAGGTTGGTGAGTCCATGTTTATTTTAGTCACCATTCCTAGTTATACTATTGCTATAATCGTAGTACTGTCTTCAACAAGATTTGCACTTGCCCTCTTCAATATCATTAGCTTTTTGCCACTTGTTGGATCTATACTTAAATTTATAATGGCCTTTCTTGCTACAGTTATAATAATTTCTATTTTCTGCTTGTCATTAGAATCATTCTTTTTAGGTTTCTTTCTCTTACAATTTTTAGATTTACTTTCATCAACAAAATTCACTTTTTTGTTCAACATCCATTTCTTTCTTATGAAGTTTTCTTGCATTATCTCCAATTCTAAGATGCTTCAAAACTTGATCAATAGTCAAAAATTTATTAGTATATAACTATTTCTTTGGTAATCATTCTAAATTGATAGGATGTTTAATTGTATATTTCTTAGGTCGATTCCCTTGTGTTTTTATACTTAAATTGCTTATTAAATTGCATTTTTAGGAAAAACCAGCACCAAAAACCCGTGGATCAATTAGCCAAGACAAGCACTTGAATTAATTCGGACAAGAATGAGCAGGATGAAATTCATTCAACATGACTGCGAGCAAAATGGAGAAAAGAATGAAATTAGTCTTCAGCTGCTTGGAATACAACAAAGGACAAAAAAACCAGCCGTCCATTATTTTTGTGGGAAACCGGCTGCCCTTTTTATTTCTTGGATACCAGTCGCTCTTTGAATTTTCTGGAAACCAGCAGAACAAGAAAAGGACAAAATACAGCTGCTCTTGATATTCTTCCGAGAGGACAGCCGCAAGGAAGAGGGCGGCACAAAGAGAGAAACCAGCCGCACCTCACCTCTTCAAACTTGGCCAAATTGCTTCTTCAGCAAACAAGAGCCGTGCTACACAAGAAGGTTAAAAGCTGAGTTGAAGAAGGAGGAAGAAACCGTGTTGAAGATGGGAGACAGAAGACAACTGAAATTTGGAGGAGAAAAGAAGAAGCACAACAAAACAGAAAGAACTCAGCTGCATAACAAACAAAAGAAGACTTCTTTTGCTGCAAGAAAGACAAAACCGTGTACAACAAAACAAAGAAGTACAAGTCAGCTGCAAGAGAACAAAATTTGAATACAAGAAGGAAACACACTACGATTGCAATTTGGACACAAGAAAGAAACGGCCGAAAAGGATAAAAGAAAGATAGAAAGAAGGAAACATAAAAGCCGATTACAATTTGGAGACAAAAACAAAGAAGGATTCGGAGTTTAGCGACTTAGCTCTCTTTTTCTCTATAAAAACCCGAGAGAAGAAGACAAAGGGGTGCAGAATTCAGGAGAAAAATTCCAGAAACCAGCCGCGATCTTCTTTTCTTCAGAAGCCCACGTCCTTTGTTTTATTTCCTTTTTGCAATTGTTTAGTTATATTTTGCTTCCAAGTTTCATGTAATAGCTTCAAACTTAGTGGTTACTTTGAAGCTACTATTATATCCCACCAATGGCATACATATATGTTTAGTTATATTGATGGTTATTTTATCACCTTTAATTTTTCCTTTCTTATCCTCCCATAAGGTTGCTTGACGCTCTAGTATGATTGTAAATTTTGTATTCATTAGGGCATTTTTTATGCTCTCCAACATAAGTTTCAAAATTTCTAGTAATAGGTATAAAAGATATAACCATCATTTTGTACAAATACCAAAAAAAAAAAAAAAAAACTTCCCTTTTGTATAACTCATTTTATAAAAGAGACAAAAGGTTTATAAATTGTGAAGTTAAAAAATGATCAAGTAATTAAATACTCTTGACCGTCCCTAAAATTTAGGATTCGAACCCCATTATCTCCTCCAAGTTCAAAAAAAAAAAAAAAGCAGTAAATTAACTATATCTTTATATATTTGAGGTGCAATACAACCACTTAAATATGAATAATATTTATCCAATGCTTATATATCAAAAAAAAAAAAATTCATATGTTTCCAATTTAAAAACACGAACAAAGATTTAATGTTCTTTATTTTTTTATACATCAAATTTCAGATCATCTTTAATTATTAGAATTTGCTCTAATATAATTGTATAAAACACTAGAAAAGGTTCAATAACTAATCATAATTGGTCTTAAGAAGAAATTGTAAGAAATTATGAGTTGAGAATTGACTTAAGCGGACGTACCATACTTTAGACAGAGTGGTATCCTAAGGTTCCTTTTAAGCTATGGAAGATTAAAACTAGGTTTCTAGGTGAATAGAACTAAAAAATGGGAAGATGAGACACTGAATGAAGCATAACTGAAGGATGCACTTGCCCATAGGAAAGATGGAGTTAGTCTATCAACACGGTATGTGCGTTAGCACCGTTGAGTACTAGAACAAAAATTACCATTAGGTTTACTTTTCTTCTTCTTATTCTTTTTTTTTTTAATTAAGTGCAAAACTATTCAAGTTGCAATTCCTAAACCAGCAAGCACTATGCGAGTAATTTTAGTTCCATAAATAAAATTTTCATTATATAAATTGCTCTTTTCTGTTTTTAATTAAGTTCAGAGGTTAGAATGTCTCATGTTATATTTTTAGCCGGCACATATTTCAAAATTTTAAAATTATCGATGCTTATATAATTGTACCTAAAAAAGTTAAAAATTTTACAATAATTCAACTATTCGTTATACAATGTGGACTCCAAAACTTACTTTATACAATTGATGGAACCAACATTAACTACAAAATCTAGCATAATATAATATCAATGTTAAATAATATCAAAGTACTTTAAAGTAGTAAAAGTACTTATTTATTCTAAAAAAAATTATTTTTTAAAAATTATAATTTATTATGTAGCAAAATACAACATGTTATTCTTGGAGTGGATCCAAAAAACAGATTGGAGGGTCATGGTTGCGTCTAAAAATTGTCTCTCTGGCAATTTGTTAGGTTTGTGTGGGCGATTCACACGTTCTTAGTGTGTAAACAGCCTTTGTTGATTTCTCGAGCGTAGGTTCTCTTGTGTAGGAGAGTAGGTTCCTTGCCCTACGGGCAGAGGAAGTCTTCATCTTTATTTTCTGTGGCTTGGTTTGAGTGCTGGCTTGGGCAGGAGATGGCTACGGGCAGTTCTGGAAGCTAGGAACAGGATGTTGCGAATTTGCTGAAGCAGCTTCGTCTCTCGCCGGCTGAGGAGGGCGGTGTTCAGATTAGGATGGACGATCTTCGAGATAGCAAGGAGGAGTGTGATAGAAGCTTGCTGGGGAAGGTTTTTGGGGAGAAGAAGGTTAATTTTAGTGGGTTAAAACACACCTTCTTGGCGGTGTGGCCAATTCATAAGCCATTTCTAGTTCGTGAATTGAGTAACAATTTTTTTCAGTTTGTTTTCCAAACTCAAGAGGATAGGAATCAAGTGTTGGCGGGGCGTGGGTGGACATTTGAACAGCTGTATTTGGTCTTACGTGCATGGAAGGAAAATATTCAGACGGACAATATGGAATTTAGCCACCAACAAATATGGGTTCAATTCTGGAATTTGCCACCACATTAGATCACGTCTGAGACGGGCTTCCGGATTGGAAGTGTGTTTCCTAGTATCCATGAAGTGATAATTCCGGAAGGTGGGAGCCGCAAAGGTAGGTGCAGACGGGCGTTGGTTACTATCGATTTGAGGCAGCCGCTTTTGCGAGGAACAACAGTCCGTTTGCTGGATAAATCCTGTTGGGTTATGTTTCAGTATGAATATTTGGCCATGTTTTGTGCTTATTGTGGGAGAGTAGGACAGGGGGAGAAATGGTGTGGCCAAAGGTGTGAGGATAAACAAAAGCATCAACTTCAGGCGGGGCAATATGGAGATTGGTTACGGGCGGGGAATGAAATTCTCTCCAGAAAGATTCCTGTTACTCCGGTGAAGCAAAAAGATTCTGAAAGAATCAGTGGCGAAAATAATACTCCAATCCAGATGATGCATCCTAGTGAGGTTACGGGACGACAATCCTTTGTTTTGCCGCTTATTCCTGAGGCTACGGGATTTCAGAATTTGGTCCAGGCTTCAGCTGCTGCTGCTGCTGATATTGTTGTTGTTGCTGTATTTACTGTTGAGTCGCGTGGCTTGGTTCAGTTTGAGAGTAGGGGTCCAGTAGTTGGTTCAGCTACTGCGGCTGGTGCTGTGGAGGCTGCTGTTGTTACGGCTGCTGGGTCGAGTGGCTGGGTGCAGGCTGAGAGGAAGGATCCAATGGTTGGGGTTTTGACTGGCCACCAGGGGAGTGTAAAAGGAAAGGAAATTCTAGGGAGAGTGTGGTAGTTTGAGCAATAGGAAGGGGAGATGGTCTAGAGTTACTGGCCGATTGAGATCTGGCCAAGAAAATCCTGAAATACAGCTTCCTATGGGGGCTGGGCTTGGGGGAAAAAGAGGAACTCATTCTCTGGATGTTAATGAAGATGAGTTACTTCGTCCAAGGAAGGCACATTTGGTGTTAGATCCAGTAAGTATGGTGAAGAGGACTAGCCAGCTAGGGTCCTTACACCCCCTATGAAGATTAGGGTGTGGAATTGTAGAGATTTGGGTGCAACCTCTACTATTTCCCAATTGAGGGAAATTCTCACCTCCCAGCACCCTGATGTGGTGTTTTAGCTGAAACAAAGCAGAAAAAAGCAGTTTGTGGAGAAGGTGTGTCGGAGATTGAAGGTGGATGATTGGTGGCAATATGCAGAACCAGATGGGATTAGAGGAGGGATGTTGGTGTGTTGGGCTAATACCATTTCTGTTGTAAGTTTGGTACATATTGATTTTTGTGTTCAATTGCAATTTAGAATTAAGGGTGAGGTAGAGGTGTGGTGGGCTATTTTTGTGTATGCTAGTATAGACGCCTTAGTGCGGGAACTTCAATGGCAGTTCTTGGAGAGTGAAAGGGCTAAGTGGGGGAATTGGTGGATTTTGGGCTGGGATTTTAATGATTTAGCATTTCCGTATGAGAAGAAAAGGGGAAGGGTAAGGGTGGATTCGAGTTGTCGTCCATTTAGAAACTTCATCCATTGGATAGAGATGGTGGACCTAGGGTTTGTTGGCAAGCCCTTTACTTGGAGTAATAATATAGTTGGGGCGGAGTTTGTCGAGGAAAGGTTGGATAGGTTTTTCTGCTCATCTAGGTGGAGGTTACGTTTCCCAGCTACTCAAGTTCTACATTGTGAAAAGTAAGTATCCAACCATTCTTTGATTTTGTTGAACACTAACCCTCAGTGACAACTTCGAAGGCGAAGATTCATTTTTTATCAAAGATGGATCCAAAAGGAAGGGATGCAACAAAGAGTGGCGCAAGCATGGCAGAAGGTGCAAAGGGGGAATTGTCAAGCGGTGGTGAGTAATAAAATAGCTCAATGCCGAGCTGACTTGAAGCACTAGAGCAAGACATATGGTTCAAATTCAGCTCAACAAATTTTATCTATTAAGCACCAAATGGAGGAAATGAGTCAAGATGGGGGAGCTCGAGAAATCACTGGCTAGAGAGAGATCGACACTCTAAATTCTTTCATGCATCCACTGCTCAAAGAAGAGTGCGGAATACCATTGATAGATTAACCACCGCCACGGGGGAGATATGTGTGACTAAGGATGAAGTCGAGAAGGAGATTGTGGAGTTTTATGACAAGCTTTATACGTCAAGCAATCCTCTGCATTGTCCGATATTACTGGAAGGAATGCAAAAGTCAATTTCTAAGGAGATGAACAATCACTTGCTGAGGCCGGTGGAGGAGGTTGAAATCCATCACGCTCTATTCCAAATAAATCCACATTCGGCTCTTGGTCCTGATGGTATGACGCCTTTATTTTTCCAAACCTATTGGAATGTGGTTCGAAATGATATTTGTAATGTTGTTAAGGATTTCTTTTTGTATAAACACATGTTTTGAAAGCTCAACCATACATTGCTTACATTGGTTCCTAAAGTGCAAATGCCGGTTTCTATATCTCAATATAGACCAATTAGCTTATGTAATGTGGTCTATAAAATTATTTCCAAAATTTTGGTGGAGCGGCTCAAAGTCTACTTACATGTGTGTATTAGTCCAAAGCAGTTAACTTTTATTCCGGGTAAGCAAATCCTTGATAATGTGATCATAGCACATGAGTGTCTGCATACAATTAATTCAAGGAAAAAAGGGGAAAAAGGGTTTATGGCTTTGAAAATTGATATGGCCAAGGCATATGACAGGGTTGGGTGGAACTTCTTAAAGAAAGTAATGAGAAAAATGGCCTTTGTGAAAGGATTTATTGCTTGGATAAGACAATATCTTAGTACGGCTACTATGTCTATTAATATCAATGAGGAGCAAAGTGGCTTTGTGCAACCTTTCAGGGGAATTAGACAGGGCGACCCACTTTCTCCTTATTTATTTCTTATTATTTTTGAGGCTCTGTCTCATTTAATCAAACAAGCTACTGTGAGGGGTGAGTATCAGGGAATGCAAGCTAGTCAAAATGGGCCCGTCATTACGCATTTGTTTTTTGCTGATGACTCTTTATTGTTTTGTGAGGCTGATTTGCGACAGGCTCAAAAATTGCAAGCTCTCCTCAATAGATATAGTAGCTGCTCGGGCCAACTTGTTAACATGGGAAAGTTTTCCATTTTTTTCAACACCAATGTAGCAAGAGAGAGCAGGGGTCTGATATATCAAGTGCTGGGGGATGTAAAGGAGCAATCTAATGCCCGATATTTGGGCCTGCCAATGAGGATTGGAAGGTCTAAATGAGAGGTGTTTAATTTCCTACTGGAGAATGTCCAACACAAGACGCACAATTGGAAGAATAGCTTTCTCACCTCAGCTAGCAAAGAAGTCCTTCTGAAAGCAGTGGTGAGTGCTTTACCTAATTATGTCATGGGGTGTTTTAAGTTGCCCATGGGTGTGTGTAAGGAGATTTGTCGGCTATCAGTAAACTTTTGGTGGGGAACACATTTCGATAGGCGACAAAAAATACATTGGAAAGCTTGGGCGGATATGACGAAATTGAAGAGTGATGGTGGGTTGGGATTTCAAGATGTGCAAAAATTTAATGATGCTTTACTGGCTAAGCAACTCTAGCGAGTGAGTACTAAATCTGATTTTTTGGTGGGCAAAATTATGAAAGCTAAGTATTTTCCGAATGCTGATATTTGGCAGACGGTTGGTAAAGGTAATGCGTCATGGTTGTGGAAGGGATGGATGGCGGTTAGGTATGTGCTTCAGGTGGGGGCCAAATATAAAGTGGGAGGTGGACGTTCAATTAGAGTCTGGGAGTCGCCTTGGATTCCAAGAAGACAGGATTTTAAGGTGCACAGGTGTAGACAGGCACAACCCTCGGTATCTTGGGTGAGTGTCCTACTGTCACTTGATGGGCGGGAATGGAATGCGGAGTTGGTTTTTTTGATTTTTTTGCTGCAAGATGCGGAGTTAATATTACAGTTACCCTTGGAACCTGCAAACACCCAAGCTAAACTATCTTGGGAATTTAGTAAAGATGAGGAATATACTGTGAAATAGGCGTACAGGCAGCTGCAACATACCAAACATCTAGTTGGGCAGCAAGCTGAGAGTAGCACATCTCGATGCCAAATACAAAACATGTGGAGGACAACGTGGAAGTTGCATGTTAAACCAAAATTGTTGCATTTCATGTGGTGTTGCTGTCATAATTTACTACCCATTAATGCTCTGTTACATCATCGTAGAATGCCGGTGGATCCCATGTGCCCAATGTGTGGAAAGGCTGAGGAAACGTTGGAGCATCTTTTCTTTAGTTGTCGGCATGCCAAGGAAATCTGGACTTGAGCTTCGGTGGGTTGGTTGCATACAGGTAGGGTTGGGGCTACATTTTGTGAGCGATGGCTTGACATTTGTGTAAATAAGAAAGTGTATTTATGGGTGGATAGGGTGGTACTTACAATGTATCTTCTTTGGATGATTTGGAAGAGTAGGAACTTGTGGGCTTTTCAGCAAGCTTGGATGGGAGAGGGGATAGTGGTGGCATTGGCACAAGAGGAATGGCTGGAATTCCGACAACAACGGCTATAAAGGATAGTAGCTGTATTTTGCTTTCAGGGGTTTTGAGTTTCTATTCTTGTTCATATTTCCTTTTGTTGTTAGTGGTTATTATTGATTTTTATTAATAGTGCTGTTGGTTGTTTGATATGTTGGCTGTCGGTTAGTTGTTCTTTATGTTGGCTGGCTAGGGTGGTGGCACATATAGGTTGGAGTGGTTTTTGCTGTTTCAGAACCAGGACTTGTTCACTGTATAGCGGAGATGCTACCAAAATTTTAGTGTCATGGAGGTAACACTGCATTTGTTTAGAGGACGATGTAGTGTTCTTTTGTGGGAGAACTAGGATATTTTAGTGGCATGTTGTCAGTAAGTCTTAGCCTGTTTCAGTGCTAAGAATAGTCCACTTAGGGGACCTTCTATGTATGCATTAACTTTCATGAAGTTAATACAGTTCACAACTTTGGAAAAAAAAACATGTTATTCTTAATTTTTAATTATGAGTCACTAATTTTATTTGTAAGTGAATTTTTTTAGATAAGAAAAAATATAGGAAGTGAATATTTTAGTACACTGTTATAATTGCATTTAATCCTCCTAAGTGGGACACCTTTACTTGAGTTTCAGTTTGGGTTTATCCTTTAAATATTTAATACAAAATCTCTCTAAGTATGTATTGTCCTGTTAGATTTGTTGCCATTGCAATCCGATACATTGATGAATTGTGAGGGCATCCACATCAGCCCCAATAATAGCTAGGCTAAGGTAGCACTACATCAACTTACGAACGACCTCTACTATTTACACAACTATCATAAAAAAATTTACTCACGCTAATAAACGGCCTCTACTATTCACACAACCAATTCTCTTCATCTATCTTTTTTTCCACCATTTATTTAATATTTTTAATACTTCTTATTTAAAATAATAATTTTAAAATATTGTTTAATTTTATATTAATAGAGTTTATATATATTAATAATACAACTTATAATTATAATTATCATACATTAAATAATTAAAAACAATTAATGAAAAATTATTTTACATTACATTAAAATTAAAATTTAATAATACACTTCAAACATGAAAATAAATACTCTAAATTAAATATGAAATACTTAAAACAATTAATGGAAAATAAATTTACATTACATTAAAATTAAAATTAAAATTTAATAATATACTTGAAATATTCGGATAAATACAATAAATTAAACATAAAATTTTTAATAGTGTTGTAATTTTTTTTATAATGGTTGTGTGAATAATGAAGGCCAGGCCTTCACTATTTTAAATTGTATTATTTAAAATTTATTTATTTTTCATTTATCAAATTTAATATATATTAATAATACAACTTATAATTTTAATTATCATACATTAAATACTTAAAAACAATTAATGAAAAATAATTTTTCATTACATTAAAATTAAAATTTAATAATACACTTAAAACATGAAAATAAATACTCTAAATTAAATATAAAATACTTAAAACCATTAATGGAAAATAAATTTACATTACATTAGAATTAAAATTTAATAATATACTCGAAACATTTGAATAAATACAATAAATTAAACATAAAATTTTTAATAGCGTGGTAATTATTTTATATTGGCTATGTGAATAGTGAAGGCCAAGCCTTGAAACATTGACCTGGCCTTCACTATTTTAAATTATATTATTTTAAAATTATTTATTTTTCAATTATCAAATTCAATATATAGTAATAATACAACTTATAATTTGTTCTTATCATATATTAAATAATTGAAAACAATTAATGGAAAATAATTTTACATTACAAAAAATTAAAATTTAATAATACACTTAAAATATGAAAATAAATACTTGTAATTAGACATTAAATACCTAAAACTTATACATTCAATACTAAAACATAATAAACTACACATTGCTTCCATGATTATATGTCATTTCCACAAAAACACTACCATATTTACTCAATCAAGTAAATTTTCAATGCATTGTGGACATTTCTGTTGCGAAGTTGATCCCTGTTAATCAAATAATTTCTCATGTCTGGAAATTTTCCCACCGGGAATTGCAGTGTAATATTATCTCCTCTCGCTCTGTCGCTGCTTTCTAGTTACTCCGCAATGAATGCTGAAGGATTAACGTAATGTTGATAGTTAATTCGTTCATCCTTGACAATCATGTTCTGCATTATAATACATGCATTCATGATATGGATCAATATATCCTTATCCCATGCAAGTGCCGAATTTTTAATTATTTGCCAACGTGCTTAAAGCACTCCAAACGCCTGCTCAACATCTTTACGAGCAGCTTCTTGGCATTAGGAAAACAATTTATGTTTATTTGTTTGTGGTACTAGGATTGATTGGATGAATGCCGCCCATTTTGGACATATACCATCTGTTAGATAATATCCCATGTCTTATTGATGGACATTGACCGATATTGAACAGCCGGTGTCATACCATGCAATAAATCATCAAACATAGGGGAACGATAAAGCACATTAAGATCATTACACGAACCTGGAGTACTGAAAAATGCATGCCAAATCCATAAGTCTTGGGAAGCTATAGCCTTGAGTATCAATGTAGCTACACCATCACGCTCTTGACACATCCCCTTTAATGCCGTTAGACAATTTTTTCACTCCTAATGCTTGCAGTCAATGCTTCCAATCATGCCCGGGAATTCACGGATTTCTCTAATATGCAATAGCCTTCATATATCTACTAGGGTTGGCCTTCTCAGGTATTCAGCACCAAACACAGTAATAATGCCTTAATAGAAATTGAAAATGCACTGTCTAGACGTACTTGCACCAATGTGCAAGTACTCATCAATTGAATCCGCACCAGCTCCATAGGCTAACATTCGTAATGCAGTTGTGCATTTTGTAAAGCTATGAAACCCATTCTACCAGTTGCATTAGAACGTTGTTGAAAATTGTGAAGATTTTGTAGCTCTTCCACTATACGTAAGAAGAAACTTTTATCCATTCTGAAACGAATTCTGAATTGCCTGTCATTGTAGATAGAACATTCAGCAAAATAATCATCCCAAAGGCAGATATGACTACCTTCCCGATCCCTATAAGGACGATGATCGGAATCTTCGTTTCGTCTATGCTTTCTTCTACTCCTCTACGGCCATTTTGTATTCTCCCCATTCACACTGTATGCATTCATGATTTGAACACAAGTTTCATCGAACATGTGGTCCATTTCTACGTCAAACCAATCACTTTCGTCAAATGCATAATACCGATTTCATGAGGATAACTTTGTTAGCTAATTTGAGTTCAAAGCTTTTTTTTGATATGATGCAAAAACAATGAAAACTATATGGTTTATATACACATTTTCATATTTGGTGATACATGCATTCATGATGTTGACAACACATGAATTATTTATACCAATTTTTTCAATAATGGAGCATGATTTGACAACACATGAATTATTTGTACCGATTTTTTTGATAATAGAACATGATGTTGACAACATATGCATTATTCAAAATTCATCATAAATTTAAATTTATCATGGTATTTTGTATATCATTTTGGATTTATAATTTGAACTCAAATTTTACTATATTTAATAATTAACATAATAATAAATTTATTGTTTCCTTAATCCTTCTATAAAATTCAAAATTATTTCACAATTACAATGATTTAAAAAATTTAGCATTCTTTATCAATTAATTACAAAAAATTCTTCATTTAGACAAAAGTGATTATTTTTTTAATTTTGTAATCCATTTTGCAACAAAGTTATTTGATGCAATTTTTAATCATCACATCTTAATATTTTTCATACAAAATTACATTTTAAAAAAATCACCAATTTTTTTGTAATTATTATATAAGTATAAATAATTTTATAGTATATTAAAATTAAAATTAAAATTTAATGTTATATTTAAGAATATCATATTTTACACCAAAAATAGGCAAAATGCATGTCAATTTGTAGATAAAAATATTTTTTATTTGTTGGTAAATTTTTTGTTTTCTTTAAAAAAAAATAGGTGAAATGACTGTCACAAACCAAACACTGATTTGCAACGGTAGTTTGAGGTGGCGCATGCCTATTAGGCGCTCATCACATCGGTCAACAGACGGGCATATCAGTGCCTGTTCATTGACCAAATTTAAAAAAAAAAAAACCTTCAAAATGACGCCGTTTGGCGCCATTTTGACACCAAATGGCGTTGTTTTGAAGGGCCAAAAAAGAAAGAAAGAAAGAAAGAAAGAAAAATACCCAACCGTTCATGGCTATGTTTTGCGGAGAGGCCGTGTCAGACAGCCTCTCCCGCATTTCTACTGATTAGGCATAGCCTTGCAGAAACGACCAACCCTAAAAATGGCTGGTGTGGATGCTCTGATGGCATGGCACGCATGCCGATTTTAAAGTAGTCATAAATGAATGTATCTAATAACTCAAAATTTTTTCCTATAAATACCACTCAACTTCTGAATGTGTTGAAGTGGTGTGGCCTTGCAGAAATGACCAGACCCAAAAAGGGCTGGTGTGGATGCTCTGATGGCATGGCACGCATGCTGATTTTAAAGTTGTCATAAATAAATGTAGCTAATAACTCAAAAATTTTTCCTATAAGTACCAATCAACTTCTGGATGAGAAAGACAACCATTTTATTTATTTTTTTTCTAGAGACGATAAAATTTTTATAAATATAGAAAGTTTCATTGCTATGAATAGTACCCATCCTCTACCAAGATTGGCAATAATTTGCCCCGCGGGAGAAGCAAGGAATTAAGGTTGAGTATAAATTAGGTTTTAACATGCATTTTTAAAAATGAGTTATGAAATATTTTTTCAAATATTGTTTGAAATATTTTTTTGAATCGATAATTTTAAATGTGTCTTAAGTTAAAGTGTCGTATGAATTGTAAATATAAAAATATATTTTGAGTTAAAATATTGTATCAATTATAAAAATTAAAACATATTTTCCAACTATAATATTATAACCATGTATTTTGAATTGAAAATATTATATAGAAAAGATTAGAGGATGGGTAAATTTTAGGCTTTCTGTTTTAGTAACCAAAAACGTTTTTAAAGAATATTAAACATACAAAATTTTACATTTTAAAAAACACACGTGAAATGAAAATGAAAATGAGCATATTGTACATACATAGCCTATGACTTTTACTCCCAATGAAAATGAGCATATTGCCACCAACTTCTAGTTATTTTATTTTCAAAAAATATATGCATTAAATTTTTTGTTTTATTACTATTGTCAATATTTTGAGTAAACCTACAATATTAGTTTATCAGTATTATTCTTACTCTATTAAGAGTTTGTATTTAGGAAAAATTGCCATATCAAACCACTGCTTTATGAAATTTATTACTTTTGTATGTATGATTCCTATTTCATTACTTTTGTATGTATGATTCCTATTTCATCGAAATTACCTGAAGGTCGGAATTTATTTAAGATGTTAATCTGAATCCTTTTTAAATTAAATTACTATTCTACATGTTTTTTATTTCTATGTATATTTTAATTTATTTCCAATGTATGCTTATCGACAAAGAAAGGGAGAATTCTAAAATGCTAAATTGTACGTCAGTTAAAGCGCACAAATCAAATGATGATACTATCTCTCTATCAAAGGATAATGAATACAATGAATAATGTCATTTTCATTGGTATCAATGAAAAATAGAATTTGAAATTAGAGTGAAAATTTTATAATAATATTTGATATTACGTTTAATTTTAAGACAATTTTATTTCTCCCGAACACACCCCAAGGGGAATTGCAGAATCTAAGAGTTCATAAAGAAATAAAAAATGAAGCAACAACATTTTCTAACCATACTAGATGGAAGTAAAGCTTGAAATGCATACGTTACCTTCATTATTTGGATAATTAAATATTACTTTCTCTGTTTCCAACGAAAATTCACTTTTCAATAATCACATCCTTTTCTGAGTTATAGAGTTCAACAACTAGTATCACATTTTCCATCTTTATATTTTTTTTTAAATCATGACTCATCCATAATTATTATTAAAAAAAATACTTTAAAATTTTCACTCAAGATTTAATTTTTTTTAAGAGGAAAAAAATTTTAGAAAGTGATTTTTTTTAAAGTGAATAATAAACAGTGAGGGCTGAATTCTTGAAAATAATATTGGTTAAGACAAGGGATGGCAACGGGGCGGGGAACGCCCCACCCGCCCAGTTTGGTTCCCCACCACCCACCCCTCCCCACTCCACTCCCCTGCGCCCTACACCATTTTCCTTGTGGGTGTTCAACGGATCCTGTTTTAAATTATATATATATATATATATATATATTAAAAGTTTAATATTTTTAATTATATAATAATAATAATTAAAATCAATCCAAAAACTAAATAAAAAATTAATATAATTCTAATGTAACAACTAACAAATTATAAAGTCTAAATCTAAACATACAAATGAAATATAACAAAAAGTTCTAAAATATTATAACATATAAATATCAAATATAATTTGATTTAAAACAACAAATCATGACCATAATGATAATCTTAATATAAACATAATGTACTAATAATTAAAAAATGTTAATAATAAATTAAAATTCTAACTAATGTTATTGACATAATATATATAATTATATGAGTAATATATTTACTAATATACATAAATAATAAATTTATTAAAATTCAAATATAATATATATTAATATATTTAAAAAATAATGCGAGTATCCCTGCCTTGTCACCTACCTAGTTTAGATGTTAGGAGAATTTTTCTTCCTCCGCCACCCGCCCCTATTCGCCCTACGCAAGGGTTAAACAAGACAAATACTTGTGGGGGGCGAGTACCCTTACCATCCTTAGTTAAGACAACATATGGTACTCTTCTAGTAAAGTTATAAAACATAATTTTCAACCTGTTTTACCTCCCATGCAAAAAAGGTTTCCCCGCTGAGTTCATGATGCTTTTATCCTCATTATAATTATTTTTGGCTTTTAAATTAGAAATGTTCAAGCCTGATACTGATAGAGTTGTTTGTTTGTCTGTGGTTTGTGGTGAAGATAGTGGCATAAACAAAGAATAAAGACTTTACTTCTTTGATTGCTGTCCACACTAACTTGTTAGGGCTAGGTTGTTTTCTGTAGAGAGAAAATAGACGATGGTGCTTAAGGCATTACAGCTAGGGGATCAAAATGTGGAATACCCATCACTGCTGCCCCCAGCAGACCCTATAGGTAGTTGCCCAGGGTTATATTTGTTAATAAGTTATTACCTAATTAACTTATAACAATCTTCACTTATTGTTAATTATATTAGAATATATATTTAGGATTTAATATAATTAATCCCAACAAACCCCTCCTATGTTCTACATATAATTCAACAATACAGTGGACAATGTAATGTCCAAACAAGCATGGATCATCCACATTCCAATCAATAGTGTAATGTCTAATCAGACATAGATCATCCACATTCAGTCCAAGACAGTTAACCTGGATCAACGAACTTTAGCAATATATTACTAAGCTCAGTCATCATTTGCAATCTAAATAAGTAGACCATAAGTGTATTGAATCTGTTTTGAGATTAGCATTCCAACATAAATACCAAAAAGTTTTAAACTCTGTCTAAACTCATAACATTTGAAATAGATTCTCAAAGCAATCCAAAACTAACAAATGCATAATAGTCAAGTACAAATGAGCCAATAAAAAATAGTCCAAGGCCTCACGAGTACAACAGACAAGCATAATAGATGTCCACAAATAAAGATAACAAAATGTAAGTCTCAAATAAATGGACTTCATCCAAATGGGAAATATAGAATTGTCTTCTCCAGATCCAAAGAAAGACTAATCCCCCACAATCTCTAGGTGACCTCACTCATCAAGTAAGTCATCTTGGTCTGGATTCGAATCCATGTTCGCTCCTCCTGCTCTGCCAACGCCTGTAAATTAACAAATATGAATTTCATTTAAATGAATCCAACTAGTTGTTTAATTTACAAATCAGTATCTAGTTCTACAAAAGAACTTAGCACCGAACTATAGGCTAGAAATCAGTATCAGGCATCATAGTTAGGTCTCAGTTAAGGACAAAACCTAAACAGTTTATTCTATAGAGGACCAAATCCAGTTAAGTTTCAATTAAGAACAAAACCTGAGCAGTTTGCTCAATAGAAAACCATTTCTATGCTTCAAAGTGAAATGTTCGTATCAAAATTCCTTCCAAAGTAAGTTGCAATCATCAAATGTGGAATGATGCAACTGTCTCGAGAAGTCTATGTCATCAAATGTGGAATGACATAGCAATGATCAGAACATCGTAGAAACATATAAACTGGTGCCTTTCTAAGCCGACAAAGGGAGATTCAGTATTTCAAACAACCAACAATGTAGGTTAAGACAATCTTACAAAGTCTTTAACCCCATTTCCCCCACTGTTTGAAATATTTGATCTTTGGCTAAACCCTTTGTTAGAGCATCGGCTACATTATCTTTTGATCTCACATCAACCAAAGTGATAACCCCACATTTTATAAGATAATGCAACAAAGCATACCTCAGTCTAACATGTCTCCTCTTACTATTAAAGAGTGAATTTTTAACGACATGGACCACTGGCTGATTATCACATAATAGACTTAAAGAATTTATCTTTAGCCGAGTCAAAGGAATATCCATAATCAGATTCTTCATCCACTCTGCTTCTTCTGCAGCAAAAGATAGAGCATAAAGTTCTGATTCCATAGACGACAGTGCTATACAAGTCTATCTCTTGGATCTCCATGCAACAGCAACTCCACCCAGTGTAAAAACATAACCACTGGTAGACTTACTGTCTTCAACATCTGAACACCAAGAGGCGTCAGAATATCCTTCCACAGTAGGAGGAAAACCAGAATAGCAGAGAGCATAATTTTGAATACCTTTAAGATATCTCATTAGCCTCGTAAGGGCATTCCAATTCTCTTTGCTAGGATTACTAGTGAAACGACTCAACATGCCAACTGCAAAGGCAATGTCAGGTCTAGTACAACACATAGCATACATAAGACTACCAATCAGTTTAGAATAATCTAAATGATCTATACTGGCTCCATCATTGGGGCTCAGTCTTTTGTTGTAATCATATGGTGTCTCTATCAGTTTGCGCTCACTGTATCCTCAAGTAGAAAGTAGTCGCTGAATTTAATGAACCTAGCTAAGGGAGATAACTTGCCCATCAAACTTTACTTTCATACCAAGAATAGTGTCTGTTACACCAAGATCTTTCATGTTGAATTCTTTTTCTAAGTTAGCTTTCAGGTCCTTCACTACAGAAAGATCGGAGCCAAGAATCAACATGTCATCTACATACAAGTAAATAATCGCAACCTTATTTGACACAGAATAGAAGTAAAGGCATTTATCTAAATAACTGGTCTGAAAACAGTAGCTCTTTACAACCTTGTCAAATTTTATATGCCACAATTTAGATGCTTGTTTTAAACTACACAAGGATTTGTTTAACTTACAAACATTTTTCTTTAGACCTTTCATGACAAACCCTTCAGGTTGGTTCATGTAGATCTCCTCAGTCAGCTCTCCATTTAGAAAAACTGTTTTGACATTCATTTGATGCACTACAAGGTGTTCAATAGACACTATGAAAAGAAAAATCCTAATAGTTGATAGATGACACACGGGTGAGTAAACATCAAAATAATCCACTCCACTTTGTTGTGTAAAGCCCTTAGTTACGAGACATGCTTTAAACCGAGCTATTGATCCATCACTATTCAGTTTCTTCTTCAACACCCACTTGAAACCCACAGTCTTAGCCCCTTTTGGCAAATCGACTAGCTGCCAAGTGTTGTTATGCAAAAAAGAGCTCATTTTATCATCAATGGCTTCATTCCACAATATAGAATCCCTAGATCTCATCGCCTCCTTATAGGAAGATGGATCATTCTCTAAATAGTATGTGACAAAGTCACTACCATACGTTTTGGGAACTTTCTCTCTGGTGGATACTCTAATAGAAGTTGTTTCAACTACTAGCTGTGGGGATCTAGTGTCAGAAATGCCTGCTTCAGATTCTACAGGAGATTCTGTAATCACATCTGTAGATCCAAAAACACTTAACCCTTGATCTTTGAGAAACTTGTTCTCAAAAAATTATGCATCTCTGGATTCTATCATTGCATTAGTAGATAGATCCAAAAACCTGTTTGCAGCACTATCTTCTGCACTACCTAGATATACATAGGTGATTGTTCTAGGTCCCACTTTAGGTCTCTTAGAGTCTTATATTTTCACATAAGCAATACAGCCCTAAGTCTTTAGAGTATCAATCTTACACGAATGTCCGTGCCATAACTCATAAGGGATAGTGCTCAATTTAGAATGTGGTAGTTTATTCAAGATTTGATTAGTAGTTAAAACTGCTTCTCCCTAGTAACAAGAAGGCATGCCAGCAGTAAGTAACATGGAATTTAACATTTCAGTCAAAGTCCTGTTCTTCCTCTCAACTATACCATTTGACTGAGGTGAGTAAGGAACAGTAGTTTCAAGTATTAGGCCCTCAGTGGCACAAAATTTCTTGAACTCTGTCAATAAATATTCTCCTCCTTTGTCATTTCTAAATCTCTTAATTCTCAAGTTCAATTGGTTTTTGACTCGAGACTTGAAAAGCTTAAACTTTTCGAAAAACTCATCTTTCGATTTCAACAAATAAATATGACAATATCTAGAAAAATCATCTATGAATGTTACCAGATACTTCCGACCACTTCTAGTTGTAAAATTCTTAAAATCATACAAGTCAGAATGTATCAACTCTAGAAATTGTGTGCTTCTAGTTACCTGTGGAAAAGGTCTCCTAGTGATTTTAGTTTGAGCACACACTTCACATTTGTCAAATCAAGTAGATGTATTTAATGGAATTTGATGAGTTTTGGCAACCTGAACCATTTTCTTGTAGTTAACATGTCCTAATCGATTGTGTAACAATTTAGGATCAATCATTTTTGAACTTACATGACTTACAGTTTCATTTGCCAAACTCAACCTATACATGCCATCTATCATAAATGCACATTCAAAATAATGAGAGTTAATAGTCAAAGTTACTCTACCAGATGCAAATGAAAAGCACATGCCAGCATTGTCTAAAAGACTCATGGAAATTAATTTTTTAGGAGTTTCAAGAACTACTTTAACAGATTTTAAAGTTAGTGTCTTACCTAAAAAAAGGTTGAGCTCTGTAGTGCCAGAGTGAGTCACCGTAACTGTAGCTTCACTAGCAACCAACACAGTCTCTTTCACATTATTAACATTAGTAAGCAGGGACTTGTCGTTAGTGACATGATAGGATGCTCCATTATCTAGCAACCACTCAGTAGGAGTACTAGCCTTCCCAGCCCTGATCATACCAACAAAGGCTTGAGGCTTAGTCTGTACTGCAACCATATTGGTTTCATTCTGTGGTGTACCATTTTTTGTTTCTTAGGAAGCTTGCAATCAGCTGTCTAGTGGCCCCACTTTTGACAGTTTGGCACTTGCCTTTCTTCCTTCTCTTTGATATGGGCTTCTTGGCCTCCAACTTAGTAGGCTCACTCTTCTCAGACATGGATCTCTTTGTGAACCTTTTCAGCTGAGTAGCAGAGTTAGCTACTGCTTGAGTTGCCTAAGGCTGAACTTGTGACTGACTCTGAGTCTCCCAAACTAGCTCTTTTTTGTTCACAGCAAGTGTCTCATCCTCAATAATAATGAGCCGCTTTAGCTCCTCTAGCTCAACTCTGTTCTTCCTTTTGAACACTACTGTCCTGAAAGAATTCCAAGTAGCAGGTAACTTATTTATGATGGCAGCTGCTAGAAGTGTATCAGATATTCCGAAACCCTCTTTATTCAGTTTCTCTACCATATTCTCCAAGTCTGCGACTTGAGGAGTCATTTTCATATCACTCTTGAACCTCAAATTGAAGAACTTATCCCCCAAATGAATTTTTGGATAGCTCCTCACTTTTATGGAACCGAGCATTTAGTGAGTTCTAAATCTCTTTAACTGTCTTCACATTTGCATAAGAGTCCTCCAGACGATCTGACAAACAATTTAGCAGATAATCCCTATAGTAATCATCATCTTTATCCCACTGTGCCTTGTCGACCTCTTCAGTCGTCTCCTCAAAAGTACTAAGTACAGTATAGAATGTAAAACCATATTTTAGCCTAAGCTGTACCGCTCGGTGCCATCTAGTATATTTCGTACCAGTAAATAATTCAAGTTTAAAAATCTCTAGTGTTTCACTCTTAGCCATCTCAAATAAGGTAATAAAAGAGTATGAAAAAGTTGAAACAATTGCACCTGGTGTCCAACAAGCTCTCACAATCAAACAAGGCCTCCAACCCTGATCAACTGCTCTGTAAGTGACTCTACGTTCAAAATTAGCAGCTGAGATATCAAAAACCAGTCCGGAATGGCCGAAATACTCAAAAATGGCTCGCTAAAAAAGTCAACAGGCAGTCAACACCCAGTCAACGCATGGTCAACGGTCAACAGGTCACGCGTCCAATCGATCAATCGCACAATCAGCGCCGATTAGTACCCGATCAACGATCAACTACATAGTCGGCACCAGTCAACGCCCGCGATCGACCGTCAGTTGCAAAATTTTATTTTTTTAATTTTTTTTCAGCGTGAGATGCGCGTGCCGCTACCCAAGGTTTCACTGAAATGTTAGTCGTCGTTTCTCCGTTGTCCGAGCTCCGATTAAGACCCGTGACCCTCAAAACGATCGTTTTGGCAAGGAGAACACAACCCAAGTGACCTTGCAAGCTAAAAATGTATAGATCTTTCAGGATTTGAAGAGAAAGATTTCGCTTGTCGGAACTTTAAACTCAGATATCGACAAACTTCGACATTCAATCTAGAAATCGATTACACTGTTGAATTCCTCTTCGAGAGCTACAAGAGGGACTATTTACTCGCTCAAAACAACCAACAAATCAAAAAGTTAATTTCTAATGCCTTAAGATTGTTGGAGCTTGGTTATTTTCTGTAGAGAGAAAATAGACGATAGTGCTTAAGGTATTACAACTAGAGTATCAAAATGTGGAATACCCATCATTGCTGCCCCCAGCAGACCCTATAGGCAGTTGGCAATGGTTATATTTGTTAATAAATTATTACCCAATTAACTTTTAACAAATCTTCATTTATTGTTAATTATTTTAGAACATATATTTAAGATTTAATATAATTAATCCCAACATAACTGTCGGGAACCAAGTTATCATTTTATGCCTTAATATCTAGCTTTTGCACCACTGTATTGAGCTTTCTTCTTTTTTTCCTTTTCTCTGTTTTCTTTTATATTTCCTCAAGCTAAGTCAAGGAGAATTCCGATGATCAAATTTTTTTCTTTTTAGATGCTCTATTAGTAATTGCCTTGCCTGATGGACCTACTACCCCATTTCAAGCTATCAAAACTTGTATTGCGGAAGGATATCAAGGTTGGTTCTGTATTCTTCTTTTAGATATTCTTGGCTGCTGCTAACTTTTCTTAGTAAGGATTAGATTTCAGAATATTTTTCCTTAAAGAAAAAGAAACAAGAATAGTTATATTATCATTAGATTTTTTAGGGTAGCACACTATGTACTGATGATGATTTTGCAAGTCTTGCACTGGTTTTTTTTCTTGATGACAGATCCTGGTTGCTAGCATTTTATTTTATTTGTTAGAAACTAAATATGAAAGATCCCTGAGTGGCTGTTGTTGGAAGGCTTGTTTATGCCTTTATGAATTGAAATTACCTTCCAAGGACCAAAAAGAATAAAATAGTTGAGGATAAGAGTGAAAGCCATTAATTTTATTGATTATCCTGCCTTTCCTTTGCCAGAGCATTTTCCATTTATTTCCCCCCAAAATTTTGGTGGGGTAAAGCTTGGAAATTGAAACATGTATGTTGATATTAGGAGTTACGTAGGAAAGTTTTATACTGAGTCCATTCCTTTCTACTTGGGTTTTATCATGGTGCTTAAAATGCTCAATTTTCTTCTTCATGTTGCTTGCAGAATCATGGAAATCCCACCTAGGAATGGCAATTTTCAGGTTTGGAGTCGGAGGTCGCAATCTCATCCTCGACCTCAAAATTTTAGGTTACCCCCGAACCCGATTGGGTTTTAACCCTAAAACCCATCCCCACTCCCGATCGGGTTTCAGGTTCCTCGAACCCCGAACCCGTAAATTGGTTAAACCCAAACCTCGAACTCCAAACCCGTAAATGTGAAATAACTCAATAAAATATAGGGATACCAAATTATATCAAATACAAGGATACCAAATCAACTCAATATCAATCTCTTCAATATTTGATACCAAAGGAAAGCAGTAACCAAATAAAAAATTAACCCCACAGAGCAGGTTGATGTAAGACAACTAATTGATGAAGAATATAAAAAAGAAAATAAACGAGGGTGAATTAACTGTAGAAAATTCACTACCCCTAGAATCCTCAACCGCAGAAGAGTAAGAGATGGTCGCAACCAAAGGGAATTCTCAATATTGATAATCAAAGTTTGCCTCTGACATGAGGAACTACTTCCATATTTATAGAGAAATAAGAAACCCTAATACTAAAACTCCAATGAAACTAAGCCCAGTAATTATTGGGCTTTATTAAAACAAACAACATAAATAAAATTAGTAAATAACAATTAAACAAGAAGTTGATCCCCATCATTTCTCCCAGGCTGCGAAGAAGTCACTTCTAACGAAGTAAAAGTGGTATAGCGCTCCAATAGGGCAAGATCAATCTTATGAAACTCTGTAGCACTAATCCATGTAATATCATCCAACAGTTTGTTTTGCCATTTAACCAAATACTGTCGATATCCACTTCGCCGAGTCGGTACAAACCTCTCGTCCAAAACATCCTCAATTACCTCTACCTTTTGCTGTGAAGATATAAAAGGAGGTGTATGTGGAACAAGTAATGAAGGTAAAGACATTGGCTGATCAATGGGGTTAACAGGTGTAGAAGAGACCGATGAGAAAGTAGAAGTGTGATCAATGGAAGGTCCATGATAAAGAGTGAGATTTTCAATATTGAACACAAGACCAATACCCATATTACTAGGAAGATCCAACTCATATGCATTAGCACTAACCTTCCTTCGAATTCGAAATGAACCCATCCTCTTAGCATGCACTTTCTTCCATGTGCCAGGAGGAAACCTCTTAGCACGATGTCGCAACATCATTTGATCATTCACATTAAACTCTTAATACCTACGAAGAACATCTGCAGCAGACTTATAATTCTCATTGCTTAAATTAATTTTCTGTCTTATCTTAGCATACAAATCATGAATGTGCTGTGCAAAAGACTTTGCAAACATGCTAGTCCTATATGCAAGGGAAAGGGAAACCAAATCAATAGGCTTCCTAAGTTGATAACCAGTGTAAGCCTGGAAAGGACTCAATCCAGTCGAACGATTAACTGAGCTATTATATGCAAACTCAGCCATAGGTAAAACTTTATCCTAGGCGAACACATGATCACCTATAAGACACCGTATCAACTCAACTAGACTCCTATTAACAACCTCAGTCTGACCATCAGTCTGTGGGTGATAAGCAGTAGAAAACTAAAGTGTGGTATTAAGTTTTTTCCAGAGAGTTTTCCAAAAATAACTCATGAATTTCACATCTTTATCAGAAACTATAGACAAAGGTAAACCCCGTAATCTCACAGCCTCACTAAAGAAAAGTGAAACAATATGGGAGGCATTATCAGTCTTACTACATGGAAAAAAATGTGTCATCTTGGAAAAGCAATCCACTACAACAAAAACTGAGTCATGACCTCTATGGGTCTTTGGTAAATCCAAGACAAAATCCATGCTAAGATTCTCCCATGGAGCATGAGGAACTGGAAGTGGGGTGTATAAGCCTGTGTTCTGCTTCCGACCTTTAGCAGTCTAACATGTTCGACACTTAGTAACTATATGAGCTACATCCCTCTTAAGACTAGGCCAAAAGAACCTATCCTCAACAATAGCGATAGTCTTATCACGACCAAAATGACTAGCTAATCCTCCTGCATGTAACTCTAAAACTAAATAATCAAACAATGATGTACTAGGAATACACAAGCGAGTTCCTCTAAACAAATACCCATCATAGATATGAAAATTACTAGAGGATGGTGAACTAGGGTCCTGTAAGCTAGCATAAGTATCACTAAAGTCACGACAATAAGGGTACTCCTGAATAATACGCTCAAACCCTACACCTTTCACACCCAAGGTGTTAACAAGGATAGATACCCTACTCAATGCGTCAACAGCCTTGTTCTCTATCCCTTTGTAATGCTTAAGGACAAAAGAATACTCCTGAAGGAACTCTACCCACTTAGCATGTCGATGACCCTACTTTTTCTAGGAGTTGAGATATTGAAACGCCTAATGATCAGAATATAGCACAAACTCCTTAGGCAAAATGACGCCAATATCTAAGTGCCTGGATTACAGCATAAAACTCCTTATCATAGGTTGAATACTTTTGTTTAGCCTCATTTAATTTCTCACTAAAAAATGCAATCGAATGACCCTTTCGACTACGTACTCCCCCTATACCTACGTCTGACGCATCACATGCTACCTCAAAAACCTTACCAAAATCTGGTAGCGCAAGGACAGGTGCATATGTTAACCTATCCTTAATCGCCACAAAAGGCTTGAGCAGCTGGTTTGGACCAAACAAATTCCCCCTTCTTCAAGCTATCAGTAATGGGAGCCATGATAGTACTAAATCCCCTAATGAACCTCCTATAAAAGGTAGCTAACCCATGGAAACTATGAGTCTCATGAATATTAGAAGGTTCAAGCCACTCCTTAATAGCTTTTATTTTCGCGGGGTCAGCAGAAACCCCATCCTTGGAAACCACAAACCCAAGGAATATAACCGACTCCTATACAAAAAAGCACTTCTTCAAGTTAGCATATAATTTCTCTTGCTAAAGAGCAGGTAACACCTGGCATAAATGAAGTAAGTGTTCCTCCTGAGTTTTACTATAAGTCAAAATGTCATCAAAATAGACCACTACAAACCAACCAATAAAATAACATAGCACCTAATTCATAAATCTCATAAATGTGCTAGGTGCATTGGTTAGACCAAATGGCATGACTAACCACTCATAAAGCCCATCCCCTGTCTTAAAGGCAGTCTTCCACTCATCCCCCTCTCGAATGCAGATTTGGTGATATCCACTCCGCAAATCTATCTTGGTGAAAACCCGAGCACCTGTCATCATATCTGACATATCATCAAGCCTTGGTATAAGAAACCTATACTTGACAGTGATCTTATTAATGGCTCGGCTATCACAACACATTCTCAAACTTCTATTAGCCTTGGGGGTGAATAAAGCAGGCACAGAACAAGGACTAAGACTCTTTCTCACAAAGCCCTTATGCAATAAGTCTTCTACCTGTCATCACATCTCTATCTGCTCAGTAAAGAAGACCTTGAAACAATGTTAATAGCATGCTGGATATCCCTAAGAGGTGGTAACCCATTGGGTAACTCATTAGGCATCACATCGGCAAATTCACGGAGAATCTATCTAACATCATTAGGAACCTCATTAGCACTCTCCTCAAGGACATCCCTCACCTCCCTAACTACCACATAAACAACCTTTTCCTTTAGGGCACTTCTTTCAAACTCTTTTCTATTAAGGAGATGGATTAATTTGGTTTGCTGAGTAGGTGTGCTACTTTTCTTTGGCGACCCTTTGGGAAATACTCGAGGCCTTACAAGTGCTAAGGTTATCTTTTGCCCCTTGTACATGAACACAGTGTTAGTTCTCCTATAATGAGTCACATCATGATCATAAAGCCAAGGCTGTCCTAGTAAAATATGTGCAACATCCATAGGAAAGACATCACACCAAATGCTCTCCTGATAACCCTGAAGGTGGATAGGAACTAAACATCTTTGTGACACAGGAATAGATGTCTTATTGACCCAAGCGACACAATATGGCTCGAGGTGTGGTTCTGCTTTCAACTTCAACCGGGTAATTGCACTTTGGGCAACTACATTTAGACAACTACCCCATCAATAACTACCTTAGAAGAAATACCACTAACTTTGCTATAAGTTTGGAATATGGTGGTTCTCTTCCAATCCTCCTCTTTCCTAGGGTTGGCATAAATGCATCTCATAATGTTTATTTGCTGCCCCATAACCTCCAGGTCCTCATTTGCTGCCTCATCCTCTGTGTCATACTCACCCTCTATCTCACCCTCTAAGTCTCTCTCATCTCTTTGCTCCTCAATGGCTTTAAGATGGTGTTGGGGACACTCAAAGGATTTATGACCAAGCTCATGACATTTAAAACACTCATATGTGCTCCTAGACTGTGAGGATGACATTGGAGCCTTTCCTTTCCTAGGGTTTCAAACTGGTGCGCTCATTGTATTACTAGCCCTAGAGGTACCCTGTGAGGTGGGGAAGGAATGACTCTATGAAATACTACAACTGGTATATGAAGAAATTCTTCTCTGGGAAGAACCCTTCAACCTATACTCTTGCTCTAGAGCAGCCTGAAAAATGTCATCTAAGGTGTTGACTTGTGTGATCAAAATCTCATGTTTAAACTCAGGTCTTAACCCATTCTTAAACCGGATGATAGTCATTTGACTACTCTCATTAACCTCACACATCTGGATTAACTCTCTATATTTACCAATATATTCAACAACAAACATGGTACCCTAAATCAAGTTGTCTAGTTGTTCCATCAACCTATCAATATGTCCTAAAGACAGGTAGTGCCTTGTTAAGCGCATTTTCATTTCTATCCAATGTCTAATAGGTGGTTCCCTTAAGCGCTCTAAGTCTCTCTCAACACTACTTTAAAACACATCAGCTTGCTTAACAAGTTTCATTTTGGCAAAACGCACTCTACGTGCATCCGACATATCATACCAGTCAAAGAATTTGTCCATACTGGATAGCCAATTGGTGAAAACATTTGGGTCAAACCTACCGTCAAACTCAGGAGCATCTACCTTGATTTTCATAATATCATCATCATGGCGTTCATACGGGTCATAATTCCTATGGTCACGATGCCCATAATTTCTACGCTCCTCATAGTCATGGCCTCGATACTCGGGATAGTCAATATCCCTATGGTCAGGGAGCATATTGCGTCTAGGTTGCTCATGAACATGTTCAAGGGCCCTGGGATCAACTAAGTTTTCCATATCTCTCTCACCCTCTCTATGCTCAACCACAGGTGGTCTTTGCTCTAACACACAGACTCTTTCAGATACAATGTTGATTTGCTCATTAAAGTTTCGTTGCATCTCATCTAGTTTAGCAAGTAAAAGAGTTGTGTTATCATCTGGGGTTTGCTGGGTGACACTACTGTTATCATCTGAACCATAATGGGTACTTTTACAAGTAGTCATGGTCCAATGCAAAGCTAAGAATAATCTAGAAATTTAATTTAAACAACTAAATTATAATTCCAAAACATATGCACTCAGAAGCTCAAAAAAATCAATGATAAGATCAAGTAATATGCCACAAAAGTAGGAATAGTATGCAATTAAAGAGAATAAATCAACCGAATCTTCTGAAAGTTTAATACTACGCTATAAATTGCAATCTAAGTAATATAAGTATATAATCCTAATGTTCAAATTTTTTTTCTAATTAAAAATAATAAAATAAGGGAGAAAGATTAGGGTTAATTTGAAAGGTTTAAGCTGTAAAGAAAAAAAGGATTAGGTTACCTCCTTTATACTTCACAAAGTAGTAAGCAACAGTTGGATGTTTGACATTTGAACAACGGTTGCAAAATTGAAATTGCACAACTGTTGCAGAATTGTGGCCCCATGCTGTTTTCCTTTGCGTTCTGTTTGTCTTCTTGGATGTTTGTTGCCAGCTGCTTCTCACATAATCAAGCAAAGTGGTCGTGGCCCCACAAGGAAAATTAAACGACCAATTTGTTTGGAAGTCTGTTGACTATGTAGGAATTTGAGAACACTAGTAGACAACCTTCGGCGGCCCAAAAATTAAATCAAAGCTTTTCCAGGCGGTTGAATATTCGTTTGTTTCTATAGATAACACAGGAATTTGGAAACACTAGTAGACAACCTTTGGCGACCCACAAATCAACTCAAAGCTTTTCCAGGCAGCTGAGTTTTTTTGAACAAAACTGATATAAGAAAATTGGAAACAAGTACGGCTGAGTGTTGAATGGATGGCGACTGTTGAATGGAAGAAGACAATGGACTGTTGACGGCTAGGGTTTCGAGTTATGTTAATGGTTTCCTAAGAATTTTCAGAACCTTGCGGGTCTGATACCAAAATGATTTAGGACAAGTAATTGATGAAGAATAATAACAAGAAAATAAACTAGGGTGAATTAACTGCAGAAAATTCACTATCCCTAGGACCCTCAACTGCAGAAGAGTAAGAGATGGTCACAACCAAGGGGAATTCTCAATATTGATAATCAAAGTCTGCCTCTAACATAAGGGACTACGTCCATATTTATTGAGAAATAAGAAACCTTAATACTAAAACTCTAATTAAACAAAGCCCAGTAATTATTGGGCTTTATTAAAACAAGCAACATAAATAAAATTAGCAAATAACAATTAAACAAGAAGTTGATCCCCATCACAGGCCATCTTTGAATACTTGATGGATTCCAAGCATTTTAAGAAAATGAAGAAAAATTCCATACAACAGAGATGCTATACACCAGATTCAGATAAGGCCAATTCCAAAAGCCAATAAATGGGGAACTGGTGCATGTCAAGCTAATAGTTCAAAACAAAAATGAATTAGGAGGATGCTACAAATATTTAAAGTAGCATTACACTATAGAGCACAATTACCTAGAAAGTCTTCTAATCTATCTTTGGTGCATGAGTGATTTAACAAATCTGTAAACTCTCTTTTCTTCAGTCAGTTAAAGATGAGTGAAGTAAAAGAAGGATGGCAATTATGGACCACCCTAAATACACGATAGCAATATTTCCTCTAAACTGGTTTAAGAAATCAATGCCATAGCTAAAAAGTATCTCACTCCTCTATGGCTCAATGACCATAGAAAATTTTGTTAATGATCCTACAGTTTCTTTACAAATACATGGATCAAACATAGGGACAATAGTGAGTATTTTCTAATTACATCGCACCCTTAGTCAGCAAATGAACATATCTGTAACTTCAACCCCACCCCCCTCCAAGTTTACAGAAGATTTCATAGTCCGACACCCAGCTTCTAGGGACTGGCTCTAGTTTTCTGACACATAGCAAAACTAAATGGACTAGCATTGACTGTCATTTTGTGGTAAAGGAATACATGTCATTTGGATGGCAAATGCAACAAGCAACTTTATAGTAAAATCAGCATTCAAGGTTTTAAGGAAACATCCACAACAAAAAGTACAAAATTGAATGCAATAATTGAACATTGAATGCAACAGATATAGATACATACATCAACTTCCAACTTGTAGAAACGTTATGGTGCCTTTTGTATCTTGGAGGCTAGAAGAGGACAACCAAACAAAGAGAGGCGAGGCAGTCTGCGCCTCGGCGAGGAGGGGGGCAGTCGGCGGGGGAAGAAAGGGGAAAATGGAAAAGAGGAGAAAGGGGTTAGGGTTTGCAAGATGCAATATGGTATTTTTGTATTAAGTGTAAAAAAAATTTTAGAATGCGTTTATTTCCTCAAAATATGTTTATTTCTTTCAATTACACCCTTCATATTTTAATACAAAATTTAGTCAATTAATATAGCATTTATATTAATATGATCAATTAATAATCTATACATATTATTTTCTCTATTTTTTCCAATTATTTAATCTTATTTTTAAATAATTTTTACATTTTTTAATAAATTTCTTTTTTCCTTTTTTGATTTAATATATTAATATTATTATTACGATTTTAATATATAATTATCAAAATTATAAATATGTCATTTCTTCTATTCTTATATTATATTTAATCAATTCTAATATATGAGCAAAACTAATATTAATACATGTTATATATAATAGTAATACAAATCAATTGGTCAAATGCTCAAAACACTAGCATTTAGTTAATTAGCTCCATAATCTTATATATATTTTTATAAAGTACATATAAACAAGATATGAAGCAATAATTTAATGAAAAAAATTAATAAAGTTTTCAATTAGTGTATGTGAAACACTAGGACCATATATCTTTCAATAAAGGACATTCAAATGTTTTTGCGTTTTCTTGCAAATTGAAGCATTAACATCTATTCTCCGATGGTTGTTTTATGGAAATATACAATGTCACAAAGATTATTAAAGGTACAAAATGGTGTCACTGTATAGAAGAACATTTTGTTTGTTATTTAGCTTTATTTCATTCAAAATTATAAATACGTTCATTTCTTCAATTCTTATATTATATTTAATCAATTCTAATATATGAGTAGAACTAATATAAATACATGTCATATGTAATAGTAATACAAATCAATTGGTCAAAAGCTCAAAACACTAGCATTTAGTTAATTAACTCCATAATCTTATATATATATATATATATATATAACACTTCTTATATGTATAAATATAAATATAACTCAATGTAATTTGTATGAATGATGAAAGATACACTTTATGAGTTATAAATTTAATGATTACTTAATATGTATGTATAAATGTATGAATTATAACTCATAGCTTATAATCCCAAATAATTAATTAGACTTGCAAAGCATAGTTAGGACATATAAAATGCTTATTAATTATTTTCAGACTATCTCTATTGATTGGCCTTTTTTTATGATTCTTTTAAAATTTATTCATTTTTTAAAAATTTATTCAAAATTTCACTTATTAAATTTTATTGTAAAAGTGCAATAATGTTTTATGAATAATTCACTATAATATACCTAATTAATGTGTACTATCATGAAAAATGAATACTAAATTTTTAATTACTACTTAGCATTGATATTAGGTCTTAAAAAGTATTCATAATTTTCAAATTTAAATATTTGTACCTGATATAGTTTAGAAAATATTCAACCTTCTTGTTGAGAAAGAACAAAATATCTTAATTATTATAATTTTATTACTCAAAGTCCTACACATAGCTAGCTAAGAACCTCATTTATCTATTCCCTCTGTTTT
Source organism: Gynochthodes officinalis (assembly GCA_020080225.1). Classification (NCBI taxonomy): domain Eukaryota; kingdom Viridiplantae; phylum Streptophyta; class Magnoliopsida; order Gentianales; family Rubiaceae; genus Gynochthodes; species Gynochthodes officinalis. The sequence continues at coordinate 33,821,342 of CM034619.1, read as the reverse complement.
AAGAAAAAAGTTCACTTTGATTTAAATATAATTTTTTATTAATTATTAGATATAACACACTTAATGGACTAGCTAAATGTACAATTTTATACGACAATGCATCATGTTCCCTTCCCACATTAATTTATAATCATTCAATGCACAGGGAAAAATCATGAAAGCCAAAGTGTGATTGGATTCTGAGTAAATTATTGCCGTATATTAAGTTATGGAAATATGCATGCGCACATCCCAAAGGACCAACATACGTGCATTACCGGCATTTCTAAGTCTCATGCACACTGGAATTGATATTTCTTTGCTACAATATTTGGCGCAAGTAGTTCAGAGATGAAAAAGTTTCACTTATTGAAGTAAAGAACTAATTATGTTCATTTCTTTTGTGTGAGAGATCTAAAAATTTATTTTTGAACATGTAAAAATAAAAGGTTTTGTTGATTATCTCTTTTAAGGAGGGCATGTAATAATAAAAAAACCTTTTTCTAATTTAATTTATACCGTGTTTTCTATAAGTCCATTTCAGTTACAATAGAACAAAAACTTCTTAGTTCTTACTTAAAATTCTATTTGTAATAAAATTGTTTTAAAAAAATTAATGAAAAAGTCATTTGTAATGTGACGCTCTATTTTATCAAATTTTTAATCTTCTTCATGAATTTATAATTGCAACAAATGGAATTCTAAACATAAAAATTAAAACATGAAATAATATTACAAATATATAAAGGGATCGGGGTCGATTTTTTTTTCAGGTTTTCCCTGAACCTGACCCTGAGTTTTATTTTAAACCTCGAACCCGAAAAAAACCTGATCAACTTGGTTTTTAATCGGGTTCGGTATCGGAAAACCCGTCGGGGTGGGTTTAATTTACCATCCCTAATCCCACCAATCACAAGCCTGAGCTAGTGTTGAACGTTAAAAGTGAGAATTTAGAAAATAGAATTTAAAAAGACTTGAGCTTTAAGAAATTTTGAAATTGAATTTCTTGTTAAAATCCAAATAAATTAAGAAATTTTGAGTTTGTTAATTGTAGTTTTTGTTTATACATGGATAATTAATTGGTTATACTATAATTAGAAAACTAAGACACAAATTCACTATTGATGTCTTGATAATTGAGTGCATTGATAAATTTTAGTTTTACTATCAGATCTAATTTAAAATTATTATAAATTTTACTTTTATAATAAAACTCATTGTTATAAAACTATAAATTTGAAAAGGTTAATTTTCAATTTAGATGGTTAAATCATATATTTTGAAATCTGGTAAGAACTTAGTGAAAAATCTGTATGAAGATGTGAATATGTTTGGATAGAATTAACTGCTTTCTAACTATATTTGGACTATATTTATTATTAAAAAAATATTATTGTGAGACCACAAAGAAAAATTTATATAAAATAAACATATATATATTCTAGTGGTTAATAGTGAGGTCAATGTCAAAGTCAAAAATAACAAATTCACTAGAAAATGATTGAAAATGAATGGCTAATCTAGTGGTTGTATAATAAACAGACAATTTTCAATATTATCAGTAAACTTGTAATAAATTGAAAACTATGTGATACGAATTCTTAAATCAAAGGATAAAAATCCGAACCTATATCAGAATGTTGGTCCTAGTATTGTCCTCTAAGTTGAACTAATTCTTCCTTGAGCAATAAACCAACTCCAAGATTGAAGAAGGACCTTGCTTTTATCCACTTGACACCTGAAGGAATTATCCAAAATCAAAGTTGAGAATTGAACTATCCTTGGAACCAAGAAGCACACTCAAATTGTTGAGGGAAAGAAACTCAACAAAATAGCTTAAACATGAATTTAAGAGGCTATCCTCACAAACTCAAAACAAGTTCTAAACTAGAACTCAAAGAAAAGCTAAAAGCTCTCAAGTTTGTATTGTCAAAATTTTGAATTGTATTGTGACTAAATGCCTTTATTTATAGTTTACAAGTTGTAAGAATTAAGAAAGCGATTCCCTAGTTGGATTAGCTTTTTAGGAAACTAGCTAAAGAAACTATTACTTAAAAGAAACAACTAATCTAAGAAAAGGAAATAACTAATCTAAAACTGCCTAAAACTAATCCAAAGACTACTTGGATTTGTGCTAGCTGACTGTTGCTTGTTTTGGCAGCTTCTATTCGTTGTCGTGTATTTGGTAATTTCCTTAACTTCTTCATGCAGACTTTAGAAGCTTCTTCAATTTATCTTGGCAATGGATTTGGAACTTCTTGTGTTGCCTTTTTGTGTCAGCTAAGCAGAATTGTACCCCACCTTGGATTCAGCTAACAGAATTCCAATTTGGACTTGGCATTTGATTCCTCATTTTCAATACTAAGTAGGGTGACGTTTTGTGACTGAGATTCGGCCATCTTAGCTGCTGCTTGAGCTTCCATTAATTCATTTATCAGTTTTACTAGAGTAGCTTGCATTCTCTTAGTCCTTAACCTAGTCATAGGTCCTCCAATGCTTTGCAATGGATCTTGTTGTGGAGTTGTAGGTGAACTTGGTTGAACGGATGTCTCAGCCCTTCGTAGGTTTTCATCAGTCCTTCCTTCTTTGAAATGACTCGTCCTCGAGTCCATAAACTCGTCATCGAATTCAAATAATGATAGGTCATACACATTAAATGTAGCACTAACTCCATAGTCACCTGGGAGGTCGAGCTTGTAAGCATTCTCGCCTATGCGTGCACTGACTTGGAAAGGAGCATCTCCTCGAGAATGAAACTTAGTTCTTCGTTGAGCTGGAAACCTTTCTTTTCACATGTGAATCCACACCCAATCCCAAAGTTGAAAGATAACTTGTTTTTTCCCTCTATTAGCAACTTGAGCATAACATTCATTCTTTTTAAGGATTTGAAAACGTACTTTCTCATGCAATTGTTGAACAAACTTTGCTTTTGCTGCACCATCAAGATTCACTTGCTCATTGCTTAGCAACGGCACTAAGTCAAGAGAGGTTAGTGGGTTAAATCCATAAACAACCTCAAATGGGGAATGACTGGTAGTAGAATGGACAGTTCTATTATAAGCAAACTCGGCTATCAGCATGCATGCTTCCCTATCTTTCAGATTTCTTTTAATTAAAGCACGCAATAAAGTACCAAAAATAGGATTCGTTACCTCTGTCTGTCTATCAGTTTGTGGATGATCGGTGGTCGAGAATAACAATTTAGTACCTAACTTCCTCCACAGAGTTTTCCAAAAGTAACACAAAAATTTAACATCACGATTGGACACTATGGTTCTTGGAACCCCATGGAGCCGAATGACTTCTTCAAAGAATAAATCAGCTACATGTTTTGCATCATTCGATTTCCTACAAGGTATAAAGTGAGCCATTTTAGAAAATCGGTCAATGACCACAAAAATGGAATCCTTACCCCTTTGTGACCTTGGCAACCCTAAGATAAAATCCATAGAAATGTCAGTCTAGGGTATAGAAGGAATAGGTAAAGGGGTATATAAACCCTGAGGATTAGAAGTAGACTTAGCCATACGACATTGAATGCATGAACTACAAAGCCTTTCTACATTTCTTTTCATATTAGGGCAATAGAAATGCTTAGTTAGTATGTCATATGTCTTTAAAACTCCAAAATGACCCATAAGTTCCCCAGAGTGGGATTCTCTAACTAGTAACTCTCAAAATGAGCAATTTGGCACACACAATTGTTTGTCACGGAACAAGAACGCATTGTGCCTATAAAATTTATTAAAGGCTCCTTGTTCAGTAGCTGCATAAACAATAGAAAAATCAAGATCAGTAGAATAAAAATCTTTAATATATTCAAATCCCAAAATTTTAGTATCTAATGAGTTTAAGAGAACAGACCTTTGCAAAAATGCATCTGCGACAACATTCTCCTTACCTTTTTTATTCCTAATAACATAGGGAAATGTTTCGAGAAATTAACTCCACTTGGCATGTCTCTTATTTAACTTACCTTGCCCATGCAAGTACTTTAGAGACTCATGATCAGTGTGTAAACCAAATTCTTTGGACAACAAGTAATGTTGCTATGTCTCTAAGGCACGAATGACTACATAAAGCTCTTTATCGTAAGTTGGTAATTGAGAGTAGCCCCATTCAATTTTTCAGAAAAATAGGCTAAGGGTCGGCCCTCTTGTTTCAAAACTACGCCAATATTTGTACCTGAGGCATCACATTTAAGCTCGAAAGTTTTGTTAAAGTCAGGTAAAGCTAAAACAGGTGCAGTTGTAAAATCTTCCGTCAATTGATTAAATGCTTACTCTTGACGTTCACCCTAAATAAATGGAACATTTTTCTTAACAAGATTGTTAAGAAGGGCAGCCTTTGAAGAAAAATCTTTGACAAACCTCCTATAGAATGAAGCAAGACCATGGAGGATCTTACCTCATCCACGGTTGTTGGTCTCGGCCAAGAGATTATAGCCTCGATTTTTGCTTGATCAACCTGTATACCTTTGGAACTAACAACAAATCCTAGAAATATAACACTTTCCACACAAAAAGGTACACTTCTTGATGTTAGCAAACAACCGGTTTTCACGCAGGACACTTGGAACAAATTTAATATGCTCAACATGCTCTTCTAAGTTTTTGCTATAAATGAGTATATCATCAAAGCACACCATAACAAATTTCCTATAAACTGCCTAAGTACATGATTCATTAGTAGCACGAATGTGCTAGGTGCATTAGTTAATCCAAAAGGCATGACTAACCATTCATACAAACCAAATTTAGTCTTAAAAGCAGTTTTCCATTCATCTCCATCTTTAATGCGTATTTGATGATACCTACTCTTAAGGTCGATTTTAGTATAAATTTTAGACCCATGCAATTCTTCAAACATGTCATCAAGGCGAGGTATTGGATGTCTATACTTAATTGTAATCTTATTAACAGCTCTACAATCAGTAAACATTCTCTACGTACCTTCCTTCTTTGGAACAAGGATGACTGGAACTGCACATAGACTATGACTTTCCCGTACATGACCTTTGTCTAGCAATTCCTCAACTTGCCATTGGAGCTCTTTGGTCTCTTCAGGGTTGGCTCGGTAGGCTGGTTAGTTGGGAATTACTGCTCCAGGAACGAAGTCAATCTGATGCTCAATTCCCCTTAAAGGTGGTAGTCCTTTAGGGATATCTTCTAGAAAGACATCTTTGTATTCTTGCAAAACAGCTTTGACTTGCAAAGGCAAGTCACTTGGCAGCTCATCATTAGAAAATAATGCTTCTTGAAAAATAATTAGCACAAAATCCTTACTTGCTTTTAAGGCTCTATCAACATCTCTCATGCAAGCACAGAAACTACCTTTAAAATTTTCAATTGATGGCTGTGCTCCTTCGGTTTCATTCATGAGAACCAAAGTCTTACCTTTAGAAGTTGAAGAAAGTTGTGTACTCATAGGTTGAGTAGAATTTCGAGCATCTTCAACCTTCTTTTTGTTCCTTTTTCCACACCATGTGCTTCACCCTTTGTTGTTGATGAAACTTACTAGTTTCCGAATGTGGCAATGGTGCTAGTGTGAAGGCTTTTCCATCCTTATTAACACGATACTTATTAGTCCTCCTAGAATGAATTGCATCACAATCATTCCCCAAGGTCGTCCTAATAGTAGGTGAGTAGCCTGCATAGGAACAACATCACAAAGAACTTGGTCAATAAAATTTCCAATTTTAAAACTTACCAAGGTTTGCTTTGTGACACAGATTGATCCACTTTGATTCATCCATTGTAATTTGTATGGCTTAGGATGCAAGGAACACTTGAGTTTCAATTTATCTACAAAATAAGTAGAAGCAAGGTTAGTACAAGATCCTCCATCAATAATCATCATACAAATTTGATCTTTAATTAAACATTTAGAGTGGAAAAGATTTATCCTTTGATCTTCGGTAAGTTCTTCGGGTAGAGTACTCAAATCTCTTATTGTAACCAAACATTCTCCAATCAGTTGATCCTCTTCATGCCCCCAATGTTCATTAACATTACTTGCGGCCATCTTACTCTCACTTTTATAGATTCCATCACCTAAGGTAGGCATGGTTCTAGAATTTGGACATTGAGAAGTCACATGTCCTCAGCCTAAGCACCTAAAACATGAGATAGAAGAACTAGTGTTAGAACTATTTGAACTAGACGAAGGTTTAGGGTTACTTACCTTTGAAGAAGTTTGTGGTTTAAACTTTTTCCTATTTGCTGGATTGGATGCTTTCTTTGCGGATGCAACTTGAGCCATTGTGCCTTCCATTTGATCCAATCTCTTCTCGACTAATTCTAGAGCCGAAGCTAAGTCCTTAAGATATTCTTTCATATCTTTCTCTTGTTCTTTCGGGGTTTCAGCCTTCTCTGCACAAGCAATGTTAGTAAAAACTTTCCTACCTCACTTCCCTCTAACCAATTGCCCAATATATGAGACTCTCACCAATGTAAGGTTGAACTCTCTTTTTATAGTGCATGGGTTGTTGAGTAGGTTCACTCACGCTCAATCACTTTTCTAAGAGTTCTAATCAAAACAAGCATCAAAAGTCTCACAAAAATAGACAATTAAATCCAACTAAAAGCAAGAATAAATTATTTAGAGATTAAGAAAGACAAGATACGAAGACAGAGTTCTGAGAACAAGAAGACCAGGTTGAGATCAAACAATGAAAACAAGGAATTTGAACAAGGACACTTTCGGCTGAAATTTTCAAAGAACGGGAAAAATTGAATTTTGGCCGAAAAGAATATGCAAAAGATGGTTCTTTATGTGCTTGTGATGGAGTAATAACTTGGTGAATATGATTGTATCTTGCTCAAGAGATCAAACCAAATTTAGACAGCAATTTCAATTCTGGACCAAACCAATTCCAATCAGGATTTATCTTCAAGTTTCTGGCAGAATCTTGTACAAGAAGTTTCCAAAAATTCCAGCAACTAATTGACAACTTAGATCAAATCTTGGCAACAACAATTCGCAGCCTTTTAATCCAAAAATTGATGCAAAACCAAAGCTTGAACAAATCAGGAAATTCAGTTTCAGGATTTCAGAATTTTCAGCTTTCTTGGACTGTTTTTCTTTCACAGGGAGTTGCTAAATTTCGGTTGGCGTTTTATAACTTTGCAACACACTTTTGGAAACAAATTGAAGCCTATTTATTGGATTGTCGAGTTTTTCAGAAGGAATTCAACAGGCTGCTTCACGGTTTTTGTATCACAATTTGATAGAAAAATGCAAGAAGAAGAAGCCTTCTTACTCAGGTAATAATCACAAGAAGATACAGTACATAAAATCTGGGCAGAAACCGATTCAAGAAACTAATATGCAAAATCAGGGTTTTCTATGAGGTTTCTTGCAGCTACGGGTTTTAGAATTTTCCACTCACTTTTGCAGCAACAATTCAACAACCAAGGTTTCCTATTTATCAAGAAATATTCACAAAGCAATTTAGCACAAGAACCACGATCTTTAACAGCCAGAAAGACGCTAAAGAAATTAGGGACAGAAACGGGAAAAACTGGACAAATTCTAGATAGATTTTCAAACTGAATTTTCTTCAACACAGAATTAAGAAAAAAATCACGAATAGATTATGGACAGAAACAAGACTCAGATATATGAAACAAAAACACGAACAAGAACAAGAAACACAGAGACACGAACAGAAAACACAAAGGATATAAACAACTTCAAGGAGCAACCCAAAGGCAGCTCTGATACCAAATTGATACGAATCTTAAACCAAAGGATAAAATTTGAACCTATACCAGAGTGTTGGTCCTAGTATCGTCTTCTAAGTTGAACTGATTCTTCCTTTAGTAAGACACCAACTCCAAGATCTAAAGAAGGACCTTGCTTTTGTCCACTTAACACCCGAAGGAAACAGTCCAAGTCACATCCGGGAGTTGGAACTGATCCTTCGGGTGTCAAGTGGACAAAAGCAAAGTCCTTCTTCAGATCTTAAAGTTGGTGTCTTGCTAAAGAAAGAATCAATTCAACCTAGAGGACAATACTAGGACCAACACTCTAGTATATGTTCGAATTTTATCCTTTGGTTTAAGATTCGTATCACTATGATGCATATAGAATATTAGAAGAAACATGTGAAGGCCATTACTGCAGATAGAAGTAAAAATTTCCCATATGAACAATGAGTTTTAGTCATAGATTTCATACATCAAAAGCCCCACAAGGTACAATAAAGAATTGTATAAATAGGCTCATATCCATCATAAAGGAGGCAAAATGGAGGGAAACATCGCCATGGCTACAAAATCCTTGTTGCAGCCGTGAACCAAAAATTACAAAAAATTGCATCCCAACTCATGAGCCTTCAAGGTTGCCCAACCAAGATATGGTCTCATAAACTCCATGTCCCATAAAAATTGAAGAAAAGATTTTTATCATCACAGCCTTTAAGCATTCTCTTAATCATAACCCAATAACTCCAAAAGCAAAGCTTGGACTATGAGTAGCCCAAGGTACAACAAGATTGAGAGACAAACAGCACCAGCCTCAATCCATTAACCACCAGAACAACAACAAAATTTTTTTTTTATAAAAAAAAAATTACTAGGAAATTATTGGCAGAATAGAAAGGGCAACAACCCTTTAGAGAACTCCCCATCACATGAATTAAACATGCGCATTGCAATAATTCATAAATTTGGAATCAAATTATACATGTGAAGACCACTATTATAGACAAAAGTCAAATTATACATGTGAAGACCACTACTATAGACAAAAGTAGAAATTTCACATATGCAGAAGAGATTTTTAGTCATAGATTTCATACATCAAAAGCCCCACAAGGTACAACAAAAAATCATGCATTATGTAAATAGGCTCAGATCCATCATAAAGGAGGCAAAATGGAGGGAGACATTGGCTTGGTAGGAAAATTCTAGTTGCAGCTATGAACCAGAAATTACAAAAAAATTGCATCCCAACTCATGGCCCATCAAGGTTGCCCAACCAAGTTATGGTCTCATAAACTCCATACCCTATAAAAACTCAAGAAAATATTTTTATCATCACAGCTTTTAAGCATTCCCTTATGGATGGTCCAAGGTACAACAAGTTTGAGTGACAAGCAACAATAGCCTCAATCCATCAACCACTAGAACAACACTAACAAAACAACAAGAAAGAAAGAACAAATTTCACAATGCTAAAAATAAAAAATGCACAAAAAATACCAAAGAGCATAAACAGTACCTAGACTTGTACTACGAAACATGAACTTAACCGTGTGAACCACCAAATTGATACTCCGCAATGAATAAATGCAAGAATGGGTATAAAAAAATTGTTACAATAAATAGAAAGAGAACCTGAGTACCAAATTTGGTACTCTAGAAACCAACTGAAATTTTTTGTTGGTAACAAAATTAGATTAATGTGGAATCATACTTGTACCCCATTCGAAGTTTTTTCCCTAATTAATATGGTTTTTAAAAAAAATGAAAACTAATAGGAGGATTAGAGTTTGAGTGCCCGAAATAGGGTGTTAACATTTTAGAAATACAAACTTCAGTTATTATTTGCATTCCCACAATGTGAACATGCAGGAATTTTTTTTTTTTTTAAATTTTGTTGGCTGAGTTAGCAAGTGCTTTATTTAATTTTACCTAACATGCGACCCAACTATATTTTATTTTTCAATTTTGAACTCATCGAGTTCTATTGGAAAATAAAGTTTTTAACTTTTTATTGTAATATAAAATTTATTTCATAATTATAATATAAAAAATGTAACTTTTAATTAGAAATTTAACTGTAAATGTAAATGTTTTGAGTTGTAGTGAAAATATAAATGAATACGTTTAGGTCAAAAGAATAAATAATAAAATTTTAATTAAAATCATATTAGTTTACATATTAGTCTGTAGAATTATAAAATTAAATTGAGTAGTATAAATATTATAGAAAAGTCACATTATTGACTATTTATAAGCATTATACCCTAAACCATACACCACTTATGTAAAAGTCTAAACTTTTAAAACCCTAAGTGTTAACAAGTTAAATTGTTGTGTCCTTATTCTTAGCATTTCAAACTTTAAACCTCCTTAACATTTCAAACTCTAAAACCTTAAACCCTAATTTGAATGAGTTGGCATCGCAGCCATCTACTTGAATGTTAAATTGTATTTTGATTAAAAGACAAAAAAAAGTTAAGTTTATGATTGATATAGAATAAGGTGAATAATATGATGATAAATGTATATGCCTAATAATTCATATTTAAAATATATTTGAGATTCAATCATTTAAATAAAATAGTGAAACGTGAACTATATTAATTTTCCTATAAATATTTCTATTCTATCCAAACACAGACCCTACTTCGCTACTTAAAGATCAACTCTATTACATAATTCCTATTTTTTGTCTCATGTTATGCGATAAGGATATCTCCAATCCTTACATAAGTAGTACACAGTTATTATTTTATCGGCCTAAAATTTTGAAAATTGATCTTTACAGCACATCAATCAGATTCTTTCTATCCATAAAGAAAAAAAGTTTAGGGTATAATGCTTATAAATAGTCGATAAAATGACTTTTCTATATCATTTATACTACTCAATTTATTTTTATAATTCTGCTGACTAATATGTAAAATAATATGATTTTAATTGAAATTTTATTATTTATTCTTTGACCTAAAATATTCATTTATATTTTCACTACAACTCATAACATTTACATTTACAATTAAATTTCTAATTAAAAGTTATAGTTTTTATATTATAATTATGAATTAAATTTTATATTACAATAAAAAGTTTAAAAAAATATTTTCTAAGAAAACTCATTAAGTTTGCATGTGCTACATGGGAACACAGAATTTTGTACTGCGTTCGCATGTAGCAAATGCGAACATAGTATAAAAAAAATACAATAAAGTTGACCAAGGAAATTGTATATATATAAAAAAAAAAATCTTGTGTGTTCGCATTTCAGGAATGTGAACAATAATTGAAGTTCACATTTTTGAAATGCTAACACCCTATTTTAGGCACTCAAACCCTAATCTTCCTATTAGTTTCTAATTTTTTAAAAGCCATATTAATTAGAGAGAAAACTCGCCCTATTAGGGCTCTTAACCAAGATTTGCGTTGAAATTAATGCTCAAATACACTTCTTCAAATAGGAAGGAGGATAGGTTAATACTTGGGAGTATATGTTATCTTGTAAAATTGTAGTGAATATTGTAAGTTACTCTTCTACCGGGCAAAACCTATGTTGAACAGGTTGGAAAAGTGAGTCAATTGATTTGGTGGTTCACTTTTCCTGATTGATTTGTAATTTCACTACAAAAAGTTTGAGGTACATGAGAATTGTAGCAATGGAGGGGAAGACGATGGGAACAATGACAATCCTCAATTTTTTATTTTTATTTTTTAACTCTAATCTGATTTTTTTCCTTGGTCTAAGGTTTTTGGGTTGTAGAATATGTGTATTATTTGTGCTATTCAAACATCCTTAAATCTGACTTTTGTTTTCTTGGTTTGATAGTTTTTAGGCTGCAGAATATGTGTAATATTTTGGCTATCCAGACATGTATTGGCGGGCTGAGAAAAATGGTAAAAAATGGGCCAAGCAAACATAGCCTAAGTAGAAAGATAAGTTTAGGTAGTGCAAATCAAATCTAAGCTAAAATAAACAAGGAGAAGGGGACTCCACCATTTTGCATTTGGATAAGTGCAACTCATGCTCTCACACATGAGCTCACAAATCTAATAAAGTATGAAATAATATGAAGCGAATTAAATGTTTTACAACTTTTTGTGTGAGACAAAAGTGATTTGAATCTTTTGAAATATGTTTTCCCCAACGTATTTCAAAAGATTCAAATCAAAGAGTAAAATTTTGTTAGATTTGCATGAATGCAGGTGCATTTTGTTTTATGTCTTTTGAATTATGAATCAAACTTATAAAATTATTAATGACATATAAAATTTTTATGAACTAATAAACTATTATTATAAGAAAATTATTTTATTAATCACAATGTAGCTTCATTTTTTTTTCCTATTCATATGCGCACCTCATTATTTATGAAAACTCTGACATTTAGTTAAGATTCTATAAGAGTGTTTGTTCTCCCTTCTCATTTAGGTAAATTCATCAAGTGTTTGTTCTCCCTTCTCATTTAGGTAAATTCATCAAGTGTCTATTGCTATAAATATATTATTTCTAAAAAATATGAATTCCTTAAAAGTTTAATTCAACCTCACAATTTAGAATAATCAAAAGCACACATCACATAATGGAATCAAAATCAAGTCCTTCATTGCTAATATTAGCTTGTTGTTTATTATTACCCATATGAATATGTTTCATAGAATTTCTAAGTACATATATTGGGTTATCATCTTTATTGACAACTTGTTAACAATAGCCCCATTTAATTCAATACTTGAATAACTAATTTTCTTCCAAAAAGCTTATTCAGAGTATTAGTCAAATGCACTTTTGTTTTATGATATCATGTCTCAATTTCATCTGTCGATGTTTACAAATATAAGACTTATTTTTCAAAATTGAAATTGTTGTTTGGCAATTCCAATTTGTTGAAACATGGAGTAATAATTCCTTAGTTAAAGAAATACTAGCTAAGAAATTTCTTAGGCAATTAGCCTTAGAACCAGCCAACTCCAGAGATATAAACTCTAACTCCATAATTGATCTAATAAGGATTGTTTGTTTGACTAATTTATATGCTAGCCATTTGTAGACTTAATCTCTTATGAATCAAATACTCAATTAACATCACTGTGATCTTTTAACATAGTGGGAAATCCACTATGTCGAATACTATAGTTAATAGTTCCTTTCGAATATTTCATTACTCAAACCAATATAGATTAAAACTCATGATTTAGAAATATGAGTATATCTATTCAGTCTTCAAACCACATAAGTAATATCAAATTTTGTAACATTCAATAAATGGATCAAACTTCTAATAATTTGAATATATATAGACTGATTAACTAGGTCACTACAATTATTTCTCATTGAGTATTACCATCATAAAGAGTACTCATTAATGTCACATTATAATTTTTAAACTTTTTAAAAAGTTTTTTTGTATAATGTTCTTTTGACAACATAAGTCCATCACCCCTTAAAAAGTTTTTTTGTATAATGTTCTTTTGACAACATAAGTACATCACCCCTTCTTATAATTTTTGAACTCAATATTACATTGGTTTCAAACAAATCTTTCATATCAAAGTTAAATAATAAAAAATATTTAGTAGTATTTACAGTTTATAAACTATTATCAAATATAAACATATTATTAATATACAAGCTAATTATCATATATTCACTATTTACAACTTCAGTATATATACGAAATATCTACTTCAATATATAAAAAACCATCTCTCAATAAATTGTTCAAAATTTTTTTTGTCATTGATTAGGAGCTTGTTTAAACTCATAAAGAGACTTAATCGATTTATGAACTATGTTTTCTTTTCCAAAAACAATACATCCTTCAAATCGAATCATGTAAATCCCTTTTTCCATATCATCATCTAAAAATATCAGTTTGTTATCCATTTGATGAAGGAAAAAATTTATGGATAGAAGTTAAAGCAAATAGAATTCACATAAAAGAAATTCTAGTAACCAGTGCGAAAGGATCAAAATAATTAATATTTTTTTTTTTTGAGAAAAGCCATCTCTTGAGATTTATATTTATTAGTAGAACTATTAAAATGATATTCCGTTAATGAAATTTCACTTATAGCCTATAGCTTTTGCACTAAGAAATAAATCTAAATAAATCCAAGTTCTAGTTTCTATGATTGAAATGATTTCTATTTTAATTGTTTCTTTTAATAATTTTGCATCAAAAGAAAAGATTGCCTTCAAATTAGTTGAAGGATCAATATCAACAAGACAAGTTTGAAAATTATTTTCAAAGGAAGCAAATAAATTTTCTTAGCCTTTTACTCTTTCTCATTTTCTTATAAGAATTTATTTCCTTATTATTTTCAATAGATCATAAAAACTTTCACAAAAATGTGGAAAAATATATTCAAAGAACTCAACATTTTTTTGTCTCAATTATTGTATTATAATCATTCACTTCCATTTTCAAAACAATAAATCTATATGCAACATAATGTTTAACATATCCACTAAACATGCAATCGGATATTGTAGAATCTATTTTTATTTTCTTAGGTTCAAGTAATATTACTTTAGCAAGACATGCCTGCACTCCTAAATATTCTAAGTTTTGAGTAAATTTTTTACAATTCTTAATGTGTTTTGCTAGTCCTTTTTTATGGAATCCTATTTTGTAAGTGGCATATAGACAATATAGCTTCACCTCACAAATTATCAAGTGCAAAAGAATTTACTAACATAAAGATTATCATTTTGTTAAAAATATTCCATTTTTCCTTTTAGCTACCTTATTAGATTTAAGTGAATAAGGAATTGTTATCTCTTGAATGTTGTCTTTTTGTCTTGAAAAATTATGTAAAGATATATATTCATATACTTTATCTAATCAAATACTTTTATGTTCTTATTTAGTTGATTTTTCACTTCAATTTTATATTATAAAAATTCATCATAAGAATCATCTATATTTGGAAATAAATAAAGTTTAGTAAAATTGGAATAATCATCTATAAATACCAAATAATATGTTTTTTACTACATCTAGTTTGTGTTTTTCTTTTAAATCACCTAAGTCTATGTCCATACTTAATAATTTAGTTTCTCTTTTAATTCACCCTCTCCCACTGCGCCCCCCCTCCCCCCCACAAAAAAAGGTTTTCTTGCTTACTTTGTTTCTAGTACGTTTTTAACATTTATCTCTATTATTGGAATTAATACTAAAAAATAAATGAAAAGATTGCATTTTCTTCATATAAAATGATATTTTAATCTCAACTTTACACAATAAAGCTATAGAAAGTAGGCTTGACCTAATGGTCAAAGAATACGACACATCATTAAGGGCTAAACTCTTTCATAAAATGAGTTTGAAAAGTACTTTGCCTATATTTAAGACTTTTGCGAATCGTGAGTTTTTAAGGAAGACCACTTCGTCATCAACCTTTTTCTGCTGGTGGTAGCAAGTGAATGCTTCTTCATTTGCATAGATGTGTGGAGTGGCACAAAGTCTACCACTATTTTTTGACAATTGTTACAATGTTGGCTTGAAAAATAACAGTATCAACAATATCATCTTCTTTAACTAGCCATAGGAGGATTAATCTTATCATTTTAATTTTTTGTTTAAGACATTGAGGTGCATGCTAATCTAATTTTTCACATACAAAATAGGAACCTTTTTTTTTTTCTCAAAGCTGAAATTTTTAGGCTTATAATATGGGACATATATTCGTATCTCTTATTGTTGTTCCATTACACTAAGTTTACTTTGAAGATAGCATCCTTGAATTTGACATCTATTGGTGTAATTAGGGGCATCTCCTTGACTTTGATACACAATTGCGTAACCAAGGCCATCTCCTTCACATTGACAAACAACAATGTTAATAAAATGATTGTTGAAGTAGGTACAATAGCAATTTGAGCTTGGAACAAGTTAGCAACATCAAAAGCAAGTTAATAGTGTTGGAAGCCATAATTTTTTAGATTTTTGGAAACAATCTAAAATAAGTAGTAAAAAATTGTTAGAATAATATAAACAAACTAGTATAGTTAACTTGAGTCGTGCAAATGAACTACATTGTCCTAAAGAATTATTTCAATGGTTTTTTGATATATTTCATAAAATAAAACAAGATTTTCTTCCTTTTAATAGAATGAAACATGAACACCAAAATAAATAATTAATTAATCAGTAAAAGAGTAAAAGGTGGAGAGAATAGTCTAGTAGGAGACAAAAGCTTATTTACCTAATTTGGTGTATTTTGAAATTTGGGATGAGAGTGTTATTTATAGGTGTTTAGGAGTAGCATGTTGGAGTGAATGTTGAGGAAAATTCATTCAATGCACATAGAATTTAAGAAATAAATGCAGGCACTACAAGACACATTGAAAAATTCTGTTTATTGGGAAAACGTTTATCAAAATTAGGAAAAAGATAAGTATAATCAATAAAATAGACGAGGAGCAAAAAAAGTTGAACCAATGCATGACATGTTGGAAAATTCTATCCATTGGGAGAATTCTTAGTAAAAAATAGTCAAAAGGTACAATAAGAAAAAAAAATTGTTCAATGCAAATAGAATTTAAAAAACAAACGCAAATGTTTCAAGACACATTGGAAAATTTTATTCATGAAATAATAATTAGTAAAATTAGTACAAAGATAAGTATAGGCTATAAAATGGACAAGGACCGAAAATATTTTTGGTGAAAATTCAATCTACTGGAAGAATACAAAGTAAAAATTAATGAAAACATAAATTTGTGCAATGAAACAAACAAGGAGAAAAATCATATATAATCCACAAATACAATGAGAGAGAAGAATCCACCATTTGCACTTAGATTGGCTCAACTCAAGCTCCATTCATGCATGCAAGCTTATTGTTAGTTCTTTTATCATTATAATTCTAATAGTGTTAAACAATATAAAGTGAGACAATGTTTTGTAAACTTTTCATGTGAGGTAAAAATGTTGTAAATCTTTTGATATACTTTAAGAATTCCAACATCTAATTCTAACCATTCTTGATAAACTTCATTACATATTTTAAATTCTATCATTTAACACTCAAATGCACAAATGACAATAAAATGCTAAGCCAATTGTCTTATGTAAAGTTTTAAGAGAGTGAATACAAAATAGGAAGTAAAACATAAACAATACCATATTAATACTATTCATACCTTTTTACTTGCACAAATAAATGATTATTCATAAATAAGTAGTGTAGAAGGTGGAAATGGATTAGAAAAATTATATTAGCATATTTTAGAAAAGAAAGAAAGAAAACTATGTCTCAATGCAAGTTAGCCAAGAAAGTCATTTTAATTAGTGGATTATGTTCTGTTTCCAAATTGAGATGGGATTAGAGAAGTTTCTTTTATTTCCTAATTCGGTGTTTACATAATTCTATTGGGAATTCAGTGCTATCTTTTAAAAAATCTTAGTTTAGATTTTGTAATACTAATCCAATTGAATTTGAATTGAGTCTTTACTTTGTGCCTCTAGACACACACATAGTAGAGGGGTTTTCTCATAGTGTAGAGATTTCAAAGAGAGTTTTAGGAATTTTAGAAAGAGACTTCTAGAGTGAGAAGATGTAGTACAAAATTGGTAAGAGGTGAAGTGTTTATAAGCGTTTGGAGTTGAAAGGAAGGTATCCAAAGAGTGTTAAAAGATAAGGAGTACTTGTCTTAGATAATGACAAGCTAGGAAAAGGATAAATTCTTAAAGAAGACATGTGACTCAATTGTCTTGTTATTAGTAGGCAATATTTTAAGAGAAGTTGTTAGAGAAAAAACACATGTAAAACTGTCGTTAAAGTTTGAAAGTCTTTACATGACAAAATTTCCCACAAATAGGTTATATTTAAAATAAGAGAAAACCACTAAAATGGTCCTTCACATATTGGCTAATAATCTTTTTAGTCCCTCACTTTTAAAATGAGAACAAATGGTCCCTCACATTTCGTTAATGTACCCTTTTGGTCATCCGTCACTATTTTGTCACTATTCTATCGCTATTCTGTCACTATTCCGACAGAAAAACAAACAGAATAGTAACGAGGACCAAAATGGTACATTCATGAAATGTGAAGGACCATTTGTTCCCATTTTAAAAGTGAGGGACTAAAAAGATCATTGGCCAATATGCGAAGAACCATTTTAGGGGTTATCTCTTAAAATAAGATTATACACTTTGAGGATGAAAGAAGGTACACCTATTAAAATGCATATTAATGTGTTCAATAAAAGTATTTAAGATTTGAATAAAATCAATGTGAAAAAAAATAAGACAAGAATCAAGTCTTTATTCTCCCCTTTTTTTTTATCTAGATTCTATAATCATTTGGTTACCACTTTGTTGCATGGGCATGAGTCAATTTCCATGGATGATGTAAAGATTTTGTTGAACTCTAACAAGTTGTGGAAAAAGTTATAGAACAAGGTGATATGGTTAGTGCGAAAATTTTCGTTATTCAATGTTGAGAGAATGAAATAGAGAAAGAGAGTAGAAGAAAATTCAGATTGAAATCTAAATCTAAATAAAATGATGAGTGCTTTAACTATAGGTAGAAAAGAACATTACAAAAGTGATTGTCTAGAGGTCCAAGGGAAAAAAAAAGTTACTATTGGTGAGTTGGATGGTATAAATATTCTCATGATTACTATTGGTTACTCGAATTAAAAGTGGATTCTTGATTCAGACTACACTTTTCACATGAGTCTACATTAGGAATTAGTTTACCACTTATCATTCTATTAATAATGGTAAAGTTTTAAAGTGAAATAATGTTGCTTGTGGTGTTTTAGGATAGGTATAGTAATAATTAATATGTACGGCAGTATTTTGAGAATTTTGATAAATGTCAGGCATGTATTAAATTTGAAGAAAATTTTTGTTTCTTTAGATACATTTGACGCAGTTAGGTATTACTACAGAGGTAAAGATGGAATTTTTAATGTTTTTAAAGATGTACTAGTAGTCATGAAGGAAATTAAACAATTGGTCTCTACATCTTATAAGGCATCATATTGACAGGTGCTGCGTAATTTCATCTTCTATTTCTAATGACAATATAGATACTACCAATTTGTCGCATATGTGATTAGGGCATATGAGTAAAAGAGGAATTTCTAACTTAAGCAAATAGGCTTTACTTGGTGGACAAGTGACAAGAAAATTTATTTTTGTGAGCATTACGTATTTGACAAGTAGCACAAGGAGAAATTCACTACTAAAGTTCACCAAGCCAAAGGTATTTTAGATTATATTCATTTTGATTTTGGGACCCTTCTTAATTTCTGTCAAATGATGGTGAAAGATTCATGTTAACTCTTATTGATGATTACTCAACAAATGTATAAGTGCATTTTTTTGAAAAGCAAACTAGTAATAATACTAAGCAATTGAGAATAGGTAATGACATGAAATTTTGCAAAAGCAAATTCAATGAATTTTGTAAAGATGAAAGCATTATGAGGTACCGCATAGTCACATATATACCATAGTAGAATGGAATTATAGAACAAATGAATAAGATCCTTCTAGAAAAAATTAGGTGCTTGCTTTCCAATGTAGGGTTGGCAAAGGAGTATTGGATTCAAACTATGAACATAGCTTATTACTTAGTAAATCGATCTTCATCCGCAACAATTATTTATTAGATTCGAAAGAAAAATGATTAGGTTCCCTTCCAGATTATTTTGGCTTGAGAGTATCTAAGTGTCCTACATATTTTAAGGATACTAAGCTTGTGTCGAGAATGAGAAAATACAAGTTTTTAGGGTATATAAATAGAATGAAAGTTAATTTATTGCTTATAGTGTTCTGATAACAAGTCATCCCATTTGTTATCAATAGAAATATTAGCTTTGGTGAGTTGGCTTTCTTGAAAGAGAACGCACAGAAAACTAACATAGTTAAAGGTGAGAACATTAAAGAGCAAGTGAAGTTTAAAATTAAGGGCATGCCTGGTTCAAGGGAATGAGGAGGAAGGAATGGGAATGAAATACATTGCAGATAGTTGGTTAGGAGGAATAGAATGCATATAGTAAAAATCATTCCCTAATTGAGGGGTATCCGCATACCCCCCAATATTGGGGGGTATGAAATCCATTAACCCAACGTACAATTTTTCTTTCTCCTTCTCCATTCCCTCAATGCCATCCAGGAATTATGCAGAAATCCCTCTAGAAAATTCGCCCTCCATTTTTGTCCATTTTTCTTTCCCCTTCTCCATTCCCTCAACATTGCCCCAGGATTGCTGAAGAAATCCCTCCAATATTTGCCCTCCATTTTCATTTCCCCTTCTCCATTCCCTCGACGCTACCCCATGATTGCTGAAGAAATCCCTCTAATATTCGCCCTCCATTTTCGTCCATTTTCATCCTCAACTGCATCATCCCCTCCATATTTGAGCGCAGTAAGTTGCCCAGCCCTCCATTTTCGTCCTCTTACAATATAAACTTCATCCTCAATCACATCATCCCTCTATATTTGAGCATAGTAAGCTGCCCAGTGCTCCATTTTTTTTTAAATTAATTGTTTTCAGTTTTTCTTTATTTGGAATGTTTGATGGGTTCAATTAATTCTCATTAAATTTTTTCACTAATTTGCTGATGCCCTTTATATGTTTATTTTTCTAGATATGTATGTTTTTTTCCTTTTGATGGAGGGATTGCTATGTGATTACGGTTTTTGTGTTAGTGGTTGATTTTGGTTCAAGATTGAATTTTACTCTGCTTTTTCAGCTAGGTGACGTGTTGTGTTGATTAGACGTTGCTGTTATGTGAGGCCTTTTTGCTATTTTGTACAGCTGAGGGAGATAAGATTGACTAAAGTAAAAATTTTTATGCATTTTTGTTTTAAATTTATTGAGGTTGGGAATTGTTTTCTTGGGAATTAAAGAGTTGAGACTTGTGGGTTTTTGCATTAGTTCAATGCCCGTTAGTTGTATGAGGGATTGAAGGTCTCGTTATTCTTTTTCTTCTTGGTTATTTTGGTTTAGTTATTTTCCTTTTTCTTTTAACCCAATTCAGGAAATGAATGAAGGTTTAACTACAAAATCTAAAACAGGAGAGATAAAGGAAATGGAACTATTGGTTTCCTAGGTGTGGATACGTGTGCTGTAACTAATCCTGAAGTCATTTTAGATAGTTTTAGCCAGTTTTCTATCATTTATCAGCTCTAAGTAATTAGCTCAATTCTACTTAGAATTGAAGCAGAATTGAGGCTTTGATGTTGCTTTTGTGTCCTCTTATTGTAGGCATTTATGTGTTAATGCTTGTAAAAAATTTTATTTTGTTGTATTTTTTTTGGGAGTAATAAACAATGAGTCACATGTACGTTTCATTGGAAGTTTGCTTATTTGCATATTCTAGATGCATATTTTTGCGAGAAAAACATTAGTTGAGAAGTTTTAAGGTATGCAAAGAAGTGAAACTTGATGAATTTACTTTGTCTATCCAAATGTTAGAAAGGGGGTGGTCCAAAAGATTTTTCTTTGAACAATTAATTATAAATTATCTCTTGATACCATTTCTTGATTTGGTTGCATTTCATGGCACTTGTGTTTATTTTTTGGTTCTTATTTCTTAACCCCGTAGTTCTGAATTGTACATGCACTACAAGAAAAATGGGCTTTAGTGACGGAATTTGTAGTGACGAAAAAAAATATCGTCACTAAATATAACCTTTAGTGACCAAAACTTTTATCGTCACTATTTTATTGTCTACTCCAAATTTTTAGTGACGAATCACAAAAAGTCGTCACTAAAGAGTGTGGTGGGAAAATTTCCCGCTAAAATAGTCGTAATTAGTGACGAGAATTCAGTGACGACATTCATTATCGTCACTAAAAGAATCATTGTGACGAAATTTTATCGTCACTAAATTTTAATACCTTTTAGTGACGATATATTTTTCGTCACTAATGGAAATATGTTTTAGTGACGCAATTGTTTCGTCACTAATTGGCTTTTTTTTTCCAAACCAAACTAATTGTATTAAAGTGGAAATCCCCAATTAACACATTACATTAGTATCCATAAAAATATTAGGTTTAAATAGACGTGCGTTAACACAAAGTACCTAACCCTAGTAAGGATTGGTTAAGGTCTAAACCTACTACTGATATATGATTTTTAATTAAATTCTTGATTATATGTATATGTGTGAAATATCAGTAATTAAAAAATATAATTTTTTTTAGTGCATTATAAATATAATTTTTTGGTGCAAAAGAAAATTTAATTAGTAGGTTATGTGACAATGAAAAAGAAAATAGTTGTAATCTATTAATTCATTTTTTTTTATACATAGGGTTGAAGTGTGTAATATTATTACATATGGAGATAGAAAAAATTTATTTTAGTATATAATAAAACATAATATTATAAATTTGATGAAAAAATATGTGTGTTAAGCTAATTAATTTGGGATAGAGTAGATAAAATGTTTTGAACTAAATTGCTTGGGCCACAACTTATATAAGTATTGGGCTTGTTTTGGGCTAAATTTCTTGGGCCACAACTGATATAAGGATTGGCCTTCATTTTTGTTTACTTAATAATTGGGCCATGTAATTTACTTATTAAATGAAGTTAACTTTTGAAATATATAATTCTTAATTTTTAATAATTATACTAAAACACTCAAAAATTTATTTTAGTGTATAATAAAACATAATATTATAAATTTGATGAAAAAATATATGTGTTAAACTAATTAATTTGGAATAGAGTAAATAAAATGTTTTGGGCTAAATTGCTTGAGCCACAACTGATATAAGGATTGGGCTTGTTTTGGGCTAAATTGTAAGCCACAACCGATATAAGGATTGAGCTTGTTTTGGGCTAAATTGCTGGGCCACAACCGATATAAGGATTGGCCTTCATTTTTGTTTACTTAATAATTGGGCTATGTAATTTACTTATCAATAAGTTAACTTTTGAAATATATAATTTTAATTTTTAATAATTGTACTAAAACACCCAAATATTTATTTTAGTGTATAATAAAATAGAATATTATAAATTTTATCAAGAATATATGTGTTAAGCCAATTAATTTGAGATAGAGTAAATAAAATAGTTTGGGCTAAATTGTTTGGGCCACAACTTATATAAGGATTGGGTTTATTCGGTTAAAAATAATTACTAGGCTATGTAATTTACTTATTAGGCTATAGTTAACTTTTGAAATATATAAATCTTAATTTCTAATAATTGTCATCAAACACCCTAATATATATGCATTTGCCTACATTATTTGACGATTTAATAGAGTATTTGTTTTGATACACTATCACCTTGAGAATTTACGATATATATGAATTTGCCTACATTATATGAATTTATGCATATAAGCTTTATCACTTTAAGTATATAATTTTGTTAGTAGTAATAATCACCTCAAGAACCAATTAGTTTACTAGTTTGACGTACGAACTGGGTTTAATAATATTATTAATTATGTTTGTTGTAGTCATAGTTTATAACTAATAAGAAGTTTTACTAAATTAGCCATTTTTTTGAGATGGAGAGAGAGGGAGAAAATGTATAATATTTTCACTATTTTAATTAAATTTGGCTCAAACCACAAAGCACAACCTCACCAAGACCAAGACTGCTCTGACATTTGACTAACAAGAAATGGCTCAAAATTGTATTTTAGTGTATAATATTATTAAATATGGAGATATAAAATATTTGCTTTGGTATATATATAACGAAATTGAATATTGTAAATTTTAATAACAAGATATGCATTGGGACATATAATTTGGAATAAATTAAATAAATATTTTGGATTAAACTAATTGGGCCACAGCTTATATAAGGATTAGACTTGTTTGGCTAAGGATAATGATTGGACTATGTAATATTTTTGTTTGCTTATATAATTGTAATTTAATCACATAGTCTTTTTTGTATTATCATACACCATTGGTTAGTACTAGTTGGCTTTTTTTAGTAAAGAATAGCAATTGCACTAATCATATTCTTCATTGGGTTGAGATTTATTAGCTTATTTATTTTATGGTTAATAATTTAAAATAATTATATTGTATGACCTAGAATATTATGAATTGGCACACATACGTTTTTAGTGTGTTAAAATAAACTATTGATTAATGGTAACCAAAAGTGTTGATATTTATTACTTAATTATATTTTTTTATAAGAAAATTAGAAATTAAAAATATATAGTTTCAAACTAATTATAGCCACTAATGTAATATGACAACACAAGTAGTGATTAATACATGTACATATATAGTTCTCCGTATAATGTATAACAAAAGTAGTAAATACTTATACAGTTATACTCTTTCTGTTCCAAAAAAGGAGTTCGGTTTCACTAATATACAACTTTTTCTTTTTAGTCAATCAAATAGAAGTACAACTAATTTTATACTACTAATTTCTTCATTAAAGGTATTACATGTTATACACCCTTTAATGTAATATGTCTCATTGAGAGTATTTTGGATATGTTGTTGAATGATTAGTTTTGACTTGTGAAACTCTATTATGTTTTGAGACAAACACTTGTTGAGAAACTGAGCTCTTTCTTGTATAGGACAGAGGGAGTATCTATATATACATATATAGTTAGGATTAAAATCTATAGTATAAGTAGTTAATACATATATATAGTAGTTATGCGGTTACGTAGTTATAATAAAAATAATTATTACAAAATATAACTACTTTTATTGCATATATACACATGCTTGTTGTTAGGTATGGTTCATACTTCGTATTTAGACAATGATAAATTGTCCCCCGAAGATCACTGGGTCCGGGGAGCGCCTGGGGTCCAGGGTAGCGCCCTAGCGTGGGTCATGTTACGCTACCTATATAGGCCTTATGTGATAAATCTCTATCTCCTTTACTTTTTTCTGTTCATTTTCTTTGATTACACGTGAGATTGACGCCATATACCCAAAACTTATAATATGCATAATTTTTTCAATCTCAACATGAAAATATAAATATTATTTTTTTTTGATAAATTGTTTTAAAACAAAATTCACTTTAGCCATTTAATAACTAATTAAGATTTTAAAATTTAAAGATTAAAAAAAATCAAATCAGAATTTTCATAAATCAACATAGTATTTTAAATTAAAAAATTAATTACAAGTAAAAAAGGTAAAATTTTTTAATAATTAATAATGAATGAAAAGTTTTCATGCGTAAAAAACAAAAGGAGGGAAAATAAATTTAGGAAGGAGAGAAAAGCGGATGCTAAAAAGTTTCTGTTTAAGTGTAGTATCCCGCCCAAACTTTACCCAAATCAGATTCACTCCCCTCCGCTCCATTTTCCCTTTTCCATTTTCCTTTCCCCGCCAACTGCCTCTCCATCACCGAATCTGTTCTCCACGACTCTCCTTCCCTAAGCCTTGGCTGGCATCTCCCCGCCTCTCCTCCCTCTTTGTCTGGTTGTCCTCATTGGTTGTCTCTTCTCTTGCGGTTTTCAGTAATCGGTTCTCAAATCCAGCCCTTTGCTTCACGAACTTCCTCCATAGAAATCTTAGGTAAGGTCTTGTCAATTCAGTACTGGATATTTGAATTTATATAGGATATTGAAATTTTGATTTTGAAAGTCTTAATCGCTGGGCTTTGGATGTTGCCTGCATTGGTGATGTGAGAATTTGATATTGGACGGATAGTTGAGGGTGAAGTTAATGAAATAAAAGATTTTGGTGTTGTTATCACTTTCGTAAGTGCAAAGATATTGTTGGCTTCATTTCCCAGATCACCGTAAGTCCAAGATCCGCTCTTGGAAGCTCGAATTGTTATGTTCCTCCCATCTCTTTCTTTCTTTACATACCGAGCTTTGGTTCAATTATTTATGTACTCCTTTTCGTGAATGGCAATGTGGTGGAATCTGGTGCCACTGCTCAAGCAAATGTTTGATATCTCAAAGGCGTAACGCCTATTGATTTATCTTTGAAGCCGAGTTTGTTGGAAGGTCAAAACGAGAGGTTTGGATTTGCAAACTCAAAAAGGTTTCAAAATATTTTATCGAGGATTATTTTGTAAATGTTTCCTTTTCTCGCTATTATATGTTTGAACTTCTTAAAAGAAATTATGGAAAGAATTAATTGGCATCAAAGATGTTTCGCTACATATTTTTGTTCATGAAATCCTCTTATCGGCCTTGCTTCTATACATTGCAGAAACGCAGAAGGGAAGCACATGAAGGGTTGGAAGTGAATCAAACTGTTCATGCACAAGTTGAGATCGTAAAAGAGGATTACTTGGCAAGTTCATTTTTTAAAAAAATTCTCCTTCTCTTTTTCTCGTTGTTTTGTGTCTCTCGCTCATACAAATTTTTTCCTTCTCTCTCTGCAATTGGATTATCCATTTTGAGAAGTGTTTAACAAACTTTCATTTGTTAACGAAATACTAGTTTGGAAAATGGGAAACATTTGTGTCCTGTTGCCAAATTTTTAATTTCTTCTCGATAATATTGTACAAAGGAGTTTGTAAATGCTTGAAGGATCAATATATTTCATCCCAAAACATGCTTAAAGAGGATCAATATATTTCATCCTATGGGATTTTTCACTTATTATTATTATTTTTCTTTTTTTTTTCCCCGGCACAAGTTTTCTAGCTCGCATAATATGTGTCGCCATTTGTAAGTTTCTCTTACTGCATTATTGTATGTAATACGTGCTATCCATGCCTAAATACAACTTTGCTTTGGGATATGCCTCCTTGTCGACTACAATACCCAAAGGCTTCCTCGCATACGCTTAGAATGGACAGAGGTAACTAGTTTTATCCTTGTCAGTCTGCATGTGCATTTTCTATGATTATTCTTGCAAGTAGTCATTCTTTGTAATTGATCTGATGAGATTAGTATTTATTAGGGGTTAAAGTAAGAAATGGAATACAAGGAACTGGAATACAAAATGGTTGATTTGGACCCTTAGTGATTAGAAATTTCTTCTTGGAGAAATCGCCTTGGAGAAATTGTTTTGCATCTAAAACTTCCCGTGAACCTCTTAATGTTCTCAACCAGGAGTTTAGCACCCTTTGATTCTTGAAACCTATTCTGGTGCTAAAACAGAATACTGTGAGTTTTTATTTTAGTGGATTTCTGGTGGGGTTTATTATTATTATATTCTGCTTTGAGAGGAGTTTTGGGGAGGGGGAGTGAATGTCATCTGTTGCATCGGATGGTGGCATGGCATCCTAGACAACCTTCTTGGTTAGGTCAATTTTGGCCATTTGAGAGAATTACGGTTTGTGTTCATGGAGTTTCATTATGTCTTTGCATAATAATATAGCTCAAATTGCACCCTGCACTATTCTTGTATTAGACTCTTACAAATGATTTTGAATAAAAAAGAAATTAGATAAGAAAATAACGTGTCATTTCATGCTTTTGTTGACTTTGGATTTGAGGTGAGCTTTGTACCCTTCCATATCCAAAGCAAGGAAATATTGACTCAACTATAACGGGAGGGACCAAAATAATAACTGAATTTGCAGAATTTATGTTTTATTTATTTAAGGAATGGGTGAAAATCAAGATCAAGATGTTATTTTGCAATTTAGCATCACTATATATGTTATCCTCGAGGATTTTGTTTTTGGCAAGCCTTAGTGCTCGATTTTTATGATTTTTAATCTGCTTTCTTGGTGGCATTGCTTTAGTGTTTATCGGTTCCTACGTAATTCTATGTGAAATCAAGTGTTACTGCGCATTATACCCACCGCTGCAGCCTCTTCCTACATCAACCGGAAGGTTATCACGCTTAAATCCATAAGCCAAGCCGTGGACTCATCCAGCTCAAGCGCACTAAGAGGAATGGTAGCATTATTGTTGGTTCAATTGTTCAGCAGAGGTGGAGATGTCACTCGACAACTTATTTAGGATGTAAAGCACTTGTTTATTCTCTCACCTGTTCTAACTTATTTTTGTGATCTTTTCAGACATCGAGATTAAGCCTCTGGAAGTAAGATTACAATTTGGATCTGGTTTTCATGGAAGGGTACACATAATCGAGGTAAATACCATTGCAATCTTATTTAACTTAAGAGGAATTAGGATTTGTGAGATTATCATTTAATTGTTGCATATTCCTTATTTCTTAAGGTGAGCAACTTATGGCCATTACATTAAGCAAAGTTGATGGTAATCATGTCAAGATCCTTTCGAGACTCAAGATTGGGCGGACATTGACCGCAAGGATTGTTTCAAGTGTAACCGCAATGTAAACTATCAATGGGAATTATCTTTGAAGCCATCTTTACTAACAGTAGCTTGTCTTTCTTCCATTTCTTCTTTTATAAACCAGTTAGTTGGACCTTAATTGGTTGGCATGACGAATTCCATGAGCATGGGATCTTGTGATAAATGAGTGGTTATCTTGATATATCTCACGTCATTGCGTGCTTCTACCTTCCGTAGAGTAATTAAGTCTTCGTAGCCGATGCGTGATGTTGATTCAAATTTTGTAAATAGACATTCACATCTATGTTTGATTTCACTTTTATTTCCAAACAAAGAACTTCAGAATCATATGCCGCTCAATATCCATTTCCTTCCTATTGCTCGCTTTATTGCCTCGAGCTACTTATTGGTTTGCCTTACACACAAATATAATTTTAACAGTGTCAGTGAAGATTCTAAAGATGAGCCTGTCATCGGGCTTCAAACTCACTTGTTGCCTCATGTTGGTTATCTGGGGGGCGCACTTTCTGAGCTAACTAGAGGCCGACAACTTGCAACCATGGTATGATGTACCCAAGTGAAATTGGTATCGATCGCTTGAAGCATTTGGTCGCTTTCGCACTAAATCTTCAATTATTTTTGGCTTTTTCGATGGATTGGCTTTAGCATTTGGCTTCTTTTGCTTGTTTCGGATTGCTTTGGTGTTTTTGGTCGCTTCGACCGAATCGAATTGGCGAAGTGTTGTGACTGATTTTTTTGCCTTTTTCCGATATTTTCTTGGTTGAATCGATCGCAATAGAATGCGACAAACGCTTCGCTTTTTTCTCGATTGAATTGAGTATTGGGTGAAGTAGATGCCGGCGATTTTTCTAATTTTTTTGGTTATTTCGGATTGAATTGGCTCAAGCATTTATCTCTCGTGTTTTTTAGTGTTCATTTTCTCGTTGTATGAGTGTTTTGTTTTTCCGCTCATTTTGTGGTTTTTCCAACTAATTTTGGGGCGTTTTTCTAAGTTTTTCTAGATCAAGTGTTGTGAGTTGTGAGTTATTTTTGGTTATGTTTTCTAATTTTTCGTGATTGAAGTAGAATGCGACTAGTTTTCCGGATCAAGTTTCGACCAAGGTAGATTGGTTTATGAGTATGATTTTCGATTTGTGGTTTTGCATTATGTCACGTGATGGATTGCGTGGTTTCTTTCCGTTAAATGTGATTGGTGGAAAATGTAGTATGATGATTATCATTCATTACGATGAATTGTACTATGTCATGAGATATATAATTATGTGTTGTTTTCGTAGCTAGTCATATTTACAATTGGATTGGATTGAATTTATAACATTGAGTGCTTTTTCTTTTCTTGTCACAGTGATGCCACCATCACCACATATAGCCAACCATCCATAGATTAAAGGCATCACCAAATGGCCTGTCGAGGTCTAAGTCATTCCTTTTGCCTCTTTTTTTTTAGAATGCCAAGGGAATTATGTGTACATTACTATTTTGTGAGGTGTAAGGTGTTTGAATAATGTTTTATTCTAATGGTACAACCGATATTTGACTTTAATTTTCTTGTATGTTGGGAAATGAAATGTTATCTTTTGCAATGTACAAGTTTATCTTTTGTGTCTTTCTACATATAGGTTGTGAATGTTGAATGATTAGTGTGATTGCTTTTGTTACATTTTCGACGTCGACGATGTTTTTATTACAAGGATAAATAATGTCACAATCAATATATTGATGTTATTAGTGATCAAATATTGAAATATACAATGTTATAGCTTTGGTTAAATTTGTCACTAATAACACTATTTAGTGACAAATTTTTTTCGTCACTAATTTTATTTGCGAACGAATTTTTAGTGACGATATTTTTCCGTCACTAATGCAAAAGGACGTCAAAATTTTCCGTCACAAAATTGCATTCGCCAAGAAATTTTCTGTGACAAACTTAAAGTCACACTAACCATTTAGTGACGACAAAACATATCGCTACTAGTTCGTCACGTAAAGAGTTGACCAAGGTTCTTTTTAGTGACGACTATTTTTTCGCTACTAAACCGTCACAATCGCCTAATTGACCGAAATAGTTTGTTGACGGAAATTTTTCGTCACTAAATTTCGTCACTAAACGTACAATTAGTGACGACTCTTAACTTTTAGTGACGACTTTCCTTTTAGTGACGATTTTTTTTCGTCACTAATTGTTGTCACATCTTCAAGTCGTCACTAACGCCACTCATTTAGTGACGACTTTTTTGTTTCGGTCACTAAAACCCTTTAGTGACGGAGCATTAGTGACGACCTAGTGACGAACCATTTTTTCGTCACTAATTGGTTTTTGTGACGAAAAAGCAACCTTTAGTGACGATATTCCAGTCGTCACTAAAGCCCATTTTTCTTGTAGTGATGGCTCTTTAGCTGTACTAGAATGAAAAAGATATTGTATTTGATTTTATTGATTTGTTAGTGTGTTATTATACTACTGTGGAAATGCGCACATCATATTCACTCTGTTTTATATTTCGCATCCTATTTATTTATATTCTAGATCATTTTCTTAATAATCCTAACATAAGTACCTTTGTTTTTTGTTAGGAATGAATACATCTATAGTTGCCCATGGAAGGGGAAAGAATAAGCAATACTGGAAAGATAAAGAGTTCAAAGCTTTGATTATTCTGTATCATTGAACTTATTTGGAATGTAACTAGCACTGGATGATGTTGGCTCCTTGTCCTTAAAATAGTGGTGATACCTTTTTTAGTAGAGGAATATAGTGTACAGCTCTTAACTGCTAATGACATGGTCTTGTAGCTGTGATTTGGATACAGCTATATCTATACATATTGATAAGTTACATCTTGTGCTTTTCAAAAGAAAAGGTTTTGTTGCTTTGAGTAAACATATTGAGGAAATTGTCATTGAAATAGTACTTTCCCATGTTATTTATTTTCTTAGCTATTCTCATGATGGATGTGTTCTTTTTTCTTTTTATTTTTTTGTTAATTTATACTTCAAGTAATGATGAAGCCAATGAAAATTAATAAAAAAAAATTCCACAATTAAACATAATTAATAAAAAAAATTTATACTACATTAGGCATGAAAATACAAAATAATAAAATTAAGATATTTCATTATTAATACCATAATTTTTTAGTAATTATAAAATATTTAGAATTCAAAATAAAATAATTAATTAGGTTTTCATTCCCAAAAATTTTGCAAATTAACCACCATCATTGGTAATTATAATCATTTCCCAACACAAACCAACCACTTTTATTGGTAATCATTCTCATTCCCCAGTACAAACCAACCACTATCATTGGCAATCATTCACATTGCTTAGCACAAACCAACCAGCACAATTATAATGAAATATCTCACTATTATTCCCCACTACTATCATTTTCATTATCTTTCCCATTCTTTTAAACGAACCAATTGCTCCCTAAAATTTACATATAAGTTCTTAAGGTAACTCCAAAAGAGCCATTGATAATACATTGATTGCTTTCAAGGACATATCAAATGTAGGTTCAATTTATTGAATTGAATCATGTTTAAACTTGTGTGTTTCAATTTATGTTTTGTTCTTAATTTTTTGTTTTCAAATAATTTTAAGTATAATCATGACACTAATCCTATTATCTACTCTACAATTGTTAAGGCCCTTGCTAGTGTCTTGTTTTCTTTTTTATAAGAGAAGTCCAATATCATTTAAAATCCATAAGAAAACCACTAAAATGTGATATTCACTTTATTTTCACACATCATAGCCCCGGAGTTAATTATGCATTTGGTTATATAATTATACGGTTCAAAAATATGTTTGGTACCAAGGTAGTACTATACATGTATAGTGAGAAGAGAGTTCAATCGATGATGGTACACCTGACGTATAAATGAAAATTCTAGCCTCTTCTTGCATATTCATGTAAAATAGAGAGGGATTAATATTTCTACAAACTGTTTTATGTCAGTATTATAGTGATGTAGGACAGTTGCACTATGTTTGACACCTAAAATTATTATAAAATTAATATCTTTTTTTTTGGTTAAGTTTTAAATATTATTATACATTATAATTGACAAAATAAAAACAATATTAATTTATATTTAGATTAAAAGACTAAAACAAAATGTTAGTTTTATGATATGGAACAGGCTTAAGAAAAAATAATATGATGATAAATGTACATATCAAATTAATCACATTTAAAATATATATTGTGTGTTGAAATATATAACATGAATTATATTAATTTTTTTGTTAATAATTGTATTATATCTAAAGTAAAATATTCGAATTCCTAATAATTAAATTCTTAAAATTTAGATTCTTCAAATATATATATATATCCCAAAAGTAAACCTTCATAATCATAGTTTCCTATAAATTTTCTTTTTTTACCAATAAAACGATCTATAAAATGCAGGTATTAAGATTCTCCTATTTGAGAGAGTACATATGACTAAATTCTAATAACTTGATCTGTAACTTTGTTCTCATGGGCGGATAAATCACCCAATTAAGCATTCATCATATTTTGTCGCTTTCTTCTTATGCTCATGCGAGTGGAGCATTACAAATATTTTGTCACTTTCTTCTCCCCACCAAAACAAGACATGTTCGAGTATATTTTATATATCTCATAAAAAATTTCAAATAAATCCCAATCCAAACATAGCCCACTAGTTCTACGTTACTTCATTAAATTTTGCCAAAATTCGAATCGATTAGGACAGAAGATTCTATTGTGCATTGTAACGTCCAAACATAGCCCACTAGTTCTACGTTACTTCATTAAATTTTGCCAAAATTCGAATCGATAGGACAGAAGATTCTATTGTGCATTGTAACGTGACGCTGACAGTACATAACGTGTGCAATGACATCAGAATCAGTCCCATTTAAATATGTGCATTAAACTGAACCCCACAAACCACCATCCAGCCAACCCCCACCGTTTTGTCCCTTCGGTAAAACCGTAAAAGCAAAGGAGTGGAACGCAGAGTTCCACGTTTATTGTTTTTCTAGTGCACCTGGCAAACCAATTTTGTGTCACGTGTCACGGCCCTACCATCTTCAAAATCCAACTTGCAAAATGCGGCCAAATAAATTCTTCCAAAATTTAATTAATTATATTTAAAGTGATTTTTTTAATAATTAATGCGAATTTATTTATCAATATTTAATGTAATTTTAATAAATACGTTATAGATATATATCACATTATTTATTGAATCATAAGACAAAACCTTTTTTTTTACATAAGTAAAAAAAGCTTTAAATATTTTTTTTTATAATTATAATCACTTCCATCTTAAAAAAATCCAATCTAACCATTCCAACCCCCACCCACCCCTCATATGAAAAACAGACAAAGACGTGATGTACCCTGCTCGTTCCTACGTAATATAAGGTCTAATATGCAAAAAAATCTTCCTTCAAACAGTTGAATGTGTTTGAGGAATATTTGAAATAACAATCCATCACCGTAGTTATAAGAACATATATTTTATCCATACAATAATTTTGTTAATGCCAAGCAATTTACTTAATGAATTATCATTATTAAAGTGTGATTGCCGAAATTGGACTATTTTATACGTAGAATATATATGTATATTCACTAACATAAGAAAACCGTTAATGAGACAAGATTGTGCTCCTTGCCAGGTCGCTGCACAAACCAACGGTCCCAAACAGTAACCAGGGGCGATCTAGGTTTGGAAACGGTGCTATTTTTGGCATTTTTTTATTTTTTATTTTTTTAGGTTTCTGTTATGATTTTAATTGCCAATTCTTCAATACATATAGCAATAGTTCGATTATCAGGCTATTCAATACTTGCAGTAGTAGTTTGATTTGCTACGCTACTCAGCGTTTGTAGTTTGAGGAATCATCACAACGGTGTGGGCCGAAAGTTAAGAACCTCGCGTTCAGTTTCTTTTTTCATATGTTATTTACAGTACTCAGTTGAACCAGTCACCTTAATTAGTAGTTAGTAGTTATTAATTTTTTGTCCCTCTATGTAGGAATTTATGTCCCTCTCTGTAGGTTTTTTTTTTTTCCGATTCATTCGGATTTCTTCCTCTATTGTGAGGGTATAGTCGTCTGTTTTCGTAGATTAGGTTCTGTTCAACACTACGAAACTCAGTTAGCCTTTTTAACTTTGTACTTTTGCTATTTATAAATTAATATAACTATCATTTTTAGAGAAAAAAAAATTCATTATTGAGACAAGACAATAATTTATAATTTCTTTTGTCACTTTACTTTTACCTCGTTTCTTCCTGACAAGATTCCCTAATCCAATTTTACGAAAACGAGAATTCCTTGTCAACTTGATTGATATTCTTGATTTATTCAGATTAAATAATACTGGGAGAAAATCCAAACTATTTCCTCCCCACAATCTCCTCTTTCCAAAGTACTACAAAAACACTGAAAAGAGCGAAATCACAAATCAATCATCTAAAACTTCCCTGCCCTGAAAATCGTCTGAATTACAAAGATGACTGGCTTGGAGAGGCATGTTGTGATGCTACCGTTCATGGGTCAAGGCCATATAATCCCTTTCCTAGCATTAGCCAGGCAAATTCAACAGAGATTTGGCTTCACCATCACTCTTGTTAGCACCCCTCTTAACATTAAGTATCTGAAAAATTCCATTTCTAAGGACTCATCTCAGCAAAATTCACAAATTCACTTGGAATCTCTTCCTTTCAACAGCATTAGCCATGGGTTGCCACCGGATATCGAGAACACTGAGGCCTTACCTTTGGACAAAATCATTAGACTATTTCATGCTTCAGCTACTCTTGAAGATCCCTTTCGCAATCTCGTTTCAGATATCATAGAAAAGGATGGACATCCTCCACTCTGCATAATTGCAGATGTCTTTTGCGGGTGGACTGTTGATGTTGCAAAGGATTTTGATATAGTAAATATAGGTTTCACCACTGGTGGTGCTTATGGCACTGCAGCCTACATCTCAATATGGCAAAACCTCCCTCACCGTTCCTCAGGCAAAGATGAGTTTAGTATTCCTGGTTTTCCTGATTCTTCCAGGTTCCATATCTCACATTTACATCGCTATCTGCAAGCTGCAGATGGAACAGATGAATGGTCAAGGTTTTTTCAGCCACAGATATCAAATGCTTTGAGATCTTTTGGATGGTTGTGCAATTCTGTGGAGGAAATTGAACCATCGGGATTAGATGTACTAAGAAAATATGCAAAAGTTCCTGTCTGGTGCGTTGGGCCACTGCTTCCACCAAAGATGCTCGGCAAAAATTTTGAAAAATCCGGAATCATTGGTCAGCACAGTGGAAGAGAACCAGGATTGCCTACTGAGAGATGTCTGGAATGGCTAGACTTACGTTCTGAGTGTTCTGTCCTTTACATTTCTTTTGGTTCCCAAAACAGTATAAGTCCTTCTCAGATGATGGCATTAGCTATGGGATTAGAAGACAGTGGAAAACCATTCATTTGGGGGATAAGGCCTCCTGTTGGATTTGATCCAAAAGGTGAATTTAGAACAGAATGGTTACCAGAAGGATTTGAAGCAAGAATGGCAAAAACCAATCAAGGCTTGTTAGTGCATAAGTGGGCACCCCAGTTGGAGATTCTCAGTCACAAATCAACTGCAGCATTTTTAAGCCATTGTGGATGGAATTCAATCATGGAGAGTTTGAGCCAAGGTGTGCCCATTATCGGGTGGCCAATTGCAGCTGAACAAGGGTACAATTCAAAGATGTTAATGGAGGAAATGGGAGTAGGTGTGGAATTATGTAGGGGACTGCAGAGGACTCTGGATAAGGAGGATGTAAAGAAGGTCATAACAATGGTGCTTGATAAAGGAGGAAAGGGAGAGGAAATGAAGAGAAAGGCAGTTGGGGTAGGAGAATTGATAAGAAATTCTGTTAAGGACGAGGAAGGACACAAGGGTTCTTCCATTCAAGCTATGGATGATTTTATCTCTGCAGTTTTGTCCAAGAAAATGGTTGAAAGCAGCATTTGAACAAATTCTTGTACCGCGATTATAACTAGTTCTTTTGCTCAAATTGTGCTTCTTTTTTTTTTTTCCCCTTTTGATTCCTGCATTCTTTGCAGTTGGTAAACTTCAAATCCCAATTTATAAGTAGACATCCAAGGCCGTATGTTGTGTCACAACTCATCATTCAAATTATGCTTAAATACAAATAAATTTTATAGTTGCGTATGAATTAGAGCAGTGATTTTTAGCGATTTATTGGTTCAGTAGGACAAATATTATATCTGTAGCATGTATAACTTGCGGGTTAGAGTAAAATAGGTTTTAGGGTAAAAAACATTAGAGGCCACTAAACTTTTGAAATCGTATGTTTTTGGCCATTAATCTAATAAAGTTGCCCGAATTGTTATCCAATTCGTAAATTTGATAACTCGTGGTGATTTCGTTATTTTCAACAGTTAAAACCAAACAAAAAAATGACTATTTTGCCCCTGAAAACTCAACTTCCGTTTGGTTTTAGCGATTGAAAGTAACGGAATGACCATATGTTGCCAAATTTACGAATTGAATAGCTATTCATGCAATTTTGTTAGATGAGTTGAAATGTCGGTGGGTTCTTCATTCTTCTCATCAGTACCCCCATAACGTTCATTCCTATTTTTCCCCGATAATAACTGTTCAATAGTATGTGTCAGCTTTTCAATGGTTGCGTATACCTATTTAGTCAAAATTTTCAATTTGGCTATACAAACCTTTGACCTTTCTTGACGTTCAAGTAGCTGACTCACTGACGGTTGCCGTGCCTTCCCTGTCTGGTGAGGAATTTCCGTTTTATCTTTTTGATGTACATCTTCTTCTTCGTCTTCACCGTCAGACTCTACATTTTTGTCGGCTTCCCCTTTTTCTTCCTTCTCCCAACTCAAAAATTGTGCCGCTTCTTCGGGAGTTGGAGTTATTGGTGTGACTTTAACCTTCTGCAATACAGAATATGGTAACGAATGACATAACACGTTATGAAATTCAAATATGGATTGAAATGAAAGTATAATTACCAAATCATACATCCCCACTTACTAGCCGTTTAGACCAGACTTGATTTTTTCCTTGGACAGCTCGGTGTGTCCTGACTCCTTTCCACCTGAACATCCTTGGCTTGCACTTAGAGATTTCGACCTTTTGAACTAAGGATAATCGTTCAAAATGAGACATTAGCTCATATGCGAACACTTGCAATTCAAGTTCAGATTTGGAAAATAATTAGTTCTTTCAATTTCAACTTAACGTAAGAAGAAACTAAAATAAAACAGGTTGTGTGTTAGAAATTCTTACCCTTAAAACCACTGAGAATCCACCAACGGTGTACGTCCTATTATCAACATCCTTATATTGCTTCAAGGCATTGATCATAGCCTTTCTAGCACTATCCACAGTCGCTAGGTAAGATTCTTCGCCCCACGGCATTTCATCAAACTTCCTCTAATTACAACATAGATGAACCACATTGTCTTCAACATGGTTCATCTTCTGTGCCCTAAGGATTGATGTGTATAGCAATAATAAGGTAAGTGACACTACAACATTGTTTGAATAGCTTGCATTTATTTGATTGTAAGCTTTGAAAACTTCAATGTATGTTGTGTCTTCGTGCCTATCTTCACCAGTTAGATATTTACTAATTAGACTTGGACCATCAAGTGCTTGAAATTTCGCATATTCAGGTGCAAAATCTCCCAACTTCAGACCAGTGATTAGTACAAACTCCCTCATCCCAAATTTAGCCTTCTTACCCGGGAAGTTAAAGTATGTGCTATTGTCCACCTTGTTTTCCTCGTCTATCCTAAGTTGTCTCAATAGTACGCTGTGGATAATTTGTTTGCACTAAAATGTATTGATGTGTGTGCAGGGGGTTGGGGATGATGTTGTGTGTAGGGGGTTGGGGATGATGTGTGTGCAGGGGGTTAAGGGGCCTCCCACATCGGTTTCTGAGGGGTTCCTAGGCTAGTTTATAAGGTTGGGTCAAACCTCACTTGGCAACCATGGTTTTCAGGATGAGTTAGGATCCACCTTATCAGTTGGTATCAGAGCCATATCCTCACGGGGTCGTGTGGGCGCGTGCACCCGGTTTCCTGTGCCGTATTTACAAAGGTTCTCTGCCGGGTCTCGTGAGAGCGGATCTCTGCACGAGGACCTGCAGTTTAAAGGGGTCGGGAATGATGTGTGTGCAGGGGGTTGGGGATGATGTTGTGTGTAGGGGGTTGGGGATGATGTGTGTGCAGGGGGTTAAGGGGCCTCCCACATCGGTTTCTGAGGGGTTCCTGGGCTAGTTTATAAGGTTGGGTCAAACCTCACTTGGCAACCATGGTTTTCAGGATGAGTTAGGATCCACCTTATCATGTATGCTCATGGTCCAACACAATTCCGGCTAGGCAACTCCCCCTTCGTAGAATGTCCTTCTATGTTGCGGTTAATTTGGTCCTTATTCTCAGTATATTTGCTTTGTAATAACAATACTGCGAAACCTAGGCATTGAAAAAATCACCCTGAACCACCATTTGCTTCTTGAGAGGGTCCTGAGGAAAGAATTACAAGCAAATTAATATATAGCTCGACCTGATACTTGACCTGATACTTGACCTAACCTATAACGAAGATGTAAGCTAGGTCGAGTTATAGGTCTAGTATAAGGTCGAGCATAAGACATAACTTTTCTGTGAATTTGCTTGACTTCATACTCAACCCATCACTCGACCTAGATTAATATTCGCCTGATAACACAAATCGTAAAAGACGCTCAACCAATATACTCGACCGATCACTCGACTAACTTAATGCTCGCCTGATGACGATAGTGGCTCGACCAATTCTAGCTTAATGCTCGACTGAAAACTCAACATAACCTTGCACTTGACTTTTGGCTGACTTTGAACTGGACTAAAAAATTGACCCATTTATTGGTCAAACACAGATGAACCACCCACTCGACTAGTAATAGACCACAGCATGACCAATTTCTAGACCAAATTCAGACAACCCAATTCAAATTCATATGTACAATGTCAACACACACTATGTACGAGGAATAAAATGACAATTTATAGTCAAAATTCCACTGACCTTTGTGATCGTGCGCTTCCTTCTTCTCTGTCA
This sequence comes from Gynochthodes officinalis, assembly GCA_020080225.1. Taxonomy (NCBI): domain Eukaryota; kingdom Viridiplantae; phylum Streptophyta; class Magnoliopsida; order Gentianales; family Rubiaceae; genus Gynochthodes; species Gynochthodes officinalis. The sequence continues at coordinate 33,782,336 of CM034619.1, read as the reverse complement.
CAATCGCTAACTTCTTTATGAAAGATGAGGGTCCTCCCTTTGTGCATGCCATGGCAATAGTTTGTAATGGATTCTTAGAGTGCTTTTGAAGAAAGCTATGAAGCGGAGGAAAACTAAGGAAATGAAGAAGAAATATGAAGATTTGGAAAAAGAATTGTTGCGACTCTCATATTTTGAATGAACTGAGTATAATGAAATGAAGAAGAAGAACGGTTTTTTACTTGCCAACCGTTGTATGGCTTTTGGTTTTGCACGGGCGTTATTGAGGGGTATTGTAGTCTTTATTTTCTTTCAAGTGCTATAAGAGCAAAGAAAAAAAAGGTAGGTGCTATTTTTGTAAAATCAATGGTCAAAGGTATTATATTTGTAAATTTCCCTAATATTAATCACTTTCTGAACAATTTTAGACACCCTTGTCTAATTCATATTCGTAGTTTTGGTCAATAATTTTAATTTACTTTTTAATTTTAATTTTAATGTTTAATATTCAGATTTTAATATTGGGTTTGAAAAATATAAAGTAGCAGAAAGAGTTGATAAAACAGAGTCCGTAGTCAATGAGCATGCTAGGATGTACTAGGATATGAAGTAGAAAGTTATATCTTTAGATATAGATTTCAGAGTCAGGATAAACAGAAGTCAATTCGGCACAGAATTTGATCAGAAAAAAGCAAAAATCAAAAGATTAAAGGGAAAAATTGCTCGTATTGAGGAAGAAAGGAGGCTAACAGCAATATCAACAATTCAACCATTTAGAGTCAGATTTAGAAGCCGTTTGTTTGGTGGGTTTTTGGGGAGGGGGGGGGGGGTGAATGGAATGAAATGGGGTAAATATGGTTATTTGGTTGGAGGTGTTGGGTTTAGGAAAAGTATTGGGGGTGCGTTTTGTTGAAGCCTAACTCGTCCTGAATTTTGGGAGGAAAGGTTTTGAGAAGAATTCAAAACGACATAGTTTTCAGTCGATTTAAAAAAAAAAATTGTGCGATTGACTACCCCATGTCATTTTGAGTCTATTTAAAAAAAAAAAATTGTACGATTGACTACCCCATGACTAATGTCATGTGGAGAACGTCGGTAACAACGATTGACATGTGACTCCTGAAGTTGTGCCGCATTAATGCTTGCTCACAAAGTTGGACACTAATAGATCACTTGAAAAGGCACCGAAGAGACAATTAGAAAATTCCACTTTCACATACTATCAAGAAAAATAAGGACTTGCATGATATTATTTATTTTTTTTAATATAATAATTATGAGATAAGAGATATAAAATTAAAAAATTATATTAAAAAGTATAAAAATATATTTTAAAATATTATATATGCAAACCACAAGAATTTTTAAACAATGTATATATATATATTTTTAAACTATATATATAAAATGGAATGAAATAAAAATAGTTATTTGGTTAGAGGTGTTGAATTTAGAAAAAGTATTGAGAGTGCATTTTGTTGAAACCCAATCCTCTCAAGTTTAAGAAGAAAGATTTTGAAAAAAATTTAAAACAATATCGTTTTAAGTCAAAAAAACTCAAAACGACATCATTTTTAGTCTATTTAAAAAAAAAATTTGTGCGATTGACTACCTATGCTGTTTTGAGTCTATTTGACAAAAAAAAAAAATTACGCAATTGACTACTGCATGACTAATGTCATGTGGATGGAGCACGTTGGTAACTGCGACTGACTTGTGACTCCCGAAGTTGTGCCGCATTAATGCTTGCTCACAAAGTTCCACTTTCAAAAGCACCAAAGAGAATAGAAAATTCCACTTTCACATACTATCAAGAAGAATAAGGACTTGTACGACATTATTTAAATTTTTTTTAATATAATAATTATGAGATAAAAAATATAAAATTAAAAAATTATATTAAAAAGTATAAAAATATATTTTAAAATATTATATATACAAAGCACAAAAATTTTTAAACAACGTGTGTGTATATAGATATATATATATATACGTGTGTGTGTGTGTATTTATTTGCCGAAGGAACGGCAGGATTTGTTTTTGCATATTTGGGTTGTCATCAGTCAAAGTAATGGGTGATTGCTTACTTTTCTGTCCTTATTGGTAGCGTACCTATTTATTATGATCTCATTTGGTGTTTTAATTATTTGGGACTCAGAATTGTTGTCGAATCTATATATCTAAAAGGGAAAGTGATGGATAACTTTTTTTTAATAGGTTTTTTTTCAAGTTGCAAGTTTTACTTTAGTAAAAATATAATTTTATAAATTTTTGAAACTATTTTTGTATACGTTTATCATATTATTTACTTTAAAAGTTTTTATTATTGTATTTTCTTTATTATCAATTTAAATTTTATTTTCAAGTATAATTAATTGTAATTTAAAATTAATCAAAATTTTTATCTTATATGGGAGTTTTCAATTTTATTACCATATAAATTTTTTAACTCACATACACTTACACGTTCTTTTACATATATTTTTAAATATTTCATTTTAATATTAAAAAATTTATTTAGTAGTATATATTAAAAAATTATAGAAATAAATGTTTAAAATAATTTAACTTGAACTCAATTGATTATTTTAAATATAATTTGACTAAAAAAATCAATAATAATTCAAATTATTACTTAAAATTATTATAATGTATAATTACTTAAATAGATTATGAATACTATGATTACAAAATAATTGGCATATCTATCCACAGAAAAAAAAAATTCATACTCTATATTTACATATCTTTAGTTAAATATTTTATAATTATTACCTTTAATTATTTCTACTTATTAAATTAACTAAATATACTTTTAAATAAATTAATTTACATCGTAATAATAAATAAATTGTTATATATATTTAAAGTTATAATATGTTTTAATTTCAATATATTAGTGTTAATTAAAAAATTAATTGAATTAACTTTATATCTACTATTTAAATTTACACATACTAAATAAATTTTTATATGCCTTTAATGGAATTTTTTTTAAAAAAATAAAAAAATATGTTACATGATACTTTAACTAACAATATAATTATATAAATTAGTATTAAATTAACTAAAAAAGAACTTATAATTCATAAATATAATAAATTAAATTAAAAATATAAATTATATATTTTAAAAACCAAAAAATAAATTTTAAAATTTATTATTTATTAATTTTTAAAATATTACGGAACAGATTCCATGCCTGGCAGCATGGTGTTAAAAAATTAGTATACCAAAGAAAGGACAATCAGTTGTAATAAGTGATGACAATTTTTAACCAAAAGAACATTAATCCTAATCACGTGGCAGATTTAAGGGAAGGATTTTCTCTCTCTCCTTTTTTTTTTTTTTGCTTGAGGACCATTAACGTGACCCAACTATTTGAAATTGAAGCTATAATTTTTTTTTTCTCGAAACGATAGTAGATTAATATTAATAGAGTGGCACAAAGGCCAATGTATAACCCACGAAAACAACGAAAACAAAGGTCCACAAAGGGGCAAAAAGCCCACGAGGGGCAAGAAATTGAAGCTATAATTGGGAAGGAAAAATGTTCCAAACAACTGAGAGTATACGACTCTCTTGTGAGCGGATGTAAGGTATAATTTCACTAATTGTTTGAACATACAACTCTGTTGTGAACAGATGTAATTTATCTACTTCTTTCAAAACATGTTAAAATTACAAAATGAATTCTATTAATTAAAAAAATTATAAATATTCCCTTAACTAAAATTCAACCATTGAAAAGTAAGAAAAAACTAAAATATTCATCAATTTACTGAACTAAACATATAAATAAAAAATAATATTAAAAGTGAAAAATAAAAGCTACTTGATCATAAATATTATATGATATCACTGTTTCAAAATCTAATTGAAATTGCACACTTTTTTTTTTTTCTGAAATCAGAAATTTTATTACTATTTTTCTTGTTTACCAATTTCTTTCTACCCACAAACTCAAATTTGAATACACAAAGAAAAAATATCTATTTATATAATCATATATATAGAATATTTTGCATATTTCTTTTTTTTTTAAATAAAAGTTACAAGTGTATCTTTATATAGTTACTGAAAAAAAAAGGTTTAAAGGGTAAATTTGTCTACACACAAAACATTTTTGACCAGTAAGATTTATTTTGTAATTTATCAAATCTCGAGGGGCTACATGTTATAAGTTTGACCAATTAAGGGGATATTTTGTAGTTTTTTAAGACAATGAAATTCATTTTTTATTTTCATCAAAACTCGAGGGAGGTGAATGTAGCCAACTTAAAACATATATAATCTCATTTTAGCATATATGATTCTTTTGTGAGTGGATATTGAAGCTAGAGGAAAATAGTTGGACAAAAAAGTGAGCTAAGAATGAATGAGGAACATAAGTGTGAGAGATGAACTAAAAATGTGATTAAGATGTGTTAAACGCTTTCTTTAAGGAATTAATTGCCTTCACTACCTTGCTAATAGAGACTAATATCAATTTACTTTTAGAATACAATAATCTCAAGAAATATCTAAGACCCCATTTAGTTGGCAAGAAATCTTGATTTGGAAAGTAATTTGTTTCCTTATTTTTAAATTCTAATATTTGGTTGGTTTGGAAAAATAATGATTACTTTCTTGTGTTTGTTTCAATTTTACATTTTTGGGGAAAGTAATCAAATTCCTAAAAATAGGGAAAATAAGTGCAACATTCCAGATTTTGATTTCTTACTAAAAGTTGTTATTCTGATTACTTTTCTTAGGATTTTAGTTCAATAAACATATTTTTGACTTTCAATCTTATTTTATCTATTTTTCTGTTTTAACTCTCATATATTTTTTATTTTTTAAGTATTATTTATGTGATTTTCTATTTTAATTATCATTAGTTTTACTTTGTTTTAAAAAAAATTACTTCAAACCACAGCGTGGCTCATAATTATACCATGTTCTGACTTATAGTCAAGCCACATAGTGGCTCTCAAGTTTTTTTCTTTTTGAAGACTTAATCAGTCACACCATGACTTGAATTATAACATGCTGTGTCATGACAACTAACTTGATTTTGGTCTAACTATATTACAAACTATTTTTCAATATTTTTCCACTTAATTTGTAATATAATTATCAAACTAACACTTATAATTGTATACATAAAGAAAAGTGACTTTCATCTTAAACTTTTGCTTGGTGTATACAACTCACAAGAACTAAACAAGTCTTAGTGGCTAAGTTGTTTAAATCAAAATATAAAAATTAGATTAAATTACTAATATATGAGCTAATCATTTGCATACTTTATTCACATTACTTCATTTAGCACTATTATTAGTTATGTGCTCTATCCTAGTTCATGATCATGTACAAAAGATTATCCTAAAGTTTTGCGAGAATCACTTCTTATGATCATATAGGTGAAATTCATTTCTAGTTTTAACTACTAAAGCACTAAGAAATAACTTGATTAGGAGACAAATCATCATCCCTCTCATTTAAGAGTAAGTACTATGCACTAGCACTTTAGAATAGCACAAATATAATTTCTAGTGCTCACAACCACTATTAGCAATTTGGTTTTCCCCTTTAAACTTTAAAATCTAGTGATAGAAGAAGGTTAGATTACTATTACTAGTGGTTCTAGACTAAGGGATTTAATCCCATTCTCAATGATGAACTTGAGTACATCTTTTGTAAGAAGTATGGTAAATGGATCTGTCAAGTTACTATACGTTCTTCCATATACAATTGTCACAATGCCATCATTAATTAATAACTTGTATAATAAATGTATGCCTTAACTTATATGTTTAGATTTACCATTATACACTTTGTTTAATGCTCTAGACAAAATTGCTTCACTATTACAATGTAAAGCAATTGTAGGCATAGGACGATGTCATCAGATTTATATCAAGCAACAAATCCCTTAGTCACTCATCTTCGTTGCAAGCTATTTACAAGTTGAACTATAATTTCAGCTTTCATGGTGTAATGAATAATTGACCATTTGTTTCTTTGATACCCAAAAATAGCTCCACTATCAAACATGAATACCCATCCACTTAAGGGGCCTTGATTACTATTTCTAGTAATCCAACTAGTGTTAAAATATATGTCAAGTACACTTAGAAAGCTATTATAGAATAGTCATAAATTTTTAGTTCTTTTAAAATATCTTAGAACTCTAGTTATAGTTTTCCAATGATCCTTACTTGGATTCTTGGTGCACTAGGTAGTATACAAACTGAATCCGAAATATATGGTTTTGTGCAATTCATTGCATACATTAAACCTTGAATTGCACATGTATATTCCAATTGATCAATTGGATTACTAAAATTTTCATACAATTTAAAGTTAGAGTCCAAGGGAGTATAAGCATATTTCACATTTAGATATTGATACTTATTCAAAATTTCTGAATATGATGTGATTGACAGAGTGCGAAACATCCACTATGTTTTTTTAACTTTAATATCTTAGATAGTATCAACTTCTCTAAGATCCTTTAGCCTGAACTCAGAAGAAAGATAATTCTTACTTTCGATTATAATTTATATAATGATCATGTCATCTACACATTGATGAATGATCACACTATACTTGTCGTTGAATTTTGAATAAACATGCTTATCAATATTATTAAATATGAATCAGTTAGAGAGTAAGATAGACTGAAACTTTTTATGTCATTGTTTAGGAGCTTGCTTAAGGACTTACTAGCTTACACACTTTCTTCCTATTTTCGGAATTAAAAAACCTTTTGGTTGTTCCAATAGCTTACACACTTAAGGATTTCACTAGCTTACACATATTTATCTTGAAAACGCTTTCCAAGACGTAAAATGCTGTTTGGGTAACATTTTGCAAAAACATTTCTTTAATGAAATTCCCAAATGCATTTTTCGGCCTAAAACGGAAGTCTAACATATGTTTCACTCTTTATTCTAGACCCATCTTCTCTAGTTTTATCAATGTTTCTTTTGTCCCCTCTCTTTTAGTCACTGTGTTTATTATCCCTAGAAACAACCATCAGCATCAAAGTGCAAGAGCCATATTGGTGCATCATTGATCCATAGTTAGTCCATCTATCCATTTTCTCTTCTCTTATCTTTGCTTTATTTCTTTAGTCCTTTTTGTTGAAGCTGCCATCTTTGTCATCCCCTCGATTCTTTCATTGGTAGCACAATGCAACGGCCACGCCTATGCACCACCAACCAATTTTCTATTAATCTACTCTTACTCCAAACAGATTGAGCAACTAGTATCGGCATCAAAATTACATAGCATAATCACATAGATCTACCACACTACTATTAGATTTTTGAAAAGAACAGCAATGATTCCAAACTCCCATAGGTAATTAGCTCCTCAGCTTCAAGGTTGCCTCTTTTTCCCTCAATTTTTTTTTCATATTCATTTTGAAGTGAGGTTCTTCATACAGGCATGTTTTTTGAAATTGGAAAACCCCATATGTTGGATGTTTCTATTTTTTCTGCAATTTGTTTGTGAAAGTTGGAAATGGATAACTGGTTTTGCGTTCCATTTCGCCATCGGCTTTTCCTGGCTTTATTTTTTTCTCCTTGGCCATATTCAATGTAAGAGACGACTAGGGGTGAGCATCGGTATGATAGGGTAGGTTAATGGCCAAAATTTATATAGTACCCTATTATGTAGTAGTTTTAAAATTTGTATCCTTACCTTATGCAAAAAACTTAGCCCTACCCTTACCCCTGCTCTATTTTTTAGGGTAAGGTATAAGGTAAATCTGTTGAACTTTTATTTTCTATTTATTTAATAAATATACATACATACATACATATATATATGTAAATTTATGTTAGTAAAATTTTTTAATTTGTGTAAAAAAATTAATCATAAAAAACTAAATCTAACAACTAAACAAATTTAATGAAGAAGCAAAATTCAAACTAAAATGAAAATAAAAATTTAAATCAAAAAATATCCAAATTTGATACAAATGATTAAAAAATTCAAACAAAAATATGATATTTATTAACTATGTACAAAATATAACTACTTTTAACATTTTTTCAAAAGCCCAACTTCTTATCTTGTTGTATATTGATGTGAGATTCAGATATGTGCATGTGAGAGCTCATTTGATTCTAATAATACTTGTAAAAATAGAACTAAAATAGAGGGCACTTAGGCTCTTAGACCAAGATGAACATTATTACATTTGGAAGAAAAAGATTCATTTATGTTCATGCCATCTTTTACCAGTAACAAAAGAACTAAAACAAAGGGAAGTTGACAAAAAATATACAAGGAAGAAAGCAAATTCAATTGTTTAAGTCAATATGTCATCAATACCAAGCACTAAGCATATGATATAGACAATACTATAGCAGCAAAAAAATGACGCGCAGCTCACAAGTCACAAGTCACAAGTCACATCTTATTATACCTAATTGATTCTTGGCCCCTTTAATTCATTCGGCATTCTTTTCTTCTAGCCCTACATATTCTTGCTGATTTTAAACCCTGGTAAAGGCTAATAACAGTGTTGTTGGTAAATGAGTTACCTATCAGTTGGGGATGTAAATATTTCTGCAAATGATCCTGGTCACCATGACATTATTTACATGCATAGACCTGGATTCTTTAGCTTCAAATACTCTAACCTAAACTGGGGAACGCCAGTGGAAACTGAGTCTATAGATGATTCCAATCATTTCTTCGTCGTCATTCACTACTGCCTTTTTTTTTTAATCTTCAACCCTCTAGCAACCATGCATGTTGCAACCTCCCTCACAATTTCAAATAACTATTACTGGGCAATAGAAATACAAGCAATCCCAATCATCTACAAAGTTTAACAAATAAAAAAGTAAAAAAAAAAAGTGAAAAAAAAGTTAAGTAATATGTGAAAAATTAATGCAAATGCATAATTTGTTTTTTTTAGGGCAATTATTTATATTAATCTTTCAACTTAGTAAGTTAAAACGCTATTAGAACATACATAGTACTAAAATCATTCTCCCTATGAAGGCATTCTCTCATGTCATCAATTTGGGATTAAGAATAATCGAGGCAAAAGATATTACTTGTCACTTTTAATAACTCATCGTATGTGTACATGTTAACCGCACAGTTAACATAATTATAGCACTTAATATTTAATTTATAGTGTGGTTTTTCAAAAGGATAAGAAAGAAGAAGGTGAAAGCAATTTAAAGGTTGAAGGATGAGAATTTTAAGAAAAGTAACATTTAACAAACAAAAGTTTAAACATTCAGACTTATTTGGATGAAGATTAAGGTATGCATAAACCCATGAAATAATAACTTTAAAGAAAATAGGAGATAGCCATCTCATCCTTATATGGACGAAGATCAAATTACACAAACACATGAAATTATTATAATAATAATCTTTAAAAAATAGAAAATAATAATAATAATCTTTAAAGAAAAAAAAAACAAGAACAAAAGGACACTTACCCATCAATTGATAGGGATTCCTGTTGTACTCGCTCCTTGATACTTAACCAAATGGGGAAGTTTTTCAGCCTCCCTATTTGAATGAGGCAAATTATCTCTGGTGCTGGAATGTAAAAATGGTTTTCAATCCCACAAATAAAATGTATATGGACCAATTGAAGATCTTAACCCCCAACTCATCATGGAACTAAGAACCTTAATATAATTAATGGAATAATGACCCCATAATCTAGTGGTTTAACCTAGATTGATAAGTCAAGAACGCCATATGGCAAAACTTGATAAGTTCAAGTTTTCAAAAAAGAACAAAAGTAAGGACAATTCTCACTTGTTTTATTTATCAAATTCAATCCACTACAAAAGTGTGAGGCATAACCTTAATTTTTATATAATTGTAAAACGTGCTTCAATTCAACTAGAAAAAGGAAACAACTTAAACTCTAAAAATTTTAGTAACCTAAACACAAGGCTAGATCATGGCATGCCTAATAAGGTTCAATCATATATTTTAAAAAGACCTAAAAGTCTAGAACATAAACAATTTAAATAATAATCAAATAAACTAGTGGGTTGGACCAAATTACAAATAGCTTAAGATACAACTTGAAATAAATATAAATATAGTCAAGGCTAATTAAATTAAGTTTGTCCAATTAAATTTACTTGATCCATCCATCAATAAAGTAATAGAACATGTGCCAACCCTCATGCATCTTGGATTTCATCATTCCTCCTTTCCTCAAGAAGATTTGTCCTCAAATCTTAACCATTATGATGTTGAGAATAACTCTACAAACAATATAATTTCTCCATCCATCGTTTTTCAGACACTAATGGTACATGGGTAACACACGGGCTCATGCTTGCTATCATTAGTGAAAATAATTAGCTAAACCTCCTTCTCTATTATTTCTAGTCATGGGATTTTCTGTAGAAGTTAGTCAAAAAAGAAAAGAAATTTCACAAGTTCTATTCCCCCCAAGTGTGACCCAATGTATTTTCACTTGCCAAGTGTTCACTCAAAGACTTGGTTTTTAACTTCTGATATAACTATCTTCCTTTTACCACTCAAATTCTTACATTTTAGTTTTTTTGAAGGAACCCAAGATTTCCACTAAGGCAAGCCCTTATGAATTTCTCGACTTATGTTGAAAGAGAATGAGAAGGAAGCTAGACTCAATCAATAATAAGAACAAAACACATATAATACAATAAGGCAAAAAAAAAAAAGAACAAAGGGATTATTTTCGAGTGGAAATAAGTTATTGCCATTAATTCTGATTTCAACTAAGATTAGGGTGCCACAAATCCATTTGAAAGTTGGAAACCAAAATACTATTACCCAAATAAATACAATTCTAAATAGAATTAAAATTCCAAGAAATCCAATTCAAAATAGGAATAAGAATACAGCAAAAATCACAATGGGAATAGCATTGGTGATTCCGAATTTCAAAATGATTAGAACTTTCTTTCTTGGTTTTGCTAAAATTTAGAATATCAAATCAATAAGAATAAGAACAAGATTTTAAACTCCATTGTTTAAGAAATAAAGAAACAAGACAAGGAAATGAAATTAGGGGCTGTTGGCAAGGAAAAGACAAAAAAAAAAATAAAAATGAACAGTGACGTAAACGGTGCTAGTGAATAGTACTGTACATATTTCCCAAACTATGAACAGTACCATAAATAGTAACAAAATAATTTCTTTGCACAGAAAATCAGAAATAAGTATTATGCAATATTAATAGTATGCAAAAATTTTGATGTGTTACCTAAAAACTCTAAAACCAACTCACATGAATCCCGTAAGGAAGAAAATTTAAAAATCCATGAATAAGATGGATATAGCCCAGAAACTCCCAAACGAAATCAATAAATGATCTAATGAAAGATCTCAACTCCTAGCTCGGTAAGGAATTAAGAACTTCAATATAATCAACGGAAAAATAACCCTATAGTCTAGTGGCTCAAATTAAATTGATAAGTTAACCACGAGGACAAATCTTGGTAAATTCAAGTTTTCAAAAGAAAATAAAAGTAAGGATAATCCTCACATATTTATTAATCAAATTCAATCCATTATAAAGGTGTGAAGCACAGCTTTTTTATATAATTACAAACCCTACTTCAATTTAACTAGGAAAATGAAACAAATTAAACCTTAAAAATTTTAATAGCCCAAAAACAAGATTGGACCTTGACATGCCTAATAAGCCCCAATCATACACTTTTAAAAAGTCCAAAAGTTTAAAGAATAAATAATTCAAATAATAACAAACTAAGGGAGAGTGTTGGAGCAAATTACAAATAAGTCAAATTAGAACTTGAAATAAATATAGTTGGGTGTAATTAAATTAAGTTTGCCCTGTTAAATTCACTTGAAACTTGAATTAAATTTACTTGATCCATACATCAAGAAAGTAATAGAATATATGCCGACCCTCATGCACATTAGATTTCATCACCTACCACATTGAAAGTTAAATCCTATATTCATCCTATCATATTTCATAGTTTTTGGGTAGGTTACAAATTGAAACTATCCTTTTGCTCACCTCTAGAGACAACTATGTTCTTGGTACTATCTTTAAAATGTTTGTCAATTTTTGTTTAGAAGTCATTTGTGTGCTGAAGTTGTGATTGTCTTTTTTGGATGTTTCAATCCATCATTACGTGTGGTTTGCCCATTCATGTTTAGGCATTTCCTAGGAAAAAGGGCACGAACTTATCTTTGATGTTTTGGATCTTCATCTTGCAATTCTTTTGGTGTGATGATTTACTTCTTCCTTCTCAGCCTTGTTTATTTTCTTTCTTTTCTCTTCAACTTTCTCTTTCCTCTGACACATTACTCTTCTTTCTTTTCTTTTTTTTTTTTAAAGAAATATCTTCATCACTTACATATAAGCAGAAATTGCCAAACTATAGTTGTAGAAGAAGTATTATTTTGATTACTATTAGAACTATGAGTGTGATGGAGGAATACTTTAAAGGATTCTATGTTTTCTTTTTGTTTGTTTGTTTTTGCGCTTTTCTTTTTCTCATTTTTTATTTTGGGCTTGCCTTCAATAAGGTAGTGAAGAGTCTACTCATTTGGATATCGTAAGATGAAAGATTTGATAAATGGTAATGAATTAAAATGCACCCGCATACTACAGTATTTATAACTTAGCAAACCTCGAAATTATATTCAATACCTTCTTGTTATTTACTTTGTGTTAACTGGTAAATATCGTTTGGAATATATTAGCATATAACAAACATATTCAACAACCAAGAGTGGTTTACCTATAATCTAGTGAAATGTGTACTTGCTATTACACGTCGTTGAATTATGTGTTCCAATTTTGTTGTCCAATACCATTTTGGGAGCATTGCATTCATTTGATTGTAAACTTTTTTGTTTTGTTTTTTGAACATTAGAAGGAATTTTGTTTTAGATGATTGACGCTAAATCCCAATGCACAAGATAAGTAATTTTTGCCCGTTTCTATGTTGTTGAAAATAACATGTTTTAGGAACATCATTTTCATTAATTCATTTTTTGTGAACGTTATAAGCCTTCCTCATGGACAAGTGTAATAAAAAAATTTTTTTTATCACTACCAATTAAATATATGCATTGTTTTAGAATTTGAGAATTAGCCTGATTTAATGCATTTAGAATGTGATGAGAATGATCTTGCACTTTTGCTTTCAGAATAATCCAAAGGCACCAAAGAATAATCATGTGTTTGTCAATTTAATGTAAGCAAAAAAACTAGAGTGTAATTTAAAGGGAACTAAGTTCATGAAGGCTAGGTGGCAGGAAATTGCCAAGGAAATCAACCAAATAGTTGAAACATCTTAGACACACGTGCAACTCAAGGGCAAGACCGAGTATGGAAGTGAGAATGGAGCATTTGGAAAAGAATAAACGAGCATACTAGAGGTTGATGGGATAATGAGAAGAAAATATGCACCTTTGATGATTGTGAGGTGCTTAATAAGGTTTTTACTACAACCTCTTGCTCTTTGTACTTAATAGATCTAGTTCCAAATTTTTGTGGTATTGAATATTAGGGTATGGTCTTATACTTTCCAATTTCTAAATTTTGGTTGTTCGAAAATTTCTGAATTTGGTATTTTATTTGATACCGGATTTTTTGAATTAAATACTATATTGGGTACTAAAGTTGTGGTTTTGCATTATGCTAGTGTTGAATTTGATTCAAATATTTGTGGTTTGTAGTTTTTCTATTTCTGAATTTTACTAGTTTTGAAAATTTCAAATTTGGTCCTATAGTTGGTACTGAATTTTCTTAACATTCATATTGCATTGTGTAGCGAATTTGTGGTTTTGCATTTTGTTGTTGATGAATTTGATACCAAATGTTTGTGGTTCATAATTTTCCTATTTCTAAATTTGTTGGTTTTGAATTTGGTATTATAGTTGGTAGTAAATTTTCTAAATTACTTACTGTATTGGGTAGTGAATTTGTAGTTCTACATTTTACTGGTGCTGAATTTGATATTGAATGTTTGTGGTTCGTAATTTTCTTTTTTCTTATTTTTGCAAGTTTTGGAATTTTTGAATTGGATCTTCATTTGGTAGTGAATTTTTAAAATTTTGTACGGCATTTGGTTCTAAATTTTCAGGATTTACAAAGGTTGTTGTTCTAAATTGGAAGCTAAATATTTGTGGTTATGAATTTACTTAATTTTAAATTTTGATGTTTATGAAATTTATGATTTTTTTACTACATTTTGTGTTAAATTTCTGGATTCTCTATTTTGGTCATTTTAAATTTGGTACTAAATTTTTGTTATTCTGAACTTTCCCATTTACAAATTTTGTTGGTTTTTAAATTTTGGAAATTGGTACCGCATTTTATTTTTTTTTGTATTTTCTACTTCTAAATGGCATTTTCTATTTTTTATTTTCATTAATTCTTTTACATCATACCCGAAGCCAAAATAACGGCCGATAGAACATTTGCTCATTGCGATACTTTAACTGAGCTATTCTTGAGGGCGTCACCATTGGTAAATACAGTAGTACCCTAGAGTTCATATTAGAGTATTTGGATGATGATATTGGTAGGGATGGTAATAATGATGTTACTTGCTTTAGGGATGATGAAAGTCTAATGACTTGAAAGATGTGGGTAAATATCCAACTAATTCGAAGAGAAAAAGCTAGGGCAACGAGAGTTCATAGGCTACCAAGAAAAGCAAAGGTAAAACATCTAATCAATAGCGTCCAGCAAGCCATTGAGGGGATATTAAATCTAATCAATAGTGTCCAACAAGCTAGAACTGAGTGGTACTGTAAAAACCTAAAAGAAGAAGCAGTGCAGAAATTTTAGGGAATAAACCTTGACATTAGCTTTAGAATGCACTATTTAAATTGGACTTGCGTACACATCATTTGTAGCTCTTAGTTTGGTTTGACTCTTCTTTTATGAGAACTTGATCAAAATTTTAGATTGTCACAATTTTGCTTAAAGAAACTATTGCTTTGATTTTGTAGGATTGCAAATTGTTTGGATGACATATTTTTTTTATTTTCTAATCTAAGTTAGTTCATTCATGTTTAGTGCAATATTTAGGTTGTAATTATTTAGTATTGCATTTTGTTTGGAAAATTGTTCCATATGCGTTAGTGTGTAGTGCTTACTATTTGTACTTGGTTTGTATAACTAGGTAGTGTACACTACGTAAGGTGTGATGGCTTTGCCGTTAATCGTAACTTATTCACTTTTCTGTACTGTCTGCCGAAAGAACATATCCATTACATTTTATAATTATTTGATAGGTACTTGATGGATTAGGTAGGGCCATCTACAAGACTAGATGACACAAATGATGAGTCTCTTGATATTCCACGGAACATAATTCAGATGAGGAATGACTATGGGATGTTTTAACAATGCAAGTTCTATAGAAATACCAAGAGCACTAGACTTTACTTAAATATAGTAAGATACGGTGCAATCGAAGCTGATTGGTACAAAGTAGGTTGCAAAATTACTAAATAATCATCCTGATTGAGTGTTTCGATAGACACGTCTGCATTTGCATACTTTTTGCATGCTATGTAACATGCTACAAGATAGAAGATTTTATATATAGGATTATGGGGCATATGTAGAAATAGACAAGGTTTAACAATTTTTTTTGCACATAATGGTAGAGGATCATCACAATTGGAAAATTTTGTGAATGGTTTCAATATTTGCCAAAGATAGTGATGCAGATTACAAAGAAAAACGCACACGCATTATGCAGTTTTAATAAAAATGTAATACTTACACATAATTAACATTTGATTCATCCAAAAGTTGATCAAGTTGGAAACTATAACCTTATTTTAAAGTTAGTTAAAAATCACTTCACTTAGATTATCCATTCAAGTCACTTCAAATGTGACCAAAAAAACAATTTGATGTCGTTTCTTAGAACTATGCTAGAGCAATAGATAGTATGCATATTCTTGCATGGGCACCTATATGGGAACAAGATGCATTTCAAAATCAGCATTGGAATTTATATCAAAATGTAATGGCTTTAGTAAATTATGACATGTGGTTTGTGTTCATGTGTATTGGTCAAGAAGGAATGATGATACTATATTCCCTATGTTATCTTAGGAGAAATATTATGTAGTTGATTTAGCATACAACAACATGCTAGGCTTCCTAGTACATTTTTGAGGTTATTGCTACCACTAAAATGAATTTGGCCAACGGTTAAGTACCCCTAACAATTTGCAAGAGCTTTTCAATCATAAATATTCATCAATTCAAAATATAGTAGAAAGGACCTTTAGAGTTTTGAAAAAACATTTCCAATATTTTGTAGGCTGATGCATAGTTTCAAGCAAGAAGACAGATTAATTTTATCATTGCATGTTATGTTGTGAACAATTTTATTAGAGAAACCAAATGTGATGATTTACACATTATTGAATGTGGTGCTAATGATATCACATATTATCTACTCCAACAAGAGTCTTCAACTCACATGTAGTAGCTAGAAGTTGACTAATCATAGAAAGGTATTGAATACTAAAATGCATATTGGCTCTATATTGGAACTCATATGTGGAATAGTCAACAAAGTATCAGATGAGAAAATAGAAGTGAGTTTTTTTATTTTTTGAGTAAAAAGATTTTTTAGTCACTAGACTTTTTCAAAGTTTTAATTTTGGTCACTATACTTTTTTTTTAAGCCAAAAAGATCATTGAATTTAAGAAAATGGAGCAAAGTTAGTCATTTCATCAAAAAGGCCCGTTAAGTGTAACGGAAAGTAATGCATGTGCACCGCAAGCTATTTTGTGATGGGTAGAAATGTAAATTCATTCTCAAACTTAAACATCAAAGTTCTTCTAACTCTTGCAAGTCTTATCCTTCAATTTCTTCACCTCTAAAATTGGTTGCACCCAATTTGCCATCCACAACAAGTTTAGCTCATCATTACCCACCCTTGTGCAGCTCCCTCAACAGTCAAAGATGAAAACTTTCAGCACACCAGGGGCTTTTTGCCTTTTAGACATAGCCCCAGTTGAAGAGAATGCCTAACAAATAGTTTCACCAACTGATAGGGGTGTATCATCCATCGTAGGAGTACTTCTTTTCCTCGCTTTTATAGGCTTATCCATTCTAACCATGGGGCATTGGGGGTAATCTACATAGCAATCACGGACTTCTTGTAGAAAAGGGAGAGAAAGAAGTTCGAGAAAGAGAAAGCAATTAAAAGAAGAACAGTGGTAAGATAGGGAAGATCATGACTAGAGCTAGAGTAGGGAAATTTGGAAAAATAGTACATTTTTAGGTGGGTTAATAAAATATAGCAGTTGGTAAAAATTTATTGCTAAAATAGCAGGTCAATGGTAGTTTGACCAATTGAAAAGACCTAAATGACCCTATACAAACGATGAAAAACATCGCGCCCAAAGCAACGTTTCCTTCTTCTTCACTTCATTCTTTCATTTCACCGATGCTGTTCGAATTTTCCTACCAATTATTCTTCATTTTTCATCGATTCAACATCCTATTTCACACAATCCATAGTCATCTTCAACCAAAATGGTTGCCGCTATACAGAAGAAATTGCAAAAACCGACGAACCAAAACAAGGTAAGTGGAAATTTGCCTAGAAATGGTCATTTTAATATTCGTATTTGCTATATCGAGCATAAATCTGATAGAAATGCTGATTCTTTGCTAATTATAATTCATTTGATTATGATTTTTAGAAGAAATATGATAAGTTAGGGTTTTGTTTATTTTTTATGTAATTGCGATTGCGATTGATTCGAAAACATAACAATTGTACATATCTTATCACATAGAACGTTTTTTGTTTAAATTTGAATTGGGATTGTATGAGAAATGGTCAAGCATAGTTTGAAAAAGAGTAAACAATTTTCAACTTATCTCGAACACTAGCTGAGTATGTGCTCAAAATAATCGAGTATGATTGAATGATGAACACTTGTTGAGCACCTATTTGCATAGTTCTCAAGCATATTACTGTAATCAAGCACCTAACCAAGCACATAATCAACTAATCTTGAGCATTAATGAATGATGAATAGTTGTTAAACACTTACTCGAGCATACCTTGAGCACTTAACCAAGTCCTTATTGAGCACAGGTCAAGAACTACTTGAGCATTTCATTATTACAACGAGCACTATACTGATTTGCTTTATTTCAGGCAAGACCCCCTCAATGATCAAATGGTCATTCAATGTGATTTTTTCAAGGCCCAAGTTTTTCAGTACTGCTACTATGAAGCAAGTATGAAGAAAATAAGGACCAAACTAACAGAGACTCAGAAGGAAATACTCAGAAGGGAGATTTGCCTTGCTGAAATTGCTTTTGACCATGAGCATACATTTTGGTTCAAACAGATTATTCATAGCGCATTGTTGAGGTAATTTAAGGCAGATGAGGAGTCCAAAATAGATAATAGCATATACTTCAACTTTATAAGTAATAAGGTGAAATTTGGCAGGAGAGAGTTTGCACTCATCACGGGTCTTAAGATGGGAGACTATGACAGCGAATATGCCAAATTGAAGGCACCTGATGGTTCTTGTACCATAACAAAGTACCTAAAGCCCTAAGGTTATAAATATGAAACCACATATGATGAAGTTTTCAAGACTTATGACAGTATAGATGCAAGTTTTTCAGACGATTATGTTGTGTCCATGATAGTGTTGCTACTATGCACATCCATAAATGGGGAACAAAGGAGAAACATGATAGACAACAAGGTGGTTCACTTGGCCTGTAATTGGAGGAAGTTTGACGAAATGCCTTGGGGCAAATTATCTTACAAGGCCACTGTTAATAGTACTAGAAAGTCTATGATTAATGCCTTGAAGAAGACTAAGGACCTAGATAACAAGACGTATACTATTGGTGGATTCCCAATTGCTTTAGGGGCAAGAATTTCAAACACGTGTTAAATTTTAATTTTGTTTGTGATTTAAGTTCATAGAATTAATTATGCGCTTTTTCTTTTTATGAATCTCAAGTGTTTGCATATGAGTTAATGCCACATCTTGAGTGTTTCTTGTTAGTGTCTAAGGTTGAAACTTTTAAATGCAAGTCCATGATATTCAGATGGAGACGAATGAAAACAATGAACTGACCAAGAAAGAAAGTATGTGTAGGACAAAAAAACAATCAATGAGGAGGTTTGAATTGTCTATTAGCTAATGTTTGCTAATTAGTCTGTTAACTGTGTGTTTTTCGAGCAACTAGTTGATCATTTCTCGAGCAGCCTATTCAGAGATGTTTTTACTGTTTATTTTTTGAGCAGCTCATCTAGCATGAATCGAGCATGTCTTATGATTTATCTTTTCATGTATTACAAAAAGTGTAAGTGACACTAGTAAAGCCAACTCTAGAAGAAAGGGCAAAATTTTTGCAATGGGAAAAAGAAGAGGAAATTGATGAGGAGGCTGATTTTGAAGAGAAGAAGAAGATGCCGTTCAGATGGAAGGCTCTATTTATGAAACGTCTTACAGGAAAAGAGTCAGAAAATAAGATAATGCAAAACCTGCAAAGAGACCAAGGGTAAGCAGGGAAGAGAGATAGGAGATAAGGGACTTCATGAAGCAAATGCTTGAACTCCAAGAAAAGTATGAGGTGGACTTGAAAGAGACAAAAGGGAAACTCATGTAGACGAATTGGAAAAGATAGTCAAGCATCTGGTAGCTACCGTTGAAAATCTAAAAGCCGAAAATAATAATAATAATAATAAAATGTGAATGAAGAGGAAATCTAGTGGAGCTCAAGAAGTAGGCAGTGAGGATGAAGAATCTACTGATTTTGATGATGATGACAAGAAGGAAGATGATAACAATGAGAAAGATGGCGAGTAGTAAGAAAGGGATCGAAAGGAAGAGACTGGTGATAAGAAAGATGGTAATGATAATGATAATAAGAACAAGGATGAAGAAAAAGAAGAAAGACAAAATGAGGGAATATGAGGGAAAACATAATGAGAAGGACGAGGATGAGCAATATAGCGAAAAAGAAAATGAAACAGATAATGTAATGGATATTGTTTATCAAATCACTGATGAACACATTACTCTATTCATTCCCATCATAACATTTGAAAGTGCTCCGCCACCACCTATCAAAGAAAATGAGAAAAGCAAATCTGAAGATGAAGTAACTGGGGGTCTCAATTTAGGATCTACTTTTGACATTGAAAAGAGCAACCAACCACGAAATTAGATTATTGGCTCTGGTTTTAGAATCTAGGATTTCTAGCCAGGGCCTGAAAATCTTAAAGAAATGAATAAGTGGCTAAAAAAGAAAACACGTCAACATTTGTGGTCTCTACTTTTTTCACTTAATTTAGATTTGGTCAAGACAATGTTAAAAAAAATTATTGGCTCACAAATTAGGTAATACTTTCATGCTTCTTTTTGTTTTTTTGTGAATGATTAAATATGATTATCTCATAACCAAACATGCTTTAATTTTTGCAACAACTTGATTTATATATATCTATGTTTCGAAAGAGGATAATTACAATGGGACTCAAAGATATATCTATTTTGGAGACATATTTCGATTTAAGTTATGTTGAATTTTTCATTTCATTTGATAAGGCTATCTGTCGAGCATCTGTTGGAGCATACTCTCGAGCACTTAGCTTGTTTCATGTAATTCAATCAAGCATTTAGCAAAGTATGTGTCGAGCATATATTATTCCTTAGCATATAATCTAGTATTACTTGAGCATCCATCGATCATCTCTTGAGAATTTCTCAAGCGTATATCGAGCATTTGATATAGTAATGTTATCTGTTTTGTTAAAAGTATGGTATGAAGGAGCTAGATGAAACCATGCGTGATCCAACCTACAATTATCTGGCCGTGAAGTAGTTCGTTGGTTCTTGCCCATGTGAAATTGACTACTGTTGCGTAAACTTTGTTTTATTCCCTTGTCATACAAATGGTAAACACTAGATATTGATCAAGATAGACATTTATAATCAAACATTTCATGTGTATAACCCAATGGATCAAGGGGGGATAAGGGCAAAATTAGACTACCTTCTTAGAACAATGCCCAAGATACTTTATGCATGTGAATTTTATAGTTGGTTTGCCAAAGATTTTCTTGTCAAGGACAAATGACAAATGGTTCTCAAGGAAAATTTGGTGCATTAAGGAAAGGAGTTAGTATATACAATGTTCGTACTTTGTATAATCACATACTCGTTGCAATGACTAATTATGTCATGCTTTGGTTATTGCAGAACTAGAGATTGTGGTGTTTTCATATTAAAGTGGGCTAAATTCATTATCCATGAGTTGTCACTTAATACAATTACACCCAAAAATGCAATGAAATACGATAAACAGATGGCGGTGGCACTATTCATGCATGCAAGCAAGGAGGAAGCTAGATTAGAAGGAAATAGGGCAAAAAATAGGACATAAACCACATGATAAAAGGGTTGTAATCCAGTTGTTCATTGCGTACATAAAAATTCTTTTGATATATACATTTAGTTGTGTAATTATAAAATTTATAATGCAATTAACAGGGTATATGATGTTAATAGGGTGTATGCATCTTATACCATGGAACTATGAACTATTGTAATGCTCAACGTATGCTCGACTCTTTCTCAACATACGTGCTCAACCAAATATAGATTAAGGCTCGAGCAGATCTCAGTTTGTACTAAACCGAGATGCTTGATCTATATGCTCGACCGAGACGCTCGGCATTTGCTCGATTTAACATTGGATTTTTGCATTGTATATCATTTTCCCCAAATCACTAATTGTTCTTAATCCCTTTGTTATTTACAACCGTGCCACTATCTATATATTGTGTTAAAGAGCACTGAATTAGACTTCAATTTCGTGTGAGCTTTCTTATCTTCTTGTTCAAAATCAAAAACTCATCCAAGTCACTATAATTTGCAATTGAGTATCGTGTATACTACATGGTAATTACTAGAAATATCAATTAAACACACTGTAGATACCGTATTATTCTCCAAGTATCTATGTTTCTATTTAGGTTTCTTTTTGGGTTTATGTATCTGCGTGCAACATTCCCATGGATGAGATTGCCTAATGGGTAATTACATTGGATTGATAATTAACCAATGGGCATAAAAAATGAGTTATTTATGAGTTAATATCATTTTTTATTTATGGGCAACTTACATTGGATTGCTAATTGACTAATGGACATAAAAAATGAGTTATTTATGGGTTAATATCATTGTTTATTTATGGGTTAATTTCATTGCTTATTTATTGGTATCCTACATTGGATTGCCAGTAGTCGCAAGTATAAATTTGAGCATTAAGTCGAGCACCTTTTCAAGCACAACAACCATTAGTGTATGTTTTATGCAATTTCTTGAGCATTTAGTCGCATATCCTATCAAGCACCTAGTCCAATATGGTCTGGCTTATGTAGTTTCTTGACCATTTAGTTGAGCACATTCGCAAGCACCTAGTACGGTGGAGTCTGTTCAATGCAATTTCTCGAGTACACAGTCTAGCACCTTCTTAAGCACAATGTCCAGTAGAGTCTATTTTTTGCAATTTGTCGAACACGCTGCTGAGCATTAAAATCACAATCTCGAGCGTCTCAAATTTATGTCGAGCATTTTCTCGAGTTCTTTTCATATTTCTGCTATTTTTTGTTTTTTTTTCCAAAGATGACACATGCTAATATTTGGCTTGTACATGTTCTTTTATGACGGAGAATGGATTGTTGATCCTAAAACAAATGATCGAAGATTCATGAATTATAAGAGGATTGAGACTCTTTTGTTAAAAGAAGACATAAGTTTCACATAATTAGTGAATCGCATTAGCTGTATCATGGAATTAGATGAGAAAATAAAAAATAAAGTAATTATTGAATACCTACCCAAGTACTTGTAAAAAATCTCAACTCTTCCCATTAAGAATGATTACCATGTTCAGTGCTTTTTGAATAAGATTATAAAACGGTCTGAAGATACCAGGATCATAATATGTGTTACTATTTGAGAGATTGAAGCAATACATGCTAAATATAGTACTAGTAATTCACCAATAAAGTGATTGAGTTCTGATAGTCCGATATGGACTAGCAGTGTTATTCCTTCAAAAAATTTGAATGAGAACATATTTAGCGATAAGGATGATGATAATAGAGAAAGTGATGATGATGGTGATCCGGTTGAAAAAACTATAAATGTTGAAATATCCGAAAACATAGTTGTGAAAGATGTAAATATAGCTACTGAGCAACCAAGAGTTGATGTGACTGTCGATCCGGTTCAAAAAAACGTACAAACGCATGACCAAAATGAAAGAGCAATAATACAATTCTATACAATGAACAGGGTCATCGAATGCGGCCTGTGGTGCTTCTTCTAATAGATTATCCGCAGTGATATATGTTGCGTAAAGAATGTTTTTGAAATGAGAGATCATTTGTTTGTGAAGATGAGTATGCTAGCCGTGAAGTATTTCTCTGAGTGAAAGGTTGTTAGGGCAAATAGCAAGTTCTGATACCTAAAATGCAACGATAAAAATTTCAAATGAAAATTGAATGCATTTGCCATTGGGAATTCATCTACTTGGAAGATCACTAAATATCAAAACACCCATACATATCAGTCATCATTGGTTCAATGTAATAATCGATAGGTGAGCATCAAGGTAATTGGTGCGTGGATCAGGTATAAGTACCAGGATGTATGTCGTCCTTATAGAGCTAGCAAAATCATGTTAGATGTTTGCCAAGACTTAGGTGTGAACATAACATACAACAAGACTTGGCGATCAAGGGAATCCGCATTGGACGAAGTGAGAGGTAAATTTGAAAATCCATATAAAATACTTCCATCTTATTTACACATGTTAAAGGCATTAAACCCAGGAACTTTTACTGAATTCGAAATTGAAGAAAATGGAAGTTTCAAGTATCTTATTTCTCATTTGGAGCATCACTGCGTGGATTTCGCAGCCGTATACAACCAGTTATTGCTATTGATGCTTGCTTCTTGAAAGGAAAATATCATGGGTCATTACTTGTTGCCACTTACTTGGATGGTAATAACCAAGTCTGCCCTATCGAATTGGGTATTGATACGAATCTTAAACTAAATATTAGAATTAGAACATATACCAGAGTGTAGGTTCTAGTATCATCCTCTAGGTTAAACTAACTCTTCTTTTAGCAAGACACCAACTCCAAGATTGAAGAAGGACCTTGCTTTTGTCTACTTGACACCTGAAGGAATTATCCAAAACTCAAAGTTGTGAATTGGACTGTCCTTGGAACCAATTGACACACTCAGATTGTTGAGGGAAAGAAACTCAACAAAATAGCTTAAACATGAACCTAAGAGGCTATCCTCAAAGACTCAAAGTAAGTTGTAAACTAGAACTTAAAGAAAAGCAACAAAGCTCTTTATTTTGTAATTAATCAAATCTGTATTTTCTTGTGGCCGAATGGCCTTTATTTATAGATTACAATGCGTAGCTAAAATGAAATATTTCATCTAAAAGGATTAGAATTCCTTGCCTTTTAGGAAGATAATTACTAAAAGAAATAATTACCAAAAGACTTCTAATCTAAGAAAAGGAAATAAACCATTAAGTTGTCTAAAACTAATCCAAGGCTAGTTTGGATTGTGTTTGGCCAAGCTTGAAGAGCTTCTTCATTCATATTTGGAAGCTTCTTTAATTCATCACGGCTATAGATTTGGAAGCTTCTCTAGACATCATGGATATGGCCTTGGAAGCTTCTAATTTTATTCATGAAGAAGAAATAATATTGCTTAAAATTGAATCCAAGTGTGGTTTGGATTAGAGAAGTGAATAGCGGCTGAACTTGTTTTTCTTCTTGCCGAATTAGAACCTTCCAAATTTGAACTTGGATTGTGATGAGAAGTGGCCTAAGGATCTTGATTACACGTGTGAAAATCAGTCACACTTGATCCTTCATTCTTGATTCTTCATGGATAACTAGAATGACATATGATGAACTAAGATCGGAAGTCTTCCTTACTTTCTTTGCTGCCTTGACTTGAACTTCAATTAATTCAATTATAAGAGATGTTAAGACAACTTGCATTCTCTTAATTTGTGACCTAATCATAGGCCCTCTAATGCTTTATAATGGATCAAGGTGTGGACGTCTCTTTGTAAGCAAATTCCCAACTAAACATCCAACTTGTAATCTTAGATTTGTTTCTTTCAGAGTTGATTGAGTTGTCTTGGCTGAATGGTTGATTGTTTCAACCTGGGCTCTCACATTTTCATCAGGTATGGTTGATTAAGAAGATGACGCATTATAAGAGTGGTTTTCACAAAAGTTGAAGGCTGCAATAGGTGATGATATTGATGACTTGGTGTTTGTTTCTGACAGACATAAAAGCATTGCCAAAGGTATAGCAAATGGTTTCCCAAATTCCTTCAATAGAATGTGTATTTATCATCTAAATAATAACCTGGCAAAAAAATTCAAAAAGGAAGACATGCTCCTATTATACTTTAAGGCTGTAAAAGCTTACACTCTTTCTGAATTCAATGAGATGTTTGGAATTCTTTGATTGCAAAATTCAAGGGTAAGCAAGTATTTAAGAGAAGTCAAGATTAATCGTTAGTCAAGGGCACATTCTGATGGGAGACGGTATACAATAATGACCACCAATGTTGCAAAATGTATCAATGCATTACTAAAGGATGCGTGGGAATTACCTATTTATTTTTTGGTCGATAACATTGGAACGCGCTTCAGATATTGTTTTATGAAAGGCGTACCGCTACTAGCGAAACAAAGACATTGACAATACATGGATTGAATGAATGATTTCATCTAGGATGAGAGAATCACAATCCTATGTTATTGACCCGGTCGATATACACTGATGGTTTGTACAAGATATTGTAAATCGTACTTTTATAGTCGATTTGCATAAAAAAAACGTGCACGTGTTGTGATGTGCACCTCACGGCTATAGGGAGTCAGCAATACACAACAAGTGAAATAGGACCCAAGACTTAACTTGCGAAATTGCTAGAACTGGCAGAATTGAGATCGACAGATGAAGAGTCATCACAACCTAGGGTTTTACTAGATTGATAAGACTCAAAGGCACAAAAAAATGGTCATATTTGATAAGCCTGTTGTTCTTTACAAGAACGAAGAGATTTATTCACTCAAACTCTTAATAACGTAATGTCAAAATTATCAAAATTCATGTGTTTATATTCATGCTTATAGTCGAATGGCCTATTTATAAAGTACAAGGATGTCTTAAAAAGATAACAACAAAAATTCTAATCTTACTCTATAACTAAATGGGTGGCCAAGATTTCTTAAAATTAAAAAGAAATAAAAACTCTAAAGCTAATTGGACTTGAAGGTTTGGCCTTTTAAGATTTCCTTCAAACTTACAGATTTGGCTACTAAAATAAGGATAATTTCGGCCATAACATAATAAAACCAGCAAGGAGGCAATCTTTTCAAACATAAATTTGGCCACACAAAATTTTAAAAATTATCTAAAAATAATGCTACAAAATTAAATAAACAACTTGGCCTATTCGTCACTGTTCACGAGCACTATTCATAGTACTAATCACAGTATTGTTCACATTTTGGCTGCATTTTTGACGAGCTTGAATGTCAAAGATTAAACCACTTAATGGTTTTTTTAAGTCGTTTGGACCTAACTTTCGTCATCGACCCCCACAATATATCACAACAGATCAAATGCTTGCCAAGTAAGTTGAACGGCTCCTGGGATCCCATCATTCCCCCTCTTCTCGAAAGGATTCATCTTCAAATCTTCAACAACACCCTTGACAGGAAATCAATATACTTTGACCCCCTTAGGGAGTGGAAGAAATAGTTTGCCTATGGACAACGATGTCTTTTCTGGTTAGCTCTTCTTGAGCCACTCTTGTAATAGTGTTTTACCGCCAATTTTTGAAGGCTCCAAATTTGTATCGGAGTGTGGAAAATTGTCTCTCTAAAGACAAAGTCAAGGTGTGGAAGATTTTCATCTTTGGCATGCATATCTATGGCTCAAATAGTTAAAACATTATCAACCAACTCGGGCTCTTGATTTTGATAATCTCTACTTAGTGGATTATGAGTATGCTCTTCTTTCTCCTCAACCTTTTTATTTTCATTGCAAATTTGGAGTTAAGCTTCATAAACTTGTACATGACAGATGTTCTCTCTTTGCTCATCATTTTCTATGGCTAGAGCACTAAGTGATCTCATGGTAGTTAATGCTTCTTCTCCATTCGACGATTCTTCCTTACTCACAATTTCAAAACTCTTCAAGGTACTAAGTGATTCTCCTAATACGACATCTTCCTCACCGTCAATTTCAGTCAAATGAGGCATAGAATCATCGGACTTACTATCGGAAATTACATCCCCGTCAAATATGGAGTCTAAAAGGAAAATTTCATAATAGTGATGACAATCAAAGGTCCTTTCAACCTTCTTTTTCCATTTTAAGTATGTTTCGGGATCTCTTCTAGCTTGGAAGGCTGGAATTTTCATTTTAATGCTTCCCAAATTTTTGTCAACTTTATCAATTTGGTTTTGGCCTCTATGGGAAGTAGAAGCCCTGTTGGACTCTTTACGATTGTCAGAACTTGATGGACTTTTCTTTCTAGATCTCAACTTCTTTGACAATGACTCAACGAGTGATCTCATGCTATTGGCCATTTGTTCCATCCTATTATCATTAGTTTGAAGCTTTAGTTGCAAAGCCTCAAGTTGATCACCCATATCGGAATAACTTTAGCTCATTTGCTCTGTCCAATTTTTAAGGAACTTTGATTGATTGAAGCTATGCTTTCTTTTGACTTGATTCCTACAAAAGGTTAGTACAAAAAGAAACAACAAGAATATGGGAAATTTTTAGTAAGGGTGTGTATGAGTATGCTCTCAGTTATTTCCGATGTTTCACCCCTCACTCAACAATCTCTCTCTAAGTTCTTGTTTAGAACAACATACTTTATCAAACCTTGTGGAGCTTTCGGCCAAGGGTTAGCTCAAATAAGAATTTAGGAAATAAGGAGTTGAGGAAGGCTAAAAATTAGGAAACTAGAAAAACTGAAATCAACTTGGAATTGGATGCAAATATGGAAACAAAAAGAAATAGGAAACAAGACAAATCCAACTACAAAGTGGACGTGGATAAGGAAAGCTAATAAATGGAAGCCAAATAAATCTGAATATGGACTCTAAAAGGAAAGCAAATATGGAATAAAAAAGGAAAACAAATATGGAACCTAAAAGGAAACAATTAGAAAAGATTACTAAAGGAAGGTAACTTTCAAGAAAGGAAATATAGTCAAAATTGGAAACAATTCTTATAGCCCTTTTTTTATAGTAATTTCGGCCTAGAAGGAATTAAGGGAAAAATCAATTTAGGCAAGGACTTGGCGTCGGCCAAACAGCAAGAAAAAAACAAGCTATTGCTTAACAAAGTAGTGATAACAATTTAAGACATGAACATCAATTGATTAAAGTATCAATACTTCGGCAAGGCAACAATTTGAACAACCTAATATGGCTTGGGAAGAAAGTTTGAACAAGACAACAATTTTCTAAACAAAGAACAAGAAGCTTCAGCTAGAATAAGATACTTTGGACAACAAAATTTCAGGCAGCACTAAAATTCTGGGCAGAATCAATTTTTGGGACACCAACAAGCAAGTCGGCAAAACACTCAATTTTTAGCTTAACAACAACTTAAGCAGCAGTCCAATTTTGCCTACCAAATTCTGGTGGAACCAAGATTCCAAAAAATGGAAGTTAGGTAGATTTACAATTAAGACAAAATAACAATAAGTTTCGGCCAAGAACAAGAAAAAGATTGTAGTTCAATACGATCAACAAAATTTTTGTCATTTTCTTGGACAAATTCAGCAAAACTATTGTTGGTAGAAAACTTCTAGAATAACCACAAAATACTTTCAGCCAAGAAAATATAACACAAGGAACAATGTACAGTGTAGAGCACTAATCAAGATCAAGCAAACCTAAACAATTGAGTTTTGCCCGCAAAAATTTGGACACAATTTGGACTAATAAAATCTGAATAAGACATAAAAGATAGCTTCGGCCAGCACTTGTAAATTAAGTAGAAGAAAGATTCTTGGACAAGAGAACTTTGGCTGAACAAATTTTTTAGTAGGAAAATTTAGAGTTTGTAGCCATAAGGAGCCAAACTTACGGTTGAAAATTGCACTTGGAACAATTTTAACTGGACAAAACTAATGCAAGACAAAGGAATTGTGGCTGGAAACAAAAGTTAGGCAGCAACAAAATTTGAACAAAATTTCAGCCAACAACAATTGTCAAAAGAGACAATGATTCAGCTAAGAAAAACTGCTCAAGGAACCCAAATTTTAGTCAACAATTTCGGCCAAGAGGAACCAAAATTCAGTCAATAAGTTCGGCCAAGCAAGTGTAGAATTTGTTGTCAAAAATTTCAGCCAAGCAATGGTTAAAAATAAAAAAATTTCAGCCAAGCACAATTCTGTTATAACTCAAAGACAAGTAGCACTGTTTTCTTGGAATAATTCACAACAAAATTTAGAAACAAGAAACGGATAAGCAGCACGGCTTTCAACTAATCAACAAGAATTTTGGACCACTTCCAAGGATGTAGTACGGTTTGTGCATAATTTTGTTACAATTCTTGAGTGCTAAACACCTCTTCAACAAGAATTCAAGAACAAACAAATAAAGAGTGCAGTATAGTTTTTGTTTTGGGAATTACAACAAGAATTTAGGACCAAAGTGTTTTTTTTTTCTTTAGGAAGGCAAAATTTGAAACAAATTTTTTTTTTTGCATGATCAAAAAATTTTCGGCAAGGTTATTTTAATCGCGAGTCAACTCGTACGATTTTACAATTTTAAGGGCCAAAATCAATAGTCCAATTCAGATCTTGTTTCAAATCAAAAAATGGTAAAATCGTTGTGAACTTGCGAGTTGACTCTTAAAATCCCCAAACTTGCCTGTGCCGACCGAGTCCACCAAAACGCAACTATCATATGTGTTTTATCATTTATGCTTTCAGCCTTTCATTTTAAACGGTGCAAAAGAAACCAAGAAGGAAAAATAATTTCGCTCTTCGATCTAGGGTTCCACTCTTCTGCTTCGTCAACGTCCCGCTGTGTTGGCCCTTTTAGGGGTCAGAAAATTGAGCCCTTTGGACGAAAGAGCTCTTTGGACGTCTTCCTGAACTTGGTAGCGATTAATAGTGCTTTGTAGTGTCGCAGCGGATCTGTGCCAAAACTCTTCGCCGCTACCCATCTGGCCATCTATAATAGCTCATTGCGGTATCAACAGCTCATCGTCCGTAGTAGCAGCAGCTCCTCGTTGCGGCTTCAGCTCTTTGAGCAGTATCTCTTCACTCGGTCGTAGACTCGCATCTGCACGTCGTCTCTGCAGCTCGTCTTGTTGCAGTCCGTCTGTAATGTCTATTGCAATTCGTTGAGTTCGCTCATCTCCGCAACTTGGTTGCATTGCTCGTCTTGTTGTAGTCCATTGGAGGTACGCTACTTGGACTTCCTGTCATAATTGTCTGTGATTGGTCTATGATTAGCCTGTGATTGTTGGATCATTTGTGGAGTTACCTGTTGTGTGGAATCATTAGTCTATGTTCATTTGTGTTTGGTGATTTCTAGGCATACACATAAACTATTTGACAAAACGTCCCAAATAAAATAGCCCCACATTTTCATGCATTTATATGTTGTAGCTGAACTACTGGATGTCTAAACTAGTTTTTTAAATTTTCATGCAACTAGTTGGAACTTGAAACTTCAAAGTGAATATGTCTGCTTCAGGTTCTAAGAAGCCTCTAGGTGTGATTGATAATATTCTCCGTTTGAAATTTGTGTACTTTTTATAAGTTTGAACAAGTTTATAATTTATAAATTTAACATATATTATATATAATATATTTATTATATTATTTTTCATAATTTGTAGGATCTAATGATTTTACAATCCAATTTTATAGATCCTCCACTGATTTTACTTAAAATCGTGAGATTAACAACCTTGATTTTCAGTTCTTTCTTCTTCTCCTTCTTCTTTTTTTTTTTAAACTAGAAAGAACAATTCACAATAGCCACACGATCAGCACAAAGAAGGAAAAATGAAAAAAACACAAGCGCAACGATTATGGAGAGAACAATTCAAGGGATTCGGATATTCTGAAAAACAGTAAGCAATCTTTCTTTTTCAGCAAGAAACAACAATCGGCAATTTTTTTTTCTCAAAGAATAAACATAAAACCAAAATTATCTATACAAAAAGTGGACAGCAAGAAAATGTTTAACCAAGTCTCGAAAACTATGGCTAAACAACTAATTTGACTACCACAAGAAAATTGATTCTTGGCTACCAGGAAACTATAAACAAAATTTCGACTAAAAAATTTTTTTAAAAAATCTACAAAATTTCGAAGTTACCTAGAGCTCCGATAACAAAGCTCTAATACTAAACTAATGCGCACCTCATGGCTATAGGGAGCTAGCAATACACAACAAGCGAAATAGGACCCAAGACTTAACTTGTGAAATTGCTAGAACCGGCAAAATTGAGATCGATGGATGAAGAGTCGCCACAACTTAGGTTCTACTAGATTGATAAGACTCAAAGGTGCCACAAATTGGTCAAGTTCGATAAGCCTGTTATTCTTTACAAGAACAAAGTGATTGATTCACTCAAACTCTCAATGACGTAATGTCAAAATTATCAAAATTCATGTGTCTATATTCATGCTTATGGCCGAATGGCTTATTTATAGAGTACAAAGATGTCTTTAAAAAATAACAACTAAAATCCTAATAAAATTCTATAACTAAGGGGGCGGTCAAGATTCCTTGAAATAAAAAGGAAATAAAAACCCTAAAGTCAATTGGACTTAGAGGTTTGGCTTTTTAAGGTTTCTTTCAAGTTTACAAATTTGGCTACTAAAATAAGGATAATTTTAGCCATAACATAATAAAACTAGCAAAGAGGCAGCCTTTTCAAACATAAATTCAGCCACACAAAATTTTAAAAATTATCTAAAAATAATGCTACAAAATTAAATAAATAACTTGGCCCATTCGTCACTGTTCATGGTACTATTCACTGTTCACTTCTCTATTCATGCACTGTTCACAGTACTATTCATGGTACTGTTCATGTTTTGGCCACATGCTTGATGAACTTGAATGTCAAATATTAAACCACTTAATGGTTTCTTGGAATCGTTTTGATCTAATTTTCGTCATTGGCTCACACAATATGTCACGGTGGGTCGAATGTTTAGCTAGTAAATTGAATGGCTCCTGGGATCCCATCATGTTGAGTATTTGATATGGATCAACTCCCTTGTGTTCATGCATTAGCTACAGTTTGTCACAAAAAAAATTGACCATTACACTTTATGCTCACCATTTTATCACACTAATGCACTTTTATGTGCTTATGCAGATCCTACTATGCCGGTTGGTGAACCTAAGGATTGGATTGTGCCTGAAAAAGTTTTATCTATTCAAGTATCACCATTGGAACTAGGTCAAAAGGTGATAGGCATAAGAAAAAGAAAATTCCTTCAAGAGGAGAGGAAAAAGTTACAAAAAAATATGGTCATTGCGGAAAAAACTGTCACAACCGTCAAAATTGCCATAATCCATTCGTTACTAGAGACTGAATTTGTATTTTTATTTATTTTGTATTTCAATTTATTCAATTTCATAAGAACATTGTATTATTCGAGGTGCTTGTTGGTATTTGTGGAAAATTAACAAATTACGCAATCAATAACAATA
Source organism: Gynochthodes officinalis (assembly GCA_020080225.1). Classification (NCBI taxonomy): domain Eukaryota; kingdom Viridiplantae; phylum Streptophyta; class Magnoliopsida; order Gentianales; family Rubiaceae; genus Gynochthodes; species Gynochthodes officinalis. Next base: position 33,749,543 of record CM034619.1, on the reverse strand, counting down.
ATACATGCTGTTTTATTAATACAATACAACACATTACAAAATAAAATAAATACAATATTCAACTGAGAATTCTGAGTATTTCCTTCTGAATCTTTGTTAGTTTGGGCCTTATTCTCTTCATATTTGCTTCATAGTAGCAGTACTAAAAAACCTGGGCATTGAAAAAATCACACTGAACGACCATTTGATCATTGAGAGAGTCCTGTACGAAATAAAGCAAATCAGTATAGTGTTGGGTGTAATAATGAAATGTTCGAGCCGTGCTAGACTAGATGCTCGATAAGTACTCGAGTATGTACTCGATCACAACTAAGTACTCGAGGCATGCTCGAGTAAAACCTCTCGACTAGTGTTCATTATTCAATAATGCTCGATATAAGTTGATTACGTGTTTAGCTAAGTGCTCGATAATAACTAAGTGCTCGAGACATGCTCGAGATAAGTTGATTACATGCTCAGCTAAGTGCTCGATTACAATAATGTGTTTGAGAACTGCTCGAACAAGTGCTTGACAAGTGTTCATCATTCAATAATGCTAGATTATTTTGAGCACGTGCTTGGCTAAGTGCTTGAGATAAGTTGAAAATTTTTTGACTCTTTTTCAACCTATGCTCTATCGATTTCTCATACAATCCCAGTTCAAATTTAAACAAAAAAAAAACACTCTATGTGATAAGATATGCACAATTGTTATGTTTTCGAACCAATCGCAATCGCGATTACATCAAAAATCAAACAAAACCCTAACTTATGGTATTTCTTCTAAAATCCGTAATCAAATGAATTATAATCAGCAAAGAATCAGCATTTCTATTAGGTTTATGCCCAATATAGCAAATACGAAGATTAAAATGACAATTTCTAGGTAAATTTCTACTTACCTTGTTCTGGTTTGTCAGTTTTTCTTCTTTATAACGACAGCCTTTTTGCTTGAAGACGCCGATCCTCCTTGTGTACGTGCCATTGATGCAGACAACTATGAATTGTGTGAAGTATGATGTTGAATTGATGAAGAATGGATAGGGAAATTCGAACAACAACGGTAAAGTGAAAAAATGAAGTGATGAAGAAGGAAACATTGCTTTGGGCGTGATGTTTTCATTGTTTGTAAATAGGGCATTTAGGTCTTTTTGATTGATCAAACCACCATTGACTTGCTATTTTGGCAATAAATTTTTACTAGCTGCTATATTTCATTAACCCACCTGAAAGGTGCTATTTTTGCAAATTTCCCACTAGAGTAAGGCCTAAAGGTTTTGGACAAAAAATTGATGAAGAAGAAGAAATTGATGAAGTGTAGCCAATGTAGATTTTTTCTCCTATTCTTTTTTGACAAATGTAGAAAGATTGCGGTTTTTAATAAATGTAGAAAGATTGAGTCTTTCCATTTAAAAATCCCAAAAACCACAGCTTGGATTGGACTCGGATCCTGTTTCCCATTAACAAAACCTTTGTGTGACTTGACCCATTTGCCCTACCCAATTCCAAATCTTGAAAACTCATCCCTCAAGACTTAGACCTCCCCCAAATATTTCCTCAAATAGAGAACACCTTCAAATCCAACTATCAACCTATAGAATGCAACCAAAAAACTCTATACTAATCGAGCTTCAATTTGGGGACAGTTGGGGGTGCAAAACAAGAAGAAGAAGAGAAAAGGAAAGAAAATCAAGTAATGAATGAAAAGGGGGAGAGACGAAGGAAAGAAAGAAGAAGGAAAAAGAAAAGAAAAGAAAATCAAGTAATAAATGAAAAGGGAGAGAAAAGAAGGAAAGAAGAGAAAAAGAAGAGAAAAGGAAAGAAAATTAAGTAATAAATGAAAAGGGGGAGAGAAGAAGGAAAAAATAGAAGAAGAAGAAGAAAAAGAGTAAAGGAAAGAAAGTAAGAAGAAAATAAAAAACCTTTTTTCGAATATGAAAAGATCTTTTTGTCCATAAAAAATGGGCATACAGCTCGTGTATATCATTTCATCCTATTCAAACAAAGTGACTAACTTTGCACTATTTTATTAAGTTCAATGAATTTTGTGGTTAAAAAAAATATAATGACAAAAGTTAGAATTCTTAAAAAGTATAGTGACTGAAAAATTTATTTTCTCTTATTTTTTTTATTACTTGACTTATATTGAAACTTTGTTTTTAGGAACTTAATTTCCTCTCTTGTTTTGTGATATTATTTAGCCTTGTAATGGATATGTGGAAATGCAATCAATTTCTTTTCCTTTCATAAGTTTGTATAATACATACAAATATGACATGGTGATTACATTCTAAACATTCGCAATTTTACATTTTTCATATAAATTGTCTAAATTGTGTTAAAATTGAAAATTTTCAATTTTGGCATATTCATTTTGTTTTCCTCAACTGACCAACTAGCAGTGCCATTAGGAAAAGAATTTTCCATTTACAAATCTGTATAGACCCAAAACAAATTTTTAAAATTTCAATCTATACAATATTTTAGCCTAAAATACAATTTTAGATCTACAATCCATATGCATTTCAACCCAAAATCTATTCCAAACTATCAATCCAAATAACATTTTAGACAATATTCTAAAATACATTCTCAAAAATACATTTTAAAATGCAATCCATACACACATTGCATCTCTTGAATTCAAGGTTTTACTAAAATTTTTATGATCACCCTTTAAACTAAATAAAATTGAAATTATATTTAGTAGAGAATCCCCATTACCTTCAACAAGAAAAGACAATGGCTTGTGAATAAATGGAATCTAAAGGCAATTGTTTTTCTTTTCTTTGCCATTGGATTTCTCCTTGGCTGAATAGGAGAATCACCTTCCTTTTATTTTTATTTGAAGTTCAAACATTTTGAGATAAATTTGGTTCCATTGATGGATCTTTACTCACTAATGAATCCTTTAATTTCTTTTCCCAAATAATTTAAGATTTCTTGATTCTACTATAATATTAGAATCAATATTAAGCGACCTATAGGGCTTATAATTTCTAGCATAGCTAATGAATACGCTTTTAAGTTGAGGTCTCAAATTAGTCCTTATATTGTTTAGGACTCTATAGTACACTTGTAAATGGTACAAGTTTGATTTCCTTCCTTTACTTCATATGGAGACACTTTAGTTTTTAAGTGTGAAATTTGATGAAGCATATAATAACCAACCAATAAGGCTTCACTCCACAATTTTTTTTTAGTAAATTTGATTTTAAGATCATGGAAGTAACCCTATCTTGTAAGTTTCTATTTTTTCTTTTTGCCAAACCATTTTGTTGTGGAGATTATGATGCACTAGTTTGGTGATAATACCATTTTCTTCACAAAGTATTTAGAATTGGTTAAAAAAATATTCAAAATTTCTATCACTTCTCAATATTTTAATCTTCTTTAGTTGATTTTCGGCAAGAGATTTGTATACCTTAAACATATGAAATGCTTCATCCTTGGCTTTCACTAAATATACAAGCATAAAAATTGAGTAATTATCAACGAAAGTAATGAAGTACCAATTTCTGCCTCTTGTTAATATTCCATTTAGTTCACATATATTAGATGCACAAGTTCAAGTAATTGTGAATTTCTTTCACTTTCGGAAAAAGTAATTTATTTATCTTGACTTGTACACAAATTTCACACTTTTTATTCACATTATTAGCATAGGAAATTAAACCATGTTGAAATATATTGTAAAACTTTATGATTTACATGTCCTAATCTACCATGCCATAAAAAATAAGAAGAATCAACAATATAAATAGAATCCTCAGTTTTATTAATACGTAAATCAAACATGCTATCACAAAAGAGTAACCTTTTCTTATAAATATACCATTTTTAGATAAGATGACTTTATTAGACTAAGTACAACTTTAATCCTTTCTTATTTAAGATATATGTAAAAACAAGATTCTTCTAGTATCTAGCACATGAAGTACATTACTAAAGATTAACTTCTTCCCGAAAGTGAATTGTAAGTCCACACAATCTTTACCATGCACTTTAACCCTTGCACATTTCTTATTATCACTTTATATCCTGCAACGGTTTCATAGTTCAAGACTTGTCACTACAAGTATGAACGGTTGCACTAGAATTATACCACCAATCTTGACTAAGGTTCGTGAGTCCATGTTTATTTTAGTTACCATTCCTAGTTATACTATTGCTATAATTGCAGTATTGTTTTCAACAAGATTTGCACTTGGCCTCTTCAATATCATTAGCTTTTTGCCACTTGTTGGATCTATACTTAAATTTATAATGGCCTTTCTTGCTACAATTATAATAATTTCTATTTTTCTTCTTGTCATTAGAATCATCCTTTTTAGGTTTCTTTCTCTTACAATTTTTAGATTTACTTTCATCAACAAAATTCACTTTTTTGTTCAACATCCATTTCTCTCTTATGAAGTTTTCTTACATTATCTTCAATTCTAAGATTCTTCAAAACTTGATCAATAGTCAAAATTTTAGTAGTATATAACTATATCTTTTGGTAATCATTCTAAATAGAAGAAAATTTAACAACAATTGCTTCTCCTTGTAATGACTTTGAAATTTCAACTCTAAGATCTCTAAATTTTGAAACTATCACTTGCAAGTCATGGATATGATCAATAAGAAAGAATTATCGATAATTTTAAATTCAAAATACTTTTTGATGAGAAACTTATTTGCTCCTTGTTCTTGAGTGACATATTCATGCTCAAGAGTAGCCCATATTCTCTTAGGGATTTGACTGTCGTGAAGAGATCATATAGTCAATCCAATAGTGTATTCAAGATGCATGTGCTCTCTACAAACCACTTCACCTCCTTGTCTTTTTTTGCCTTTGTGTATGAACTACTTCATTGTCATCATCCTTTGGTGTAAGAATCTCAAATAGAAAAGGATCAAGGACATAGGCAACTTTTAGTACTATAAGGAAGAACATCATCTTGTCTTTCTAACGATTGAAGCTGGTGCTTGTCCCATCCAACCTATCCAACTTCACAAACTCTTGATTCATTGACTTTGAAAGCGGTTTATTGACTTGACTCCATGAAACTATTATGAACACCTTAAGATAGAAGAGGAAAGCAGTGCATAAACAAAGAAGTAGGCAAAGAATGAGTTCTTCAAGAAAATGAAGAACACAAGTGTAGGAGATCAACTAAGAATATGAATAAGGCATGTTAAACACTTTCCTTAAGGTGTTAATTGCCTTGATTATGCTTCTTATTAGGGAATAATTTAAATTTACTCTAGAATACAATAAACTCAAGAAATATCTAAGCGAAAAGTGTATTTTTCAACAAAAACAAGTATCTAAAAGTTGTCTCAAATTTGATCAATGACCTCTAATGAGATCTAGGGTACATAAAAGTTGGCACATGTTCTACTACTTTAAGGACTTCATCTTGACAAATAATGAGGTTTTCGAATGTGTTGATTGAAAAAATTGAAACCCAAGATGAAGCCTCCAAGATTGGGCCAAGTTGAAGAACATTAATCTATTACAAGTCAATTTAGGCCAATTGTACTTTAGGTCCAACCTATTTGTCCACTAATAATTGTAAATAATTAGTTGTTTCCCTAAGGCTTTAGGTACCTAACAAGTCCTTAAAATTTTTGCGGTCTAAGTTTGTTTCTTTTTCCTATAATAGTTCTTTTTTCTTTCTTTTTTTTTTTTTGCAGATCCTTTTCGTAATTGATTTGAAATAGAATTTGTAATTATGTAAGGAGGCTATACTTCACACCTTTATAATGGATTGAGAATTTGATAAATAAAACATGTGAGAATTATCCTGATTTTTTTTATCTCTTAGGGAACTTAAACTTATCAAGGTTTGTCCTTGTATCATCTTCTTGACTTATCAATATAACTTGAACCACTAGATTATGGCATTGTTCATCCATTATTATGAGCCATGACTCTTTTGTAAGTAAATGTAGATAATATTGGCATTTAACTTTTTATTATTAGCACTCCATATAAAAGTTTGTCATTGATTTTCCTTTTTGTAACTAAAAATAAGTATCAATAATATAAAGTAGAGTATCAAGATCATTATCCCTAAATTATAATCTCATTTGAACATATAATTATCTTATGAATGGATATATATTATAATCTTATTATTTATTTGAACATATATATGATCCTCTTGTGAGTGGATATAAGGTATGATCTCACTACCTACCCAATCCGTCCTCTTTCCCTCTCTAAAAAGAGAAAAATGCAAACTTAAAATTGTTAGTAGTTTTGAACCTAGCTGCTTGGCTTTTTTGTAAAATTCATCCACTTTAACTACGTAGACTATCAATCTTACCAGTTACCATCAACAACTGAAAGAAAATCCAAGAATGTGTTTTAATTGGCATCACATTTTGTAATTTCACATATCTAAATCATCTCTTTAGATATTGAAAATAACATGTCTCTTGCAATCTTTACATTGTAAATGTAAATATGAAAAATGAAATATAATCCATACTACATAGTACTTCTTTACCTATGGCTATATTACACTTTCGTTGTGATAGTTTGGACCCTTTTTATGTTTTTCTTTACTCTTATTAATACAATTGTTTTAATGGGGCATTGCTTCCAATTTTCAAGAAATAGCTTCAAATTTAGTGGTTACTTTGAAGCTACTATTATATCCCACCAATGGCATACATATATTTTTAGTTTTATTGATGGTTATTTTATCACCTTTAATTTTTCCCTTCTTGTCCCTCCCATAAGGTTGCTTGACGCTCTAGTATGCTTGTAAATTTTGTATTCTTTAGGGAATTTTTTATGCTCTTCAAATCTCATTTTCAACATAACTTCCAAAATTTCTAGTAATAGGTGTGAAAGATATAACCATCATTTTGTACAAAGACCAAAAAAATAACTTCCCTTTTGTATAACTCATTTTATAAAATAGATAAAAGGTTTAAAAATTGTGAAGTTCGAAAATGATCAAGTAATTAAATACTATTGACCGTCCCTAAAATTTAGGATTCAAACCTCATTATCTCCTCCCAATTTCAATATGACCGCTTAAATATGAATAATATTTATCCAATGTTTATGTATCAAATTTTTTTTCATATGTTTCCAATTAAAAAACAAGAACAAAGATTTAATTTTCTTAATTTTTTTATAAATCAAATTTCAATCATCTTTAATTATTAGAATTTTCTCTAATATAATTGTATCAAACACTGGAAAAGGTTCAATAACTAATCATAATTGTTTTAAGAAGAAACTTGAAGAAATTATGAATTGAGAATTGACTTAAGCAGACGTACTAGACTTTTGAAGAGTTGTATCCTAAGGTACCTTTTAAGCTATAGAAGATTAAAAGTAAGTTTCTAATGTGAATAGAGCTCAAAAATGGGAAGATGAGACACCGAATGAAGCATAACTCAAGGATGCACTTTTGTTGACAACGGAACCCACAGCCGCTACCCAAGGGTGCGCACTGGGTAAACCCCGCTTCTGTGGAATAGCCCGCAAACCCTTACAGAAAAAGAAAATCATACTAGGCAAGTTTTGTGTGACGGGTTCAACCCAAAAAGTGTCAACAAGAAATTTGAACTTGTAACCTTACGGTTACATGCTCACCAGCCACGCCTACTTGGCTACCCCCAAGGGAGCATAACTGAAGGATGCACTTACCCATGGGAAAGATGGAGTTAGTCTGTCAACACGGCATGTGCGTTAGCACCGCTGAGTACTAGAACGAAAATTACCATTAGGTTTACTTTTTTTAATTTTTAATTAAGTGCAAAACTACTTAAGTTGCAATTCCTAAAGAAGCAAGCGTTATGCCAGTAATTTTAGTTCCATAAATAAAATTTTCATTATTTAAATTGCTCTTTTCTGTTTTTAATTAAGTTCAGAGGTTAGAAAGTCTCATGTCATATTTTTAGCGGACACATATTTCAAAAATTTTAAATTATCAATGCTTATATAATTGTACCTAAACAAGTTAAAAACGTTACAATAATTCAACTATTCATTGTAAAATGTGGACTCCAAACTTACTTTATACAATTGATAGAACCAACATTAACCATAAAATCTAGCATAATACAATATCAATGTTAAACAGTATCAGAGTACTTTAAAGTAGTGAAAATACTTATTTATTTTTAAAAATATTTATTTTTTAAAAAGTATAATTTATTAAGTAGTAAAATACAATATGCTGAATTGGTCATTAATTATATGATTTTTTTATTTCTATTCTTAATTCTTAATTTTTAATTTTTAATTATGGATTACTAATTTCATTCATAAGTGAATTATTTTAAGAGATAATATATTAAAATGTTCCGAACTTAGACGCTTGTAATTGTTTTGACCAGACCTTTTAATTTTAACAACACGATACCTAAATTTTATAATTTGTAACAATAGTAGCCTCTGATTAAAAAAAGACGAAAATACCCTCTTTAAAGACAGAAATGACAAAAAATTGATATAGTTTAATTTTTTTATTAACTTTTTAAAAGAAAATTTAAAGATAAAAATTAATAAAATTATGTAAAATTTTGTTGAAATTTTTAATGCAAAAAGGGAAAAATTATTATATGATACTTTGTTTTTTAACCTCAAAATTTTTTTTTACAGATACTTTGTTTTTTAACCTCAATTTTTTTTATCATTTTGTCTCTAAATTTTATTAAATTTTTATCTTTAAATTTTATTTTTTAGTTTAAAAAAATTTATTAATTAGTGTAATAATTTTATTAAATTTTTGTCTTTGAATTTTATCTTTTTTGTATTTTTAAAAATTTATTTTAGAATTTTAAACTATATAATTTATTAAGAAAGATATTTTCGTCTTTTTTTTGTCAGAGGCCACTATTGTTATAAATTATAAAGTTCAGGTATCGTGTTGTTAAAATTGAAAGGTCGAATCAAAACGGTTATAAGCTCTTAAGTTTGGGACATTTTAATATATTATTATTTATTTTAAAAAAAAAAATTTTTGGAAGTCAACGTTTTAGCACGCCGTTATAATTGCATTTAGTCCTTCTAAGTGGGACACCTTTACTTGAGTTTCAGTTTGGGTTTATCCTTTAAATATTTAATTCAAATTCTCTTTAAGTATGTGTTGTCCCATCAGATTTGTTGCCATCAGATCCGATACATTGATGAATTGGGATGGCAATATGGCATGGCACGCATGCCGATCTTAAAGTTGTCATAAATGATAACTAGCACTCAACTTCAGAATGAGAAAGACAACCATTTTATTTATTTTTTTTTTTCTGGAGACAATAAATTTTTTTTTTATAAATATAGAAAATCTCATTGCTATAAATAGTTCCCCAACTTCTGAATGAATTACTGAAGGTTCATGTCCCCACGGTCCACTGTGGGCCTTACTTCCGATGAGGTGTTTTCCAATGTGGGCTTTTTGTTTCTAGTTTGATTGCGGGCTATTCAACGTATGCGGTAGATTGGTTTTCTATTCACGAGCTATTCAATGCCATGAGTCACAAAGCATGGAGCAATCGTTAGGGACGCTTCGACGGTTCTTTGTCATCGTTTAGTTTCATGCATTTTTATGATTCTCTAGTAGATGGCAATCACTAGTTTGTATAGGTCTCATGGTTGCAATTGATGTGATCTGTGCACTCATCACATTAATTCTTTTGTGTAATTTTTTTATTTCTCTTGTATCTGGTGCACTTTCCTTCATGGGTCAGTTTTAGACTGTCAAACCATGGAGAACATTTAGCCTTGTTGGCTACCTCTTGTACATCTTTTGCCATTGGCAATTTAATAAATTTCTATCGTTTTCGAGAAAGAAAAAAAAAAAGAAAAAAAAACTTCTGAATGAAAAAAGACAACCAATTTTTATACCCATCCTCTACCAAGATCGGCAATAATTTGCCCCGCGGGACAAGCAAGGAATTAAGGTTGAGTATAAATTAGGCTTTAACATGCATTTTTAAAATGAGTTCTGAATTATTTTTTTTAAATATTGTTTGAAATATTTTTTGAATTGATAATTTTAAATATGTTTTAAGTTGAAATGCTTATGGATTGTAAATATGAACATATATTTTGAAATAAAATATTGCATAAATTGCAAAAATTAAAACATATTTTTCAACTAAAATATTACAGCCACATGTTTTGAATTGAAAATATTATATAGGAAAGATTTGAAGATGAATATATTTTAGCCTTTCCGTTTTAGTAAGCAAAAACGTTTTTAAAGACTATTAAACATAGGGTAAATGACATTGGAGGTCACTCAACTTTTCAAATCGTATACTTTTAACCACTCAACTCACAAAATTGCAAAAACAGCCATCCAATTCCTAAAAGTGGCTACCCATGGCTATTCTGTTACTTTTGTCCGTTAAAGGCCAAACGGCAATCTTTCCACATGTTTTTTGAGGGGCAAAAATGTCAGTGTGGATGAGTTAGCTTGCAAGGTCTTTCTCTAAGGCAATTCATCAAGCAACTAGCGTGCATTTTTCCATTCGAGTAAGGAACTAGTTTCCTTTGTTTGTGCGTGAGCCGTGGGATAGCCAGAATCAAGGCTTTTTACACCAAGATCATCATTCGAGGAATCAACATCAGAATTAGAAAGCCAAGAACATCTGAAACCATGGGATTGAGCTTTTCCGAACCAGTTGGATGAAACGGTCACTCTTAATCCTCTGAGAATGGGTTATTGGTCAAATCATTAATTCCAGCTGCTCATCAGATGTTCTTGCCCATGGTTTGTAGAAGTCAAAGATCCTTAGGAAACCATGGGAAGGGATGGGTAGAAGAAGATTGAAAAAACCCTCTGTTCACCAAAAACCGACTTCGGGAAAAATCACCAAAAATCGAAGAAAAATTCAGTGAAAAAATCCGAGTAACTACAATGTGATAAAAATAACTTCAGAGGACCATGGGAACCTGAAATAGATCAATCTCAACTCAATTAAAAATCCGCATAACTCAAATCGGGTAGAAGAAAATTCAGTTTTGATGAGCTGCAAAAATTCAGAGAAAAATTCAAGAAAAATTCTGAGCAGTTGGGATCTGACACAAGGAGCTTCGAAAAAGCTTGGGTAGATGAATTTGAGTCACAACCACCCAAAGAAAAACCGAAACAACTCAGTATTCACATCTTATTGAACGTCGGGGAGTATACGTTTTGATTTGGTTGAGTGAAGAAAATTGGTGTTAAATATCCAATTTGACTGGGTTGAAATCCAAGGTTTAGCAGCAAAAAGAAATAGCAAAGATCAAGAGCCGTTGTTGTATACAAATTTCCAGTAGGATGAAGGAATCCACAGCCAAGAAGCTCGACTGCAAGGGAGTCACCTCGAGAGAAACCTACGCCTGACTGAGAGCAGTTGTTGTGCTTCTATCTTATCTTCTACAATTTATCTTCCAATATTGATGCTCTGGACTCCGTCTATCCTTTTCCGACTCAGAGGTGGAAGACATGGAAGATGTACACGGGATTGCAACGGCAGAAGAGGTGGAAATTCCGAACCTAGCTGGAAGCGAAGCAAAACCAGTGAAGAAAGACCGTCGCTTGTATATATGTGTGCCACACTGACCTTTTTTCCCCCTCAAATAACACGTGGAAGGGTTGCCATTTGGGATTTAACGGATGAAACTAACAGAATGGCCACGGGTAGCCACTTGTAGGAATTGGATGGCTGTTCGCGCAATTTTGTGAATTGAGTGACTAAAAGTGTACGATTTGAAAAGTTGAGTAGCCTCCAATGTCATTTACCCTTAAACATATAAATTTACACATTAAAAAACACGTGTGAAATGAAAATTAAAATGAACATATTGTCCATACATAGCCTAGACTTTTACTCGTGATAGGAACTGAGGAGCTATTCAACTTGCTCGCCAAACGTTTGATCCACTAAAGTATATTACGAGTTCGATTACAAGAGTTAGGTCTAGACGACTTAAAAAAACCTTAAGTGGTTTAATTCGTAACATCCAAGCTCGTCAAGCATACGACCAAGACTTGTAGTTCATTAATCTTTTGCAAGTCCATTATGAAGAACACTAGTCTTGCCTTGGCCGAATTCTAGTGTAATAGTAGGCCAAGTTGTTTAGTTAATTTCTTAGCATTAAGTTTTAGGTAATTGTAAAGCTTGGAGTTGCCGAAATTAAGCCTTAAAAGGCTGTCTCTTGCTTTTTATTTCTGTAGCCAAATTAGTCCTTATTTTTAGTTGCCAAATTTGTAATCTTGAGGGAAGCTTTAAAGGGCCGAACTTCCAAGTCCAATTGGCATTAGGGTTTTCTTGTTTTTTTTTCTTTTTATTTTAAGGTTGCCTTTTTATTTCCAAAAGGCATTGGCTGACCCTTAGAGTTAGATTAGGGTTAGGATTTAATTGTTACATTTTCAAGACAACTTGTACTCTATATATAGGCCATTCAGCCATGAGGTTAAAAACAAGTTGAACAATTTTTGTGACATTATGTTCTTGAGAATTGAGTGAATCAATCTCTTTGTTATTTTAAAGAACAACTAGCTTATCAAACCTAACCCGTTTGTGGCGCTTTTGAGTCTTATCAATCTTGGAGAACCCTAGGTTGTGGCGACGCTTCATCCATTGGCCTATTTTTCCCTAGTTCTATTTGTTTCGCAAGTTATGTTTTGGTCTTGTTTCGTTTGTTGTGTATTGCTGGCTCTTTATAACCGTGAAGTGCACATCAGTTTGGTATCAAAACTCTTGGTAACTTCGAAATTTTTGCTCTTTGAGGTAACAAAATTTTGTTTCTTCAAAATCTATTTATATCATTCGTTTCCTTGTAGGCAAAATTCTATTTTTTGTTGGTAGTCAAAATAGTTGTTTAACCCTAGTCCTCGAGACTCGGTTAAACCTTTTTTGGCTACCCACTTTTTCTGCAATTAATTTGGGGCTTTGTTTATTCCTTAAAAAAACAAATAGCCGACTATTGTTTTGCTTATTCCTTGAAATAGCCGATCACTTGAGTTCCCTTCAATAATCTTCACTTTGTTTTTATTGTTTTGTGAATTTTTCATCTTCATGTTGTTTTTTTTCTATGAATTTTTCTTTTGCTGGTTTAAAAAAAAAGAGAGACAAGAAGGAAGAAAGAAGAAAGAACCGAGAAAAAAAGAAGAAAAAACAAAACAAACAAGAGAAAATAAAGAAAGAAAGAAGAAGAAGAGAAGAACATTCTAGTTTCTTGAAATTCTTGAATTCTTGCTGAAAGGTTGCCGTAATTGTTTCAAGAATTGTGATAAAATTCTGCATGTCCAAAACCGTGTGCCTTGCTTAAATAAAATTCAAGTGTGATTAACTTCCTTGATCACAATTGGATTTGGAATTGGCTAGCACCACTTGGCCGAAATTCTGTACTTTTTGGCAATTTCTTTTGGCCAAAATTCTATTCTTTTTGGCAACTTCTTTTGACCGAAATTCTACACTTTTGGCAACTGCTTTGGCTGAAATTTTCTATACAAAAAGGGCTGCAAGAATTGTTTCCTTTTTTACTTTACTTCCTTTCTTGAAGTTAACTTCCTTTTAGTAAGCTTCCATGTTTAATTCCTTTCAGAGTCCATATTTGTTTTCCTCCACTTCCTATTTATTTTTGGATATGTCTAGTTTCCTACTTAATAGCTTTCCTTATTTCAATTCCACTTTGTAGTTGGATTTGCTTAGTTTCCTAATTTGTTAATCTTCCTTAAGTTCTTTATGTCCTAATTCATAAATTTCTTTAATTGCGCTAGTCCCTTGGCCAACTTCCTACTTTCCTTATTGGTAGGGTGGGTTGTTCTAAGCAAGAAATTAGAAAAAGATTGGATGGAACACATGAACTGAAAACATTCGAATTTGGTAGATCAACTTAAGGCCTTGCAATTAAAGATTCAATCCAATGGCAATAGGATGGAGCAATTGGCAAACACGCTTCAAGAAAGTATGAATTCCATCACTGAATCAATATCAAAGAGGCCGAATGTAGGAAACCAAATCAAAGAACGCAGCGGAAATTAAAATTTTTGGTTCCCTCTAAGGATCCATACGAAGTGAAATCAAATTGGTAGTGAAGATTGTTACCTTACCGGTAGTGTAGCCTTGTTGATTGTTGGAGATTGTTGATTGTCGAATCACAAGCAAAACCAATCTAGCCTTGCCTCTATGGTATCCACACGATTGTCTCCAAGCCTCAAGTTAATTGTCAAACAATAAACTAAAGAAAGAAATAACAAAATTCTTTTAGTGCTAGTTAAGATTTTGTCACTTGGGTATTCCCTCAAGTTCTCAACTTATGGATTGGTTTTCTATTTTGAGTTCTCAACTCAAATTTCGGTTTTTGTTCTTATTTCTCAAATAAGGAGTGGTGTCTATATTGAACAAGAGAAGAATAATGAATAAAATTTGTGCACCAAGAATAGCACACAATTTTCTTCAACAAAGAAAGCTTAAAAGGAAAACTCTCTCAATGAAAGTGTCCCTTCGGTTTCTTCATTGCATACAACAGTTTTCCTTCATTTGTATCCATGTGAACAACTGCCTTTTCACATTTCATATACCAGAAATTGAATTGCAATATGTTGCACATGGTTATCTTTTCATTTTCCAATAAATGGCTGCCTTTTCATTTTCATAAAATGAGTTACAATGTATTACATATACATTCATGGCTGCCTTTTCATTTTCCAATAACCATTTTGATCATTATTTAATTAATAAATCTAAAACTCATTTTGGATTTATTAATATTAATAGAACCAAAATATTTTGACCTTAGATCCAAAACCATTTTAAAAACGAAAACCCGATAGATTCCTATTGTCAATAGGATTCTCAAATTAACCAAAATTTCATCACATGAATTTTGCACTTCTTTTGGATACGATCTAAGTGTGTAACCCAATAGGTTCTCATAACGTTGGCATTGACATAAAATATATTTTACGCCAAAAGTAATGAGCGGAGTCTAGTAACACATCAATACTACCCAAGTCATGAGAATATTAGTAATTCGACATTACTTTTCTTGTAATAGATATTACCGTGTAATTAAATCCCTTTGCCCTAGATATCTTGATCGAACACGAGCCATGGATCGTGTCATGCTCGTATAGTTCAATCTTTTCATTTCTTGATTCCCGAGTAGACACATCTAAGCAAATGAGTCCGATATCACATATCTACTCATTTGAGCACGGCCATGCATTTTATGGTCTTACTCAATCAAGAGGCCCAAAGATATCACTCCCATTATATAAGAGGGGAAAATCCTTTCTTGATCACTTAACATTTCACTACATGATTTATTACATGTCCAATTACTACTTTTATAGTTCACCCTGTTACGGGTAACATTTTGTAGTATCAAAATATGAAACTCCTCATGTTGGGATCTCTGAGGATCTCAAGTCTAAGGATTATGTAAACCATCATCACTATGAGAAATATTTATGACACTTTATATAATAATCCATGTAATATTTCTCATGGCGAGTCAATCTAGTACATTGTTCTCTAACATGTACCCATGTGTTGATTTGATATCTCATATCATGAACAATTTCATCAGTCACTACACATACTAGTCTTAATACATTATCATTGTCCTATTTAATGATAATACTCGACTACGGATAATTTTAGAATAATTAAATTCTTGGGACATTATTATGTTTATTTCATAAAACGCAGATATAAGATAAACATAATAATTAGTGCCATTAATTATGAACATTATGATACAATATATGCATATACCATCATCATATGATTGGTTCTTAGGGTATAATCCAACACCGAAATCTAGAAAAAAAAAAAAAAAGTCCCTCAAGTTATGACAGTAGTGAAGAATCCGATGGGACTTTTACTTCTTATAGACGCCGAGGCCAATTTGATAAAATTGACAAAAACTTAGAAAGTATAAAAATGAAAATTCCAACATTCCAAGGTAGGAGAGACCCTGAAGCATACTTAGACTAGGAAAAGATGGTTGAAATAAGCTTTGACTATCACCATTATTTTGAAGAAAAGAAGGTTAAGCTAGAGCGGTAGATTTCACTAACTATGCAATAATTTGGTGGGAGAATTGTACAAAAGGCTACAAAGTTTGCAACAAGGTTCAAAGAGTGTCACCAAATACTTCATCGAATTAGAGGCTGCACTCATCCAAGCTAATATAGAGGAAGATAAAAAGACTACAATGGCTAGGTTTTTGGAAGGATTGAATCTCAAAATAGCCAATGTCATCGAACTTCACCATTATTTGGAAATTGAAGAGATGGTCCACATGGCTGAGAAGGTGGAAAGGCAATTAAAGAAAAAAAGTTCAAAACCAAGCTATATGCCTAACAAGTCTACTTAGAATAATTAGGATAAAAGGGGTGACAAGAAAAGTGAGACTAAAGCATGGGTCGACTCTTCCAAGGGAAAAGAAGTCAAAAAGGAAGAGCAACCCACATGTCCCGCTAGAAACTGAGATATCACTTGCTTTAAATGTCAAGGCAATGCTCACATAGTTGCTTAATGTCTTAATAAACGAGTGATGATCACTTTAGATGATGGGGACGTGATTTTTGACAGTGAATATGATGACTCTATACCTTATCTGACTGAAACTGATGGTGAAAAAGATGCCATAGTGAGAGAAGCACTATCTACCTTGAAGTCTATGCATTCAATGGTAAGTGATGAAGAGTCTTCGAATAGACAAGAAGCATTAGTGACCATGAAATCACTTAGTGCTCAAGTTGTGGATAGTGATGAACAACAAGAAAACATCTTTCATACCAAGTGCCATGTACAAGATATGGTTTGTCGCTTGATCATTGATAAAGGAAAATGTACCATGTGGCAAGTACAACCTTAGTAGAGAAGTTGTCACTACCTATAATTAAACACCTCCGACCTTATAAATTGAGATGGTTAAGTGATAGTACTGAACTAAAGGTGAACAAACAAGTGTTGGTGATCTTCTTGATCGAAAGGTATAAAGATGAAATTCTATGCGACGTAGTCTCAATGGAAGCTAGTCACATACTTTTGGTACGACCATGGCAATTTGATAGGATACCCGACATCATGGTAAGACTAATAAATATTCCTTTATGATGAAAGGAAGACTTGTCATTCTCAACCCCTATGTCACCTCAACAAGTTTATGAAGATCAACTCAAGATTGTCAATGAGAAGAAAAATGTTGAGGGGAAGAAAGAAAATGAGCAATTGACCGCAAGTGAGAAGAATCACTCCATTGTTGTGCCAACAAGATTGCTAAGGAGAAAGTCAAGAACAACTTCTATGATAGCGCCAGGGAGGTTAAGAAACATCATCAACGGTGTACTAAGCTTTATCCCAAAGGAGATTAACCATTTCAAATAGTTGAATGCATCAATGATAATGCTTACAAGTTAGATTTGCCCGATGAGTATCAAGTTAGTGCTACTTTTAATGTAACTAATCTTTCCCCTTTTGATGTAGGTGATGAGTTCGATTCGAGGACGAATCCTTTCGAGGAGAGGGGGAATGATGGGAACCAAGGAGCTGTTCAACCTGCTCACTAAGCATTTGATCCACTAAAGCATATTACAGGTCTGATGACAAGAGTTAGGTCTAAACGACTTCAAGAAACCTTAAGTGGTTTAATTCATGATATCCAAGCTCGTCAAGTATGTGGCCAAGACTTGCAGTTCATTAATCTTTTGCAAGTCCATTATGGAGAACACTAGTCTTACCTTGGCCGAATTCTAGTGTAATAGTAGGCCAAGTTGTTTAGTTAATTTCTTAGCATTAAGTTTTAGGTAATCGTTAAGTTTGGAGTGGCCGAAATTAAGCCTTAGAAGTCTGCCCCTTGCTTGTTATTTTTGTGCCCGAATTAGTCCATATTTTTAGTTGCCAAATTTGTAATCTTCAAGGAAGTTTTAAAGGGCCAAATCTCTAAGTCCAATTGGCATTAGGGTTTTCTTGTTTTGTTTCCTTTTTATTTCCAAAAGGCATTGGCTGACCCTTAAAATTAGATTAGGGTTAAAATTTAGTTATTACCTTTTCAAGACAACTTGTACTCTATATATAGGCCATTTGGCCATGAGGTTAAAAACAAGTTGAAGAATTTTTGTGACATTACGTTCTTGAGAGTTGAGTGAATCAATCTCTTAGTTCTTTCAAAGAACAGCTGGCTTATTACACTTGACTCATTTGTGGCTCTTTTAAGTCTTATTAATCTAGTAGAACCCTAAATTATTGTGACGTTTTACCCATTGGTCTAATTTTCCCCGATTCTATTTGTTTCAGAAGTTAAGTCTTAGACCATGTTTCACTTGTTGTGTATTGCTATCTCTTCATAGCCGTGAAGTGCCCATCAACTCCCAAATTTTTGCCTTGCATTGAGACCTTTGCTACCAACTTCTAGTTGTTTTATTTTCACAAAATATATGCATTAAAAAATTTTGTTTTATTACTATTGTCAATATTTTGAGTACACCTATAATATTAGTTTATCAGTATTATTCTTACTCGATTAAGAGTTTGTATTTTGAGGAAAAATTGTCATATCAAACCACTACAGTATGGAATTTATTAATTTTGTATTTATGATTCTTATTTTATTACTTTTGTATGTATGTATGTATGTATGATTCCTATTTCATCGAAATTACCTAAAGGTCGGAATTTATTTAAGATGTTAATCTAAATCCTTGTTAAATTAAATTGTTATTCAATATGCTTTTTATTTCTATGTATATTTTAATTTATTTCCAATGAATGTTTTTTTCTCTCTCTTAAAACGATAGTATATTAACAAAGTGACATAATAGCCAAAGTACCTAGCCATAAGGGCTAATTGCGCTTCGTGGTGTTGCAACTGGATATAGCGCTATAAACTACGAAGACAAAGAGACTACTAGGGTCCAAAAGGCCTACAAAGGGGCAAAAAGGCCCACAAGGGACAAAAACCCGATTAGCGAGAAGAATGCCAACTAGCAGCAAAAATGTTGAAACCTAGACGACTTAGGATCAACCAAAAGTACAACAGACTATGAAACTAAAGTGTTGTCTTCAATGGAAACCGCAAAACTGCACGAGATGAAAGAAACTGAATGCCAGCGTCCTTAACTTTCATCCTATGCTGTTTGTGTAGCTTCCGAAAAATTACAGTTGTTGAATAGGTTGAAACCAAAACTACTACCGCAATGAGACGTTGAATAGTTAGATCCAAACTGCTGTCGCCTACTGGGAAGAAGACACGCTACCAAAGTCATAGCATTCACCTAAAAAAAAAAAGATTTTTGCACTATAACTACAGTGCAAAAATCATACCAAAATGGCACGTTTGTTCACCCCTAATCTATAGTAAATTTTTGAAAAGTTGGCCGTTGGCCGTTTTGTTGCTTTTCCAGTGTATGCTTATCGACAAAGAAAGGGAGAATTCTAAAATGCTAAATTGTACGTCAATCAAAGAGCGCAAATCAAATGATGCTACTAGGTCTCTATCAAAGGACAATGAATACAATGAATAATGTCATTTTAATTGGTGTCAATGAAATTATAATAATATTAGATAATACGTCTAATTTTAAGACAATTTTATTTCTCCCTAAAAATCTAACACACTCCAAGGGGAATTGTAGAATCTAAGCGTCCATAAAGAAATCAAAAATGAAGCAACAACAATTTCTAACCGTACTAGATGGAAGTAAAGCTTGAAATGCATACATTACATGGCATTCTTTGGATAATTAAATATTACTTTCTCCATTTCAAAACAAAAATTTACTTTTCAATAATCACATCCTTTTATGAGTTTGAGAGTTCACATTTTCCAACTTTATATTTTTTTAAATCATGACTCATCCATAATTATTATTAAAAAAATAATTTAAAATTTCATTCAAGATTTAATTTTTTTTAAGAGGAAATTTTTTTTAAAAAATAATTATTTTTTTAGATAAAGAGAGTACAAACCAAGCCATTAATAAACAGCGAGGGTTGAATCTTTAAAAAGAATATTAGTTAAGACAGGGATGGCAACTGGGTGGGTATTAGGTAGGGAAACCCCACCCGCCCCGTTTGGCTCCCCCCTCCCCTTGCCTTGTCCCGCCTTGCCCCACCCTACATTGTTTTCCTCACAAATGTCTAACGGGTTTCGTTTTAAATAAAAAAATATATAAAAATTATATTTTTAATATTTTTAATTATATAATAATAATTAAAATCAATCCAAAACCTAAGTAAAAAATTAACATAATTCAAATGTAATAACTAGCAAACATACAAATGAAATATAACAAAAAGTTTTAAAACATTACAATATATAAATGTCAAATATAGTTTGAATTAAAACAACAAATCATAACCATAATTATAATCTGAATATACATAATATACTAATAATTAAAAAATATTAATAATAAATTAAAATTTTTACTAATATTAATAACATAATATATATATATATATATAATTATGAGAATAATACATTTACTAATATACATAAATAATAAATTTATTAAAATTTAAATATAATATATATTAATATATTTAAATAATAATGCAAGTATCCCTACCCCGCCACCCACAAATTGTATATGTGGAGAGAGTTTTTCTTTCCCACCCTTCACGAGGGTTAAACAGAGCAAGTAATACATTTACTAATATATATAAATAATAAATTTATTAAATTTTAAATATAATATATATTAATATATTTAAAAAATAAGACGGGTATCCCTATCCCGCCACCCACCCAGTTTATATGTGGAGAGAGTTTTTCTTTCCCACCCTTCACAGGGGTTAAACAGGGCACGTACCCGCCCTTTCCATTCCTAAGTTAAGATTACAGAAGGTACTCTTCTAGTGAACTTGTGAAACATAATTTTCCACCTGTTTTGTCTCGCATGCAAAAATATAAAATGAGACAATAATCTATTCGCATTCTGACCCAACTCCCACCATACCCGAGAACAAGTATTGACATTATAACAAGAATAATAAAAACACACAGATGTTCCTTCCACAAACGCAATCTTCCTTCATAGACATGACAGAGAATCATGGGAACAGGGTAAAATGGAGCATTTAAATCATCATGGAGTGACATACGCATTAATGATTAGAAAGTTGATACATACAGATCAAAGGTGGCCTTTCAGCGACAGTAATTGAAGGGCTCAAAAAGTATACACAACTCCACCCCCTATCCATATCTACTGCAAACACTTCACAAAGATAGTAAGAGGGGAAAAACATACTTCTAAAGTGTTGATTCACGTATTCTTATACAACAAAAAAAACTGCCTACTTCAGACCTCTGAAGGGAAAGGTGGTTGAGGAGTTGTAGCAGTGTTCGTTGAATCAACATCATAGCTCCAGAGTTCTTTCAGCTCACCTCTCACCAAACCCAATATTACACAGAGTCCTGGGTTATAAGATCCAAGACATCAGAAAGGAGGTGCAGCACATAAGAGGTAATTGAGGTTTACAAATTCATGGTTAACGAGGGGAAAAAAAGATTTTTTTCCAAAAGAAAAAAGCGCATGGGTAAGATTCAAACCTAATGTGCAAGGAACAAGATACAGCAAAGCCGGTTGACCATGCCCGTTCATTAGATACAAGCCCAAGTAAGTGAAAAACAGGCCTGCAGAAGACCATCAACAATGATATATATAAAAGCAGAACTGCATAAAACGTCCTTTGAGTTTCACCTAAATCCACCAAGGTGAATGTAAACTAGCCAGTCAGGAGGCAAATACTAGAGTATTTCTATCACTAACAACGAATTATTGGACTAAATAAGCAAGTAAATATTTTTAAATCTGATCAATATGTCTTCTGTAATCCTCTAGAATCAGTGTTAAATATTTTATTAACTTCACATGAACACCCGCTCGATTACGTGCCAAATTTTCAAGAGCTCATCAAAACTTTGGCAGGAAATCGTACTGACAACTTAGGTTAAGCATTTTTCTGCTATAGGTAAAAACCTCAACAAAGTACAGGTCCCTTGACATTGTATTTGGCATAGTAAAGGTCTGCCAATTGGAAGCACATGACCTAGGTGTTATGCCATATGTTTTTTACAAGTTCAATCAGCAATCATACTACAAATTTTGACAAAGCTGCACATGGAATGATGAGGTAGCTTTTATGTTTAGCCTTATGTGTCCTTGAATACAAGGGTTCTGCAAGTTAAATTTTATGTTCCCCTGAGCTACATTAAGTTTTATCCACTAGGTTTCCTCTCATTTAAATGCTAATGAATTAAGTAAAGGACAGAAAAGAAGCAACACATACCACATCCATAGCCAATTGCCAACCAAAGGAAGTATCCACTTCGAGAGGTTTTCTTTTTGGCTTTGTCAAATCTGCAGAAAAGAATAATCAAATACCTCTTACTGGACCAAAAAAACACAAAAAAAAAGGAACAGAGCCACTCCAAAACTAAAAGGAGAATTAGTATAACTACATTGTATCCCCCAGGAGGGCCACAAGGAGATTAGTATAACTTATATCCTCTAGAGCTCATAAAACCTTTCCAGATTCACATTGACAGAAGACCAATGTTCCCAGGAAAACAATTATTTTCAACATGGAAATGCCAATGCAGCAAAATTGGAAGCATTAAATAAGTTGCAACTTAGTAATAAAATGGTCAAAACAAGAAAATATTACCTATGTGCAAAGGAAACTAGCAAACCAGGGAAAAGGATGTCACCAAAGCCAATCATATCAAAACCACCCCAAGGATCAAAAGCCGAGGTACCCTCAAAAGCATTGGGATGGATTCTCCACCAGCTTTGTCACCCGAGCAACCTACAAAGTCAGAAAGGAAAGAACATTGAAGCAAAGGGGTTTGTAACAAGAAATCAGTGAGACCTAAATACACTTGGCACCCAAAATTTAGAGCTCAAGATATTTGTTGATTAACCTAAAGAAGGAAAACCAAAAATGCTAAGGAACCAAGAAGCTGAAAATAATTCATAAATATGCCAACCATGTTGAAGAAACAAACTAAAAACCATGTGCAAACATGAGAATATTTGCATCACCATGTAACTGTACAAACACAAAGTGACCTGTTCCACCCCTACATACTGAAGAACCCCCCTTAGTAATAAATTTAGGATAATCTACCTGGAGCACCATCATCAAATTGTAAAAAGGATTCAACCACCTAGTTCGTAAGAATAGAGGACAGTCATCAAGCTTAAAGATAATTACATTCATCCAATAACCAAATGAACCCATCTGGTCACCATGCCACGTGATGTCTCGAGGGAAGAAAAACAGAAAACATGACCGATCATGAACTAAAAAACAGAGGAGTTCAGACAAAGAGAGAGACTTGTATACAGCAGCATAAAAGCCTCATCAGTCCAAAAAATAGAACAGCAACAAGTATTAAAGCACCCAAAATAAATAAAAATAACAAAATAAAAAAACCTTCCAAGAAATCCTTGGAAGATTGATTTATTAACACACTCAACAATTAATTACTACTTACAGGAGCTAAGATTTAAACTTATCTGGCCCACCCTAAAAATGAGAAAGTTCTAAGGAAAATAAGATGAAAATTTTTTCTTACAAAAAGTCCAATAATAATACAAGTAAATATAAAACATAATGCCAATATGGCCAACAAATGACATAGCATCAATTCCATGTCAAAATTAGCAGAAGAAAACTAACAGTTTAATTAAAAGATCCATGTTTGTTTGAATACTAATGAACCACATTCAACTTTTATGAGAAAATCTTAGTAGCCCTTTTTTTAAAAAATATATAAATATTTATCCTAAAGTATAGAAGAACAAAAGCCCAATTGAATAGATGAACTGATCAGAAGTTAAGAGCCAATTTCTAAAAGCAAAAGATTGGTTTTCCAATGAGCGTCTCCAAAATAACCAATGGCTCAAAACAATCACCTTTCCAACCTATCTTGCTCTGAGGCTCTACCGTAGGCAGGGGGATAAATAAAAAATAAAAATAATAGTTAGCCTGTTGTACACAAAGAAAGTAAATATATAATGCTCCCTAATATAATTGCCAATTCCATTCCCTCATCTTCCAAATCCTCCAGTTATACACAAAGATGATCCACAGAACTTTGCTCTTCCTCAATTCTGTCCACTACCTTGTGAAGTGATTACCAAAATCAATAAACACTGAGCTTAAGCTTTGAGTTGTTGACATTTATGAAAAATCAGAAATCCAAGAGCCCAAAACAAAAAAAAAATTTACAGACTAAAGGAGTAACTTGTTGCAATACCACACCTCCACCTATGTCTCATGTCTACCACAGTTAAAGATGATCAACTCTTTAAAATTCAAAACTCTAGAGCCTATACATTCCTTGAACATGAGAAATTTTGAAAGGTAAAAAATCATTTAAATATCACAGAAAAAGTAACTTATACAATCACCACTTCCTTCGAACCATCTCTATATTCAAATAGGATCAATATCTTACCTAATCAAAAGTCTTAAGCACAAGAAATGTATGCAAAAGCAATTCAGAAAGATTTTGATATATGCAGTTAAAATTGTTCACCTTCAGCTTAACAATACAAAGGATAGGAAACAAAAACTTACAGCAATCATAACGCTGTCATGGAAGATATAAGGTGAGAGGAACACCCAGAAGATGTCATAAAGAAAAGCACAGCAGAGTAGCACAGTGGCCACCTATATAAAAACAAAGTGATTACAAGATGAAAACAGGAAACAATTGTTTAAGCGCTGAACATTCATAACCACATATCCAATTCTAGATACCTTTATATTAGGTAATTGTGCCAATTGCAAGACAGATATCATTAAACAGATGCCCTGACAGAAAGAAAACACATGTCATTTTCAATTATCAGTATGACTACAATGAAATAAAGCTGTAAAACTGACTTTAAGAAAGTTAATTTCCCTGTTTCAGATTTTCAATAAGGACGTAAAACTAAATAAATAAGTAAAATGCAGATGGCTACTAAAATGCCGAGAGAACTATAATTTCTCAGGCAATGTTACACTTATCACCCAGCACTGCATCTTCAAACAGAAAAATGACAATATAAATCACATGATTAGGATGATCTCAATCATTATTTTAGTGTACTTCTGAAGGTGGTGCAGCAGTAGGTTGAAACTTCTTAACTTGGGTTTAATAAGTTGAACAAAATTTCCAAGATGACTGAACCAATGGGGAGGGAAAAAGAAAAATGCCTATGCTTCATACATACAATCTATAGGAGTTGCTGACAGGAAGGCAACTGACAGAATAAGAAAAATAAGGGGGGGGGAGGGAGAGAGGGGGGACAGAGGGAAGAAAATACAGTAATACACTATCCCTTAGAGTTTGATCAAGTCATACACCATTAGTAGGGAAGAGCCATAAACATGTATTAGATTTGATCATAATTAAGAGGATCGAATATGATAAGACTTTTAGAGTACAAAATTACAATAAGATCCTAAATTCTACTAGATTTTGGATTGCAATGCAATTCTCAAACACTGCATCACTCTTAATTTATTACACAAATTACCATCCCATCAAAATATAAATGTCAAATTAAACTGCCCCATAAGTAGAACCTGCATAAGAACATCAGCCCAAAAGAAGTCCCCTTTAGGCTAATTCAATGAAAGGCAAGTCAGAATTTTTGTTCCTCTTGAGAAGAGAATGTCAGCATCAACTCAAGGAGGAGCGCTAGAATGTTAATATCAACTTCCCAACCCTCCAAGAAAAGCTACTGCAGTTTCTATATCTGTAATGTTGAGTGTTAATACACTAAGTCTATGCTAACATACCAATTGAGAATGAAAAAACAACAACAACAACGACTAAGCCTTTATCCCACTATGTAGGATAGGCTATATGGGTCATATCTCGCTAATTGAGAGTGAAAATTAGAAGAAAATCGTACAAGATATGAAATGAAACATGCAAAACTTGGTCATCTATACTTACGAGAATATCTTGGCCAATCCAAGAGTATGAAGCCTTCCTGTTCAGAGCCCAAAAATGGCAAAGCCAAGCAAAACACCAAAACTACAAGGGAAAGGATGGAAACCTCTCCAAGAAGTGGCAAGTTTAGGGTTTTCTTTCCACAACTTTTACATTTGCTGTTCATGGAAGGAGACACATACAACATTGTGCATGAGGAATAAGCAGCCAAGGTAAGAGACATGTTCAAATCACTTGAAAATAAAATGTCAGATGTACCTTAACACAAGTGATAATATAACAGAATGCATTCCCTGCCAAGAAAAATGCATGGAGATATGAATGAATCTATTAAAAGCTCACAAAAATTATAAATAAATTTTATCAACATAGTTACATAAATAAATGGGTTTTGTCTCGAATTTTCTAGAAGAAGAAAAAATTCTGACAATTAAAATTGCTAAGAACACATAAAATTGCCTCAAAAAATTCAAATTTAAATTACTGAAAGGAAAAGTTTGAAGGTTGTTTTTGACATTAGTGAAGCAATGGAAAGATTTAAGAATAAAATATAGTAATGCACAAAAATAACAGCCAAGATCCTCAACATCTTCAGGCTGCTAAAAGACTGACAAGCAGAGAAAGAGCATGACTGCGAAGAAGAAATTTGTAAGAACAATTGGAATATACTTAGGTTCAGAACATAATTATTGGAGAAAATAGGATTGACCAGGTCAAGATTAAAAGCAACCAAACAACCCCCTCTCTTCCCATGTGAAACAAAAAAAGGAAAAAAACCACCACACCCAGAAAAACATCTTTGGCCAAAATTCCAACTCAAGCACATCTAACTTGAACCATTTGCTGGATGTTCAAAAAATCAGATAACCAAGTATTCGAAAAAATTGGGCTGTCCTATTAGTCATCCAATCAGTTGTTCAATTACTACCAAAAAAAAAACAAATAACTCTCTTAGATGTAAATCTGATCAAAGAAAGGTAAAAGGAATTAATTCCTGACATACGCTTTGGCTTGACTAAACTCAACTATGTAAATTAAATGACAGATTATGTCTAATTTATATTTTCTACCAGCATTAACAAAAATAATGTTAACATGAACAACCAAACATGAAGGGAAAAGAATTTCAAGAGCCAAGATCTGATGCACAAGAAGACCAACTGCAAGCAAAAGAAAAATAATGTGGAACCTACTCCCAGACTGCTTAAAATTCCTGCAATATATTGTATAAGAGCTCTAATCTTAAGTCATAATCTGTCTCCATGTTGCTTTTTCCTGGCAGAAAGATCTGCAACCTCTAAACCCATACAAGAATCATGTAAATGGCAGTGAAATGAATTGAATACCTCAACAGCACCAATGCAAAAAAGTATTATGAGCACCCAGACAAACCAAGTCGACATGAATAGATAAAGCAGCACTAGAAATGTGGAAGCTGATATGACGAATATTATAGCACTCTTAACGTTAATGCTGATAATTTCCTTCTCCACCTCTTCCTTGGCTGCATTGGATGATTCCTAGCAGGGAGAATATGGACAAATCAATAAGACAAAACAAAATCACTTCAAAATGGCTATCTTTCTGAATGCAAACTCAATAATGGCAGGACAAAATTAATTGCAACTTACACATCAGGAAGACCTGCAACTGGTGAGAGTTGGATTTTACAGTTAGTAGAGTGTAAAATTACAGTTATGCTTTTGGCTGCCAAATAATTAAGGATACACAAAAGCAATAACAATTTGTTCTGCAAGACTGCAATGAGAATCCAACTATGCTGACTTCTGACAAACTCATCTACCAATACCTGCAATCAATTAATGGCAATGCTAGCCACTTGTCTGGGTCTCACAATGGTCCAATAGGCTCAAAGCAGAAGATAACTAAAGTGCTATCAGACATTGAAAAGTTCTAAATAAAAGCAAGTTGGGTTATCGGTGATCCTTTTAACCCAAATGCAGGGATGGAAATGAGACAATCAGGAACACTAACAACTGTATACTTTATACTGAAAAAATTTACTCCTGTTCTAATATCAAGAGCCTCAAACATGCCAAGAAACAAATCCATTTCTCTTTGTTTCAACTATGACGTTAAATTCACTTAATAAAGATAATTATCAGATTTATAAGTCAGGAACTTAGAAACTAGGGTTTGGAGCTCTGTCTGCACCCCAAACAACAGAGTAGGAAGATCCTTGGACCAAGATACCATAACCAACTTAATTGGCGCAACACAATGAGGAACAGCCATACACCATACAAGGGGTTCTCAAAGATGAACTTTCACACTATTGAGGGCTGCCTGGAATAGCTAAAAAGATCTAGGGTGCGCCTGGCTCACGTAAAGGAATGGGAAAGGTAATGAAAATGATAGTAGTGGGGAATGATAGTGGGGTTTTTCATTATAATTCTGCTGGTTGGTTTGTGCTGGGGAATGGAAATGATTATAAATTAATTGTAATAATTAGTATTAATTAATTAGTTATTATTAATTAATTATTAATTATAATATTAAATTAATTAATTATTAATAAAAATATTATTAATTAAATTAATCTTAAGTAATTAATTAATATTAATTGAATTAATTAATTAGTATTAGTTACTTAATTAGTTAGTAATAATTAATAATTAATTAATATTATCAATTAATTATACATTAATTATAATAATTAATATTAATAAAATGAGAATAATTAATTAATTAATAATATTAAGTAAATGAATGATTAATTAAATTAATCTTGATTAATTAATTTTTTATTAATTTCAATAATAATAAAGAAATAATAAATTAATTTATATTAATTATAATAATTAATATTAGAGATATAAGTTTGCTACTTAATTAATTTAATAATTAATTAATATAATTAAGTAGTATTAATTAATTATTAAATTAATTAAGTTGCAAACCCATATCCTAACTTCCATACCCTCCAATATTGGGGGATATGAGGATATACTAATATTAGTAAATGAAATGTCTAATTCTATTTCCTTCAACCAACCACCAACACTATCAAACCCATATCTCCATTCCCAAACCTCACACTAAGCACCCCACTAGCTAAGCTGTTTATAGTAGTTTGCACAAGCAATCCCCATTACATCAAGCACCATGATGAAAGATAAACAAATAATATTCTATATTATTCCCAAATCAATTAGCAATTATAAATGCCTAGGTGTTCCAATCCACATTAACAATTTCTGCATTGTACAAAAATGGCCACTAATAATTGAAGAAATCAGCAAAGACAATGTGACAGAATTTTATAGGGATACATGGAAAACAGGCAAGCATAACAAGCAAAACCAGTTTCTTATGAAGCTTAAGGAAAAAATTAAGCATTGTATTCAGAATACCTTAGGGGATAATTCATTGTAGCGCTCATCATGTTGCTCAGAAGCTGTAACGTCAGACCAAAGTGTTGCACATACAAGTGTCCCAACAGCCATTGACCATAAGAATACCACAGAGAAGTCCTCAATTGGGCGATTTGGCGAATATAAGAGAAGTTCCACTACATTGCAAAATAGACCTTGGTTATATCCCATGTCACCAAATGAAGGCTGCAAGACTTCATCACATCTAATGCAAACAAAAGAACAAACAACAAAAATTCTGCTGAAGGAAGAGCATGAACGCACCAAGCACAGAAGTATAAAATTATAACTCATTCAATAACCCTCACCTCATAATCAACTTACACTACAATAACAAAATTTGAAATCTTAATAAGGAAAAGATGTTTCAGAAAAGAATAACAATCAATTAATTATGAGCAAATGCAATAAGATAAAGTCTTTTGATGAAAAAAGTTGACATTGTCACCTGACAAGCTAACAAACGTTCATTATGACCTTGACATACCATCAGACTCTTTTATGTAACCAGCAAGTGACTGTAAATCAGTAATTATGCTTAGACAAAAATAACTAAAATTATAATGGAACTGCCGAAAGGCACAAAAATAAATGAAACATATATAAATAATGTTTAAAATCCCAAAACTATAACATTGTGAGATCCATCCTCCCTTTCTTTTCCCTTGACATTCACTGTTCTAATATGATGAATAATCCACCATTTTCTCCCATTTTTCAGCAAAGCATGTGGTGTATGTCCAATACAAATTTTGATCATGATATATAAAGCTAAGAGCTCACCACCATGTCCATCTGACATTGATTGTTTTAGCACCTCTCCTCCAGACTTTGAAATCATCACAACCGAATTGTTACATTTAAATTCGTATCCTTGTCAGAACATCCCATCTCAAGAAGATCTGCATAAAACAAATAAGTAATATATATGGAATGTTATAACAAGAATACTATGTGAAAAAATTTCATACATATGCAGTGTGGGAAGAAAGATGTGTGCAAGTGTGCATGTGGCAGGGATAAATCATCTTGACTAACTTCTATGAATCTCAAAATCTTTATATGGAATAATCAATCAAAGCTAACAACCTTCGTCATCATTTATTACCACCAGCCCAGCTGCACCTCCTGCTTGTGCAACTTGAGCCTTGGTTGTAAAATCACAATCACCACGCAAGGCTAGCACAATGGAGCCTGATAGCTGCAAAGAATAAAAGAGAACTTTTTAAGAACTAACTGCAAAACTCAAAGCACACAAGAATTGAATCACTACAAAAAAATCTACCCACCTTTTCTCATGAAGCAAATAAATCACCACCAAACAGACCCAATAAATTCTAATAGCATAGGCAGGTATAAGATGACTGAGATACATGTGAAAAAATTTTCATGTTGGCTCACCAAAAGCAATAGTTCCTCCTAAGCATTACTGATTAATATTTACATTTTTTTCCCCTCATTTTGTACCAAGTCAGAACGTCAATTGAATCTGAATAAAGGTCAACAATTGCATACTTCATCACCTCCCAAGCACCTAGGGAGCGTCATATGAGTGAAGCCAACTCTCTGCCCTATGATTGCAATTGTTTCCACTTAAGAAGAAGAACGAGAAATACTCTATATAGTTTCATGTTACCACTCAGAATAATAATGCAAATGTGTTTTGTTCAGTTAAGGGGCTTCCATCTAATCCAGATTGTAGAGGCAAGCTTCATAAGCAGATAAATCTATTTATTTAAAAAAAACATCTGAATATTTCTAGAAACTTTTCATTATTAAATATTAAACCGGAAGTCTCCAAATAGTATATTCTCCCTCCATCCCAAATATTAACAATTCCTCAGTAGTTCTTTTTATCAAGAAGGAAAATTTTGGATCCTTATGCATTACTTTCTGCTTTTAATCTTTCATACATCACATGTGGATAAACACGATCATGCAAGCAAGTTTTTGTTGCCCAGGAGTATTTTTTTGGCTCCAAAGGTTCAAATAAAATTGAGATAAAGCACAATAACACTTTTTGCCAATCACATACACAGTCATGGATTGGTTCTCATAAGATGAAAGATTCAATTTCTTGTCCTACATTAACAAATCAGACACAAGATTGGTTTTTCACTGATACTACAACATAAAAACAAGACAAATGGGGAACACTCAGTAACCCCTTAAAAAATCAACCACTCAATAGCCAACACATCCAAATTGATTTTAACTTTCAAAACATCAAGTGATCAAAACACGAGTTACTTATGAATGTTTCCATTTCCAGTTTCCTCATTAAACAAGCATAAAGAAGTGACAATGGGTTAAAAATTCATAGAAATCCCAATATTCTCTTTTGCAAGAAGAAGTGAGGGAAGCTTATAAAGATGCAACATAAATAAACCTTGGATGATGAACTAGTGCAGCAATTCAATGGATCCGAAAATACAGCAGGGAATTTGAAGCCTTTTTCGGCTTCAGTAGGGAATGGCGAACCAAATGAAGCAGATAACCCGGTTAATGTATCATCTCCACCACCACTAACCCGCAACTCAACCTTAACCTGGAATATTAAAGTAAAGCAACTGAATACAGAATACCTCAAAGAGATGACTTTAGTTGAAGAATTACCATTAGAAAATAAATCACATATAATCAACCAATCTGATCTTCATGACATACTATCTACTTTTCAACCTATCTAAAAAATGTATCAACCAATCAGATTTTTAATAGCTCTTTTTACTATCAACGTGCAAAATGTATAGCAATAATTGTTGGCATATAAGCATTACAATCTCAGCCTATAAGCATCAAATACAAGAAATGGTCCTGAAGACATAAAGATAAGTCACCAGAAGATGAGAAAAAGAGAACACAAATATGGGCTTCAATTTTCACAGGTTCCAGAGGCCCCAGTGGTCTACCTTTAGTCTGTTCACATGATCATCTGACCTAAAATGCTTTCTAGTTCAACAGAATAGATGAATTACCCTGTACATCTATATCAAGTTCAGTACATGCAGTTTCAATGACACTACAATGGATGACCAGAGAAAAGTGCCCCCGGTAAACTCAAATAGCATTCAGAGAACTAGAATTCATGTACTTTGAACTTTACCAAGTGCAACAGATCTAGTTTAACACTCCTGAACATTTAACACTCTGCCACCTAGATCATATCCAAGGGATAAATATACAAGTTCACAATCCGTTCATTTTCACAGTCTTAACATGCATTTCTATAATTAACACCTATTTCTGCACAAAGCCCAAAATTTTACATTACATGCTCTAACAAACCCCTCCCTCCACATAGAAAAAAACACCACAGTATCCAACAGACCAAAACCCTTCTTACAAGATAGATTTTAACAGTGTCCAACAACACAAAGACTACTCTTAGTTAAGATACTCTATAACTAATCAAGTTTAGAACTTGGCTTAAAATGCCAAAAAGAAACGAAAATAAGCACAATGGCAAACCCAGGAGCTGGGAAACGAGGACAAAACTAATTAAAAATCTGCCGTTGGCCTAATAAACAGCTTCATACCTTGCATTAATTCCCTTAAGGAACAAAAATCTGTTTTACCCCTTTCTAAGTATAACTGAATTTATTTATTTTTTAATACCTTCATGAAAGTAATATATTTTCTGTAATCTTGTCCAAGATTCTCCCCATAATTCCCCCAAGTTCAGCAACAATCCATAAATCAATGATTACACCCAGACCCAAGAGCTTAACCAGAGAACCCAGAAAAATAGAGAAATAACCCCATTAAAAACATTAAAAAATTCAGATGTACTGAATTAAAGGGATGAATACTCACAAGACGAAAAGGGTTGCTGCAGGCGGTAGAATTTAAGGTATTGGGAGGCCCCCGTGAGATGTCATCGCCCAGAGCAATAGATGAAAAGAAAAGAAAAATAATTCCTAATTGAGAAATCAAACCACAAAATCCAGAAAATTTTGATGCCATAACGAAACCAATTGATCACAAAATGTGATTATTTACAATAATTATAGTTATTTGCATCAATAATTCTTTAAAGGGGGACTGACTGAATAAACGAATCCCCTCAGTTTTTTTGTTTCTCTTTATTCCCGTTTGGATGAGAATGCAGAGAAACAAAGAGAAAAAGAAAAGTGTGGGGAAAAATAAATGAAAGAAAAAAAATGCAAATGAAAGAAATAGAGAGAAAGACGTCCGCGAAGGAAGATCGTGACCAAAACTTGCGTGTGCACGTTGAAAATTGAAAACGAGCAATTCAGCGATATGGGGCAAATCGCAAATCGTGCTTTTGGATTCGATTCCTATGATTGAAGTTTGCAAGAAACACAAAAAATACGATGTAAGAACTAAATTTACAACGTACAAATTTAGTTGTCGGTTGACCAGTGGCAGTTAATACTCCCTCCGTCCATCAAAAAATCCATTTTGATTTTGCACGACCTTCCTTTAATACATTTAACTAATGCACTATTAAATACTCTCCCCTTCCAACAATTTTTTACTTTTCCCTTAATAAATTTTTTAAATTACAAAATACAACACATTTAATATATAATTAAATATATAAATTTATATTTTTATTCTTATATTTAAATTTGAGTTATATATTATTATTATTAGCAAAACTAATACAAAATTTCACTCCAAAAGTTTTTTTTTTTGACGCAAAAAAAAATTAAATTAAACTTTTGTTTTGAACGGAAAGAGTATATATTTTTATATTTTTATTCTTACATTATACATTGTCAATAATACAAAAGTTTCATACAAGTAAACTTTTTTTTTCTGAGAAAATATTTTGTGAAGAACTTTTTTTCAAGTTCATGGTACTTGCACCACAAAATTATGGTACCAACACCACGAATAATTCTGTTGGTACTATAGTTGACATCACAATGGTATTACGTGATATATGATTTACTAATAATATTATTGTTGTGTTCATGAATATTGTCTTACATTAAAAAATTAAAAAAATCAAGACCTAATAAATGGTAAAACCCATGACTCACTAGCTTAAATTTTTAATTCGGATGGATTCTTATTACTTATTGAGCCGATTTAGTTGAGATTTCTACAGTAAAACTCACGAACTCCTAATAAGACCGCAGTGGAATTGTGTCGGCGTAAATAACGTTAACGTTACAATGGTGGTATACATGATTTGATTATAGAAAAGTGTTTCAACTACCAATTCTTTAATCTTTGGGATAAGACTAGTTTCTATCCACAGTTGAATCGAATTAACCTATATCAATTCTAATTTGTAATTGCTTGCACAAACTATTCTTGAAGCCGCCCTCAGGTCCACTCTTGGAGACTTCCATGGTGTTGTTTTTATCTATGCTTATACCTTCGCCACTAGGGCACCAACAACATCACCACCGTCTATTCGTGGGTGGCCTCTTCTCTGTATATATTTCCTCCGTATTAACCAATTGCAACACTACCGTTATTATCACTCTCACCATAAACACCCCTTTCATAATAAATCCATTAACAAGGCAATTCTTCAACCAAGGTATATTTTTTGTCCCTAGCTTTTTGCTTGGATTTTGTACATATATTCTTCTATTTCAAGATAAACATTCTTTAACTTTTTTTTTCCCCTATGACAAGATAATTAACTTTGAAAATATATGCAAGAATTGAAAAATAATTCTATTATGATGAAGAATTGAATGGGTTTTTCATGCTAACCCTACCAATAAGATCAGATTTGGTGTTAGCACCACGTATCGTATATTTTATTGTATTGCCCAATATGCCAATATTCAAAAGTTAAGTTCTTAGCCTTTTTCTATTATTAAATCATTTCTTCATTTTCTCGCCCTTCTAGCTATTTCTTTCTTCTTTTTTTTTTTGGTTCTTTTGTAACTTTTTATGGTATTTAATTATTTTTCAAATTTTATTGCCCTTACATTTTGATTTCACGCATAATTATTGAATATGTAATTTTTTTTTAATTTTACATTTTTGTTGTAATATTACTTGAGTGAATCAAGATAAAGTGTACAAGACTTCTATTAGACCTCTAAAGTATTTACTCAAATTCACATTATTTGTCGATAGCTTATGTCAATTTTATTAGGGCGAATCATGTGATTTGGGAGCTTCTGGCATTTGACACACCTAAGTGTCAGTTAAGTTTTCAAATATGGTTTATTATGATTCCAAAGGAATTTGAATGGGTTTTTGATAGTTTTGGATGAACCAAAGGTTGTAGGTCATTTCTCATACCCTAAAGTGAAAGACCTTGCTACACTTCTCACTTCTAATTTTCTACAAAGACATATATACATAAATACATAGAGAGAGAAAGAGAGAGATGGGGGGAGATTTTTGTGGCTAGTTGTTGTGGACTATAGGCAAAAGATAAGAAAGGAATCCTGACTAACCTTGAGACATATCGTGTCATCAAAATGACCTTGCTTTAAGAGTCGGCAAGTCTTTTTGGGTATGAACAATCAAATGTGGGATTTTGGCCTAATAGGCATGCATGAGACATTAGTTTTAAGTGGGTTGTTGGTTGTTATTGTACAAGTATACAACAAGCACACATGTTAAACCATGAGCAAATCATGGCACATTTTAGACGAGTTCAAACTAACTGAAAACTTAACTAAAAAGTGATTATTGGAACTCTTTAAAAATGTGAAAAATATTGGAATCCTAATAATGTGGTTAATAGTAGGTGACTTGATACTAGTGAATGACCCAATATTTTGATGTGGGGTGGACAAGGTTAAAATTTTCATAATACAATTAATTAAAATATAAAATTTAATTTTGAATGTAAAAATAACTAAAATTAAGAAATTAAGCAACACTTTAATCATAATAATTGAATTCATTGAAAAACATATATTTATTCATTAATATAGGTATTTAAATTAAAATTATCATTTTTTTCATTTTACTCAAATTATGAAATATATGATTGCATCCATTTCAAGCTTAATATTTATTAATTATGTAAAAAAAAATTAAAAAAGAGACAAATTATATTCATTTAGAGATTAAGTGTTGATGAATAAACTAATAAAAAAATAATATACTCTATTCGCCTAAAAAAAAAGAGTTCAGTTTCAACAAAAATTTCTATTCCAAAAAAAAAAAAATTCTCTTTTGGTGTGAAATTTTTGTATTGTCCTTAGTAATAATCACAATGTATAACCCAAATTAAAAAGTAGGATAAAATGTAAAAATTATACATTTAATTATACATTAAATGTGTTGTACCTTGTAATTTAAAAAGAGTTAAATCAACTCAAAAGTGGACTTTTCTTTTTTGGACAAAGAGAATAAAAAGTTAATTTAGGTTGAACTAACAAACACATTACTTTTTAAAGCATACAATTAGAGGGTTAATAAGTAAGTTAATAAAATAAATTATTAATAGAATAAGATAATTTAAATCATACAAAATTGTACAGTTAGTTTAGAGTAAGCTAATAAATTGATACAACAAAATAATATAATAAGTTAATTTAGGTGTAGTTAACAAACAATTTACCTTTTACATTATGAAAATTGAGAGTTGATAAATAAGCTATTAGACTAAAATAATATAAGGGTGAGTTAATTGAATACTATAACTTAGAAAAAATGAAAAAAAAAAAACTGAACTATGTTTTAACTTGGGCCATTTTTAACACTTTTTTTTTTTTTTTTTGGTGGCCGGGAGGCAGGGAGAATTTAAATATTTCTAAATTCTGAATACAACAATTTATGGGAGTTCCTTGCATTATTTTGAGTTTAGTACAACATATTTGTACCTTTACTTACTTAATTTCATGCATATCTTCATACTCTTACTTATGAATCTAGTTGAGTGAATCCAAACATGTGTCGAAGTTGTAAGAATGAATTAATGAAGGATAAAATCTGTAGTGTTGTTGCAAAATTTCGTCATTGACAAAGATTTGTGACAACATCCATGGTTGAAATGTGAGCAATGTCATGAATTATACTTTTTCACAACATGAAAAATTTTTAAATTATAGCAAAATTAATGGTATGACCATTGACTAAAAAAACTTTCTAAAAGGATTGATGTTTAATTTAATTAAAACTTATAATTGAATTTTCTTGTAGACCCAGTATCTTGAAATTTAGAATGTTAGAAATTCTTGTAAATTATTTTTATACATTTGTACTTTGTTTATGTGCTAGATTTTAATAATGGCCACAGTAATATTATCTAATTATATTAAGTTTATAAAAATTATATGACATCTATATTTTGTTCTTTTAAATAAGCACATTAAAGTCTAATGGTATAACTTAATTTTAGAACTTATGTGAAAATGAATGTATCATAAATTTAAATTGCTAGTTTTTAAAATAACAAAAAAAATTGAAAAGAAAGCTTTATTTGGTCAATAATTTATTTAGAAGGGAGAATTCTACCACCAGTTTTCTCTTTGTAACTCTGAATTTTTTTAAGTAACTCACAACGTTTGAAGCGAGCTCAAAAACACTACTTTTTTAAAATACCACTGACCTATATCTCTGGAAGTCAATCTACTAGAGTTAACTACACAAAAATAATATTAAAAATAAAATAATAAAAAGGAGAAAGAATGGTGGTGGTTGTTTCTCCAAGCTTCTCAAATGGTTAGAAGTTCCAAAAATTGTGACTATAGTACATAAATGACTTTGAGAGTCGATTTGGATCGTTATATACATGTGTTAAACCTGTTGTAGTAATAAGAATAAGAGATATAGAAAATGAGCTAGGCTTTCCATTTTATAGGTTGAGTGTCCATGGGTCATCATTGTGTTTAAAGAAAAATGGGGGCAAAAGATTTGTTAGTTGTGTAAGGGAAAGTTGTGTGTGTTGTTAGAAATAGGTTTATGATGTGAAATAGAAAATTATGTCGCACATCACATTTTGTCCTAACATATTCAACAAGCCGTGTTTTTCATTTGAAGGCCAAACAACCTTAACTATTTTAATTAATATCCCTTTTTTTCACATCAACAAGTGAAATCAGAGTCATGGTAGAAATTTTATACTGTTGTTTTGAAATCATTTGGTTGGAAAACAAGAGTACACTTTACTCTATTGAAAAAAATGGTCAAGGACCATTGTACGGAAAACACAATTTGAACTTAAAAGTAGTTGGTTTGGGATGATATCACCTTGGTTAGTGCTAGGCACACAAAGAAAGTGTGTCAAATGTTGTTACATCTATAAGCAGCATTGATAAGTTTAACAATAGTAGCTACAGAAATTGGAGCATTTATATGCGATATTTTCTCATATGCAAGGTTTATGGGATATAGTTGGAGGTAACAAAACCACACTCTTGGTTGATGATTCTAAAGCTCTTGAGGGAGTGGGAGACAAGATACAAGAAGGCTATGTTTGCGCTAATAACTGCAGTGGAGGGTGAATAATTGTAGCAGATAAAATTAGAAGAAACACTAAAGGAAGCTTGGGATACCCTCAAAAATACCTTTGCTGAGAATAATGAAGTAAAACTTCAAAGTTTTGACATTAAGCTCTTTTCTATCTCGCAACAAAATCTTATTATAAGTTAATACTTCTCTAAAATAAAGTCCTTTTGTGAGGAAATCTCCAAGCTAGATCCAAAAAATGATATTATAAGACAAGAACGAGGAGAATATTTTTAATGACTTGAAATTTAAGATTCTTGTATAACCTTGGGGATAGGTTGTGCAAACAATTTGAAGAGCTAGAAATTTGTTGTCAATGAAGAAACTTTGGATAATAAAATGTCAAAATTACAATAAAATATATGGAAGAAGCTCTCTTTTGCTCCCTCTCCCAAAAAAAAAGAAAAAAAAAAGAGTATATAAAACTCAAACTTAAAATGTTGCAAGATTTCAGGGAATAATAATCGAAACTACAATTGTGACAAGAAAGGAAATTAATAGGGATTGTTAGTATAAGCAAATGAAAGGCAACACAGCCACACAAGATGAGTAACAAAGCGAAAAAGAGTGGGACATCCAAACCTCTCTTGTCAAGGAAGAAGAACAATTATCAATTAGCAAAAAAAAACATAGTTGCCAAGTGTGTAGATGCATTGGAAGAGAAGCTATCAATAATTTCAGTAAGAAATAAAATTGACTATGATAATAATTGGATAGTCAATTTTGGTTGTTCTAATATAACTAATATATCAAAATTACCAATATCCTATATTGGCAAAACGGTCATTACTCCTCATTTCAGTAATGAGATACACAACTATAGAAAGTCTACCACTTGCATAGAATGAAAGGAAAAAAATTTTGTTATCTATATCACAACTTGCTAACATTAGAAATTATATTTTGTTTGGGCTTGATGATGTCAGGGTGTATTGCATATTAAAAATAAAAGGTGAACTAGTTATTGAAAGACGATGAGTGGAGTCAGTTTATGTCCTGTTAACCCAAGAAACCTACACTGATAACACATGAAGAAGTGAGACAGTTTATTTGTGGCATACCCATCTAGGCCACATAAGTTATCATAAGCTCAAAGTAATGATGATAAAGTCTATGCTGAAGGGTCTCTCTCTACTAGAGGGCATGGAAAACACAATATGTGTAGGATGTCAAGATGGAAAAGCTCACCAAGTTTAGGGGTGTAAACAAATTAGTATGTTAGGTGAGCGGTTAGTGAACAAGTTTAGTTACGTTCGTTTATATTTGTTTGTTAAGATAAACGAATAATAAACGAAAAATTTTATTGTTCATTAAATAAGCGAACCAAGCGAGCAGGCGTGTTTGGTTCGTTTATATTTACTGAACAAGTTCGCTTAGTATTCATGAACAATGTCATTTAATGTTCCTATAAAGCTCATTTATTGTTCGTTTATATTAAAATAATAATATAATATAAATATATATAATGATATTAGTAATTATCAAAAGCAGCGTCTTTTTGACGATTATGGTGCATTTTCAAATTTTCACTTAGCTTCTCACTCTCTCAATCGACAACCACACCCACACAACCATTCTCCATTCTCGCCATTCATTCAAATCTTCATCGTGACTTCAATCTTGAAGCCCGCAAACCCTAGTGCCATTAATTCTTCAATCTTCATCACAACTGCAAGGCTGTAAACCCCAGTGCCATTTAATCTTCTTCGCAACTGCAAGGCTGCAAACCTTAGCGCCAGGCATTCTTCAATTTTCATCGTGACTACAAGCAGCAAGCAGCTCGCAACCACCAAAGAAACCCTAAACCTCAATTGGATCTCTTCTCTTGATTCTACTCACTACAAGCCCGCACTTTTTTTTTGCTTGATTCTCCTGCACTAGGTATCTCATAAGGTTTTTCTTTTCCTCAACTTTATATAGATATAATAAATAAATAAATATATATATATATATATATATATATATTTATTTATTTATTTATTTTATTCATTTCTGACCCATTTTAGCTTTCTCTTATACGTTTTCTTTTCTTTTTGGTCTATACTCCCAGTCTTTTAGCAGTCTCTTGAGCTTTGAAGAGTTTGGGAAGGAGTTCTGATTGTATCCTCTTTTATGGTATTTTTTTTTCCTTTTTTGTTTCTTCCTGCTCTCTCATTCTATCTCTGATATGGACTCTAGTGGCCAAATTGGGTTAATCACATGGCAAATCTAAGGTATGTAATTTCCATGTAATCCTCGGTTATAAGATGAGTCAGGCCATGT
Source organism: Gynochthodes officinalis (assembly GCA_020080225.1). Lineage (NCBI taxonomy): Eukaryota > Viridiplantae > Streptophyta > Magnoliopsida > Gentianales > Rubiaceae > Gynochthodes > Gynochthodes officinalis. Next base: position 33,708,581 of record CM034619.1, on the reverse strand, counting down.
AATTTTCATGGTTCTGGGTCTGCTAGAGTCATCACTCATCATGGTATATGGCTTTTTTACTATTGGATTTTCATTATTGCTTACTGCTAGAGTCATCATCATTTGTATTCTGAATGAATATTTATTCATCTTCCTAAGCTGCTGGGATATGAATTTTTCTGGACTATTTCTCACTTTCCTGGGTTTGTTATTTTACTAATTTTTTGAAGTATTTCTCAATAAATGTAGTTTGTTATTTTTTTTTGTATTTTTTTCATTGATTTTAGTTTTGAATTTGTGGACTCTTGCTCTTTCTACATTTCTAGACTCTTTCTCACTTTCTTGGGTTTTTATTTGGTATTTATGCATTTTTGAAATCTAAAACCAGATTTTAGAATTTCAAAACTTCAAAGATGGGCTAATTTCTTAAAGATGTGATTTTGATTTTGTGAAAATATGCTCTTTTGGAAAATCTAATTTTCGGTGTTCAAAAAGCTGGTATTTTTTGTTCCTTTGAATGCCTACTTGATGCTTCTAGTTCTAGGTCGATTGAATTGCAACTTCTAGACAAACTACTCAAGGTGTATTTTGACTAGAATGTTGCATTTGTAAATACAAAATATTGCATACTTGCACGTGCAAATTCATTGCAAATGTTACTTTGTGGTAGCGATTGATATAGAGACTTCTACGATCTCAAGAGGAAAGTGAAAGTAAGTAACATTTATTTATTGTTTTACTTGTTTTATAGTTGAAATTGAATAATGTTTTTCATTGATTATTGATTATTTTTATATAGTCTAAGGTAGAAGTGAAAGAAATTCCACTTGTTTGAATTTGAAGGGTATTTGATCTCAACTTTTAAGGTAAATATATATACTTTTTAACTTTGGTCCTTAATTTTGTGTTGTTAATCTCTTTTCTTTTCCTTCTTGTTGAAACAAGATGTGAGATTTCAACCTTTTTCTTCAAAGTTTTATAGTCATCATATAAGTCGTATGACTTGGGTTTAAAATTTCCAACTTACTAACTCCTTCCTAGCTCCTTCACTTCTTGCCCTTCCTTCCTCCCTTCCCTCCCTTCCATGGGTTCATATGTTGTGTTTTTATACTATCCTCTGCCGTTGATTCATGTGTTGGAGGTGGAACTCAACTTGCTTCTTAGTCATCTTGCCTTAACCTACTTGGAGTGAAGGGGGCAAGTAAAAAGTCCCCCAGATCAAATGCCAGGCTCTTAGCAACCATTGTAGCTGGAGCAGATGCTATTGGGAACTATCATTCTTTGTCGATTGCAAGCCCAGGCGGTGGTTAGGAGTCACATGTAATACAACAGACCAAGCAGAGATGTGACCAAAATTGGTTCATAGGTTGGAAATTTTTTCAATCTATGTGTTGTTGAAATTGTGAGATAGGGAGGCGGGGAGAAATTCTTTTTTTTTTATTTGGTAGGTTGAAATATTTGGTGGTGGTGTTGTTTAATGAGATTTAAGCCCTACTCTGCATGATTGTTGTGATGGTACAATGATAAAGAGGTTTAAGGTAGATAAGAGTATTATATTATTAAATTTGGTTGGATTGGATATATATCATGTTGCTTGTGCTGCAGTAGTAGTACAATGGTATGGTATAATTTTTTAACTTGTTAATCGTTCACGAACATGTTCCTTTAAGCATTTATGAACATGTTAACGAACTGTTAATGAACATATTCATTTAATGTGTTAATAAATATGATCACGAACCATTCACGAACACTTATCGAACATAATAAATGAACATAAACTAGGTCGAACACAAATATGAAAACTTAAACGAACATGAGCCGATCTCGAACAGCCTTAAAAATAAATGAACAGTTCACGAACGATGTTCGTTCATTTATGTTCGACTCGTTTACAGCCCTAATCAAGTTATGTACATGGAGTCAAAATATCAAATCAATGTGCTATTGGAGTCGAACACTTGGACATTTTTTGTCAAAGTCAAGTAGCATTCAATTAGCAATATGAGGTACATAATTATATTTATCAATATTTTTTAAGATATATTTGGGTGAATCTCATGATAGAAAATTCAGAAGCTTTGGAGAAGTTTAAAACTTTCAAGAAGAAAGTTGAATAAGAAATTGCCCGAAAGATCTTATATATATGAATAGACATTTGTAGAAAATATATCTTAGATGAAATTTTCGCTTTTATTGAGAGTAATGAATTCGAAGCAATTTACTTGTCCAAGGATGCCAAAACAAAATGAAGTAGTTAAAAGAAAGAGTTGACATCTAGCAAAATATGTACAAGTATGCTACACAAAAAGCATGCCACCAAAGTTTTGGGCAAAATACATGAAGATAGTTGTCTATCTCACTAGTAGATTACCTTAAGTAAGAATGAGTTTTCAATCTCCCTTTTATAAATTCTATAACATTAAGCCAAATGTAAGTCACTTTCGTGCATTCAGATGTGTGTGCTATGTTTTCATATTGATTAATTATCAAATAAATTCGACAAGAAGGCACTTCGATATGTATTTGTTGGTTACAATGTCTGGAGATAAGGCTAGAGATGTTGTAGTCCCACAACTAGAAAATTTCATGTTTCACAAAACATAATTTTTAACAAAGCATCATCTTGGTGGTTTCCCAAGCAATATTGTTCCCATTCCAAAAAATCAAAAGAGAAGTAAAAGAAAATAACTTTGGATTAGGAAGAACGAATTCATCCAAATGATAACATAGAGTTATTTGAATTTCAAGAAAAGTCCAAAAGTCCAAAAGTCCTTGGAAAATAGGTGTATGTGAAGAAACTTTTAAAGAGATACAACCCAACCAAAAAAAAGAAGAAGCGGTTGAGACTCAACTTAGAAGATCTAAATAACAAAGATGACCTAACTCAATATGCAAATGATGTTGTTTTAGGAATAAAAACCAACAACCTTTGAGGAAGCATAAAAACAAAAGATAGAGTGGGTAAATGCTACGGAAGAAGAAATTTTAGCTTTAGAGCGAGAACCAAACTTGGGAATTAGTATCAAAGCAACGAGTTAAACCCATATCATGCAAATGGGAGTTTATAAAATCAAGATTCAATTTGACAGATCAATTGAGGGTATAAAAATAGATTGGTAACTCAAGGATTTTCTCAGCAGTAAAGGTTAGATAATGATGAGAGACATTTAACTTCGTTGCCAATATCACTACAGTTTGTGTATTATTAGCCCTAGTTGCAAGCAAGTTACGGATTTTGTGGTAGATAGATGTGAAAAATGTCTTTTTACATAAAGAGGTTGATCATGAGATCTATATGGAGCTCATAGCCCAACTACATTTGCAAGCTATGAAAAGCTCTTTATAGACTAAACAAGCACCACGAGTATGGTATGGAAAAATTGTTGAATTTCTAATTAAAAGTGAATATACTATGATACCAACATATTTAGGTCTACTTGTGAAGTACATAGAGAGAAAATTAGTAATAGTACTAGCAAATGTTCATCTCTTGATTATCACCGAGATGACAAAGAAGACATTCAACTCATTCAAGAGAATTTAGAAACTCATTTCAAAATGAAGGAACTTAATAAACTAAAGCATTTTCTTGAGCTTGAGATTGAAGAAACCAAAGAAGATATTTCTTAGATAACACAAGTATGTGAAGGATTTTTTTACGAGCATTGGAATGCTTGAATACAAATCAATATCTACTTCAGTTAAAGCTAATACCAAACTTTGTACTGCAGAAGGAAAAGATTTTGAAGATAGCACTATAAATCGACAACTAGTGGAAAGTCTTATCTATCTTACTATGACACGAGTGCATATTTCCTTTGCGATTAGAGTGGTTAGTGGATTCATGCAAAAACTGAAAAAATCACATTTGGAAGTGTTGAATTATGCCCTACAGACCAATCATGTGATGATCGTTTGAACATATATTGTATCATTACACTTATTATTTATGGTAGTTCATTATTATTATTATGTTCAATTCTATATCTGCGTAACATGAATGAATATAATAATGTTCCTATAATTTGATAATTCTAAAACTATCCCTAGTCAAGTATTATTATCAAATGGGAAAATGATAATGCATTAAAACTAGTATGTGTAGTGGTTGATGACATGTGTCATGATATGAGCTATCAAGTTAACACATGGATACATATTAGAGAACTATGTCTTTGGATCGACTGTAATGAGAAATACTACATGAATTGTTATATAAGTGTCATAAGCATGTCTCATAGTGATAATGAAGTATGTGATCCTTAAACTAGAGGTCATCAAAGATCCCAACAAGAGAAGTTGCATATTTTGATGCCGCCAAACATTACCCGTAACATGGTGAACTATAAAAGCGGTAATTGGATATGCAATGAATCATGCAATGGAATGTTGAGTGATCAAGATAGGATTTGCCCTCCAATATAATGGAATGATATCTTTGGGCCCTTGATTGAGTGAGACTATAAAATGCATGCCTGCTCAAATAAGTCAATATGTGATATCGACTCATATGCTTATATGTGTCTACTTTGGAATCAAGAAATGCAATATTGAATTATGCAATCGTGACACGCGTTCCATGGCTCGTGTTCAATCAAGGTATCTATGCTTAAATGATCGAAGTACATGATAACATCTATCACGGGATAAGGTAATGTCTAATTACTGATATACTCATAACATGGATAGTATTTATGTGTTGTTATACATCACTCATCGCTATGGCATAAAATAGATTTTATATCATGGCAAGCGTTATGAGAATCTATTGAGTCGCACACTAGATCTAATCCAAAGGAGTATAAAATTCACATGATGAATTTTAAGTAATATCAAGAATCCTAATGTGAATAGGATTCTCTAGGTTTTCCGCTTTAAGACGGTATTCGAATTTAAAATCAATGGGTTTGGGTTTTATCGCTAATAAATCCAAAATAGTTTTGGGATTGCTAGATTCAATGAATTTATTGGCTGCCAAGTACAAGAAGTATATCCCATAATGTTTAACAAAAATAAGTTTAAAGTGGAAGTGTCTATCTAGATGAACTATAGATAATCTTTTTTGAGGCAAGTAAATTACTAGTATTTTTAAATTGCAAACTGCGCCCTGTTTGGAAAAACTTTTCTAAAGTGCAATGAAAGTCTCAAAATCAGTAGATATACAATATCTATTATATTAAAAGGGATAGTTGATGGTGATATTTTATTATTCTATTTTCCTTACATTACAGGTTTTCCTTTGGTTCAAATTTTATTTAGTAAAATTTTATAATTATTTCTTTAACATTTTATGAATATTAATTTTTAAGTTTGTTGTCACATTATCAAATTTGGAGATTTTATTTTTTTAATTCATATTATTATGTGAATTTTGTAATCTATATATGCATAGATATTTAGCTTGTATATGTTTTTAAAAATTTACTTCTATATTAAAATTTTTTTGTTTGTGACTATAAATTAAAAACAATATAAAGCATAAAATTCAAAATGACTTAACTTCTTTCACATTTACTTCAATTTTAAATATTTGGACCTTAAAATATTAGTACTAATTTAAACATGATTTAATATTATTTTAATTTATTATTTAAACTTTATAATTATCAAAGTAAATTAAAAATACCATCAACATATATAAATACTAAATTTATTCATAGAAAAAAAAATCATACTCTATCTTTATACATCATTATTTAATATTTTATACTATTTTCAACTATTTCTATATATTAAACTAAACGTAGTAATAAGGGCAATACTTATACTGACTGAAACTATACAATATTAACTAAAACATAATTGCATTGTTGTCCTATAGATGGAGTAAAAGAGCTTTCAGATTATTTTAATTTAAAGAATTTATCTATTGAATCAATAATCACATTATTTGTTTAAGCCCTTAATCTTTTCCTTAGCATTATTTCACAATTTTACCTACAGTTGGAAGTGCAACATTCGAACTCTTCTTTTGCACCGACTAACCTTGATTTTCTTCTTTCTTGTGATGAAATTTTTACACAGCCTAGAAAGAGGATGTATAACTGAGAGCCAATCAATGGTTAGGAGGAGAAGGATGCACAACAATCCATTTTCCATCTCGTGAAAAGCATAATAATGGTTGGTAGGACAGCACCTTTGTCGGACATGTAGGAAGATGAGTTTTCCAAACTGGCGACGTAAGGACCAAGGACAAAGCATTGATAGGCAAGTGACATGGACGGAGGAGAATGTGGGTGAAACGTAAAAAATCTGAAAGGGAATAAAACGATTGGTTTAGGCATATGTATCATTGAACGTGATAGCTTCATTGATAGGACAATGTTTAGAATCCAAATGAATTATTTGGTTAACGGTAAACATGATTGATGTAATAAAAGTTTGGTTCTGCTTGTGTTTGGTTCGGTGCTTTACCAAAAAAGTTATAAGGTTCCCCTAAAAGCTTGTGTTTGGTTTGGGTATTTTGCCAAAAAAAAGTTATACTAGTTTATTTGATACTTCTTCTATTCCAAGAAAAAATCTACTTTCGTTTAAATATAATTTTTTATTAATTATTAGACACAACACACTTAATGCACTTATTAAATGTATAATTTTATATTTTTATTATTATTTTTTAATTGTGAGTATACACAATTATTATTAGTAAGGATATTTTACAAAATTAGTTTGAAAGTGGACTTTTTTTTTTGGAACAAGATTTTTTGAAAGTGAATTCTTTTTCTGAGATCGGAAGTAAATTTTTTATTAGAAAATATGAAAGTTTTGGTAAAAGCATTTTTTAACAAAAGGTGCTTTGGGAGAAAATAAAAAATTTGTTAGATGGATTTTCTTTTTTCAAGGCAATCCCGATCAATCTCTGCTTGGTTTACTGAACTCGAGCTAACTTTAATTTCAGGGAATTTTTGTTAAAAAAACTAGTTTCGAAGTCGTTTCCAACTAGTGAACAATACCAATTTCGGCTATGTATTTTTATTTTTTTTTTGATTTTAAAGAAAAAAATAATATGAAGAGAATTTTAATAAAAAGTTTAAAATTGAAATTTTAAAATAAAATAAAAATTGTTCGAGTGTTCTATTTTTTACTAAAAAAATTAACTTTTCTTAAATAGATGATTAACCAAACATAGTACTTTCCTTGAAAGAAAGAAACTTCGAAATAAATTTTTATTCAATCTCAAAATTAAATTTGAAAATTAAAACTTCCACTAAAATTTTTCTCCCAATCATTTTAATAAAATTTCTCAATATTTTTTTCTCCATCCAAAATAAAATTCCTCACAAAAAATTCTTGTTAAAATTTTTCCTCTTCCTAGGAAAGTATCCACGCACAATACATTTCCAAACATAATTCCAAACATTAATTGACAACTAGTCACTTTCAATTGCTAATGTTTGTTGTAGCTAGGAGGATGCTTATTTTACAATTTTAACTTTTAGAGTCAGGACAATTTTATATTAGATTAATTAAGTGGCATTAGAATGATGAGTACACAAGTAAATACAAATAAATAAAGGACCTCAAATGAATTATCTTTGACGCTGCTATTACCTTATTGCTTATGAAATCTATTGCTAGTTATAGAAAATTTCATGTTTGTCATTGTGGAATCCTAGAATAATTAACCACATAATCACTTCAAGATACCAAATCCAATTTAATTCACCATAACAAGGCCAACGTATTCAATTTATTTTTTCCACCGTTACATTAGATCTGAGTACAGGTAATTCATCCAATGGCAATATTCAGTTGACAAAATTTTCAATATATACAACTGCTACATTAGTTGACTTAGCTATGAGCATGGTAAAAATACGTGGGACATAAGACTGATGAAAAGTTGATGCAAGAACAGGAAGCGAGAATGAACATAAAGATGGATCAAAGTTCAGCTCACTTGATCTCTCTAATGAATGGTTTGCCAGTAGCTTTAACTTTTCCTCCTGCCACAAATTGACTCTTTCGCTGCTGAAATATTCCATGGCTGAACTCTTCTCTGTCTTCACTATAGCAGCTAAGGAGGACAATACTTCCCTTGGCTGCTCATTAACCCAACACATAAGAAAGTACACCTTCCGTTCAGCCAGCTTTAGTTTTGTCTTTATTTCTACCCTCTTAGATTTCATCGATTTCTCAGACTTAAGCTCTCTCAGCAGCTTGAATCATCCTTTGGAGATCACAAAGTAAGCAGATTACAGCTGCACCGCCAAGATAGAGTAAATTGATTACATCATCCACAAAGTTAAATGCAAATCTTGAACCGCCCATGTGTCGAAGGCAGGAGAGCAGGTTTGCTCCAGACAATATGACAGAGCTTCTAACACAGTCTCTGGCTGACCACCTTCAGCCAACACAGAAGAAATACTTAACACAACTTGAGATGATCCAATAGGATCTGATAACCAATCCCCATTGTAAAGGCGAAGAGTAAAACAATAACTGAATATGATGTCCACAAGGTGAACTGGCAATAACGGGGAAGGCTCAGCAGCACTAAGCTTTCTAACAGAGGGTAGAGAAGTTTCAGGGCCCTGTGGAATGTCATTGACCTGATCAAATTCTGTATTATGTTGCAACGGGCCAGTTCTCCTTTGCCGCCAAGTGGTTGAACAAGTTGGCTACCATCCTGGCCGAGACATATACTTTTAGCAGACGGCCTCAACCACCAAGGTTCCCATGGCTTAATCAATTTGCTCAGCTCTCCTGAGGCTATAGCTCTTTGAAAATGCTTCTGTTCCTCCACTGTGAGATCTTCAGGACTTATCTGACTTCCTATAGACAAGGCAAAAATTCTGGATCAGCTTGAAAGAGCAGAGTTAGTGGAATTAATACCAGCAGATAAAATTAATAAAATTACATGTATGTATATATACACATACAATTGAATCACAGAGGCTGATTGTAACATACCAGAAAGAATCTTTTGAATAGTCTCTTCTGACAAAAGTGAATGTGACTCTGAATCTGAATCTGAATCAAATTCAAATGTAGTGCAGATAATTAGCAGATAGATTGAAAAGGCATGTGCAAATAGCACATGAGAAGGGATTATGGTGGCAGTAAAACCTATTAAAGTCAAGCATAAACAGAACTACTATCATATTATAGGAAATTTTCATTGAATGCAAGGACAAATACAGAAAGCCTGGATCAGAAAATCAACTCTAAACAACTATTGTCCTACAAAAAGCTTGAATACTAGTCATACTACCAACTCAATTATATCCTATGATACGCCCAATTTGATTCTAGCACCTATTATTCTAGTAGCCACAATTATTTGAATTTCTCTAGAAAATCAACTCATTTAAGTCACATAAACTACAGAATCAGATACAGCATTTCAAATAACTAAAGCACATATTCTTATGACATTGACATATTAATCCGTTAAGAATAAAAATATATGTCATTCGTCTCTTCTGGGTAAACGAGTTGCTCATTATGCAAAACTTCATGGAAGTTTAAATTTTCTCACTGGAGTCTAGTGTCAACATAGTACATTTCTACTGTATCCACATGGTTATAGTGGCCAAAGGCACCATAATGTGCACCTCACCTCAGATTAACATATAAAGAAACAAAAAATTATCTTGCAAAGTTAACCTTTGCAAACGGCAAATCCCTTCCCACACAACCTCAAATTTACGGTCAATGCATCCAAGTTAATCCTGACAATCAATAGGAAAACAAAGGAAGTTGTCCTCTATGCCACAAACATTAATGAACAAAGACCACAAAACTATATCCAAGGAGTGAGATTATAAATCAAGCACTTTCGACTTCAGACACACTCTAAAAAGAAAGATAGTATCATTAACTACCAAAAAGCAGAAAATACCATTTTCATCAATGTCATCCATCTCCTCTTCCAGATGAACTCGCTTAAGTATATCAAGCATTTTCCGTTTGCTTTCATCATCAGCCTGCAATTGCTTCAATTCTTCCACAACATTCTCCCTCGTGAACGATTCAGTGCAACGAAGACTGTGAGACTGTGAAAATCAAATCAAATAAACAATGATAAACAAATATAGAAAAACTCTAATATGTTAACAAAATCAGCCAAAAATAATAATAGAACATCTTCACCCTCCAAAAATGCTACATTCCCAGCTCACTGGGAAATCAATATCACTCATCAACTACAGTTTTTCAATTACCTTGTAACATGGAAGGGAGCAATAACGTGTATTGCATCGCGGGCAAGTATACTGCGAAAATTGCTTTTGACATCTGCACAATAGCCGAAAAACTTAAACTTTATTCCATCAAAATCACTATATTTAGTACAGAAGTTTGTTAATAAAATAGCAAGAACTTTTTTTGTATATGCAAATGAAATTCAGTACGGCTTATATAACTATAGTTTCATTTCTTGAGATAGGTACCAGTAAAAACACATAGGAACAATGCTATTCAACGATCCAAACTGAGAAATAAAAAATTCACAAAATACAGTAGGAATTCAATTTACAAAAGAGAAAAAATTACACTCGGCAGATTATTCGTGACGACGAGCTGAATTGGGACGATGACGACGGAGTTTCGGAATTTATTACAATGTCAGCCATTATAGAACTTTTGAAGAGCTAATCAATTTTTGCAATTAGGGTTTTGCACTGGTGAAACAATGGGAGTGTTCTGGAACCTGGGAATTTTGAAGCCGGATAAATTGCATCTATAGTCCTTATGTGTAGGGATAATTTTCAGGTTAAAGACATTTGCCCCACGAGGTTTAAGAAAAATCACGAAATTTGGCCAAATTACATTTATCTTCTTTATGTGTGGTGAGACGATAATTATACCCTTTTAACTTGGGCTTGGGGGAGAAATTTGCTAGCAAATAGTTAGAATTGGTTGATTATATTTTAAAATGTATTTTTATATTTTATTAATTAATTTTTTATTTTTTTAATATATTTTTTATATCATAATTATTAGTTTAAAAAATATAAAATTATGTTTTAAAACGCATTTTACAATAAGATAAAATTAAATGAGAATGGGTAAGGTATCAATTACATAATAGTTAGGGAATAGAATGAGATTTAATAAGAATGAATATTTTTATTTTTCAGGATCCCATTTTATTTGTGTATTTTTTTTTTTGAAAAAAAAAGTACCAATGCAAAAAAGTGGCAGCCATTATAGCTGGCGAACTACCACTGAACCATTGCCCATTAGCTACCAACCACTGATCATAATGTAAATTTGTATTTAATGTAAATTTAAGCAATAATTCGTATATCATAATTTTTGGACAAAAAAAGTATAATCATTTATGTTCTCATTCGTATAAAAATGGGTGTAACTAGTGAAATAAAAAATAGGAAGAAAATTGATTTCTCAACTAAATCTAAATTTTAAAATCAAGAATAATAGATTAATTCCTATTAAGTAATTAAAGTTGTCTCTATTTCTCCCTAATTATGTGATTTAACTATAAGGTCATGCAATTAATAGGACAATTGTCTTTTGTACTCTAGTTTCTATTCCTAATCTCTCTTTTTTTTTTTTTTTGCCAAAGAAATAATAATTGTATTTACTATCAAAATTGTCACATTTACAACATTGCCCACTGGCTATGAAGACCTTAACTCTCACAATGAGGCTAAGTGTGACAGCTTACACGTGTCCATACACTGAGGGATCTATTCATTTTGCTATTCTTTTGTGTATAGTCAAAACCTATGAGGCCAAAAAGACTAGAATATCAACAACATTATCAAGCAAGAACAAAAGCTACGCTACTTGCTTGATCCTTTTACTCCTCAATTGGCAATAATAGAGAGAATAACCAAAATTTGTTTTGTTACGGATATTCCCTTCAATATAGCCAATGTCTCCATTACCTGCTTGTAACGTGAGTGGCCACTGAACTTAGTTAGAAGTCCCTAGTCACTCCATTTAGTTTTGATCACTGTCTAGCTTGTTTACTTCTAAATATTCCAACCACTCCACCTGAGCCCTCTCGAGCACTTCCTTCGCTTCTATCCATTCTTTTTGGAAGATCCATAAGTTCTTTGTTCTCCAGAGCATCCATAATATGTATACTGCCAGTTCTGCTCTATCTTGCCAATGACTGTCCTGCTTCCCATTGCACATATGGATCCACCAATACTGAAAGCAAATTCTGGCTTCGTCCCGATCTTCTCACTGTACTTTGGCCAATTTCCACACTTTCTTCACCTAGGACAATATAGTAGGGCATGCTCAAGATTCTCCTCTCTTTCTCCGCACAGTTGCATATAGGTTCTTCTTGGATACCTCTCTTTAATAGCTAAACTTTCGTTGGGAGGATGTCGTGCCAACATCTCCAGATGAAGTGTTTGAACTTTCCTTTGATAACGAGCTTCCAACTTATTTTCCAAACCATTTTCGTCACTTCCCTTGTTGTGCTGCTCTCCAGTTGAAGGACCTCATCCTTGAGCCTCTTGATAGCATTCTGGTAGGCTGACTGCACTGTGTAGTTGCCATGTTTTGTCATTTGCCACACAAGTTTATCCCGGCGCTCTCTATGGCTTTCTCTTGGAAGGGGGATACCCATTATAGCATCGGCATCTGAACGATTAAAGATTTGGCGAATTAGCTCCTCATTCCAACTATCGCCCCTGTCTTTCAAAAGCTCGCTAAACCCAAGGAGCCTTCTTGCTTTGGAACGGGAATGTCGTTGGCTTGAAGAATGGTCTTCCAGGAATCCATGGATTCTCCCATATACGTATTGACTTCCCGTCCCCTACTTGGAAAAAGGCCCCTCTTTGGAGGATGTAACGGGCTCCCATCCAACACTTTCACAGCCATGAAGCATTGGTTTGAAGCGATGTGTGCATGAGCCCACATTTCGGAAAATACTTAGCCTTCATTACCCTGCTCATGAGAAGGTTCGGCATCGTGATGAGCCGCCAAAGCTACTTTGCCATTAGTGCATCATTGAATAGCTGGATGTTTTTGAAACCTAACCCCCCATTCCTCTTTTGGCCAAATTAGATCTTTCCAAGCCTTTCAATTAATTTTTGCACGTCCCTCTCCATTGGCTCCCCACCAGAAGCTTGCAGTGCTGCTGACGATTTGCTGGTATACTCCTTTTGGAAGCTTAAAACATGACATCACATAAGTGGGTAAAGCATCAATGACCGCCTTAATAAGCACTTCTTTACCTGCTTGGTTGAGGAACCTGTTTTTCCAACCCGTGGTTCTCTACTGGACTTTCTCTCTTACAAAGCTGAACACCTCTTTCTTAGTTCTGCCTATTATCATGGGTAGTCCCAGGTACCTGGCTTTATGTTTCTTTGTGATGCCATCAAGTATTTTGCAGATATCCTCTTTGTGATGCTTCGACATGTTTTTACTGAAGAAGATTGAGGACTTTTCCCAATTGACCATCTAGCCAGAATGACGGTGACACTCTGACAGGAGAGATTTGATTCTGCTAGCTTGCTCCACACCTACCTCACAAAAGAGCAAAGAGTCATCTACAAACAGTAGGTGTGTAATTTGAGGGCCATTTTTGCTGACCCTAATGCCCTTATATTCTCCTCTCAAGCTTGCCTGCTTAATCATATTTGACAATGCCTCAGACACTACTAGGAAAATATATGGCGATAATGGGTCCCCTGCCTAATCTCTCTAGTCTGTTGGATATACCCACATTTTTCCTCGTTAATATTAACAGAAAGAGTTGAGAAGCCAGATCCACTCTATAAAGGTATCAGCAAACCCCATTCTCTTAAGGATCTCACATAAAAATCTCCACTCTACCATATCATACGCCTTGGCCATATCAAGTTTGATGGCCATCCACCTCCTTTTCGCTTTAGGTTTGACATTTAGAGTATGAATGCATTCATGTGCCACAATGACATTATCTAGTATTTGTCTTCCAGGGATGTACGCAGCCTAGTAAGGACTAATGCATTTGTGGAGGCAAACTTTCATTCTCTCAGCCAGAATTTTAGAAATGACTTTATAAACAACATTACAAAGACTAATAGGTCTATATTGACCGATAGATGCAGGGTCTTTGACCTTTGGTACCAATGTGATTAAGGTGTGATTCACTTGCTTAAGCATTCTTTTATGTTCAAAAAAGACTTTTAAAGCATTACACAAGTCAACACAAATCACATTTCAATAAGACTGAAAGAAGATGGGAGTCATACCATCCAGCTCGGGAGCCTTGTTGGGATTCATGTTGAACAGGGCATCTTTGATTTCAAATTCTTCCACCGGGCGTATTCACCTTTTAAGTTTAATGTACTTGTAATATATTAGAATTTTTGCTGTTTTTTTCAATACCCTAAAAGCTTTGGAAAAGTCTGGGATTGCAGTCGTGGTTGGTATTCCTAATGGCATGCTTGCATCTTTTAGATTTGTTTTCATACAAGGAGCTTGAGAATGGGATCCTATGGGAAGTTGAGGGAAAGTGGATTGTTAAATGAGCCGCAGATGTAGACATTAGTGCAAACCCATCATCATAAGGGGGTGAGGAAGATGAGGGTGTTGATTACCAGGATGTAAAGGCGGTTGACATTGTTGACACCTTTGGGCTACAGGAGCAACCTCCTTTTGACAAGAAACAGTTTGTTGCATATATAAAGAAGTACGTCAAGTTGTTGACACCAAAGTTGGAAGGGAAGAAGAAAGAGTTGTTTAAGAAGAACATTAGAGTGCAACCAAATTCTTGCTTTCCAAGCTCAAAGACCTCCAATTTTTTGTTGGGGAGAGCATGCATGATGGCGGCACCTTGGTGTTCGCTTACTACAAGGATGAAGCCACTTATGCAACTTTTTTTGTATTTTGGCATTGGTCAGAAGGAGGTCAAGTGTTAAAAAAATGAATGTCGCCTTCTAGGCTTTTAAGAGAGAATGGTGTTTGTTTTAGTTTTTAGTTATTGTTACTTCATTTTTTATCAATGTACTTTCAACTTTGGTTGTTATTTATTGTCATTCGGATCCTACAAACTAAATAATTTTCTAATTTAGAAGACTCGATTGCATGGTTAAAAACAATGAGGCATTTTCATTTGCAAATAATTATCTAGGACGTCATTGAAAATTTTATTTGTGTGATTTTCATGAAGGCAATGAAAATGAATAAAAAAAATATCCTAATTAAACATAATTAATAAAAAAAATTATACTATATTAGGCATGAAAATGCAAAATAATAAAATTAAAATATTTTATTTTTAATATCATAATTTATTAGTAATTATAGAATATTTAGAATTCAAAATAAAAAAAATTAACTACATTTCATTTCTAAAGATTTTAAAAACTAATCACTATCATTGGTAATTATAATCATTTGCCAACACAAATTAACTACCATCATTAGTAATCATTCTCATTCCTCAATACAAATCAACCAACATAAGTAGTAATCATTTCTATTTTTCAACACAAACAAACTACTAAAATTATAATAAAAGAATTCACTATTATTTTTTACTATTATCATTTCCATTATCTTTTTTATTTCTTTAAACAAACCAACACCCCTGAATACCTCTATGCTTGTATCCGAAATCAGGTACAAAAGTGAAAAGTACTCTTTTTCTTCGACTGCTCATGCGTAAGCCAAAAGTAGAAAGCAAAACAAGGCGATGGCGATGGGCGATGGGCAATGGTCAATGATCGATGGTCTAGCCAACCCAACTACCAAAGAAGAAGAACCAGGAGTGGTACAGAAGAAAAATGGCGACAAATTCAGCTGATTGAAAGTTGCTGAGACTCTGTTTTCATCTCACAACTTCAATCAAATCCCATTTCTTGACAGACTTTTGCTTTTTGGTGGCCACCAAATGGATGATGAAAATGAAGTCAGAGCATAATCATTTGAAGATTACAGCAAACTACGAACCAAAGGAGGGGTAGGTAGGCCTAATTGGGAGGCATTCCAAGAATGTGTTATAAAAGTATAAAAAATATTATAATTTAAAAAATATATTACATTAAAAATGAATTTTTTTATTTAAAAACAATAGAAATACAATTTCAAAATATGTTTTAAAGTAAGTTTAAATAAAATTTATTTTAAAAACACATTTTTTGTATTGTCTTATGATTTACAAACTAAGAGTTAATTAATATAGAAGTAATTACACTTTATTTAAATAAATTAGGATTTATAAAATTAATTAATTTTAATTAAAAGGGTTTTTATCACTAAACCTATTATTAAAAATAACAAATACACAAACAATAACAGCAACAATGAGGGCTGACAAGTAGTACAAACTCTGGTAGTCAATCTCAACCTTTTTTAGCCCACACAGCCACAATGTGGAACTTCTTTGGTTCATATCTACTACTTCTGTTACTACTTATTTAGTGTGATATGTTTTCAAAGTTATGTTGTTTGTGTACTAAAACGGTAAATAAATTGAATTAAAAAACGTTTTAAAACATTGTGAAACAATTTGATTTCAATATTCATTGGGAGTTACAAGCAAATAAAATACTTTTCAAAAGTATTAATACCGTCATATAAATTGTAAATACACGAATATGATAGCCAACAGCTAAAGAGAGCAATGGCCATATGCAGTGAATTGGTGGATGATGGTGGCAAGTTCGTGGCTACTTATTACTAAGAGGAGGTAAGAAAAGATTAGGTAGGTAGAGGCAAAAGAAAGAAAAACTAGTTTTATTAAATAAAACATGTTTTAAAATGTAATTAAATGTAAAAATGTAGTAAAAAAATATAGTTTGGGATTCATTTTGAGAATGGCAGAATAATCAATATTTTTGTCTCGAAAAGTGACAAATGCATTTTAAAAATATAATTTATACACATTTTTGGTAGTTCTTCATTCATTCTCATCCAATCTAAAATTTTGTTAAAGATTTCAATAATTTATTTTTGAATTTTAATTTGTTAAAAATATAAGACAGAAAAATAACTTTTATTACTTATTTGAATTGCAAGTTTTGGGATCAAATCCCACTATGCATTTCAAAGCATTTAAACTCATAAACCTAGATAGATGCCAATCCATTTAGTCTAAAGGTGAAATTTTTTACATTTAGATCTGGAAGTTCGATAGGAAAAAGGGATTAATTCATTAGCTCGTTAGTAGGAAATAGAATCCACAAGAATTATTTATTCTGTCCCAAAAAAATAATTTACTTTCAAAACTTATTTTTATCCCAAAAAAATTTACTTTTGAACTAAATTTCTAAACTATTTTTACTAATAATAATTATATTTGCCTATAATTAAAAAGTAAAAATAAAAATATAAAATTATACATGCATTAGATGTAGTGTAAATAATGTTGGGGAGATTTTACACATCAGGAACCCAACTAAAGCGGCCCAATAAGCAGTAAAAGCCTACCTGAGCCCAAAAGCTTAAGCTAGTGAATAATGGTTCATTGTCACTTATTAAGTGCTCTAGTTCTTTTTAATTTTCCAATATAAGACAGTATCCATGAACACAACAAAACTCCCTATTAATGGATACACTGCCACATTGAAACCCATTTCCCTAGAAGCATAATCCCTACTTCAACAAGCTCATTTCTTCACCATGAACCCATTTAGTGCCCGTACAAGTAGTAAAGGACCAAATCTACTTATCCACGAGTTCCCCACTAAGTTTTGGTCCAAATAGAAGAGAAACCACTTACTTTCCCGAGTAGTCCAACATTCCGACTCTGATACCACTTGTTGGGGAGGTTTCACACATGGGGAGCCCAACTAGAGCGGCTCAATAAATAGTAGGATCTCACATAAACGCTTTTGATGAACAATGAAGCCAAGGTAGTTGATGAACAAAAGTCAATTAATGTTGGATAATAGAATCCTAAAGAAGATCAAGGTGATTAATCGTATGATAATAGTAGTAGCTAGCTAGATGTTTTGAAATGACTATTTAACTCACTTCTAGTTTACAATGACCTCTGGATATCCATATGATGCTTCGAATCTTGTGGCCAAATTCTTTGCTAATTCGCTACAATTGTGAAGTTCAATTACCTCATGGACATCCAATTCCTCACAGGGTAACGTTTCAAGGAACGCGGGATCTCGTAACCAAGCGAAGGCGTGGAAAGTTACCAATACTTTCTGCTTCCCAGCGCACCAAATCAGTGCTGTCAATCAGCAATTGTTTCAAGCGACAGAACACTTCCTCTTCAGTTAGCACCCACTCTGGTCCTTGGAAAGCATAGTTTTTCAATTTTAAGCTCACAAGATTGGGTAATTTGGCAATAAACTTCATTTTATCCCATGACAAATGACTCCCTTTCAAGGTCAACCTTTTCAGATTAACCGACAAATCGTCCCAACAAAAAGTTCTTGCTTCTCCATTTCCTTTGTAAAAGGAACACTTCAATATTTCGAGTTCAGTCAGGGAGGAAAAAATTTGAAAGCATTTTTTTGACTCTCCATTCTCGAAGTCTTCTTTGGTTTCAGAAACTCCTAGTTTTTTAAGATTGGGCATTAAGGAAAATACTTCCTCGGTGCAGCTGGAAAATGTTATCATGGAAAAGCTTTTGAGGTTACTTGGTGCTAGAGGAACATCCAATGGTTGAAGAAGGTAAGGATATCTTAAACAACTCGGCACTTTGAGATATACATTCCTCAACCATGGCATTTTCCAAAATTCTAGAAATAGAGTTGGGTTTCTCTCACCTTCCCCAAGTAACCCAGGACCATAGATGACTAAGGTATGAAGTTTTGAAAGCTGAGAAATCGATGCATCAAGCTCGTAAGTCACCATGAGTGCAAGATACCTTAAATTCACCAAGTTTAGCAATTGTGATGGAAAAGTATGGAAAGGCAGAAAATAGATATCCAACACTTTTAGCCCTTTAAAGACTGACAATTGGAGAAGTACCGTACTAGGTGTGAAATCGGAACCAAGATTCATCCAAATAAAAGAACAAAGATGGGGAAGTGGAGGCAACAACTGAAAAGCATCCAAATTGTCCAAATTGAAAATGAGATGACGTTGGTTCTCTAAATCTTGGGCATCGGCACGTGCTTCTACAACATGCATAAAGTTTTCATTTTGAGCTTCTCTCAAGCATAACTGTCGAACAAGATCGTGAATGAGACATGTTCTGGGTTTTCCATCCAAACTTCTCTTTCCAACTGAAACTAAACTTCTAGCAATGAGATCCTTCAAGTATTTCTCTACCTCGATTTCTGAATCTTCCGGGGATTCGGAGTCCAAGAAACCATTGGCAATCCATAAATTGAGTAAGTATTTAACCCCGATCTCACAATTTGCAGGAAAGCCCCATATACAGAAAGCAAGCTTTCAGGTGATTGGGCAAGCGATTATAACTCACAGCAAGTATGTCTAGACACCGCTCTGGATCAGCAGACACCACTGAAGTTACGTCAGCCATAACACTCACCCAAGAACTGAATGAACTTCTGTTGCTATGAAGAATACCAGAAATGATGACAATTGCCAGGGGTAGTCCTCCACATCTTTCTGCTATTTGCTTTCCGTAACACAACAATTCCCAAGGGCAGCTTTCTTTGCCAAACACCAAATTTTCCAACAGTTTCCAACTTTGTTTTTTATCTAGAGGTGTCATACAATAAGGAGGGTTCTTAGGAATATTAGTACTGGTATGAAATTCCGTGTCACGAGTGGTTATTAATATTCGACTACCCACTTTGTCGTCTGGAAAATATCTCAGAACATCATCCCAGGCCTCAAAATTCCATAAACCATCTGCTACAATAAGATACCTTCTTCCCTTCAGATTTCTGTACAATAACTCGCCTTTATCCTCACGGCTTTGGCCCTGAAATTCTTCAGGGGATGAAGCAATGTTGGGCAAGAGATGGGATAAAACTTGTTCAGCACTAGATACGCTATTGACCCATGCAAGTAGATGAAAATGATGGACAATAGCACGGTGATGATAAACTTTTTTAGCAAGAGTAGTTTTGCCAATGCCTCCCATCCCGGCAATTGTCACAATTGATAGTCCAGATGGTGGTCTAGTAAGGTCATCAATGATTTTGATTATGCACTTATTAAGACCCACTGCATTATCTTCCTGTTTTAGTGACGATTCCCATGAACTTTCCACTTTTAATACACCACTCAGTACTATACGACTTCCAACTTTGTCATCTGGAAAATATCTTTGAAGTGCATCCCAAACCTCAAAACTCTGTAAACCATCCAGGATAATTAGATACTTTCTTCCCCTCAGACTGTTATACAACAATTTGCCTTCATCCTCTGCGCTCTGTCCATGAATTTCATCACTCGTTGGAGCAATAGAGTGCAAAATACGAGATAATAATAATAACACTTGGTCAGTACTAGATATGTCACTGACCCATGCACGACAATCAAAGTGATTGACCACATTTGGGTGGCGAAATACTTTTTCCATAGGACTAGTTTTACCAGTACCAGCCGCTTGCGAAATGTTCACAACTATTAGCCCAGATGGTGGTCCAGTGAGTTCATCAATCATTTTGCTTATGCCGTCATCAAGAACCGACGGAAAATGCGCCGATGATTTAGTCTTAACAACTAATGCATGTTCTATGGGGCCCCCGCACGCTTGTATAATGGGAGGAGATCCTTCAAATTCCGGCGATAATAATTGAAATGGACGATAAAGTGCCTCCTCCTCCTCCAACAATTGGTCAATGTATTTCAACAAGTCAGGAATGTTCTTGTCATCCATAAAATCCTCCTTCTGCCACCAGAATTGATTGCCTGCCATTGTGAAAAACTCTTCAATAGAGTCTCCAGCTCGTTCCGCAGCAGTTTTAATGTGATTCACCACGTCATGACTGGAATCCTTGAGTTCTAGCAGCAAACTGCCAGCCCTGTCATAAAGAAATTCGGCTTCTTTTACCACTCCATTAAAGAAGCCAATGACCTTTCGGAATTCCTTATTGGAGGCAAGCAGATCACTTGCCAACTGCCGCTGTTCTAATAAAGTGGCAACTGGATGACTACTGATTTCGCCATCTAATTTGTGCACAAAAACCACCAAACTAGATTTCATGTTTTCGAGTTCACACATTATATCCGGGATTTTTGTTACAATCCGTTGACTATCCAGCAGTGCTTCAGGGGATCGAGTAGCATCCATCAAATCTTCAATGATTGTGAGTGCCAGAGGTTGCAACCCCTTTTCCAGTGCAACCACATAAGAAAGTCGAACATCTTTTAAAATCTCGAATTTATTCAACTTATTAACAACCTTATTTGCTTTGATAAGAAAAGCTCTGGCCTTTTCATCCTCAATTTCCAGCACTCTACATGAAAATTGGATTAGCTTCTCCTCCAGCAGTTGCCTCAGACGTTCCAGTGCATCATGAGCAATCTTTCCCTCTAATAAAGAAAAATAAAGATTTATCGAAGTTAGCTAAGTAAACAAATTTTCAATGATAATAAAATCATAACCCCAATGACACAACCGCAACCGAAGAACGGTTACACTCTTTGAATTCATGACTTTTGCCTTATTATAAGTGTATATTATTGAGCATCTACAGAAAATAATTTCTAAATATATATTATTTGCAAATGATAAAGTTTTAGTTGATGATGACAGAATGTATAAATGTCAAATTAGAAGTTTAGAGAGGGGTGTTAAAATCAAAAATATATATAAAATAAAAGGAGTTAAAACTAAATCCATAGAATGTCCATAACTCTAATTATTTAATTATTACCATGACAGTATTTGAGTGAGGCACTTATGTACCAGCCCCACAACAATCCAATGCACCAGTGCAGCAAGAAGTAAATGCACCAGTGAAACAACCATCCAAGCGTATATCGCAAGGCTTCCCAGTCCGACGGCACTTCTTCAATTGAGAAAAGTGTATCCATAGCAGCAAAGGGTCGGACGCTTCTTCAATTGAAAAGCGTCTGTTGAGCAGACACTTCATGTAAGAGCATAGAATATGAATGCAAAACAAGCAATATGTGCCTGGATAATCTATACACTTGATGTGGGATAAAGGTTTAGATATTGTTTTTTAAGAATGAAAACTGGCATAAAGTTCCAATAACACCACCATAACCACCCAAACCAACACTCGCAAAAACAGATTTATATATCTCATATAAATAAAACTCCTAAAAAAAGAAGACTAGAACTTTCATCAAAGAGATCAAACTTTCATAGCATATGAAAAAAGCCCAAATGTAAGCACTAGAAATTTTACGCACTGGAAAAAGAATTAATAAAATGTAGTAATAAATATTTTAATTGAACACCACTATCACTCAATAAGAAATAAATAAGGTGGAGCACTTAATGCACTGACATGGGCCAAGTTTATCACAACCTCTTAAAAAATAAATTTTATACCTCAAAAATCTTTTTCCCATTATAGCCTCACTTTATTTATTTATTTATTTATCTCATAGCCTTACAAAAACATATATAAGTGTTTCAAATCGGTTGTTATTTGACTCGACCTGTTCTAAAAAAATTAAGATATTTTGAATTGTTTGTTGACATAACAAAGTTAGGGAAAAACTCTAAAATTATTTTAATATTGAACTTTAGACACATAAGAATTCCGAATCGAATGACTTTAGAAATAAGATTTTTTGTCTCATGGTAGTTTTAGATCATTTATATAAAATCTCTTGTTATTCATAGGTAACAAGATTTGACAACTAAATCTTACAACACAAACTACTTTTCTAAAACCATCCAAATCTAATTAAATTTATAATTACTAAACGCTAATCAAAACATATCTTATCAAATAAGTTTAGTTTAATTCTCCAACATTGTCTTTTTAAACCAAGCTTACTACCTGAGTAGTTCAAACTCTATTGCGAATTTGAATTTCTTGTGAAAATATTTTTGCTATAATGTTTAACATCAGCTAGTAATCAATATCATTATAACTTTCAAACTCAATGTGAGAAAAAACTTGTATTTTAAAGATATTTTAACTGAATTCTTTCCTTGTTCAAAAAATTCATCAATATTGATTCACTTCTTATCAAAACAATTAATCCAATTTCTTTTTGAGACCATGAGATTCCATCTCATTCATATATTCTTCAACCATATTGATAGAATAACTCAAATCAAGAAACCAACAATGGATATATGTGGCTCTACTATTAAATATAAACACTAAAATTTTTATGAAGCAGAAAAACAATTAATAGAACAGTATAGTGTGGATTCATTTATGTGATTTATATAGGAACTCAGAAAGTTAGAAATGAATCATCGATGATAAAAAATTTATTCAGCACGAGGGTTCCAGACAAAGAAGGAGAAACCTTAATGAATAAAGTTTAATTTCAAGACAAAAGCTTCTCTCTTCTACTTTTCTCCCCTTCCTTTCTACCCGTAAGCCAGATCTGCAATCCTCCTAGACGCTACTGTTTTTCTTTTCATTTTTCGTAAAGCTTTCTCAGTTAGGTTTGTTGTAGCTCTTCTTTTCCATGCAATTTTCAATTAGAAAGAAAAAAAGAAAAAGAAGAAGAAGAAGCAGCAATGGACTACTAATTAATAACAAAAAATAAATTGAATACCTTTCCGGCTTTATCTGCAATGACGGAGAAAGAAAAAAGTGAAGAGTGCTCCTTTGAATGCTCGGGCGTAACCCAAAAGTAGAAGAAAGCAGGACAAGGCGATGGTCGATGGTTTAGCTAAGCCAGAACCAAGAGTGGTACGGGAAAAAAATGGAGACGAAGATGATCAAGAAGCAAGAGTGGTACGGAAGAAAAATGGTGACAAATTCAGATGATTGATAGTGGCGGAGACTGTGTTTTCATCTCAGAATTTCAATCATTCCCTCCCATTTCAAGTGGGGATTGATGGCACAAGAAGACACTTTTGGTCTCTAAAACTTTTTTCCACAGATCAACGGGTCCCGGAAGGTGGGTGTATCATCATGAGGTTTCGCTACAATCATGGAGGCTTCTTTGGATTTTCGTCATCTCATTTGAAGTCTTGGTCTTCCACTAGTATCTTTTGACAAAAAATAAGAGTAAAATAGTACTTCACGAGCAGCAAACAATCCCCACAAAATTTTTCCACTTGATAAGAAGGGAGAGAAGCCCATTTGCCTTAAGTTAAATTCTATTTTACCCGAAATTTTTTTTCTAATCATGTGATAATTTTTGAGAGTCGTATAAAAAATATTATATATAAATAGAATAAGGCATAATATACAAAAATAACCTGAACTTTGGCTCTTGTAACAATTTTAGCCCGACCTTTCAATTTTAATGATACAATATCTGAACTTTTCAATTTGTAACAATTATGGTCTCAGTCAAAATTGATGACGTGGGTCCACCCAATCAACCATTAAAGTTGGAAAAAAAGACAAAAAAACCCTTCGATATAAAGCATATAGTTTAAAATTCTAAAATAAATTTTTAAAAAGACAAAAAAGACAAAATTTAAAGACAAAAATTTAATAAAATTATTTACACTATATAATAAATTTTTTTAAACAAAAAATAAAATTTAAAGATGAAAATTTAATAAAATTTAGAGACAAAAATGACAAAAAAATTTGAGGTTAAAAAACAAAGTATCTATAAAAAAAAATTGAAGTTAAAAATCAAAGTATCATATAATAATTTTTTGTCTGTTTGCATTAAAATTTTTAACAAAATTTTACATAATTTTATTAAATTTTTTCTTTTAAAAAGTTAATAAAAAAATTTAAACTATATCAATTTTGTGTCATTTTTGTCTTTAAATTTTACTAAATTTTCATCTTTAATTTTTTTTTAGTTTAAAATTTTTTATTATATAGTGTAAATAATTTTATTAAATTTTTGTCTTTAAATTTTGTCTTTTTTGTCTTTTTAAAAATTTATTTTAGAATTTTAAACTATATGCTTTATATTGGAGGACTTTTTTGTCTTTTTTCTAACTTTAATGGTTGACTGGATTGACCAATGTCATCAATTTTGACCGAGACCATAATTGTTACAAATTAAAAAGTTCAGGTACTGTATTGTTAAAATTGAAAAGTCGGGTTAAAATTGTTACAAGAGTCAAAGTTCAGGCCATTTTTATATATTATCCCATAGAATAAAGGATGCATTACCCTTATTTAAAGTAGCAGAAGTATCAAGTCAGAGCAGAATCATTCGCAGATTACAGAAAATTAGGAAGTAGGAGGCAAGAGGGACAGCTAAAGCCTAAAAGGCTTCGTTTGGCCACAATTCTTATATATAAAAAGTTAATTTTTTAAAATAAAAATAAATGATACAAACACATTTTTATTTTAAATTTTTTCAACTTAAATTTTTCTTACATAATTTTAAACAAAATTTCCTCCTATTTTTTTTTAATAAATATTTTTTCTAAAAAAAAATACTTATTAAAATTTTTATATATTTTAATATAATTTTTCTTAAATAAATTACAATCACATAAAATAAATGAAGGAAAAAGGAGCAGCTTGGAAAAAGCCAACATGTCAATCAAATGCTTTTTGTTTTGCGTTATGTTTTATCTCACTGCACCCGATGCCGAGCTGCTAACGTGGAACAAACACCATCGACGAGTGTGCGTTGATGCCTTAATCTCCAAGCATAAAATGAACGGTGATCGATTTGTTTTGCTTATTTTATTAAATAAATTACATCTTTTGGAATATTATAATGTCTCCCCCATGATAATTTTAAAATTAGTCGTTGGTTATGAAATTCATGAACAATTTAAAAGTATTTTGAAAGTAAAAAAAAAAAGTAAACAAAAAATATTTATTTAAAAGAAATATGTATTATACATAATTGTAAATAATATTATAATGTTAAAAAAGAGAATTAAATTCAGTTTTTGTCCATTTTTATGTCGTTTTATAAATTATGTGACCAAAGATTAAATTTTAATGGTCAAAAGAGAATTCTATAACTATTTTAAATCACAAAAGATCATTTGATAACAAAGCTAAAGAGTTTTTCACAAAAAATTTATTATTAAAATAAAAATTAAATAAAATATTATTTTTTAAGAATAATTCCAAAATTACTGAAGTCAATACTATAAGTAACGACTTCAAAGTCGTTAAAGTCGTTACTCACATTATTGATTTTGAAGTCGACACTGGGAGTGTCGACTTTAAACTCGTGATTGTGTCGACTTTAAAGTCGATACTGGAATTGAACAAATTTTGAACCTTAACCTCCACAAGAGTTCTCGTCTACTAATCAAATCAACCATAGAATCATATATATGAGTTACATTTCTAATCTACTATATCCATTAATCTACCCTACGAATTTTTTCTATATATTCCTATGTTAGAAGTACTATGGTTCTAATAACAAAGGTCTAGATTTAGTATAGATCAAATAGTCAAGTCAAACACAAGAACCATCTTACACAACTCATGAGTCCTAACACAAATTACTCGAATCTCAAATAAAAACTTGGTATTGGGCATTATTTAGCATTACTCATAACATAAATCAACACAATAAAAGAGAAATATTAACAACCTATAGTCAAATCATAGGATTATTAGAATTTAGCCACAACTATGAGAAAAAAGCGCCAAATTGAATAAATAAAGTATAAGATTAAAAGTTTAGAGTGTAGAAGAACCCTTTTTACAAGAAGAACTTTGGTTCACAACTTAATCTTCAATCCAAGTTCTAAATTTTTTCAAAATAGAAGTTGTTTCTTTCAAAACTATAAAAGCCTTAGTTAAAGATGAATTTCTATGCAAAGTACTAAAACTCTTGTGGAGGTTAAGGTTCAAAATTTTTTTTGACTAATGACCTAATTTTATTTATTTTTTTAAAGGAGCTAGACTTTTTTAAATTAGCACAAATAGTTTTTGAAGAGGTCAAAAGAATCAAAATTTGCCAAATTGTTACACAACATTCGAATTGTTACACAACATTCGGATTAATCCACATTGGCAGAGTGAGGGGTCATGCTGCCATTGTGACTAGAGTCATGTGGCCAGCATGAGTTGCCCCCCTTTGTTTCATTCTTTTCTACCTTGTATATCCCTAGATATATTTGTCTCTAAAGATGTATCAGTCATCAACTAGTTGAGTCTATCATCACTTCAACCTTGATTTTACCCTAGATTTTGACTAATTTAGGAGAAACATAAAACTCAAACATTAAATAGATCCAAAGATTTTCTAAAATGTCTAAGATCTTCTGATTTGGTTGTGTAAAAAAGGAGAAATACCCTTTTGAAATAGAGTAAACCACAAATTTGGTCATCATACTTTTTCAAAATTTAGGTTTTGGTCATCTTACTTCTTTTTTTTTTTTTTTTCCAAAAATGATTACTGAACTACTAAAAAGCATACGTTTTTGGTCATTATGTCAAAATGTGCCGTTAAGCCAAACGAAATCCATATTTTTTAATGTTATTTTTTCCTCTACCTATATTTCACTTCACAAATTTTCTTTTCTTTACTCATAAACCCTCTCCCCTTTTTTCTCCTCTAAATATATCTCTCTTTTCCACAAACCCTCAAATTCCACCACCTACCAAATTCCACAAACTCTCCCCAATTTTTTCTCCTCTAAATCTCTCTCTTCCTCTTCCTCTTCCTCTTCCATCAAACTCTCAAATTCCACCACCTATTGCCGCCCCAAACTCTCTCCTCTAAGTCTCTTTACTCACAAACAGCCCTTAAATTCCACCATCTTCAAATTTCATCACCTTTACTCCCACCTCAAACCCTTTTCTTTTTCTTACTTTTCAAAATCATTTTTGATGACATTTTTTTGTGGTTCAGATGGATTTATATATTCAAGTTCATCAAATTTCCAATGAACCAAAGCTTTGGTTTGCAAATCAAGAATTTATAGATGTCAAATTTGTTAAATTTGATACTTTAGGTTAGGAAATATATATGTTTTCTCTGTTTTTGCAGAAGATGTGCTAAATTTTTACACTTTTAATTTTTAACACTTGTAATTGACAAAAAGTCATCCTTTTTGCCATCTTTGGGATCTTTACTTCCACTTGCTCAGGTTTTGGCTTTGATCCATTGTAATATGGTTCAAAGAAAATTAGGGCAAAATTAACTATGTTTCTTTTAAAGTATTTGAAAGATTGAATGTTAATTTGTATTGAACCTTGTTGTGGTGGATTCAAAAAAACTCTGATTTTGGGGTTGAAGGTTTGGAAAGAAGCCATTTTTTTTTAATAAAAAGGGCAAACATTTTGCTTTCACTTTCTTGCTTTCCCTTCTCTTTCTCTATTCGAAAATCTTTCGTCAAAGATTCAA
The DNA here is from genome assembly GCA_020080225.1 of Gynochthodes officinalis. NCBI lineage: Eukaryota > Viridiplantae > Streptophyta > Magnoliopsida > Gentianales > Rubiaceae > Gynochthodes > Gynochthodes officinalis. The sequence continues at coordinate 33,680,390 of CM034619.1, read as the reverse complement.
TTTTGAAAAGATGAACTTGGAATGAGAGAGTGAAATAGAGGGGAAATGATTTTGTGTTAGGGCATTTGTGTGAGAAAGAAAGCAGATTATTTTTCTCCGCAAATTAAATTCTGGGAGTGTGGATATACAAATCAAATTTTGGGAGTGTGGGTATAATAAAAAAAATATCTTTGAAAGACTTTTACATATATTCGTATACAAGAGTGAATAATAATCATTATTAATTTTGGACAAAAATGCCCCTATAAAGAATCACGTGCTAAGCACGTGTCATAGTTTCCGTCTACTCTTCTAGGCCTATTTGAAAGAATGATCACAAACATACACTTTTTCATACTTTAGTGACTATTTTTGAAAAAAAAAAAGTATGATGACCAAAACCAAAATTTTGAAAAAGTATGATGACCAAGTTTGTGGTTCACTCTTTGAAATATAGCCTCTTATCTATCCTTTCAAGTGTTCAAGCACCTTCTATCCCAAAGTTGTACAATTCATGAAATTTTCTCAAAATATGTTCTTTTTTCTGACTTCATTATGCTTATACGACATTTTTACTAAGAAACACATGAAAACGCCAAAATTAGTATCTATTCACCTCAATAAATGATATAAAACTCTTAGTTCAGAAAATTCATTTAGCAAGTGCTTTTACACTCTCATTAGTAGTATTGTATTCTACCCTATAAAGTAGGTCTTATTGTACAATTACATACACACTCAATAGAAAACATATCTTCTCTGGTTTTTTTTTTTTTTAGGGTATTGGAGCCTTCCCTTATCAAAGAATAGAGTGTAGTTTTCTATTTTCTCATTAATATCTTCTTGCTTTCCTTTTCTTTTCTAATTCTTTTCAATTTTTTTTAACAATGGAGAACTCTTAGTCTTCCTCATTTTCATATTCTACAAGCTCACCATAATTCTTACCCCATTTGAAAAAATAACCCGAAACAATGTGGTAAAAAATATTGGAGTCCATTAAACTATTGTAATCATATATTTTTAACTACTCAACCACTTTTTTGACTCATTTGCCCACTTATCTTAAAAAATCAGCCACTTATAGCCCTTCTGTCAATTTCAGACGTTAAGTCCAAATGGAATTAAAATAGGTGAGAAAATCGTTATTGAATAAAGGGTAATTGTATATAAAAAAAAAAAGGACCCTCATTTACAGTTATACACAACCTTAATAGAAATCATACTTTCTCCTATTCTCTATTTTCTTATATGATATTAGAGTCCTCCCCAATTAAGGAACAGAGTGTAGGTTTTTATTTTCTCATTAATATCTTCTTGCTTTTACTTCTTTTTTCTAATTCTTCTCAATTATTTTACAAGAAAACAATGGAAAAACTCTCAGTCTTCTTCATTTTCATCTTTTACAAGCTCCACCACAATTCTTACCCCAATTCAAATAGTAACTCAAAATAATGTGACAAAAAAATTAGAAGCCATTAAACTATTACAATAATATATTTTTAATTACTTAACCAATTTTTTGACTCATTTGGATACTTATTTAAAAAAATTGGTCACTTATAACCCTTTTGTCAATTTCAGACATTAAGTCCAAATGAAATTAAAACATGTGAGGAAATTGTGATTGAATAAAGGATAATTGTATATGAAAAAAAGCTCATCTTTCCTCCCTTACTCTCCTCAAATTTCTAATTTAGCCCCACTATCCACCCTCCATGATGAGAACCAAGAAGCCGACAAGCCAACTCACCAAGCATTTGATCCATTAAGGCATATTATAGGGCCGATGATGAGAGTTAGAGCTAAATGAGTTCAATAAACCTTAAGTGGTTTAATCTGTGACATTCAAGCCCGTCAAATATACAGAAAAAACTTGCAAGTCATTAATTTATTGTAAGTCCAAATTGAAGAACACTAGTTTTGCCTTGGCCAAATTCTAGTGTAATGATAGGCCAAGTTAATTAGATTTTTGTTTAGTTAAATTTTTGCAGCATTATTTTTAGGTCATTATTAATTCTTGAAGGGCTGAAATCAGGCTTAAAAGGGGCGCCCTTGCTTGTTTAATTTTGGCTGAAATTATCCTTCTTTTTAGTAGCCAAAATTGTAAATTTGAAGGAATCCTTAAAAGGCCAAACCTCCAAGTCCAATTGGTTTTAGGATTTTTATTTCCTTTTTGTTTTAAGGGTATTTGGCCGCCTCTTTAAGTATTAGAGTGGGATTAAGATTTTAGTTGTTACCTTTTTAAATATCCTTGTACTCTATTTAAAGAGGCCATTCAGCCATAACCAAATAGACAAGTTGAGAATTTTTGAGACATTACGTCCTTGAGAGTTTGAGTGAATCAATCTCTTCGTTCTTTCAAAAAACAATGGGCTTAGCAAACTTGACCAATTTGTGACACCTTTGAGTTTTATCAATCTAGTAAAATCTTAGGCTGTGGCGATGCTTCATCCATCGGTTTCAATTCCACCGGTTCTAGTGATTGCGCAAATTAAGTCTTGAGTCCTGTTCGCTTGTTGTGTATTGCTAGCTCTTTATAGCCGTGAGGTGCACATCACTCCACCTCCTCTCAATGGCTAAACAACAAACCATTATGATATGAATCCAACAAGCATTGAAGAGACTTCGAACTCGAAGCATGATGACAAGGGCTAGAATAAAGAAAATGAAGGAAGCCTTGAATGGACTCATCCAAACAGCCCAAAAGGATGGGGAGAAGACCAAGATTGACAAGACCATGTTTATTAATGTACTAAGTGTAATTGGGTCTTGTTAATTAGACTTTGGAGCCAAATTCCAAGTTGTAACCATAATGGGTTTGGCTTGACTATTATTTTTCTTAGAACCCCTTAGGAACATTGGGCTTAGTCTTAATTATATGGTAATTTGAGTCATGTAGCCCAAAGAGTTATGTAGCCCATTTGGCCTTAAAGAAACCCTAGCTTGAGCAACCCTAATTAGGAACCCTAGCTTGTATCTTTGTAGTGGCCGTCGGCCATTCTTGAAGGCAGATTTGATGAAATGAAAATTTGATTCTTGACATTACAAGCTTGAGAGAATTGCTCTCTAGTTTCTGTAATTACTTGCAAATTACACAAATTCGGAATTTGTGTGTTTGTTGTTCTTGATTTCCTAGATTTGTTCCCTAGGAAATTCGGATTCCATCCATTCATTTGATTCCAAGGTTTCTAGGTACAGGTTATCTAGGGGTTGAGGACCTATTCCACCTTCAAGGAACATACCATCTCCAAGGAAAGATTTCAGTTGGGTTGATCCAAGGGGCACAACTTGTGTAGTGAGTTTTTGGAACAAGTTATCCAAGGGTTCACGCCACATTACCACACCATAAGTCAAAAGAAGAAGCCTACAAATTCCTTTAACTCATTCCCAATTTAGATGGCTCATTCACCAAATCAAATTCTATTTCTAACAAACCACCAAACCCATAAGTATTAATAGATGATCCCCAAAGCCCAACTTAAGAAATTCATTTTCTCTCCAAAGACATCCTCTCAATCTTAAAATCAACATTTTATACATCTCTTTTGACCCCTTAATCCACTGCTAGACACCTTCCACTCATCAATCACATCCGAAGTGGTGACTTTTTTCTCTTTAGTACAAATTTGGGTCCCTTTTGGCAATTGAAGAATAAAGAACCCTAAATTGAATGTTGGCCTATTTTTTCAAATTGAAAAGTGAAAAATCCTAAATTGAGTTTTGGCCTCATTTTGCAATTGAAGAAGAAAGAACCCTGAATTGAATTTTGGCCCCTTTTCATAATTGGATAATCAAAGAAGTCTATAATTTTTTTTTGATAAAATTATCCTTAATTTAGCCATGAGTTTCACACAGGTTTTCATTTTTTTCAGAGTTAATGTCTAAAATTAACAAAATTGCTATAGGTGATAAAGTTTTCATATGAATAGCCAAATGAGTTAAAAATTGAGTTAAGCTGCCAAAAGTATACAATTGTAAAAGTTTAATGGCCTCTCACTTTTTGCCCTACAATGAATGGAATCTCATATCACTTAATATTTTCCTACAGATTTTATTCAAACTTACAAACAAGAGAGCAAATTTCTTTTCTTGGAAATCGTAGATGACAAATCTTTTATTTGGATATAGCCTTCTCAAATATATTAATGCAACACATTCTTGTTCTTTTCAATCAGATCCAAGATTCTTGCTATGGACTTGATAAGATCATCTAAAACTTTAAATGTCTCTAAGAAATTTTTCAAAGTACTATAAGCTTTATTATCAACAATTGTGCCAATTCTTCACAAGAATGGAACAAATTGGAGTTAAGTTTCACTAATTACTCCAATAAAGGAATGTTGTCAATCATGTCCTCTCTCATGAAAAAAACATAAAACTAGGCAAAATAGTAATCGCCTACATGAATAGAGTTAAGGATGTATGGATGATCTACACCTCATTGGACATCCTCTAATAAATGCAATAGTTAATTTTTGCGCTTAATGGGCTTGATAAAGAATTCAAAGAGTTTACAAAATTTGTGCATGTATGTGATATTCTGATGATATTTGAAGATCTTTGTGACAAATATTGGATGAACAACTGGTACATAATCATAGGATTCAACCAGATGAAACTCCAATTACACCCCCATTTATGTAGAGTGGTGATGCAATTTAAGGCCACAACTCGAGTGGTCATGATTTCAATTGAGTTGGAGAATAAATAAATATCTCCTATAGATCAAATGCTAGTATTGGAGGCCCAAATATTGAATAATCTTATCACTCACCCTTTCAACTTTGCCAGAAAAATGTTGGGTGTAACCATTTCGATGCCACAACGTAGGTTTTTCAACCCACTTGAACACCTAATCATTCTATAAGTTCTAATTTATCTAGAGTTGTTTGTCAATTGTGTGATAAGTTAGGACTTTTACTAACTTCTACATCTATCGATTCTTTAGAAGGTTTTACACGTATAGATTTTATAGAACATAAATCATTCATATGCATTTTTCAAAGGTTTCTCATTAATTTATCAATATGATTTGTAACATCAAAAATGGATTTATCAATATGACAACATTCAACGTAAAAAGAAATCTTATTTAAGATCCCTAAATCATGTGTATCTAATTCATCAAGTTTAGTAGGCTCTATTTCATGCATCTTTACATCAACTAAAGAGTTACAAGATCATCATTATCATAAAAAAAATGAATCATCATTATCAAAATCACTTTGGATGGAAGTAGTAATATTATTTACATAAGAATCTACACAATCAAATTTAAAAGATAAAACTCAAAGATTTTGAATGTTGTATAGGCTCATGAAATGTTACCTCCTATTTATTGATTTTGGAAGTGACTATTTTGCTTTTAACTTTAATGTTTACATCATCAATAGCCAAAAGTGGATGTCCAAAAATGATTAGTACCCCTTTATTCTCTTCCATGTTTAAAATGATGAAGTTGACTAGAAAAATAAACTCATCCACTTTGACTAACATCTTCAATCATCCCAATTGGGTAAACAATTAATCTATCTACCAATTTAAGTGTGATTTTAAACTGGTTTTTACTTTGTCACTATTCCCAATGACTTTAACTGCGGATAAAGACATGAGATTTATATCTCTCCCAAGTCACACAAAACCTTATCAAAATGTTTGGATCCAATTTCACAAGGAATGGTACAACTAGTGAGCGGATAAAGACATGAGATTTATATCCCTCCCAATTCACATAAAACCTTATCAAAATGTTTGGATCAAATCTCACAAGGAATGATACAACTAGTGAAATCTTTAAGTTTAGTGGAAAGGTCCTTCCTTATCAAACAACTAAATTCTCACTCAAGGTGACCACACCTTTCTTTTGAATCTTTTCCTTGTTTGAAAAAATGTCCTTTATGTACTTAAAATATTTTGGGATATTCATAATTAAATCATGTGGTAGAATGTTGACATGAAGTTTATTAAACATATCAATTCTAACTTGATTCTTGTCCATAGTAGTTTTTTGGAAGGTCTAAGAGGAAAAGGAAGGAGAGGAAGATTAAGGTTTAGAAAATTAAGAAGTGGAGGTGGACCTTTTTTTACCTTCTTGAACTAATGAGATTTACTTTTTACCTTTTTTGGTTCCTCTTTTGAGGCTCATCAACTTGCTCTTCATTTTGTTTCATCTCCTTCTACTTATTTATTTCAATCGGCCAGGCCTCTTGCCTTCTCCTTACAAGTTTGCTACTTCTAAGTGTAATAGCATTGCATTGTTCTTTCCTTTTTGGATTAGAGATGGTGTCATCAGAAAGGGCACCTTGTAGCCGATTATACAATACATGAACCGATTGTCCAATTTGAACTTCTATATTCCTCAAACTAGCATCATGGATATTTACATTATACTTTTCAAGGACTTTGTTGATGGTGCTCTCTTGTTTATTATTCTATGGCTTCTTTTAATCCATTAAGTTGAGAGAAGTTTCCTCCAAGGATGATTCTTTTTTCCTCTTGCCTTAGTTTTTAAATCTCAAATCCTGCCAAAAAATTAGGTCTCATAGGAGCATTTGATGAAGAAGAGGGGCTTTTTTGATTATCATTTGCTAATTATTTCTTTTTCCCTTCAATTTATATTGAAATTCCCTTAATGATTATATGTATTGACAAATTACATGAATTTTTTTGTAAGGGGGTATTGGTCAATGCAGTGGTCACCTTTGCATAATCTACAATTAAGTACCAATTGGTTCCCCATTCTTGTTTCCATAGTACTCACTTTATTGACCAAGGGCGTAACTTGAGTTTCAAGATTGGTTGTACTATCAAGTTCAAAAGATCCAACTAGCCTCTTAGGTGGTACTTTCCTATCATTGTGATAAGAACCCCCATTTTCCACTATCTTGCAAAAAGTGCTTGAATCTCTTCTACTAGTGTGTCCTTGAGAACACCCCTATTACTAGCATTGTCAATGCTCTTTGATCTCCTATTAGACTATTGTCGAATATTTGCAATTCAAACCATCTTCCATGCCATGGTTGGGGCATTTCCTCATCATTCTTTGAATCTCTCCTATGCTTCGCTAAAAGACTCTTTCCTTGTATTGTCTAAATTGATGTTTATGTGTAACTTGAAACATATTGGGTGATATGGGATTCAATTCTCCTGTTTTCTCCCCTGATCAAGATATTCTCTATTTTTTCGAACAAAGATTATGCAAATCATCAGAAATTTAGATCGTGAAGTTCAATTAGATTTGATAAATATATAATTAATATTGCATTGCTTCGAATAATTTATAGTTGATTTGGTTTTAAATAATGAAAAGTAATTAGCGAGTAACTTATTTTTTAAATTCCCCAAAAGTAATGATAAAAGCCTCGGAAATATTGTTGTACCATGATAGAACTTGGCCCCTTGAAAAGAAAGTAATGATAAAAGCCTCGGAAATAAAGTTGTACCATGATATAACTTCGCCCCTTAAAGAGAAAATGGACAAAAAAATTTTGATCTCATCTTGAGTTACCCTATTAACTCGAATGTGTTGCAAAGAGTAAAGAAGGTTTTAATATGTGCATTAAAACCCTCATTAACAAACTCTTGAAAGATTATCCCTTGTTGGATGAGGCTAATGAATTGGGGAAGTATTTGGTGACTTTTGGTCTCTACTTTAAAATATCCATTGAAATTATCAAATCTCCACTCAAGAAGCTCCCCAAATAATCTTGCACTTGGTTATCCCTGGTTCGCTATTCTTTAAATATTTAAATCCCTTCTTGCTTGCCTTAAATTTCTTTCAAGCTTTTGATCAAAATTAAAGTCCACTTGACATTGCGACCTTGTTCTTAGCATAAACATGAAGAAAACCAAAGAAAATTAAAAACAACTTACAAAAGAAACAAAAAGACAAAAAAAAAAAAGAAGAAGAAAAAAGAAGCAAAATTAGACAAATTTTCACTACACTAAAGAATTTAAGTAAGTAAATTAAATAGGTCAAAACACTAAACACTCAAATTAAATCAAACATCACCAAAGAATAGTGCCATGCAGGTTAGGATATAAAAATATAGCACAAAGTCACAAATATAAGGTGTTAGAGTCTAAATCCACATCACCAAATGCAAATATAATACTTGTTATTATATTGTGGAAGTAGGGTCGATCCTCAAGAATGTTGTTACTTTAAAGGATTAATTTTTGTACCTATAGCTAAGTAACAACTTCAATAGTTAAGAACTACAATTATAATATATTAAAGTAAAAGAAATTTAATAAAACAAACAACAAAAAAAAGGAAAAACTTAAAATTTTAATTAAAATTTGGACACAAGAATGATGGATTAATCTCTAAGAAGTGATTATAATTATCTTTTTTACTCTAACTCCTATTTCTAGTCACTAGAATGGAATGATATGGAACCTATTCCTAATATGCAATAACACTTAATGAAACATATTAACAATATAAAGTTTACTAATTCCATGTATATATTTCTATGCTAGGAGTATATAATTCCAATAATAGAAATTTAGACTTAATGAAGATCAAATGATTAAAACCAGTGAATACAACTTATGAGGCATAAATAAATTGTAAAATTCTTAAATGAAAATTTGCTATTGGATATTAATATACATTACCCATAACATAAATCAAACAATACGGAAAAATATCAATAATCCACAATCAAATCTAGGGTTTATAAAAGTTTAGCCACACATAGCTACTGAAAGAAACTCCAAATTGAATAGATGAAACATAGGATTCAAATTTAGGGTACAAAATACTTCTTTTTTACAAGAAAAAACTTAGACCACATTCACCACTTCAAAGCCAAGAGAAACTCCAAATTGAATAAATGAAACATAAGATAAGTTTTTATTAAAGTTAAATCTTTTGGGCTCCTTACAAATGGTCAAAGACCAAGAAAAAGGGATCAAGGAAGGCTAAAGGGTAGAAATCATCTCAAATTGGCTGCTAGAATTGAGCAAGGTTGCACTGTCCACGTGACTTCATTTGCTTTGATAGCACAGCCAATTCTAACTCTCATTTTGCCCTTTTTTTCTTGTGTAATAGTGTTATTTTTGGTTGGTATTTTGAGACTTTTTCCAACAGAATTAGGCTTCAATTTCTTCAAGCAAGTTTAGCTCTTTGTTTTATCTTTTCAATGCTTTAATAATCATCAAAATTAGATTTTTATACTTCAAGATTACGGCCATTTTCCCTGTAATGTGTCAGTTTTTAGCTGGTCTCGTTATATTTTCGCTTTGGCATCAATTTTGACTAAAATACTAGCCAATTTAGAAAAACAAAAAAAGTTAAGACTTGAAGGTATGCAAAGAGTTTTTTTGTAGTATCCAATATTTTCTGTTGGGGAGGTTTTAACCATGGGGAGCCCAACTAGAGCGGCCCAATAAGCAGTAGGAGCCTACCTGAACTCAAAAGCTTAAGCTTGTGGGTTCTGGGTCCTTGCCACTTATTAGGTGCTCTAGTTTCTCTTACTTTTCCAATGTGGGATAGTATCCATGAACACAACAAACCTCCCCCTTCATGGATACACTACCACATTAAAGCCCACTCCCCCACAAGCCCATTCCTTACTCCAGCAAGCCCATCTCTTCACCATGGACCCATTTAGTGCCCGTACAAGTAGTAAAGCATCAAACCTACTTGTCCACAAGTTACCCACTAAGGCCCGGTCCAACCAGAAGAGGAACCACCTGCTTCCCCGAGTAGGCCAACATTCTGGCTCTGATACCACTTGTTGGGGAGGTTTTACACCTGGGGAGCCCAACTAGAGCGGCCCAATAAGCAGTAGGAGCCCACCTGAACTCAAAAGCTTAAGCTTGTGGGTTCTGGGTCCTTGCCACTTATTAGGTGCTCTAGTTTCTCTTACTTTTCCAATGTGGGATAGTATCCATGAACACAACATTTTCTCATTTAGTTGTATAGAAGAGGAGACAAACCTTATTTGAACCTAGTCTCTTGACTGCTCATTTGCCCATTCAAGTACATGTCTCTCTAAGTTCTACCAATGATGGATTTTTTTTTTTGTTAAATTTTATTCTTTTTCTGACTTTGTTATGCTCATCCAACGTTTTTACCAAAGAGAACATAGAAAACAAATAATTGCCATCTATTAACTTAAGAAACGATGTAAAACTCCCATTTTAATATTCATTTAAAGAATGCTTTTGTACTTTCATCAAATATGTTGGGTTTTATCCTCTAAAATTAAAGTCTAATCTATCCCAAGTCTTTGAAAAGTTTTGTAGAGTTATTGAAAATTACTTTCATACCAAAATATAGATAGAAGTGGTGAATACAAATATTTTTCCTCTCTCCATAGTCAACAAAGCATGCAACACGACTTCACTCCTTTGTAGACCTAAACACGTCGGATTTGCTAAATAAAACATCATAAAAAAGTAGCAGTATTTTTTAGCCTTCTCCATCATGTAGCTATACCTCTTTATTTTTGGCTTTATGCATTTTAATGTGCTACTTATCTTATTAATCATAAATGTACACATGTTTTAACTAATGGTAAAGCATATCATCGACTATTTTAAATAAAAACTAATTTACACTTCACTTTAGTTGCCTATGTTATGCTTGGATTTAGTCATATAGTACAAACAAGTTAAAACCTTGCCGTTGTCCTTGTGTATATTTAAATTTCTCTATTCCTCATCACTTACATCTAGATCCATCTACCAATTGCATATTTGTATCTTGTTATATATTTTTTGTTGAACACATATTTCCTTATAAAACCCAATATTATTCTAAGCTGTATATTTAGGATCAAAACCTTTCATAGCATCTTAGTATCTTTATATGGGAAAAGGCATGTCTTGACACTTTATCCAGTAGTAAATCCTTCACATAATTAATAGATTCTCTTGAACTTGAAATCATTCCTCTCACCACTTTGTTGACTACTACTCCATCTCACCAAAGACTTTTCTATCTTCTTTCCAAATACATTCTATCATTCTTATCTCTTCTTCTTTCATTATAAATGCTAGTGACACTTAACTTCACCTTCAACTACATCATTTCTCAAACCTCCACCTTTTGCAAAAATAACATATCCAAACCTATTATTTTTTCTCTCACCAATGATGTGTCTTAACCCACTACTCAAATTGAACCCACCTCATTCTCCTAACCTAAAAAACATGCTCACCAGCATGATGCAGTGCATAATGAATACCTTACCTTACAATATAATAAAACATAGACCCTTGTTCTTTACACCACACAAAACATTATTGGAAACAAATGGGTGTATTACGAAAAAAGATATTTAGATGTGTCTATTGCTCATTATAAAGCAAGACTAGTTGTTAAAAGTTTTCACCAAAATCTCGATATTACTAACATTGGAACTTTTAGTCTAGTGATTAATCTTACAACTATTTGGTTAGTCTTCAATATAGGCATACTTGTGGTTGGCATCTACTTTAATAGATGTTAATAATGCTTTTTTTTTCACAAAGTGCTTTATTGACTCTATTTGCATGCAACAACGTCAGGATTTTGTTGACTTTTAACATCCTACACGTTTGCAAGTTAAAGTTATCTGTGGTCTCCGCCAAGCTCCTTGAGCTTGGTATAATGAGTTTTGCACATGTCTTTTAGCATATAGTTTCACTAATTCAAAGATACATCCACCTTTATTTATACTTCTAGATCTTATGCCATGTATTTATTACTGTATGTAAATAATAATATTTTGAGAATAAATTGCTGAACTCTTAATTTAGTTTTCTTTAAACGATCTTGGTGGTTTTCACTTTTTTCTGGGTATTGAACTATTCGAATTGCTTAAAGATTATTCTCTCTCAGCATAAGTATATCATTGACCTATTTTAGAAACAGAAAGTTGTATTCAAGGAAGTCATCACTCCCATGTCTTGATGGTTTCTCTCAAGTTGGTAGATGGAACTGCTCTACATAAACCCACATAATATCATCATGTCGTTGGATCCTTTCAATATCTTTCTCTTACACAACCAAATATCAACTATGCAATTAACAAATAGACACAATTCGTGTATCAACCCATTACAACTCATTGGATTGTAGTTGCATATTTCAATATCTAAATAATGCATCTATTTTTGCATCTTTCTCTAAATCAAGTATCTTTTACGTCTACATGCCTTTGCTGGTACTGATTGGGTTGAAAATATCTTGGCACTTACCAATTTACCTTTGTATATGTTGTTTCTTGTATCTAATCCCATCAGTTGGAGCTTTAAAAAATAATCCACTATTGCTCGTCTTATTTGTTGAAGTTGAATACTAAGCCATTGTTACTACTATTGCTAAAGTTAACTGGATCACTAATTAATTATGAGAAATATCTATCTCTCTTGATTGTTCATCAATCATCTATTGTGACAATGTTGGTTACTTATTTTTTTTTCTAATCTAGTAGTTCATTCCTACATGGAGTATGTGGAAATTATATTTTCTTTGGAATCAAGTTGCTTACAAGATTCTTTGCATCTCTTATGTTTATAAATTGTTAGTTGATTCTCTCAAAAAAAAAAAAATTCTTGCAAGTTATTCCTTTATCATTGATTCACACTTAGTGTCCTTTTTAAACCTTTATGCTTATGGGGGCATAATAGATAACTAATTAGATTGCTTTCTATGTTAAGAATATTCTATATTTAGCATATTCTTGTATATTCTATCAATTAGAAATCGATAACTCACCTTAATGTTTACATATCTTATCAATCACAAATTGATATCCAACAATATTATTTTAAATATTGAGATTTGATCTTTGATTTATATATTTAATTGATATCAATCAATTAGTGATTGATGTTATACATTTGATTGATTTGTTATGTTGTACAGTCATATATTTTAACATATAAGTAGACTTTTCATTGTATGGTTACATACACATTCAATAGAAATTATATATTCTTCTATTCTCCTTTTTCTTTTAAAAGGTTGCCATCTGAATCTTTGGAACTAGAATATTCCAATGCAATAAATTTTCATATAAAAAATAACATGAAATAAATTGATACGAACCTCAAGGATGGCCTTAAGAGACATTGTTTGTCAGAGATCAAGTTCCAAGAACTTTCTTGAATTGACCTAAGTATCTCAAATTTAACCAAAACCCTTACCAAGAAGTTTGAATAAGAATTTTGATTCTAAAACACCACAACTAAGAAGATCAAGTTTAGTTGATAAGTCAAAAAGAGTTTCCCAAAGAAAACCTTGCAAGAGCCAAATGTTGCGAATTTTTCACGCAAGTGCACGTGATCGTTAACAAGTAATATAAAGTGAATATAAATTTATCGTTCCCACAATGACTAATTGTTTATCAACTACCGAAATTTAGTTAATTCTACCTTTATTTGAATGATAAAAAAGATATTTTATGAATAAACTAAATTAGAACTTAATTTAAAACTTGAATTAAAAACTAAATTTAAAACAAAGCAAAGCAAAGTAAAGTAATGAATCAAATTGGTTAAAGCTCTAGGGTTTTTGATTTCACCATAACTATTCCATCTTAATATTCATCTATTTCTATAATCTAATTTAATTTCCTGGTTGATAGTCGAGATTCCCTAATTTATTTACTAGTCCCTCCCGAGATCTAATAAAAATCCTCCTAATTGCTAATTCACTATATTCCTATGTGAATTACAACAATTATGAAGTCATTAATTTCTATGGATTCTCATATAGCGACTACACAAACCATGTAGGTATATTCCTATCCTACATGCAATTTATGGCATTTATCTCAATGAACTTGACACATAACTCCTCTTCCAATTCGTTATGATTAACAAATCATCTAATTAGTGATCAAGTAATTAGAAGCATTAAGCACAAAGATAAATACTCAACCATAGAAAATTAAATCAAATTATATTAATAGAAAAATATTAAGACTTCATAGTTAGGCTACATCTAAACCCTAGAAAAGAATTTAGTTCATATTAACATAAAAGAATATCACCAAAAATTTAAACATGATTTAAAAGAAAAATAAAAGAAAAATCCAAACAAAAGCCGTAGATGATAATACTTAGCAACAAAATTTCATAACAAAATACAAAACTTAAATTACTAAAATTTCTAAATAAAACTAAAAACTAAAACAATAAAAGAAAGCTAAAATTGATAACTAAAATAAACTAAAGAAAACAAGAAGAAGACAAAAACAAGAGAAAATATGTGAGAAAAATTTCGCATGGTTTGTTTTGCTTCGCCGTAGCTTCCAAAGGAAACAACGGTTTATGCTAGCTTTACACCAAGTCAAGTCTTGGCAAATGAGTTTTTATCACAAACCAATGAAGCAACAAGAACAAAATTAAAAAAATCAAGAAAACAAAGAAAAGATTGCTGAGAAAGAAAGAAGAAACCCAAGAAGAAGGCTCTTTAAGTTTGCGCAGAAACCGAGGAAGGTCATTGGTTGTCTTGAACCCGTGAGCTTCAATCGAAATTTTGTTGAAGAAAAATCCGAGATGAAGTACAACTGAAATTTCTAAAGAAAAACCAAAAGAACTACTGAAAAATTTCTAAGGAAAGAAATGAAACTACTCCTAAACTAAGGAAGAAAGGAAAAGAAATATCTTTGCTCTTTGAAAATGGGATGCTCTTCCTCCGCTCCAAGTCGCTATTTATAGGCAAGGCTTTGTCCAGATTTTTCTTTTCTTGTTTCTTTCTTTGTTCAGCCACAAACATGTGTTGTTGTCTTCCATGTGCTTGTCATCTTTTACAAAGAAAGAAAGCATTAAGCTTTGCTTTTCACATGTCATTCTTCTTTGCCCGATCTCTTTTTCTTCTTTCCTTCTACTGCTTTCCTTCGCCAGCCCAGCTTTCTTTCTTTTCTTCTTTTGCCTTTCTTTTTCCCATGTGAGACTGCATTTTGGAGAGACTTTCTTGCTGTCCTCATGCAATTCTTTCTTCGTAAAAATAAAAGATTTCAGTGGAAGTTCTCTTTATCGTGTGTTGTTTTTCCTTTGCACTGGTTGTTTCCTTTCTTTCTTTTGCTTCTTTGTTTCTTTGTTGTCCGGTTGCTTCATTTCTTTTCTTTTCTTTGTGTGTTGCTCATGTCTCTTTATCTTTTGTTTGTCGCTTCTTGTTTGCTTACATGTCATTGTCTTTCCTTTCATGTGCAGTTGCTTGTTCTTGAAGCTTCGGTTATCTTCTACCGCAGAATTCAATTGGAGTTCTTTTTTCTTTGTTGTTCAAGCTTTGTGCACGCCATTTATTGTAGATTTTTCATAATTTCTCTCTTGGGTGCAGGAGTAGTAGTCGTATCACGAGAGTTTTGATCAATGATTATCGGATTCTTCACATTTTGCATTACAACATTTTGGAACTTAATGTTGCTTGCACTTCCAGATCCACCCGACCATGTCTTGATCCTGACTCCATTAGCAGTTCCAAAAAGATTTGCCCCATCAGAGACATAAGCTCTTGAAATGCAATTTAATAAGTAGTTTAAGCATAAAAATACAAGAAAATTGACCAAAAAAACTATATACTTAAACATCCTATCAAATTCCCCACACTTAGATCAAAGCTTGTCCTCAAGCTTGCACTAGATAAATATCTTTCTTTTCATTCCATATCCTTTCTAACTCACTCATAAATAATTCCAAATTATTGTACATTAAAAATTCAAACTGGAATATTAAGCCAAAGAACAAGTATTCATAGTCCTTTTTAATCTAAATAAAATACGCATCTCATTAATTCCAACAATTTCGTTAAAATCAAATGCACAAAATTTGATAACCTCTCATAGGTTGCACTCTAATCACTCAAAGTGTTTAGGGGTTTCATTCAACACTCAAATCAAACATAGCATGTCATTACCATAGGCTTGCTTATATATCACATCTCCATCACTAATAAATATGAATCCATGCAATAATCAAAGGGTCTTTATAAAGGTTGTAACGGGGCTTAGGTAAGGGTAGGTTGAAAGATAGAAAAATTTAGGTTTTCACAAATCAAGATATGTATAAACTTCCTTGCATGACTCAAAAGCAACAAATAGCACATTAGAACCAAAATTTTTTTTTTTTTCCAAATAGCATACATCCCTTTTAACAACTTCAACATATAAATTGGACCATCTTGTACACAATTAACTTTGTCCAATCTTCGTAAGGAATATTGCTCACTCTTCTCTCTCTCTTTTTTTTTTTTTTTTTTTAGTGGTTCTTTTCTTTGGAATCAATAGAAATTTTATCATGCAATTCATTTCTACATACTCTTGACAAAGGGTTCAACAGTGGTAAACAAAAACAACGGTTTAAGACTAAAGAATGTGGTATTATAACAAAGAAAGGTTAAGGCTCAAAGTTGGTTGACTAGAGGTATATGTAATGGTTAAGCTTTTTTAGAAAGCTAAAAATGGTTAATCCTAAGTAGTGCCCTTATCATTTCAAAGCATGAATCCATAATGTGATCTCAATATGCATAACAAAGCAAGTTCTAGAATGAACATACCATATTTGACAACACTCAATCAAAGAAACATGTGAGCAAAGAAAAAGAAATTGCTCTTAGGCTCAAATACTCACAATGGGTTTAATGTATATCAAATCTTGCACATTCTCATTCAATTCAATCATTAAAATCAACAAGATGCTTTAAAAATTTTCAAAACAAAGACTAATCATTCTTGCCTCATTCATACATTCCAACCCAAATAACTAATGCATATAACTCAAAATTATTCTAAATGAGTATCAAAAGAATTAGAAATTTCAAAGAAGATATCAATAAAATTGAAAACTTGGAAGGACTTTTCTTTTTAACCCAATAAAATTGAAATCTTGCAAAAATTTTGACAGAAATCCAACACAAAATTTCATGTATCCCACCCCCAACTTAAAATTGAGCATTGTCCTCAATGCAACAAGGAGCAAGATCAAGTATAGCAACTAAAGAGAACATAAGAAAAACGAAAAATGAGGAAGCGCCTGTTTTGAACAACTGTTGAAGATGAATTTCGTTCAGGTACCAAAACAGCTCCAAAAATTCTGAAATTTTGTGGATATGAACCCAGTTGAATCTTCTACCTTGCTGTAAAATTTCAGCACAAAATTCCAATGGGAAATCCTTGAACCGAATTCTTCTTCAGACTGGTGCAGCAAAAAGCAGAATTTCAAATAGTAAATTTTTTTTTTATAAGAAAAAAATAAGAATAATAATAATAAGAAGAAAAAATAAAAGCAATAAAGGTAAAAGAACTTGGGTTGCCTCCCAAGAAGCGCAATTGGTTAACGTCGTTATGCTCGACGTCCTCTATCGCTCAAATAATTAAATTTTTACCAATTGCTTGGACCATATCTGCATGTTCTTCATTGATTTTGCAGAAACCACCATTGCATTCTCATACGCCCCTTGACGGAATTCATCCATCTTATCCAATTGGAGTAGTCTTTTCTCACCGAGGCTTTCAAGTCAAAGTTAAGATGCTTGGGCAATGGATTGAGGTCTAATTGTGGAGGCTTCTCAATCAAGGTAGTGGTTTGGAAACACCTATTCCAAGATCTTCAAATGGCCTTTTAATGAACTTAGATGCTAAGGCCTCAAGTTGTTTGGAGCATGTATATACCTCTTGATTTTTAGAATGTTTTATCCCCACAAGACATGCTTCGATTGGATCTTTTGGATGGCTCGCTTCGAATTTTTCTTTAGTGCACCCATCAATTGTATCTACCTTCATACAATTGTCTATCTCACTTGGAAATTTCAGGCTTTAAAGACATTGAAAGTGACTTGCTCATCTTGAACCCTCATGGTTAATTGCCCTTTTGCACATCTATTAGGGTCCTTCCGTAGCTAAGAAAGGTCTACCAAGAATAATAGGAATTTCTTGGTCTTCCTCCATGTCAAGTACAATGAAATCAGCCGAAGATAAATTTATCCACCTTGACAAGCACATCCTCTATAATACCTCTTGGGTATTTTAATGATCTATCCGCCAATTGCAATGTAATCAGAGTGGGTTTGGCTTGTCCTAAGCCAAGTTTCCTAAAAACAGAAAGAGGCATAAGATTAATACTTGCACCAAGATCACACAAGGCTTTATTAAAATAAGAATTTCCTATAGTGCAAGGAATAGCAAAACTCCCTGGATCTTTAAGTTTAGGAGGAAGCTTTTTCTGCAAAATGGCACTACACTCTTCAGTAAGTGCAACAGTCTCATACTCTTCTAGCTTTCTTTTGTTGGAGAGGATCTCTTTCATGAACTTCACATAGCTAGGCATCTGTTCCAAAGCATCAGCAAAAGGAATATTAATATGTAATTTCTTAAAAACATCAAGAAATTTAGAAAATTGCTTATCTAGCTTTTGCTTTTGGAATCGCGAGGATATGGCATCGGTGGCACATAAGGGTGGATTATCTGAAACAACTTGATGTGGGTTTCACAACTTCTTGATTTGTTCCTCAGATTTTTCAGACTGCACTTCCACTGCTTCTTGTTTCTTCTTTCTCTGTGGTTCCGGTTCAGGCAACTCTTTGCCACTTCTTAGTGTAATTGCCTTCACTTGTTCCTTAGGGTTGATTTCCATATTACTAGGCAAAGACCCTTGTGGTCTAGAATTTAATGCACTGGCAAGTTGTCCCACTTGAACTTCCAAATTTCGGATGGATGCTGACTGATTTTGCAATGTGGCTTCAGTCTTAGTCATGAACTGAGATGTGTTCAAGCTCAATTGAGCAAGAGCATCTTCTAAAGACATCTTTTGTGCATGGGGTTGAATTGGCTGTGGAGGCTGAAATCCATAGGGTTTATCAATGGTGATTGTTTCTCGAAAAGTTGGGATGATCTCTCCATCCTTGATTGTATGTGTTGGAGTAGGGATTATATTGTCTATTAGAATTCCCGACAACCGAGCCTGTTCCATCTGAGATTGAGCGAAAGGATTTCCCACTTGACAATCAACACTAGGATGAGGTCCACCACAAATATGACAAGCTTCTGGAGGAATATGGATGGCATTTGCATTGAGTGAACTAAGTTGCTTTGACAGTGTAGCAACCTGGGCTGATAGTGCAGTGAGGGCATCAACGTCATACCTGCCATGATTTTTCGGTAGTGTGGATCTCCCTGAAGACCATTGGTAGTCCAGTAGATGCCATCTCATCCAACAATGCATAAGCAAATTTCATATGTTTTCCCCATTAGTGAACCTCCACGCAAAGATCTACAAGTATCTTGGTTGATCGAATCAACCCATTATAAAAAGTCTGCAATCAGAACTAACTGGGATACCGTGATGAGGGCATGCTCGCAATAAATCTTTGTACCTCTCCCATGCTTCAGAAAGTGATTCCATCTCATTTTGAGTGAATGTGGTGATCTCATTCCTCATCTTTGCAGTTTTGGTGGGTGGAAAATATTTCAAAAATTTACGCCTACACATGTCCCACGTGGTGATTGCCCTCACGCAAAGAAAGCAACCAACTCTTGGCCCTATCCCTCAGTGAGAATGGGAAAAGCCTCAGTCTAATGGCATCATCAGAGACACCATTCATTTTCAATGTAGCACAGATCTCAAGAAAAATGATTAAGTGAGCATTAGGATCCTCATGTGCCAACCCAGTGAATTGATTAGCTTGAACCATCTGGATTATGCCTGACTTCAATTCAAAATTATTTGCCGCAACAGTTGGAGGTATGACACTGTGGAGATCATATATGGCAGTAGGCAAAGCATAGTCACGTAATGCTCTAGTGTTGGCATTAGCGACCGGGATAGCGTTCTCTTCATGTTCAGCCATATTGTTATGAGATTGTGTAAAAGTTTCTCTCTTTTCCCTTCTATTCAAACGACAAGTCTTTTCTATCTCTGGATCCAATGGGAGGAGATTATCACTTCCAAACCTTCTCATGCACCACAGAATAATATCTAAAAAGATAAAAGAACAAAAGTAAATAAATTAAAATAATAATAATAGAAATAAAAGTTCAAATTAAAGGTAGAACTACTTGGTATCGATATTAATAAAATCAAATTAGTCCCCGGCAACGGCGCCAAAAACTTGTTGCGAATTTTTCACGCACGTGCACGTGATCGTTAACAAGTAATATAAAGTGAATATAAATTTATCGTTCCCACAAGGACTAATTGTTTATCAACTACCGAAATTTAGTTAATTCTACCTTTATTTGAATGATAAAAAAGATATTTTATGAATAAACTAAATTAGAACTTAATTTAAAACTTGAATTAAAAACTAAATTTAAAACAAAGCAAAGCAAAGTAAAGTAATGAATCAAATTGGTTAAAGCTCTAGGGTTTTTGATTTCACCATAACTATTCCATCTTAATATTCATCTATTTCTATAATCTAATTTAATTTCCTGGTTGATAGTCGAGATTCCCTAATTTATTTACTAGTCCCTCCCGAGATCTAATAAAAATCCTCCTAATTGCTAATTCACTATATTCCTATGTGAATTACAACAATTATGAAGTCATTAATTTCTATGGATTCTCATATAGCGACTACACAAACCATGTAGGTATATTCCTATCCTACATGCAATTTATGGCATTTATCTCAATGAACTTGACACATAACTCCTCTTCCAATTCGTTATGATTAACAAATCATCTAATTAGTGATCAAGTAATTAGAAGCATTAAGCACAAAGATAAATACTCAACCATAGAAAATTAAATCAAATTATATTAATAGAAAAATATTAAGACTTCATAGTTAGGCTACATCTAAACCCTAGAAAAAGAATTTAGTTCATATTAACATAAAAGAATATCACCAAAAATTTAAACATGATTTAAAAGAAAAATAAAAGAAAAAAATCCAAACAAAAGCCGTAGATGATAATACTTAGCAACAAAATTTCATAACAAAATACAAAACTTAAATTACTAAAATTTCTAAATAAAACTAAAAACTAAAACAATAAAAGAAAGCTAAAATTGATAACTAAAATAAACTAAAGAAAACAAGAAGAAGACAAAAACAGTAGAAAATATGTGAGAAAAAATTTCTGCATGGTTTGTTTTGCTTACACTGTAGCTTCCAAAGGAAACAACAGCTTATGCTAGCTTTACACCCAAGTCAAGTCTTGGCACTGAGTTTTTATCACAAACCAATGAAGCAACAAGAACAAAATTAAAAAAATCAAGAAAACAAAGAAAAGATTGCTGCAGAAAGAAAGAAGAAACCCAAGAAGGCTGAAGTTTGCAGCAGAAACCGAGGAAGGTCTTTGAAGTTGCTGCTGAACCCGTGAGCTTCAACTGAAATTTTGTTGAAGAAAAATCCGAGATGAAGTACAACTGAAATTTCTAAAGAAAAAACCAAAGAGAACTACTGAAAAATTTCTAAGGAAAGAAATGAAACTACTCCTAAACTAAGGAAGAAAGGAAAAGAAATATGCTCATTTGAAAATGGGATGCTCTTCCTCCGCTCCAAGTCGCGCTATTTATAGGCAAGGCTTTGTCCAGATTTTTCTTTTCTTGTTTCTTTCTTTGTTCAGCCACAAACATGTGTTGTTGTCTTCCATGTGCTTGTCATCTTTTACAAAGAAAGAAAGCAGCCCAAGCTTTGCTTTTCACATGTCATTCTTCTTGCCCGATCTCTTTTTTCTTCTTTCCTTCTACTGCTTTTCCTTCGCCACCCATTTCTTTCTTTTCTTCTTTTGCCTTTCTTTTTCCCATGTGAGACTGCATTTTGGAGAGACTTTCTTGTCCTCATGCAATTCTTTCTTGAGAAAAATAAAAGATTTCAGCTGGAAGTTCTCTTTATCATGTGCGGCTGTTTTTCCTTTGCAGCTGGGTTGTTTTCTTTCTTTCTTTTGCTTCTTTGTTTCTTTGTTGTCCGAAGTTGCTTCATTTCTTTTCTTTTCTTTGTGTGTTGCTCGGCTGTCTCTTTATCTTTTGTTTGTCTTCTTGTTTGCTTACATGTCATTGTCTTTCCTTTCATGTGCAGTATCGGTTCTTGAAGCTTCGAAGTTATCTTCTACGCAGCAATTCAATTGGAGTTCTTTTTTCTTTGTTGTTCAAGCTTTGTGCAGCCGCCATTTATTGTAGATTTTTCATAATTTCTCTCTTGGGTGCAGGAGTAGTAGTATCACAAGAGTTTTGATCAATGATTATCGGATTCTTCACATTTTGCATTACAACATTTTGGAACTTAATGTTGCTTGCACTTCCAGATCCACCCGACCATGTCTTGATCCTGACTCCATTAGCAGTTCCAAAAAGATTTGCCCCATCAGAGACATAAGCTCTTGAAATGTAATTTAATAAGTAGTTTAAGCATAAAAATACAAGAAAATTGACCAAAAAAACTATATACTTAAACATCCTATCAGCAAACAAGTTCACAAAAGAACTCTCAAGTGAAGGAAGAATCTCACAAATTCTATTCTTGAAGTTGGACGATTCATGGTGGCCAAATTCCCTATATATTTATAAGGTTAAGGTTGGCCGCAAAATTACCTATTTGCTACAAGATTCTTCCTAAACGTTTGGGATACAATACTAATTACTTGACCCCTAAAACAAATTGGAAACCATTTAGAAGGTCCCATAAAGGTTGGTCAAGCAAAACCCTAAACAAATAGGAAACTAACTACTAAAACCATTTAAAGGAAACTAAACAACATACTAAAACCTAAATGGACTTGTCTTGGCTGACCTACATGACTTCCAATTCGGCCATGCCAATCAAATTTAAGTTAATTGGGCTTCTAACGAATTAAAGAGATTAGGTACAAGGCCCATTGGTAATTACATTTAAAATATTAGTTAATTTGGACTTGTAATAACTAATTTTGGACTTTTTTTTTGCCTTGAACTTCTTTAATGAGTCCATTAAGTAATTCCTTGATCTTTTTGGCCCTAACTCTTGTCATTGGTCCATGGATATTGCTAAAAGGGTCTTGAATTATGCCTTCAACATTTGAACAAGCTAGGATCATGTTTTTTTCACTGAAATTTACTCGAGTTGGTGCTCTTTGATTCCTATCATAAACAACAATAGCCAGGCAATAGTATAAAAAAAATTTGGAGCCAATTAATTAAGAAAAAGACATCAAAGAACATTTTGAATTATAATTTCCATTCACAAAAAATATTAGGAAATATGGATTCAAACAAATCCAATTGAGAAATAACTGGGAAGAATTAAAATTAGAAAACAAAAATCTTAAACCAAATCAATTTAGAAGATATAGATCTAATTTAATTAACAACTATGAAACCAATTCAAATTAGAAACATAACAACCTAAACCAATTTAATATTTAGAAGAGATCACACCTTATGAATATTGTATAACATATTAAGCAAAATTAGTTCTGGGCGTACAAATGAAGGAAACAAAGATGAATTGAATAAATAACTCTTGAAGAAATAGAGCTAAATAATTCCACCATGATCACCAAGCAAAGCAATTTGGTGAGCCACCTTCTTAATTGTTTTCTATTTAAATTTAATGAGATGGTTAGTTTATTTATTTATTCATTTCCTGATGAAAATATGAGAACCAAGGTTGAAACAATCAACCATCCAGCCGGGACAACTCAACCAAATCCAAAAGAGACAAATTAAGAGCACAAGTTGGATGTTTAGTTGAGAATTCGCCTACAAAGAGACATCCACACCTTGATCATTACAAGGTATTAGAAGGCTTATGATGAAGTCACAAATTAAGAGAATGAAAGCTACCTTAGCATCTCTTATAATTGAATTAAGTGAAGCTCAAAAAACTAAGGCAGCAAGGAAAGCAAGGAAGACTTTTGGTCTTAGTTCATCATTTGTCATTCTAGTCTTCCATGAAGAATCAAGAATGAAGGATCGAGTGTGGCTGATTTTCACTTGTGTAATCAAGATCCTTGGACCACTTCTCATCACAATCTAAGTTCAAATTTGGAAGGTTCTAATTCGGAAGTTTGCTACTCAATTCAGCCGCTAGCCCTTAAGCAAATCCAAACCACACTTGGATTTAGCTTTAAGCAATATTAAGTTTAGGCAACATTGTGTTGTTTCTCCTTTATGATCGATGGCATAGCTATGATGATTAGAGGAGCTTCCAAATCCATATCCATGATGAATTAAGAAGCTTCCAAATCTGAATAAGGAAGCTCCCAAGCAGCCGAACTCAATCCAATCAACACTTGAATTAGTTTTAGGCAACTTGGTTTTATTTCCTTTTCTTAATTAGGAGTCTTTTAGTTTATTTCCTTTTTCTTAGATTAGGAGTATTTCTTTTTTAGTAATTATTTCTTTTAGTAATTAGCTTCCTAAAACGAAAGGAATTCTAATCCTTTTAGAGGAAAGATTTCCTCTTAGCTGCACATTGTAATCTATAAATAAAGGCCATTCAGTCTCAAGAAAATACATATTTGATTAATTACAAACCAGAGAGCTTTATTGCTTTTCTTTGAG
This sequence comes from Gynochthodes officinalis, assembly GCA_020080225.1. Lineage (NCBI taxonomy): Eukaryota > Viridiplantae > Streptophyta > Magnoliopsida > Gentianales > Rubiaceae > Gynochthodes > Gynochthodes officinalis. Next base: position 33,655,982 of record CM034619.1, on the reverse strand, counting down.
TTCTAATTTAGAACTTGCTTTGAGTCTTTGAGGATAGCCTCTTAGGTTCATGTTTAAGCTATTTTGTTAAGTTTCTTTCCCTCAACAATCTGAGTGTGCTAGTTGGTTCCAAGGATAGTCCAATTCACAACTTTGAGTTTTGGATAATTTCTTCAGGTGTCAAGTGGATAAAAGCAATGTCCTTTTTCAATCTTGGAGTTGGTGTCTTACTAAAGGAAGAATTAGTTCAACCTGGAGGACGATACTAGGACCTAAACTCTGGTATATGTTCGAATTTTATTATTTAAGTTTAGAATTCGTATCACTTCCCTTTTGATAGATACCATATATTTTTTTAATCAAATTTTCAATTATATGTGTGTAATATATATTTTTTTTGTATAAAAAACTTTTTATGATAGTTAAATAATATAAAATCACGGTAAATTCTCAATACAATTTTTTATTTTTTTATTTTTTCCATGCAGAGTACATTTTTATTATCAAACATGTAAGAAAATAATTAGGATAAATTTCTGGCTAGCCAATACTAACAAATTCATTTATGTTATGAAATATATGAATAGATATTCATTATATTCATCCCTATCTAATATTTGTTCATATCTCTATCCGATGTATATTCATCCTATCTAATGAATATACTTATCTCTATCTAATGTAGGTACTTATCCATATCTAATGTAGGTACTTATCCCTATCCAATGTATGTATTTATCCAAATACATTGATAGGTGCATCATTATTCTCTTATAAATAGGAGCATAGTTTGGTCATTAGGATGTGTGGTGAAGAAAAGTGAAATAAGAATTTTCCTTTTAATTTTCCTACTATCTCTGGTGTCTTTCTGTTTTCTCTATTATATACTTTTTTTCCATTCTGTTTATTATATACTAGTGACGTAATATTCTATAACACGTTATCAGCACAAAGATCTACCAATTGAGTAAATAATCTTTGTAAGGTAGGAGTTCTCTTGGTTTTCTTTAATCATACTACATCTCCTTCTATCAATTCTTCATTTTTTCTTGATCTTGAAATCAAATAATCCTTCTGCTCCTAAAGTGGTGGTGGATATTTTGAAAATCCTTCTAATTTTATGATACTTGACACCTGAAGTTGTCAAAGTAAATGCAAATGGAAAATTTCGAGAAAAAGGAAGATGTTTGTTTGCTTGATAGTGCAACAACACGTACCATCTTTCGTAGTAGACACTTTTTCTCGAGTATGACATTGCGTAAGACACATGTCCATACAATATCAGGTCCTGTTTCGATTATTGATGGTATCAAAAATGCCACAATTGTTTTGCCAAATGGCACCATCCTCTATATTGAGGATGCGTTTCTAAGCAATAAATAAAAAAGGAATTTGCTTAGTTTCAAATATGTACGTCGTAATGGGTACCATATTGAGACTATTCATAAGCAAAATAAGAGAATATATCAGCATTATTTCTTATAAGATGGGCCTGAAGACCATCCATGAGAAGCTAGAAGCTTCTTCTATGGGTTTGTATTGTTTCATGATTAAGGCCGTTGAAACCTACACTACCATGTCCTGGAAATTGGTAAACCCTGACCAATTTGGATTTGGCATGATCGCCTTGGTCACCTTGGAGCTTCAATGATGCATAGAATAATTCAAAATACAAAAGGATACCCTTTAAGGGATACAAAAGTACTGTTGTCCAAAGATGTGAAAACTCATTATTAAACCTTCTATAACAAAGGTTAATCTTGAATCCCCTTTATTCCTGTAAAGAATTCAGGGTGATATTTGTAGACCAATACAACCACTAAGTGGACCGTTTCAATATTTTATGGTACTAGTGGACGCATCTTGTAGATGGTCCCATGTTTGCTTATTATCTACGGGCAATGTCGCTTTTGCACTTTTACTTGCACAGATTATAAAGTTTCGAGCTCAATTCCTTGATTATCCAATTAAAAGCATAAGAATAGATAATACTGGTGAATGTAATCAAAGAGTTTTGATGCGTATTGTGCTTCACTCGAAATCGAGGTTGAGCACCCAGTCGCACATATTCATACTCAAAATGGATTAGCAGAATCTTTGATTAAACGTATCTAAATCATTGCCAGAACTCTATTATTGAGAACAAATCTCAATGATGCAGCATGGGGTTATGCAGTTTTGCATGCGGCAGCTTTAATTAGATTGCACCCCACTGCTAGTCTTTTACGATCTCCCTTCCAAATGGTTCTTAGTTATGAACCAGATATTTCACATTTATGCATATATGGTTGTGCCGTACAAGTGCCTGTAGCACTACCAAAAAGAACAAAAATGGGTCCCCAACGCCGTTTGGGCATTTATGGGGTTTGATTCACCATCCATCATTAGGTTCTTGGAACCAACTATTGGTGATCTTTTTACTGCTACATTCGCAGATTGTCATTTTGATGAGATAGTGTTTCCATCAATTGGGACACCTACAACTTCCATGGCTGAAAAGCAAAAACCAATTAAGGTCATCTCCTGGAATGAGAAAAATTTATCTCAATTAGACCCAAAAACTCTAGAATGTGAAAACGAGGTACAACGTATAATCCATTTACAGGCTATGGCCAATAGACTTCTTGATGCATTTAATGATGCTGTTAAGGTAACAAAATCTCATATTCTAGCTGCAAATGCTCCAATTAGGATACTTGTTCTCGAAGAACAAGCTAAAATGGATCAAAATCCCTTGCACTTGAAGCGTGGGAGACCAATGGGATCAAAAGTTACTATTACTTGAAAACAAAAGGGAAAGACTCAGGAATTAGCTCCAGAAGAGCCTAAGAATCAGGAATCTACTCTAGCAGAGCTTGATATTGTGTTTGCTCCCAAGGAGCTTATTGCCCTTAAAGAGTCAAAAACCCATGAAAAGAGTACTAACCTTGGGAATATTGAAAATTCCATTACATATTGTAATGAAATTTGGGATAGAGATAAAATCATCATTGATGACGTTTTTGCATTTTCATTTGCTCATAAAATTTTGGATGATGATTGTGAGCCACAATCTATTATTGAATGTCGTCAAAAGCAAGATTGGCCTAAGTGGGAGGAAGCAATTAAGGCTGAATTAACTTCCCTAGCCAAATGAGAAGTTTTTGGCCCCTTAATCAGAATCCCTGATAATGTAAAGCCCGTTAGATATAAATGGGTATTTGACTAGAAAGGAAATAAGAAAAACGAGGTTATCAGGTATAAAGCCCGACTCGTTGCCCAAGGTTTTTCTCAAAGACCTGGGATTGGTTATGATGAGACATATTCGCATATGATGGATATGATTACATTTCGTTTTCTAATTAGCCTAGTCATTTCTGAAAGATTGGAAATGCGTCTTATGGACGTTGTGACGGCATATCTATATGGCTCATTAGATTCCGATATTTATATGAAAATTCCCGAGGGATTGAAAATACCTGATGCATACACTCCCCGCAACCTATTATCAATTAAGTTGCAAAGATCTTTATACGGGTTAAAGCAATTCGGCCGCATGTGGTATCAACGCCTACATGAGCACCTAATTAAAGAAGGGTACAAGAATGATCCCATCTGCCCATGCGTGTTTATTAAGAAATCAGAAATCGGATTTGCTATTGTAGCAGTTTATGTCAACGATATGAATTTAATTGGAATTCCAGAAGAGTTAACTAAAACTGCTGAATATTTGAAAAGGGAGTTTGAAGTTAAAGATTTGGGTAAAACCAAACTTTGTCTTGGTCTAGAGCTTGAGCGTAAAACAAATGGAATAATTGTCCATTAATCAGCATACATTGAAAAATTACTTAAACGTTTCAATATGGACAAAGCTCACCCATTGAGTACCTCTATGGTTGTAAGGTCTTTAGATCCCCAAAAAGATCAGTTTCGTCCTAGAGAATCTGATGAAGGGATACTTGGTCATGAAGTACCATATTTCAATGCAATTGGGGTTTTGATGTAATTGGCACAATGTACGAGACTAGATATCACTTTTGCAGTAAATTTATTGGCATGTTTTAGTTTTGAGCCAACTCAAAGACACTAGAATGGGGATATACATATTTCCGTTATCTCCGAGAAACCATAGATTTGGGATTATATTATTCCAAGAATTTCACTACCTATGGTTTAGTTGGATATGCTGATGCTGGATATAAATTTGATCCACAAAAAGCTTGCTCTCAAATCGGTTATTTATTTTGTTATAACGGTACCGTCATTTCTTGGCGTTTTACGAAGTAATTGCTAGTAGCTACATCTTCTAATCACTCTGAGATTATTGCTTTATATGAAGCTGGAAGAGAGTGTGTTTGGTTAAGATTCGTTATAACACATATTCACAATTCTTGTTGTTTAACACCGGTTACAAATTATTCCACTATAATTTATGAAGATAATGCTGCATGTGTTGCATAAGTTAGGGGAGGATATATCAAAAGTGATAGGACCAAGCATATCTCACCGAAATTTTTCTATACGCATGAACTCCAAGAAAGTCAACAAATGGATGTTAAACAAATTCAATCCATAAAGAATCTTGCAGATCTTTTTACCAAATCATTGCCAATGTCAACTTTTGAGAAATTAGTATATGGCATTGGTATGTGGCAAGTTCACAAGATGCAAGATTGATTAGCCCTAGCAGTGGCTATATAGCTCAATTGAGAAGGAGATATTATGAACTATGTATTGCATTCTTTTTTCCTTTTGATCGATTTTTCCCACAGGGTTTTTCCGATTTAAAGTTTTAACGAGGAAACTAATGCATCCATAAAAGGGAGATATCATAAGATTTGTGTTTTGTACTCTTTTTCCCTTTTGTCCAGTTTTTTGTTCCACTGGGTTTTTCCGACTTAAGGTTTTAATAAGGCAGTATCATGTACATTCGTAAAATGCTGAATACAATGAATATTCAAAGGGGAGTGTTATGAAATATATGAATGGATATTCATTATATTCATCCCTATCTAATATTTATTCATATCCCTATCCAATGTATATTCATCATTTCTAATGAATATACTTATCTCTATCTAATGTAGGTACTTATCCCTATCTAATATAGGTACTTATCCCTATATAATATATATATTTATCCAAATACATTGATAGGTGCATCGTTGTTCTCCTATAAATATGAGCATAGTTTGGTCATTAGGATGTGTGGTGAAGAAAAGTGAAATAAGAATTTCCCCTCTAATTTTCCTACTATCTCTGATGTCTTTCTGTTTTCTCTATTATATACTTTTTCTCCATTCTATTTTATTCTATACTTGTGATGCAATATTCTACAATAATTTAGCTAATACAAAGATTGAAAAAAAGAATGTAATTTACACACACGTGTATGCAAAACTACTAATATAAATGTGTTTACTCTTGTAGAATGACATTAACAAATTAAGGGCACCGAAAACAAACCTCTGAAAAAAAGTACCAATTATACAATAAGTCATGCAACAAATGAAAAAAAAAAAAAAAGCAACATAGAATATATCTCAAAAGAAAAGAATTGTTAAAAATTTAAGCAAGACATCTCAAATTCATAGTAAGGTAATCCAAACAAGTTGATATCAATTATAATGAAAAATTTAGAACATACTTCTTTTGTTTATTAAAGTAATTGTTATGTTCTAATTTTAAAGATTTAAAAACAATAGTTGAAGAAATTCAAGAAGGGCACTTTGCAACAACTTAGTTTGAGCAACAAGTAAAGTCATTTGTAGGATGCTTGCCACAAGAATATAAAGGTTCAATCAATGGATAGATAAAAATACATGGTAATTTTTTTTGACCTTTCAATACATTACATAATGCAGAGTACTCATTCGAGATTATGATTACTATAACAACATGAGCGATTAATCACTTCAAGAAAAAGATAAATTGTCAGACAAAATTATCACAAAGAGGCTAACATGAAAGAACTTATGGAAGGCTATATCAATGGTTATTGATGAAGTCATGAAACTAGGACAACGTAAATTAGAAGGCCAAAAAATAAAGGTGACCAAATGAGTAGCCATGACAATATCATGTAGAAAACCTCAACCACGTAACAAAGAAAAGAAGTCAACAAAATATACATAAAGAATAAATATCAAATTTAAAATGATGACAATAAATTTCACTAGTAACCAACATAAATTTCATAATTGTCATCTAAAATTTGAAATTTAATCATTCTATTTGTTTTTCCATTGACTCATTTGCTTTGCGATCTTGTAGACTTTTTTGGCAATTATGTTATCGTTGCTTTTTCTTCTGTGAATTTCCTCTTTTACATTTTGATTTTTGTTGTTCTACTCTCTTGACATCATTAACAACATTGACGCCTTGTCATTACCTTTTCTAACTTTGCCTTGTTTTATGATATGGATAAATTCCATTCAAAGAATTCATCATTTTTTTTTAAATAGTCAAACTACTAGTATAGATTAGTAATCTTAAACGAGTGCACTGCAAATATGATGTAAAATCTAAAATATATAAGATACTTTGTATATGAAAATAATAATAATATATAACTATAAGTACAAAAAAGTAAGCTATGAGTATTAACAATATATCATAATAAAAAAAGATAGGAGCGAAAAAAATAATAATTAATAATTAATAGAGAAAAAATAATAAATTAATATTAAATAGTAACTTATATTGATCCCATCAAAGCAATTCTTGGAGGTTTTGTTTAGTCTTCATAATTAATGTCATTCGTACTCCGTAAGGAAATTCATACCTCGCTGTGTTTGGTTTCACTTATGAGAATTAAAATTAATTTAAAATTAAATATTCTCTGATGGGCATCTACTATTGTACAAAACTTGAATGTTTAAACCAACCAAGGATCTTCAAGGAACTAATGGAGGTCTGAATTTTCTTGAATTTTCTTTCAGGGGCTTGATGGACAATCAGACCAAAATAGCGTACATGGTGGATGCGAGGTACTGGGAGGAGAGAAATGGTCAGCTACTAAGTGGATGCGGCAAAAAGAAACAAATTAGCGTCTTATTAGCTCTCTCCTGTCTGCTCATCTTTTTAACGTTTTTGAGTTTTATAGGTTATAACGATCAGTATAAAAATGAGTGTAGCTTTAGCATAATAGGTATTGACAGTACTTGGAATTTGGATATCTGTGTCTGGTGGACTTAACTTAAGCCATCCTTTACCCACCAAATGGCAGTGGATTTTACAGGAAGAACCTCACTGTATAGTTCTTTACTCAATGACAGATTTAAATTAATGATACATCAGAACTTGTTCAGTTGAGGGGGTTTAACCTCCTCCTCCTCCTGCTGTTTCTTCGTAATCCCTTAAAATTTATTATATTGCTAACAATTTTAAATTGGATGAGAAAAGACTTGTCTAAGATATTGACAAATTCATTTCAAGACTTTGAGTGATTCTTACCATTTTTTTTTAATAGTTTCTATCTTAATTAAAATAATGAAATGTGACGTTTTCTTTTCAAAGATGTCAAAGATGGTAAAAGAAAAAAAATATGCGAAAAAAATAGTCCCAAACTAAATATATGTAATTTTCTATTTTTTGTCATTAAATTTTTTGACTTGTGGTTTGATTTCATCCCAAATTAGATTTTTTTTTTATTTCAATTTTGCTACTAAATTATTAACATCATCATTATTATTCTTTTTTTTAATGAAAATATAAATTTATCTATACATTTGTTGTTAGAATCACATTTTTCACATTTTCTTTCTTATTTATATTTTTTAACTTTTATTACACTAATTCTTTATATTTTCTTCATATTCTTATTTTTAATTTTTTTTATACATTCTTTTTAATTTTCATTATTTATTAGTATAGACACTAATTATGATAGTCCTAATACATAAACTCTTTATAAATTATAGAAATATGTCTGTACCTAAACATATTATTACAAAAGTAATTTTTTTTGTTTAAATATTGTTATATATTTCAATTGACAAAATTAATAAATCTCAAATTATATTTTGATTAAAATATCAAAAAGAGTTGTCTCTATCATTAATATAAAATAAAAGGAATAATATGATAGACATGTATGCCAAATAAATTATATTTAAAATATATTTATGATTCACTATTATATTAACTTTCCAATAGATATTATTATTCTATCCAAATTTAGATAAGTATTTAAAATAATCAAAATTAAATTTCTAAGATTCAAATTCCTGAGAAAAATATTCATTTTCCTCATAATTAAATTCTAAAAAAATATTTTCCCATTTAACTTTACTTTCATACCAACCAAATGTGCCATAAGAACCATTTAGTCTTATTTTGTTGATGATGTAACGAGACCTTAAATTATGGATATGTTGCATGAGGAGTCGGGGCTCAAAAGTTTGGAGGGAGTGGGGGAATAAATTTTAATGATATCTTTCAAGCAAATATTTGACGGTTGTGCAAAATTTGACAAAAATGCTGAATTTGTTATGAACCGTTTATTGGATGTTTAGTTATGTTCCTTTATGTTCATACTATGATTTTTCATATTATTTTATATAACTTCCACTACTCTTATATAGCTCATGTAATTCTTGTAACTTTCTACATTTAGATTTTGTAACTTACAATGTTTTTGTGTGCAAGGATGAACTCATAGATAAAAGAAAGAAATGAATGAAAGAGAAAGAATCTCTTACTCTCTATTTTACTCTCTACTTCACAATGTTTTCTACTTTAATAGTTTTATTTTCTACTTGTGATTTTAATCATTAGTATTATAACATAATACTACTAGTTTTTATTAATAGTTTATAATGCATTATTAGCATGACTCTCCAGCTAACTTTCAACACTTTCTTTGGGTAAATTTGGCAAGATTGTATTGTTTTATTAATCTAAATTATCATTATGGCTAATTTTGTAAAACTTGAAAGTTTTTGCCCTTGATATTATTTGGAAAAAAATATTTGTCATGAGCTTTAGATGTTGAAATTTATTTAGATATAAATAGTTTTGGATAAATCACCAAAGAAAGAAGTAAAGCCATGAATAAGAATAAAGACTAAAACAATGATTTTTCTTTATCACACCTTGATGAAGGAGTAAAATTGATTAGCTAAAGGTAAAAATCTCTTTATCTTGTGGAATAGTTTGAAAGAATGTGTATAAATACCAAAAAGGATTTATCTTCTAAAAGCTTGTTATAATTAGGTGCACTTGCATTTGTGAATTAAAACTATAAGCATAATTCAACAATCTTTCAAATAAGTTTTTAATTGAATTTATGTTCAAAAAAAAGGAATTGATGATGATTTATTGGAAAAAAAAACATTCTCTATTTTTCATGCATCAAAAGTCCTCCCACAATAGCAATATTGTGAAAAGAGTTTTAAAAAATATTCTATTTTTTGACTTTTTCTTTTTTAATCGAATGTAAAAATTACTATTGATCAAAACTGAGGTTTACAGAATCACTGAGGATCCCTAGGCAAACAATACAATAAACCCAATCCGTACTAGCAACCTAGCCAAGCCACATACAAGCTAACCTAGCTTGCTAGTCATCCTATAAGATCATGACACTTGGGTACAAGGCGTGACCCACCTTGTACACTTGTGTCATGATCCTATGTACAACCTCTTTAGCTGAAGGTAAAAAATCTCTTTGTCTGGTGGAATAGTTTGAAAAGAATGTGTATAAATACCAAAAGACGGTTATCTTCTAAAAGCTTGTTATAATTAGGTGCACTTGCATTTGTGAATTAAAACTATAAGCATAATTCAACAATCTTTCAAATAAGTTTTTAATTGAATTTATGTTCAAAAAAAAGGAATTGATGATGATTTATTGGAAAAAAAACATTCTCTATTTTTCATGCATCAAAAGTCCTCCCACAATAGCAATATTGTGAAAAGAGTTTTAAAAAATATTCTATTTTTTGAATTTTTCTTTTTTGATCGAATGTAAAAATTACTATTGATCAAAACTGAGGTTTACAGAATCACCGAGGATCCCCGGGCAAACAATACAATAAACCCAATCCGTACTAGCAACCTAGCTAAGCTACATACAAACTAACCTAGCTTACTAGTCATCCTATAAGATCATGACACTTGGGTACAAGGCGTAACCCACCTTGTACACTTGTGTCATGATCATATGTACAATCTCACGATGAATTGGGACATGTCTCTAAAATTGCATCCGGTTCCGAGCCAACCAGATGTAGTACACAGTGCAAACCAAAGCAATCCTCTTCCTTCGACTGATCCAAGTTGTTCCTCGAGCCTTCATTGTCCACTTGAGCGCAACTAGTAGTGTATTCATCTCCTTTCTTACCCCACAGCAATCATTGATTGCTGTCCAAATAGCTACCATAAAAGGGCATTTAAAAAACAGGTGCCTCACCGATTCCACCTCCCTATGGCATAAGCTACAATTGGGTTGATATCCAAAAAACCTAATCGGTCTTTTGTGAGAAGTCTTCCTCTGATAGCCAACCACAAAATGAATGAGCACTTGGGAGGTGTATAGGCGTTCCACACTAGCTTCATCCACATAACTTTCTGTGCCCGGCGTCTGAAGTAGTTATAAGCCAGTGGGCCTAATGCATTCCTCTGCAGCTCTCCAATCCTATCTATTGCGCCTTGAACTAATCCTTCGTTCTGCACTAAGATATCTCTAATACATAGAAGCTGCTTCATCAGTGTAGAAGTATTCTTCTTAGATTTTAAGCTCCAGATAGTTACTCCAAAACGTAAGTATGTATAATGAACCCATCTTACCCACAACGAATCTTTTTTACTATGGATGTTTCATAGTACCTTTGCCAAGAGTGCTGCATTCCAAACTCCAGTATCCCAAAGACCTAAACCTCCCTCCTCCTTAGGCAGGGTTAGATCCTTCCATGCCACGAGTGGTTTCCCTCTATCCCATAGGAAATTCTTACACAATCTGGTGACCCCTTCAAGGACCAAAGCCGGCACCGGAAGGACTGATAACCAAAAGCAGTTAATACCTTGTAGGACGGATCTTATGAGCTCCAATCGACCCGCATAAGAGAGTGATGAAGCATTCCAAAGCCCAATCTGTCCAGCGATCTTTTCCATAAAGAGGGCATAATGAGTGACTCTGAGCTTTGTTGAAGCTAGTGGGATCCTTAAATAGCGGATCGGGAACGTCCCTTTTGGAATACAGGCCACCCCTAGAATCTCCTTCATTTCCCTTTCATGCACACCCTCCATAAAGATAGTTGACTTATTGATATTTGTCCTAAGGCCAACCACTGCACCAAAGACATTTAGGCACTCCCATATGATCTGGACAGAAGTCCTATCCTCCCGTGAGAATATCATCAAGTCATCCACATACACTAAGTGTGTAATCTTTAAAGCTGCACATCGTGGATGATAGTTAAAGTCAGGCTCCATAGTAGCTATCCTGAGTAGCCGAGACAAGTATTCCAAACAAGTGACAAATAGGTAAGGGGATATCGGATCCCCCTGCCTCAGTTCTTTTCAGCCCTTGAACATGCCATGAATATCTCCATTTATCTGGATAGATACACACTCCATGATCCATCCAATAAATCTCGTTGAGAACCCAAGTCCAGTGAGTATCTTATGTAAGAACGTCCAGCTGACAGAATCATAGGCTTTCCAGAGATCCATCTTGATCACGCATCTAGGTGATACTCTTTTTCGGCTGTATTGATTAAGAAGTTCTTGGGCCATATGGATATTTTCCGTCATGCTCCTACCCTTTACAAAGGCGGACTGGGCCTCGTCTATAATCTCTGGCATCACCTTGGACATCTTAGCCACTAATATTTTGGTCACCACCTTATAGATCACATTACAGCACGCAATTGGTCTATGCTATCCCACTGTGCTTGAGTACACTAACTTTGGAATCAATATGATGATCGTGTGGTTGGTTTGTTTCAATAGCCCACCCATCAGGAAAAATTCATTTACCCCCTTGTATAGGTCTTGGCCAACAATATGCTAAGCCTTTTTTAATGAGCCCGAGGTGTACTCGCCCGTCTGGCCCTGGAGCTTTGTCTTGTCCAATGCTAAACACTGTCTCCTTGACTTCTTGTTCCGTTACTAGTCATTTTAAGTCAGAGGAAGCTTGCGCCAAGACCTTAGCACCTATATCAAATATTGTACTGTTCACTTCGCCCATGTGCACTTCCCTTCTTAGGAGGTCCTGATAGAATCTTAGGAATTCCGCGACCACCTCCTCTTGCCCTGTTGTTACTTCTCCAGTAGCTGTGACCACGGAGGCAATGAAATTCTTTTTGGCATTCCTTTTGACCAAAGCATGGAATAACTTTGTGTTCCGATCACTATTGACTAAATATTGGCACTTTACTTTCTAGGCTAGAAAGTTCTTCTCTGCTTCACTCAGCATCTAGGCTATTCCCCGTAGTTCCTGGATTCGGCTCTGTGTAGCTGTATCAATGGGTTGTTGTTGGGCTTCTAGTTGCAATCTCTCTAGTTCCTCCCTTGCCCTCTTCGCTCGATTTGAGATGTGACTGAAGTGTTTTTGGTTAAGATCCCTAAGCGGCCTTTTCAACATTTTCAGCCGGCGGCATAGCTTGTATTGCTCAGTTCCATATACATAAGTATCCCACTCCTACTGAACAATATCTCCAAAATCTTCGTGGTCTACCCACGTGTTGAAAAACTTAAATCTTCTCCTGGATTAATTAACATGGCATCCCACTGTAGAGATGCTTGGTGAGTGGTCTGACAAACAACCCAATAGTAGGAAGTTTGTGAGAGTTTCCCAATCACTCATTAGCCACCGTTCATTGACCATTACCCGATCCAATGTGGACCACATTGTTCCATTTGTCCATGTAAGGTGGCAGCTGATGGAGTTCACATTTGTTAGGCCTAATGACATGCAGCAGTCCAATAGATCTTTGGTCTCATACGTAGTGACCGGGGATCCATTGGATCTTTCTCCATCGTACATAATACTATTAAAATCTCCTAAGACCATCCATGGGGACTCATAGGCTGAGGAAAATGATAATAAATTCTCCCATGGTGGTATTCTAGATATGATAGTATTAAAACCATAGACAAAACTTACAAGAAAAGATAAGGATGTTACCTTGCAAGTAAGTGATAGATGGATGGCTTGGGGATGTCTCTCCAATATTGAAACCACAACCATAGCAGGGTTCCATAGGATGAGTATACGACCAGCACCATGCAGTTGAAAGTTATTGCAATGGTTCCAATCAGGAAACCTGGTCACCATTATTTCTCGAAGTTTCTCTTCCTTGATTTTTGTTTCCAGAAGTCCACAAATATCAACATTTTGGCATTGCATCAAGCTCTTCACACCTCTTTGTTTCAAGGGTCAGTTAATCCTCTTATATTCCATGCAACAATTCTCATATATGAGGCACCGCCTCTTTTCCTTTGTCCTTGGCCATTCTTTTCCCTTTCTTCTTCTTTGTTGTCTTCTTTGTCGTGGATTTTTCCCTAATCTCCTCCTCCCCCGATTCCATATCTGTAAGGAATCCGTGGAAGTCCAACTTCTTTTGCTTTGAACCATCCCCTGGCACAGGTTCTCCCATTGCTGACTGTTCCTCCCGATTCGTATCCCCTTGTAAAGGCGGTTCTATGCTCACCTTGATTGTCTCTACTCTGGGATGTTCTTTCCTAGTAGTAGCCTCTCCTAAAGGAAAAGCTAGGACCTCACCAGTTGTCTCCATTCTATGTTGCATCTCCCGATGAGTCACCCCTTTCACAGGGCTGTCTGGAACCATTGCATCTATCTCTTGAGGCAGGCCATATTTGTCTGCACCCGACTGCTTCACACTCATTGGGGTTACCTTCTCTTTCTCCGTGTCGGTGCACAAACTCTTTGGTTGGTTTTCCACCTCTTCCCTACTCTCTCCTGTTCTTGCCTCTTTGGTTCTTTCCCTTATCATGGGGTTGTTGGTCAAATCTGGTCGGCCTTTCCTAACCCATATCTTCGTTATTCCAGTTTCTTTTGTCAGCTGATTAACAACCGAACATTCTTCTAAACTGTGCCCAAATTTGCAACAAGAAGAACATCTTTTCAATTCCATTTCGTATATCACTGGTTGTGATCGAATTTCACCATTAGGCAATTGGACGGGGACTGCCCTAGTCAAGGGTTTTGTGACATCGACCTCAACCAATACTCGCGCATAAGACAAGCGAGTTTTTTTCGCTGTGAGACGATCCGTGACCACTGGATCTCCCACCTTGGTGGTAATCTTTTCCAAAGCCTGGTCTCTCCAACATTCAAGAGGTAGCCCAAGCAGCGTAATCCATGTAAGAATGGAATTGAGGCCCTGATCATTAAAATCAAAGAACGGAGGGATTTCCTTCAACAACCACGGCTGTCCATAGGAATGGACTGTTAGCAAGCACCCTATCCCTATGTTCCTACGTTTCTAGTTTAAACACTATCCATCCACTCTTGTGAAGGAAGTATTTATAGGGGACCTTTCAAGAGTTGCATGCATCCACAATAGCTCTAACACTCAGAAATTTTCCCAACGCATAGCCTATTAAACATATACCTCAAGCTTCCTTGATATCGTCCACATCTTCATAATCTAATATCACCACTCCATCTTTCACCGCTTCATTCCTCGACAGTTTACGCCCCATTGCTGGGTTTCTGTTATCCTTGAAAAGATCCACCCAAGCGGAAAGGCCGGCCTTGGACGGAGGCCTTTGGGCCGTGGTATTCTTTGTAGCTGCTGATTCTTGTTATGCCAAGGTTTGTTTTGAGTAGGAGTCCTCTTCCCCTAGTGTTACAGATTTGCTTGAGTTGTTATCTTGATTGTCCAGCTTTTGAGGCAATTGATCAAACACCTGGCGGGCATTACGATTGTGAACTATGAGCATGGTCTTTTTGTTTGTCTGCGATCAGTGGAGTGGCCAAAGACAGAGCCACCACCACCACATCTTTCCCCAACTTGACAACATTTTCCGTAATGAATCGAATCGGACAAGGCCTTACCATCGTACTATTTCCGTTCATCGCATTTCGTATGCATTCTGCCACCACCGCTCTTTGTCCACAAGCAATAGCTCCATCATCGGAGGTGTCACTAATGGTAGCTTCCTAGTTTACGCGAAGACTTCTTCGTCTTCACCATGCGAGTGAGACAACCATAGGAGCACGTCTTCGACTAAAAATTCATACTCGACTTCTTGAAATTCAAACCCAAAATCCAATGAAATTGCAGAAAATAAGCTTGGTAACAATGGAATGGGTGACAAACCCACAAAACCGAAGCCTTGTTGTTCGAAACCTTAAGCGGCACTGGGCTTGAGAAATTAAGCTGCAAATGAAGCGATTCAAAATCCGAAGCTAATGACACTCGGTACTTTTGAGTGAGAAGAACGATTTCGAAAACCCCAACCAAGCGATCTCGGATAATTGCACTTGAGGAAATGCAATTACAGAGCGGAATAATCCAATAGAAACAGCCGATAACGATCTCGAGATAGCATCGATCGCACGGTGGAAGCCACAACTTAACGATCACGGAGAACGCCCAGAGAGAGACCATGGTGCGCTTTGACTTTTTCTTGTTGAACAAGATAATGGGCTTTTGTTGAAGAATCATGAGACTCATCCAACTAGTGTTACTCTATTTTCTGAAGTAAATGTGACATCCATGCGATCTATAATAATGGACAAAATTGAGACCATGGTCATGGTTATGACCATGTCTTTGGTTGTAACCATTATAATACTTGTTGTAATCATATAAAAAATATAACTCACCACCAAAAGTGGAACAGTAGTAATGAGAAAGATAAAAATAAAAAATAAAAGAAATTTAAATACAAGGAGGTGTTTGGTATGTGGTTTTGGCATGGGTTTGGAATGCATTGGATTAAAATGGGATGTTTGGTACTTGATTTTGGATTTTTGTAAACCTTTGGGGCTGGGTTTACGTTAAACCCAGGCCCCCCCTTCCTTTTGGTAAACCTTTGCTGAAGGGTTTTAAATTAGCTCAAAACGACGTCGTTTTAAAGCAAAAAAAAAAAAAAAATTTTGGCTGCTGACAGGCGCGTCAGTGCCGATGTGGGCACGCGCCACATGTCAAGGGGGATTGCAAACCCCATTTTACCTTTTTTAAAAAAAAAACAAATTTCACTAAATTATAGAAAATATTTTTCTCTACAAATTGACATGCACTTTGACTATTTTTTGAACAAGATATAATTTGTTAAATATCATATAATGTAAAATAATAATATTTTTATTATAATTTTAATATGAAATGTATTAATAAATTTATTAATATGAATATTAAATTTTAATTTTAATATAAAATTTATTCCATTTCATTACAAAATAATACCAAATAATATAATTACTATCATTTCATTCTATTCCAAACCTTTCCATTGATTAAATCCATTCCATTCCTAAACCCACCATTTATACCTAGCGCCACCCAAGTGTTATCATTGTTGCTATAGGGTGGCAATTGGGAGAGAATGGATAGAAATTGGACGAAATTTAAATAGGGAGGAAATAATTAAGACTATGTAACCCATTTTACATTGAACTTTAAGATTTGGTGGAAATAGAATTTAATGAGATTAAAACTTCCCAATTCCTATTCAAATTCCATTAACATTTTTTGTTGGAACTTAGAAAATAGTTGCCAAAGGCCAGGCTAACACCAATCAGCCACCATGTTTTTAAAATGAAAATAAAACTTACTTATAATAATTTATGTAAACATATTAAAAAATTATAAACTAAAATTTAAAAATTAAATAAAAAATTACTCAATATTATTCAATAATTATCTATTTTAATTTTTTTTATTGAGACCCATAGGTATCCTAAATCTACCCAACAGATCTCTTCTATCCATTCCCAATGAATATGAGAAATCCAATAATTCCCATCCTCTTGAATTCCTATTGGAACTAAGAAATTTTGCCATGTTGATTGTTGCATGAAAAGTTATTGGTCTCATATATGTCATACATGAAAAAATCTTGCTAATCTCTCTCAAAAAATCATTAAAGAATAAAGAGAGAAAAAGAAAGACAAATTTCATTAATAATAATGTTAATTTTTACCATGGTTTTGTTGACAAGTGCTTTACTAATTTTATTTATTTGGATGTTATTAATTTATTTATCAATCCCCTTGAAGGTGATACTAGTCCCTTTATTTAGTGATGGAAATATCCAAAAATAGGTCGTTTTAATTAGCTATTTTGATGTAATGAATTTTATTTTATTTTTAAATAAAATATTTATTATTAATATTTCTTTTCAATGTCTCTTATATTCACAAATATTTTATTTAAAGAAAAAGAAAAATACCTCCTTTAGTTTTTTTCGTGAAGAAAATCGACATTTTAGTCATCAATGACAAAGAATTGTGTTTAACGAACAATACAAAAATACACTCCATACCTAAGGTTAAGAAGTATTTTTTTTTTAAATGTAATAATGGAAACAACCCATACAAGGACCATATCTAGTTGTACAAAGTTGATTGAACGCTCCGGAAAAGTAACTATACTTTTGCCTAGAGGAATAAAATTTTACATCAATGAAAAATTGTTTTCCTCAAATTTTTGGAGAAACTTGTTGAGTTTTAAAACTACACACCAAAATGAATGTCATACGGGGACTACAAGTGAAAATGATAATGAACACTTCTACATTATAAGTATTTGTTTCCGAAAGAAAATTATTTAGAAAAATTACCTTCTTATTCTTATGGATTGTACTATAGACATATTAGTGCAATTGAATCATATATTTTTATAAATTAGAAGTTTAAAAATCATGATGAATTGGTTATTTAGCATAAATGATTGTGCCATTTTAGTTCTATAACGATCTGAAGAATTCTTGAGAATTCATGTGATTTTTATTTAAGAATTCAAAAAGTTTTTGATCTAATGAATTCTCATGTGTTGCTTGTTCTCAAGGTAGTTTAATTATTAGACTATCATTAAAAATTAAAACTAAATCCCTTATATTATTGGAATGTGCATATAGAGGATATATGTAGACCTCTTCGTGAACTTTTTGGATTATTTCAACATTTTATAATTTTGATTGATGTGTCAACAAGATGGTCATGTATGCTTATTATCATCTTGTAACTTGGTAGGTGCAAAATTGTTAGGAGAAATGATTTGGTGGCTCTATCATTTTCCTCATTATCCCATTAAGATGATTCATCCTGACAATGTTAGTAAATTTACCGCACAGGTTTTTACCGATTATTATATGTTGATTCAAATAATTGTCAACATCCTGTAACTTATTTTCATACACAAAATCGTTTGGCTGAATTGTCTATAAAGCATATGCAATTAATTACTCTACCATCACTTATGAGACCAAAAACTTTTATTTTTTTCTTGACTAAGGAACTTGCAGTCGTTACGAGCTCAATCAAAAAGGTGTCAGCAGGGAAATTTGAATTCATGACTTTATGGTTACACGCTCGTCCCCCATACCAACTTGGTTACCCCCAAGGGGATTGAAAAAAAAAATTTATTTTGAGGACATGCTATCTTGCATGTGGCAATGTTAATTCATATAAGGCCAACAAATTATCATGAATTCTCTTCTCAATTATTGGTTTCTGGTCAAGAACCAAATATTACTCAATAAATTTTGGAAATGTGGTTTAGGTTCGTATTTCTCCATCACAATGCACTAAGATAGGTCTCCCTAAAGTCCACCCATTTACTAGATGTGCACATGATTTTCCATGTTCACCCTATGATCTTCCGCATTATTCCATGTAATTTCTAGTACTCCATGTCATGTAATAATCTTATACGATATCACTCATGTAATCTACATTTGGGTCACATAACTTACAATGTCATTATATAGAATGGTGAATTTTAAGCTTATAAATAGATATCTAGGTGGGAAAAAAAAAGTAGTTGAAAGAAAAAAAGAATCTTTTACTCTATATTTTGCTCTTTACATTGCTTTCTTTCTATTTTAATGACCTTGTTTTCTACTTGTTATTTTAATCATTAATTATAATATAATGCTTTTAGTTCTTAATAATAGTTTTATCATAAAATTTTAAATTCTTTTATAATTATTTTTGTATATGTGAGGCTTGTATGGACAGTATTTTAAAATGAATTTTTACATTTTTTGAAATAGTAGTTGTGAGATAAGAGAAATATTAGAAATCGAAAGTGTTTTGGAAATTGAAAAAATGCATTTTTGGAAGGTCTTCCATATAGGCCTGTAGTTGTATATAGATTATTTAATAGGTTTAACACTTTTAATATAACAAATAATCATAAAAACTTTCTCTAGTTTGGGGATAATAGAAGTGAAGAGGATATTTTACATAATATAAAATATAAGAATAAATTATACCCTTAGTAAAAAAACATCAAAGTGAAAAGTCATATTGACAGATGTTGTAAAAATAAAAAAGTAAAATCATATACAATACTCCTTAAATGTGCAAACTAATAAAGGATGGTTTTTTTTTATATATATCCTTACTGCATTAGTTAATATGAGCTTTCATTATGATTTTTCATGATGAGGTATAATAGGGATCAGTATAACGAGTAAAGGGGTTTTACAAAATTCAAGGGGAATAAACATGAATTCTTTTTTAAAAAAAAATTACTAAATTTTGTAGGCTAGAACACCTTATTTATGTATAACTCTACCTTTGATATGTTGTCCTACATCATTATATACTTTTTGGAAAATGTATTATAGGTTAATTATATTGACATATCCTAATTGTATTTTATATCATCTTTGTGTAACTCATATGTGCTACTTATCCAACGCCCAAAATGTTCTATCAATGATGTTAGAGCTTACTAACAAATGTGACTAAATTAGGGGTGGGAAAAATAAATCAAATCCAATCAATCCATTATTTTAACCTGTTGCGTTAGATCAGATTGGTTAGCTGGGTTACGAGTTAAATAGGTCATGTAATTTAATATATTGGTCTATGTCAAATCTAATTAACCCAATCAGTTAAAATTATCATTTTTAAAAATTCAAGTAGTGGCCAATCGGTAGCCCGCCATTGCTAAACCACCGCCAGTTGGCAATTGACCCATCGGATTTTGGCAATTTGGCTGGAATCTCACTAGCGGTGGTCTGACGGTGGTTTGGTGACAATGGATGAATGGTCAATCATCACTTCATTTTTTAAAAAAAATAATTGTAACTTGTTAAGTTGATTGGGTTCAACCTAGTAACTCAATCCAAATCAAACGTATAATTATATCAATTGAGTTAGATCATGAATAGTAAAATCCTAACACATCAATGATTCGACTCATAAATGATCCAACTTAATTACTACTCTTACACTAAACTATTGATTGTCCAAGTAAGGTGCCAACTCAGTTACACTCATGTGCAAAAGAATAATAGGCCAATATAAAAAGTAAAAGAGATTTTACCAAATTCAGGGGGAATCGTCATGGAAAAAAAATTAAAATTTACTAAATTTTGTAAGCTAGACCACCTTATTTATGCATAACTCTGCTCTTGGTATGTTGTCCTACATGATTACAGATTTTTGGAAAATGTATTGTAGCATATATTGATATATCCTAATTGTATTTTATATCATCTTTTAGTAACTAATATGTACCACTTGTCCACCATCCAAATGTCCTGTCAAAGATGTTAAAGCCGAACTAATATATGTGTCCTTATTTATGCATAACTCTGCACTTGGTATGTTGTCCTCCATGATTACAGATTTTTGGAAAATGTATTGTAGCATATATTGATATATCCGAATTGTATTTTATATCATCTTTTAGTAACTAATATGCACCACTTGTCCACCATCCAAATGTCCTATCAAAGATGTTAATGACGAACTAATATATGTGTCTAAAATTATTGTCGGTCCAATAGTAGGGTGCTAATTTAGTTATACCAATGTGAATGGGAATAACAAGTCAATATAAAGAATTTTCATTAATATTTTCCATGATGAGTATAATAGGTCCGTAAAGAGCAAAATAATTTTACCACCTTATTCGGTTTGAATTAAAAAATCATATATTTTTTCACTATGATTTAATAACACCACAAATATGACCACGCAGGTTCAAGGTCATGAACCTTTATAAATAAACAATAAAAAAATGAAAAATTGCATTTGATTCGGAATGATTTATCGTTTTGCTCTCCATCTAGTTTCAACAACTTTTTATCCACATAGGCGGTTGCTCTCCAGTTTATTCATAATTTCCAACATCTCTTTATCCGAACTCCTCATCTGTGTTAAGTTCATATATATCTATATATCGATTATACATATCTATATATGTAGATTATATATAATGATTACATACGATATATATACGACTATATCATGATCATCAATTTCTTGTTCAGTAGTAATATTTAATTTTGTCCCACATCAGATTTCATCGTTAAAATAGCCAGCACAATGTGACAATTTTTAAAGGGATCTTTTCATGATCACAAGTTTCGAAATCGAACCAAAAAAGTCTTTGCACTTTTATGAACTTAAAGCTTGCCCTACTTGGATAACCAACCCCCTTGTTGGTTCAAACACATAACAGATTTACTAGAGTGAACAAGACTCCTATTTACTAGGCGTGTATGGAATTTAAAATAATCAGGTGGACTAAAACAAATGAGCAAAAGAAATCTGTCCATAGCCATGCCACTTAATAATCGATCTAGAACGAGGACAAAAAAAAAATATGTTAGTCCAGTGGAAAATCTTAATCAAGAATATGTCTGTCTTGGAATTCCAGTGGAAAAAGAATATGTTAGTCTAATATATATCCCATCAATGCAATTCTTGGAAGTTTCGTTTAGTCTTCATAATTAATGTCGTTTGTTTTCCGTAAGGAAATTCATAACTCGCTTTGTTTGGTTTCACTTATGAGAATTAAAATTAATTTAAAATTGAATATTCTTTTTTCTAGAAGCTAGATTTGGTTTCAATGTTCCTAACTTTCTCTATAATGAAATGAGTAATTAATTTTTGCAGTAATATCTAAGTGAGATGTGTTGAAATTATAAAAATATCTACAAAATTCAAGGGAAAACATTGATTTGTCTTGGAATGTTGGAATTGCAAGACACGTTAGAGACTGGACGTTTTTTTATTAAGATTTTATTTTCTACATATAATGTAATGGACAGGATATTCTCCTTTTTTTCCAAAAATAAAAATCCCTTTAAGTATGTTTGGGGCTGTAAAATATCCATTGAATTTGAAATTTTAATTTCTGCATGTTGCAATCTCAAACTATCTATCATGTGGTCTAATTTCATAGTTGCTAGTGAAAGTGAAAATAATGTAAACAACCATTATTGTTTTGTTTCGTGCCTTTAATTTTACAAATCTCTCTACACAAGCTCCTTCTAGTCGATTCAAGATTCAGTATTATAAGTAAAACATAAGGTGGGATTTGTGAATGTTCGGTTAGAAACGACGTTAGAAATGATACTTAAGGTAAATGGGAATTATTGATTTATTTATTGATTTTTTTTTTAGAATATTTTATAAAACTCATCATATAAATCAAGGGCAAGCTTGACTCATTATATAATTTTGAGATAACCTCCAAAATAGTCTCTCATATATTGGTCAATGAGCTTTTTAGTCCCCCACTTTTAAAACGGAAAAAAATAATTCATTACATTTCATGAATGTATCATTTTAATCCTCCGTCACTCTTCTGTTTATTTTTCTGTCGGAAATAGTAACGGAATAGTGACAGAATAGTGGCATACTAGTGATAGAATAGTGACAGAATAGTAATTGATGACCAAAAAGGCACATTCATGAAATATGAGGGACCATTTTTTCCCATTTTAAAAGTGAGGGACTAAAAAACTTATTGGACAATATGTGAATGACTATTTTAAATGTTATCTCTATAATTTTAGAGGCATTGTTGCAATGCGTTTAAAGAAAATAAAAATTTCACATGAGAATTCAGAATGGAATTTTATTCACATCTTCAAAAAATAAATTCCTCTTAGTATTCCCAATTGATGAGACATAAAATTATGTATTTGTTGGATACATTAACTTACAAATCTGTTGTCAATTCAATGAATATCTTTAAACATTGGGTAAATAAAGAAAACTTTAATCCACAACTAAATTTTCCTCCCACATATTTGCTGTCAATTTCGAAGTAGATGTGACAGAGTCAATCTCATCAAGTCTTTATTGACAATTTCCGGTGGAAAAATTTGCAATCCTATGTCGGAACTATCAATTAGAAGGGGAAAGTCTACTAAGTCTTTGTCCTTTTGGCGTGAACAAGGTTTTAAAACTAAGTCTACTTTGTTAGTGGATTTTCTATTTAACAATTATGATGAAAGCAAAGCACAATTCATGGATTAATACTATTAGAATAAAAAATTTAAATTTAAATTTGAAAGCAGAGGTAGAAGGGGTTTTAATTGCAAGACACACCCATTAACTAGGGATAAAAGTTGAATTTAGTGATTTGACGGTGTCGGCCCAAAAGAACCGTCGTTCAAAAAATAAATGTTATTATAAAGATAATGGGCTGATCTTTTTCAAAAGTTCAAATCAAGAGGAAGGTTTGGCACCTCGATATCCACTTTTCACCACTTGAAGTTGTAGTATGTTTCAAGAGTTGAGCTGTACTGTCATTAAAATGGTACTCCATTCCCCACTCACCCCTTGGGTTCTTGTCATTTCCAACTTCTAGAATAAGAGTCAACTTTTTTTTTTTTTAAAACTTAAACAAGTCTCACCTAAATACCTCTTTTATTGGAATTTATAGTTATTCTAACTTTTGAACCAAGCACTATTATTGGATTTAATATATCCATTAGCATTCCTCACCACTATCATATTCATAGGGTAGCATTAACAGGAAAGAATCCTAGTTACAAAAATTCAAAAATATCTAGTTTGAAAGTAGGAATGCAACAATTATAGGACTTATGAAACTATAAATACAACCCCATCTGTACAATGCCCTACAAATCCCCTCTATAACAACTTACATATCTTTTCCCAAACTAATTAAGTAGTCATGGTGAGATCATCTAGAAATGAGCTGCAGATCAATTGTGAGATATTCAATATGCATGTATTGTTCTTATGCCTTACCATTCTTCAAATAGTGGCATCTAGTTTTGCTCAAATGAATGTTTCTGAGAAAGAGGCCAGTGCCCTTTTAACATGGGAAGCCAACCTAGAAGACACTAGTGCATCAATCTTGTCATCATGGACTTGAGCAACCCATGCAAATGGGATGGAATTGTTTGTAACAAAGCTGGAAAAATGAAGCAAATTAACCTCACAGGTTACGGCCTAAAAGGTACGCTTCATCATCTAGATTTTTCATCCATTTCCCATCTTATTAAAATTGACCTTTCTAACAATTCACTTTATGGAACCATTCCATCAAACATATCCAACCTTTCTCGCCTAAAATTCCTTGTTCTTTCTCGCAATGCTTTCAGTGGATCCATCCCTAGAGTGATTGGGAAACTAACATCTCTCTTTGGCTTATTTTTGCATCGAAACAATCTTAGTGGTTCCATCCCCACTTTCATCAAGAACTTGGCTAACTTGAAATACTTGTACTTTTTTGAAAACCATTTTCAAGTTCCATCCACAAGATTTAGGGTTGTTAACCTCACTTGCTGAACTTGGCTTGTCCAAAAACAATCTCAACAAGACTATTCCAACATCCATTGGGAAGTTGGCGAATTTAACCC
The DNA here is from genome assembly GCA_020080225.1 of Gynochthodes officinalis. Taxonomy (NCBI): domain Eukaryota; kingdom Viridiplantae; phylum Streptophyta; class Magnoliopsida; order Gentianales; family Rubiaceae; genus Gynochthodes; species Gynochthodes officinalis. Next base: position 33,631,241 of record CM034619.1, on the reverse strand, counting down.
TTTTGAGTCGGCTCAAAACAATATTTCAGGCACATTCCTTCTTCCTAGGAAACTTGACAAGGCTTAATTATTTGTGGTGAGTAGAAATCGATTAACTGACAACATACCTTCAAAATTAGGAGCAAAGAAGTCATTGGTAGAGTTGATATTATTTGCAAATGATCTCGGCAATGCTCCATTGGAAATTATTAATATTACATCTTTACAAAGGCTGTATTTAAGTAGAAACCATCTCACCGGTCGATTACACAAAATATTTGCACTGGTGGCTCACTCACCGAGTTAGTAGTATTTGATAATAATTTTGTCGATGACCTTCCAAGAAGCTTGAAAAATTGCTCAAGTCTAGAAGTTCTTTCTCTTGAATCAACCAAATGTCTGGGAACATATCCGAAATTTTCTGTGTATCCTAGATTGAAATCCATTGGTTTGAGTTCCAATAACTTTTATGGTGAGTTGTCTCCATTATGGGGTCAATGCCATAACTTGACCGACTTCTTAATGTCTAATAATAATATTTCTGCTGTAATACCACCTGAGCTTGGCGAGGCATATCAATTACAAAGAATTTTCCTGTATTCCAATCAACTATCCAATGAGATTCCAAGAAGTTTGGGAAATTTGGCTTCGTTACTCGACTTCACTAGACAACAACAAACTTTCGTAATGTACCAAATGAGATAGGGAAGTTGTCCAGACTCCAAAATCTTAGTTTGTCTCTAAATGATCTTAGTGGTCCAATTCCAGAACAAATAGGAGAATGTGTACAACTATTGTTGTTGAATTTAAGCCACAACAGACTAGATGGAAATATTCCTTCTCGGTGGGAAACTTGAACTCATTGAACACTCTTGATGTAAGCCAAAATATGTTGATTGGTGAAATACCACAAGCTCTTGGAAATCTAAAAGCATTGAGAACATAAATCTTTCACGTAATAGCATTTGGGTTCCATTCCTTCCACTTTGTTCGTTGCTTGATTTAGTTTCTGTGGATATATCATACAATCAATTGGAGGGTCCTCTCCCCAACATTCCTGCATTTCAAAAGGCTCCGTTTGATGTTTTGAGGAATAATAAAGCACTATGTGGTGATATTGTTGGATTGAACACTTGCCCCCATAAGTCAAACAAAAGCAAAAGTAAAAAAACCATTGTTTTAACTGTTCTTCCAGTTTCGGCAACCATCTTTCTCCTAATCATCGTTGGTGGTCTTTTCTTGCTTCGCCAAAAGAATACAAAAAATAAGTCGAATGAGCCACAAACATTAAAAGAAAATTTGTTTGTTATTTGGGGCTTTGATGGGAGGATTGCTTATGAAAACATCATTGAAGCAACCGAGAATTTCGACCCCAAATTTTGCATTGGAGAGGGAGGATGTGGAAGTGTTTTTCGAGCAAAATTGCCTAATGGTCAAGTTGTTGCTGTTAAGAAACTTCATGAAACAGAAAATGAAGCATTGAACAATGCAAAAGAATTGGAAAATGAGTTTCGTGCTTTGACAACGATTTGACATCGTAGCATTGTCAAACTCTATGGATTCTGTTCACATCCACGCCACTCATTCTTGGTTTATGAATTCTTGGAGGGAGGAAGCCTATTAGAAGTTTTAAGCAACAACGAGAAGGCAATTGAATTTGATTGGATGAAGAGGTTAAATGTCGTGAAAGATGTGGCTCATGCATTGTCATACATTCATGACTGTTCACCACCTATAGTTCACAGAGATATATCAAGCAAGAACATTCTGTTGAGCTCTGATCATAAGGCTTATATATCTGATTTTGGTGCAGCAAGATTTTTAAGGCCTAATTCGTCTAATTGGTCTTCTTTTGCTAGAACTTATGGATATGCACCTCCAGGTATGTTCTCCTATTTAACCAACCATTTCATCTGTATCTTATTGTCTTTAATCCGGTAGAATTTGTGAAATTGGTTGGTGGAACAAGCTGAACTTCAAAAACCCAAAAAAAAATTGTTTTTATTGTTGAAATTGATCTAGAAATGGATTCTTAAGAAGATCCATTAGCTCCTAATTATTAATTTTTATTCTTTGAGAATCAGATACAAGCCAATGATTAAGGGGGTTTTTGTTTTTTGTCATAGAGCAAGGATTGGATTTTCACCCGGTCTCTTCTCCCTTCCCACTTTGTTCTTCTCTTTCTTTAGAGAAACAATTGAATGTGTATTTCATTAACACTATCAACCTTTTTAGGTTGATATTCACCTGATCTAAGTATTAAAGGAAAATTTCTCAACCTTAACACACCTCTTCTTGGTCCTGTTTTTTTGTTCCCTTCCCTTGCAGAGCTAGCTTACACTCTGGGAATAAATGAGAAATGTGATGTTTATAGCTTTGGAGTGGTATCTCTGGAAGTGATAATGGGGAAGCATCCAGGTGACCTCATTTCCACCATTTTATCTAGGGCATCATCACTATCCGCCGATAGCAGCATAGAGATAAAAGATGTTTTGGATCCAAGATTATCACCTCCTAATAAGCAAATTGCAGAAGAAGTGGTCTTAGTTGGAAAAGTGGCATTGTCATGCATAAACACCAACCCTGAATCAAGGCCAACCATGCAACAAGTTCTAATCCAACTATCAAAGAGGAGACTTCCTCTCAAGAGTACTCTGGTGACAACTACTGAACCTTGAACGCACCAACTCTTGATTACTGTATTGTGTTCTATTGTTCTCCCATCAAATTGTATTGTATTTTAATATTTGCAATCTTCCCATGTAGTGACACACTAATGCCAATTATTATAATGTTATTAGATTAAGTAATAATATAATTTTTAACCTTACATTTTTTAGGGGTCTTTTGTTTTTTTACCAATATTTTTTCCTCTCCCTATTCCTCTTCCGCATATCCCAATTCTTTGTTGCGTAATCAGAGTAATTTCACTATTTTTGACAGATAATTCTGCAAAATAGATAAAAAAATTTATTATAATGAAAGATGAGTTCTTTACAAGATAAATTTTCCTTGTAAATTAAGGTTAAAAATAATCGCCTTGCAAAATGACGATGATATGTGAATCTGTGTTTATACAAGCCTCTATTATGTCAATCATTTAGACTAATAACATTTTTCTTTCATTCAATTATTACTAAATTTTCTTGAAAAATTCACGCACCATCGCAAACAAAATATTTAAAAACTTCGCCAGAGAAAGAGCACTTCAGAATCAAGTTAAGGTCGAAAGTCTTGCAATTGTCATGATCAATTTCGATCGCAAAGATCGCAAAACTTCTACGACACAATTTCGTGGGCTAGAACTGAATTAGACACATGCAACTTGAATTAAATTCTACCCCCAAATGCTCTTGTCCCATTGAAGCATTGAAATAAGTAAATTGGATGTGAGTGCCAAAAAGCATGTGGTGTACTATCCAAATTTCGCGTCTTCTAAAATGAACTTATCGAGGAACCAAGACAAAGCAGAAAACAGCAATTCAAAGGTAGTACTGAGTCGGCTTTGGAGGACAGTATGGAGTTTAGGAGTTAAAGGGAAGCTCAAGTATTTTATTTGGAGATGTTGGAATGACATTCTACCTACTAAGGACCAACTTATCAAGAGAGGCATTGAAGAAGACCCTGTGTGTAAAATGTGTGGGGAGCAATTTGAAACGTTGGCACATATCTTACTTTATTGTAGACGTGTAAAGAATGTTTGGAAAATTGTAGCGGTTAAGGGAGAGCATGTTAATTTACATGAGCAATCATTTCAGGACTGGTGGATACCGATTAGCATGCGGATGAAGGAAAGCAACTGGAAGGAGAAAGTGCAACTTGTAGTTTATATCCTGTGGATGATATGGAAATCTAGAAATCTAGAAATCTTTGGATTTTCCAAAATGAATGGATGATATGGAAATCTAGAAATCTCTGAATTTTCCAAAATGAATGGAGAGAGGAGAGTGTTGATGTGAATCTAACATTTGCTGAGCGGAGAAAATTTCAGATGGCTAAGGATTGTGGTTAGCCATCTAGATGCAAAAAGGGTGCAAGGGGGTGCTATATATAGTTGATAGAGTTACTGTTTATAAATATAACTGTTACACTATCCACTATATAAGTAGCATGCTTAGTTTTTATATGTTGAGTAAGCTGTTTGTTGTAGCTTATTTGTGGTCTGAGGCTCGTATAGAATACTCAGTCATTTCATTACCATTTAGTATCATTGTTTTGTTACTTTGGAAATATCAATACAACTATCGCTCTAAGTTAAAAAAAAATGAACTTATCGAGTTGGTAGACTAGAAGTTGAAGTCTTAAATCTTTGAGTAAAATCATATTAACCTGTCAAATTCAGAGCCAAACAATGCCATTCTTTGGTTCTTAATGTAATAGTATGAGCTTTTGTAATCTATGTCTATATACACTATTGTAATCCAAGTTTAGTGTATTGGTAGACTGGAAGGTAAAGCCTTAAATGTTGGCAAAATCACATTAACCTGTCAAATGCAAAGCCGAACAATGTCGTTTTTTGGTTCTTAATGTAATGGCAGAGATTTTGTTATCCAAGTCTACGTATGGTTATAGTATTCTTGGGTTTCACTGCCACAAACTATTCTATCCTGCTGCTATTTTGTTTTTGTTGCTCCACTAGTGTTGGTCCGCTACTGCTTGTTGCTCCATGGGTGCTGCTGGTCCGCTGGTGCACAAGTGGTCCACTATAGTGCTGTCACAATTTTTTCTTTGTCCTCATAAGAAAAACCCAATTTCCTTAAAAAATGCTAACACTATATATATGAATGGAATATCGACAACAATCAAAATGTAATATTATGATAATTTTTCAACAAATGTTTATGGTGACAACGACATATCAAGCATTCTATGAATGTAATTGATTTTAGGAGGATCGTGATTTTTTTGCACCTCAGTTTCTAGATTTTTTAATTCCCGATCATGATGAAGCAAAATTTCGTCCTTGAGGGCAAGGATGATCTTAAAGAGAAGGGAAATTGTAATGAAAATGAGTAAAAAAGAAAAAAAACAGAGAAGAAATGGGCTGGATGTTGGTTAAGTCCAGAAGATGGAACAAATGGAAGGGTGCCATTTCAATTAATGAAATGATATCGTTTTGGCTATTAGAGAAAGAAAAATTAAGAATAATCGAATGACTACGACTTAAGTTGTTAGTTAAAGATGGATGATAAACGTTATTAATTTATGAGAGTGAAGGAAGTTGATTATATGAGCAAGGGAGTAGATCGAAAATGCAGTTGGTTTGGGTATGATCATCTACTTCTTATGTGATTTTCATTTTTCCCCTCCAATTTTTTCCCTTCTTTTGTAATTCTTTCCTCCGCAATCTGATTTTAGTCCTCATTTCTTTACAAATTTTAACCCATGCGTGAGTTAACTCACTTATTTAACACCTCTACCATTGAGTAACACCACAAATATGAGAGCGCAGGTTCAATGGCATGAACCTTTATAAATAAACAATAAAAAAAATGAAAATTTGCATTTGGTTCGGAATGATTTATCTTTTTGCTCTCCATCTAGTTTCAACATCTTTTAATCCACATAGGCGGTTGCTCTCCAGTTATTCATAATTTCCAACATCTCTTTATCCGCACTCCTCTTCCGTGTTAAGTTCATAGTTATCTATATATAGATTATATATAATGATTACATACTATATATATACCACTATATCAGGATCATCAAATTCTTGCTCTGTAGTAATATCTAATTTTGTCCCACATCAGATTTCATCCTTAAAATGGTCATCACAATGTGACAATTTTTAAAGGGATCTTTTCATGATCACAAGTTTCGAAATCGAACCAAAACAATTCAATGCTTGCTTCTTAATTTAATATAATTCACAAAAACACTAGTTGCATCATTGGCTTAGTTTGAGGGGGTTGTAATCCAAATCGATTCAACATTTTGAATGAAATGTTTCTAATAAAAAATCACTTAACTTTAGGGATCATAATCAACATCGATTTAGCATTTTGTATAGAATGTCTCTAATTCAAAATTGACCCCAAATTCTGTAAAGCTTATGTGAGAACAATCATAGGACAATTCAGAAATTAAGGAATTATTTAAGCAAATATATATATTTTTTGGAAAACCAATTCTCATATTCTAATAGAAAAAAATTATGTATTCTGCAATAAATGATGCATATAATACCTCTTACTTTCAGCATTAAATCACCAACCATGCATTTTATTATGCAATAAAAGATGGATAAAATACTTATTCCCGTCATGTGCGGGTTTACTTTATTTTGCTTTTTCTTGCCCCTCGTGGGCTTTTTGCCCCTTTGCGGGCCTTTGTTTTCGTGGGTTATAGCGCTGTTTTCAGTTGCGACGCCACGAAACTCTAAGCCCTTGTGGCTCTGTACATTGGCTTTTGTGCCACTCTATTAATCTACTACTATCGTTTCGAAAAAAAAAAATAGATTGTAGAAAAAGATCTTGTAACGCGTGATCTTAGGTGTTTATATTTGGACAAAATTTTAACACTAAATCCATGTGATACAAAGTTTTTAATTATCTATTATTACATGGTATTAATTCAATATTGCTTGATTAGAGAGCATTTAATTAAATCAGAGTATTAATTAACGCATCAAAACATGTAGATTAGTATATCCGGGTGTGAAAACTAGCCACAAGACTATTAATTTTCACTCTAATAATTTTAATGTTTATCTTTCCTATAAACGCGCAAATTTATAATATATATTGATGATTGTATCAAAAAATGCAAGTATCTTAAAGCAAACAATTTTTTAACTTGATTAAGCCAAAACTAAGCTAATAAGATCTACAACTAAGTAGATGATTTTAATAATTGGAGCATCTTAATCCTAAATTTGCCTATTAATTAATTCAAATATCAGAAAATCTGGTTCTTATTTTGGCTCTTATTGTTTGCCTTAACTACTGAAATTAATAAAGTGTAAAATTTTTAAAGCAAAAAACTAAATATTTAATAAACACAAAAAATACAAAAGACCATTGATTAATTAATAGATATAGGGAGGGGAAAAGAGAAAATATTATAGAGCCCAATGATTATTTACTTTTATTTCTCAAAATAGAATTAGCATATTCAATTGCATCTAGACAAATAAAAGAACGTTGATAAGCAATAACAAGTAGGGATAATATACAAAAATGGCCTGAACTTTGGCTCTTGTAACAATTTTAGCCCGATCCATTTTAATAACACAGTACCTGAACTTTTCAATTTGTAACAATTATGGCCTCGGTCAAAATTGATGACATTGGTCAACCCAGTCAACCATTAAAGTTGGAAAAAAGATAAAAAAGCCCTCCGATATAAAGTATATAGTTTAAAATTCTAAAATAAATTTTTAAAAAAACAAAAAAGAAAAAATTTAAAGACAAAAATTTAATAAAATTATTTACACTATATAATAAAAAATTTTAAACTAAAAAAAATTAAAGATGAACATTTAGTAAAATTTAAAGACAAAAATGACACAAAAATGATATAGTTTAAATTTTTTTATTAACTTTTTAAAAGAAAAAATTTAATAAAATTATGTAAAATTTTGTTAAAAATTTTAATGCAAACAGACAAAAAATTATTATATGATACTTTGATTTTTAACTTTAATTTTTTTTATAGATACTTTGTTTTTTAACCTCAAAATTTTTTGTCATTTTTGTCTCTAAATTTTATTAAATTTTCATCTTTAAATTTTATTTTTGTGTTTAAAAAAATTTATTATATAGTGTAAATAATTTTATTAAATTTTTGTCTTTAAATTTTGTCTTTTTTGTCTTTTTAAAAATTTATTTTAGAATTTTAAACTATATGCTTTATATCGGAGGGCTTTTTTGTCTTTTTTTCAATTTTAATGGTTGATTGGGTTGACCCATGTCATCAATTTTGACCGAAGCCATAATTGTTACAAATTGAAAAGTTCAGGTATTGTATTGTTAAAATTGAAAGGTCGGGCTAAAATTGTTACAAGAGCCAAAGTTTAGGCTATTTTTGTATATTATGCCTAACAAGTATACCCTTCATTTTCAAAAAGAGTACACTTTAAATTTGATATAATTTTTTATTTTTTGATTATAAAGTATAACACACTTAATGTATAATTAAATATATAATTTTTTAGTTCTTATTATTACTTTTAAATTTGAGATTATACATTATTATTATTAATAAAGATAACGCAAAAATTTCACTCAAAGAGTGAACTTTTTTTTTTTTGGTGACAATTTTTTTTAATTGTATTCTTTTTTTTTTATGATGGAAGAAGTATTTATTTTCACAATTTTTATTTCTATTCTCTCTATGTTTATTACCTTCTAGCCCTCTTGAATGTAGCGAAAATGAGAAAAAAAAAATCTTTGAAACTTCAAATAAGCAGTTATCCTTTGACAATAAAAATTCTAACTACTTAGTAGTATTTCTTCTACCAAACAATAAAATGAAGAAATGCATTAGCAGGAGTTTCAATGTGAAGGGAGAGTATGCTGTTGGGACAATTCCAAAATGGCCAGAAAGATTGATGAAAGGTCCTTCAAGGCAGTGACGGAGGGGCCATATGGCCCGGGTGGGCCAAGGCCACCCAAACTCCAAAAAAAAAAAATTCATTATGGTATTTAAAAAATTAATTTGGCCACCCAAAATTCTTTTTTTTTTTAATACCAAAGCCTTAGAGCTGGACAGCTGTCTTTGTATCATCAGCTATCCTGGTTGGAATTTGACGCCATGCCCTATCTTCCCACCACCACCACTGCTCAAAACTTTGCTACTTATATCCACCTCCCTCACCTAACCACCATTATCACTACATTCGCTGGCATTTCCATTTCAACATCCATGATTCATAAATAATACCATCATTGGAGTTTACTGAATTTACTGAAGATAAAAAGGTTCCGATTGCTTTACCAAAAAAAAAAAAACAGGTCCGATTGTTACTTCAATAAACCCCAACAAAAAGGCAAACCCCTTTTAGTAAATTGAAAAATAGTTTGTGGGATTTGTAGTTTTTTTGAGATGGCTGAAGTGTATCAACAATTGCCTTCATTGAATGGCTTGAAGGAATCATCTGCACTTTTTTGGTTGGCCCCTCCCAATATCCCTAAAAAGTGTACTGCTTATATATGTGTGTGTAGGATTTTCATATATGGTTTTCTTTCACCAAAGATTACATCCTGATGCTCGTCGTTTGTCTGTCTAAAAATTGTCCTGTGCTTTGTATTATTTTAAAGCATAAAGTCAAAATCTTTGTGTTGTTATTATTCAACTTGTCAGTAGTATTTTCTGTATCTTTGTTTCCTGAGCCTTTATGTATTCATTTTTATCATTGTTCTTCTTTTGTGATTGACGGGTAACATTAAGATTGCACTGAGTTGGTGATTCTAATTTAATTTCATACGTTCATTTGTTTTTTGGTAGTCATCTGGGACTTTTACCCTTTTAGGTGTACTACTTTTTTGTTTTTTTTAATTGCCCTAAAGATTTTTATTTTTTAAATGGTGGTATTTCTGACTTTCATGTCTTGTAAAGTTTGACAAAATGTAAGTATGTTTCTTGGATAAATTCTGGGAAGGTACAAAGTAATAAATTGGAGCGAGTTAAGTTATTTCATGCATTGAAGCCTTATAATATCTTCTGATTTGCATCAGATACCAAGGAGTATATTATTGCTTCAGATCGAATCATCCTGAATTACTTCTATAAAATGCATTAATGTGTGATTTCCCAAACAAGTCCCTGCACATTTGATGGTAAATTCATATTCTTCTCTTAAGTTGTAATAATACCTATTTGTGGTTGCAAGTTTGTTAGGCGGCTGTTTTTTTATGGTTTCACAGGTCTGTTATTGGAATGAGGAAAATTATGCCCATGCCCTCTATTTTATTTGGTTTGTAGGCAAGGAAATTGCAAATGATGAATATCTAGTCTTGGGATATAGTTCATTCTCCTGTTTGATTCTATTTTAGTGTTGTTCTGACTCTGATGCATGTTTTGATTCTTATTTGAAAATTTTTGGCAAAGTTATGACCCCATTCTAGTCCCAAACTGTCTAGGAGTACTGAAACGTGAATTGTGAATAGTTATCAAGTGTTTATTTTTATCTAACATGGGTGAAAATGAAACAAATATATGCTTTGTGAAGAAGGAAATTTAAACTTATTTGACTAATAAGAGAATAAGAAAACGTCATTCTCGCCCCACTCAGAGTAAAATTCCTGGCTTCGTCCCTGCTTCAAGGGCCAGCTTAGTTAAAAACAGAGCTGATGTCTTTAAGGCTGATATTCGTCGGTAGGTGAGGAGAGTTACCTCCTACAAGAAATCATTGAATTTGAAACTTGGTTCTCCATCTGTTAGAAATGTCATGCACATGAATTCATTATTTGGAGGCTTTGCTGTTGCACTATCATCTGACCCTGTTTGGGTGATGAACGTTGTTCCTGCTTGCGACTACTCTACCAGGGGTGTACAATTTTTAAATTAACCCAAAAATTTAACTGAATTTGAAAACTCGAACTCGAAAAAATTAAATCGAAATTAAATTTTCAATTTTTATTTTTTAGTTTTTAGGGCAGTCCGAATCAAAAATTAAATTGGAATTCAATTTTTAGTTCGGTTTTCGAACAATTTAGTTTGGTTCGATTTGTAAATCGAAAATCGAATTTAAGATATAAAATATAATTTATTATTTTTATAAGTCCTTACTTGCAATTTGTTTTTTTTTGCATTTGCCTGTAGGGTTTCTTCCATTCTGTCCCTTTGTTGCCTTTTTCTCTCATTTCGCCGCCTCCATTCTCTCCCGTCTCTCACTCCGTCTCCTTTTCTTTCTCCCCGAATTCTCCCTGAAGTCGTCTTCTTCGTCTGAGAGAAATGAGGCGTTCGAGTTTTCTCGCTCATCTTGTGATTTTCCTCTTCGTCTTCCCTTACTCTTCCAGTGCTGTTGGCCAGAAATCCCAAACTTCCTCTTGATTATTTCATTTCAAGTTTTGTTAGTGGCCTTAAAGAGGAAATCAAACCCACGGTGAAGATGATGAAACCTAATACCTATTGGAAGCATTTGTAGTGGCTGAGTCACAAGAACAGTCTATGGAAGTGAATTCCAGGAAAACGAAGGGGGAGTCAAGAAATGGGGGCAAGATCTGGTGATACCAACAGTAAGAAAAGTGGAGAACGATTCCGGAAAGGAGTCTCGACTAGTACTTCTACCTTCAAAAATATAGAGGGTAATACAGGGGAGACTAAAAGAATTTCTGCACAGGAAGTCCAGCGCAGAAAAAACTTTTAGGATTGTATTTCAATGTAAGTTTGGAGAATTTTTTGAAAAAATGGTTTTGGTTTTTGGTGCTGAATTCTGTTTTGATGTATGTTTTGAAGTATGGTGATTTTGGTGCTGAATTATGTTTTTGCGAACTTGGTATTTGATTTTTGGTTTCTGGTTTGGAATATACCATGATTGGAAGGTTACCTTTACCTTTCATGTTTTGTCTTCTATATTCAAAGACAAGCAAGTTGGATTTTCCTCATACTGAAAAGTCACATCTTGCTTTTTTATTTGTTTGGGAAAAAAAAATTTCATGTGTTTGCTAAAATCTGTTCCCGATGCCTTGTTATGGAACTCCATTTTAACATGAAGAAGTACAATTCCCTTTCTTTTTTAGTCTTCCTTCATTTTAATGGAAGTTTTTTTTGGTTGATATTGTTTTTAAGAAGTTAAATAATCAAAAAGCAGAAGGATTGTAACAATTTGAGCGAGATGTTTAGAAGAGATTAGGTTCAAGAAATAGGATGGTTGACTGATACCTATTACATTTGTAACTGACAGACTTTGTAAGTGATTGGTTTTTCAACAGGTGCGAACCATTCTCCACTTGTCCAGGACCCTTGATTTCATTCATGCTACTTCCATTGAATCTCTTATAAAAGATTTAGCACTGGGAAGATCAGGTATTTTAGTTTGTAATATCTTTTTATAATTGCAAAAATTTCAATACCTTAGGTATGATCCTTTCTGCATAGTCTCTGTTCTGTGGCAATTAATGATCATTTTGTTAGAGCAATAAGATGAATGTTGCTATTCTTGCAATTATTTGATGATATTTCATAGCCAAGGCTACATCTTCATACAGTGGAGCTCCATAGATAGGGTATCACCATAAGTAGAATACACCTGGAGATGGGTAAATAATTTCCATGAAAAATGAACCGAGTAAACCAGTTGGGAGCTAAAAATCTGTGGTCTAGACGAATAGATTTTCAAAACTTGTGCTTTACTGGAAAGATGTTGTAAAATGACTAACATGATACGGCGTTCTAGTTGTTAAAAGTAATTATTGGAATATTTGGCTGCTGATGCAGTTGTCCAAATGCATGAGAATAATGTTTCTGTTTCATTTACGGAATATTTGGCTATCATAAGCTACTTTAACTGAGAGTTCTAAATTTATACAGCTCAACTGTGTCTATATCATTTATCTGCGGTTAGTGATTACTTCCTGTACTTTGTTGCATAAGATTGTATTATGAGGCTTCCACTCAGAATCTGAAATTTTGACTTGCTATTGTGCTAGTAAACCTTTTTTTTTGTTTTAATTTAAACATGAGTTTTCATTTGTTCATGCAAAATTATTTTTCGAGTGTCAGGTCAAAGATTGAAGGTAAACTCACCCTTTATTTTCTCATAAAAAAGAAAATCTTGAGGGCTCCCTTTTTTCTTGGAGAAAGACAACCGTTATGTAATGCAATTAAAATTTTTATTTTAAAAAAATTAAGAAAAAACCTTCTTAGTACGATGTCGTTTTAACTAAAATAAACCCATCCTAAGTCGGTGATGAATATTTATTTAAAGAATAGGAAGGGTGCTGGTAAACAAACAAACTGCCACTTCTTCTCCATCACCATTGCATCATTTTTGCCATTTCTTGTTTGAAACGGAATATATTGTCGATAAATAGAATTACGTCTTGTTCATTAACATCTTTCAAGTTTTAATTTTGAAATATGTGCATTGCCAATGGAGTGGGCGCAGGGGAGGGGCTAAGAGCTTTGGACTTGGACCATCTGCGACGGCTCAATTCTGAGCTCTCTCAGATAAACAAACACATTGACAATCAATTTGGAAATCTTGCCATAAATCCACATGTGGTCATGTTTCCATCTTTATTTACTTTGCATCATACACGGTGTGATTTAATTTTTGAACAATTTAAGTAATTTACAATATAATTAGTGTTACAGGTTGCTTTATTACTAAAAAAAATGTAACTATAGTTTAAATTTTAAAATTATAATTTTTTATTTTTCATTAAAAAGAATTATTGTTTCATGTTAAATTTTTAAATAATATAAATAATAATTAAATTGCTTTAAAAATTTTATTTTAGAAATTTATTCTTTTCATTTAAATAATATGACTAAAAATTTAGATAAATACTAATGTTAAATTCAGATAAGGCTATTGAATTCAAGTTTGATTAAAAGTCTAATGCAAAATAAAATAATTTCAAAAATATGATTGATAACTTGTATAATATAAAAGCATATACTAAATTCAATAAAGAGAGATAGGTAGTCAAGTGCAGTTACAGTGGATCATATTAATATTAAAAATTAAATTATTACCATAATTAAAGATATTATAAATTAATTTTTATTTATTACTGCAAGGGAAAAGTTAAATAGTTTTAATTTTTTTCATTGAAAGGGAAAATTACTTAATGTTGTATTTAGGAGCAGAAAAATAATAATTATATTACATAGAGAAGTTAAAAAATGAAATACAATGCTTGAAGGTGTAATCTTAGTGTGTACTTGTTTGACTTGCATGGGCAGACACCATCCTTATCAAATCTTTGGTAAATCAATTCTCTTATAGCCTTTCTTGTACTGTTGGACTTAGCGAGTAGCGAGATTGGAGGATGAAAGTGGAGCCTTTTCCTTCTTTGGTGCTTGAAAACGCAATAATTTTGAAAGGAAAACAAAATTCATACCTCAAACTCAAATTAGATATAATAGTGGAAGAGGAGAGAATTAAAGCAGAGAGAAATTTTTATTTTTAATCATTGATAATTTAAAAATTGGGTTATAACAATTGATAAAAATTATTATCACAACAATTTTCACACCCATAATTATAGATAAGTATAAAATTATATTAGATGAAGATAACTTCAATTAGTTATCATGTTATTCAAATTTAATTTGGAACCGTTAATATTCAAATTGAATATATATGGTATTAAGGATGAACGATTTTGAAGGAGAATTAAAATTGTACACGTGATGATATTATAATAATATAATTAATATACGTGGCAACAAAATAGGAAATTAGATATTGTTTTATATACATATAATATATTTATTATTTTATGGCACATAAAATTAAAATCAACATCGTCCCAAATCATAAGCCCTTTAAATTTATCATTTAATGAAAAAAATTGTAAAATCAAAATAAGAATTAATCTAGTTATCAATAATTCAGAAATTATTAGAAAATTTTATGGTGGAAGTACTCCAAAAAAAAAAAATCAACTTTTAAATTATTCTAAAATAAATCATTTAACTTTTGTAAATTCAAGTTATTAATTAACTTTTTCAAAAAAATAATTTTAATAATAAAAATTATTTAATTTTTTTTTTTTTTGCAACGGATACTATTCATAAACTGTTAATTGGTTTAAACAGTTGATCGGTTAATTGTTTAACTAATTAACTGGTAAATAATATATTAACTGGTTAATTTATTAGCTGGTAAGTAAACTGGTTGACCAATTAACTCTTTTTGTTTTTGTTTTTCCTTTCAAATATCTAATTTGTAATGAGTTTAAAATTTATCTAATATGAATATACTGATTCGAATTGAGAGTTTAAAATTTATCTAGTATGAATATACAAGTAATACTAATATCATCTAATACAACTATGAACAACTAATATTAATATAAATATGCAACTAATACTAATATCAATTGATAATAATATCCAATATTAATATACAACTAATAGTTTAATACTAATATCATATAGATTATCTAATATGAATATACAACTAACACTAATATCAATCAATACTATCATGAATAACATAATAACTAATATACATTAACATTAGATTATCTAAAATGAATGTACAACTAATATTAAATATTAGATTGTTAATACTTAATAGGTATATAGTATTGAGAGTTTAAAATTTATTAGTTAATGTGTTTCACAAAATATTATGTGATCATTTATAGTTAGAACATTATTTAATACTAACACATAGTTTAATGTTATGTACTTACTTTTTTAGTTGTATATAATATTAAAATTTAAAAATATTATGAATGCAAATTGTAGATTATGATTTGCATTAATGAGTATTGATTGCATTTTCTTTTTCAAAATGTTGTAAGCTAGCTTGTGTTCAAGTTTTGGACCTAAGAATTCTAAAATATTTTTTCATCAATATTGCTGGCCTAATTTAGTGTTATGGACTTTGGAATTTTTAGTAACTGCTTTTTTTTTTTAACAAATTTGGGCCTTTTTTTGTAGATCTCTCTTTTCTTCCTTTTTTTTTTTTTGTGTGTGTGTGTGTGTGTGAAATAGGCAACTAATTAGTTTAGAGTGAGACTAATTTTTCTTTTTTGCAAATTTGGGCTTCTTTTTCAAATGGGCTACTTATTAGTTTAGAGTTTAGAATCATTTTTTACATATTTGGTTTTTTTTTTTCCAAATTTGGACTTGACTTAGGATTTCTTCGATTGATTTTTAAATATTTGGGTTTCTATTTATCTGGGCCGGTTCATTTAATAATTAGAAATTAGACTTTTTATTAATTTTTAGTTGTACACAATTTGGACCGAATACAATTAATATGCACCTACCGGTTTGGGCTTATCTGGACTGAGGTTTTTAATTAATTGGGGCTTATTCAGACTGGGTTCACAGTTTTGATTTCCAGCCGGTTTAACCCGTTGACCAACCGGTCCGATTTTGGTTTTACACTTTGGCTGTGCAAAAACTGATTAACCGGATTGATTTTAATCGGCTAAACGGTCAATGCAGAGCCCTAATTACAAGTATCAATAGTTTCTATGTCTTTTAGTGCTTGAATTTTCACTTAAGTTTTGATTTGAGTTAAAATTATTGAGATTTCTTAATCTGATGCCATTGCTTTTGTTCTTGAAAACCATTCCAAATACGAATACTTTCTATTAGCATTATACATTTCTCACATTTACATGTTCTATTCAATGGATTATTTCTATCTAATAGTTTTAGATGTTAATCATTTTTTTTCCTATAAATTTCAAATTTTCTTCCATTTGTTTGCATTTTCACATTATAAATTTAAAACTTAAAAGCTAATAACTCTTTATAAGCATGATGAACCTTTCTTTAATTATATTAGTAGTGGCATTTCTCACCTTGCTTATAAGTTAAAGCATATAGAAAAAGCTCACTTACTTGAAAGGTGCAAGATGATTCACTGATGGAATTGAGTTTTCAGTGGCGTCTTTCTTCCCAGTATTAGAATTATACATTTTTCACAAGCCACACGGCTTGATGACTTTGGGGTTTTAAGTTATGTTTTCTACAACTTGTTTTCTTTTAATGAATAGATATGATATCAACTTTACAAGTGGCATATATCATTTTCAGCACATGTCATGAATAGATTTCTTATAGAGGATGACTTTAATTAAAGCATTTCATCCCTTAAAAATTTCAGATATCAAAGTTTTGCTCCTACAATTTTCTCATTTAGATTTGAGAGATATTCTAGATACTCCATCATTCATGTTCCTGTTGAAGATTTTTATTATTATTATTTACACATTCATGGTTTTTTTTTTATATGTTTTTGGCAATTAGAAGATTTTGGAGTCCGTTATGTCAAAAGCTAGAAAAATTTCATTCTGTTTTTTTTTTCTTTTTTCTCCTTCACCTCACTAGACGAGGTGTAAAAGGGATTCTATTAATTTGATTTATTTCGATTTAATTTCCATTTTTACCTTCGTGCCACTAAATGATAGACATAGGAAATTTGTTATTAATATTTTTTACATGGCAAAATTATTAAGTAATAATTAATAAAAATATCTATTACTATTAGGTTGCGTGAATGCTATATTAGTCATATAAAAATTCAATGAGACTTTTCATTTAATAAACAAAATGAAATTGTTTAAATCATCGTGTTAGTATTTAAATGTTGGATTCTTTCTTGCTTTTAGACTTTAACTTTTGTCGGGTTTTGATGATTATGATGTTTCATAAAGAGAATTACAAGGATAAGGATCACCGTTCACCCCATTAATTTATCATTTTAAGGCTCTAAATTTCCAATCTTCCAGCATAATTAGGGCGGCTGCTGTGCTTCACATATCGTTCAGCTGTGTAATAAAATAAAGAACTCCCCATTCCCACCACCATCTCTGCTACTATATTAGTTTGTTATAGCCTACCCACTTAAAATCAATCAATCTGATTCTAATAATCTTATTCCCTTTTCTAGCTCAAAGTATCTCATCTTCAAGGCGTTCTGACTTGTGGGTA
This sequence comes from Gynochthodes officinalis, assembly GCA_020080225.1. NCBI lineage: Eukaryota > Viridiplantae > Streptophyta > Magnoliopsida > Gentianales > Rubiaceae > Gynochthodes > Gynochthodes officinalis. Next base: position 33,613,691 of record CM034619.1, on the reverse strand, counting down.
TGTTGTAGATTTGTGTTATTCTTAATTTGAACTGAATGAATGATAATGTTTTTGTTTACCTGCATTTTGTGATCAAATGTTCATGTTCATGTTCATGTTTTTCTTTACCTCCCCTCCCCTCCCCTCTGAGTTGTCCTTCGATTGAATAAGTGTTGGCTAAAAAATGTGTACATTTTATATAAATCTTGTAGCCCTGGCAAACTTCAACACAAGTCCACCCATTTCTCTCGCCTTCCTAACTTTCCTTTCCATGTATTTTCTGTTGTTGGAATTCGGCAAAATATCCAGAATTACTTTGTAACTATTAATTTCTAACTTCACTTTGGTTTTCTTTTCCATCTTCTTATTTCCCTCTGGTTCCTTTGCTGTTCGGATCCCAGTAAAGATTCTAAGTGATCAAGATGGCTTCCTCCTCCATTATTACTTCTGTTAACTCTGCCTTGGATGATATGGACTTCCTGCTTTTACATTCTACCAATATCTATGGGGAACTAGATAAATTTAAGAAACAAAGGTATAGGCTGAGGAATCTCAAAATATTTGTTCTTTGTGCAAGAAAGTTGGGCAACGATGTGCATCTGAGGTCTAATGACAACAAAGATATACTTAAGAAACAGAGGTATAGGGTGAGGAATCTCAAAACATTTGTTCTTTGTGCAAGAAAGTTGGATAACGACGTGCATCAGAGGTTTAATGCCAACAAGAATGAGGATGGAAGTCTGGGATCTCTGTTGATAAGGATTGAAGATGCTGTTGGTAGATATGCACCAAATATTCACTCTTATCGTCTTGAATTGGAAGATGTAAGCACTGATGTACATGCACTTGAGTCAGTGACTTGGAATATTCCTGTAAATAGTTATTCTACTTATGTATTTGAAACTGACCTCCAACCTTCAAAGGAAAAAATAGACAAATGGTACATCACTATGTCAAATTACACGCAGCAATTAGGTTCTCTAACGGCAGATGAAATTGTGGAAATCACTAAATCTATTATGAAGAATTTGGTGGATTTCCCTTTTCCCATATTCAGTAAACCAATGGAAGCACATCCATTCTTCTGTTTTTCTCTTCTTTGTAGTAGCACATCCATTCAGTTTTTAGTTTCTTCCTTTAGTTAGATTTAGCAGCAGCCGTGCTTGCTTTCATTAGTTTAGAAAAATACAGTCGCAAGTTTCTTGTTTTTCGTTGTAGTTTGGTAGAATTTCTTCAGCTTCTTGTGTTGGTTTTGTTTTCAGAACTTGGTTATCTTCTTCTCGGTTTTATGCGAACTTTGTTGTAGTTTCTCACGGTTTTCTTAGCGATTACTACTGATTTGTTGCTTTCTTCTTGTTTCTCCCGATTTTCTGCCAGCTTTTCTCCTTGATTTCTTGTGCTTGGTTTTCTTGGTTTTCTCGGTTTTCTCGGTTTTCTTCAGCAGCTCCAGCTCCTGCTCACGGTTTTTCTTCATCACATTTGTCTTTTTATTCTCGGTTTTCTTCAGCAAATTCCAGTAGCTGCTCACGGGTTTTTCTTCATCAAATTCCAGTCGAATGTTTTCAATGAACTTGTTCAGAATTGCAGCTGCATGCTTACGGGTTTTCTTCATCAACACAAGAATCCGATTTTAGTTTGTTTCCTGGACTGCCCACTTCCGTTTCTTTCTTTGTTTATGCTGTTTTTTTCTTGTCTTAGGAAGAGTAGAGACTATAGCCACCAAGCTGGACTGGAGAAGAAAGCAGAAAATTGTTTTGTTCTCCTTGAAAGCTACAGGTTTGAATTGCTTTCTTTGCTGCAGCCACCAAGCTTGACTCACAAGGAAGTAGCAAATACTCATTTGTTTTGTTTTTTTTGAAAGCCTACAGGTGTTGAACAAACCATGCAGAATTTTATTTGTTTGACTTCAAGTCTTTGTCTTTTCTTATTTTATTTTAGTTAGTTACTTTAGTAATTTTAGCTTTCTTGTCTTGTCTTTAATTTTAGTAGTTTATTTTTCTTATTCTGTTATGAACTTCTATTTGTGGTTTAGTTTCAAGTATTAACTATTTTATAGTTTTTGTTTATTTATTGAATAATAGTTATTTTAATTTTAAGAATTTTTTTTAATTTCAATTATGTCTATTTTTATTTTTGTTGTTAGTTTAACTTTCATTATGTTCTAATTTCTTTTGTTAGAGATTAGATGGATCTTAATCATGAATAATTAATTCTTAAGACTTGTTCATGCAATTTATATTTCAATTATGAGTTTAATATCATGTTCTTAATGCTTTTAGGTGATTGATCACCACTTAATTGATTTTTGATGCTTGTTTGATCTAGTGTGGAGATTACATGCATATGCTCATGTGATATTAAGCGTGAATTCAATTTAGGCCGTAATAATCTAGGTTGTTCATGTGGTTTGTTAGTAGAACTAAGTCGGTAATTACTTAGATTGAATCAGAATTTCCATAGTTCTTAATGCATTTAGAAATCTAAATTCACCTAGACCAAGTGTGAGTTGATTTTAATCTAAATAGGGTTATTAGGCCAGTGTATTTATTAATTTACATTAGGAAATTTCACCATCATAATTTGGAATTTAAGTTAATTGCATGACAAGTCGAGAATTAATTAGGATTGATTAAGTGAAATCAAAATCTCTAACATCTTTGTTAATTTGGTAAATTTTTAGTATTTGTTTATTGTTATAAAATTTTCATTCTTTGTTAAGCTTAGTTAAAATTGCAGAAAGTAATTTTATTGGCTAGCTTGTTCTCGAATTAATCAATTTGGTAAGTAATTGGTTAAATTAAAACAATCCTCCAGGAGCGATACTCTATTTACTACTATATTACTTGTTGATATTGTACACTTGCAATTCAGAACAAGTTTTTGGCGCCGTGATTGAATTTACTAATTTTTCCAATTGCTATTGATATTGATTGATTCTTGGTGAGACTAGCCTTTTAATTTTTGTTGGTTTGATTTTTGTCGGAATTTCAAAGTTGCATGAATTTGAGAAATCGGAAAGGAGAATTGGAAGAATTTGATCTGAACTGAAAACTTCTTAGAGGATTGAAAGAGGAAGAGTTAGTCATTGACACAAATCAATGGCGGTAGAAGAAGAACATCTCAATTCAACCTCAAAGGAGAACTTTGATGGACTATTCGCTCCAACGGTTCAATATTCCACTTCAAGCATTAGAAGGCGATTCAAGCCAACAATTTTGACTCAATAGTTTTGATCCAAATGCTTCAAAATCTTTGTTCAATTCGGTGGCTTCTTGAATGAAGATCTAATCTTCACATTGAAGCTTTTTTGAAATTTGTGATACCATTAAATATAATGGAGTTCACAATGATGCTATCAGACTTAGGTTATTTCCATTCTCTTTACGTGATAAAGCTAAGGCATGGTTATCTTCTCTTCCTACAAGTTCTAACCATGCCTTAGCTTTATCACGTAAAGAGAATGGAAATAACCTAAGTCTGATAGCATCATTGTGAACTCCATTATATTTAATGGTATCACAAATTTCAAGAAAAGCTTCAATGTGAGGTTAGATCTTCATTCTAAACAGCAACATTGAATAAAGATTTAAGCATTTGGATCAAAAGACTTTGAGCTCAAAATTGTTGGCGAATGGTTGGCCTTCGATGCTGAAGTGGAATCTTGAACCGTTGAGCGAATAGTCCATCAAAGTTCTCCTTTGATGTTGAATTGGGAGATGTTCTTCTTCTACGCCATTGATTTGTGTCAATGACTAACTCTTGCTCTTTCAATCCTCTAAGATTTTCTTCGGTCGAGATCAAATTCTTCCAATTCTCCTTTCCGACTTCTCAAATTCATGCAACTTTGAAATTCCCGACAAAAATCAAACCAATAAAAATTAAAGGCTAGTCTCGACAAATCAATCAATATCAATAGCATTGGAAAAATTAGTAAATTCAATCTACTGCGGCAAAAACTTGTTGAATTGCAAGTGCACAATATCAACAAGTAATATAGTAGTAAATAAATATATCGTTCATTATGATTGTTTTAATTTAACCAATTACTTACCAAATTGATTAATTCGAGAACAAGTTAGCCAATAAAATTACTTTCTTGCAATTTTAACTAAGCTTAACAAAAGAATGAAAATTTTATAACAATAAACAAATACTAAAAATTTACCAAATTAACAAAGATGTTAGAGATTTTGATTTCACTTAATCAATCCTAATTAATTCTCTTGACTTGTCATGCAATTAACTTAAATTCCAAATTATGATGGTGAAATTTCCCTAATGTAAATTAATAGCCGACATCGGTCTAATAATTCTATTTAGATTAAAATCAACTCACACTTGGTTTAGGTGAATTTAGATTTCTAAATGCATTAAGAAGTATGGAAATTCCCGAATTCAATCTAAGTAGCCACGACTTAGTTCTACTATCGAAACCACATAAACAACCTAGATTATTACGGTCTAAATTGAATTCACGGTTTAATATCACATGAGCATATGCATGTAATCTCCACACGGTATCAAACAAGCATCAAAAATCAATTAAGTGGTGATCAATCACCTAAAAGCATTAAGAACATGATATTAAACTCATAATTGAAATATAAATTGCATGAACAAGTCTTAAGATTTAATTATTAATGATTAAGATCCATCTAATCTCTAACAAAAGAAATTAGAACATAATGAAAGTTAAACTAACAACAAAAATAAAAATAGACATAATTGAAATTAAAACAGATTATTAAAATTAAAATAACTATTATTCAATAAATAAACAAAAACTATAAAATAATTAATATTTGAAACTAAACCACAAATAGTTCATAACAAAATAAGAAAAATAAACTACAAAAATTAAAGACAAGACAAGAAAGCTAAAATTACTAAAGTAACTAACTAAAATAAAATAAGAAAAGACAAAGACTTGAAGTCAAACAAATAAAATTCTGCATGGTTTGTTCAACACCCGTAGGCTTTCAAAGAAAACAAAACAAATGAGTATTTGCTACTTCCTTGTGAGTCAAGCTTAGTGGCCGCACAAGCTAAACTCACTAACTAACCCAACAAGAAGAAAGAAATGATGAAGACTCGACGGGAAAAGCTTGAAGAAGACATTGAAGATGGCTGAAATTTCTGCAGCAAAGAAAGCACTTCAAACCCGTAGCTTTCAAGGAGAACAAAACAATTTTCTGCTTTCTTCTCCAGTCCAGCTTGGTGACTATAGTCTCTACTCTTCCTAAGACAAGCATAAACAAAGAAAGAAACGAAAGTGGGCAGTCCAGGAAACAAACTAAAATTGGATTCTTGTGTTGATGAAGAAAACCCGTAAGCATGCAGCTGCAATTCTGAACAAGTTCATTGAAAACATTCGACTGGAATTTGATGAAGAAAAACACATGGCATTCTTTGGAATTTGCTGAAGAAAACCGAGAATAAGAAGACAAATTTGATGAAGAAAAACCGTGAGCAGGAGCTGGAGCTGCTGAAGAAAACCGAGAAAACCAAGCACAAGAAATCAAGGAGAAAAGCTGGCAGAAAATCGGGAGAAACAAGAAGAAGAAAGCAACAAACTGTGGCTGTAATTCTGCTAAGAAAACCGAGAGAAACTACAACAAAGTTCAGACAAAAACTGAGAAGAAGATAACCGAAGTTGTGAAAACAAAACCAACACAAGAAGCTGAAGAAATTCTACCAAACTACAACGAAGAACAAGAAACTTGCGACTGTATTTTTCTAAACTAATGAAAGCAAGCACGGCTGCTGCTAAATCTAACTAAAGGAAGAAACTAAAAACTGAATGGATGTGCTACTACAAAGAAGAGAAAAACAGAAGAATAGAAAAGTGGGTTTACTACAATTCTGCTACGAGGAAAGCTAAACTACAGCTAAAGAAAATAAAAGAAGAAGAAGAAGTGTAGGACTCTATGGATGCTCTTGTTCCTCTCGGTTGTGTGCTTTTTATAGAGCAAAAGATTGGTTGTAAATTTCTACATTGTACAAATCCAAATCCTTCTTTGTTTTGCTCTCTTTGTCTTCAACTTGTTGCCCGAAGCTTTTGTTTTCTTTCTTCTTTCTCTTTGTGTGTTGCTCGGCTGCTTCCTTGTTTCTTTGTTATGCAGATTGTTTTTCACCAAACTTCAGTTTGGTTTCCTCTTTTGTTTGTTGTGGGTAGTTGGCTATTTTTTTCCATGCATCTAGAAGTTTTCCTTCTTGTATTCCACTTTGTTTCCTTTTCTTGTCTCGGTAGTCTTCTATTTCCAATTTGCAGAATGCTGTTTGTCTTCTTCCTTGTATTTCTTGTTTTTGTAGCATTCTTGGAGCCTTTTCTTTTCTCTTTTCCTTGGTTGTGTTTCCTTCTTTTTCAGCTGAAATAAGCTCTCAAATTGTAGCATCTCCTTGGCTTTTGAAAATGACAAAATCATTAGTTAGTCCTTTGATTTTCAAATTAGAAGAAAAATTCAAGATTAAGCTCAAAATTTCTAATAATATTAGAAAACTTAGAAATCATAAAATCAAAGGATAATTTGGCCAAAATATGTAAAAACAAAGTAAAACACAAGTCAATTTCTAACCAAAATTAACAAGAAAACTCTATATAAAATAGAGTTATCAGAAGCATTGCGAGAGCATGTGAAATTCTTGACAAGTTTATGCAGCTTTGTCACAAAGAGTGGTGTTGAACACGGGCAAATAGAAGATTTATTGACTCACACTGAAGCTGTAGCTATCAGTGTAGCATATCTCTGTTTTCTGTTTGGAGCTTACTATGGCGATGAAGAATGGCAGAAAGGAATGCAGTTTAAGATTTCAATGTTGCTTCAAAAGATCAAGCCTATTGATCGTCAAGTCTACAAGACTTACAATCAAGCCCTAAGTTGCTCAAAATGTCCCAGACAATTGCATGCTCCTACTCAAGACATGGATGATAATTCCACCATTTTAATGAAGAATTTTGTTGATTCTCTCATATCTATTCTTTGGGATACACTGCAACAGGATACTGACCATGTGTTTGTTTTGAAAGACCATGGGCAAGTACGATATGAAGAACTAAGATTGTTGAGAACCACTCTAAAGAAGTTGCCTAACAACATCGATGAGAAAACCAGGGATGTCATTCGAGCTATGGTATGCGATGCTAGAGTCTTATTTTGCTCGTTTTACCAGAGAAATGTAGAAATAGATCTTGGTCCTGAAGATTTATTGGAAAGAATGAAACTTTTTCTGGCAGAAGTTGAGGAGAAAGTTCCACAAACATCAATATTCAACCCTCCTAGGATCAATGAGCTGGATTTTGTCGATTTTTTGCTAGAAAATCTGATGGAGCTAACACATGATAAGGTTGAACCAGTTGTCAAGAGTCATGTTCAGACTATCGAAAAGGAGCTTCTTTCCTTAAGGTCTTTCTTGAGAAAGCACAATAGTCGTGCTATTTGGAATCGTGTTTTGGAGGTGTTATACCGACTAGAGTTTCTCATTGACCACTTAGTTGGAGATATTTCTAATTCCTTTTCAAAGCAATTTGATTCCATCATGGAAGACCTCCAAAAGATTAAAGCTGATGATGCTTTGAAGAATTTTTATGGCAAGAGGGAAGACATCAAAGTCAAGGAAGTAACCAAGACATATAGTCATGTACCATCACAAAAAATTGATCCAATAACAACTAAAGTTGTAGGTTTCCGTGATGAGGCAATATCAATTATGGATCGGCTTACAAGAGGATCAAAGCAATTAAAAGTCATTGCCATCGTGGGTATGGGCGGTCTTGGTAAGATGACTCTAGCTGCGAAAGTTTATAATGATCCTTCGGTTGTGCGTCATTTTCATGTTCGTGCATGGCGTCCTGTTTCTCAAACATTGGACAAAAAGGCATTGTTTGAGCTCTTAAATCAAATTCATCCCGAGAAATGTTCTGAGATGACGGAAGATGATTTAGAAGAAAAGCTCTGGCGTCATTTGAAAGGAATGAGGTATCTTATATTTTTGGACGATATATGGACCATTGAAGCATGGAATAGCTTGAAAAGATCATTTCCTAATGATTCAACCCGAAGTAGAATCATTTTGACAAGTCGAAATCTTGACACTGCTCCTCTTGATATGCTTGACCAAGAACCTCATTTTCTTCGTCAACGTAACAAATATGAGAGTTTGAAGTTATTGCAAAGGAAGTTATTCCCCGGAAAAGTTTGGCCTCCTGCATTATATGATCTTGGGATGTAGATTGCAGAAAATTGCAAGGGAGTGCCTTTGACAATTGTCATTGTAGCTGGACTTCTAGCAACAATAGAGCAAGAAGGTTGGAAGGAAATTGTGGATGGTTTAAGTTCAGGCATTGTTTCCATTACAGAGCAATGGATGAACACATTGGAGCTGAGTTACAAACATTTACCGGATTATTTAAAGCCGTGCCTTCTCTATTTTGGAGCATTTCCAGAAGACCAAGTGGTTTCAGTGAGGAGGTTGATTCGGCTATGGATTGCAGAAGGATTTGTTTGGAAAAGTGAGTCGAAGAGCCTGGAAGATGTTGCAGAAGATTACATGATGGATTTAATTGGCCGAAGCTTGATTATGGTTGCCCAACAAAGATCCATTGGTGGTGTCAAATTATGCTGCATTCATGACTTGCTACATGATTTTTGTTTGAAAAAAGCCAAGGACGAATATTTTTTCCATTTGTTAAAAGGGCACGATGAGCTTTTACCCTTCAATGAACCGTGCAATCTTCGGAGGTTATGCATTCACTCTAAGCCAGAGCACTTCAAGGAGTCTAAGTTATTTTGTCCTCGTGCCCGGTCTCTACGTTTCTTCTCTCAAGAAATAAGAATGAATGATAAAGCGATTGATATCTCATTCGTCATTCACATCTTTAAACTTGTTAGAGTGCTGGATTTATGGGGAATTTATTTGGGTCATGTGTTTCCAAGTGAAATAGAACTTCTTGTCCAATTGAGATACTTGTCAATTCGAGGCTCTGTAACAGTCATCCCATCATCGGTTGGTAACCTCTTAATGTTGGAGACTTTAATTGTAGATCCATGTGGAGGGACGGTTACATTGCCAGATACCATTTGGAATCTACGGAAATTGAAGTATGTTTTCATGAGCTATGGTGGTGGTTGTGCTTGTTTCCCCATTAAAAATCTTGATGACAACTCTGTTTTATATGAGTTGGACAGGATTTCGGGCGCTCTTTTTATTGGTAAGGGCAAAATGGAGAAGCAAATGAGAAAGTTTCCAAACATCCGCAAGCTGAAATGCGTGCTTTTGGAGGATCGGGATGCTACTGAGAAATTTCATAATACTGTAGTTCTTGACTTTCTGAGTAGACTAGAATCCCTTGATATGTTACTACGTGTGGAACCACGGCAAAACATTAATAATGACTTTTGTCTTCCTGCAAGTATTAAAAAATTGACGTTGAGTGAATTTCGGTTGCATTGGAGCAAGATTTCAACTATTGGAAAGCTGCCCAACTTGGAGGTTCTCAAATTACTCGGTGCTTCCTTCATAGGGGAAACATGGGAAATGGAAGAAGGGGAATCCCCGAAACTCAGATACTTGAAATTGTCTGAGTTGTGGATTGTCAGATGGATAGTTTCTGATGATCAATTTCCTTGTCTTCAGAAATTGGTATTGGAATGGTGTTGGTCTTTGAAAGAGGTGCCTTCTTGTTTAGAGAGTACCCCAACACTTGAAATGATTGAGATCATTGCATGTTCCAACGCCATAAATTTAGTGAAGCAAATTGAGGAACAACAGGTGAGCTTGGGAAATTCTACTTTGAAGGTAATTATTCACTCCTGATGATTTTGAGGAGTAGTTCTTGAAGGTTATATCTTATGTATTTGATGATTTTAGTGGATGTTGCTATCCCTTTTTAATTCATAATCAAAATTATTTCCGCTCTCTCAACGTGTTCTGTCTTTACATTTATTCAACAAAAAATAGGATGAACTGACTTATTCTCTAGTTTTGTGAAGTTATTCATCAACGTGGTTAGTTTATGTCCTAAATTCAATTGGGCAAATTCTAGTACAGGTATTGCAACAATTCATTCATGGGTTTCATTGATAAGACCATATGTAAAATTTAATTGACTCCTTGTAATAATTATACATTCAAATTACATGTTGATAAATACACTTGCATATTCCTTTTGAGTAATGATAGAGACAACGATTAAATGAAGCTTCATATAGTGACTTATATGTAATACCAATGTGTACATACATGTCATTATTATTTAAAAAAAAATCAATAAAATAAAAATCGATAGAGAGCTCGTTTTTCCTTCTTCTCTCAAGTCTTTTCTTCTCTGCCGATTTTCTTTATCTAGCCATGGGGGGAATTCATAAAGATCAAACAGAAAAGAAAAAAATTTTTGGTAGAGAAACGACCATCTCTTCTTCTGCACGATTTCCTTCATCTAGCCACGGGGGAATTTATAAAGATCAAACATAAAAGCAAAAAAAATTTTGGGCAAAGTGGATTCAGTCCAATATAGACGAATTTCACATTTTAGACTCAAGGGGAATTTCAAATTCCAAACTTCTTTCGGTTGACTCCAATATAGCCGGATTCCCCATTTCAGTTGTAAATAAAATTTGAACTATTAAAGACTTAACACTTGTTTATGTGTTAGCTTGCTTATTGTCTTAGTTCCGTCGGTTTGAGATTCGTGTGTTAGCTTGCTTCTTGTCTTAGTTTTGTTGGTTCTGTTAGTTCTTGTCTTAGTCTTGGCCTCATAAGCATTTGAAAAGCTCCCTTGATTCCAAAGTTAATTTACCCATTATACCATGATATTTTACATGCAATAAGAAGGGTCAATAATGGGTCACGTCACCTTTTAAAGAAAGGAATCTTATGCTAAAACGATAAATAGGAAAATATTGTAAGACAAAATTTCACAGGCAATTTGCCAAGTCCTCCATACATTAAACATCCTAATCATTTACAACTACAAAGAATAATAATTTTCGCTAATTTCCATTACAATTAGCTTTGATTAGGAGAGACTAAATTATGTTACAAGGAAAAGCGTCTAAAAGAACAAGAATTACTAGTCTGAAGTTACTTGAGAGAATTGGAACTAAAATAATGCTTGCTTTCTACTAAGCGCTTGGTGGTTGGGCATCAAATTGGAGGGCTCATTTCCGAATCACGCTTCTGGAAATGAACTATTGTTGTCCTTGGTTATGCTTGATCCGTTAAGAGGAGTGCTTGCATGAAATGCTGATTGCCTTGAGGGCTCTGCTGTTAACTTGAGTGACAACCTCGAAGATTTTGTAAGGACAAAGCCATTTTCAACTAAGCTAAGCTGAGACATGCCCACCAGTTCATCCACATTGACTGTTTCCTATGGAAGAACTGGAATTGGCTTTAGGATTTGATGATGAGATGCCTCAGCACTTTTTTCTTCCTCTAGGAGGCCTAAATTTGGTGGCCATAATGCAAACGAGATAGGTATAAGCGCCGGAAAGAACGATGGAATCGTTGAAGGAATTTCAGGCAGAGAGGTATCTTTTTCTTTTGTTTCTTCTACTACTTTGCTGGGAGAAGTTTCCATGGGTTCAAAATCTAGTTTGAGAGAAAGATCTAAAGAAGGCAATGACTTTTCACCATCATCTTCAATTGCTTGTGGCTGAGGAGTTGCAAGCTGTTCCTTGCTACTATCTACTACTTGAGAAGGGAGCAGAAATTGTTCTTCTGCCAGAGAGAGTGGATCTGTGGCCTAGCAAACAACATAACTAAAATATAGTTAACTGGATGAGATTTTATTTGTTAAAGTTTGTGTCAAGAATCGAATCCAGAATTGCTGCTTGCTTTTGGAGTTTATTGCACCTAAACAAAGAGAACATTGCAACCTTTCAATTCCTTATTCAAATATAGGAATTGCTCAGAAAAAATTATGAACTTGCAAAATGAAGATGGATTTCAAGAATAAAATAATCTTAACAAATAAATGCAGCATAATTAATGGCCACCCCATGATTCCAAATTTAGTACTAGTCCCTTAAAGGGATCATATGCATCAGTTAATTCAAAAGGGACTGGGCAAAAGAAATATATAAAGTTAAAAAGTTTTTTAAGTATAGCATCAGCATAAGTGGTTAAAATCCCAAACACAATGCACGACATCAAAATCTCTAGAAAGAAACATAAAACTTCAGGCTAAAGTATTGAGAGAACAAAAGAAATAAAAGTGGAAATCAATTGACAAACTTACAAGCAAGTAATTTTTTATCCCGACGGTGCTCTCCTCACAATTGCAAAACAGTGAGTCATACCACTCCGGAAATTGGGTAGAGAAGAAGTTGGATCTGGAATGGGGAATCTGGTTGTATTGGAGTGAACTGAAAGAAGTTTGGAATTTGGAATTCCCCTCGTGGCTGGAATGTGGAATCCGTCTGTATGGGACTGAATCCTCTCTGCCTGAAATATTTTTTGCTTTTATGTTTGATCTTTATGAATTCCCCCATGGCTGGATGAAGGAAATCGGTAGAGATGAAGAGATGGCAGTTCTCTCCCCGATTTTTTTTCTTTTCTATTTGATCTTTATGAATTCCCCTCATAGCTGGATGAATGAAATTGGCAGAGAAGAAGAGAGACCCGAGAGAAGAAGAGAAAATGGGCTCTTTGCCGATTTTTATTTTATTGATTTATTTTTAAAAATAGTAATGACATGGATAGACAAGTTGGTATTATATATTAGTATTATAAGAATTATTTCTATTTAGTTGTTGTTTCTATCATTACTCATTTCGTTTATATGTTCTTGAAAGTTTTATTTTTCATACTAAAAGAACTTCTCATTAATATATATTAAAAAATTATAGAAATTAATATTAAAAATAACTTAACTTGTTAGCAATTTATCATTTTATATATTTTGACTAAAAAATATCAACAATAATTCAAAATATTATTTTAATGTATAATTATCTACAGAAATTATGAATACTTTGATTGGCATATTTACCCATAGAAAAATTCATACTCTATATCCACATATCCTTGTTTAAATATTTTACAACTATTGTCTTAACTTATCTATATTTATCAAAATAAATATAATTTTATATAAACTAATGTACATGGTATCAATAAATAAATGGTCACATATATCTAAAATTATAATATGTGAGTATTAATTAAACCATAAATTCAAATTAATTTTGTATCTACCTTTTAAAATACACATGGCAAACAAATTTTAATATGCCTTTCATAGGATTTTGGAAATTTACAAATATCTTATGGTTATTTGATTGACTTTACAAAAATACAATCATCCTCTTTTTCTTTTGTGTTATAACACTTTCATAAAAAAATGACTATAACACCCTCCTATGTTATGCTTGGTAGAAACCAAAAGCCATTGAGAAAGCTTCTTCCATAACATAAGCCTTCATTATAATCAATATCATAAACCGTTCTCCACTTCTTCCATTACATAGGCCTTTAAACCGTTTTCTTTTTCATTTGCTTCCAAAACCTTCGTTGTTTTTTGCCTCAAACACCATTTCAAAACCAGAGTATTAACCTATTCCAAACATATTCAATGGCACGTACAAAGGGATGACACTCATCTTCCACCACTAAGAAGACACCCGTGACAGAGAAGAAGGAAGTACAGCATCACGCGGTAAGTATCAGCAAATTTTGTGTTTAAATTGATCATTTTATTCTTCCTACATAGTGTGTGTTGATATTGTGTGTATGTATTTGAACTGGAATCTCTGAATTTGGTCGAGAAAATGGTCTGGCGAGGGTCGATGATAAGTTGAGCCTTAGGTCGAGCGACACTCGATATCTTAAAAAGTCGAGCAATAAGTTGATTTTTTAGTTGAGTCAGCTATTCTTCAACAGTCCAGTTTTTATTTTTTAAAAAAATTTTATGTTTTTTGTCAAGCAAATCGTTAGGTCAATGGTCGAGCTAGATTATTAAACTTTGTTTTCAGAACTTTTTGTTTTTCGTCAAGTTATTAGTCGGATAAAGGGTCGAGCATAACACAAAAAATTTTTTGTTCTCAGAATTTAATATTTTTTGTCGAGCTATAGTCGGGTAAATAGTCGAGCATGGAACATAAATGTTTGTCTTAGAATTGTTATATTTTTGGTCAATATGTTAGTCGGATAAATAGTTGAGCATTAAACAGAATTTATTGCTTTCAGAACTTTTTATATTTTTTGTCGAGCTATTAGTCGAGTAAATAGTTGAGTATGAAACAGAAATGTTTGTTTCAGAACAGTTATATTGTTTGAGTCGAAATTGTTAGTCGGGTAAATAGTTCGACATTAAACCGAATTTTTTGTTTTCATAAAGTTTTATATTTTTTGTCGAGCTATTAATCGGGTAAATAGTCGAGCATGAAACAGAAATGTTTGTTTCAGAACAATTATATTTTTTGGTCAAGCTGTTAGTCGGGTAAATAGTCAAACATTAAACAGAATTTTTTGATTTCAAAACTTTTTATATTTTTTATTGAGCTATTAGTCGGGTAAAGGGTTGAGCGGTACCAATTTGCTTTAATTTTCCAAATTTTGTTAATCAGGACCCTCTAAAGGAGCAAATGGTGGTGCAGTGTGATTTCTTTAATGCCAAGGTTTCACAATACTACTACTATGAGTAAACAGATGATTCACAGTGTCTTACTAAGGCAACTTAAAGAAGACGAGGAGTCCCAAAAAGATGGAAGTCTATACTTTAATTTCACCGGTAAAAAGGTTAAATTTGGGCGGAGGGTGTTCGCACTAATAACTGGTTTGAAGATGGGCGACTTTACGTGTAAATACGGGAAATTCCAGGCACCCGATCACCCGAGTTTGATTAGTAAGTATCTAACTGGAGAAGGTCGACACAATGAAACAACATACGCCGATGTTTTCAAAGCTTACGATCAAATAAACGCAGGCTATTCGGATGAGATTGTTGTCTTCCTTACCTTACTATTGCTATACACATCCATCATTGGGGAGCAAAAGAGGAACCATATAGATGACAAGGTCATCCATTTGGCCTGTAATTGGAGGAAGTTTGATGAAATCCCTTGGGGCAAAGAGTCTTTTCGGGTGACTGTGGATAGTGCTAGAAAGGCTATGGCCAGCGGCTTGAAGCAGTCTAGGGATTAAGACAACCGGACGTACACCGTTGGTGGATTTCCTGTTGCGCTAGGGGTAAGAAATTAAAAGTCACAACGTGTTTTCTTTAATTTTGTTTTTAAATCTAAATAATTTATTTTTCCCATGTTTATGAATCTCAGGTGTTCACCTATGAATTGATACCGCATTTTGATCGATTCACTTTAGTGCAAAAGGTCGAAACCTCTGGATGTATGCCAAGGATATTCAGGTGGAAGGCGGTTAAAAGCCACAGATCTGCTCAAGAAAAGAATGCAGGATAGTCCAAAAAGCTACTTAGCGGAGAGGTATGAGCTTATAATTATAGGTAATGCAGTATGTTTGAGTTTTAAATATTGTTATATCATGACTTTACATTCAATGTGTTGCAGAGAGTTAAAGTCACACCGATAACTCCAACTCCGAAAGAAGTTGTGAATTTTTTGAGTTGGGATGAAGAAGAAATAGGAGAGGTCGCCAATGATTTGGAGTTTGGCGAGAAAGAAAAAGAAGAAGAAGACGTGCAAGTTCCTAAAGAGGCGCGGCGGATTTCAGTGAGTCAGATGCTCGAACAGCATGAAAGGTTAGAGGCTCGAATAGCCGAATTAGAATCTGCGGTTAACCGGCTAACCGCAACCGTCGAACATCTGACTCGTACTCTCCAGCAAGTGATGGAGGGGAAAGAAGGGAAAGTTGATGGTGGGACAACTTCAGAGTCTGATTTGAAAGCGTTGGTACTTGTTGATCCACCTAGCGTAGAACACAAGACTTTATCCGTTCCCATCATAGTTGAAATCGAGACTCCTCCCCCAACCCCGATTAAGAACCAAGCCAATAAGGATCGTGGAGTGACTGAAAAGAATGTTTCCTCTGGTATCAACTTGGGGCTGTTCTTAGCATTGAATATCCCACTTCCCCCTATCCACTACCCCCCATTATTGGTTTTGGGGCGCTTCAATTTCCATGATTTCCAACCAGCGCCGAAAGATATTCAAGACATCCTAAAGTGGTTGAAGCCAATCAAGCGGCAGTTCTTATGGACTCCTATTTTTGAACTTGATTCGGACTTGCTGAAAAAGGTTCTTATTGAAAATGAGTGGCTTTCCAATGAGGTAATACTTTATTGTTTTTCCATTCATCTATTAGTCAGTGAAATTATTGTTGTCCTAATCCACGTAGTTCGGGTTTTTTTCAGCATTTGGACTTGTACACATCCATGCTTTGGAAAAGGATCCCGATAATGGGCATAAAGATGTCTCCATTATGGAAACACATTTTGATGTAAGTTATTAAATCTGTTTTGTATTTTTATATACAGGTGGTGTAATTCGATTGAAATATTGGCGTGTTTACTTGTGGGCCAGAATGGAATGAAAACTTTATCTGTGCCAGCGGGATCCTATGCACGAAGATTTGGCCATGAAATAATTCGTTGGTTCCGTTTCGTATGAGATTAACTGTCGAACAGTGGACTAAGTGTTGTTCCTAGTCAATGTAGATGGGAATCACTAGATATTGGTGAGGATGGATAGCCATCAACACACGTTTCACGTGCATAACTCACTGGACCAAGAGGGGATAAAGCCAAAATTGGAGCATCTTGTGCAAATCATACCGAAGATACTCAAGGCATATGAACTTCCGAGCATGGATACTTGGCAACTCGTCATTGAGCAAGGTTTGCCATGTGTATAACTCACTGGACCAAGAGGAGATAAAGCCAAAATTGGAGCATCTTGTGCAAACTATGCCAAAGATACTTAAGGCATGTGAACTTCCAAGCATGGATACTTGGCAAGTCATCATTGAGCGAGGTTTGCCACGTCAAGAAGCAATGTTAGAAATTCCGGCACCTGTACAATGTTTTTGGCACTTCATTGTTTTCAATTTTGTTATAACTAACACGATCACGTGTATTGTTTCTTATAGCGGAGGAGCCTGTGGTATACTTGTCTTGAAATGGGCTGAATTCCTCATTCGCGGGGTCCCACTGGAGACATTTAATTCCAATCGTAAGTCTGTCATGGATGCACGTATCGAGATAGCTACCGCACTATTCATCCATGCAAGACAAGAGGACCAAAGAAAATCCAAGCAGTCCAAAAAAACACGTCAAAAGTAAAGATGTGTTGTGCAAAAGAAAAGAAATTGTAAATACAAATTTTTTTGGCAAGCTTGTAAATACATTTATTGATGTGAACTAGCAATTTTTTGATGTATGCAATAGTACATTTAGTTTATGAAACTTGCAAGAAAACACTGTTTAAATACATTTTAGTCGAGTAATAAGCCGAGCACATAGTCAGGCAAAAAACAGAAAAGTCAATAATTTTGCTTCAATACATTTTAGTCCAGTACAAAGTCGATCAAGTGGTCGAGCAAGTTACAATAATTTTAGTCAAGCTTTTATTTAGTCGAGTAACAAGTCGATTACAAAGTTGGGTAGAAAACAGAAAATCCAATAATTCTACTTCAATACTTTTTAGTCGAGTACAAAGTCGATCAAGTAATCGAGCAAGTTACAATAATTTTGGTTAAGCTTTTATTTAGTCAAGTAACTAGTCGAGCACAAAGTCGGGCAGAAAACAGAAAATTCAATAATTCTGCTTCAATACTTTTTAGTCGAGTACAAAGTCGATCAAGTAGTCGAGCAAGTTATAATAATTTTAGTCAAGCTTTTATTTAGTCGAGTGACAAGTCGAGCACAAAGTCGGGCAGAAAACAGAAAATCTAATTATTCTTCTAAATTATTGTTGCAGCATTCAACAAAATAATAATTGAAACATTAAATAATAATAATAATAATAATAGAAAAAATGGCATAAATTTATAATGTGGAAATCACACCAAATACCAAATGTTTACAATGTATAAGATTCTGCCCTAAGGGTATATACAATGTACGCAAGATATTCATTTTCCTGACCTACACAAGAATGGATTGGAGCAAGTTTTACGGTTGTGACCGCTCCCTTCACACCGACCACATTTCTTTGGAACTATCTCTTTACCTGTTGAAGGGATTCTCTGTTTCTTGTGTCTACTACTCTTAACTCTTGGTTCAGGAAGAGCTAATTGAATAAACAGAATTTCTTCAGGCACCTAGCAATCCTGAGGTTCACTAACCGGGATAATGGGCTTTGTATAGGTAGATATGAGTGCTTTTGTTAAATAAAATGGTGAGCATAAATAATGATCACTTTGTCGGCGACGGGTTGCAGCCAACGCACGAGCACATGGGAGTTGATCAATTTCAAACACTCAACACGTGCACGTTCTTGAAGCAAATCGACTATATAAGTATGATTTGCTATGTCTCGTACACACCACTGGTATATATCGACTAGTTCAACGACATAAGATTGTGCCGCTCGCATCCTAGATGCAAGCTCATGCTCAATGAAAGGGATTGTACGTGTTTTCATTTCGGACGTTGCTGTACGTCTTTCATAATACTATCTTTGTAGCGTGCTCCGAATGTACTCTACCAAACAATGAATTGGTAATTCTCGTGCATCCTTCAACAATGCGTTGAGACATTTGGCAATGTTAGTGGTCATTATAGTGTATTGTCTTCCTTGAAAATGTGCCATTGACCACCACTCAATGCCGACCTCTGTTAAATACTCACAGATGCGTGAATCTTGTTTGGAAAGAATTCTCCACATCTCATTGAAGTCGGCAAGAGTGTATGCCTTTGCAACCTTAAAGTATATAGGAAGCACCTCTTTGTGTTTGAACGTTCCTCGCAAGTTGTTGCTCAGATGATAGATACACACTCCATGGAAGGCATTGGGGAAAACACTTGCAATACCTTTGACAATGCTTTTATGCCTGTTGGACACAAACACCAATCCATCGATTGCAACACCTATTGCAGCATTCAACTTTTTCAAAAACCACTCCCATGAGGCATCATTTTCAGAATCCATCAATCCCTATTCGATGGGGTACACTTGGTTGTTACCGTCCATGCAAATAGCAACAAGCAATGATCCAGGGTATTTTCCCTTTAGGAAGTAGACATCAACAGCAAGAACCGGTTGCAAACAGCTGCAAAATCCACGAAGAGATGCTCCCATTGCAAAAAAAACATATTTGAAACGATGATCATTCAGAATGTTCAAGTGAAGACACTAAAATTGAATTGTAAAAGTCGGCCGAAGGGGCCAGTTTCTCACAATTTTTACTGTTCCTGCGGGCAAATTTGGTGCGATTTCGGTGCGAAAATTTACTGTGCGATGAACAGTATTTACTGTTCATTGCACAGTAAAATTTTCAAAAATTTAACGTTCATGAACAGTATTTTTACTGTTCATGAACGTTTTCCTTTCTCTTTTTTTTTTTTTTAAGTATTGCACTCTCTCCAGCCGGTAGTAGTCGCATCGTCTCGCTATTCAACGCTTTGCGGCAGTAGTTCGACGGTGGTGCTATTCAACGTCTGCAGTTTGGCTTTCACGCAACGGCATGCGGTGAGAGATAGTTATTAAGTTAAAGTTTCTTTCACCATAGGCCATTTGTAGTGGGCCACTTGAGTGTAGTGTAGTATCATTTTTGTATAGTATTAGCGCCCCGATATAACCGGGCTTTTGTATTCGGATAGTTCCTAGGTTGTCCAAGTCCTCAACCATTCCCGTCTTGGGCGGGGTTCAATGCGGTTGAACTTAGGTCGTCTAAGTTGTCTCCCTTCCCGTCTAGTGCGGGTTTAGCTTCCCGTCATGTGCGGGTTTACTTTATTTTGCTTTTTCTTGCCCCTCGTGGGCTTTTTGCCCCTTTGCGGGCCTTTGTTTTCGTGGGTTATAACGCTATTTTCAGTTGCGACGCCACGAAACTCTAAGCCCTTGTGGCTCTGTACATTGGCCTTTGTGCCACTCTATTAATCTACTACTATCGTATCGAAAAAAAAAAAACGATGATCTTCTTTTATCTCGAGATCAGTAAACTTACCCAGATTACATGCCCTCAACATGTGCAAATAAGCTGGTAGTATTTTATATGAATCCTTAAATCCACATTTCATTTCTTCGAATGCCGATTCCCTGGATCTCCAAGCCTTCTGGTATGGTATATTCACACCCAACTCTTGACGAATATCTGCCATGATTTCGGCGGGTTTATACGGCCGACAAATTTCCTGGTACTTACACTTGATCCATAAGCCAATTACTTTACTATTTACCTGACGATTATCATAATGCATAAGCGATAACTGACATGTATGGGTGTTTTTATATTTATTGACCCTCCAAGCACTCAAATTCCCAATGGAAGATGCATTTAGTTTCCACTCGCAATTGTTATGCTTGCATCGTATGTACTAGTACTTGCGACATGCTCTCACCACCTTCCACTCATAGAAATATTTCACAGTGAGCAGATTCATTCTCATTTGCAATTGCTCCCTCGTTTCGAAAACATCATTTACCGCAACATCGACAATGGCGGCTAATATGCCAGAAGAAGTTCCATTGTTAGCATGCGATGACCTTGTTAGCATTTGAAATTGGGGGATTGCTTGGGCATGGGTTTGAATTGGACTGACAGGCACATTTGTCTCCGGTTGCTTGGAAGGAGTATTTACATCTTTCACAACTATGATTTTCTCAACCAGGATATTTACATCAATCCTAGGTCCATCATCATCAGCTGCCTCTTCAAAAATTGGTCCGACGAAATTATTTGGAGGAAGAGTATCATTAGTCCATAACGGACTGTCGCCACCTAAGCACTTTATTAGTGAATTGCTATCACTATCTTCAGCACTTGATGCTTCAGTTTCAGCTTGAAGGGTAACACATATTGGAATCCTTGCATCTTCAGAACGTCTAATAATCTCATTTATAAAGCATTTGACATGATAATCAGTCTTGATGGGGAGAGGGGATATTTTTGACAAGTATTTGGGCAGATATTCGATGACTACTTTGTCTTCAATCTCCATATCTAATTGTAGAACAGAAATAATAAGATTCACTAGTTCCTTGAAGCTTGTGTCTTATTTCAACAAAAGAGTTTCGATCCTCTTGTAATTAATGAAGTTTCTTTCATTTGTACTAGGATCAACGTTCCATTTTCTGTCATAAAAAACATGTATAGACCACATAATGCCGCGTGACATCCCTACATTGAAAACCAAAACAATCAATAAACAACGGATCGTTGTAGGGCTGTAAATATATGACAAATTCATTCCATCCACATTACTCGACTCCTTGCTCGACATTAAACTCGACTTATTATACTGCTTGACACTTTATCTAGCCCTATTAGAGTACTCGACTAAAATATCGACTAAATACTCGACTTCTAATGTTGCTCAACCTGATACTAGACCTCACACTTGACCCAAATACGGGCGCAACATTTTGCTCGACCTAGTGATGGACCTATTGCTTGACCATTTTATCTGTACGATTCACAAACCCAGTTAAAAAGGTAATAAATCAAACTAACCTGCAATTACAGACGACTTCAAATGCGATTGATTACAGACGATTTCAAATGCGATTGCTTGCAGCGCGATACCAATGGCATGTGAGAGAACAAACTTTGCTAGGTGCGTGACAACAGAAGTGCTATACTCTGCATGATAGGGCTTTAAATCCTTGAAGTGAAGAGTAGTTTATAACTGAGCAATTGACCAAACAGCCTGAACCGTTAAAGTGAAGAGTAGCAAAGGAATAGAGGTGTTAGAATCTGTGTTCTAAGAGAGAAATCTGTGTTCTATAGCAGAAGAGAAAGGTGTTGTAGTCATTTTTTTTTTATGAAAGTGTTATAACACAAAAGAAAAAGAGGAGGGTGGTATTTTTGTAAAGTCAATGGTCAACCATGGTATATTTATAAATTTCCCTAGGATTTTTCTTAAAGAGAAAAAAATTATACTTTAATTAGCAATATAATTATATAAAATATTGTTAAATTAATTTAAAAAGAACTTTAACCTTTGCAAAATATAATAAAATCATTTAAAATATTGTATGGAGGGAGTAATATAAAATTTTTTCTTATTCGCTAGTTATTAGTTTTGGAATCAAATTCTAGTACCAATAATATATATTAAAATTCATTAGATTTAATGATTAAGTTTAGAATCTCATCAATCTCAGTTGAACTCTCGTTATAGAAGTTATCCATTAAAAAAAACAAAAATTTGTATGATCAAATGCAAATTATACTATCTAGTCTTTTTACACTATGTTTGTTTGTCGTTCATTGCATTCATTGGTAATGCTTATTACTAGTGTACCATTTTTTGACTCCATCATGTGACATCGAAGCCAAGTTAGGTAAACTTTTTACTTGAATTGCATAGACAAATAAGTCTTCTTAATTTGTCGAGTTTAGAGTTGATCATCCTTTAATTCATAAACCACCAATTCATAGTTAATAAACTGTTGGTTCAAGGTTAGGCATGGCAACGGGGTGCATTGCCAATAATTATAATTAATATTATATAAGTCCCACATGCTTTTTTTTTTTGTTTTTTTTTTTGCGCTTTCATAGAAAGAGTTATTAATTTCTTTAAATTATATCCCTAAATTAAAAGTGACTCATCACAATAAATTCAAAATTATAAAAAAAAAAAATTATTTTGTATTATAAAACTAAATTAACCTTTCTTGCAATAATTTTGATTTGAGTTTATAATTTTATTATGTTTAAGTGTTTTTTATAAGTTTTAATGTGCATATGTTCTAATATGTTTTAAAAAAATTTATATGTTCTAATATGTATTGGTATAACCATATAATTCTATTAACAATATAGTTGATATGTGAAAAGTTAAAAAAAAAAATACTACATTTTATGAAAGTTCCTCATGTTCTAAATCTTTTAAAATTTGATATCATTAATAATTCAATAACCATGTCTATCCTGTAATTAGCTTATTTTACGCAATGCCATGTATTCAATTATTTTAGTATATTTGAATATTTTATGAGTTAAATTTTTATTCATAGTAGCTATTTAGAAAAATATTATTATATATTTCATTATAAGTATAAGAAGTAACTATTGCATTGGAGTTAAATGTAAACCATGCTTTGCATTCATACTAACTTTTTTTTCTAAACAACTAATTAAGATAATGAGTACACAATAAATTAAATGCAAATATTATTTTTGATACAAAATAAATAAAAAATTATGAGTACAAACCATAATATATTTAACATTGTAGAAAAATAGTTGGTAAGTATCTACTTAATATTAAGTTATATGTTAGTATTTAGTAATGCTACAAGTGATGACATCGTAATTTATAAAACAATTAAATGATAAATTTTAAATTCCCATTTACAATATAACTATTAATAGTTTAATATTAATATTAGTTGTATATTTATATTAGATTATATATATATATATATATATATGTGAAGTAACTAGTAAGTTAGATATTTGAATGGAAAAATAGAAAAAAAGAAGAAGATAATTATTGCTTTTTTTATAATATTAAGATATATTTATAATATTGGTATTATTTGTATAATTATTTCTTTCTTTTGGGACAAAAATCATATTATTAGGATATTATAGTACAATTAAATATAGTTACGGTATTATTTAAAATTATGAAAGGGTCTGATTGAAATATCTTTAAAATTACTATAGGGAAAATAGAAATTTAGCTAAATTGTTGATTATTAATTTATTTTACTTCATTATGTTGCAAATAAACATTTCAAAATACAATAAAAATATTACTTCATAATTTTAATTTTTATTATTTTACACAATAAAACTTAGAGTATAACATATATACTATATATAATATATTTCAACCTCCTAATGGTAAGTAATAGATTATTAATAACTAATACTGTACAATAATGAAAAAGTTCCTTAATTATAATGTTGTTTAATTCAATTGTAAAAGTTAAAAAACATGAATTGTGACATTTTAATTAATATTTTACATAATAAAATCTAAAATATATAAGATACTTTGTATATCAAAATAATAATAATATGTAACTATAAGTACAAAAAAGTAAGCTATGAATACTAACAATATATCATAATAACAAAGGATAGGTGCGAAAAAAATAATAATTAATAATTAATAGAGAAAAAATAAAAAATTAATATTAAATAGTAACTAATATTGATCCCATCAAAGCAATTCTTGGAGGTTTTGTTTAGTCTTCATAATTAAGGTCATTCGTACTCCGTGAGGAAATTAATTCATACCTCGCTGTGTTTGGTTTCACTTATGAGAATTAAAATTAATTTAAAATTAAATATTCTCTTTTCTATAAGCTAGATTTGGTTTGAATGTTCCTAACTTTCTCTATAATGAAATGAGTAATTAATTGTTACAGTAATATCTAAGCGAAATGTGTTGAAATTATGAAAATATCCACAAAATTCATGGGAAAACATTGATTTCTCTTGGAATGTTGCAATTGCAAGGCACGGAAGAGACCGGACGTTTTTTATTAAGATTTTTAGAATTTTTTTTATTAAGATTTTCTTTGCTACATAAAATGTAATGGACAGGATTTTTTTTCCAAAAAATAAAAATTCCTTTAGGTATGTTTGGGGCTGTAAAATATCCATTGAATTTGAAATTTTAATTTCTATATTTTGCAGTCTCAAACTATCTATCAGGTGGTCTAATTTCTTAGTTTCTAGTGAAAGTGAAAGTGAAAAAAAGGTAAATAACAATTATTGTTTTGTTTCGTGCCTTTAATTTTACAAATCTCTCCACAAAAGCTCCCTCTAGTCGATATAGGATTCAGTATTATATCGAAATTGAAGTAAAACATAAGGTGGGATTTGTGAATGTTCTGTTAGAAATGACGTTAGAAACCATACTTAATGTAAATGGGAATTATTGATTTTTTTTTAAAAAAATTAGAATATTTTATAAAACTCATCATTTAAATCAAGGGTAAGCTTGTCTCATTATATAAATTTAGAGGCATTGTTGCAATGCGTTTAAAGAAAATAAAATTTTCATATGAGATTTTAGAATGGAATTTTATTCACATCTTCAAAAAAATCCCGTTAAATTCCTCTTAGTATTCCCAATTGATGAGAAATAAAATTATGTATTTGTTGGATACATTAACTCACAAATTTGTTGTATTTTTTTTTTTCACGAACAATACTATATATATTGCATTGGCAAATATTTACATAAGATAGCCTAAAAAAGGCTACTTGCTTTTTGTGGTAGTGATCCACAGAGGATCGACACCACAAAAGAAAGTATGCCAAAAAACAAATAATTGCTATTTTTGGCTAGTGCACTATAGTCTTGATACTAATAGTAATCATATTTAAAAACCTAATAAAAAAAAAAACTCAACTTGTCATCCAGTCCTAGAGCATCTCGAAACTGTCATCGCAAAAGCTTGGCAGTTTGTCTCTTGCCCATGTCTAATGGGATCTTTGTCGAGACCCGGCTCTCAAGCGAGTAACACCCACCTGCACTAAGGGAGGACAAAACTCTCACAACAAGGGAGAAAAGCCCTAAGAAGAGGGCAAAAAAAAAACCATATTTTGCACCTTGATCGTACCAAGTATTGCTCACAATAACTGTCAAATCGACCAGGCGGCCCCTGCTAAATTTATCTTCACACAAATCTGTTGTCAATTCAATGAATATATTTAAACATTGGGCAAATAAAGAAAACTTTAATCCACAACTAATTTCCCTCCCATATATTTGTTGTCAATTTCGAAGTAGATGTGACAGTGTCAATCTCGTCAAAGCCTTTGTTGACAATTTCCAGTGGAAAAATTTGCAATCCTTGTCGAAACTATCAATTAGAATGGGAAAGTCTACTAAGTTTTTGTTCTTTTGGCATGAACTAAGGTTTTAATGTAAGATTTTTCTAGGTGGTTTATATTAATTAATGATGTTTTAGGTTTGATTTAATTAAGTCAGATATGAAATTTTTTAATTAGTCTAATGTGAGACTGGCTTGTGTGAACTGTAGTTAGCCTTGCCCATGATGAGAGGGTAAGGGTTCAACTATAAATATCAGCTAAATTCCCTCCTCTAACCCTAATTCAAGATAAACATTTTCTGCTCATAAAGTTTACGAGAGAGATAGGCATTCATCAAAGCCTGTTTATTCAGAGGGTCATAGAGGGGAAGAATTTAGTCAGGATCAATTCTATTTTCACCTTCAGTTATGGACTAGAAGACTAGTACACAATTATTTAGTTCTATCTCTAAATTCTAATCATGTATAGGTTTGATCAATTGGCTTTGTGTTGTGTTTGCCTACGTGATATCAGAGATAGATATAGATCATGATTGGAATATTTTATGCTCTATTTTGTTATTTGACTCCATATTTAGAACGATCTTGTCGAGACGAATTTGTGATGGCGGTGCAACGCGTCAATCTTTGCTGCGTGGTGCATGTGATTGAATTAAAAAAAATAAAATTAGGGCGGTGCTAGAAGGTAACGTGCGGGTTGGATGGACAACTCACGTTGGTTGTGGGGCCTATATCGGTCCTGAATCGGTTTGGTTCAATTTTTTTAAAAAAATAATAAATAAATAAACAATTTTCTTCAAAACTTTTTGGGGCACGTGCAGGTGCTTCTGGAGCCCATGTTGGGCTGTTTTAGTGTCGTTGGCTTTGTGTTTTCATGATATACATTTTGATATATAATTTGCATATTTTTTTATACTATTATACTTGTGAAAATCTGGACAGAACATGATTACATGCAATTAAATGACGTATTGCTCTTATCATTTATATGGTTTAAAATTGTATATATAGTTTTATGTAAGAAATAAAATTTAATATCATTGGTAGGAGAGAATTTCATAAATTCAATTGCTTATATAGTTTTATGAAATATCAATCTTATACTGTGGTGGGATATCTCCTTTTCTAATATCCAATCATACTCCCAAAGGGGGTGATTGGATATTAGTTCGTGGAGGGATACATGTACAACATGTGTTTGAGGACTGACTGATCTTAGTAGTTCATATATCCAAAGGTGGTGAATTCACGAGGCCCTTTTTCATATACAAAGTTTACAATTGTGTGTCATGCATTCTACCTAAAGGTGATTGTATGATGATACGTGTGACTTTCTATGGAGTGTACTTATACGGTTTATATTAAGTTGCACTGTTCTTACATATTTTATATTTTTTCTTATTATCAGTTTCCTTTCTCTGTCAATGGCAACTCACCCACTATTGAGATTCTCACTGATTGAATTTTAAGAAATGGAAAAATGATTTAATATTTGGAATGATTATGGCG
Organism: Gynochthodes officinalis; assembly: GCA_020080225.1. Lineage (NCBI taxonomy): Eukaryota > Viridiplantae > Streptophyta > Magnoliopsida > Gentianales > Rubiaceae > Gynochthodes > Gynochthodes officinalis. The sequence goes on along the minus strand of CM034619.1, from coordinate 33,586,332 downwards.
GATGTGCATGATGCCTTTTATAAGGACAAGCCTGCATATTTCATCAGAAAGTACCAATCTTGAAAAGAGAGATTTGCAGTTTGGGAAAAAAGCAATTGAATTTGCTTACTATCCATGCAGCGATCCATTCAGGATCATCTAAATAGGAGCTTGCCTGCCTACTGCGCTGCTAGGCAGACGATGGAACCCTTGTCAAGCATGTATCAAGTTTCATCCAATGCTAAGATAGGGGTTCTTTTACAAACACTTTTCAACATGAGGTATGATGGTACTAGTAGAGTTAAAAATTATGTCTTAAAGATGGTAGATTTACAAAGTAAGCTTGAGGCACTTAAAATCAATATTCCTCTTCATTGTAATTGTCCATCAGGCTCTTAATACCATTCCACCTGATTTCGGGATTATAAAGACAAATTACAATTTTCGATATGAGACCTAGTCCATTAGTGATCTCGTAGCCAGGGTGGTGGCAGAGAAAAGGAAATTGAGTGATGAAAAGGGACATCAGGCCATGTATGTTTCTAGTGTTGGTGGTAAGAGAAGTAAGAAGTCCAAAACTTCTACCCATAAAGGTATTCCTGAGACCATTGACAGCACTCAGAAGACAAGCCCAAAAAAGGCATCTTTTAAGAAATCTTATTGTTGCTTCTTCTGCAAAAAAAAAAAAAGTCACGTAAATAAAAATTGTGACAAATACAAGGGTTGGTTAGCCAAGCGTGAGGCTACAGGTGATAATTCTTTGGCTTTAGATTGTGAATCTAGTCTCTCTGAAACCCCATCAAGTTCGTGGTGGCAAGATAGCGGTGCAACTAATCATGTTGCGTTGACTATACAGGGGTTCAGAAACCAGAGGAAGCCAAATCAAGATGAATCAAGATTGATAGTGGGAAACAAAAAAAGAGTTGACGCCAAATTCGTGGGAGATGTCATCTTAGTATTAGATTCTGGTTATAATCTAATGTTAAGGAACACTTTCTATGCACCTTCCTTTAGAAATAATTTAATTTTTGCTTCATATTTGGACCAATGTGGCTATTTTTCTTTGAAATAAAGAACAATATGGTTTCCATGTTTTTTAATTCAAATAAAGTTGGTAGTTGCATTATGTCTTATAGATTGTATAGATTGTGTTTATCACCCAATGATATATGCATTGCTTGTACGATTGAAAAAGTTGCTTTCAAAAGGCCTCTACTTAAGGAACAGCCTTATACATTGTAGCATTAAAGATTAGGCCACATCTTTAGGGAAATAGTAGAAAGGTTGTTAAAGCCTGACATCCTACCTACTCTTAAAGAGGACCTAGAGGATTGTGTAGACTGCTGTAGGGATAAGATGACTAAAGTTAAGAAGAACACAACAATCAGTTTTTCTGATCTCTTAGACATCATTCACACTGATATTAGTGGTCCATATATAGTGACTTTGTGTAGAAATTTTATTTCTTCACTTTTATTGATGACTATTCTCGATATGGATATCTGTACTTGATTAAAGAAAAGTTTGAGTCTCTTGACAAATTCAAGATATTTCGGATTGAAGTAGAGAAACAGTTGGGGAAAGTAATCAAAGTCGTCAGATCTGATGGGAGTGGTGAATATTATGGTAGGCATAGCGATGCTGGACAGCTTAAAGGGCCATTTGCCAAACACCTAAAGGATTTTGGGATTATAGTTCAATTCACCATGCTTGACAGTCCTGAACAAAACTGTGTGGTCAAAAAGTGAAATCGCACTTTTATTGACATGATGAGGAGTATGGTAAGTAGGAGTAATTTGCTTGAGTTTTTATGGGAAGAAGCTTTAAAAACAGCTCTCTACATTCTGAATAGAGTCCCTACCAAAGCTATTCCATTAACACCTTTTTAGTTATGGACGGGACGTAAACTTAGCTTAAACCATCTCAGGGTTTAGGGATATCCTGCAGAGGTAAGATTGTATAATCCAACATTAAATAAGTTGGAATCCAGAACAACCAGGTGTTATTTTGTGTCCTATCCAGATCATTCAAAGGGTTAAAAGTTTTATAACCCAAATGGGGGCACAAGAATTGTAGAATCACAAACAACTAAGTTCTTGGAACTAGATGTGGCCGAAGAGAATACTTGTTCACAGTCCATCAAGGATGACAGATGGTGGAGACCATTGCATCAGATTTTCTACCTGTACAGACTACTGTAGAGCACAATGCAGCACATGTAGTTATGGAGCTTTCTACATCACAACTTGATTCAGTGGGAGTTGAGGATAATGTCATTGAGCCTGTGCCTGATGCTACTTCTCAACCTCATCAACAACAGAATGAAGTTGTGATAGCTCTACTCAGGAGGTCTACTAGGGAGAGATAGTCTACTATACCACCAAACTAAATGGTCTATTTTGGAGAGCATGATTATGACATTGGCTGTGTGATAGATCTAGTGACTTATACAAAGGTTGTTTCTTATCCTCAATCAAATCTATGGATGGATACAATGAAGAATGAGATGTAATCTATGAAAAATAATTGTGTTTGGGAGCTTGTTGAGTTACCTAAGAGATGCAGTTCATTAGCTACAAATAGGTATATAAAACCAAAAAGGACTTTAAAGGAAAGATAGAGAAGTTTAAAGCCAAATTGGTAGCCAAGGGATTCACTCAGAGAGAATGAATAGACTATGAGGCCACTTTTTCTTCAGTCTCTTCTAAGGATTCTTTCAGAGTGATCATGGCATTAATAGCTCACTTGGATTTGGAGCTACACCAAATGGATGTTGAAACAGCTTTTCCAAATGGAAACCTTGATGAGGAGGTCTATATGGTTCAACCCGAAAATTTTGCAGCTAATGATTTGAGAGAGCTTGTGTGCAGACTTAAAAAGTCTATCTATGAACTTAAATAGGCTTCTAGACAATGGTACTTAAAGTTGCATAAAGTTGAAATATTATCTAGTTTTGTTGAAAACAAGATAGATTAGTGTGTATATAACAAGGTCAGTGGGAGAAATTTCATTATTCTCATATTATATGTTGACGATATTTTGCTTGCCAGTTGTGATCTCAGCTTGTTGCATGAGACAAAGCAAATGTTATCACATAATTTTGATATAAAAGACCTTGGTGAGACGTCATTTGTCCTTGGTATAGAGATCCACGGGGTTTGTTCTCACCGTTTATTGGGTTTATCTCAAAGGGCTTACATAAATTGTGTTCTGGGACGATTCAGTATGCATGAATGTAAGTCGGGAATTGCTCTCGTTGTAAAGGTGATAAACTGAATAAGTCACAGTGCCCTCAAACAGATGTTGAGAAAGCCCAAATGAAAGACGTATCTCATGCTAGTGCACTTGGGAGTATTATATATGCTTAAGTATATACTAGACCAGACATTACTTTTGCAACTGGTCTTCTGGGCAGATATCAGGCAAACCTAGGACATGATCATTGGGTAGTTGCCAAGAAGGTTTTAAGGTATTTAAAGAGGACAAAAGACTACATGCTGATATATAGACATGTTTAGGATCATGAGCTAGTAGGGTATATGGATGCATACTTTGTTGGCTGTGAGGATGACAAGAAATCAATATCTGATTATGTCTTCAAGTTAGTAGGAGGTGCAGTACCTTGAAAAAGTGAGAAACAATTGACAATTTCATCTTCCACCATGCAAGTGGAGTTGATAACATGCTTTACAACTGCTACTCAAGCAGTTTGGCTCCATAATCTCATAAAGGAGTTAGTTGTATTTGATTTTGTGGATAGACTCATACAGTTGTATTGTGACAATAATTCAGTAGTATTATTCATTAATAATCATAAAGATTTCAAGGATCTAAACATATGCAGTTCAAGTTCTTGTCCATCAAAAAAATAGTACAGAATGGTGATATAGCAGTAGAACATATTTTCACAGATGATATGATTGTAGATCCACTAACAAAAGGACTTTGCCTGTATGTATTAGAAAGGCATGTCGAAAGTATGGGCTTACTTGCATCATTAGATGCTATAGTTTAGTGGGAGTTGATTGTTATTTATGCTCAATAAAGCTTTCATATGTTCTTTGTTACATTTGGTGACATTTTTTTTAATATTTGTATTGGCATTTTAATTCAATAAAGTTTGAAGAATTTTCCTATTATATGCTGAATACATATCTATAAATATAAAGTGAAAGTCTTAAGGCATTGTGTAAATCTTGAGTACAGACTAAAAGGGCATACAGTAAAATTTTCAAAATTCCAACGTCTATGAACAGTATTTTTACTGTTCATGGACGTTTTCCTTTTTTTTTTTTTTTTTTTTTTGGTGCAGGTGCGGTCTCTGCAACTTGGAATCACGCCACGACTTGCGGTGAGAGTTAGAGATTTAGTTCTAGTTTTTTTCATCACAGGCCATTAGCTGTGGGCCCATTGAGATGCATTGCATCAATTTTGTATAGTATTAGCGCCCGATATAACCGGGCTTTTGTATTCGGGTAGTTCCTAGGTTGTCCAAGTCCTCAACCATTCTCGTCTTGTGCGGGGTTCAATGCGGTTGAACTTAGGTCGTCTAGGTTGTCTCCCTTCCCGTCTAGTGCGGGTTTAGCTTCCCGTCTTGTGCGGGTTTACATTATTTTACTTTTTCTTGCCCCTAGTGGGCTTTTTGCCCCTTTGCGGGCCTTTGTTTTCGTGGGTTATAGCGCTGTTTTCAGTTGCGACGCCACGAAACTCTAAGCCCTTGTGGCTCTGTACATTGGCCTTCGTGCCTCTTTATTAATCTACTATCGTTTCGAAAAAAAACAATAAAGATAAGGCATCTACAAGTTCCATGGAACAATAAAGTCATTCTCTAGTGGTACATAAAGACTTTGTGACACTTAAGGAGAGAGAATAGGGATTGACAAAAGGGATAACACATAAAGTTTGACTCTATATGAGGTGTTATTAGATTTGCCACACTATCACATTGAGTCCATATCAGTAGAGTGAACTGCACTTGTGATTATGGATGGCTCTGTGTGATTACATACAGTTACCACTATGGTTCAGTATTGAAGGCTCTATGGGATATGATTGACAATTAAAAGTAATCTCTAAACTAGCATAAAGGTGCGCACATTAGAGTACAACTTTAATTAATATTCGCCCAAGTGGGAGAATGTAAGATTTTTCTATTTGGCTTATATTAATTAATGTTGTTTTAGTCTTGGTTTAATTAAGTCATATATAAAATCTTTTAATTAGTCTAATGTGAGGCTGCCTCGTATGGGTTGTAGTTGCTTGGTTCGTGATGAGAGGGCTAGGGTACAGCTATCAATATCAGTTAAGTTCTCTCCTCTAACCCTAATTCAAGAGAAACACTTTTTGCTCATAAAGTTTATGAGGGAGAGAGGCACTCATCAGAGCCAGTTTATTTAGAGGGTCATATATAGGAAGAATTAGTCAAGAGCAATTCTATTTCCACATTCAGTTATGGACCAGATGACTGGTATACAATTCTTTACTTCTATCACTAAATTCTAATTATGTATATGTTCGATCAATTGGGTTTGTGCTGTGTTTGCCTACATTTAAACCTAAGTCTACTTTGTTAGTGGATTTTCTATTTAACAATTATGATGAAAGTAAAGAATAATTCTTGGATTAATACTATGAGAATAAAATTTTTTAAATTTAAATTTGAAAGAAGACAATTTCTACGAAGCATAGGTTTAAGGTTTTCTTAAGTCGGATGGAGATTAACCTTCGAGTGCAAAGGTAGAAGGGGTTTTAATTGCGAGACCCACCCGTTGACTACTTATAAAAGTTGAATTTAGTGATTTGACGGTGTTGGGTGGAAAGGCCGTCGCTCAAAAAATAAATGTTATTATAAAGATAATAGGTTGATATTTTTCAAGAGTTCACATCAATGGGAAGGTTTGGTACCTCGATCTCCGCTTTTCACCTCCCGGGGTTGTAGTATGTTTCAAGGGTTGGGTTGTACTGCCATTAACTCATCCCTTGAGTTCTTGTCATTTCCAACTTCTAGAATAAGAATTCATTTTTTTTTAAAACCTAAACAAGTCTCGCCTATTTCCTTTTTTATTGGAATTAATAATTATTCTAACTTTTGAACCAAGCACTATTATTGAATTTAATATATCCAGTAGCATTCCACACTACTATCATATTCATAGGGTAGCATTAACAAGAAAAAATCCTAGTTACAAAAATTTAAAAATATCTAGTTTAAAAGTAGGAATGTAGCAATTATGGGACTTATGAAACTATAAATACAGCCCCATCTGCACAATGCCTTACAAATCCCCTCTATAACAACTTACATATCTTTTCCCAAACTAATTAAGCACTCATGGTGAGATCATCTAGAAATGAGCTACAAATCAATTGTGAGATATTCAATATGCATGTATTGTTCTTATGCCTTACCATTCTTCAATTAGTGGCATCTAGTTTTGCTCAAATGAATGTTTCTGAGAAAGAGGCCAGTGCCCTTTTAACATGGAAAGCCAACCTAGAAGACACTAGTGCATCAATCTTGTGATCATGGACTTCAGGCAACCCATGCAAATGGGATGGAATTGTTTGCAACGAAGCTGGAAAAATGAAGCAAGTTAATCTCATAGGTTATGGCCTAAAAGGTACACTTCATGATCTAGATTTTTCATCAATTTCCTATCTTATTAAAATTGATCTTTCTAACAATTCACTTTATGGAACCATTCCATCAAACATATTCAACCTTTCTTGCCTAAAACTCCTTGATCTTTCTTGCAATGCTTTCAATAGATTCATCCCTAAAGTGATTGGGAAACTAACATCTCTCTTTGGCTTATTGTTGCATCAAAACAATCTTAGCGATTCCCTCCCCACTTCTATTAGGAACTTGGCTAACTTGAAATACTTGTACCTTTTTGAAAACCAGCTTTTAGGTTCCATCCCTGAAGATTTAGGGTCGTTAACCTCACTCGCTGAACTTGGCTTGTCAAAAAACAATCTCAACAGTACTATTCCAATATCCATTCGGAAATTGGCAAATTTAACCCTTTTGAGTCTTGCTCAAAACAATATTTCAGGGCACATTCCTTATTCTCTAGGAAACTTGACAAGGCTTAATTTTTTGTGGATGAGTAGAAATTGATTAACCAACACCATCCCTTCAAAATTAGGAGCAATGAAGTCATTGGTAGAGTTGATATTATTTGCAAATGATCTCAGTGGCACTGTTCCACTGGAAATTACTAATATTACATCTTTACAAAAGTTGTATTTAAGTAGAAACCATCTCACTGGTCAGTTATCTGAAAATATTTGCACTGGTGGCTCACCCAAGAAGTTTAAGAAATTGCTCAAGTCTAGAAGTTCTCTCTTTTGAACTAAACCAAATGTCTGGGAACAAATCCGAAATTTTTGGTGTGTATTCGAGATTGGAATACATTGGTTTGAAGTTCAACAACTTTTATGGTGAGTTGTCTCCATTATGGGGTCATTGCCATAACTTGACTAACTTCTTAATTTCTAATAATAATATTTATAGTGTAATACCACCTGAGCTTGATGAGGCATATCAATTATGAAAAATTTTCCTGTATTCCAATGAACTATCTAGTGAGATTTCAAGAAGTTTGGGAAATTTGGCTGCGTTACTCCAGCTTCAACTAGACAACAACAAACCTTTAGGTAATGTACCAAATAAGATAGGGAAGGTGTCCAAACTCCAAAATCTTAGTTTCTTTCTAAATGATCTTAGTGGTCCAATTCCAGAACAAATAGGAAAATGTGTACAACTATTGTTGTTGAATTTAAGCCACAACAGACTAGATGGAAATATTCCTTCTCAGGTGGGAAACTTGAACTCATTGAACACTCTTGATGTAAGCCAAAATATGTTGATTGGTGAAATACCACAAGCTCTTGGAAATCTAAAAAGCATTAAGAACCTAAATCTTTCACTGTGGTAGAATTAAACTAGGTTTCCTATTGGGTGTCATTTTGTAATTTGATAATTTTATTGGGTTTAGAATTGTTAATTACATTGAGTTTTGGATTTAGTAGTTACCAAATTCAATAGGTGCAGGGTTTTGTTGAATCCTATAAATAAGACATATTATTCACAATTGATGTACAGAGAAATAGAGAGAGAAACAAAGAAAAAAAAAACAGCCGCCATCCTTCAAAAGCTGCATGACTTGATTTTTATAAAGCTTTGATCAATTGTTTGTTTGTGCGGCCATAGCCACAGGTTGTTTCCTGGCTAAATCATTTTTTTTTGGATTGTTTGTAGCCGATCATTGTGTTCGGTTTTGATATTTTTGCTGCTTTTTGGGATTTATTAATTTTGATCCCAACATTTGGTATCTGAGCTTGGTTGGTATTTGGCAGTTATAACGAATAAGAATATTACTTGTTTCGTATCCAAATTAAAAGGTAAACAAGATTACAATTATTGGAGGATCCAAATGGAAATGCATCTCAATGCATTTGATTTGTTAGTTCACGTTCAACAAAATTTAGTAGCGGATACTAATAAGAAGACCAAACAACTCATCGAGACCCGTTTCCTAAAGGCGAGGATTGGAGGGCAAAAGAACCTTTACAACTCATTCACTCTGATCTATATACAGTGGATGTTTCTTCTAATGGAGGTAATAAGTATTTTGTTACTTTCATTGATAATTTTAGCAGAAAGGTCTGGGTTTATTTTTTGAAGAATAAGTCTGATGGTTGTGATATATTTAAAAGTTTTAAAGTATATGTTGAGAAGCATAATGGTTACTCCATCAAAACTCTTGAGAATTGATAGAGGAACAGAGTATATAGTGTGTGATGATTGTTTGGCATAGCATGAGATCAAGCATTAGTTGACAATAAGGTACACTCCTTAGCAGAATGGCATTGCAGAAAGGAAGAATAGAACTATGATGGACATGGTGCGGTTAATGATGGTTGCTAGACATACACCCACAGAAGCAATTTCATGTGTTCTATATGTGTTGAATAGATGCCCTACTAGATGCAATGGTGGGAAGACCTCTTATGAGGTTTAGTCTAGTAAAAAGCCAAATATCTCTCATCTTATAGTATTTAGTTGTTTGGTATATGCACATGTTACAGATGCTCTTAGGAAGAAACTTGATGATAAGATAGAAAAGTACATTTTTATTGGCTACAGTTCTGAGACTAAAGGGTACAAGTTATACAACCCTGTGACAAAGAAGACTACTTTTAGTAGAGATGTGAACTTCGACGAGAAAGGTGCTTGGGACTGGTCAGAAAAGGGGTCAAATGTGGCAGTTAGTCATCCTCTTCAACCTTCATATTTTGATGGCAGTGATGATGATGATGTCATTCAGCCTGAAGTACCCGAACAGCAATAAGTTTCTACTCAACCTATTCCTGTGCAGAGTGGTCGGCCACAAAGACAAAGGCATCTACCAATTCGTTTGTAGGATTATGTTGTTGATGGTCACTTTCAACATTTATCTGACAAAAATGTAGTTAATTTTGCTCTTTTCACAAATTATAACCCTGTTCTCTTGAAGATACTATTCGTGAGGATCACTGGAAGAAAGTAATGGCTGAAGAAATTCATGCTATTAAAGAGAATGATACTTGGGAGCTCACAAATCTTCCAAGTGACAAGAAATCCATTGCTGTCAAGTGGGTTTAAAAGATGAAATACAAGTCCGATGGAGGAGTAGACAGATTCAATGTATGGTTGGTTGCTAAAGGTTATAAACAAAAACCTGGTGGCGTGAACCCTTGGATAACTTGTTCCAAAAACTCACTACACGCGTTCTACCCCTTGGATCAACCCAACTGGAATCTTTCCTTGGAGATGGTATGTTCCTTGAAGGTGGAATGGCTCCTCAACCCCTTGATAACCTGTATTGAGGAACCTTGGAATCGACTGATGGAAGAAGACTCGGATTTCCTAGGGAACAAATCTAGGAAAAACTAAAAGCCAGCAAACACACAAAGTCGACCCTTGTGTAACTTGCAAGTAATTACAGAACTAGAGAGCAAATTCTCTCAAGCACGTAATGTCAAGAATCAAAATTTTATCATCCAAAATTCGTCCCTCAATGAGTGGCCGTCGGTTCCATTTAAAGGAGTACAAATCATCCTTCACAAGCTAGGGTTTCTTTAGGGCCAAATGGACTCTAAGGATTATATGACTCTTGGGCTGACCTTACGGGTCTATATCACCCTCTAATTACTTATATAATTAAAACTAAGCCCAATGACCTTAAGGGTCCTACGGCTCTAAAGTCTAATTAACAAGACCCAATTACACTTAGTACATTAATAAATATGGTCTTGTCAATCCTGGTCTTCTCCCCATCCTTTTGAGCTGTCTGGATGAGTCCATTCAAGGCTTCCTTCATTTTTTTAGTTCCAGCCCTCGTCATTGGTCCACCAAAACCTTGAAGTGGATCCAAGCTTGTTCTTGAAACCTTGCTCTTCGAACCTTTTTCTTCTTGCCTTATCCCTCTCACGCTATTGTCATCATGCTCCAAGCTCGAAGTCTCTTCAATGCTTGTTGAATTCATATCAGTCCCCCTTTCTTTGAGAGGATTTATCCTCGAATCCAGATTATCATAATCTGCAAATTCAAAAGGAGACAAATCAGCAACATTGAATGTAGTACTGACATTGTACTCACTAGGAAGGTCGATCTTGTAAGCGTTGTCATTGATTTTCGCCACAACTTGGAAAGGTCCATCTCCACGTGGATGCAATTTTATCAATCTTTGTACTGGAAACCTTTCCTTGCGCATATGAACCCACACCCAATCTCCTAGCTCAAAGTGACTTTCTTTCGACCTTTGTTTGCATTTTGAGCATAGGATTCATTCCTCTTCTCAATATTCATCCGAACCTGCTCATGTAACTTCTGGACAAAGTCAGCCTTGTGCTTGCCATCTAAATTAAGTTGCTCCTTGATTGGCAAAGGTGAAAGATCTAAAGGTGTCAAAGGATTAAAGCCATACACAACTTCAAAGGGAGAATGGTTAGTTGCAGTGTGAAGAGTCCTATTATAAGCAAACTCACAAATAGGTAAACACTCCCACTTTTTGAGATTCTTTTGCACAATGGCCCGAAGTAAAGTCCCAAGGGTACGATTAGTTACCTCCGTTTGACCATCCGTTTGTGGATGACTAGTGGTAGAAAACAACAATTTAGTCCCTAACTTACCCCATAAAGTCTTCCAAAAATAACTAAGGAACTTTACATCACGATCACTGACAATGTTTCTCGGTATTCCATGTAGTCGAACTATCTCCTTGAAGAACAAATCAGCGACATGCTTTGCGTCATCAGATTTCCTACAAGGAATGAAATGTGACATCTTAGAAAACCGATCAACAACCACAAAAATGGAGTCATTACCTCGCTGACTCGTTGGAAGTCCAAGGATAAAATCCATGGAAATTTCTGTCCAAGGTGAAGTCAGAACCGGTAATGGATGATACAATCCGTGTGGCTTGACTGTAGACTTAGCTTGCCTGCAAGCAACACAATTAGCACAAATTCTTTCAACTTCCACTTTCATCTTAGGCCAACAAAAATGCTCACCCAGAATCTCGTAAGTCTTTAAGACACCAAAATGTCCCATTAAACCGCTATGAGCTTCATGACTAACAATTTCACGCATGGAACTCCTTGGAACACACAACTTGTTTTCTTTGAACAAGAAACCTTCAAATCGAAAAAAACTTATTTAAAGCACCGTGTTCACAAGCAAAATAGACACTAGAAAACTCAGGATCAGTTGCATATAATTCCTTCAATAATTCAAAACCCAAAATTTTAGTGCCTAAGGTAGTAAGAAGTGCAAACCTTCTAGACAAAGCATCAGCAACAACATTGTCTTTGCCTTTCTTATACTGGATAACATAGGGAAAAGTGTCAATAAAAGAAACCCACTTAGCATGACGCTTACCTAAGTTAACTTGTCCTTTCAAGTGCTTGAGGGATTCATGATCGGTATAAATGATGAACTCCTTGGGATAAATATAATGCTGCCAAGTCTCTAGAGCCCTTACCACAGCATACATCTCTTTATCATATGTAGGATAGTTCAAAGTCGCCCATTTAGCTTCTCACTAAAGTACGCAATCGGACGCCCTCTTGTTGAAGCATCGCCCAATACCTATCCCTAAGCATCACACTCAATTTCAAACATTAGGTCAAAGTTAGGTAATGCTAAAACAGTGAATGTGTTAACTCATGCTTAAGTAAATCAAACGCCTCTCGCTTTTCACCCCATTCAAATTTCACATCTTTCTTAACTAACTCATTCAGGGGTGCGGCCTTTGTGGAGAAATCCTTCACAAACCTCCTATAGAAGCTTGCAAGACCGTGAAAACTTCGAACCTCAGATGCCGAAGTAGGAATTGGCCAAGACCGAATGGCCTTCACTTTTTGCTCAGCAACTTTAATTCCCTGTGCACTAACAACAAAACCAAGAAAAACAACTTCCTCTACACAGAATGAGCACTTAGCTAAATTAGCAAAAATCTTTTCTTTTCGCAAAGTCATTAAAACAAGTTTCAAATGTTCAACATGCTCATTAATGTCTTTGCGATACACCAATATGTCATCAAAGTATACCACAACAAATTTATTGAGAAAAGAACGCAGGACATGATTCATAAGACGCATAAAAGTACTAGGAGCATTTGTCAAACCAAAAGGCATAACAAGCCACTCATACAAACCAAACTTGGTCTTAAAAGCTGTCTTCCATTCATCACCCTCTCTAATTCGAATTTGGTGGTATCCAAATTTTAAATCAATTTTGGTATACACCTTTGAACCATGCAGCTCATCCAACATGTCATCTAAACGTGGAATTGGGTGCCTATACTTAATGGTGATTTTATTAACAACACGACAATCAGTACACATACGCCATTCACCAGTTTTCTTAGGCACAAGAATGACAGGAACTGTGCATGGACTCAAAGATTCTCTTACCTGACCACGAACTAAAAGATCTTCAACTTGTCGTTATAGCTCTTTGGTCTCTTCAGGGTTAGACCGATATGCTGGTCTATTTGGTATGTTTGTGCCCGGTATGAAGTCTATTTGATGTTCAATTCCTCTTTTGGGCGGTAATCCGGTTGGCAACTCGTCAGAAAATACATCTTGGAATTCCTGCAATATGTTAGAAATCTCAACCGGTAGGTTGGATGGCAAGTCAGCACTAAGTAGAACATTAGATTCACAACAAATAAGGAGAAACAAAACACGATTAGTATGCAGACAATTATCAACATGTCGGACATTTGCATAAAAATTCGGCTGCTTCTTATTTACTTGAGTCACTTTCTTCCTCTCAATGTGTTCTACTTCATTTAACTCATATTGCTTAGGCTTAGAATTTTCAAATTTTCCTTCTTTCTTCACGGTAGAATTCAATTTCATCATTTGCTCAAAATCGCCCTTCAAATGCAATTGAGATTCATAAACTTGATTAGGCGACAAAGGCAGCAAAGTAGTTTTTCTACCATTAACAAAGAAAGTGTACCTATTACTTCGTCCACTGTGGGAAGCATCCTTGTCAAATTGCCAAGGTCTACCAAGCAATAGGTGACCAGCTTGTATAGGAGCCACATCACACAAAACTTCATCTTTGTATTTGTTGACTGAAAAATTCACCAAGACTTGTTTTGTGACTCTCACTTCTCCACTCTCATTGAACCATTGCAACTTGTATGGATTTGGATGCCGAAGTGTGGGCAATTTCAGTTTATCTACAAGCAAAGTTGAAGCAATGTTAGTACAACTGCCACTGTCAATAACAAGTATGCATACCTTCTCATTGATGGTGCATTTAGTGTGGAAGATATTCTGGCGTTGAGCATTGTTCTCCTCTTTAATCTGAACATTTAAAGATCACATAGTCACCAAAGATTGTCCTTCATCGGGACCAAAAACATCTTCATCAGATTCACCATATTCTACAAGTGCCGCATATCATCATAGTCACTTTCATGTTCACTCTCACTTTCGATCATGCCATCATCTCTCGATAACCATAATTCGAGCATTTGACACTCGTGCATAATGTCCCTTGCCTTAGCACTTGAAGCAGTAACCTCCCGGCTGGTTTTCTCACCTCACTTGATTTTTGAGTGTTTGAAATCACGGTTGGAGTAGTTTTGAGGTACTAGGAGTTGCGGCCTTTTGAAGTCGGTGCTTAAATCCTTCTTAGGCCATGCAGACTTCAAAGTGTTTGAATCTGTGGTTAAAAAGGTTCGTACCTCTCTCCTTAAGTCGCCTCTCAACTTTCATTGCCTTGTGATACATCTCATTGAGATCTTCATACTCCTGCATCTCAACAATGTGGCCAATATCCCTCCTCGCCCTCCTAGAAATCGAGCCATAGTAGCTTCACTGCCTTCTTGAATGTTGACTCAAGCATAGCCTCCAACTCTTGGTAATAATCCTCCACACCCTATTTCCTTGGGTGATCTTTTGCAATTTGTTAAACATCTCCTCAGTAGTATTGGTGTGGAACAAACCGCTTTTTCATGAGGTTCTTCAATTCATCCTAAGTACGAAATGTGCCCTTCTTCATCATCACGCCTATTTTCTCGCTCAATTTTAGTCCACCACGGGCATATCCAACAAATTCAACCACACTAGCTTGACCTTCTTTTCCTCCGAATAGTTGTGCACGCAAAAATACTTTCAATCTTATCGACTCATTCAAAGAAAGCTTCAGATCTTGCTTACCAAAGAATTGAGGAATTTTCATTTTGATACTTCCTAAATTGGAATCAATTCTAGAGTACGGTATTGACTTCCCGAAATGCCTCAAGGCTTCATCATCATTGTCATTGCCATATGTGTTCCTTGTCCTTGTAGATCTAGAGGATTCGGCTCTCAGCTTTGAGCTCCTGGATTTCCTGTTGCAATCCTGAAACCAAAGTGTAAAATTTTGCTAGCATCTTCTCATAGGATTCCTTAGAACCCGGTGGTGGTGGCGGGTGTCTCTCCATTAGATCTACAAAGGTTAGCAAAGAAAATAAAATGGCTTATAAGTCCTCACTTCCCTTCCCAAATCCCCAAATTCACTCACCAAGTGTATAAGTACTCTCGGTCTTATATAAGTGAAGGGGCGGATTCACACCACTCAATTTGCTCTTCTGTTTCTATTCTTACTCAAACAATGTCACACAAAGGAATTTGCAACAAAGTAATGTAAGTGGACAATGAGATCAGAATAAATCCAAGGAATCAATGAAATGCAGCACTAAAAACACAAGAAGTCAAATTTTTGGTAAGGAATTTGGACAAATCAATGCAAAATCAGAATATACACGAAGAATCAGTGAAACACACAAAATTTCAGAAATTTTGGACCACAATTCAAGACACTTGAAGAAATTTGGACAAAATAGCTTGTATTAGCGGTCTCAGCTCTTCTCTTTCAAATTCTGGAATTGGTCAAGGATGTCTCTGGGCTCAAAATGTGGTAGAAGGGATGTATTTGGATAAGTAGAAGGCTAGTCACAAACTGGGAAACAATCCAAAGTACATTCGGAACTTGAAAGGGCAAACCTGTTTCCAAATCAGAAAAGGATTTTGGCATGGGAACTTTAAAAGGCCATAACTTTCTACTCCGATGTCGGATTTTGCTCCATAAGTACTCAAATCGAAGCTCTCAGAGAGATCTACAAACAGACGGCGGAAGGCGGTCCGATTCCACTTTGGTGGTCAAAAAACGATGTTAAGACCACCTACTGTCCGCCTGAAGTTTTCTACTCAAGCCCCAAAAAAAAAAACTCAATAATTCCCAGCAATTTTTTTTCTCTTTTTTTTTTAACAATTTCAGCAAGGCATAAACAACAATTGGATCAGCATTTTTTTTTTGTAAGGTCTCAAGGGTATGGATTTATCAAGAGAGCAAAGATATGGGTTTGTCTAAGATGGAAGAAAGCCGAGACCACCACATCAATAAAAAAAACAGAATTTGTTTCGTCACAACACAATTCAAAACAACAAGAAGATTGAAGAGATAAAGAACATACCAATGATTTTTTTTTTATACTACGATAAAAAAATAAAGGAAAAGATATGAACAAATTTTTGGGAACCTGCATCGCTTCGATACTAAAATCGGCGTGAACCCTTGGATAACTTGTTCCAAAACTCACTACACGCGTTTCTACCCTTGGATCAACCTAACCGAATCTTTCCTTGAGATGGTATGTTCCTTGAAGGTGGAATGGCTCTCAACCCTTGATAACTGTATCGAGGAACCTTGGAATCGATTGATGGAAGAAGATTCGCATTTCTAGGAACAAATCTAGGAAAAACTAAAAGCCAAGAAACACACAAAGTCGACCCTTATGTAACTTGCAAGTAATTACAGAACTAGAGAGCAAATTCTCTCAAGCACGTAATGTCAAGAATCAAATTTTTATCATCCAAAATTCGTCCCTCAACGAGTGGCCGCTGGCCCATTTAAAGGAGTACAAATCATCCTTCACAAGCTAGGGTTTCTTTAGGCCAAATGGACTCTAAGGATTATATGACTCAATGACCTTACGGGTCTATATCACCCTCTAATTACTTATATAATTAAAACTAAGCCCAATGACCTTAAGGGTCCTACGGCTCCAAAGTCTAATTAACAAGACCCAATTACACTTAGTACATTAATAAATATGGTCTTGTCTATCCTGGTCTTCTCCCCATCCTTTTGAGTCATGGATGAGTCCATTCAAGGCTTCATTTTTTTAGTTCCAGCCTCGTCATTGGTCCACCAAGACCTTGAAGTGGATCCAAGCTTGTTCTTGAAACCTTGCTCTTCGAACCTTTTTCTTCTTGCCTTTTCCCTCTCACGCTATTGTCATCATGCTCCAAGCTCAAAGTCTTTTCAATGCTTGTTGAATTCATATCACCTGGCATCAACTATTTTGAGGTATTTGCACCTGTTGCTCGACTTGATACTATTTGTTTAATTATTTCCTTATCTACCCAAAATGGTTGAAAAATACATCAAATGGATGTAAAGTCTGCGTTTTTGAATGGCATCCTTGAGGAAGAAGTGTACGTTGAATAACTTGCAAGATTTGTGAAGAAAGGTTAAGAAAATAAGGTGTACCATTTGAAAATAGCCCTTTATGGCTTGAAGCAAACTCCAAGAGCATGGTACACGCGTATTGATTATTTCTTTGTTGACAGTGGTGTTCAACAATGTCCTTTTGATCATGCTTCATATGTGAAAACATCTACTTATGGTGCGGTTGTTATTGTATGCTTATATATGGATGATCTGATATTTATTGAGAATAATCCCAAGAATATTGCAGAACTCAGGGAGGCTACGATTCGACAGTTTGAAATGACGAACATCAGTCTTATGTCATACTTCTTTGTAATTAAGGATTTGCAGACTGATCAATGGATTTTTATTTGCCAAAAGAAATATGCTGGAGATATTTTGAAGAAGTTCAAGATGGATGGCACAAAACCAATCTTGACTCCAGTCGAAGAACGATTGCGTTTGACCAAAGATGGGACTGTCACTTTTGTGGACCCTACTTATTTTAAAAGTTTGGTAGGGAGTTTGAAATATTTGACAGCTACAAGACCTGATATCAGTTTTAGTATTGGCTTGATTAGCAGATTTATGGAGAATTCACGTCAGTCCCACTTGTAGGCAACTAAGAGAATTTTGAGGTAAAGGTACTCAAGGTGACGGAATTTTTTATGCAAAAAGTGATTATGTTGATCTTCTTGGATTCATTGATGGCGATTAGGCTGATGACACTGTTGAGAAAAAGAGTACTTATAGTTATACTTTCTTTATTGGATATGGTATATTTTCATGGGTTTTAACATATTGTCTACAGTGGAGGCAGAATACATTCCAGCGGCTAATAGTGCATCTCAAGCATTGTGGCTTAAAAGAATGCTAGATTTTCTTTAGTATAAACAAGATAGAGCAACTACTATCCTGTGTGATAATATGTCGGCAATAAAGATGACAAAGAATCCAGTGTTTCATGGTCGAGCAAGCGTATCGACATCAAATTTCACTTCATTTGTGATTTGGTTTAACGAAAGGAAATTGTGATTGATTATTGTAAGACAGAAGATCAAGTGATTGATATTTTCACGAAAGCATTGAAGATGAATTTGTTTTTGAAGTTGAAGAAAATATTAAGCATGACAAGTTATGAAAACTTAGTTTAAGAGAGACAATGTGGTAAAATTAAATTAAGTTTCCTATTGGGCTTGTGATTTTGTAATTTAGTAATTCTATTGGCTTTAGAATTGTTAATTACATTGAGTTTTGGATTTAGTAGTTACCAAATCCAATAGGTGTAGGGGTTTTATTGAATCCTATAAATATGACATATTATTCACAATTGATGTATAGAGAAACAGAGAAAAACAAACAGAACAGCCGCCCTCCTTCAAAAGCAGAACGGCTTAATTTTTGTAAAGCTTTGATCAATTTGTGTTTTTTGTTTGTGCGGCCATAGCCAAGGGTTGTTTCCGGGCTAAATTAGTTTTTTTTTCTTTTGGATTGTTTGCAGCCGATCCTTATGTTCGGTTTTGATATTTTTGCTACTTTTTGGGATTTATAAATTTTGATCCCAACATTCACGTATTAGCTTTTCGGGTTCCATTCCTTCCATCTTTGATCGTTGCTTCAGTTTAGTTTCAGTGGATATATCATACAATCAATTGGAGGGTCCTCTCCCCAACATTACTGCATTTCAAAAGGCTCCGTTTGATGTTTTGAGGAATAATAAAGCACTATGTGGTGATATTGTTGGATTGAACACTTGCCCCCATAAGTCAAAGAAAAGCAAAAGGCAAAAAACCGTTGTTTTAACAGTTCTTCCAGTTTCAGCAACCATCTTTCTCCTAATCATCGTTGGTGACCTTTTCTTGCTTCGTCAAAAGAATACAAAAAATAAGCCCAATGAGCCAAGAACATTAAAAGAAATTTTTTTTGTTATTTGGGGCTTTGATGGGAGGATTGCTTATGAAAACATCACTGAAGCAACCGAGAATTTTGACCCCAAATTTTGCATTGGAAAGGAAGGATGTGGAAGTGATTTTCGAGCAGAATTGCCTAATGGTCAAGTTGTTGCTGTTAAGAAACTTCATGAAATAGAAAATGAAGCATTGAACAATGCAAAAGAATTGGAAAATGAGTCTCGTGCTTCGATAAAGATTCGACATCGTAGCATTGACAAACTCTATGGATTCTGTTCACATCCACGCCACTCATTCTTGGTTTATGAATTCTTGGAGGGAGGAAGCCTATTAGAAGTTCGAAGCAACAACGAGAAGGCAATTGAATTTGATTGGATGAAGAGGGTAAATGTTGTGAAAGATGTGGCTCATGCATTGTCATACATTCATGACTGTTCACCACCTATAGTTCACAGAGATATATCAAGCAAGAACATCATGTTGAGCTCTAATCATAAGGCTTATATATCTGACTTTGGTGCAGCAACATTTTTAAGGCCTGATTCGTCTAATTGGTCTTCTTTTGCTGGGACTTATGGATATGCACCTCCAGGTATGTTCTCCTATTTAACCAACCATTTGGTCTATATGTTATTGTCCTTAATCTTGTACAATTTCTGAAATTGGTTGGTGGAACAAGTTGAACTTCAAAAATGCAAAAACAAATTTTCTTTTTATTGTTGAAATTGATCTAGAAATGGATTCTTAAAAGGATCCATTAGCTCCTAATTATTAATTATTATTTTTTTAGAATCATATACAAGCCAATGATTAAGGTTTTTTTTGTTTTTTTGTCATAGAGCGAGGATTGGATTTTCACCCGGTCTCTTCTCCCTTCCCACTTTGTTCTTCTAACAATTGAATGTATATTTCATTAACACTATCAACCTTTTTAGATTGACATTCACCTGATCTAAGTAAGTTTTAAAGGAAAATTTCACAACCTTACCACACCTTTTCTTGGTTCTTTTTTTGTTCCCTTCCCTGCGTAACTAGCGACACTGGGAATAAATGAGAAATGTGATGTTTATAGCTTCGGAGTGGTATCTCTGGAAGTGATAATGGGGAAGCATCAAGGTGACCTCATTTTGCACCATATTATCTAGGGCATCATCACTATCCGCCGATAGCAGCATAGAGATAAAAGATGTTTTGGATCCAAGATTACCACCTCCTAATAGGCAAATTGCAGAAGAAGTGGTCTTAGCTGGACAAGTAGCATTGTCATGCATAAACACCAATCCTGAATCAAGGTTGACCATGCAACAAGTTCTATTCCAGCTATCAAAGAAGAGACTTCCTCTCAAGATTACTCTGGTGACAACTACTGAACCTTGAACGCACCAACTGTTGATGTACTGTATTGTGTTCTATTGTTCTCCCATCAAATTGTATTGTTTTTTAATATTTGCACTCTTCCCATGTATTGTCACACTAATTCCAATTATTATAATGTTATTAGATTAAGTAATAATATAGTTTTTAACCTTACATTCTTTAGTGGTCTTTTGTTTTTTTACCAATTTTTTTCCTCTCCTTATTCCACTTCTGCATATCCCAATTCTTTGTTGCGTAACCAGGAGTAATTTTACTATTTTTGACAAATTATTCTGCAAAATAGATAAAAAGAAATTTATTGTAATGAAAGATGAGTTCTTTTCAGGATAAATTTTCTTTTTGTAAATTAAGGTTACAAAATAATCTGCAATGCAAAAATGACGATGATATGTAAAGCTGTGTTTATACAAGCCTCTATTATGTCAATCATTCAGACTAATAAATTTTTTCTTTCATTCAATTATTACTAAATTTTCTTGAAAAATTCACAGACCATTTTAATTCAATTTTAATTCTCATTAATCGGCAAACAAAATATTTAAAAAACCTTCGCCAGAGAAAAAGCACTTCGCAACCGCGCTAAGGTCGAAAGTGCTACAACATCATAGTCAAGATCAATTTCCACTAAAGCACTGCAATACTTGGCTGACACAATTTCGTGGGCTGGAATTGAATTAGACACATGCAACCTGAATTAAATTCTACCGCATATTCCCAAATGCTCTTGTCTCATTGAAGCATTGAAATATAAGTAAATTGGATGTGAGTGCCAACAAGCATGTGGTGTTCTGTCCAAATTTCGCATCTTCTAAAACGAACTTATGGAGTTGGTAGAATGTCATATTCAAAGCCAAACAATGTCATTTTTGGTTCTTAATGTAATGGCAGAGATTTTGTAATCCAAGTCTACGTATGGTTATAGTATTCCTGGGTTTCACCGTTCAAGCTATTATGTCGCGCTGCTATTTTGTTGTGTGGTCCACTACTGGTTGTTGCTACATGGGTGCTGTTTTTGCAGTTGGTCCGTGTCATGTTCTTGAAGGAACCCATCACAAAAGCTAGCTCGTGAGGCATAAGAACCGAAGGTTATATAAACCCTTTATGGAAATCTCATACTTTCTATGTGGGAACGAAGTGAAATCATGACAATCCACAATGCTTTGCATGCCCGTTCACACGAAAATCCTATACTTTTCATGTGAACTAAATAATATCGCACATGAAAATCGCATACTGTTCACGTAAGACTGAGGGCAGTTGTCTATCTTTGATACCATTTGTCATGTTCTTGAGGGAACCCACCACAAAAGCCAGCGTAAGTTGGTTTAGCTTGGCTATGTAATGCTGTAAAAACTTATTGTAAACCAAACTTGGGTGATGAATGGAATAGGGTGTTAACCCACTTCTCTGAACTCCTCTCTCCCTTATTTCTTCTCTGTTTCTCTCCTTTCTACCTACTGAATCTTTCTTACTTGCGTTCTAAGTTTGCTAAATATCATTCAGTTGAGGGTGAACCCTGACATTTGGTATCAGAGTAGGTTTCGAGTGGGAGGTCTTGACTGGATCCATGGTGGAAAACACCAGACATAAGGCTCTAAAGGAGCTAATCAAGAAACAAGATGGGAAGATAATGGAACTAGGAGAAATTCTGGCAAGGCAGAATGTTGATTTCCAGAAGCAAATGCTTGATCTTCAGAAGCACATTGTAGAGGTGAGCCAACGGAGCAACTCAAAGTTTGATAATCTGATGAAATTTCTGAAAAAAGATAAGCTATGCATAGAGGATGAATCAAATCTGGGCAATAATACCCCATTGTTACCTACTCCCGACATTGGCTCCAGAATGATCAGAGATGATAAAGCTCAAGCAGGCAACAAGGAGGATAGAGATGTTGGAGGTAAACCATCACAGACACATATTGCATTATTTCCTTAGGTAGAATTACCTTTGTTCTCTGATACCATTTGTTGTGTTCTTGAGGAAATCCACCACAAAAACTAGCTTGTGAGGTGGAAGAATCCAAGGTCATATAAACCCCTCATGGAAATCCCATACTTTCCATGTAGGAACCAAGTGAAATCATGACAGTCCGCTGGTGCGCTGGTGGTCCAATATAGTGTTGTCACAAATTTATTTTTTTTCCCTTCAAAGAAAAGCCCAATATCCTTAAAAAATACTAACAATATATATGAATGGAATATCGATGATAATTAAAATACAATATTATGATAATTTTCCAATGAATGCCTGTTTTGACAATGACATATAAAGACCATCAACAGATTATTCACATCTTGTTGTAGGATTCACTCCCAACTAAAAAAGTTGATGGGATGAACATTTCAGCAATGACGACAAACAAAATATTATGCAAGCAATTAAAAGAATATTAGAAAATCTATCAGAGGTTGTCCATATTTAGAGTAATAATTATATATGTATAAAATATTAGAAAATTAAGAATATTATTTTGATTTGCTAAACTAACTCAGGATTAAAATAATTAAAATGGAATCCTAGCCCACTAGAAATTATGAAATAATTCCCAAATTAATATTTAAGGGTTATTGATTTGGATAAAATAGTGGGAGCCAAACCAAAATTTACCATCCATATTATTTATATTTTGGTATTGGTTATCGATTAATACATATTCTTCTATCTTTATTTGTATAATGTATCGATGAGAATATATATATATATATATATAGATATAGATATATGTATATTTCAAAAGACTTTATGATTGGTAAAATAGTGAATAAATCTGAGTAAAATTGATAAGATTCAGAATAACTTTAACATAACATGTTAAAATTTATAATTATTGGTTAGATTAAATGAGGACAACTAATCATGTTTACCATGATTCAAGATGGTCTTTAACTTCAGGCATGCTGAAATTCCAACAGCATTTTGGAATAGAAAACAACATGTTGTCTACCTTCTATATGAAAAGGATATTCTCTTTTTAGATCTTTTCAAAAGCCTCTTCTTCTTCTTCAAACACTCTTCTTAAACAAGAAATAAATTTGGAAAACATTAGTCAAACTATAGATTATTGGAAAATTCCTAAACACCCAACTAATCATGTTTACCATGATTCAAGATGGTCTTTAACTTCAGACTATACAATTAAGACCGTAGAACAAACCATCGCTCTTCATTCTGATTATGAAGAAATTAAACTTTTTGTCAAGCAAAACTATAGAAAAACATTTACGCAAATATAAGTATCTTCATTTTGGACTAGTACAAGTGGCTGCAAAACCACTTACCAAAGAAGGTCTAGATACATCTCTTTTACTTGCTTTAAGAGATTGTAGATTTTTAAATTTTGATGATTCATTGCTCGGAATGGTTGAAACCAGCTTATATGATGGACCGTTTATTTTGATTGTTTTCCAAACTTTCTTTGTTTCTTTACATGATAGAAACATTTTAAACACTTTTACTTTAAATATTAAAATTGAAAATTGTAAAACCAAATAGGTACACTTCTAGTAGCAATTTTGTTTAGAATCTAGTACAAAACCATGTGTTCAAATTTTTAGTATAAGGGCCTTGAAAACCCATAAAAGGGAAACTATCCTCTTTAAATAGATCCGCAAGATCTCAAATCCTTATACCAGTCTATCACTTGGAATCAAGTAACACTCCCAGAGCAATGGTTGCAACCTAACATAGCATCCACTGTTCCAGTAAAAAATACTACAATGTCTAGTATCCAACAATTTCTAGCAGGAGCAGTCTAGATCAGGTTTGAAAGGTCTCCTAGCCACAAGATCTCTACTTCTACTCCTACCTATTCCCAACCAAGACATTTCGTATCTGACTTTAGACCAATGTCTTCATCTTCAACCAGGTTTCAATACCTTGACAATTCATCAAGTATACCTCAAGCAAGGTATATAGTTCAAACTGAGGAATCTTCTTCAGAGCAAGGGGATTTACCAAAACCTCCAACGTACTCCACTATCACTGATAATACTCCAATTAGTGAATTAAGAACTTTGACTTTAGAAACCCAAATTGATTTTCAAATTGATAAAGAATATCTTAGAAAGGATTTTTACTTTGAAGGAAATCTTCCCAAAAGAGAATGGTTTTTGAATAATTTCCAAGGTGATTTTCGAAAACAAGTCCAAGAAAATTACTATAATTTTCTAAATAAAATTAAAAAACATGTTTTCTTCTTTGAATGGTTAATTATTTATGTAGAAGAAAATTCAATTGATTTTTCTTTTGATAAGACTATTTCTGTTTTGAAAAAATGGAAAACTTTGGATGGAGAAGTTCCATCTAAATTTCCTCCAAATAAACCACTAATGATTTCTTACAAATCTATTGATTTAAAAACCATTCCTTTTAAACAAAGGACTGAAACAGAACCATTAACTGGTAAAGATATACAAAGTGTTTTTGAACAAAACAATTATACCAATAAGTATTTACAAACTATTGGAGAATATTTAATTACAAATAATAAAACTACTCCTCAATCTTTTTATGTCCCTCCTACTTCAAATTCACAAATTTTAACCATTCATTCAGCTACTTCTTTTCCAAATATTCCTTTATTCAAGCCATATGAAATCCCCAGTCAATTGACCAAACCTATTCAAGAAAAATCTTTGTTCGAATTTGAAAAAAGGTTAGTCAAAATAGAAGAGTCATTTCAGACTTCTAAACCTAAACAGAAAATAGAGATGGGGTCATCTTCAGTTTCTGCTCATCAATCTAAATTAAATGATCCAGCTTCAGCTTTAGTTAACCAGTCAGTTTGTGTCTTAAATAAAGATACTGATAATGATGAGTCATCTGACCTTGAAGTTGCCAAACTTAGGAGTTTTAGACCAATAACTCTAGTCAAGACAAGTCTATTTCCACTTGGAAAAATTCACAGAAACTTTATTATCCTAGGGCTATTTATCCCGACTTAGCCTTAGAAGAAAGATCAAATGTTTTTCAAAATAATTATACTGCAAATAGTATTTATGAATGGTGTATTGATGGTCAGTCTGAATACAACATTTTAACAATACTACAACAAATGACCATGGTAGCTACGGCATACCGAACAACACATGACTGTCCTGACCAATTAGCAGCTCATGTTTTAATTGCTAGTTTTACAGGTCAGTTAAAAGGATGGTGGGATGAACACCTGTCAAAAGAAGATAAAAATAAAATTTTAAATTCCATTAAATTAGATGAAGATGGTGAACCCATTTTAGTTAATGGTCAAACTATTTCTGATGTTGTTTCTACCCATATTTTTACAATTGCTAAAACTTTTGTGGGAGACCCAGGGATCTTCAGAGATAGATCATCTGAGCTCCTTAATAATTTGAAATGTAAAAAATTATCTGATTTTCGATGGTATAAAGATACCTTTTTTACTAGAATTTATTCTAGGCCTGTTGGTAATCAAGCCTATTGGAAAGAAATTTTTTAGATGGTCTTCCTAAATCCCTACGTGACATGGTTCGTGATGAACTCTGAGTCCAATACAATGGCGTAGTTCCTTATGAACAAATTACGTATGGTCAATTAACGAGTCAAATACAACAAGTTGCTTTGAAAATTTGTAGACAAGATAAAATTCTTAGGCAATTAGCTAAGGATAGAGCCCAACAACAAAAAGATTTAGGATCTTTTTAAGAACAATTTGGTCTTCCTAGTTGTCATCCAACCCATAGAAAGAAGTCGTCCAACACTAAGTTTAGGAAGTATAGACCTAGTCTTCTTTACAAGCCCAAAAAGCATTTTTCTAAGAGATCTTCTAATCAACCCAAACTAGTTTCACCAAAAACAAAAGATTTTGTTTGTTATAAATGTAAAAAACCAAGACATATAGCTCAGTATTGTAAACTTAAAAATAAAATTCATGAATTAAATTTAAAAGAAAAAGTGTTAGATCAAATAGCTAAACTACTTGTTGATTATGATAATTATGATAACTCAGAACATGAGTCCAATGATCTTCTAAATCATTTAGAAGATCAAGATGATTATTATAGTTCTAGTTCAGAAGATTTTGGACAAGAACATTCAATCAATGTTCTTACCAAAGAACAAGATATTTTGGTTGATCTTCTTGAAGAAATTTCAGATTCTGAAAAGAAGAAAAAATATTTTGAAAAATTAAAACAAGTTTTTGTGGAAAAAGAGCCTGACAACAATTTGTCAAAAGATCACTATTTTTCAAAAGATCCCAAATTTTCAAATATTTACAATTTCAATGATATTTTAAATCGTTTCCCAAAAAATCCTAAACCAGTTTCTTTACAAGATCTTCACTTAGAGGTATCATTTCTGAAAGAGGAAATTAAGAAAATCAAAACACAACAAGAACTAGATTGTCTTGTTATTGACTCATTAATTTCTGAAAAAGGAAAGATCTTAGAACCTTTCAATTTTTCAAAGCCTTCTTCTTCTTCTTCTCCCTCCTTTTCAGAAAAATTTGAAGAACCAAAAAAACTTCTTAATCATATTTCTTTAGTTTAACAAAAGTATGACATTTTAATTACTTTAGTTATAAAGGATAATTTTAGCCTTGAAATTCCTGCTTTGTGGAATACAGTCGATATGTGTCAGATTCAAGAAGGAATTATCCCCTCAATTTATTTTTAGAAAAAAAAAGAACAACTTCATTTTGCAAATGGTTCTAAATTACAAATAAATTATAAGCTTTCTGAAGTTGAAGTTCATTTTAAAAATGGTTTTGTAAAAACGTCTTCTCTATTAGCAAAAGATTTAAATGGATTAGCTTATTTAGGTACTCCATTTATTTATCAAGTTACTCCCTATTTGACTAATTTTAAAGGGATTTACCCTCAAAATATTCCAAATTATTGTATTCCTTTTGTAAAACCTCCTTTAGAAAGAAAATTAAACACTTTACTTTCAAATGATTCCCAGATAAATGTTTTAGCTTTAAAGCAAAATCAAATTAATTTTCAAGTGTAAGAAATATCTTTCAAGAGAGTTGAAGAACAACTTAGACAACTTTTAATTCAAAATAGGATTAAAGATCTTGAGTCCAAAATCCAAAAGGAAGTTTGTCCTGAAATTCCAATAGTATTTTGGAATAGAAAACAACATGTTATCTACCTTCCATATGAAAAGGATATTGATGACCGTCAAATTCCTACTAAAGCTGGAGCAATCCAGATGAATCAAGAACTTCTTTAGCATTGTGAAGAAGAAATAAATGATCTTCTGAAAAAGAAGATTATACAAAAAAGTCAGTCCCCTTAGAGCTGTCCTGCTTTTTATGTTAATAAAAATTCTGAAATAGAAAGAGGTGTCCCAAGACTTGTAATTAATTACGAAGCTTTGAACAAAGCCCTCCAGTAGATTCGATATCCAATTCCAAACAAAAAAGATCTTCTTTAAAAATTATATGTTGCAAAAATATGTTCGAAATTTGATATGAAATCTAGTTTTTGACATATACAAATCAATTCTTCTGATAGGTATAAAACGGCATTTAATGTGCCTTTTAGACATTACGAGTGGAATGTAATGCCTTGTGGTTTGAACACTGCACCTTCTAAATTTAAAAGGATTATGAATGATATTTTTAATCCTTATTGAAATTTTATTATTGTTTATATTAATGATGTGTTAGTCTTCTCTAATAATATTGATTAGCATTTTAAACATGTTAATGCATTCTTGCATGTTATTAAACAGAATGGTTTGGCTATTTCTCACAAAAAGATTAGTCTTTTTCAAACAAACATTAGATTCCTAGGTCACCATATTCACTTAGGAACTATTATTCTGATTGAAAGATCAATTCAATTTGCTGATAAATTTTCTAATCAAATTCTAGATAAACAACAACTTCAAAGATTTTTAGGATGTTTAAACTATGATTTTGATTTTATTCCAGAACTCAGTAATTTGATTAAGCCTTTGCATGATCGGCTTAAGAAAGCTCCTCCAGTTTGGACTAATATTCATACAAATGTAGTTAGACAAATTAAAGCCCAAGTTAAAACCCTTCCTTGTCTTGCATTATCAGATCCATCAACCCAAAAAATTGTTGAAACTGATGCTTCTGATATTGGTTATGATGGTATCTTAAAATAGGTCCAAAATGGTAAAGTGTAAATTGTAGCATTTGCATCTAAACATTGGAATGATTCACAACAGAATTATTCTACCATTAAAAAAGAAATTCTTGCTATTGTTTTGTGTGTTTCTAAATTTCAATCTGATTTACTAAATAAAAGATATTTATTATGCGTTGATTGTAAATCTGCAAAAGAAGTTTTGCAAAATGATGTTAAACATCTTGCTTCTAATCAAATTTTTGCAAGATGACAAGCTATTTTATCTGTTTTTTATTTTGATATTGAATATATCAAAGGAGAAAGTAATTCTCTTCCTGACTATTTGACTCGTGAATTTTTGTAGGGACGATAAAGATGCCTCCCAAGAAGAAAAAAGAAGAACCACCTACCAGTAAACCTAGTTCTTCCCACACATCCAAAATTGAATCTTCAGATTCAAACAAAGCAGTATAAACTCCAGTAAACATTCAAACTCCATCAAACTATGCCTTCACATCAACTCAGATTCAAGCATTTGAATCTCTAGAAAACATCAAACCAATTTCCATCCTTGCACCCAGGACATGGGCAGATATTACTGACGAAGAAGAAGCTCAATCCCAAATGTCAGCCCTACATCAGCTGGCAGCCCAATTCGGATTTCAATTGGTGAAATCTCTTCAAATTCTGGTGGCAGCTTCAAGCCCCATCCCCTCTAAATCCCAAATGTTGGGTCTTAGCCCCATTCAATCTTATCAAACAATTATGGCTCAAAATCCACAAAAACAAGTAGTGATCCCGACCAATTCCCAAGTAGTAATCCCAACTACCTCCTCTACAAAAGCCCAAGAGCCATAATACAAAATGACTGCCCAACAAATATTCTCCAAATGGAACTTGAGTTCATTCCCAACTTTTGCAAACAAAACCGAATGATACTATGAGTTCATTTTGTTGGACTCTGGCTCAGTATCTTTTAAACATTATCAAGACAAAACCAAAACCTACATTACCCATTCCACAAATTTAAATCCTACAAGTCATTAAACCATCATAATGGGGTAATGATCTAAACAAACCCAGAAAATTTTTCCAATTATTTCAACCCCAGGGTTATAATTATTGGGATTATCGAACCGCCTGGTTCAATGCTCTTACAATCCAGAATCCTTAAAATAAACACTCTTGGTTCTTTTATTTTAAAAGAACTAACAAATACGATTTCCAGCTTGGTTCATTCAATGGTGGGAATTCATGGCCCAAACCAAAAATTTTGCCAAATATAGTCGATAAGGATTTCAAATTTTCAACCAAAAATTTCAATCTCCCAAACCTTTTGTGCCAAAATCACTAAGCTTCTTTTCTCTATTTTGTCTTTCATGGATTTATTAATGGAAATATGAATTTGTCAAGCCTAACACAAATTTTCCTCCACTCGTTGTTAGACAAGGTTACTCTAAATGGTGGAAAGAATTCAAAACAGATTCGATCCAACTTACCCAAATTGAAGCTAGGTTCACTATGAACCCACAATTTTTACCTGTTGCTAATCCACAAATAATTGGATTTTTGCAACAAAAGAGTTTAGCAAAGTCCAAATTAGTAGCAATTACTAATAAAGAGAACTATGTCAAACATTTAGAAAGCTTTCTTTCTTAACTAAAACAGGAGTCCCCGAAGGTCCAACCACAAGTTGCTGCTGCCCAAGAAGAGTCGAAACCCAAAATCAGAAGCAAGAACTCCCTGAGGGTTCCACTTCTTCTCAAAGTAAAGTAGGCTTCAAAGAAGAAGCAGAAAAAGACCAAGAAAACCATTCTACTTAAATGGAGACGATTGCGATGGAATTTTTTAATTTTCAAAAAATTTGAAATAGTGTTATTGTAACAATGAAGTAGCAATAAAACATTGTAGCAGGCGTATTGTAGCAGTGGATACTGTTTCTACACAGCAGCCACTATTCACTGTTCACTATAGTGTGTACTGTTCACCGACACTATAGTAGCTCAGAGCAAATGGAAAAAATTTCTATAAAACTCCATTTATTCTCAATTTTAGGAATTTTACAACCTACAAACTTTGTATCTGAATTCTCTCCAAACCTAGAATAGCTCTATTTGTTTCTTGTATTTATACTTTCTGTTGTATCCTTACTCTATTGCTTAGAATACACACACACACACACACACACACACACACACATTTCATTATTTTGATATATGAGTTGATGGCTTTAATATTTTAAATGCATTATATAGCATCAATTTTAAGAATGGTTCTTAACTAAAGTAAGTTGGCTTATTTGATCATATGTTTCCTAATACTAACTAAGATGAGCACCAAACAATTAAAGATACTTATTTTAAGCATGAAGTAAACAATGATATAATAGTTATATCATATCAACTTCTAGTCTTAAATTGTTGAAGGGTGTAAAGGAAAGGGTTTACATTTTGATAATGCATCTCAAGTGTTAATTGATGTATAATTAAATATAAAATTTATCATACTATATTAGTTGGATAACTATTCAAAAGTTGTTTTGAACGAGTTATACACTGATTTTTCCCTTTTTGAAAATAAGGGGTAAGATGTAGTATTTATTCTTTAAAATGATATGATTCAGAATTGATTTTGAGAAAGTCAATCAAAAGGATAATTTGACTACATAAACATTTATCTAAATAAGCTAAAAAAACTTTCAAAATTAGACTGCTAAACTATTTTCGTACTTTGAAATAGAAGATACTTATGAAGTTTTTCTTCAAGTATATTGAAAATTAATAATTATCTTTCTATTCTAAAATTAGATTTTGATATTTCATATCATTTATATATATTTATGAAATATATATGAAATCTAAAGGTAAATAGATTGATAAATTAGAAAAGAAATAATCCTATACTTGACAAATGAAGCAAGTGTTGCTAGATTAACCATAGGAGTAATTTTCTTTGCGTGGTTTGACCTATATTAAAGCTAATTGCATATTTGATTTAGAGTAATGATACTGTTAGTGACTTTTCATAGTGACTGATGTGGCAAGCATGAAAAGACAAAATTCACTCATCACTCTACTTAAAAAATGCAAAATAATAAAGGATAATTTTGTCTTTTCATACTTGCCATATCAATCATTATGAAAAGTTAGTACAAAAAGTTATTATAAATATCATTACTCTTTGATTTATTAAAATAATCATATTTCACATTTGGCATGTTAGGATAA
The DNA here is from genome assembly GCA_020080225.1 of Gynochthodes officinalis. Classification (NCBI taxonomy): domain Eukaryota; kingdom Viridiplantae; phylum Streptophyta; class Magnoliopsida; order Gentianales; family Rubiaceae; genus Gynochthodes; species Gynochthodes officinalis. The sequence continues at coordinate 33,554,728 of CM034619.1, read as the reverse complement.
ATTTTCATTAATATATACATACATACACACACACACATATATATATATATCTCTCTCTTAAAATGACATAGTTAGTTTTTGAATTAATTTCTTAATTCAACATTTTTATATATCTTTAGTATATACATCTTTAGTATTATAATTTGGTCATGTAAATAATATTTACATATCCAAAGTATATTATGATAATAATTTGGATCTTTTGACTTTAAGTCAATAGAGAGATGTGAATACTATTTACCATGCGAATGACCAAATCACCTTTTATAGTAGAAGGAGAGAAATTTGACAATTTGTCTTGACTAATACATTTGATGTATATAATATCATGATAATTTTACAAAAGGAGTTTTTCTTACTTCATTATTCTCAAATTTAATCATTTGCAACGATTAAATATACTTATTGTAGGTATAGATTTGAGATATTTGAATAGTTTAAATTAATTGAAGTTTGAAATTTTACTAAAGGTATTTAATATTTTGATTAGGTCGACAAATAATATATTATTGTAATAATATCTTTCAGAATATTAACCTATTTTGTGATAAGATGTGTGGATGTTACATTAAAAATTTTTGGTCCTTTTTGTTCATGAAAATTGTGAATAAAATTTGTATTAAAAAATTACATAGTTAATCCATTTGAATATAAATAAATAAAAACTTATACAACTGAAGTGGGTGCAAGAAAACAAAAATTTTAAAAGAATTTATCAAAAATCATAGCACGGTATTAGTATTCCTTTCTCAAACTAAAAGTTGATTTTATTACCTAAACCTATTAAAGACTTTTGCGCAATTAATATTTCTAACAATCAAATTTATTGATTAATTTTGGAACTTGGAGTAAAATTTGATAAAATAATTAATATTTCCCTTTCACCAAAACGGGTTGGAAAGCCTGTATGCCTAATTTATGCAAATTGGGTGTTTTATCATTTCTAATACATTGGTCAGGCAGGTTGAGACACATTGAATACAACCTATAGACGTATATAAATCTTTATTGAATGTAACATTGAATATATCCATTTCGAATGTCATAAAATGTATGCTCATTGCTACCTTAAAAATTAAAAAAAATTTTAAAAAAATAAGGATTTATAAATAAATAGAATCCTAATAAAATTTTAAAAAATATAACACTATCAGAAAAATAATTGTTGAAAGTACCTAACAATTTCTTACCACCAGATTTGTTTTCCTATATTTTCTACTAATTAAATTTCTTTTTGTCATTAATCAAGATTTTGGGTGATAGTCCGAGAAGAAAAAAAAGAATTTTAATAGATAAAAAGCGTATGCACTAAAAGTCACACATAATGTGAATTTCTTATTATGTAAAGTTTTTTGTTTTCAAACTTTTAAATTGTGTACTTTTTTGGTTATATAATTATTGAAAATTAAAAATTAAAAATTAAAATTGAAAGGGAAATTGTTAAAATATATAAATTAAAATAAAAATTAGTTCTTAAAAGCTAAGTCAATTTAGTTATAGGAATATATTAAAATATAGGGTAAATCATATCTACTACCCCTGTGGTTCGGGTAAATTATCAATCAAACTTCGAGATTTGGTAAAACTACCAATATCCCCTTAAGGGGCTAAATGTTATGAATTTAGTTGATTAAATGGGCTAAATGTTATGAATTTATCAAATTTAAAGGGGTAGTGGTAATTTTCCAAATCTTGGGGTTTGATTGGTAGTTTTTACAAACCACATGGATAGTAGATGTAATTTACCCTAAAATATATATAACATAAAAAATAAAATCAAATTTGATAGTACTTGAAACAAAATCTGATAAAGTAGTTAATATTTTATGGCAATAAAGTATTATAATCATAATAAGATTCTAAGTTAATAGTAATTACTCATTTAATTTCTCCATTTAATTAAGTAAACACCAAGAAAAGATAGTTATATCGAGATAAAACTCTAATATTTGAAACCATATCATTCAATTTACTAAGACGACACAATTTAGAAAATTTTATTCTTATAAGATAAACGTATCATTCAAAACAAAATCAAATTTTTACTAAGACGAGATATAAAACTCTATTAGAACTCTAATATCACTCATCTACTTTAGTTTTAATGGATTTTAGGGTTTCCTAAGAGTTATAAAATTGCTGAACTATTGAAAAAAAATTAAGTAAATTACTAAAAGGACAATTTAAGTCACATTATATATTTTAATTATATTGAAATTGACTGATAAAATTTTTCCTTTTATATAATAGAGATAATGGAAAGAGAACTTCATTAGTGATCCATAATGTATAGGGCACCATCATTTGATATAGATCAATGATAAATATAATTTAAAGATAAATTATTCCCACTAATGATAAAGATGTTTATTAGCTGACTAAACCTTCATGAACAATTTGTTTTAGTCCAAGTGAGAGTTTTATTTGAGTGTTTACTTAGTGTGTGGACAAAAATCATTTTATTCTGGTGATGCATATACTTTTTATACACTCTCTACATTTTTCTCTATATTTTAAAAATTTATGGAAAAGTTTGATGATATGGAACTATTTATCATTTATATTTGACTTATAAAATGGTAAAGTCCTTAGAATAATATTTGTATGAAAGAAATCATAAGAATTATGATGATGAGATTCTTCAGGTACTTATAATATTATTCTTAAATCATCCCTAGCATAGTATCAAGAAGACGGGACATTGTTAATACGAATAGACTAGCACATATTTTGCTTCTTCATAAGGTAGGAAGTAGTTGACCTCATAAACTATTGTGTATTAACACAAAAGTGAATATGTGGATGTTTGTTAAAGAACAAGTTCATTTGATTGACCTGCTAAGAGATTTCCATAAGGTAATCTATTTGAGTGCTAATGGAATTAATCTCTATGTGATGGTATTGTAAGTGATCCTTCAACTTGAGGTCATAAGAGTATCTAGAGTGTGAATTATTACACTTTTACTATTTTGGTCATTACCCTTAGTTGGTTATGTGTGCTTTAAGAGGTGGGTATAGTATGAAACATGGATGAATAGTTTATGATCAATAAAAGATTACCACTTCTAATAGTAAGAAAAGTATATCCCATTTATGGCCACTTGTTGAAGTATGACTCAAAATGTTTGTAAAACTGAAAGTAAATTTAAACTGTTTCAAATTCATCTTCAATGGAGTCATATTTTGAAAATAGGAAAAGAATAATTAATTCTTTAAGAGTTAGCACTATTCCTTACGTTTAAACTAATTGGGATATAATATGGTGAAAGGATAATAATTACACGGAATCCTGTTCATGGAAAGGTGAAGTCAATCAAATGACTTTTCTTAACACTTGGGTGGTCATGATGCCTAGCTAGAGGCCAATCTTGCCTATATAATATAAATTAATTAATTGAGGAATTAATGATAAATTAAAGTTGTTTAATTTATCTAATCCCAAAATCTCACGACTAATTGTTTTTAGTCTAAGTGGGAGTTTGTTGGTTTTATGTCCTAAAGCTAATTAATATTGGGATTATAATTTATATTCATTGTCAACGTGATTAAAAATCTAATGGATCCCACATAAATAAGGATAATTATTAGGTTAAAATGATATTATTATTATACGATAATTATGGGATTAATTTATGAGATAAATTAATCTTAGAACTTATTAATAAATAAACCATTGGGTTATTTGTTTCTTAGTCCAAATCCATCTGGTTTATAAATAAGTCTCAACCATGAGTCTTGAGTAAGGTGTTGAGTTTTGTTACGTATCGCACATATCAGACACTTAGGATTTCCCAAAAACCCTAGTTCTTTATATACTCAAGAGAACTAACCGTCAGCAACTCATGGTTGGTTAATCTCTTGAGGGCCCCTAAAAATTGTCTTTGTAGATATTGTTAGAGACCGGACAAATGTACGGTTTGTGATCAATCTTGCCTATTATCTATGGATCTATTGCTGATGTGACGTCTTGATGCTATGCATGAATTACAAATAGATCTTAGTATGTAATCAATCCTTTTACTATCCCACTATGTATGTGGGTTGATTTCCTAACATGCATAATGTTCAATATCACAGTTGTAACAAAAAGGCAACTTTACTCAAGATAGCCGATATAAACAAGTCGAAGGAAACATATCAACATCTATCCAAGTTGAGCAATGGAATGAAGAAGAGTCATACATTTATGTATCTCTTGCCTTGGAAGAAAAATAACAATTATCAACATGGGCAATAAGCTAATAACCCCATCAATGGATGCCCTATTGGGAAGTTATCTCTAATCTCAATAAATGATAAAAACAACTATGATAATGATCAAATCATTAATTCTTGATGCTATTACCATGTAACAGGAAATAAAGAAAAATTGTTTGACATATCCAAATAATAAAATGAATCATGTTGTGGCCATGGCTAATAAATCAAAATTGCCAATAACAAATATTGGCAAATGGCTATTCTTCTTCACTTCTCTTATAAGGAGATGCAGTTTCAAAAGAATACCATGTGCCCAAAATGAAGAAAACAAATTGCTATCAATATTATAGTTTGTTCGATTTTGAAACTATGTGTTGTTTGGACTTAATGATGTTAAAATATTTTGCAACCTAAAAATAATATGCAAACGCAGTACGAAAGGATGAAGATTGGAGTTAGTATATGTTCTCTTAATCTAAGAATCCTATGTTGATAAAACAAGAAAAGATGAGATGACCGATTTGTGGCATTTTCATCTAATGCATGTGAACTACAAAATTCAGTCGATGATGAAAATTTTCATTTTGAAGGCTCTCTCTCAACTAGAATGCCCAAAAGACTCCATTTGTATATGATATTAATATGGTAAAGTACACTAGTAACCTCTAAAGAAGTCAACATACTTGGCACTGCTTAAGTTGACCTATTAGATGTTTTTGGCAAATTTAAACACTCTCAACTAACAATATGAGGTATATGATCACATTACTTAATGATTTCTCAAGATATGTCTGGACAGATTACTTGACAAAAAAATTAGAAGCCTTGGAGAAATTTAATATCTCCAAGGACAAAGTAGGAAAAAATACTACAGAAAATTCAGTGTCTTAGGTCAAAAATGGTGGATAGTATGAATCAAATGAGTTCTCTATATTTGGTAAGAATAAAAAACTTAAAGACAATTACTTTAACATCATCACAAAATGGGGTAGTTAATTAATTATATTTACCTTCTATAAAATTTGAACTTATTATTGATTGATCCTTAAGATTTGGCAATTCTACTATCAACCCCCTGGACTAGCCAAAGCTTTGGATGCCATTATGGAATGTGTGAAATTATCTAAAAGCCTAGTCAACGATTGATGTCGAAAAACTTTTAAATTCAAAGAAATATAGTGAGAGGTGAAAATTAGGAAAATCTCCCATTCAAATCCAATAAAAATCTAAATACCTCTTTTGTCTCTTAGACTTCACCCCCAAACAACAAACACTTCTCTCTTCAAAAATATATATAGAAGATAAAAATTTCACCTCATCTATCGCAAATTTTTATAGATTTTTTATTATTTGGTAAAAATCTAGCAACTTGAAGTGGTTTAACATTAGTGTGAGGTGTGGCTTAGGATAAATATTCATCGCCATTGTTGGTGAAACCTGATAGATTTATGTTGCTAGGTGTTCTTGCTTTTAAAATATCCCATATTAACCATGTATTACTTGTACTTGAACATAGTATGGTTTTGTAGTTAATCGATGAGCTCATACATTTTGAAGTCATGGAATCGAAGGTTTTATTTAGGGTTATTTTTAGTGATGAAATTATATATAATAGAAATGCTTTCTTTGGTTAGATTATTCCTCATGCGTCCATCTAGTCGTGTTTTTAAATTATGAAGAGTAGCAATATAAATTTTTACATATTGACAACTAATACATTGTTATCGTTTTTGAGAAAAAAATAAGAGTGAAAAAATAACCTTTGTTATTGTTAGATGAAGAATATGAAGGAATTTGTTTGCATTAGAAAGCCACTAATTATTAATTTTACACTAAATCAAAAATGAATATAGCTTTTTGTGGAAAAAAAATTAGCAGTTAATATGCTTGTTTTTAGAGTTGGAAAACTTTAAGTCATGGCTACTATTGGACTATCTTGATAAATGATTGAACTTGTTTTATGTAGGTTGAACTAGTTATGTTTATTCAATTTAGATGCATTATGGATCAAAGAATCATACTATATAATATATTGACCTAGATAGATATTCTCGAATTGTTCAATTGTCCAATGTTTTTGAGTATCTTTTCAACAATCTAGAAAGATGAGAATCAATATCTTTATTCAATTTGATATACAAAAACCACGAACAATAGGTAGGTTTGTGATTAATTCTGAAGATGACATACATGAAATGTTTAGACTTCACAAAAGTAATGAGTTCATTAATGTGTGTGTGTGTCATAGTGATATTAGTAATGTTATAGATGATATAATCAACAATGATATTGTGCCTAACATATATGGGAGCAATATGATGCATGGGATTAAAATTAAACATAAACCTAAACCCAAATCAAAATTTGAGCCCAAGATAAAGAGAGGAGCTATGTATGAGATTAAAAATGGTGGAATGGATACTGAAAAAAGAAGACCTGTGACCAGCTTTAAGTTGGTAGATAAATCCCTTCTTCATTATGAAAAAGATGAGGATAGATTATATGCACTGAATGATGATGATGAAAGGCAAATGATGAGCTCTATTAGAAGTATGTCAATAAAAATTTGAAACATGAAGATGCTAGTAAAATGAGATATATGGTTATGAGTTCGATGATAGGGTTGAGGATAAAAATTATTTAAACAGTGAGTTTGAAAATGACCTAATGAGTCATGCTTGAATGTCAAGGAATTTTAAATACCTCATGGTGTGAAATTTAAGCTATTAAGAGGAACTTTATTTGAGAATGTAGATAAGTTTAGGGAGAGTGTTGTATGAGTATTCAATTTTGTGGGGTTCTTCTCTAGTTAGGATAAGAAATGAGAAAAAGAAAGTGATAATCTATTGTAGGTGATGTAAGATGTCTTTAGAGGGTCCATGAATCACCCATGCCTAATGGAGTTACATATCAAATCACAATGTACACAAACCACACATGCCAAGTTAATAAGAGATCTTAGCCTTAGCAATATGGAATGCTGAAAAAAATAAAGTCCAAAGTAAGATCAAATTCTAATATCATTAACAAAGTACTCAAAGATGAATTATTTAAATATGGTATAAATCTAACAGACATGCAATTGTTTAGGGAAAAGAGGAAGCCCAATGAAATGATGCATGGATGATAGATATTTTGAATCGTAAAAGTTATTACTAAAGTACCACTTAAAGTTGATGAGAACCAATCTAGGGAATATTGCAAAAGTATATTTAGACCATCAGTGAAAATATTTTTGTTGAATGTGATACCATAAAAAAAAAAACCTATCTTGCTAGTTTTAAGGTTACATTGATTTCGATGGCTACTTTTTGAAAGGTCCTTTTGATAGTGTTTTTCTATCCACAATTGATATCGATAGGAATAATGGGTTGCTTCCACTATCCTTTGCTATTGTTGAGAGCGAAAATAAAGAAAGCTAGTGTTTCTTTTTTGAGTGGTTGATTGAATTGCTAGATGGTTTTCTAGGAGAAAGAGAATAGTCCTTCATGATTGATAAGCAAAAGGTAATCAATAAATTTGTTTGTGCTAATTTCTTAATAATCATACATTATGTATTCTAAATTATGCTTTTTTATCTTATAGGTTTAGTCAATGCAATTAGCTCCAAAATGCCTTATGCAATACATAGAAAGTGTTGTAGACACATATTCCCACCTATTGTGCTTAAAAAGATGCTCTAGTGTGCTACTAGAAGTTATACAGAGTAAGGGTTCAAGAAGGTAATGGGAAGAATGAGAGATGTGAGATTTGAAGCATAGGAACGGTTGGATAGTACTAGTGTAGAGTTGTGAGCAAGACGCACTTTTAGCTGATTTGGAGAGTGACCACATAACCAATAATTCTAGTGAATCATTCAATGCATGGATCAATAAACTAAAGATAAGCCTGTTCTTACCATGACGGAGACATTAAGGTGTAAGCTAACAAGTAAAGCCTATTAGAAGCACTCAATGGTTGTAAGGGTTATGAAAAAGTTGCAAGATGTTTCTTAAGAGACCAAGACTAAAAAGTTCGAGTTTTTTGGGGAGACAACATTCCAAGGGATGAAAACGTGAACTCTGTAGTAGATACTAAAGAAAGGCACTTTGATTTCAAGGTTTGGGACCTTGGAGGCATTTCCATGCTTCTCTTGTACTTATTCATAAGAGACAATATTTATAGGACTACTATGATCCAAGCTGAGCAAATACTGGTACTTGAAAGTGTATAGTGGGGTGATAAAACCAATTCTAGATATAACATTTTGAACCTTATTCAAAGAAGGTGAGGTACTTGAAGTGATACCACTTGAATTGAGAAATATAACTAAGGGACACAAAAAAAGCAAGAAAAAAGGAGGATGGCAAAGAACAAGCTATTGCTGACCAGGAATTTTCCATATTTAGATGCAATTGTTTTATGCAATTTGGTCACAATCAAAGTACATGTGCAGGGGAACCAAAAAAGGTATAGAAAGAATTCTAGAAAACAAAGTGATCAATATATGACTTATCAATTCCATTAACTATGATCACCTTTATCATAACCCCAAGAATAAATTTTTACACCTTTGTTATGTGTATAAGGGTAAGCCAAGTGATGCTATGAATAAAGGGTCAACACAAGGAAATCAAGAGTCCAAAGTTAGAGAAGTGATAGATAAGGATTTCTATGAAAATTCAATTGAATAAGAGTCCTTATAGGGGAGAATGACATCATCTTAAATTGAAGTTGTCAGTGGATTTCATTTTAGGCCTCAAAATGCTCACGTAACAAAACAATAGGAATCAACAAGTCCCAACCAAGAGATCTGCCGTGTAGAAAAACACAGAGTTAATTGCCTAAGACAACACAATACTTTTCATCAGTGAGATGTATATTTATGCTTAACCAATATTTTTTGTACATTTGGACGGCATGTATTACTTACAATCTAAGTCATGATTGTTTCACTTGGCTACTAGCTTAGCTACATTGAGAAACATATTTGGATGTTTTAGAGCTGCATCATTGTTAGGGCCACACCGTTCTAATAAGGTGATAGAAAATGTCAATGCATCAAATGTTCCAGTTGTGTCTACTCTAACCAATATTTATAGCGCTCTTTCTCAAAATAACTCTACTCTACCTCAAAATTTGTCGCAAATGGCTTTTGTTCACGGAATGCCAAAATCTATAGCTCATGCAAAATTCAAGGCTTTGTTTTCAAACTTAAGGTGGAGATTCATTACATCCAGATGGTGGATGTAAATGTAATGAGCGGTAACTTAGCCATCATCAACTTTTGTTAAAGCATTATGCTTCTTAAGGATTGTTTTATTTAGTAATTAAGTGCTTTTGTTAACTTATTCTTATAGATGAAGTATGATGAATCATTGCACTTCTTGTGGATGTTTTAATTTAGAATATCAAATATTTTTGTGAACTTGCTCTTATGGATGAAGTTTGTTGAATCATTTCACTTCCTATGGATGCTTTGATTTAGTACATCAAATGCTATTGTGAATTATGGATGAAGTATGTTGAAAAATTGTGCTTCTTATAAATGTTTTCATTTAGTATATGCAGTGCTTTTGTGCACTTACTATGATTGATAAGTTTGTTGAGTTATTGCGCTATTTGTGGATGTCTTGATTTAGTATATTAAGTCATGATTGTAAACTTACTCTTACGGATGAAATTTGCTAAAGCATTGTACTTCTTGTAGATGTTTTTCATTTAGTATTTATAGCTTTCTCTGTGCATTTTCTCATATGGATGAAGTTTCATTTACAAGTTGAAGTTGTTATTGAATGATATGGTTCATCATCTACATGCAATCATCAATAGGAGTACACTTATGAATTGGATTACCATTTTAGTTGTCATGAAATATATCACTTATTGAAGTAAAAAATTCACGTAACATTTCATTTGGCTATCAATGAACTAATTAAATTTGAAGATAACTACCAACCCTATGTCACAAAATGAAATTGCAGACGCACTAGCCGAAATGAAGCTTCAATCGATAAACTCAAACTATATTGAGATTCACCAGCAACCACTAATTCGTATAAATAATAGCATACATGTTACAATATCATTTGCTAACCAATTGAAGCACAATCGCCATTATAGCAATGATAAGAGAAACATTCATCTGCTATATTCTTCTTGCTTCTTCCTCTTTTAGTTTCTAGTTTCATTATGGTCGTCGACAAACCACCATTGACGTCATTGACCTCTTTCACCTATCACACATTCCTTTATATTACTAGAAAATTTTGCATCCATACTTATCCTGCATTAAGGGGAAAAAAAAATCTAGAATTAGAATACTTTTACAACATCCCCTCATTAGTACAAAAAAAGTTCCCTCATTGTACTTTAACTTCATAACAAACTTCTTACAACTTCTCAAGAAACAAATAGTATGCGTTCATAGCATCCCTTCATCAGTAAAAATAATTCTAAATTTAAATCACCACCTCATAACATAATCTCATTCAATTTATAACTATTTCCTATGCTCTTACTGTTCATTAATAGTCATTGTTTGTATAAACAAAAAAAAAAAAAAGATCAAATCATTTCATCATTAAAACTAACAAAGATCCAATGGCTATTTGAAGTTTATCCTATACTCCTCGCAACTAAAGAATTTTCTATTTGGGGTAGCAATTGTCCATAAAGTCGTTACCACTGCAACCTTTCCACAATACCAATATATTCACTTAGATATCGAGTGTACTTAGTGTTATCATTTCTAAATTGTGCTTCCTTAGCAACTAATACCATGCTGATAGGTTGAACTATGAAATTCAGACTTGAGAAAAGCAATATGTGAATTTGAGGAAGTACCGTTGCGTCCTTCTTCGACAATAATTGAGTCCAATAGCTACAAATATGTATACCACCTCTTTATTTTAGTCTTACAATATATGCTGCATTTATGCTTCAATTTTCATTGAATAACACAAACCCATCCAATAGGGCCAATACACATTTAGAATTTTTAGACAAGAAAGAACTTTTTGGCTGACTTTTTCCCACTACTTCAATAATTTATTTCAAGGGTAGTTTGATCTACTAATAACCTTTTTGCTTCTAACTATATTGCAAGAGTAAAAAGGACCTCACGTTCATATTTCTTACTGACATAATATAAACTTCTCATGTCATTAGCACGGAGTGGGTGGGCTTATTGTTAAATGTTAGGCTAGTCTATGGGGTTGATGATAGAATTGCCAAACTTCAGAGATCGATCAGTAAGAAACCAAATCTATGGAGAGAAACAGGTAATTAACCTTAAAAGGAAGAATCAGCATTTGGTAGAAATATGTAGAAGCTTGTTACATGGAAAGACCATACCACCATAATTTTGGACAAAATTTATTAAGATAATTGTCTATGTTATCAATATACTGCTTCAAATAAGAGTAGGTTTTCAATATCCTTCCCAAAAGTTTAGAATATTAAGGAAAATATAAGCCACTTTCACATCTTTAGATGCATATTTTATTTGTTCATACTGGATCAATTATTGAGCAAATTTGATTCAAAAAAATGCATTAGTGCAAATTCATTGGTTTTGATGAGCAAAGAAATGGTTAGAGTTGTCATAGCATAACTAGAAAATGACATGTTTCATGGAACATACTCTTCCATAAGGTGTCATCTTAGTGGTATTCTCAAGTGGTTTTATTTCCAAAATCCAAAAAGAATAATAAAAAAAAAGGGGTAGAAGTGAAAACAAGTTTGGATGAGGATGGACAAATTCATCCAAATGATAAAGAAGAATCATATAGAGCTCAAGAAATGTTTGAGTTATTAGAAAATAGGTCTACTTAAAGAAATTCCTATAGAAATGCACCCAATTCAACAAAAAAAGGCAAGAAAATAGTTGAGCTTTACTTAGAAGGTTCAAACAACAAAGGCAACCTAATCCAAGACGTTAAAAATGTTGTTATTGCAAATATAAAGGGACCAAAAACAAATGAAAAGAAGATAAAGTGGATAAATGCTATTAAAGAAGAAACTTTAGCTTTTAAATAAAACTAGACTTGGAAGTTAATACCAAATCCAAAAGAATTTAAATCCATGTCATGCAAATAGGTTTACAAAATAAAGATTTTACTGGATGGATAAGTGATATAAAGCTCGAATAATGGCTCATAGATTTTCTCAATGATATGGGCGAGATTATAAGGGGACATTTAGCCCCAAATCACTAATATTCAAGTACTAATAGCCATAATTACTAGTAACTTAAGGATTTTTTAGTATATAGATCTAAATTTTGCATCTCAACATGAAGTTGATCATAATATATTTACATGGAGCAACAACTAAGGTTTGAGAGCTAAGGCAAATTGGACTACATTTGTAAATTAAAGAAAGATCTTTATAGTTTAAAACAAGCACAATAAGATTCATATGGAAAATTTGCTAAATTTGCTCAAAAGTGAATATACCATTGCACTAGTCACTCCATTTTATTTGTTAAAAATCGACAAAGAAGACTTGCTATAGTAGTCTATGGTGCTAATAGAATTATCATTGGAAGTGATAAAGATATTCAACTTATTCAAGAGAATTTTGCAACTCATTGCAAAATGAAGGAGCTTAGAAAACTCAAAGATTTTCTTGGGCTTCAAATAGAATAATCCAAATATAGTCTATTTCCTGGACAATAAAAATAAGCAAGAGATCTCTTAAGGTATTGATGTTTAAATGCAAGTCAATATCTACTTCAATAGATGCTAATGCCAAATTCTATGTTGAAAAAAGAAAAGATCTTGCAGGAAACACTGTTTATCAACAAATAGTGTGATGTATTGTCTATCTCATTATGACATAACCAAACGTTTTTCTTTTGCAGTTAGAGTGGTTAGTTGATTCAAGCAAAAACTAAAGAAACCTATTTAGAGGCTACTCGTAGAATAATGTGTTTTGTCAAGTGACAATATTGACTATGGGAAGCTATCAAGAAAATAAAAACTTATCAAAATATTAGGATGCTAACTATGTAAGAAATTATGATATTCAATGCTCTACTACAGGCTATACATTTAATTTAGGTTTGTAAGCTATCTTTTGTTCTAGTAAAAGTTAACCTACCATGCCACTTTCTAGTACTAAAGCTAAATATCGAGCTATAGCAACAACAACTAATTAAGAAAGCAATTGGATCATGAAACTATGAAATGATCTACATCAACCAATTGATCTTTCCATTTTTTTGTATTGTGATAGTCACTTAAAGATATAATTAGTGGAGAGTAGTATTTCACACAACCACAAAGCGCATGCAAGTACACTATTTTTTATAAGAGAAAAAGGTCTTACAAGGCAAGATTGAAATTATTTATATTAAAACAAAAGATCAACGGACAGACATTTTTACAAAGAGTCTAAAAGCAAACAATTTGTAGAATTTTAAAAAATCTGTGAATAGCCAAAAAAATCGATAAAAGTAATTAGTTGTTAAGGGTGTAAAGAGAATTCCACTTAATTTCTTAATTTAGTAGTCTCCAAGCAGAATTAGAAAGGTAAATTATTCTAGTCCTCTCCAATATTGTGGGTGTAATTTGATTTAGTCCCCAAACTTGAAAAATACCTATTAAGCCCTCAATATTGGAGATCTGCTTTTAATCAGTTCCCAAATTAATATCTAGCCAATTAAAGAGCCCATCTAGTGAACACATGAAGTGTACATGATATATTAAATGACATCTAATGGAATATAAACTAGGACCATTCAAATCTTTATCTCTAACCCCTAAATGCTTTTCTTATTTATTTTCATTTCTAACTAATTAGCAACTCGAAGGATAGGACTATCCCAAATTAGTTTAAGATGAAACTGATGGATAATCTAGTGAGGATTAAAGTAAAAAAAGTGGTGGGGCAAGGATTTTGATGCTCTGAATATTGAAGATGATCAACCCTTATGTTACAGTTAATAAAATTTTTTCAAAATATATTTAGCTTTTCACATCTATAGATGGACTAGTATAATGAATGGAAAAAAAAAAGAGTATGGTTTGTAAGGGCACCAAAAGCATTTTGTCCTCTTATTTCAAGAAAATCTGAAATTTTTTTGTAGGTATTTGTGTTTCTTATTAAAAAATTAAACTAATGACTCACGTTTGGATTTGTTTAATAGCTTATTATGCATATTTTTGTTTCCTAGAATTTTTAATAGCATAATATATATATATATATATATATATATATATATATATATATATATATATATATTTGAATGGATGTAGTAAGTATTTTTATTATTTGAATGGATGTAGTAAGTATTTTTATAATTTTGAAAGGTTTTATAAGAAAAGGGAAAGGGCTATTAAGTTTTGTGGATCCTACATTTCTATCCATAAAGAAGTTCTAAGAAGCTTAGGTATATTCACCCACATAGGTTGTGCTATTGAGTTAAATTGAGCTTAAATAATAGTCTAAGATACATTGATATTAATTAAGATGTGAATAGAATAGTGGAATCCATCAATGAACATAATCTAATTGATATTTTCTAAATAGGAACTAATATGTTGATCCACTAGAAAATGAAAATGAAAATTTGGTTGATGTCATTATGGATGTTGAATAATAGGCTCATCAGATGATAGTGAATGTGGTTCATTGTTTGACTCTATATATGTTTGATGATGATGATAAATAATTTGAGAAATATGTTGATAAGGTTATGGGTGTTCCAAATTCAGACAAGCCAAAGCTATTGTTGGAGGTCTAGAAAATCATAAAGATAAAGGTAAGTGTGATAGAAAAGATGGGGAAAATGGGGATGGGTCAAATATAGTTCTTGTTTCAAATTCAAATTTGGAGAGTATAGTATCCTCATATGATGAAAAGGGAGATGGTGTTTAGTGGGATAGGTATGAAAATTTAACACGAAAAATACTTGGAAAGCACTAAATTCTTTTTGGGTACGACATTTCCTAACAAAGAGGTATTGGCAAAAGTAGGCATGACACATTCAATTAGTGATATAAGGGAAATCAAATTTTTAAAAAATGAAAATAACTTAATTGCAAAAATAGTCTCTCACATATAGGGTCGTGATCTTTTTTATCCCTCACTTTTTAAAACATACGTTTTAGTCCCTCACAATTAAAATCGTAATTGGTTTCATCCTTTTACCGACTGCGAAGTTGATTTCCCTATCAAAATTCATTTTTTTTCGCGAAATCAATTCTTTAGTCAAGGATAATAAGTGAAATAGATCCAACAAGGTAAAGGGAATATTCCAAAATCATTAACCCCCAATTACATTTCCTAATTTTTGCCTCCATTTTTGTTTTATTCTCTTGCCAAACCAAATCCTAACCCTTTGTTGAGATTCACACTCACTAATAGCTACAATCCGTGAAATTCTCCCTTGGAGGATGACATGATGCAAGGCAAGGATTCCATTCTCAATTGAACAAAGAAATTGGCGTGAAATTCCCTTGGATCTACCCAACTGAAAATTCTTCCCTTGGAGTTGGTATGTTCCTTGAAGATGGAATAGGTCCTCAACCCCTTGATAACCCGTATCAAGAAACCTTGGAATCAATTGAAGGATGGAATCCGAATTTCCTAGGGAACAAATCTAGGAAATCAAGAACAACAAACACACAAATTCCGAATTTGTGTAATTTGCAAGTAATTACAGAAACTAGAGAGCAATTCTCTCAAGCTTGTAATGTCAAGAACCAAATTTTCATTTCATCAAATCTGCCCCTCAAGATGGCCGACGGCCACTATATGAATACAAGCTAGGGTTTACAAATTAGGGTTGCACAAGCTAGGGTTTCTTTTAGGGCCAAATGGGCTACATGACTCTTTGGGCTACATGACTCAATTTACCATATAATTAAAACTAAACCCAATGATCCTAAGTAGTTCTAAGGAAAATAGTAGTAAAGCCAAACCCATTAACAAGACCCAATTACACTTAGTACATTAATAAACATGGCCTTGTCAATCTTGGTCTTCTCCCCATCCTTTTGGGCCGTTTGGATGAGTCCATTCAAGGCTTCCTTTATTTTCTTTGTTCTAGCCCTTGTCATCGGTCCATCAAGACTTTGAAGTGGATCGAAGCTTGTTCTCGAGACTTTGCTATTGTCATCATTCTTCGGGTTCGAAGTCTCTTCAATGCTTGTTGAATTCATATCAGTCCCCCCTTCTTCGAGAGGATTCGTCCTCGAATCCAGATCATCATAATCTGCAACGTCAAAAGAAGACAAATCAAGAACATTGAATGTAGTACTTACATTGTACTTACCAGAAGGTCGATCTTGTAAGCGTTGTCATTGATTTTCGCGACAACTTGGAAAGGTCCATCTCCACGTGGATGCAATTTTGTCGATCTTTATCTGAAACCTTTCCTGCGCATATGAACCCACACCCAATCTCCCGTTCAAAAGTGACTTTCTTTCGACCCTTGTTTGCATTTCGAGCATATGATTCATTCCTCTTCTCAATATTCAGCCGAACCTGCTCATGTAACTTCTGGACAAAGTCAGCCTTGCGCTTGCCATCTAAATTAAGCTGTTCCTTGATTGGCAAAGGTGAAAGATCTAAAGGTGTCAAAGGATTAAAGCCATATACAACTTCAAAGGGAGAATGGTTAGTAGCAGTGTGAAGAGTTCTATTGTAAGCAAACTCACAAATAGGTAAACATTCCTCCCAATTTTTAAGATTCTTTTGCACAATGGCCCGAAGTAAAGTCCCAAGGGTACGATTAGTTACCCCAGTTTGGCCATCCGTTTGTGGATGACTCGTGGTAGAAAACAACAATTTAGTTCCTAACTTACCCCATAAAGTTTTCCAAAAATAACTAAGGAACTTTACATCACGATCACTGACAATACTTCTCGGTATTCCATGTAGTCGAACTATTTCCTTAAGGAACAAATCAGCGACATGCTTTGCGTCATCAGATTTCCTGCAAGGTATGAAATGCGACATCTTAGAAAACCGATCAACAACCACAAAAATGGAGTCATTACCTCGCTGACTCCTTGGAAGTCCAAGGATAAAATCCATGGAAATTTCCGTCCAAGGTGAAGTCGGAACCGGTAATGGATGATACAATCCGTGTGGCTTGACTGTAGACTTAGCTTGCCTGCAAGCAACGCAATTAGCACAAATTCTTTCAACTTCTACTTTCATCTTGGGCCAATAAAAATGCTCACGCAGAATCTCGTAAGTCTTTAAGACACCAAAGTGTCCCATTAAACCGCCGCTATGAGCTTCGCGAACTAACAGTTCACGTATGGAACTCCTCGGAACACACAACCTGTTTTCTTTGAACAAGAAACCTTCAAATCGGAAAAACTTGTTGAAAGCACCGTGTTCACAAGCAAAATAGACACTAGAAAACTCAGGATCAGTTGCATATAATTCCTTCAACAATTCAAAACCCAAAATCTTAGTGCCTAAAGTAGTAAGAAGTGCAAACCTTCTAGACAAGGCATCAGCAACAACATTGTCTTTGCCTTTCTTATATTTGATAACATAGGGAAAAGTGTCAATAAAAGAAACCCACTTAGCATGACGCTTACCTAAGTTAACTTGTCCCTTCAAGTGCTTGAGGGATTCATGATCGGTATGGATGATGAACTCCTTGGGATAAAGATAATGCTGCCAAGTCTCTAGAGCTCTTACCACCGCATACATCTCTTTATCATATGTAGGATAGTTCAAGATCGCCCACTTAGCTTCTCACTAAAGTATGCAATGGCCCCTCTTGTTGAAGCACTGCCCAATACCTATCCCTAAGCATCACACTCAATTTCAAACATTAGATCAAAGTTAGGTAATGCTAAAACAGTGAATGTGTTAACTCATGCTTAAGTAAATCAAACGCCTCTTGCTGCTTTTCACCCCATTCAAATTTTACATCTTTCTTAACTAACTCATTCAGGGGTGCGGCCTTTGTGGAAAAATCCTTCACAAACCTCCTATAGAAGCTTGTAAGGCCGTGAAAACTTCGAACCTCAGATGCCGAAGTAGGAATTGGCCAAGACCGAATGGCCTCCACTTTTTGCTCATCGACTTTAATTCCCTGTGCACTAACAACAAAACCAAGAAAAACAACCTCCTCTACACAGAACGAGCACTTAGCTAGATTAGCAAAAAGTTTTTCTTGTCGCAAAGTCATCAATACAAGTTTCAAATGTTCAGCATGCTCATTAATGTCTTTGCTATACACCAATATGTCATCAAAGTATACCACAACAAATTTATTGATAAAAGAACGCAGAACATGATTCATAAGACGCATAAAGGTACTAGGAGCATTTGTCAAACCAAAAGGCATAACAAGCCACTCATACAAACCGAACTTGGTCTTAAAAGCTGTCTTCCATTCATCACCCTCTCTAATTCGAATTTGGTGGTATCCAGATTTTAAGTCAATTTTGGTGTACACCTTTGAACCATGCAACTCATCCAACATATCATCTAAACGTGGAATTGGGTGCCTATACTTAATGGTGATTTTATTAACAGCACGACAATCAGTACACATACGCCATTCACCAGTTTTCTTAGGCACAAGAATGACAGAACGCATACGGACTCAAAGATTCTCTTACCGACCATTTAACTAAAAGATCTTCAACTTGCCGTTGTAGCTCTTTGGTCTCTTCAGGGTTGGACCTATATGCCGGTCGATTTGGTACGTTTGTGCCTGGTATGAAATCAATTTGATGTTCAATTCCCCTTTTGGGTGGCAATTCGGCGGGCAACTCGTCAGGAAATACATCTTGGAAATCCTGCAATATGTTAGAAATCTCAACCTGTAGGTTGGATGGCAAGTCAGCACTAAACAGAACATTAGATTCACAACAAATAAGAAGAAACAAAACACGATTAGTATGCAGACAATTATCAACATGTCGGACATTTGCATAAAAATTCGGTTGCTTCTTATTTACTTGACTCACTTTCTTCCTCTCAATATGTTCTACTTCATTTAACTCAATTTTCTTAGGCGTAGAATTCTCAAATTTTCCTTCTTTTCTCACGGGTAGTGCAGAATTCAATTTCATCATTTGTTCAAATTCGCCCTTTAAATGCAATTGAGATTCAAAAACTTGAGTAGGCGACAAAGGCAGTAAAGTAGTTTTTCTACCATGAACAAAGAAAGAGTACCTATTACTACGCCCACTGTGGGAAGCATCCTCACAAATTGCCAAGGTCTACCAAGCAATAGGTGACCACTTGCATAGGAGCCACATCACACAAGGCTTCATCTTTGTATTTGTTGATCAAAATTTACTAAGACCTGTTTTGTGACTCTCACTTCGATCTCATTGAACCATTGCAACCGGTATGGATTTGGATGCCGACGTGTGGGCAATCTCGGTTTATCTACAAGCAAGGTTGAAGCAATGTTAGTACAATCACATCACAATAACAAGTATACATACCTTCTCATTGATGGTGCATTTAGTGTGGAAGATATTTTGGCGTTGAACATCGTCCTCCTCTTTAATTTGAACATTTAAAGATCTCATAATCACCAAAGATGGTCCTTCATCAGGGCCAAAAACATCTTCATCGATTCACCATTTTCTACAAGAGTGGCATATCATCATGGTCACTTTCATGTTCACTCACTTTCGATCATGCCATCATCTCCGACAACCATAATTCGAGCATTAGGGCACTCGTGCATAGTGTCCCTTGCCTTGGCACTTGAAGCACGTAACCTCCCTGGTTGGTTTTCTCACCTCACTTGATTTGTGAGTGTTTGAAACCACGGTTGGAGTAGTTTTTGAGGTACTAGGAGTTGCAGCCTTTTTGAAGTCGATGTTTAAATCCTTCTTAGGCCATGTAGACTTCAAGGTGTTTGAATTCTGGGGTTGAAAAGGTTCGGTACCCTCTCCTTAAGTCGCTCTCAGCTTTCATTGCCTTGTGATACATCTCATTGAGATCTTCATACTCCTGCATCTCAACAATGTGGGCAATATCTTTCCTTAGTCCTCCTAGAAATCGAGCCATAGTAGCTTCACTGTCCTCTTGAATGTTGACTCGAAGCATAGTAGTCTCCAACTCTTGGTAATAATCCTCCACAGTCCTATTTCCTTGGGTGATCTTTTGTAATTTGTTGAACATCTCCCTGTAGTATTGGTGTGGAACGAATCGCTTTTTCATGAGCTTCTTTAATTCATCCCAAGTACGAACAGGCCCTTCTTCATCACGCCTCCTTTCGGCCTGAATTTTAGTCCACCAGTTACGGGCGTATCCCGCAAATTCAACCACAGCTAGCTTGACCTTCTTTTCCTCCGAATAGTTGTGCACTGTAAAAATACTTTCAATTTTATCAGACCATTCAAAGAAAGCTTCAGGATCTTGCTTACCAAAAAATTGAGGAATTTTCATTTTAATACATCCTAAATTGGAATCAATTCTAGGAGTACGGTATTGACTTCCCTGAAATGCCTCGAAGGCTTCATCATCATTATCATGGCCATATGTGGTCTTTGTAGATCGAGAGGATTCGGCTCTCTCAGCTTTGAGCTCCTTGATATCCTGTTGCAAACCTGAAACTAAAGTGTAAAATTTTGCTAACATCTCCTCATAGGATTCTTTAGAACCCGGTGGTGGTGGTGGTGGTTGCCTCTCCATTATAGCTGCAAAGGTTAGCAAAGGAAATAAAACAGTTTATAAGTCCTCACTTCCCTTCCCAATTCCCCAAATTCACTCACCAAGTGTTTGAGTACTCTCGGGCTTGTATAAGTGAAGGGACGGATTCACACCACTCAATTTGCTCTTCCGTTTCTATTCTTACTCAAACAATGTTACACAAAGGAATTTACAACAAGTTAATGCAGCTGGACAATGAGATTAGAATGAATTCTAAGGAACCAATGAAAACAGTACCAAAGTCAATGAAAACAGTACCAAAAATACAAGAATTCAATTTTTTGGTAAGGAATTTGGACAAACTGAATGCAAAAACAGAATCTACACGAAAAATCAGTGAGACACTCATAATTACAGAATTTTCGGACCACAACTCAATATTTCACAAAGGAATTTACAACAAGGTAATGTAAGTGGACAATGAGATTAGAATGAATCTAAGGAATACAATGAAAACAGTACCAAAAACACAAGAATTCGAATTTTTTTGGCAAGGAATTCGGACAAACTGATTGCAAAATCAGAATCTACACGAAAAATCAGTGAAACACACAAAATTTCAGAATTTTTGGATCACAATAATTTCAGAATTTTAAGAACACAATTCAAGACACTTGAAGAAAAGAAATTTAGACAAAGCAGCTTGCATATTGGTGGTCGGTTTCAGCCCTTCCAAATTCTGGAATTGGTCAAGGATGTTTCTGGGTTCAAAATGTGGTGGAAGGTTGTATACGGATAAATAGAAGGCTAATCACAAACTGCAAACAATCCAAAGTACAATCAGAGAGGCAAATCTGTTTTTCCGAAATCAGAAATTTTTTCTTAGTTTGGCATGGTAACTTCAAAAGGTCATAACTTTCTACTCCGATATCGGATTTTGCTCCGTAAGTACTCAAATCGAAGCTCTCGGAGAGATCTACAAGCAGACGGCCGAATTTTTTTTTGCTAAAAAATAACGCTAAAACCACCTACTGTCCGCCTCAAATTTTCTGCTCAAGTTCCAACAAAGAACTTGATTTTTTTTGCCACAACTACTTACTGTCCGATTCTCTCCTCTTTTTTTTTTTTTTTTTTTAATCTCCTTTTTTTTTATTTTATTTCAGTAAGGTATAGACAACAATTTCAGCCGCAAGGTATGGATTCATCAAGAAAGCAAAGGTACGGTTTTGTCTAATATTTTGGAAGCAAGCCGAAACCAACACATCAATACAAAAACAGAATTTGCTTCATCAATACAAGAACATACCAATGATGATGATATTCAGAACAACAAAAAGATTGAGGATATAAAGAACATACCAATGATGATGATTTTTTTGTACGGTAAAGAAAGATATGAACTTGGGAACCAAGATCGCTCGATACCAATGGCGTGAAATTCCTTGGATCTACCCAACCAAAATTCATCCCTTGGAGTTGGTATGTTCCTTGAAGATGGAATAGGTCCTCAACCCCTTGATAACCCGTATCAAGAAACCTTGGAATCAATTGAAGGATGGAATCCGAATTTCCTAGGGAACAAATCTAGGAAATCAAGAACAACAAACACACAAATTCCGAATTTGTGTAATTTGCAAGTAATTACGTAAACTAGAGAGCAATTCTCTCAAGCTTGTAATGTCAAGAACCAAATTTTCATTTCATCAAATCGCCCTCAAGATGGCCGACGCCACTATATGAATACAAGCTAGGGTTTACAAATTAGGGTTGCACAAGCTAGGGTTTCTTTTAGGGCCAAATGGGCTACATGACTCTTTGGGCTACATGACTCAATTTACCATATAATTAAAACTAAACCCAATGATCCTAAGTAGTTCTAAGGAAAATAGTAGTAAAGCCAAACCCATTAACAAGACCCAATTACACTTAGTACATTAATAAACATGGCCTTGTCAATCTTGGTCTTCTCCCCATCCTTTTGGGCCGTTTGGATGAGTCCATTCAAGGCTTCCTTTATTTTCTTTGTTCTAGCCCTTGTCATCGGTCCATCAAGACCTTGAAGTGAATCGAAGCTTGTTCTCGAGACTTTGCTATTGTCATCATTCTTCGGGTTCGAAGTCTCTTCAATGCTTGTTGAATTCATATCAGAAATAAAGTGAAAAGCGGTAGAAGAATAACCCACCGTATCAAGGAGTTCGCAGGAGAGGAAGTAGAAGATTCATTTAAGCTCGCGACAAAAGAGTAAATTCCCTTGCTACCACCATGGACAACGAAAGCATTGCCCTTGATACCAAATTTTTGTATGGCATATTGATGCATAGAAGCCTAAACGAGCAGCAATGATGCAAAAAATAATGTTATCACTAAAAAGGCCAAAACGTTAACCAGACTTAACGACATTCTTGAAATTTGCCTAAGCTAAACCTAGTTGAAATAAAATAAAAGAGAGAGAGAAAAATGGATATACACTGATGAATGGAAATCTAGTGGAAATTGTGTGACTAGGTCCTGTAGTAGAATTAAACTAAGTATCCTAGTATCCTATTGGATTTATAAATTTGTAATTTAATAATTCTATTAGGTTTAGAATTATTAATCATATTGAGTTTTTGTTTAGTAGTTACCAAATTCAATAGGTATAGGGTTTAGTTGAATCCTATAAATAGGACATGTTATTCATGATTTTAGAGTATAGAGAGATATAGAGAATTACTTGCAGAGAAACAAAGAAATACATAGAAATAAAAAGAAAAGAAAACAGCCACTGTGTAGGCTTGATTTTTTGCAAGCTTTTATCTATTTTTTGTTCCTTCATTCGACTGCCCAATTTGTGTCAGAATTTGATTAAGAGCGTGGGCCACCTAACTTCTTGGACGAGAGTCAACCTTCAAATCTGTTTGCTTGTTTTGTGCGGTCCATAACCATGGCTATCTTGGTGATTCTTGCTTCAGATTTTATTGCTTTTTGAGATTTATTATTTTTTTATCCCAACATCTGGTATCAGAGCTTGGTTAGTGTTTGGAAGTTATGACGAATCGGAATATTAATTGTTCCGTACTCAAATTAAAGAGTAAATAAGATTACAATCATTGGAGGATCCAGATGGAAACGCATCTCAACGAGTTTGATTTGTTATTCCACGTACAACAAAATTTAGAAGAGGATGCTAATAAGGAGACTAAACAAAATGGCAGTTTGGCGTTGTCTCAAATTCACCAAGCAATTGATGTTTCCGTATTTGACAAAATATTCACCGTTAAAACCGCAAAACAAGCGTGGGATGTTTTAGCCAAAATGTATCGAGGCGTTGAGAAAGTCCAACAAAGTAATTTGTTAACATTGAAAAGAAAGTTCGAGTTATGCAGCATGGAAAAGAATGAGACCATTGAGTCTTATTTTTCTCGTTTGAATGATATAAAGAACGAGATGCAGTTGAATGGGTATGATCTCACTGATCAACTCATTGTAGAAAAGGTCTTAAATACTTTGCCGTTAAAATTTGATCATGTCATTGCCGTGATGTAAGAGACAAAAGATATATCAACCTTGTCAGCTGATGAATTACAAGGGTCATTGCTGTTGCATGAACAATGAATTAATAGCGAATTGGATGAATCTCATGAAAAGGAGCCTATGGAGAAGGCATTGCAAGCTTTGCAAATTCAGACTGCTAAGGAGAAAAGCAGCAAAGATTCGTCTAATAGTGTTACTTCTGGTGGTCATGGTCAAAACTTCAAAAGTCGTGGACGTGGAAGAGGTAACTCTTATGGTCGCGGTAGAGGTAACAATTCCTCCCAGCAAAGAGACAATTTTTATAATTCCAACAATAATTAGCAAAAAAGGCCTATTGTCCCAAATAGCAACACTAGAGGGGGGGATGAATAGGGTTGCACTAAAAATTAACAAATAAAATTTCAAATCTTAAAAATAAGTATATCAAAATGAAAATGATAATCAAGTATAGAAAAATTCACAAAAACATATTCAATATATTTTAAATAATAAGTAAGTGCAAATATATGAAATAAATATAAAGAGAAGGGAAGAGAAACAAACACAAGCGATTTATAGTGGTTCGGCTCCAATCTTGCCTACGTCCATTCCTCAAGATCCTTCTTGAGATTTTTCATTATTCTTTGAAAGAGCTTGTTACACACTAGTTTCCAAATGTGATAGAAAACCTTATCAAGTAATTCTATCCCTGAATCACTTCACACCAAATGAATCTATCACCGAAACATTTACACCAAGTGATTTTATCCCCAAATCACTCAACAAAACTCTCTCAAAGAATATCTCCAATCTAGGTTCTAACACTTAGACCAAGATCAACAAGAGTTCCCCCAACTCTCACAAACAAATAAAACGGTAATAAATTTCCCTTTCTTACAAAAATAAATATGAGTTTAAAACTCAATCAACTAAGATCAAAATTCTCACAAGTTGAATATGAAAAATGAAGCACAATTGTGGAAGAAATCACTCAAAAACTTGTTTATCTTTGTAAGCACTTCTTTCTTGCTTTATCTCTTTTTCTTCTCTTGCTCTTCTGCATTAGTCTGAGTCTAAGGCTGTATTTATAGGCATAAATTCCAAAATGGCCGTTGCTAACTGAAAAGACTCTTTTGCCCTTCAAAGAATTTGAATTTTCTTGCTTTCAATGCTTCCTTTCAAATTCGGATTTCCAGAATATATTTGTGACTGTTGTTTCTCCCATATAACGTTCATATCTTCAAATTCCTCAGAGTAATGATTCTTTAGCTCTCAAAATTGGATATCACGTGGAGAAATTTCAGCTTCATCCAATCGTTAGATCTTCAAATATAGCCGTTAAACCAATGCCAGCTCCAGACAACCTTTTCTGACAATCTGCATCTATATTTTCACATTAAAGATATTGTTTCACCATTATTATTTTCTAATTTGGAAAACTTTAAAGTACAAAAGCTGTATTTTTTTATGTCTTCTTTTCACACACAAAATTTTGTAATTTTTAAATTTTTACATTTTGAGTTATGTCTCAAAAACTGAAGCTAGCTCCACGACTCCAGAATTAAGTATCTTCTGTAATAACTAATCTTTTAGCTCATTTTTTAACATCTAAACTTCGGATCCAAAAAATGTTTAGTTCAGTAAAGTTGTAAATATGGACGTCTGGTTTACTATATTAAAATTTCAGAATAATTTAACCGTTAATTCTTTATATATCATCAAAATACTAACATATATCTGATTTCTCTGTTTATTCAAATTAACCTTCTAGTTCAAGTTTTCATCTTTCACTAATTTCTATTACTCGAAACTTTGAAATTCCTTTTGCTTCATCCAAATTAGGTAAAAATGCCTTAAAAGTAATATTAATCTTATTATTTTCAATCTATCAAATTAGAATATTTCATTGAATGTCTATTTGAAAATTAATTATGAAAATTCAATTCAATGTTTGTTATCATCAAAATCAATTATAAAATTGAGTTATAAACCTTGTGTTAGCAAGGCCTAAATTTTTTAATTGTGGTAAAGTAGGCCATATCCAAAAGAATTGTTGGTATAATAAATCAGAAAATAATGATGTCAATGCCAATATTGTTGAAGATTCTGGTGAAAAGCATGAGACAATATTATTTTCTGCTGGTGTGGCTGAAGAACCTAAAAATAACACGTGGTATGTTGACTCTGGATATAGTAACCACATGAATGGAAAGAAGGAATTTAAATCTATTGTTCGTTTTGATAATAACCATGAAGTGCCTGTATATGGTAAAGGAGATATTCCTAGTACTTTGAAAAATGGCACAAAAAATGCCATTGCTGATGTGTATTATGTGCCTAGTTTGCACCAAAATCTCTTGAGTTTGGGTCAACTTCAAGAGAAGAATTATGATTTGTTTTTTCGAAAATGCGTCGCACCATCACTGATGATAGATTGGGTTTGATTGCAAAGGTGAAGATGACAAATGGTATATTGTTCCCAATTATTTTGCATTGTGGTAATTCATCTTGTTTTTAACTCGATTGAGGTTCATGACACTTAGTTGTAGCACATGAGATTTGGGCACTTTCACTTTCGTGGATTACAGTTTTTGGCCAAAAATAACATTGTTTTTGGGCTACTTTCTATCAACTTTCACCATAGACAGTGTGAGTCTTGTATTCTAGGTAAGAAGCATCAAGACCCGTTTCCTAAAGGCGAGGCTTGGAGGGCAAAAGAACCTTTACAGCTCATTCACTCTGATCTATGTACAGTGGATGTTCCTTCTAATGGAGGTAATAAATATTTTATTACTTTCATTAATGATTTCAGCAGAAAGGCCTGGGTTTATTTTTTGAAGAATAAGTCTGATGCTTGTGACACTTTTAAAAGTTTTAAAGTGTATGTTGAAAAACAAAGTGGTTACTCCATCAAAACTCTGAGAACAGATGGAGCCACAGAGTATACAATCTGTGATGATTTTTTGGCACAGTATGGGATTAAGCATCAAATGACAACAAGGTACACTCCTCAACAGAATGGTGTTGTAGAAAGAAAGAACAGAACTGTAATGGACATGGTTCGATCAATGATAGTTGCCAAACATATGCCCAAGGGTTTCTGGGCAGAAGTAGTTTCATGTGCTATCTATGTGTTAAATAGATGTCCTACTAAATGCAATGGTGAGAAGACCCCTTATGAGGTTTGGTCTGGTAAAATGCCAAATATCTCTCATCTTAGAGTATTTGGTTATTTGGCATATGCACATGTTCCAGATGCTCTCAGGAAGAAACTTGATGATAAGGCGGAAAAGTGTATTTTTATTGGCTACAGTTCTAAGACTAAAGGGTACAAGTTATACAACCCTGTGACAAAAAGATCACTTTTAGTAGAGATATGAATTTTGATAAGAAATGTGCTTGGAATTGGTTAGAAAAAGTATTAGATTATATGGTTAGTCATCCTCCTCAACCTTAATATTTTGATGATAGTGATGATGATGTGGTTAATCAGCCCGTTGTACCCGAACAGTAATAAGTTTCTACTCAACCCACTCCTGCGCAGTCTAGTCGACCACAAAGACAAAGACGTCTACCAGCTCGTTTACAGGATTATGTGGTTAATGGTCACTCTCAATATTTATCTAACGAAGATGTTGTTAATTTTGCTCTTTTTGCAGATTGTGCCCCTGTTACTTTTGAAGATGCTGTTCCTGAGGATCACTAGAAGAAAGCAATGGCTAATGAAATTCATGCCATTGAAAAAAATGATACTTGAGAGCTCACAAATCTTCCAAGTGCCAAGAAACCCATTGGTGTCAAGTGGGTTTACAAGACAAAGTACAAGCCTAATGAAGAAGTAGACAGATTCAAGGTGCGATTGGTTGCTAAAGGTTATAAACAAAAACCTGGCATCGACTATTTTGAAGTATTTGCTCCTGTTGCTCGGCTTGATACTGCTCGTTTGATTATTTTCTTAGCTGTCCAAAATGGTTGGAAAATACATCAAATGGATGTAAAGTCTACGTTTTTGAAAAGTATAATTGAAAAAGAAGTGTACGTTGCACAACCTACATGATTTGTGAAGAAATGTTAAGAAAATAAGGTGTACCATTTGAAAAGATCCCTTTACGACTTGAAGCAAGCTCCAAGAGCATGGTACACCCGTATTGATTCTTTCTTCGTTGACAATGGCACAACCTACAGGATTTGTGAAGAAATGTTAAGAAAATAAGGTGTACCATTTGAAAAGATCCCTTTACGACTTGAAGCAAGCTCCAAGAGCATAGTACACCCGTATTGATTCTTTCTTCGTTGACAATGGTTCCAACGCTGTCATTTTGTTCATGCTTCATATGTGAAGACCTTTACTAATGATGCGATTGTTATCGTATGCTTATATGTGGATGATTTAATATTTACTAGGAATAATCCCAAAATGATTGCAGAATTCAGGGAGGCTATGATTCGACAGTTTGAGATGACGGACATTGGTCTTATGTCATACTTCCTTGGAATTGAAGTTTCGCAGACTGATAAAGGCATTTTTATTTGCCAAAAGAAATATGCTGGAGATATTTTGAAAAAATTCAAGATGGACAGTACAAAACCAATCTTGACCCCAGCTGAAGAACGATTGCGTTTGACCAAAGATGGGACTGGCACTTGTGTGGAGCCTACTTATTTTAAAAGTTTGGTAGGTAGTTTGAGATATTTGACAGCTACAAGACCTTATATGAATTTCAATGTCAGCTTAATTAGTAGATTTATGGAGAATCCACGTCAGTCTCACTTGCAGGTAGCTAAGAGAATTTTGAAATACATTAAAGGTACTCAAAGTGATGGAATTTTTTATGCAAAAAGTGATCCTATTGATCTTCTTGGATTCACTGATAGTGATTGGGCTGGTGACACTGTTGAGAGAAAGAGTACTTCTGGTTATGCATTCTTTATTGGTTTCGGTATATTTTCATAGAGTTCAAAGAAGCAACCAGTTATCGCATTATCTACAGCGGAGGCAGAATACACTGGAGTGGCAAGCAGTGCTACTCAAGCATTGTGGCTTAGAAGAATGCTAGATTTTCTTCAACATAAACAAAATGGAGCAACTACTATCTTGTGTGATAGTGCGTCGGCAATAAAGATAATGAAGAATCCAGTGTTTCATGGTCGAAGCAAACATATCGACATCAAATTTCACTTCATTCATGATTTGGTTCAACGAAAGGAAATTGTGATCAATTATTGCAAGACCGAAGAGCAAGTAGTTGATATTTTCACAAAAACGTTGAAAATGGATTTGTTTATGAAGTTGAAGAAAATGTTAGGCATGATAAATTATGAAAACTTAGTTTAAGGGAGGCAATGTAGTAGAATTAAACTAAGTATCATAGTATTCTATTGGGTTTATAAATTTGTAATTTAATAATTCTATTAGGTTTAGAATTATTAATCATATTGAGTTTTTGTTTAGTCGTTACCAAATTCAATAGGTACACGGTTTTGTTGAATCCTATAAATAGGACATGTTATTCATGATTTTAGAGTACAAAGAGATACAGAAAATTACTTATCGAGAAACAAAGAAATACAGAGAAATAAAGAGAAAAGAAAACAACCGCTGTGCAGGCTTGATTTTTTACAAGCTTTGATCTATTTTTTGTTCCTTCATTTGGCTGCCCAATTTGTGTCAGAATTTGATTAGAAGCGTAGGCCACCTAGCTTCTTGCTTTCTTGGACGAGAGTCAACCTTCAAATTTGTTTGCTTGTTTTGTGCGGGCCATAACCATTGGTTTCCTACAAAATCAATTCATTCAAATTGATCTTCAGGAAATAGGCTTCCAACTGAGCAGCTATGTTGGTGATTCTTGTTTTGGATTTTATTGCTTTTTGGGATTTATTATTTTTTTATCCCAAGAGGTCCAGCAAATAAGACAAGTGAAGTGAGTTTCGCGTTTTGTATATGTACGGTGAACCCGGGTTAAAGTTTATAAGTACATTAAGACCCAGAAAAAGTTCTTCATTTTTCTGACATTGCCATGGATGGATCATTAACTGACTCATTAGGTTTTGAAATGAAGTCATGGTTTTGGGTTACTACATACATTGCGAGGCAACATGCTAGATTTCAGTATTTAACCCTTCACCTGACTGGTGATGGTTATCAAGTTATGTGGTTAGTTCATTTATGAAAGCCGCGTTAATTTCAAAAAAAAAAAAAAGTCGGTGATGTAAGTGAGCTCTTAAGTACTGCAGTTGGCTGTCGCTGTTAAATCCTTGTGGTGAAAAATGAAAGGTTTGTGTCATTCTACGCCATTCATTCAATAGGCTGAGACTTAGAAGTAAAATTTTACCGTAGAATTTTCTCATTTCCAACCTTTTGGATGGAAATTCATATTCTAAACGATTGATATAATTGATAGTTTGGGCAATAAATAAATTGATGTACCAAACTAGTCACTCGATTTGGTGCAAATCAACAAATGTCTGTACTATAAGGCCTCATTTTTTTGCTTTCTACAGGTGAATTGACCTTTCCAGTGGATTGGGAATTTACTCTTCTATCACGAGCTTAAATGAATCTTCTCCTTCCTCCCCTGTGGACTCCTATATACGGTGGGTTATCCTTCTGTAGCTTTTTCACTTTATTTCTTTATTCAATTGGGAATGAAATCCTTGCCTTGCATCTGTCACACTCCATGGGAGAATTTCATGGACTGTAGCTATTGGTGAGTGTGAATCTCTGAAGAGGGTTAGAATTTGGTTTGGGAAGAGAATAAAATAAAAATGGAGGGAAAAATTAGGGAAAGTAGTTGGGAGTTAATAATTTTGGAATATTCCCTTTGTCTTGTTAGATCGTGTTTCCCTTCTTACTCTTGATTCAAAAATTGATTTTGCAAAAAAATAAATTCTGACTAGGAAACCGGTTTCGCAGTCGATAAAATGTCGAAAGTAGTTATGATTTCAATTGTATGGAATTAAAAACTATGTTTTAAAAATGAAAGACAAAAAAGATCATAGCCCTATAGAGACTATTTTTGCAATTAAATCAATGAAATGTTAAGGGTTACGGCTAAGTGTAGAAAAAACTATAGTTGGGTACTATATGGTAGAAAAGAAGACAAGGAGGACATGTTTCGAATTCAAACCTTTCTGAGAAAGCATACTTGTATGAAAGTGTGAAATACTAAAAACTGCAACCCTAAACTTGTTGTAAATTGATATGCTAATGATTTTGGCTCTAATGCATATATGAGCATTCAACACTTAATGTTTAGTAATAATAAACAACAGAGGAGTCGTTATGAGGAGTCGCTACAGCAGAGTCTATGATGGGAGTGGTTCACCGAATCAATGGAGGCAACAGTTAGTTCGAAAAGAATGGCAATCCAGGAGATCTTCCTTCTACTCCATTTTTGTTAGTAACCTGAGTTCGAGAGTTCCAAAGGATGCATTGAGGGATATATTCAGTAATTTTAGGTTTGTTCATGATGTTTACATTCAAAAGCATAACAAAGGCCAAAGGACCTACGCCTTCGTCAGATTCCAGACAGTGGAAGAAATGAAGAGGGCAATCAAGTTCGGCAACCGACGCAAAATTGATGGAGTTAAAGTCTTTGTTAAGAAAGCTTTTGGAGTACAATGCAGGGATGGATTTACGGGACAGGGAAGTTCATCTCTCAGGAAGCCGTGTCTTATTAGCAGAGGGTCTCTAAGAGATGGTAGGCTCTATAGAGAAGTAGTTAAATCTACAAGAGCATATGCGAAGGCCGTGGTTTCGGACGATCTGAAGCTTAGCGATCAGTTTTTCGAGGCTGTTCCAGAGCCTAAGGATGAGATGGTTCCTGAGTCCTTCGAAGAGGGACAACATGAGGCAAAGGAGCCTATGGAAGCGAAGGATATCTGGAGTGTTGATGCCCCTTTCCGGAAGAAGATATGGAGTGGGTTCAGAGGTTAGCTCGTGGTGAGCTAAGATCTTTGATCCATCTGACAAATGTTAAATCTCTATTGGCTTCGGTAGGGATCGTTGCAACGGTTAATTTTTATGGAAGATTCGTAGTTATAACATTTGTCAACAGAGAGGCTATGACTGAAAATCTTAATAGATACAAAGAAGTACTATCTACCTGGTTCCAGTTTTTAAAACCTTGGGAGCACTCTGACACTAATAATCTAAAGTTCGTTTGGCTATGTTTAAGCAACGTGCCTCTAAACTTATGGCACTTTAACTTCTTCCTGGAGTTTGGTAGAAAATGGGGAACGGTGTTATCCGTGGATGAGAGCACAATGACAAGATCAAGGTTGGATATAGCCAGAATTCTGATTGCTACTGATTGGGAAATTTGCATTCCAGATAGTGTTAAGGTCGCAAATTATGGTAATGTTTCAGTTATTCGCATGCATACAGAATCTGCCATATTTGATGCAGGAAATGCGCTGGACGATAATCTAAAGGGGAAGGAAGTTGAAGATGACAAGAAAGTTACTGGGACTCCTCTTCTAGGTGAGGTAGATCAGCAAGAGGTGCACAATGAAGAAGGTTTTTTTGGTAATGTACGTCCAACGGTTTACCAGCTAACCCAATCCAAGGAGGCTCAGATCTCACTGTTACAGAGCATGCAGGATGTGTAATGTTGGCGCTGCAAGAGAGAAAGTCAAAAGCTATGATAATAATAGAGGAGGGTGTCCAGAATCCAGATAGCGTGTACAGGCAGCGGGGTCACAGAGGAAGAACTGGTGGATCTTACTCCCTTGGAACAGGCTGGATGTCTGGAATTGCCGCAGATAGAGGTTTTTGAATTGGGTGGGCGGAGTGATGAGGCAACAGAAATAGGTGAGTTTCATGGGCCAAGTAGTTTTGGGTTGGATGAGAGGTTTTGCAGGGGTGGTCAGCCAAACGGGCCGGAGGGTGTTGGGCTTGAAGTAGGCTTCCCAATCCAGCAGGAGTACTTAAGTGGGACAAGGCAATGTGAAGGGCCAGAGTTGGTAGGGCCTGGTGTGGGCTTACTGGAAAATAGCCCAAGTCGAAGGCCCCTTAAACTTGTGCTTCTGGACGAATTGGTCTGTGGTGAAAGCCCCTCCAAACCTGAAATAGCCCACAGAAATAGCCCAATCCACTCAAATACAGAAAACAGAATAATTGCTCCAGAATTTCTAAATGCTCCAGCAAGATGTCTTGCTCCAGAACGTTGGCGAGCAGAGTTCCCAGGGACTTAGCAGACTCCACTCTTGCGGATGAGGAGATCGCCTATCACAATAATATTTTGAGGGAAGCTCTTTCAACTTGGGAGGTGAGCTCTCAGTTGGGTATTGTCTTCAAGCTGCAACATGAAGAAATGGTGGACCATTTTGCTAGATTGGAGAGGGAGAGGCGGGCACAAAAAGCAGATTAGATCTTCTCTTTTCTACTTTTTTCTATCTTAATCCAGAGTCTTTTAATTAAATGAAGATTTTATCTTGGAACGTAAAGGGGTTTGGAGCTAGGGAGAAGAGGAGGGCAGCTCGTAAACTTGTGATGAGGCAAAAATTTGATTTGGGTCTATTTCAAGAATCAAAACTTGAGCTGGTTGATGCTCGAGGAGTTAGCTCTATTTGGGAGGCAAAGACTCCAACTTTGAG
Organism: Gynochthodes officinalis; assembly: GCA_020080225.1. Classification (NCBI taxonomy): domain Eukaryota; kingdom Viridiplantae; phylum Streptophyta; class Magnoliopsida; order Gentianales; family Rubiaceae; genus Gynochthodes; species Gynochthodes officinalis. The sequence goes on along the minus strand of CM034619.1, from coordinate 33,520,864 downwards.
TAGGTTCCTTCTTCAAGGAGCGCTGGAGGCCTGATCTCTGTCTGGACTGAGGATTTTTCCATTGCACGGAGGCAATTCTACAACAGCGATACATCCTACTTGAGGAAATTGAAGAGTTCTAATTTTGAGTGCCTTTTTGTAATATCTATGTACCAAATTTTGATATGGAAAGAAGAGCGCTATGGACAGAACTATCTAGCAGAGTGACGTCTTTGGCAAATACCGTGGTGCTTTGGAGGTGACTTCAATGTTACGAGGTCGATGGATAAAAGAAGTGGTCAAGCAGGTAATTTGGTAGCCATGAATGATTTTAATGAATTTATTGAGAATTTGCAGCTTGTAGACTTACCTTTGTTAGGGAGGCAATTCACTTGGGACAATAATCGATCTTCACCTGTTAGAAGTAAACTGGACAGATTCTTGCTTTCAAGTGAATTTCTCAATATGTTCCCATCGTTGGTCCAGAGAGCTCTGCCAAGGTCTCTGTCTAACCATCATCATATTTTTCTGGATATAGAGGAGGTTAATTGGGATCCTAGACCGTTCAAGTTTTTCAATCACTAGCTTGAGAATGAAGGCTTTAATATTCTGGTTCGTAATATATGGAAAGATAGTGCTGCCCAATCCAGGAATCACGGTGGTATTTGGTTAAAGTTAAAAAAGCTTAAACCTCTCATCAAACAGTGGAAACTTCAGAATGGTGAGGCTGATCCTATTGTCATCTAGGGCTTGGAGGAGGAAATTGATAGGTTGGAAAAGTCTGATACAACCAATCCGTTACCAGCAGATAAAAGTATTGAACTCGCCAACAAGAGAGCTCAATTATGGAGTCTGTATAGGGCAGAGGAGAGAGCATGGATGCAAGTTGATAAGCGGCACGGAAGGAGATAGGAATACCAAATACTTTCACCTGCTGGCTTCCTCAAGGAGAAGGGCGAACCTTATTAGTAGTCTAGTTTTTGAAGGAATGAAAGTTTCGCAACCAAAAGAGCTAAAGGATTCAGTTGTGCAATACTATGCTGACTTCTACAATAATGTGTCCGCTGTTGGTGTTTCTGAATTACAGTGCTATTTTAGAAGTATCTCTGATGCCCAAAGGGACAATCTAGAAGTTCCTTTCTCTGAAACTGAAGTTTGGGATGCTATCAAGCAGTGTGATAGGAACAAAGCCCTTGGGCCAGACGGTTTCAATATGAATTTCTTCAAGCACCACTGGGGATCTGTGAAAGCTGATTTGATGTCTTTCTTAGAAGGCTTCTTTGAGTCAGAAACTTTTGACAAGGCAGTTAATTCTTCTTTTATCACCTTGGTTCCGAAAATGGATAATCCTGTTCATTTAAAAGACTATAGGCCTATTAGTTTGGTGGGGAGCGTCTACAAAATTCTGACCAAATGCTTAGCAACTCGTTTGAAAAGTGTGATTAATGAGGTGATCGAGAGCAATCAATTTGTGTTCCTAAAAAATAGGCAATTGTCAGATTGTTTCATAATTGCCAATGAAGCGGTTGACTACCTTAGGAAAACTAGTTCAAGTAGTATTTTGGTGAAGGTGGATTTTGAAAAGCATTTGATAATGCGGATTGGGACTTCTTGGATTTAGTCATGCAAAAGATGAACTTTGGAAGAAAGTGGAGGAGCTGGATACATTTCTATTTGGCCTCAGTATCTATGTCAATCTTGATAAATGGTTCGCCTTTTAAGAAGTTCGGTATCAAAAAAGGTCTTCGTCAGGGCTGCCTCCTCTCACTATTGCTGTTTAATATCCTGGCTGAAGCGTTCAGTTCACTTATGCAAAAAGGAGAATCCTCCGGGCTATTCGAGGGGTTAAGAATTGGTCAAGGAAGCTTCAGTTTAACACACTTACAATATCACGCGGATGACACTCTTGTGTTCATCAAGCGATCTTGAGGTGTTACGAATGTGAAAAGAATCCTCGGATGTTTCAAGGTATTATGCGGCGAAGATTAACTTTACTAAAAGCAATCGATTGGTCTTGGGGTGGATGTCGGTCTTCTGAACAATTGGGCTAAATACCTATCTTGCACGGTTGAAACCTTTCCGGTTAAATACCTGGGCCTTCCTTTGGGGTTTAACTCTGCTGGCCAAAGAATCTGGAGGCCTATCTTGGATAAAATGAAAGCAAAGCTAGCTGGCTAGCAAACCAGGTATCTCTCTATGGGTGGTAGAATGACTCTAATTAATTCTGTTTTGGCAGGTTTAACGGTTTTCTTCTTAACCATTTTTAAGCTTCCTTGTGAAGTCAAAGATGACATGGACAAATTGATACGAGATTCCTATGGGGCAGTTCGGATCAACATCGTAAATTGCATTATGTGGACTAGCATACAGTTAATTCACCTAAGTGGCTCGAAGGTCTAGGTATGATTGATTTCCACTTAAAAAATTCTACTTTATTGTCAAAATGGATATGGAGGTTTGGTAATGAAGCGGATTCGTTATGGAGGAACTTTATTGTGGAGAAATATGGTCTTGACAAGAAGCATCTACTACCCATTCCTACCAACAACAGATTACTCTCTAATTCTTGGAAAGCCCTCTTAGCCTAGTTGACAAGTTTTATGATGTTATTTCATCAGGAACGAGGGCTCTACTTGGGAAGGGGGAAAATATTGTCTTCTGGCATGACGAGTGGATTGAAGGTATGATCCTAAAATTGTGCTTTCCTGGCATTTTTGCTTTGTCTGTTAATAAAGATGGTTTTGTGGGCGAATTTGGCAACTGGATAAATGGTCAATGGGTTTGGAAGATTGACCTCCGTAGGAATCCTCTTGATTGGGAAATTCATCAGTGGGAGGGTTTGTTCCTTATTCTGCAAGAACAATACCCAAGTCGTACCTCCAATGATCAGATCATTTGGCGTTGGGTCCCAAATGGTATGTACTCCATCTCCTCTTTCTACAAATCTATGTTGTTGCCCCGGAGGCAAAGGCGTGTAATTTGGAATCTAGTGTGGAATGGTTGTGCTCCACCTAAAGTGGAAGTCTTTGTCTGGCAGTTAATTCATCAAAAACTCCCTGTTAAAATTTGTTTGCTTAGAAGGGGTATAATTAGAATTGAAATGAAATTTGTGATCTGTCCAGTTTGCAATTTTCATTGGAATCACATCGGATTTGTTTTTTAATTGCAAGAGTAGCTGGTTGGTGTGGACTAGATGTTTGGGAATTTGGGGTATTATTTGGAGTGCATACGGAGATCCGTCCACCTTCGAGCAGGTTAGCGTGATCTTCTCCGGATTTCAAAGGACGGTAACCTTGGATTTTGCTATTTTATGCTGTTACTTGGTCGATCTGGTTGTGTAGAAATCAGGTCACTTTCAACAATAAGAGTTTTGATTTCCTGCAACTCATGGATTTGATTTTCATTAGGTTTGCAAGTTGGTTTAAAGCGAAATGGCCATCTTCTTCGGCATCTATTTTGGATATATTCCTTCAGCCGAATATTTCAAGGGCAATGCAGGTCCATGGGTGAATGAAGGCAAGAGCCTCTTGGTCTCGTCCCCATTTGGGTAGTATGAAGTTTAATGTGGACGGTTCGGCTATTGGAAAACCAGATATGGCGGGGATTGAGGGTATTCTGAGAGATGATCTGGGTAAAACTAAGGCCGTATTCTCAAAACATGTTGGAATTCTTGATTCAAATCAAGCAAAGTTTTATGCTATTCGTGAGGCCTTTTGGGTGTTTTTTGAGTCTTCGTGGAAGAGCTCTCATCTGCTCATAATTGAAAGTGACTCTGTTAATGCTATCAATTGGTTAACGAACCCAGATAATACTCCCTGGCATCTTAAAAATGTCTCGAACCATTTAGAGTTGTTGAAAGAGAAAATTAAACAATGGGAGAGCAATCATGTTCCAAGGGATATTATTTGTGTGGCTGACAGATTGGTGAAAGCTGGTGTATTCAGAACACAAAACCTTTTAGCGGTTTTAAATTGATAGTGTATGTTCTATTCTCTCAAATTGGCTAGACCAGTAGGTTAGTAGTCCTTAGTGTAGGACTACTCTTCTTCTTTTTACAATTATGTTTATGTCCTGTAATTTCAGCTACCATATTCTAATAAAATGCTGTGCTTTTATGGCTTGTCAAAAAAAAAAAAAAACACTTAATGTTTAGAGTTGAAAGGGAGAAAAAATTGACCACTCTAAAAAGTGAAGGGTTAGATTAAAAAAGGAAAAAAAAAGAAGTAAAAAAGGTGCTTGGTAGAATAAATAAACAATATGCAAAGTTAGAGGATTATGTTACTGAATTCTTAAAAGCACACACCCTGGATCAACAATCTATGTGAAATTGAGCATAATGAGATTGATATGTTTAAGAGACTTTATGTTTGTTTTGAGGCTACGAAAATATGATTTATGAAGGGTGTGGAAGGTTATTGGGATGGATGGATGTTTTATAAAGGAACAATGATAAGGGACAAATTCTTACTGTACATGGGATTAATACAAAGAATACTATATATCTCATTGGCTATGCAAAACTCAAGATCAAGAACAATCTAAAAATGGTTCTTAAACATTTTGATTGATGACCTTAATATGAAAAACACCTTAGAATAGATAATGATCACAGATAAACAAAAGGTCAGTTATTAAATGTTTTTAGTTCGCAAACTAAAGTGTGTTTTCCATGCATGTTATACTTACTTGGTGGCTTGAAATACAGGGTTTGCGTCCAGCATTTCATGAACTATTGCCTAGAGTTTTAGCTAGAGTAACAGAGGCACTGTGTGTAACATTTTTACACCAATTTCAAGAAAGAAAATCCTAGTCTGAATTAAAATAGAAAATGTGAAAGATTACAAAGGCCTTGTTTGTCTATAAGTACAAGATATTAATAGAGAATTTAAAGGGAAGAACATGAGAATGTCCATAACTAGTTGAATAATGATGATGCCCATTTTTGAACCCGTCTCATTTCTAGATATAGACCGAACTTGATATGTTAGCAAACAATCTTTGTGAGAGTTTTAATGTAGCCACAGTGCCACGAATTTGCCAATCCTAGGCATGCTTGAGTAGTTATGCAATTATATGACAAATAGATTGTGTATCAAGCAAGAGTATATGAAAAATAGATGTAGAATTTGTGTCCATTACCTAGGGAAAGACTAGAAAGTAATGTAGTCAGTGTTGTTGCATATGTGCTAGTGATATAAAATTTCAAATAAAGTTTCCTACGTGTGCACTAGGAAGTAGGATAGCAATCCCTTGCGGTCATACTGTGAGAGCTATTATTGACAATGGAGAGAATGTTGAGAGTTATGTAGCCTCTAGTGTTCAAAGGCGATGTATTTAAACCTTATAATGCAATTAAAATTTCAGCAACAATGTAAGTTGTGGCCAAGAATGAATCTATCATTATTTAAACTATTATGCTATCACAACTCAGAAGACCTGAGGAGTAGAGAAGTAGGATCCTAAGTAACCAATGAGAAAGAACAAGCAAGGTATTGATAGATTGAGGAAAATTGTTAAACAAGGCCAAAGGGAATATGGGATTGTTGAGGTTGAGGGCATAACAGGAGGAGCTACCCCTTGCTAACAAAAGAGAGGACCAGATCCAAGAGTAACTCATAACAGGTTTGAAATAATTAATATTGACTAGTTACATTTTTGGGTAGGTTGTGCATCACTCTCTGTAACTTGCACAATTTTTGAATATGTGGTGTAGGGCCAAGTAGAAAATGAGGATAACACCAATCAAGATCTTGAAAATGAGAATAGAAAATCCATCCTACAAGAGGCTAAAAATACTCATTAGCATGCAAATAATAAACAGGGAGGTACAAGTGATTCTTTCATGCAAGATCATAGTAGTTGGAGGTATAAGGTACAATTTTCCAATAATTTTGTTTTTGTCACATGTTACTCTCTTTAATTAAACATTTTTTTTTCTGGGATATGTTGAATGAATTAGAACATGGTTTAGCAAAATCTAACCTTGAGCCTTTCAAATAATTAACACTAGCAAGAAACCTAAAAAGGAAGCAACTAATAAGGAGAAAAAGATTAGGTAAAAGACAAAGAAGCCACCACCAAAACTAGTATTAGAAAGGACCTTGGTTTCATTAGTGAAAAATGCTAGTACACATCGTGGAACAATCAATACTGTGTCCTCACCCTCATCATCCTCTATTGCTTAGGAACGTGATGTCGATGAAGTAAGCAAAAAAAGGAACAAAGTTTATTTTGGGCTGGATCTTTTACAAAAGAAATGTAGCAATAAAGAGAAGGTGAAATTAAATCATCATGTTTGTGAAGCATAGATCATTTTATTCCTTTTGGAGCTTTCAACTACATTGAGGTTTAGGCAAATCTAGTGTTGTTGAAATTTTCCCCAGGAACTCATAAGGTTGTGAGCAAATGTATGCAAGTTAGAGCATGATTTCTTCGTGGATCTAACTGTTAGAGGAATACATCAATTTAGAACTAGATATGAACTGATGTTCTGAATTTTTTTATCTTGTCCCACTTGATGTTTGCCTTTTTTTATTATTTAATCCTAGTTTATGCTACTATTATTTCATTAACACCATTTTGATGGTCATTTTTTCAAAACCACGTTTATGCTACTATTATGTTACTAACATCATTTTGATGGTCATACTTCCAAAACCACTTTGGTGGTATATGTTCATGGTTGTTAATTTTTTCACACATTTTGATAGTATAAATGATTTCCGTAGATGCTGATTTTGTTTGCACTCTAGCTGGTAATGATCTTGAAAACATTTGGAGTATCAATGGAAATTTATCCTTCAATTCGTGTCATTATATTTAATTTGCTTGTTTTATGATTATCTAGAATCACAACCATGTACCAAATATAATTACTACTAATTGTTGCATTCACAATATTAACAAGGAGGTTTATTTTCATTCAAAGCCATAAACCTAAAATGGCACCAAAAAAAAAAATAGTACAGAGCCTACAAAAGGCAACCTTGACTAATTACGAAACAAAATATAATCCTAGCATAGTATAAACAGAACCCAAACAAGCAAGACTTCCATTGCAAACAAATTGAAATCTAGAGCTCATCTCCTATGGGATTAGTCTATTCCTTCTAGATTACAACATCTCGTACTAAAATTTTTATTCATTATCTATTCTATTCCTACTAGGTTGATGATAATTTTCACCTAACCAACAAATAGCAATAGTAGTTTTAGCTATGAAATGACCACAACGGCCTTCAATAGCTTCACCTTCTTCCTATATATAAGCCTTTGCTTCTCTAGACCTACCGTAGCCCATAAATATTCTTCAAAGGTTCACATTAGTCCAAGATATCCTTATATCAGCAACAATTCATCCTAAACTCCATCCTGAACTCATTTCACTTCTTTATTTGCTTTTCAATCTGCTCTTTTTATTCTTTTGTTTTCATAACTTAGACAACCATGGGGTAAATATGTGACAAAGACATTTGGTGGTTGTGGATAAAGGTTTGACTGACCCTTGTATTCCATGAGATGCCCTTGAATATGTGCATTGAACGTATTCACCAGACAGACTCTTGAATTTACTAAATATTAAACTAGAAACAATTAAAAGAAAATATTCAACATTGAAAACTTAATAAGAATTTTTTCAAGTTCGAAGATTAAATCGAATCATAACCTCACCATCAAGGACAACTAGCATAATTTACTCAAATTAAAATATTAAGTTTTACCATGACCAAGAAGTCATCTAGAAATAGTTTATCAAGATATTTCTCATGGATAAAATATTAATAGTTTAGTCAACATAATATTGTATAAATAGAATTAAGTGGTTCATATGTGTGCTGTGGTAAGTTTACTTCCAAGAACTGTTCTTATATTGGTCTACCCTTTATTTCCAATTGTGGTGTCTCATTTTATGTCTAAGTTTCCATTAAAATATTAATGTTGTAAGTTTGAAGTATTCATTTGTTGGATATTGTTATTTGTTATTTCAATTTGAAACAAAAATACAATTATAGAAATGATCCCAATATTGAGAATTAAAAATTTCTATCAACTTGACTTATTCATAAAAACAATGGTGTATGTATTGGAAGACTTTAAGAGTAGAAACATATATTATTGAAAATATTTATATTCAAATCAAACTTAATCTAGAAACCAGACACTTGAAAAAATTTCATTAAGGGCTGTGACGAAACAAAATTATTAAATATGACATAAGATTTTTATATTTATTGTTAAAGGCATTAAAATATCTTTGATGTTTATTTAATTACCAAAAAATTATTCTGTCACTCTCTTACCCATACTACAAATAATATTGCTTCTCTTGACAAGAATTTTCAAGCTCTAATTAACGTAATTTATTCAATCAGTAAGAAACAATTATAAATTGTTGTACATAGTCTTTCTTGAATATGCTAGGTATAAATTGAGAGGACATGCTCATATGCCCTCACCAAGTCCAATTCTAGTAGTTGTGTGACATTACATTTACAAAATTTTAAGTCTTTGTATATTGGTAGGAAAAAATGTCAAAAAGATTCTAATCAAGGTAAAATTATATTACCAACGAGCAACAAAATCCTTGTCAAAGACATCAACTTTCGAAATATTGTAAAGAATCAAGATTCACTGAATTCGGCAATGTTCCATTTGTCCCCCAAAAAAAAAAAAAAAGTCACATATTCAAAAAATTTCTTTGTTTCCAAAAATGAATCTACATTTTTTGTAAAATTATTATATAAACCCTGCTGATAATGACAATGTATAATTCAAATTAAAAATTGAGGATAAATATGTAAAAATATACATTTAATCAGGTGGGCGTAGAAATATTATAAAGAGGGGGCACACTTATAAGAAAATTAAGTAATAAGTTTGATAAATATAAAGAAGTATAAAAGTAATGTCATACATTGTAAAAAAGAAAAAGTAAGTAAAATCATACATTACAAAATCATTTTTCGAGACTTCATCTCTTAAAATAATTTCATAATGGCATCATAATCAATTGTATCAAATACATCATTTTCTATGAAAGTTACCATGCAATCGTTCATCTAATCATCTCTCATCCGGTTACGAAATGTAGTCTTTAAGATATTCATTGCCGAAAAAGCTCTTTCAACAGTTGCGGTGCTATTGGTAAAATCAATGCTAACTTTATTAAAAAATAAACTAAAAGCTATGTCACATCTTTTCCTTTTTCAACAATTTTCTGCACAAGCTCGCTAATACTTCACAAGTTTGAAAAATTAGGACTAGACCTCACATCATAAATATAATTCTCAAGTTGTTCTTCAAGAAAAATAAGTTTGTTGGCATCAAACTCCAAAGGATAAAATCTTGCAAATTCACATAGTTTAAAATTATCATATGATGAGAAAGAGTGACACTAGTCAAGACATGTCATGGATGAAAGCAACTTTACATTAACATTTTTGAAACGATCTCCCAATTCTTGAAGTTGACTATCTATTAGTGGATAAAAAAATTTAACTTTAAAATGATGAAAATGTGTCATACGCCCAACTTTACGCTTTTCTCTTCCTTGAACCTTAAGTTGGCTTTCCATATCCGGAATATCCACATCATGTTTAACACAAAATTCACAAGTCTTTTCAAACAAAGTATCCCATCCCTCATCTCTTAACTCTTGTAATCTTAATTTTGATATCTCCACTAGAACTATGGCATTTGGGAGATCTTGATCTTTTCTTTGCAATGCTTGTGAATCATCTGTAATTCCCAACACTTTGGTCATGAGGTGCAAGAACAATATAAATTCAAAAGTTTGCATAAGTGTGTAAAGGCCAAATGCTTCCAATCTCTTTTCCCGTATTGGATGCTCTACCCTTAAAATTCCTAATACATCAAGAATAGGGCCAAACAAAGTGGTTAAACTCAACAAGGTCCGATAATGAGAGCCCCAACACGTATATCCTGCTCTTGTCAAAGTTTTTTCTTGATTTAAACCTCGACCACTTTGCATTTCACCACTTGTAATACCTTCCACTACTTGTTCAAGCTATTTGATTCTCAATAACTCTTTCCTTTTGCAAGAAGCTCCAATTGCATTACATATTAAAGAAACATGTTCAAAGAAGGAGTTAAGTAACTCAACTTTGCTTGCACAAACAACTAAAGCTAATTGTAGTTTATGAGCGAAGCAATGAAGATAGAAAGCACACTTATTTTCTACCAAAATCAAGCTCCTAAGACCATTGAACTCACCTTGCATATTGCTTGCTCCATCGTAACCTTGACCACAAATTTTGTTAAGCTCAAACCATGTTTGCTAAGCATTAACTCAATGGCCTCTTTGAGTGTTGTAGCTACGATGTTTGGAACATTAACAATTCCAAGACAATGTTCAGTGATGCACTCTTTTTTATCTACATATCGCAAAGCAATAGCCATTTGCTCCTTAGTTGATACATCCCGACCTTTATCAACTAATAATGAAAAGAAATCATCTCCAATACTTGCAACAATGGCTCGAGTGGTCAAATAAGCTGTAGCATTAGCAATGTCTTTTTGAATTGGGGCTGCAATCATCTGATGATTTTTAAGAGCATTATTTAAAGACACTCGATTAATAGCTTCATTGTGTTTGCAAAGAAATTTCAATAGCTCGAGAAAATTTCCTTGTTTTGCGGAGGAATCTGACTAGTCATGTCCTCGAAAAGCCAACTCTTGACGCAAAAGAAATCTTATACATTCAATAGATGCCTTCAAGTGGATGCGATAATCATTCTTGGCTTGCTTAGAAATAGAAGAAACTATAATATCAATGTGTTGCTTACGATTCATTAAACCTTGAGCCGCACTATAACACATATTATGAATACTCCTAACTTTTCCAACATGTTTACGCAATTTTTTTTTTCTTCCAATTTGTGAATCCCTCACTAACAAATGCATCATGACCAGAACCCCTATCACCGTACTCACAACTAAATAAATAGCAATATAAGCAAAACGTTGCATCCCTAGATTCACTATACTTGATCCAACTAAATTATGTATACCAATGTTGATTAAATCTTCACATTTTTTCGCTAATCAGTCTTTGAGGAAATTTGTCAAGCATTGGTTGAGTAGGGCCGTTAATCGGTATGCCCTTGAGTTTTCAATCTCTTTACTACTCTGAATAGCACTAAAATAGAAGGCCTTTTACCTGAATTAGTAATAAATAGATTATTATCAAATCCTATTGTTTCATCCTTGCTCTGTGACGGTCCTGAAGGAGCACTTTCATTTTTCTTTTCATTAGACAATTCTTTTGTAAAATCATCCGAAAAAGGTTCCGATCGAGGATGTTTAGATGTACTAGGCTTCTTAAAATAAAATTCCAAATTCTTTTGCATCCTATTAAAAATTCACAATATAATTTTTACTAAAAATAATTAAAACAAAGAGACAAGAAAATTTCATGATTCATACTCAATAATTTATTAAAAATGAACAACAATTATTCCATAATTATTATCATAAACACACCCACAAACAAGCACAAATAAAGAAAATTCTAAAAAATTAGAAAAGAAAAAAAAAGATAAAACATACCTTTAAGCAAAAAACATGATTCATACTCAATAATTTACTAAAAATCAAGAAAAATTATTCCTTAATTATTATCATAAACACACCCACAAAAAAGCACAAATAAAAAAATTGCAAAAAATTAGAAAAGAAAAAAAGAGAAAAAACATACCTTTAAGCAAAAAAAGGTTGATTCCAGTGCTGCTAAGGATCAAAAGATGATTGTCCGATTGGAGAGATGACCGTCGATGCAGTTCAGCGGTGGTGATTCTGGTGAGTACAAAGGAGAAAAATGAGCAATGGGAAAGGTGTCTGCAAAGAGGAGAAAAAGGAGGGAAAGAAAGGAGTAAAAGGAGAAAAATGAGTTGGGCATAGGTGAGCTTGCCAAAAGGAGAAAAAGTAGGAAAAGAAAGGACCAAAAAGAGAAGAAAAAAAAAGATGATGCTCACATTCTTGAAAAATACTACTATAAGTCAAAAATTTGACAAGATGAGGGAGGGGGGCACTTGCCCCCCTGGGCCTTGAAGGGATCCGCTCATATTCTTGAAAAATACTACTACAAGTCAAAAATTTGACAACATAGGGGGGGGGGGGGGGTGGGTCCTTCAAGGGATCCGCCCCTGAATTTAATGATACATTAAGTGTATTGTATCTTGTAACTTAAAACAATTTATATCAAATCACAAGTGGACTCTTCTTTTTTTTGGGACGAAAGGAGTAACAAGAATTAAACAAAATTATGATATAACTCTATCCATTAATACAATTGTATTCTTTCTAGAAATACCATTTTAACTTTTCTAGGTAACAATCACAAACAACCTACATAAATATTAGCCATACTGCAACTCACAAAACAAATTCAAAAGCAACATATGATATATAGGAGACTAAAATATTTTTAATAAATGAAAGCAAGGCATCTAAAATTCCATTCTAAGCTAATCCCCAAAAAATAAACTATAATTTTAATGTAAAATGCACATTATATCTAATGTTTATTAAAATACTTGTTATGCTCCAATTTAAGGATTCACAATAACACTCAAAGTGATCCTAGGAGGACACTTTGCAACAATAACTCTCTTCAAGCAACGTGCAAAATCATTCAAAGAATACTAGTCATAAGAATATAAAGATTTAATGGACAAACAGATATGAATGTATAATACATGTATTTTTTTAGTATTATGTAAAATATTAATTAAAATGTCACAATTCATTTTTTTAACTTTTACAATTGAATTAAACAACATTATAATTGAGGAACTTTTTCATTATTGTACAGTATTAGTTATTAATAATTTATTACTTACCATTAGGAGGTTGAAATATATTATATATAGTATATATGTTATACTCTAAGTTTTATTGTGTAAAATAATAAAAATTAAAATAATGAAGTAATATTTTTATTGTATTTTGAAATGTTTATTTGCAACATAATAAAGTAAAATAAATTAATAATCAACAATTTAGTTAAATTTCTATTTGCCCTATAGTAATTTTAAAGATATTTCAATCAGACCCTTTCATAATTTTAAATAATACCAGTAACTATATTTAATTGTACTATAACATCCTAATAATATGATTTTTGTCCCAAAAAAAAGAAATAATTATACAATTAATACAAATTATAAATTTATTTAATATTATAAAGAAAGCATTAATTATCTTCTTCTCTTTTTTTTTTCTATGTTTCCATTCAAATATCTAACTTACTAGTTACTTCATATTTATATTATATATTATAATCTAATATAAATATATAACTAATATTAATATTAAAATATTAATAGTTATATAGTAAATCGGAATTTAAAATTTATCAGTTAATTGTTTTATAAATTACGATGTCATCACTTGTAGCATTACTAATTACTAACATATAACTTAATATTAAGTAGATACTTACTAACTATTTTTATATAACATTAAATATATTATGGTTTGTAATCATATTTTTTTATATATTTTGTATCAAAAATAATATTTGCATTTAATTTATTATGTACTCATTATCTTAATTAGTTGTTTAGAAAAAAAAAATAGTATGAATGCAAAGCATGGTTTACATTTAGCTCAAATGCAATATTTACTTCTTATACTTATAGTGAAATATATAATGATATTTTTCTAAATAGCTACTATGAATAACAATTTAATTCATAAAAAACTCAAATATACTAAAATAATTGAATGTATGGTATTGTGTAAAATAAGTTAATTACACTATAGACATAGTTGTTGAATTATTAATGATATCAAAATTTAAAAGATTTAGAACATAAGGAGTTTTCATAAAATGTAGTTTTTTTTTTAAAAAAACTTTTCACATATCAACTATATTGTTAATAGAATTATATGGTCATACCGATACAAATTAGAGCATATAATTTTTTTAAAACATATTAGAACATATGCACATTAAAACGTATAAAAACCACTTAAATATAATAAAATTATAAACTCAAATTAAAATTATTACAAGAAAGGTTAATTTAGTTTTCTAACACAAAAAAAATATATTTTTTTATAATTTTAATTTATTGTGATGAGTCACTTTTACTTTAGGGATATAATTTAAAGAAATTAATAACTTTTTATGAAAGCACAAATATATATATATATATATATATATATATATATATATATATCCTTGTGGGACGTAAAAAAACATGTGAATCGTATATAATATTAATTATAATTATTGGCAATGCACCCCGCTGCCATGCCTAACCATGAACCAACGGTTTATTAACTATGAATTGGTGGTTCATGAATTAAAGGATGATCAACTCTAAACTCGACAAATCAAGAAGACTCATTTGTCTATGCAATTCAAGTAAAAAGTTTACCTAACTTGGCTTCGATGTCACATGCTGGAGTAAAAAAATAGTACAGTAGTAATAAGCAATACCAATGAATGCAATGAATGACAAACAAACATAGTGTGAAAAGACTAGATAGTATAATTTGCATTTAATCATACATATTTGTATTTTTTATAATGGATAACTTCTATAACGAGAGTTCAACTGAGATTGATGAGATTTTAAACTTAATCATTAAATCTAATGAATTTTAATATACATTATTGGTACTAGAATTTGATTCCAAAACTAATAACTAGCGAATAAGAAAAATTTTATATTGCTCCCTCCAAGCAATATTTTAAATGATTTTATTATATTTTGTAAAGGTTAAAGTTCTTTTTAGATTAATTTAACGATATTTTATATAATTATATTGCTAATTAAAGTATATTTTGTTTCTCTCTAAGAAAAATCCTATGAAGGGCATATTAAAATTTGTTTGCCATGTGTATTTTTGAAAGGTAGATACAAAGTTAATTTGAATTTATTGTTTAACTAATACTCACATATTACAATTTTAGATATATGTGCCCATTTATTTATTGTTACCATGTAAATTAGTTTATATAAAAGTATATTTATTTGATAAATATAGATAAGTGAAGACAACAGTTGTAAAATATTTAAACAAGGATATGTGGATATAGAGTATGAATTTTTTCTATGGGTAAATATGCCAATCAAAGTATTCATAAGTTCTGTAGATAATTATACATTAAAATAATATTTTAAATTATTATTGATATTTTTTAGTCAAAATATTTAAAATGATAAATTGCTAACAAGTTAAGTTATTTTTAATATTAATTTCTATAATTTTTTAATATATATTAATGAGAAGTTCTTTAGTATGAAAAATAAAACTTTCAAGAACATATAAACGAAATGAATAATAATAGAGACAACGACTAAATAGAACGACTCCTTATAGCGACTAATATGTAATACCAACGTGTCTGTCCATGTCATTACTATTTTAAAAAATGAGTAAAATAAAAATCGGCAAAGAGCCCGTTTTCTTTTCTTCTCTCGGGTCTCTTTTCTTCTCTGCCGATTTTCTTCATCCAGCCACGGGGGGAATTCATAAAGATCAAACAGAAAAGAAAAAAAAATTCAGGTAGAGAACCGCCATCTCTTCTTCTCTGCCAATTTCCTTCATCCAGCCACAGGGGAATTCATAATGATCAAACATAAAAGGCAAAAAAAATTTGGGCAGAGAGTATTCAGTCCAATACAAACGGATTCCATATTCCAACCACAAGGGAATTTGATTCCAAACTTCTTTCGGTTCACTCCAATCGATGGATTCCCATTCTAGTTCCAACTTCTTCTCTACCGATTTCCAGTGGTATGACTCAACATTTTGATTGTGAGGAGAAACCTTGCCGGGATTAAATTGTTTGCTTGTCGGTTTGTCAATTGATTTCCACTTTCATTTCTTTTGTTCTTTCAATACTTCAGCCTGGAGTTTTATGTTTCTTTGTAGAGATTTTGATGTTGTGCATTGTATTTGGGATTTTAACCACTTATCGATCTTGTGCTTGAAAAAACTTTTTAACTTTATATATTTCTTTTGTCAATCCCTTTTGAATTAACTAATGCATATGAATCCCTTTAGGGGACTAATCTAAATTTGGAATCCTAGGATGGCCATTAATTATGCATCTATTTGTTAAGATTATTTTATTCTTGAAACCATAGCGAATCAACCTTCTCACTGAAACCACTTGGTCTTCTGGAAATGCTCCAAAATAGAGAAGGCACGGCTTTAAATGATCCAGTAAATGTTTGTAACTAAGCTCCAATGTGTTCATCCATTGCTCTGTAATGGAAACAATGCCTAAACTTAAACCATCCACAATTTCCTTCCAACCTTCTTGCTCTATTGTTGCTAGAAGTCCAGCTACAATGACAATTGTCAAAGGCAATCCCTTGCAATTTTCTGCAATCTGCATCCCAAGATCATATAATGTAGGAGGCCAAACTTTTCCGGGGAATAACTTCCTCTGCAGTAACTTCAAACTCTCATATTTGTTACGTTGACAAAGAAAATGAGGTTCTTGGTCAAGCATATCAAGAGGAGCAGTGTCAAAATTTCAACTTGTTAGAATGATTCTACTTAGGTTGAATCATCGGAAATGATCCTTTCAAGCTATTCCATGCTTCAATGGTCCATATATCATCCAAAAATATAAGATACCTCATTCCTTTCAAATGGCGCCTTGGAGCTTTTCTTCTAAATCATCTTTCGTCATCTCGGAACATTTCTAGGGATGAATTTGATTTAAGAGCTCAAGTAACAATGCCTTTTTCCAATGTTTGAGAAAGCAGGTGCCATGCCTGAACATGAAAATGGCGCACAACCAAAGGATCATTATAAACTTTACGCAACTAGAGTCGTCTTACCAAGACCGCCCATACCCACAATAGCAATGACTTTTAATTGTTTTGATCCTCTTGTAAGCGATCCATAATTGATATTGCCTTATCACGAAACCTACAACTTTAGTTGTCATTGGATCAATTTTTGTGATGCCACGTGACTATATGTCACAGTTACTTCCTTGACTTTGATGTCTTCCCTCTTGCTACAAAAATTCTTCAAAGCATCATTAGCTTTAATCTTTTGGAGGTCTTCCATGACAGAATCAAATTGCTTTGAAAAGGAATTAGAAATATCTCCAACCACTAAGTGGTCAATGAGGAACTCTAATCGGTATAACACCTCCAAAACACGGTTCCAAAGAGCACAACTATTGTGATTTCCTCGAAGAAAGATCTTAAGGAAAGAAGCACCTTTTCGATAGTCTAAACATATCTTTTGACAACTGGTTCAACCTTATCATGTGTTAGCTCCATCAAATTTTCTAGCAAAAAATCGACAAAATCCAGCTCATTGATCCTAGGAGGGTTGAATATTGATGTTTGTGGAACTTGCTCCTCAACTTTCTGCAGAAAAGTTTCATTCTTGCCAATAAATCTTCAAGACCAAGATCTATTTCTACATTTCTCTGGTAAAGCAGGCAAATTAAGACTCCTGCATCGCATTCCATAGCTCGAATGAGATCCTTGGTTTTCTCATCAATGCTGTTAGGCAACTTCTTTAGAGTGGTTCTCAACAATCTTAGTTCTTCATATAGTACTTGCCAATGATCTTTCAAAGCAAACACATGGTCAGTATCCTGTAGTAGTGTGTCCCAAAGAATAAATATGAGAGAATCAACGAAATTCCTCATTAAAATGGTGGAATTATCATCCATGTCTTGAGTAGGAGCATGCAATCGTCTGGGACATTTTGAGCAACTTAGGGCTTGATTGTAAGTCTCGTAGACTTGACAATCAATAGGCTTGATCTTTTGAAGCAATATTGAAATCTTAAACTGCATTCCTTTCTGCCATTCTTCATCGCCATAGTGGCTCCAAACAAAAAACAGAGATATGCTGCATTGATAGCAACAGCTTCAGTGTGAGTCAATAAATCTTCTATTTGCTCGTGTTCAACACCACTCTTTGTGACAAAGCGACATAAATTTGTCAAGAATTTCACATGCTCTCGCAATGTTTCCATTGGTTTACTGAATATGTGAAAAGGGAAATCCACCAGATTCTCAAAATAGATTTAGTGATTTACACAGTTTCATCTGCCGTTAGAGAACCTGATTGCCGCGTGTAATTTGACATAGTGATGTACCATTTGTCTATTTTTTTCCTTTGTAGGTTGGACGTCAGTTTCTAATGCATAAGTAAGACAACTGTTTAGAAGAAAATTCCGAACCGGTGCCTCTAATCCAAGACGATAAGAGTGAATATTTGGTGCATATCTGCCAACAACATCTTCAATCCTTATCAACAGAGATCCCAAACTTCCATCCTCATTCTTGTTGGCATTAGACCTCTGATGCACATCGTTGCCCAACTTTCTTGCACAAAGAACAAATGTTTTGAGATTCCTGACCCTATACCTCGGTTTCTCAAGTATATCTTTGTTGTCATTAGACCTCGGATGCACATCGTTGCCCAACTTTCTTGCACAAAGAACAAAGATTTTGAGATTCCTGAAATTCATCGATATGAAATTCATCTAGTTCCCCATAGTTAATGGCAGAATGTAAAAAAGTCCGAATCATCCAAGGCAGAGTTAACAGAAGTAATAATGGAGGAGGAGGCCATCTTGATCACTTAGAATCTTTACGGGGATCCGAATGGCAAAGGAACCAGAGGGAAATAAAAAGAAAACCAGAGTGAAGTTAGAAATTAATAGTTACAAAGTAATTCTGGATATTTTGCCGAATTCCAACAACAGAAAATACATGGGAAAGGAAAGTTAGGAAGGCGAGAGAAATGATTGGACTTGCGTTGAAGTTTTCTAGGGCCACAAAATTTATATAAAATGTACGCATTTTTTAGCCAACACTTATTCAATCAAAGGACAACTCAGAGGGGAGGGGAGGGGAGTAAAAAAAATGCAGGTAAATAAAAACATGAACATGAACATGTGACCACAAAATGCAGGTAAAGAAAAACATTATCATTCATCCAGTTCAAATTAAGAAAAACACAAATCTACAACACACCCACAAGTCAGAGCGCCTCGAAGATGAGATACTTTGAGCTAGAAGGGGGAATAAGATTATTAGAATCGGATTGATTGATTTTAAGTGGGTAGGCTATAACATAGTAGCAGACATGGTAGTGGGAATAGGGAGTTCTTTATTTTATTATCGCCTGAACCATATGCCGATGTCCCAAACTGCGTGGGACGCACAGCAGCCGCCCAGATTATGCTGGAATATTGGAAATTTAGAACCTTGAAATGATAAATTAATGGGATGAACGGTGATCCTTATCCTTGTAATCCTGTTTATGAAAAATCATAGTCATCAAAAACCCGACAAAAGTTAAAGTCTAAAAGCAAGAAAGAATCCAACATTTAAATACATAAGGGACCCTGGTTGAGTGGAGTTCGGGATACACCTTTCAATGAATGTGGGATATCTCCAAGTGAAAAAAAAAAAAAATACTAACACGGTGATTTATACAATTTCATTTTTTTATTAAATGAAAAGTCTCGTTGAATTTTTATATAACTAATATATCATTCACGTAATCTAATAAAAGATATTTATATTAATTATTACATAATAATTTTGCCATGTAAAAAATATTAATAACAAATGTCCTATGCCTATCATTTAGTGACACGAAGTTAAAAAATAGAAATTAAATCAAAATAAATCAAATTAATAAAATTCCTTTTACACCCCGTATAGTGACGTGAAGGCGAAAAAAGAAAAAAACAGAAAGAAAATTTTCTAACTTTTGACATAACGCACTCCAAAATCTTCTAATTGCCAAAAAAAAAAAAAAACTATGAATGTGTAAATAATAATAATAAAAATCTTCAACAGGAACATGAATGATGGAGTTTCTAGAACATCTCTCAAATCTAAATGAGTAAATGGTAGGAGTAAAACTTTGATATCTGAAATTTTTAAGTGATGAAATGCTTTAATTAAAGTCATCCTCTATAAGAAATCTATTCATGACATGTTCTGAAAATAATATATGCCACTTGTAAAGTTGATATCATATCCATTCATTAAAGAAAACAAGTTGTATAAAACATAACTTCAAAATCCCAAAAGTCATCTAGTCGTGTGTCTTGTGAAAAATGTAAATTATGTCTACTTTTACTAATTCTAATTTTGGGGAAGAAAGAAGCCACTTCCATTCCATTACTCTGAATTTATGTTTGCTGATCCTACCCCCATTTGGTATGAGAGACAATTAAATTTGTTGGACATCTTTATACCGTTAATATATTTTGTTTGAACAAATTTTATCTTGTGTTGTATAATACCATATAAAATGATAGTACACAATTCATTGTTTAACGATATAATATTCAATTAAGATAGTACGATGCATTTTGTTAGAGAAATTTTTTTTTCCCCCTTAAGAGTCCTTATATTGACATGATTAGGTGTTATGTATTATTTTATATCTTCTAATTTAATTTTGTTACTACTTTAACAAATTTTATTCTACACAATATAAACTTTTGATTTTGTACAATACTACCTAAAAAGACAGTATATTTTTATTATTTGATAATACAATATTCATTTAATGTAGTATAGTGAATCTTGTTGATGAAAAATGTTGATTTCCTCCTTAAAAGTCCTTACAATGTGGTGATAAAAGTGCTATGTATTCCTTTACATGTAATAACTCAATTTCTTAGTACTTAAAAATTTCAATTTCTACAATGTTGTTTTTCTTATTCTATTCAATACAAAATAAAAGGATCGTATATCATTCATTGTTGTGATTATAACATCCAATTGAAATGGTATGATACATTCTATTTAGGGAAAAAATTAATTTCTTTGCAAAACAAAAAACATCTTTAGAATTTCATGATTAGGTGAAACTTATTATTTTACATATATCAATTTAACTTCAATAGTTCATAAAAAAATTTAGTTTCTATAATGTTGATTATTTTTTTATACACTACCATATAGAAGGATGGTACATTACTCATTGTTTGACAATATAATATTCAATTGAAATAGTATAATGCATTTTTTGTTGGAAAATTTTCCATTTTTTCCTTTAAAATCTTTAAAATGTAGGTTCTGAAAATAATTGTCTTTGAGGAATAAAACTTTTAAAAGTAGAAGAACTAGATCTTTCTCTAAATGAATTAAATCTTAATGAAATCGTTCCATCAGGCTTTTCAATAATCTGTGAGACTTCTCATCTAACTAGATTTTGTTGGAGGCTGAAGGTTTTGAATTTGTAATTCTGGAGGAATAGTAATTTCATTCCACTTTAATCTTTTGGAATAAAAACGGTAGGATTATCAATTTCAACATGAAGCAAAATAGTTTCTTCTTTTGAGGTTGGATTCATATTAAATCTAGGATTTAATTGAGAATACATTAATATAAAATAAACTCTATATATTACTACAAAATTTTACATAATCTTTCAAATTCATCACCTTGTAAATGAATATCCAATATTAATAAATCAAATATGAATGGGTCAATTAAATCTACTGAAAAATTAAGAGCACAATTGAAATATATTGGACCATTATAAACATTAGTTTGAATCATTGCTAATAATGAAGTTTTATAGCTTTTGAATCTTTTATCCTTAATGCTAAATAAATTGGAGCATCTATGCCTAAATGCACAAATGGTTTCTGACTACTTGAATTAGTCAAAATGAATATATCTATAAACTTTTTTATATATATTTTTAATAATATTGAATTCAACAAAGGAATAGTTTGAAAGTTTTAAATGAAATTGAAATGGTTTCTTTATGAGTTTTAATGAAAAAGCGTATTTGAAATCTAATGAACCTATCTTATAAATCGATTATATATTTTGTTTTGGAATAGACTAATTTGAATAATCAATAGGCATATGAATTTCATGACTACACTATATCGGATGAATGTCTATTTTGAGTGTTTAAAAACATTTCTTAATCTAGCATCCATTTGTGTCTTTCACCCCTATTTCAAAACTACTGTTTATCAACAAAATAATTATTCAAATCGGATATTACATACTATAGCTAATCAGTAGAACATTTGTCTACTAAGATAGATTCAACTCCTAAGAAACCCTAGATTTCCAAATGAAATAGCTACTCCTCATTTCAAAACAAGTGTTTCTCATGAATTAGAAGAAGACTTAATTAGAAATAAAATGCAAAATAGTTTAATAAATAGAATAACTCAAAGTATTCAAGTGATAAAGCTAATACTTGAAAATAGAATTAATTGCTTAGAAATAGAAGAAAAATAACAGAATCGAAATAGATGATAATTCAAGTGAAGATTTAGATAATTGAAATACAAAAATTAATAGTGTAGAACAAGAATTTAGAGATAATTCAGTAGAAATTAATAGATTAAAAAGATAGAAAAATTATAGAAATTGGAATTCAATGAATACAAGAAATTATTATCTAGACCTACTTCCCGGATATTCAATATGAAGAAAACAATTTAAAACAAGTTCATATGATGAACATTACATCTATGAATGGAATATAGATGAAAAATCGAGAATATGAAATATTAAATACATTGCAAGAGATAGGAATGGCTAAAAGCGACCTACAAAACCTTAGGATTAATGAAATTAATATGCGGCATTAATAGTAGGATTTTGGGACAATTAAAAAATTGGTGGGATAATTTGTTAACTTTAGAAAAACAACAAATATTAAATCATTCAACGCAGTAGAAGTAGAAAACAAATGCGGATGGAACAAAAACATTTGTTATAGAAAATCAATCGATCTGATAGATCGATTAATAGTTATAATTTGATTCATTTCATATTAACCCAAAAGAGACTTTAGCTAGTTCAAAGATTATGTTAAGTAATTTAAGATGTCAACTTTATCGATTTTTAGATGGTATAAAGATGCATTTCTTACTCAAGTATTAAAAGAAATGATGTTAATTCTCCTTTTTGAAAAGAAAAATCATTCTGAGTTACCAACTTTATTTTTCACAAATGAGGCAAGACTTATCATATACTAATTAAATTCTGATGATTTTTAATTTTTAAAATTAATGAACAGTAAAAATAAATAGTAATAACGTGAATAGTAACATGAATAGTAACTGCGTGAATAGTAACGATGAATAAGAAAACGTGAATAGTAAAAAATATTGAATATGGTACTCAAAATGATCAGCAAATCGAGATGAATAAAACACTTACTTTATTGAACTTTGATATTGAAATCTGGATACAAAAAAGATCCTTGAAATAAAACATGGAAAAGTTTGAAAAATACAAAAGTTAAAACTTTCTTAAGGAATGGTTACAACGTTGGAATTCTTGAAGAATTTGGAAATTGGCTACAAGGATTGTAAAGAATTTGGAAATTGACTACAAGGATTGTAAAGGCTTGAAAGATTGTTATTGTAATTCTGGATGATCTTTTGCCTTTGGAATGAAGTCCTTTTATAGTTGAAATCCTTGAATCCATCCAATTCTAGGCTGTTGAAATTGGTGAAGCCTAACCATTAGACTTTTTGACTTTTGTAGCTTGTGAAATGACTTTTGATTTTGCATGACTTGTTTCTCGTAAGCTTCTAATTTGGCTGGTCTTCAATTTTGAGCTTTGGTAGCTATAATTTTGAGCTTTTGATTATAATTTTGACTTTGGCTTTTCCTGCACGCTGTCTTTGATGGCTTTTTGCTTTGTGACCATTTTGTGCTTATCTTGAAACTGCTTTCTTATCTTTATCACTTTGAAACTTTGATGCGAATCCTTATCACAAACTTTGAGTCTGCGTCGCTTATCTACTTACGGCTTTTTTGAATGAAGACACTTGTCCGATTACGTTTGAGAGTTGATCTTATCGCTTGGGAATCTTTTGGTGATCTTATCTATGCTTTTTGAAAAGTTGTTTGTAATTTTGTGCAGGGAAATGAGACCTACTCTGCTGCGTTTAAAAGCGAGAGTAGGTCCCATGTCTGAAACGATGATTATGAGTTTTAAAAAAATTAGTGAGCGATAAAAATAAATAGTAATGGCGTGAATAATAATCATGAATAATAGCTTTGCGTGAATAGTAACGATAAATAGTAAAGCGTGAATAGTGAAAAATATTGAATATGAATGCTCAAAATGATCGTGCAAATCAAGATTAATAAAACACTTAATTTATTTGAACTTTGATATTGAAATCTGAATCTGAGAAAAAGATCCTTGAAATAAAAAAGCACGCGAAAAGTTAAAAATACAAAAAAAGTTTGGAGTTTGGAATGGGATTTTGGCTGAGTGCGGAATAAAAAAAGTTTGACAATTGAAGTTTTGGCTTGCTAGGAGTCTGTTTGTGTAATTTGCCAATGCCTTGCTTGTAAGTGAAATGAAACCCTTTTATAGTTGAAATCTTTGAGTCAGTCAATTCTAGCATTTGAATTTTGATAAAAGTATCTTAACTTACTTTTGAAACTTTGCTTTTTGAACGATGACAGGCTTTTGTGGTCTTGAAATGAATTTGTCTTGGAAATTCTCATAGGCTTTTTGTTTTTCCTTGACCTTCAATTTTGACTTTGGTGACCAATAATTTTGACTACAAGGCTTTTTCACTTTGTGTCTTTGATGGCTTTTGCTTTGTGCAAACCATTTGTGCTTGTCTTAGCTTCCACTTTTTGCTCTTTATCAATTTGAATCTTTGTGCTTGATCGCATATCTACTTGCAAGCTTTTGAATGAAAGACACTGTTGATATGAGATTCAACCCAGCATTAAAGAGACTTAGTCACGGAGCATAGATGATAATAAGTACGTGACGGGGAAAAAGCGAAGAAGAGGAAGGATTCGGAAGAAGCAAAGTCTTAAGATCCACTTCCAGTCTTGGTGGACCATAGTGACAAGAGGCTAGAACAACGAAAATAGAAGGAAACAGCTTGAATAGAAGCTCATTCAAGCTGGCCCAAAAAGGATGGAGAGAAGACCAAGATTGACAAGACCATGTTTATTAATGTACTAAAGTGTAATTGGGTCTTGATAATTAAACTTTGGAGCCAAATTCCAAGTTATGCAACCATAATGGGTTTGAACTTGACTACTATTTTCCTTAGAACCTTAAGATCATTGAGCTTAGTTTTAATTATATAGTAATTAGGTCAGTGTAGCCAGTCGTATGTTTGGCCCAGGGCAGTTTGGAAACCACTGCTTGTCTTAGCAGGAAGCGTCGGCCATCTTGAGAGGCGATTTTGATGAATGAAAGTTGGTTCTTGACATTCTGACTTGAGAGAGATTGCTTTCACAGTTACGCATTCTTGCAAATTACGCAAATTCTAAATTTGTGTATTGGTTCTTAGTTTTCTAGATTTGTTCCTGAAATTTAGGTCTCTTCATTGATTGATTAAAGGTTTACCTCCTACGGAGTTATCTAGAGGTTAGGGGAGTTATTAGCCAAAGACATCTGAATCTCGAGAAGATTTGATTGGGTTGATCAGAAATTGAAACGTGTTATTTGTGAGTTTTGGAACAAAGTTATGTCGAGTTAGCGTAGGTTGTCATGCCCGAGGAAGGATTCGTCACCAGTCTCAGGATCATCATGTCTACTGACGTCGAAAAGGAACAAATCGACAAATTGGATGTAGTATACATTGCACTTGCAGAAGTCGATCTTTACATGGCGTTATGTTGATTTTCGCGACAACTTGGAAAGGTCCGATACCACGTGGGCGCCAATTTTGTCGATCTTTTATGCGGAAACCTTTCACTTGCCTTATGAACCACGCGATCTGTTCAAAGTGGCTTTCTTTGACGCTGTTTGCATTCAAGCATGCAAGTTCATTCCCTCTTCTGATATTCGGTAAAACCTTTCGTATAACTTACGGTTAAAGTCGGTAACTATGTTCACCGTAAATTAAATTCTTTCATGATTAGCGAGTGAAAGATCTAAAAGTGTCGAAGGATTAATGTTACAAGCTTTAAAGAGAATGGTTAGTAGCGATTAATGAAAGTCACCTTGTAAGCAAAGCTATAAATAGGTAACCTCGTCCCGATTTTGAGATTAACTTTTGCTGGCCGACAGTAAAGTCGAGGATCACGATTAGTTACCTCGGTTGGCGATAGTTTGTGGATGACTCGTGGTAGAAAACAACCACAATTTAGTCGCAACTTCTGCAGCCAAGAGTCTTGAAAATAAGCAGGAAGCTCACATCCACGATCAGCGACAATGCTCATAGAAATTATTCCGTAACTTAGTCAAGACTATCTCATTATTAAAAGAACAAATCGACATGCTTTCGTGTGATTTCTGCCAAGGTATGAAATGCAACATCTTAGAAAGCAGATCAACAACCCGCAAAATGGAGTCATTACCTGCGTGACTCATCCAAGTCAGGATAAAATCCGTGATTTCGAGTCGATGTAGTTAAGGCGACAATGGATGATCTAATCAAGTGTGGCGCGAGTATGAAACGAACACTGCGGCAGCCTTGATGCATAAATTCTTTCAGCTTACTTTTATCTTAGGCGATAAAAATGCTCAGCGAGAATCCTGGTAAGTCTTTAAGACACCAAAATGTCGTTAAGCGCCGTATGAACGGACCAACGGTCAGCGTATGGATTTCAGACGCCTGTGCCATTTCTTTGACAAAACGCTTCGTCGGAAAAATTTGTTAAACCGCAGTGTTCACAAGCAAAATG